>JAWNPP010000016.1:7500000-8750000 GCA_035047445.1 Drosophila siamana | reverse complement strand
CTAATCATAACCGGAAATTAATTTGACAGGAATCTCATTAAATTTACAGCCTCGTAATGCAGGGGCGGGCAACGTCAGCTGCAGCTAGCACTTCAGCCCCCCAGCGCCAACCACATCCTCCCCCCAACTCAAGCGACTGTCTCCTGCAACCAACAAAACCCTTCAGCCCTTTTTGGCAATCATTTAAATCTGCATGCGTTGACATTGCAACGACGATTTGAGTAATACTCGGCATTTTCATTATAATACACATTATAATACATTCATTATAATACATATGTATATTTAATATGTCTGTGCGGCCCGTACAGTGTGCGCTCCGTATGAGCAACTGCAGCTGGCAGCCGAGTCGCTGTGGCTGCGTCTCGTAATTTATATGTGATTTCGGAGTGCTGCGCCATGCGTGTCTGAGCATTAGGCGCTTGCACATTTTGCCAGCACATAAATTAGCATAAAGAGCAGGTCACTCTCTCCTTGCAGCGAGTACGTGACATTGAAACTCGAACTAAGTGACTCTGCAGCTGGCAGCATTGGGGAACCTCGGCAGCTTTTGAATGCCAGACAGTTTTGTAATTTACAATCATTCAGCTTTAAAGCTGCACCCTTTGCACCCCTTCGCAGTGTGACTCATCAAGCGGGGACGCAGCGGGGGAGGGAGGGTGTACAAAGCTTTTCGTGGCAGCTGACAATTGTCAGATGTATGTGTGTGTGTGTTTGTGAGATGGGGCACTTTAATAGCAGGAAATTGCTGCTGATAAGGCAATCAGCTAACGAAATTGTTTATTAATTTAGCATGGCGTTCGGAAAATGGCAACAAAATACCAACAGAGCTGCACAATTGTCAACAAAGGTTTCAAATTTAGACTCTAAACAAATTTTCTTAAATAAATAATTGCACAGACTTCAAATAATAAAACTGTTTACAAGCGAGGGAATCACCATCTAAAAATACTTGTAACTGATCGTAAAAAAATCATAAAGAACAATATTCAATAACCCTTTCAATATGCACTTATAGTACACAAATAGTAAAGTTTTATTGTAAGAACGCAAATTTTATTGCTGCAAAAACATTAAGTTTTCACAGTTGACTTACAATTTGAAGAATCCTTCTTCATTTATTACAGCAAAAAACAAACTAATAAACTTGCTAACTTGATTTATAGCTTGGAAAATGGCTTCGCAATAAGCAGACTATTAAAAGCATATTTTTAAATACATTTCCAATGATTTGCATTGAATGTAATGAGTTCGATAATCGTCGAAGAATAAACTCTCAATTAAGCGAGCGTTAACTGGAAATATCTATGCATGTCACGACATCCAAACAACTTCATTTTCCGACTATTATTATTTCGCATTTCAAGCAGAAAATCAACAACGCTCACGAGAAACATTTCTATAGTTATATTTACCGTATACGATTAATCATTCGGCAGCTAAGCCAAAACAGTTGTAACAACAATGAATAACAACGTTGCACTTGTATGCATTTTTCCACTATTTGAATAATTCATTTGAATAATATTTATAACTAAAAAAAGAGAAAAAAAGTGAATAAAAAACACTTTAATACTACAAAAGAAAAAAATAGCGTTTTAAATCACTATTTAAATGATAAGCGGCTTAAGTCAAATTCTAGAAGTTCCATTGAATGCACAGTGGGAACTCTAATTAAATAACATCAAAGCAATACAATGTGCTAAATACAAAACACATTTCTTCACTCTTCGGCACTTTAAAATTCAACTTTAACCTCTTTGCTTTAACTAATTTTGTTTTTCAAATGGTCCATTTTAGCTAAATAGAACTGTAACTCAATCAAGCGACAACCAGCGTAATGTCCGCCAAGGCAACGAAAACAATCAGTTTTAATTGTTACAAAAAAAATGTAAAAAAAAAATCAAATTAACGTGACTATAAAAATAGTAATAATAATTACACACACAACCACACACACAAACACAGAAAATAAGTGTGAGTTTTAGTGCCAGATAGCAGATTCAGTTTACATTTATTTTGCAACTGCATTGTTGATAAACTCTGTCAATGTTTATTAATGCCATTTTGGTTTTGATTTCTCGGTCTACAGTGTGACTGTGCCCATTTAATTGGCCGTCAGTGTGGGCAACTTGTTCAATTGAATCACTCAAAGTGACAGAAAATAATCCTCAGTTGAGAAGATAATAAAAAGAGTCAACAATTAAACATTTACATTCAGTTGGGGGTTAAAAGTTCTACGGGTATTTAACATAGTCGACGATTTTAAATTCAATGATAGTTAAATGTAAGCTGAGAGAGAACTATTGAAGATATTCAGAGGGAATGATATAATCGTATTCAGTTGAAACTTTTCGATGATAACTCAAAACATTTAAGTGTTTTCTCTCTGAGATGACCTAATTAAATCGCAAATTTAAGTTACTGCCAACAGAAAACTATTGAAATAAATCAGTGATGCAATTACTATAAATAATGGTCGCAACTATTAGCTATACTCTATTAATATATTTCTGCCCACACACAAAGTGTCATTCTACGTGTGCAACAATTCAAAACTAAGCCCCAAGCTAATTAGCCACACAAATTCGGAGAAAAACCTTTACGGTCAGCCAATTGGCATGCATATATAAATATGCTGAAAACTAAATAAATTGCGTCACATTTAAATAAATAAACTGCAACGTGTAAGCAGACAATGTAAATAATAATCATAAACCGATTTATTATTTATTGTCAAGCGGCGGCAGTCAAGTTATTAGTTAAAAAATTTCAATGATTTATATGAATTTCATTGCAGCAATTTGTCCAATATGCACAGTTGCAATTCGTTCAATCCTCAGCCCCCTGCACCCTGCCTCCCCTTATTATTATATGCACATTTCCATGGAAAAGGCCTTAAACACGAATTATGGCCACAATTAACCCAATTGCAGTGGCCCTGGTTGGACTCTCTGGGTAGCTGGCTGCTTTGCTGGCTGCCAGTGGACGTTGCTCATAAAGTGAAATGCCATAAATGTTGTCAAAAACAGGGAAGCGAAAAGAAATTGCTTAAGAAAGAATTTCTCTGGCACTCGAGAAACAATTGCAGTCGACAAATTGCAACAACATCAACAATCAGAACCAGGCCAAAAAATAAAATAAATGCAGCACAACCAACAAAAATAAAATAAATAAAAATAAAAGTAAAATAAATAATAATAAAAAGAAATTGCATTTCACCAGAATTGGGTTCGTTAAACTGACGAATGTTTCGCTGTTGTTCTTTTTTTTTTTTTTTGTGCAAACATGAAGAAAATTATTATTCCAGTGTCAAGTTGATCTTTAATCTAATCAAAGATCAGGAGAACAACATGAGTTGGGCTTTCGTTACAAGAAACACTTGTTTGTTCACCTGATCTCTTTTTTGTATGTTGCTTTCTGAGTTTCCAAATACATTTAAAACTTTCCAATGAGCAAAAAACTAGTTTAATATAATTTAATTTACAACGATTTTAAGCAATTTTCGCTGTTGACTCATAGTGTTATGCATAAGTTTAATAATGGGTCAAGTAGCTGCAATTTTTATTTAAGGCTCAGAACTTCCATCTGAAGTCTTATCTCGTTTAGTTTAATATTGTTAGACGACGAAATTTACAACCGTGAAATTGGATCATAAAAAATAAAACAAACAAAACAAGCAGACAAATATTTTTTCTACAAATCATGCAAAAGCAAGAAGTGTAGACATTCTTATAATTATTTATTAAATAGAAGCCCGGCATGCTATCATTCTATTTGTTAATGTCGCAAAAAGACAATACATTTGTTTATATTGTATTGTAATGTAATAATAATCTGTCTTATGACGAGATTACAAATTGTATATTTTATATATTTATATGTATGTTGTGTAATATTTATAACTTTTCCAGGCACAAAAGTCACTGTTTATTTATTAGAAAGACTTCACAACCTGTTATCAGCAATCAGCACTGGACTTCTCAGAGTAAATATATAAAAATCGAATAATTTTTACAATTCATATATATTTTTTTTCAGTGACCAAGAGAGAGAATATTGTTGTTGTGTGCTCTCTCTATCAATTTAGCTGACCCCATGCGAAATGTTAAAGCAACGTTTAGGAAGCAAAAAAAAAAAGAAATAAATAAACTACAAAAATAAAAAGTAAATGAGAAAAAAAGACTCGTTTGTCCAACGGAATTATGCATAAAATTTGCATATTTCTCTGGTAAATGATTTGACTGCTGCAAATTTGACAACTTCAAGTGGCAGTGGCAGCTGCTGCTATCATTTCCCCCACCCGCTCCCGCTCCCGCTCCCTCTCCCCTCTCCGTTCCCTATCTGCTGACTACACCCAATTCAGCGTCTTCAACTTCAGCTGCTGCAATTTATGCATTCAAGTGGCAGCCAAAGGCAGGCAGCCAGGCAGCCCCAACAACCAGCCAGCAATGACAACGAGAACGACAACCAGAACGACAACGATGATGAGGCAACAGCGTTGTATCTTGTATCTGGCATCTCGACTGTATCTGCAGGATGCATTTTGCAGTTTGCTGATTGTCAAGTGCGTGCGCTCGACAATCCTGTCCCCCGTTCTGTTCGACGCGCTGTTGTTATCAAAAGCGGGGCATCATTATGCCACACAAATTACAAACACAATGTGAAGAAGTTCCCTTTTTTTGCCGTCGCCTTATCAATTTGCATTGTTGATGCGCCGGTTCAAAAGGTGCTCGACATCAGTGACATTATCAATTTAAAATTCCAAAGATCATTAAGCACTAGGAAACGTATTTTATTTTTCGCATATTTACACATTTACTTCGCATTTGATTTCTAAGTAAACTACTTAAAACTTGTTTTAGCTACACTTTGAGCAGAATCAGCATTTCAGTGTTTTTTAAAATCTACGATCATTATTCAGGTTTATTCTAGAAAAGCGTTCAGAGCACAAAACAAATAGATGCAAAACAAATGGTATGATGAAGTCATTTCACTTGCATTATATTATGCCAATTATTTTCACAAAATAAAAAGTAATTCCAAGTCGATCGTCTGTGAGTTCTTTAAGGTTATTGCGCATTTTATTGTAGGGAAATTCCCCAAATGATTAATCTCAATTCGAGGTAACTTTGTATTTTTATGCTAATAGCTTTGAGGCACACAAAAAAACAAAACCATCTGTCAAAGGTGACGACAAAACAATATTCCATCAATCAGTTCTTTTTTGTTGCCATCTGAGAACACAATATGCAATCACCTAGCTAATCATCTAAGAAATTACATTCCGCTCGTACTGTCAGGTTGAAGTATATTTAATGTTTGCAGTTTAACTCACCTGGCAGAGTGAAAACATCGCTGGCAGCCAACGCGATCAGTAGAACAGCAAGCAGCAGCTTCATCTTATTTCACACACTTTTTCGATCTTTGTTTTTGAATTTCAATATTTGAAGTTGAACAAACGTTCAAAATTATTTATTTAGAATAGACACAAACACTTGCGGCAATTCGTTTGATTTCGTTATGGGCAGCCGGCACCAGTTTCCGATTCTCTGTTCTGTATCGTGAGACAAACAATAGTCAAATGCGCTTAAATGCTTTGAGGAAGCGGCAAATAAACAGCAACAGCAACAGCAAAATCACTGAGTACAACCCAACAAAAAAAAAACAAAAGCTGAGCAACAGATTGAGCGATAGTTGAATGGGAGAATGGGGCGACTCACTCTCACGCTCAATTAGTTGAAGCCCTGCTGAGTGAGACTGCTATAAATAAATGAAAAGTTGGAATTGAATATATAAACCAGGGGAGATCGGACTCTACAAAAATTAAGCTCAGCTATGATATACCCTTAAAGCAATTTGAGTAAAGAGAGCGATTATCAAAGACGACTAGAACTGGACATGTTTTGTCTAGCGGCCAGTGTAAGGCAATGAACGGCGGCATATGCGGCGAATGCGCAATTTTTTGTTGCTGCTCGTATCGTATTAGTTTTGTGCCCCTTTTTGCCGCGCTCATTTGCGGGTTAATCAATTGTCATTTATGCTTCGTTAGCTGCACGTTTTATTCGCTGTTTTGTTTTGGCTTTTTCGCCTGTTTTGTTGCTGCTGTGCTTTTTGTTTTGCTTTTGAGTGTTAGCCTCAATTGTCGCAGCAAGGAATTATGTCAATTTGTTGATGGCTAAATAATCACTTGACGCTGCGTTGTTATTGTTGCTTGAGTGACTTGCGAGTTCAAGGTCATTGAATGTTTTCATTTGTGAATATGCAGCTTATTAAATTTGTTTGCAACATTTTAATTATTTAATTCTATCTTTATGGGAATCTGATTTTTAGGTGCATTGCCCACTTAAACTTTGCAAATTTCTAGTTAAATGTACTATGAAGATCACGTTTCCTGGTTAAACACTTTTCTCCGTATTGTAATCAATCGTTTTTGCAGCTTACATAAATAGTTCCGCGTAATAAAGCAAAATTCATTTCTAGGGTATGTAATTAACTATTCCATAATTCTGGCAGATCACGATTGTTTAGGGCATTTCAGATCACGATTTACCAATACCGGTAAATATTGTAAACTCCTATTAAACTCTTAATTACTATTTATTATATCACAGACATTTTCTATTTTTTCCAAAGAAACTTTTACAAAAGGAAATAATTTCTGAGGAAATAATTTCAAATTAATAGAACTTCCCAGTTCTTAATTAATCATTGCTAAAATTATAATTTTGTATTTTTAAATGTTCCAAACTTGATATTTCAACACTTTTAATTTCATCACATATTATTTATTTTTTTATTCATATATATAGATGTATGTATATTTTTTGTCTTTAACATTGGACAAGCTTTTAGTTTTTACAACATTTGTATGCTTTTCGTTTAAGCAAAAATACATTTATCCACATAAGTATGATATTTAATAACTTGTTTATGGCCACACGCGCGCTATCGTTTTATTTATTATTATAAACATTCGTTGTTTACATTTATATTATATTTTCACTTTCTCGAATAAACTTGAAAATTTCATGGCGATAGACTAAATAAACATGTTTTAAATTGTTTATAAAAGCTCCAACGGATATGGTAAAAACATTAACATTAAACAAGAAAATTCGCAAATCTCTTTTTACGTTTTTTTCGCTGCCGTCGTCGTTGTTTTTCTTGTTGCTTGCGCGATCGTTCGTATCGCGTCTGTCGACTTATGTGTTAAATTTCGGACTAACCGTTGCGTACAAAATTTGGCGTAATTTATACCAAGGCACGCAGCTCCTCACACATACACGCACAAATACACAGGCGCGAACACATGAGCACACAAAGAACGGCAGAAGAGCAACAAGTGAGTGCGTGCGAGCGAGCCAGAGCGATCGTGCGAGAGACGCGGAGAGAGTTGAAGAATGCTTAAAGAATGGCGACGAATGCAGCGACACGACAAATGTGTATGAATGAACAGAGCGGACAGCAGGAATTGAGGGGCACTGGGTTTAAAAAGTGAATGTCTATCCCTTGACCAAGGCTTGGAAGTCGTATGTCACATTGCTAATGCAAAGCAGATCGCCAAAGTCGACGCACGCCAAGCAAAAACGTTGACTGTGTGCCAAATGAAGCACAGCATAGAACGAACAACTGGAATCTAGTCCAACATTCCAGTCGAGTGTCTGCTGGAAGCTACCCTAGCATCGCATTGCAAACTATTCTAGAGGGCAGAACAAAAGCCAAGCTGAGCTTACCTCTGTTCTTCTTCTGCTTTTATTGTTCTCTGGGAACAGCAAACGCAGCAATCACAGTGGTCTCTTCCCATTTCACATTCTGCTCATGCTTCACACATGTTAATGCGTGTATGTGTGTGTGTGTGTCGCCGCCGCCGCCAACCGGATTCCCATTTAACTGCACTTTGTTGTGCTTTATTTTGTACCGGTTCAGCTCGCACATTGCCTTAAGTGTGAAAAGCATTTAAAATTGTAAAATGTTTTAACCATTTTAGTTGAGTTCTTTTTGTTTTGGCGGGGATTTCAACAACATTCTTGTGGCCGCAGATGATAAACATTCCAACGAAATGGGCAACGAAGGTCGGCAACAAATGTGACTGAGCGATTATTGAATCAGATCAATTGAATCTGTTCGATGTAAAAAATTCACTGTCTCTCTCTCACTCTTTCACTTAATGATTCAATCTCTTGCAACAGCTGTCATGTATTTTGTGTTTAAAAAGTAGCTGAAATCTCATTGCTGCTGATGTCGCCCACATAGAGACAGCTACCACTCGGCGTGCTCTTGACCCTGACACTGTTCAACTTGGAAAAACACTTGCACCAACAAAAATATGACAATTTATATTCGGCGTAACACATTTCGCATCTCTTCACTGAATTTTCCGCGCTAAAACTAAAGCGACATCTGCAGCCGCCTCAAAGCACATGCTTATGGCGCCATCTATGCCACAAAACCCGTGACGATTTTGTGATATTTGCATATCGATAACAAATTCGCTGTTTCTCTTGAAAAAATTTACGGCACTTTTATTATTTTCTAGTTTTATCTAAAATGGTACCAAATTGACATCATTACAAACTATCGTTTATTTAGTTATGAATTTCTTCGTTTGCCTAACGATAGTCACTAGTCTAAGCAACCCTGCGTAGTCCTGACAACGGTTTGTTTTGATTCTCATGCTCACTTTTTGTTTATGAAACGCAAAGCTAAACTTTGAAAATAGAATTGTGTCAAACAAAATGTTTCGTCGCGGTAAATTGTCATTTTTGAATACGAAAGATGATCGCATCAAAATCATTAATGAGCGCATTAATCTCACTGAACGGCATTTAATGGAAATGTGCTCTGCATTTTCTTTGCTGACTAGGAAAATGGCTAAGTAAGTTAAGTTTAATTACACTAACAGCTATTCTACAGCAACAATGAAATCCTTGAATAGGTATCGTGATGCCCACGATGAGCTTGCCAAGCACATCAAGAACTATGCAGACGACGAGGAGATCAACGAGAGTCTCTGCAATGGCTTAAAGAGTTTCACCAATGCGGTAACCATAACCGGTGATTATCTGGACATCAATGTGCATCGTATGGAACTCAAGGTGTGTGTTAGCGCCATCTATTGACATGCGTGCAGACGCATTGTGTGGCGCCATCTAAGACTTGCTGGTGTTCACGCAAAAGCGAATTCGCTGCAGCTTTTGAATAACTGGCGCTAATTTTTAAATATTTGAATTCCTCGCATAGATTGTCAATGAGCTCGCGCACTTTGAGCAGCTGTGCAAATCGACGCGTGATAATCTGCGACTGGCCGTTATCGCCCGGGACAAAGAAGTGCTCAGCCAGCGTCAAATGCTTGAGCTCAAGTCCAAGTTTGCCGCCAACAATGTAAAGTTACCAATTATCTAGTGTGGAGATCAACAGCATTAAATTGTTATCAATTTTCTAGAGCGCTGCGGACTCGGAGCTGTTCAAGGCTAAGCTGGAGGTGCAGCGCACCAACAAGGACATCGACGAGATCATTGGCAACTTTGAGCAGCGCAAATTACACGATGTCAAACAAGTCTTGAGCGATTTCATTCTCATCTCCATGAAGCAACACACAAAGGCACTCGAGGTGCTCAGCGCCAGCTACTACGATATCTGTAGCATCGACGAACGTGACGATTTCTTGGAGTTCCAGAAACTCATGAAGACCAAAGAGGAACCCTCCGCGTCCCGCAAGTCATCGTTGAAGAAAGGCCTCCGTTCGCAGTCCATGGACAGTTTGGACCGTGAGCATTTGAAGAGTCCCCTTAAGCGTCATCAGAAGCTGTCCAGAAGCACCAAGAATCTTACCGGAGGTGGCATCACAGGGGCGCATGGCAGCAAACCAGAGCAAAGCGAGGAAGATGAGGAAGAGGACGAAGAGGAAGAAGACGACGAAGAAGCGGTAAATATAATAATAATTTCAAGGTTTATAATAATTAATCTTATCGATCACTACTTTTTCTAGGAGACGGAGCAAAGCGCCGAGGAGGAGGAAGAGGAAGCTAGTGGCAGTGCTTCTGACGATGAGGCTGATCAGGAGACGCCGCTGTCAACGGGCAGAGAGAATGTATTTGGGGCTAAGTTGCGCGGCGGCAAGGAGTCGATGACCAGTGGCTCCTCAACCGCAGCAGCAGCGGCGACAGCAACGCCTCTCAAACCCATCAGGCAGAGTGTTAAGCATCCGTTCAAAGCCGTGGCTGCCACACATGTAAGATTGCAAAAGCAATTCCATGTGCCACAAAACTAGACAACTAGCAACAGCATACATTTGCATAATCATCCACCACGAACATTATTTATCCACAATAAACAAAAATATATAAATATACATATTGATGTATGCATAAATCAATCAGGTGGAAAGGCGCTCAAATCGCGCCCCCTCTTATTCGCCGTCCCCCTCGTCGTCGCCACCCTTGAAGACGTCGCTCAGGAAGGCAGCAGCTCTAGGAGCTGGAGGTGCAGGTGGAACGGGAGGTCGCGGCATGGCAACCGTTGTTGAATCGAAGCGCACTTAAATATTACAGTTTGACGCTCGCAAATATTCAAATGAGTTGGACAAGCATTGGTATGTGTGTACAATTTCTCAATAGTTTAATTTGTAATAAAAAAAACTAATAAACAATAGATGTTTTAAGAAATCACTTAAATTAAGTTTCTCTTTACGTTTTTCGTTTTGTTGACAACTTAAAACTATGCAAAAATGAGCAAAATGAGTGTGTACAGTTTGAGAGTACTTGCTTTTGTGGTGCATCGAAATTGTCTAGTGAAGTGTGTGTAAGTGAGGAGGAGGAGGGTGTTCGATGTATATGCGTTATATGTTGTGTGGGATGCCATTATGATTTTATGGGCGTGGCTCGCGCTTTAACTTTTTGGCTTTATCCCTGCTGCTTCTTCTTCCGGCTTCTTCAGCGAATTTCATTTCTCGGGTCCCGGCCCCTCGACGCCCGCCTGATTCATCAGATCGGCAATGCTCTTCTCCAAGTCATCGATGCGATTGCCCATATCATCGATACGTGTGATAATCTGATCCGACATCGTCTGGAATTTGTCTTGCACGTTCTGTAAAAGATTTTGTACCTGATAAGGAAGGAGGAAGGAGCAGTTGGTGGTGGGGAAAGGGAGTGTACCGTTGTTGTATTCAGTTTTGTTTTACGTGTTTTTCTTGCGACTGTTGTTTACTCACGTAAATTGTTAGTTCCTGCATGTTCTTGGGGTCCGCATTGCTGTTCAGCGAATAGTTCTGATCTAAATCGCTGTCCATCTCGTTGCGCAAATCAGTCATCTTTTCTGCCGTCCGCCCTTTGTTTGTAATTCGCGTGATATAAAAATACAAAATACGTTTACTGCTTTTTTGTTTTTTGTTCTCGGCCCTTTTTCACGTCTGTTTGCGTCGGCGGCTACAGCTGGACTGTAGTGCAAAAACATCGATGCGGGAAACATATCGATATATCAATGATATCGATTTTGTATGGCAACCAATGATTTGGTTGCGGCCAGATAACTAATTAACAATACTTTTTAAATTATATTCATTCATTGTTACTACATATTCATTTTACATGAATTCAAATAAAAGAGGTTTCCGAATACTATTTTGTTCAACACCTGTGTCGAGCTGTGGTAACATTTAAAATATACCAAAATACCCAATTTGCAAGCTGGCGACACTGCATTGCATTGGTGGAATTATTAGAAATAGGCGCGACATTGTGAGGAGCACATTACTTTTGTCGGTTTCCATGCGATCTTCGCGTTGCGTGTTACATTTTGATCAGCATTTTGATAAAAATGTACTTATTTTACAGATAAATTTGACATCAAAAGATGTGTTTCAAATGAAAATATCTATAGCATCAAATGCCTGCATACATAAGCATGGAAATGCAACATCTAGATTTCGCTTTTCACAATATTTTCATTCTACCAATTTTAAGATTTCTGAAAATATGCAGTTTTCACCAAATCTACAACTTCACAAAAAACGCATTAACGTCATTTGTGTTTATTTTGGCCAACAAATTTTGTCTGGAAACATAAATTTACATTAACAGCTGTAAGCGAGATTGCGATTAACATTTTGCGCCTTAATACGATTTTTATAACGATGTATGCCATAAAAAATCGATGTTTTGTAAATATCAAAATCTTCGATATATCGATAGTGCAGTCGGTGTTATGCCACCTTTGGCAGAAAATCTAGAGCGCGGCGCGAATTAGATCGTGTTTTGTGGGTAATTTAAAAAATAAAAATTAAAATGTTACCATTAAACAAAGTTCTACCGTATATTAATTTATAAACAAGTTTCGTGTGCTACGAACAGCTGATTGTGTTTTGATTTTTCAATGTGGAGTCAACGAACAGCAATTGCAAAACTGGTCAAACTGGTTTGTCGTGCTTTGTTGTAATTACTGCGAGTAATGACTGCTGCTGGGACTGGGACAAAGGAGCAGCTTGTAAATGCAGCCAACTCTGCAAGGGTAACAAAAAGTGCGTTGCAGAGAAACAATAGAAGAACATATCTTTCACTATAAAAAAAAAGCAAAACTATACAAATGCACCGAGTGCAATCCCATATAAAACACATCCCCTGCCGCGGCAGCACAGAATGGATAGGGGAGCCATATATTTATAAATCAGCACAGTGGCGCCGTCAGTTTACATATTCAGGGGACTGCCGACAGCTGATAAGCAATGTGAACCCGCCACTGTCAAAACACTGAGAGCGCCGTAGAGAGCAACTGAGCGCAAGAGAGCGAACAGAAGATAATGACACAGCAAGCAAGTAGAATATAATTTTCTGCTTTTCATATTTGGGAGGCAGTTTGTGCCATGCCATCGGTCGGTGAGGATCGTCGCCTTTAGTGGTCCTGTGAAGAGTAAAAACAGCGCAGTCGTCTACGAAGTCGAATAACTAGACGTAGTGTGTTTAAGTGAAACTACTGAAATTCAAGTAATAATACATAATAATTATTCAAATGTAATTGGTGTACGCGAGCCTCTCCACTAATGTATATGTGTGTGTGTGTTTCGGTGTCATATCAGTAGCGACAGCGTCAACAAGCGTTACAATCACAAAGTGGTGCCAGCCGTGCTAATCAGTAACTTTTGACCAATCAATCGAAAACAATATTTGTGGTTTACATTGACGTTCGATGCAACACTTTTTGAAATCGCGATAAGCCGCAAAAGAACAAAGCTCGCAATGAGAATACAACATTGATTCTTATTAGAACTATCAAACTAGTTTGTTGGGCTGTGAGTGTGTAAGTGTTTGAAAACACATACAAATGCTATGCAGATAGTCACATGCACACGTACGCTCGCTGTTTAAATGTGTGTGTATTAATCAGCTGGCACGGTCTCTATTTTGGTGAAGCAAAGAACGAGAACGAAAGTACGTGCAAAGCGTAGCCAAACAATAAAATTAACAGTAATATCAAGTGAGACAAAAGCGGCTAAAAGAGAAAAGCGAGTGATGCGCAATGACGCGCAAAAAAATATAAAGAAAAATGTAATATATGTAAATATTAATTGCGGGCAAGCAGAGCTTTAAGCTTGTTTTGTTTACATCTCGAGCAGAACAAAGCAGACTTTGGCACTTGTTGAGCAAAGGCAGCTGACAGGATCGCAGCGCATTTAAGAGAGTGCACAAAAGAGCAATGGGGTTGCAGTTAGGGCGCACGTGTAAACTACGTTGACAGAGTAGAGGCGACAAGCTTCAGAGCAATAGCAGCAGCAGCAACGCTAGCTGACATCACAAACGAAATTGAAAATTTCTTTCACACGATAACAACAAATACTGTGTTTTACTTATGTGCTCTCTTTTGTGTGCTATTTTCTGCCTACTTGTTTGGGGCAAGTTCTGATTAGCAACAGTGGCAACGTATATCAGTAAAAAAGTTAATGAACTCTCAGCACAACCCACACACACACACACACACAAGCACATGAACATAAATACACGCCACACACAGACATTGACGGGGGGAATCGGCTTATAAAAAGAGCGCGCGCTCATTTCTTTTTCTTCAAATGCCAAAACGCACAGCGACAATAAAGAAATACAAAAACAAACACAAACACATACATATACAAATAGGCAGAACTCATTTACGCGTATGGCAAGCAAACGTTTCGTTTTCATCAACATCTTTATTTTTTTTGCGCTTTTCAACAATTATTTATTCAAATTTTTTATTCCCTCATTTTGCCGCGCCTATTCAGCACAGAAAAGAGAGAGAGGAAGAGAGCGAGAGTGTAAGAGTGCATAAGGGATTACAATAATTTAAACGAAATTATCGCGAACTTGGAAAGCAACTAAAACAACTCAAAAGTGCTGTAAAAATTATTGCCTAAAGTAACACGTAATTGAAAAAAAAAACCAAACCAAATTTAATGGTATTTGGAACAAACAAAAACTCAACAAATATATAAAATATTGTGTCAACATGTCCAGTTGGAGTTTGGCGAGTGCTGTGTCGCCCAATGTGACGGGCGGTGACGTCATCAGGCTAAGCAATCTCAAAGCCGCCGCCTCCGACACGCAAATCGCCGCAACAAGTGAAATAGCAACTTCATCGCCATCAACTGTGCGGCCAACAACACCGGTGCCCGGCAAAAAATTGGCCTCGAAGCGACCGCCATATCTGACACTGCAGATTACACCAACAGCATCACCAACCACACCGCCCCCCGAGCCGCATCCACACTCTGAACATGAGGCGCCACTCGCCATGGAGGAGAACGTTGCGCTCTCGGCCACGCCGTCCATCTATGGCACGCCATTTGGCTCAGTCACCGGCGTCTCGGCCGAGAGCAATACTACCATCAATTTGAATGCTAGCAACAACGCCACCAGCTCGACCAGCCACAGCGACAGCACCTCGGGCTCCATATTTCCACACGAGCAGTACAAAACGATCAAGAAGATTGACATTCAATTCGACAATGTGCGATATAGCAGCAGATTTGGGTTCTTTAAAAGGGGTAAGTGGCGTCGAGAGAGTTACTCTCTTTTAAGTTGAACTTATTTAATGTATTCAGTTTGTCTGATCTTCAATTAACTCATAGACAATCGAGGTATTTTCTTTGAGAACCAAATATTTTAGACCATTTATTTTTTGGCTCTTTACCTGTATACGAAATTATGAAATCGCATCGTATTTTTGTTTTCTATAAATAATAATTATACATAATTATCAATTATTTTGAGCTTTATCGTTTGTCTAGTATATACAACAATTTTCTTCTCCGTTCAATGAGTTTATTTATATTAAGGTCTTCTTCTTCTTCTTCTAGACACTGTTATCGCATTTGCAATAAATATAAAAATAAAAAAGTGTTTAATCTTTTGAACCCCATTCTCTGAATGCAATCTGTAATGCGGCAGTATAAGTAATTTTCATTGTATTCGTACGCCTGGTCTGTCACCTTTTCCAATTTTGTTTTATTTATATATGTATGTAGTGATTGTATATAATGGTAAATGAACGTAACTCTTCGGTGCAGTCTATACAGCCTATAATTATGCAAGCAGCGCCAATGTTGTGGGTGTTCTTGTGTAAAAGTCTCGGTTGGGTGCGTGTTTCGACAAGCCTCTCTTCGTATAGCCAGAAATTTGAGTATGTTTTCTATAGTCAAGTGCACAACCTTTGAACTGAGCTTGTACTATATGAAAGTATATAATTATGTACATTTATTGCTGAATCAATTAGTTCGGCTTGACGTAAGCTTATAAATACAAAAAACTCCAAATGTAAACACATTAATGGAAGAGAGTGTTTATTATAAAATCATTAATAGTGGTTTTTTGTGGTCACATATTAAATATATATCAGCTTATCTGTTGGCCTCGTTCTCTCAAAGTAACATATCTAAAAAAAAAAACAACTATTGTTTGATGAGTTAAATTCTTTGTTGTTGGAATTGCAGCTTAGAAAGAAAAGAAACTGGAAATGTGTAAATGTTATTCACATCCTTCACTAACTTGCATAGAACTAAATAGAACAACTAGAATACAAATCTATTTCATATGGGTTCCATGTGTAGAAACTTTGAAGCCCAGACGGTTTCTTTTATATTCGTGTGGTACACGTTAATTAATATTATCGTTTACCGGGAAACATATCAATATTTTAGGTTGTTTAAAGTTTTCTTCGTATTCAGTAATGTTTTATGGCTTATCTAAGTCTCGACTAAAACCCTCTAGTTCACGGCGAAAATGTTGATAATGATGAGTAACGAATAGCTACTGCCATCTAAGTAGTGTATAGAAAATAAAGTAAATTTATGGCGAAATCGTTGATTGATCAAATCGAAGGTCTGGCCAAGTGCAAGGGTCAATTTCAAAGATAAAATCACCGCTGTGCTAATTTAATATACACAATATTTTACAATACAATTTTAGTTCAGCGAGAATTGGCAAATGTTACATGATCACAGTGCACTTGAGGTCGTCAGGTCCCTTATTGATTGGTTTAACAAGGTTTTTGCTCTTTTTTTTTGCTATTAACATAACAGTTTTGGTTCGATGAGTGAAAGAGTCATGTTATTTACCTTTAACGCCACCTATGTGTATAAGAATTGTGGATTACAACAATATAAAAGATATCTCAGTACATGTTACACCGTATGTGTGAGGTGCAATTAAGGTCATGTTTTTATCGCGGGACCTTCGAAAACAACATAGATTCGTGTAGACATATGGTACAATTTGTCAACTAACAAAGACAATTTTCGGCGAAATAGTTCTGAAATATATGGCACTTTTAAAAGCTGTCTATCGCAAAAATTGAGTGATTGTTGCAGATTGGGTTGAGGGCAACCCCTGTGTGTGGAATTAGTCACACTGAGTCACCTGAAACCATTGATGATTATGATCCCGATAACAATCGGCGGCCACACGTGGCAAACATTCTTTACCCCGCAATAACTGCAAAATTGCTAATGACTCATTCACTTGTCGCATACAAGTAGTATTCCAATCTATTATTATTATGATGTTTGCCAACAAACTTATCTAAGCCGCTTATCAGTGGTCGGTAATTAATGCTTTTGAATAACATATAAATCAGAATTGACGCACTTGTCGAAGAAAATGCCTAATGAGTATGTCAAATAATTAACTAGATACACTTAACCAAAGGAACTTTATTGTTTATGTAGTTACTTCAGTCTCTTGTCTAAGGACTGTAACTACTGTCGTTTATGATAGATGACATATCGAACGCTTGGAGATGTTGTGATAGAACTGAAATGAAGAAATATAAATATGCGTCCATGCAAATAACATTTCAGAAAATAAAACGTACACGACCAACAGCCTATAGAAATATATATTCTTAGATAAGTTGCCTGATCTCAATCGGGGCAAATGAAATGCAGATATATGCATGTCTATATATCTGCTTTAAACAAGTAGCATATCGCACTACAGTAGTTGGCCTGGCAACAAATCTTAAACAATATAAAGGTCAGCAGCGTTTTAATTAATATCACTTAAGATCCATTAAATATTATGCATGTTGTATTGCTGTCGTTTGATATCTCTTTGTTGCCGTTTTTCTTGTTGTTCTTTTTTTTTGCCGCTATTCTTGCTGTTGTTGTTGTTATTATTATTATTGCTATTGTCGTATCATCGCCGCTTCACTTGAGTGAGTTTTCCTGTTTCTTTTTGTGTGTTTTCATATTACTATTTTATTACATTCTTCTTCACACTACCGCTGTTTTATTGCTGTCCTTATACTTTTTATAAGCATGGCTTTGAAATGATTCACACAGCTTGTTTACTAATTGTTTTAATACTAGCGTGCGTATTTAATTTTTAATTCATGATGATGGGCGGATATTGTTGTCAGGTTATGCGTGTCTTAAATGATCAACGCTCAAAAATCTGTTGAAATCAAAGATTGAGCAACTTAGTAAATTACAAAGTCGTGCACTTAATTGATTCCTATTTCTCACTTTAATAAAGAGCAATAAATAGCATATATCTGCAACCAAATTGAATTCAAAAGATGGACAAAAATATTATTTCCACGATATTTGTTTTAAATACCAGTCAGTTTGATATAAATTTAAATAGCAACATTTTATAGCGAATTTTTGAATATTAAACTTTATCATGAGAAGTTGTTAACTAATAATTTGATTACAATTTCGTAGTTTGAAAATGTTCTTGAATTCACAATAATAACAAATGAAAAATACTAAAATCTATAATACTACTATAATACTATAATACTATAATACTAAAATCTATTCCTAAATTATAAGAAATATATTTCTCGCAATATTCTCCCTTTCCAAGGATATTATTTCTTTATTTTATTTAAATAAAATCCACAATTTGAGACTATATTAACATACGTTTCAATATAATATTTCTTCAACGGCTGCTTAAACTCTATACTTTGCATTAATATCTAGTTATAAATGATTACCAAATTTTGCATAGAAATAAAGGTCTTTGGCCTAATTTGAAATTTATAAAGATTTATTGTATAAAGTTGGAAAATCCGTTTGATTTACACTCGAAATTGTGCATGGATTTGATAAGCTAGCCAAACGAGAAGTGAGAGAGACTCAGAAAGTTAGCTATAATTTTAATGGGTTTACTAATCGCTTTGCGTTAGATTAACACTACATACTTTGATACTATATATGCAGTTCGATTTGAGTCATGATAGCAGAGTGCATGGGGCGCTAATCTTTGATCGATTTGACTAGATGTGTAGTTGTAAATTGTTATTGTCGCTGTTCTTATTTGTTAATTGCAACAGTGCCAAATGCAATGTCAAGCACAAGGCCGTGTCCAGTTTGTTGTACTTCGCAGTCATACTTAGTTCCTGCTAACCGACTTGGCTTTATAAGTGTAATAAATAGATAGCCATACAAGCAATTTATACTCGAACTATTTGTACAACATCTGGCGCATAGCTGTTTGTGTGTAAACATATATATATATTAAATAGTCGACATACGCCCGCTTGGAATCGCCGTCATGCACCTGTTTGAGAAATGCTCGTAAACGAGGTGCGATAAGATTTTCTGGCAAGTCGACAGCCGCCACATCGAACTGATAACAGACGTTACGGGGCGGGTGGGGGTAAAGTGGTCTTCAGAAGTCCGCCAGCGATTAGACGATTGGCCAAATGGCTTTAATCGACAGATTATCGTCCGGTCTGCTCTCAGCTACATTGTTTTATACCAATTCGTATACTATGTATAAACCTGGCCATAACACTGGGCCATATCACATGGCAGCGCCACACTCTAATGGGACTAAAGTTGCTTTACGACATTATCATTTGCCCAAGACGATTAACGCACATTGAACGCAACGCTCCCAATGGGAACGAGCGCCGCTTATCAGCAGCAGCAAGCTAAATGAAATATGTGGAGAACAATTGTGCCACATATAGCAACAGCCATTGAAATGTTCTCAACTGGAATATATGTTGTATTCCGCCATGGGAACAGATTGAGCGCTTTGACAAGCCAGCTGAATGTATAAACAAAGAGCGGCTTTTACGACTTGTATTAATCAATGGCGATAGATAATCAATATAGCAGAATGTTTGAAATGCTATTTATTTAGTTGCTCTTCTTCAATTAGCATTTAATATAAAATTGATGCTCTCTACGATAGCATCTGGTGCACGACATCAAGAAGAATCAAAAGCAGGTTGAAGGCTTCAATTTTTCCCCGTGAATCGAATATAGAAAAAAAGATTTGTGTGCTTTAAATTCAATAATAATTATTTATTAAAAAAAAAACAGCTGAGAATAATCGACTAAATGTAAGAGTATATATTCAGTTTCAAGTTATTATATTCACTGATCATATTATTATTTTACAAGACTCATTAAATAGACAATACAAATTAAAAGATTCTGGTTTATGTCCGAGAACACGTTATTAAGTGTATTTATATCATGACTTCTGTAGACCCTACGAGAGTAATAAACTTGATCTCAGAGCGTTTAAAATTAGAATACTAATAGTACTTATTACAAAGATGCCTAGCCGATCAATCGTAAATTTTGTTACGAGTGTACCGGGGCTGCAATTAATTAATTTGAAAACAAAGCTTTTCTTAGACCAGCTCTTAAAACATTTCCATAAAAACAATCAACACGGTCGAGCTAAAAGTAGTTACATAAATATGACTTGCTTGAAGAATGTAGAGAAATTATTTTTTTCTATGTAAATATCCTAATCAATTTATATATTTTCATTGATAAGAAAGTTTACTTTATATTATATTCAGTTTTGTAGATATGTTACCTAATTTATTGTGTTTTTTTTTGCAGAAAATAAAGACATACTTATGGGACTAACGGGCTATTTTCGGTCCGGCGAACTGAACGCCATTGCAGGACCCTCCGGGGCGGGCAAAAGTACGCTGCTAAACATACTCTCCGGCTACATGTAATTGTAACTCGCGTGCTTTCTAACAAGTCTATATTTACTAATCGAATTTCTTTGCATATGCAGCTCTTATGGCTACACAGGTGACTTCCGCATCAATGGGAAGCCACGTGATTTAAAGGCTTTTAAGCCCAACGTGGCGTACATCACACAGGACACAACTTTACAGGCATTTCTAAGCGTCAAAGAGGCAATGCATTTTGCGGCCAATCTGAAAATTGGACCACACATGTCGTCGGCATCGAAGCGGGAGCGTGTGAATAGCATACTCCAAGCAATTGGCATGTACGAGACACGGAATACACGCACTGGCAACCTGAGCGGAGGTCAACGGAAGCGTTTGGCCATCGCCCTCGAGTTGGTCAATAATCCGCCCGTACTTGTGCTCGATGAGCCCACCAGGTAAGTCAATGATGCAACGCTAAATGAGATGGAGATTCTAGCTATCTCTATCATTTCAGTGGTCTGGATAGTTCTACGTGCAATCAGCTAATTACGCTGCTCAAGAAATTAGCGATGGAGGGACGCAACGTCATCTGCACTATACATCAACCAAGTGCACTCACCTTCTCCATGTTCGATCACCTGTATGCCATAGCCGGGGGTCAATGCATTTATGCGGGCGGTGCGCACAATTTGGTACCCTTTCTGGGTGCACTAAATCTGCACTGTCCCGAATCCTACAATCCCGCAGACTATCGTGAGTTTAACTAGCCCATTAAATAGACTCGTTAGTTATCGACGTTATTGCCGTCTACTTTGTAGTAATGGAAATCGCTACACATGACTATGATACCGACGATGAACGGCAGGTGGACAAGCTGATAGCGCTGATGGATAATGGACGCAATGATGACTATCGCCAGAATAAATCAGCGCGTACAGCCCAGCTGGCGGCAATGCGGAAAGTTGGTAAGCAGCTGCCAGCGATTTGCTAGAGATGTACAGTTTTAATCGCTTTCAAAAATTTGCAGAGCAAATGATGTCCTCTGGCATGTTAACGCCCTTAACGGTGCCTGTGATGTCAACCGGTCCATTGCCCTCGAGAAGCTTTAATTTCAAGCCGCTGACGCCTATTAATGAGCTGTCGTCGCGCATTTGGGATAGTCAAATAGGTGGCATGACGAATGAATCGGAAGGCAATTGCTGCAAGCCAAAGAAAAAGAAGAAACCCAGGCCAACGATGCCATCAATCGATCTGGATCCAGCCCATCTGTGCAAGCGCGAGAATATCTATGCCACGCCCTTCTATCGACAGCTCAGCATTCTGTTGGTACGCACATTTCTGCTCATTTGGCGCGACAGCTCGTTGACAACGATGCGATTCGGTATTCATCTGGCAATTGGCTGCCTAATTGGCTTTCTGTACTATGGCATCGGCAACGATGCCAGCAACTCGATGAATATCTTTCGCTATGTCTTCTATACGATTATGTTTATAATGTACTGCGCTTTTTCTGGCATTCTCGTCAAGTGTAAGTACCATTTATGTTTATGCTTTTCATGTCTTTGATTTGTTTACAATTTGTTTTGTTTGTTTGCAGTTCCTCTGGATATTCCAATTGTTTCGCGGGAACACTTCAATCGTTGGTACTCGCTGCGCGCCTATTATATAGCTATAACACTGGCTGATCTGCCCATACAGATTATCTGCAGTTCGCTGTTTATAGTGCCCACATATCTGATGACCCGCCAGCCGTTGGAACCCTTTCGATTTGGCATGTTCTTTCTCATTGTGTTCATGACAGCACTGGTGGCCCAGAGCATTGGCCTGGCCGTGGGCGCAGCTCTTAGCCTCCAGCTGGGCGCTATAATGGGACCATTCTTCATCTGCCCGTTCCTCGCATTCAGTGGCTTCTTTCTGCAGGAGAAGGACGCACCATTCTACTTGCGCTGGATGTTTGATGTGTCGTTTTTAAGGTACAGTCTGGACGGTGCCATGCTGGCAATATTTGGCTACGATCGTGAGCGTTTGGAATGCAATGAGATTTACTGCCATCGATCGCGACCGAAAATCTTACTCAAGGATCTGGACATGCACCGTGCCAACTACCAAGTGGCCTTCTTCTTTCTGCTTGGCCTGCTGGTGATGCTGCGCATTCTTGCCTTCTACATTATGTCGTTTCGACTGAGATTATTCAGATGAGAGCCCATCGAACTGTACGGCCATCCTATGCCACATTCCGTTCACAGATGATACGAGTTTCTGTGTCTGTTTCTGTTATGAGGTTGGTTTTTTTATATTATGAGTATAATGATGATTTCTGTTAGCATTTAAATGATAATGAGAGTACCATGTGCCAAAGAAAAATGAACAGCGTTATATTTAGCATAAGGAAATCGTGATATGCAAACATGTGCAAGTAATCCCCCCGATGATACCTAACACCCTAGCAAACTTAACAATCAATTTTGCATACAAATAATACCCACTTGAGCATCCCCTAGCGTAGAATTGTATTTTTCTACAGTCGTATTAACTACCCAATCATATACTATTTGCTTTATTTTAAGCATGTGTAAATATTTTATTAAGCGCCAAATGTTTGGGTGACCTTATTTTTTAATAAATATGATTAAATATTTTCAATTCATTTATACAAAAATGCCAACATGCGTTCGATTAATAACCGTTTTTTAAATTTCATGTTTATAGCGCAAACTTTCATTTATTATATCGGCCTATAGGTATGCTGCATAAATTTAATTTTGCCTATTCGTTTTGCAAACGAAATTAATACACTTTTATATGTGCCTCCTAAAAGTAGGCACTTAAAAACTTGATGTCCGATGGTCCAAGGAAAACCGCCGAAAACACAAAAACCCTTATAACTCGGTAACTAAAAGGACGATTTGGGTGTCCTTTAGCATGATGATAGCCCTAACCGAGACGCGTTGATTAACCTATGACTTGCAAGGATCGGACAGAATATAACCGAGATATTCGCTAATTTTTATATGCAAAAAAGTCCTTATAACTCAGCTGTCTAAAGGATATTCGTCCTTTTTAGTATACCAATTAGTTTGTATTGAGCAGTCCTATTCTTGTGCCAAAGGACATCACGATCGGTCCACAAATGTCTGAGATACAGAGGATTTTTGGTTTTTTTGCCATTTTTTCCATGCCTCCCCCTTACAAAATTTTTTGCTAATTTTTTTCTTGCGTTCCTAAAAATCCTTGAACGCCAATCGTTAGTAGGTCTCTCTGTGACTACAAAAAACGACTTTCTTTTACTATCCTTACGGATTTGGCTGTGTACTAACTAAAAAAAGATTTTTTCGCTTGATTGTTACTATAAGAAATGTAAATAAGCGTTTTATTGAAACTACTCCCATTCGAACCTTAACTGAGTAACTTGTTCGATTCAAACATGTTTGTAGTTAGCTTAATTGGAAGTTACAAACCTCTTCTCGCCTCTCGACAAGTGCAGCACAAACATGTTCGTACTCTCTGTGATTGCCGGCAGCCGTTGAAAGCAATGGAGATCAGTTGCGATTTTCATGCCAGCGGAAAGTGATCAAGTATTCAAGAGAGCGCGAAGATTAAACGCGTCACTGTGAACGCTACTTGTAAGCTTAAGCGTCCGGTTAGAACGTGATAAACAATATTAATGATATGCTATAATATATACATCGAAATAAATTATAACGAATGCAATGCTAAGTGAATAAAATTATTTGGTTGGGTTCGAACCACTTAGTGCAATCAGGAAAAACCTGTTTTCTTGTACAACAAAACAGTTACAATTGTTTTTACAAATTTTCAGTGCTACGCGGAAAAAATGCACGCTATTATTAACTCAAAATTGATAAGCAGCTGTCAAAGCTGCAATTGGTATTGAATGCATGCTGGAGGGTGTTTCCATTTCGATTGTTCAAATGAATAATACACATTTGCTGTGCTGAGTCTCAATTGATTAAAGCACGCCAATCAATCCTCATATTTCAAGAACAACATCAGTGAACATTAATGAAAAGCGTTGTTAAAGTACGACATACTTTTCGGCGAGATTTAGAATGCATTTTAGCAATTAGGTAATTTCACTAATAGATAAGATTTTCAAGTGTGTAAACAGACGTTGTCACTCGATTTACAGCGTTCTCGATCATTGACACTTACGTTGTTCTCGACTGACCACAGACACGACGTATTAACTTGAACTCATTTGCGAAAAATTGCATAGTTCGATAGTGAAAGGTTTAAGGTCTTACAACTACTCGCAGAGTAGAGAAGTGATAAGCTTCTAATCTGCATGGCGGATCACGACAATCGGCGATTAACTCACCGGGCAATGCTGATAAAAACTGCAGGCACTTGAACTCCTTGTTAATCGGGTATACTGATAAAAAATAACAAAAATACGAATAAACCGAAACGCACTCAGCGGTGAACAGTCGATTTACAAACGTTAGCAGGGCTGGTTCACATATTACACCCAACGAAAAGTCTTAAAATGATGGAGAACTTGACAACTAACGTCCCAAATGGCCTCGCCAAGCAGCCATCCTTGGAGCTGCACTTCAATCAGCTCTGCTACAGCCTCAAGACGCAAAAGCACAAGAGCAGCAATCAAATATTAAACGACACCTGTGGCACCTTTCGATCGGGACGCCTCTCAGCCATTCTGGGACCGTCGGGCGCTGGCAAATCCACGCTGCTCAATGTTCTGGCAGGCTTCAGGTATATTTATTTATATAGCCTATTAAATTTATTAATAAAATCCTTTGATTTTCTTCTACAGAATCACAGACGTTATGGGGCAAATTCTGCTCAATGGCCAGCCACGTGAGTTGCGTTCCTTTCGCAAGATGTCCTCATACATTGCACAGAACTTTATTACGCCGTCCCTGTTGACTGTGGAGGAAACGTTGCAAGTCTCCGCTGATTTACGGCTACCCTCTTCCACCACCAAGCACCAGAAGCAGCAAGTTGTGAGTATCAAATTGTTCGCTTTATCAGCCACAATTTATCAATTTCTAATTGCAGCTGGACGAGATTATAGAAGTGCTCAACCTGCATAATTGCCAGCGCACTCTCGTCAGAGACATTTCGGGCGGCGAGCACAAGCGTCTCTCCATTGGCATCGAGCTGATCACCAATCCGCCCATCATGTTCTTCGATGAACCCACCAGCGGCCTGGACAGCGTTGCTAGCTACCAGGTGTTGTGCTATCTGCAGCGTTTGGCGCATCAGGGCCGCATTGTGGTCTGTGTGGTGCATCAGCCCAGCTCGCGTTTAATGCAGCTCTTCGATGACATTCTGGTGATTGCGCATGGCGAGGTGCTTTTCTCTGGACCCCAGAGCGAGATGTTGGAGAATTTCAGTGCAGCTGGATTTACTTGTCCAGCTTATTACAATCCTGGCGACTTTGGTAAGTTGTTGTCGCTTGCATTGCTGCTCTCAATTCAATTTCTACTCTCACTTTCAGTACTTGAAGTGGGCAGCGAGTCGTCCAATCTGCGCTGTGAGACGCTAATTAGCCAAAACAAGGCCAAATACGATAGTATTCAGACATTCAAGACAACCGACGACGAGCAGAGTGAGTTTGTGTGTTGGTTGTGTGCTCGTTTGTTGCCCGTTTGCTGATCCATTTTGCTTTTGTTTCTGTTTTGTATTTCTGTCTCTTGTAACATTGTCCAACTGCATGTTCCATCACTGTTTCCAAATCATTTTGCTCTATCTGCGTGTGCGGTACCTCAATTATATTCCAGCAGGGCTTATTAAGATGACAGCCTCAAATGCTGCCGATCTGCAGTTAATACGACCCAAGGAGCAGGTCGATTTCTGGATACAGTTGGTTGTGCTGCTCAAGCGACATTTGCGCTCCATGTCGCGCGATCTGGTGAGCATATTCTCAACTATATACTTTTCGCCTGCGTTAACATTGTTTTCCTTTTCTTAGATTGCCGTGCAGATGCGTTTGATTATGCACATTGTCGTGGCGCTGTTGCTGGGCGTTGTCTACTGGCAGATTGGCAACGATGCTGCCAAAGTCATTAGCAATGTCTCCTGCTTGTTCTTCATCATTCTGTTTGTGTTCTCCGGCAACGCGATGCCCTCGATACTGCTCTGTCTGCAGGATTCGCCCATATTCATCAGGGAATACTACAATGGCTACTATTCGCTGCGTGCTTATTTCATTTCCAAGGTGCTCGCCGATCTGCCCTTGCAGCTGACTTGTCCAACGCTGTTCATTAGCATTGGCTACTTTATGACCGGGCAGCCGCCGGAGTTTCAACGCTTCGCAATGTGCTGGTCACTGTGTGTGCTCACCGCCTTCATTGGCCACTTTATCGGTGTCATCTGTGGCACCATGTTGTCGATGCAACTGGCTCTGTTTATTGTGCCAGCAATTTCCATACCATTTTTGCTATTCTCTGGCTTTTTCATACGCATGAGCGAGCTGTCCTGGTTCATCCGTCCTGTCTGCGATGTCTCCTATTTCCGCTACATCTTCGAGGGACTCATGCGCGCCATCTACGCCTATGATCGCGGCGATTTGCCTTGCCACATGGACTTTTGTTATTACAAATCGCCGAGCAAGTTTCTCAAGGATTTCGGCATGCAGGGCGATGAGTTCGGCTGGGATGTCACCGTGTTGGCGTTCATACTGCTGCTGCTGATCATCACTTTTAACATCACACTGCATGTGTCCATTAGACGGGCTCTATGAATTTCGGTTTACGGCCGCTAAGGGAAAATAGAACAATTAGTTTCAATATTTGCTGACAATTCTCTTTCTTTTTTCTTTTTTGATTCATTTTGGGTTTTTGCCGCAATTATAATTCACAAATAACAAACGTGTCATGTTTACATTTCTTGCCTAATCGATGGACACCGTCGATATGTCCATGGAGCTGCCATCGTTGTTCGACTGCTGCTCCTCCGTGGTGACGGGCGTTATTTCTGCCGCCGATGCGGTCTCATCTAATGCTGTTGCAGGCGCTGCAGTTGCAGCCGTTGAGCTGCTTCTCGCTGCCGTTTCTACACTGAGCTGCGTTGTTGCCGTCGTTGTGGTTGTCGCTGCTGCTGCTGCTGCTGCTGCCGCCGCCGCTGCCGCAGATGTTGAGGCCGTGCTGCTTGCCGCCGGCGCCGTGTGAGTTCGTTGGCCACCCTGCGATCGACGCAGTCCCTCAGCCACAGTGCGCGGCAAACGCGTGCTTGCCGCCCCCGTTGTGGACGTGGTTGCTGTGGAGGTTGTTGTGGTTGTCGTTGCCGTTGTTGTCGTCGACTTGGCGCTGTCTGAGATGGTTACAAATGGCACACGCACGCGCACATCGAGCTGTTCCCATTCCATCTCATCCTCCGAACTGGTTTCTGTAGTTGCCGTCACCGTTGTCGTGGCGGACTTTTTCTTCTTCCACTCCGAATTGCGCTTCCAATCGATGGTTTTTAACAGCGCCTTGGCCTCCGTTTTGCGCTGCAGTAAAGCAAAAGCGTTTAACATAGAGTTGGTTATGAAGTATAAACTTTAAAACTCACATCATCCGAGTCGAGGCACTTGTAGGCGTAGCAGGAGGCGCGTTCAAAGTCGCCCTTCTTTTCGTAGTAATTGGCCAGCGTCATGAAGCCCTGATACAGACTCTGCTTGTCGGTGGCCGCTCGCTCGTCCTCGCAGTACAACATGTAGCAATGCACAGCGGTCTCGTGGTCGCCCAGCTTCTCGTGCAGGCTCGCCAGCTTGTACATGGCAATGCCCTCGATGTCGCCCACATCGCAAGCTTTCCAATAGCACTTGACCGCATTCTCGCACTTCTCCAGCTTCTCGTAGGTCTCACCCAGAGCAACAAGCATGCGAGAATCGTATGGCCGTAATTGATGGGCAATTTTAAAGTAATACAAACTATAATAATGCATCTTAATGATCTCGTAGGCCTGCCCTAAGCCATACCAGGCGCGATAGTCGCGTTTGTTGACCTCGACCGCTTTGCGGTAGCTTTGAATCGCTGCATTCGTGTTCTTCAGCTCCATGAACTCGTGACCCATCAAAGTCCAGGCGGCCAAGTACTTGGGATTAAGTTTGAGTGCGCGTTGAAAGTAGGAAATCGCCACCTGATGATCACAGCGTATGCTATAATAGTTGCCAATGACACAGCACGTCTCTGGACGATACTTATTAATGCTGACTGCTTTGTGGGCGAGTTGCGCCATCTCTGTCTTCATCTCCTTGACAAACAGCAGATTCGAATAGGTGTCCACATTGTCCAGGCGAAACGGATCGCTTTCGAGCAGCGCCTGAAACAGCTCAATGGCTTTGTCGACATCTGCAAGCGGAATAGTTAAATAAATCATTTTAAGAAAAATCCTAACTACTTCGCTTACCTCTTTTATTGTGATAGACTAAAGCCAACTGTGCTGTAATGTAGATGCTCTTGTTGAAGCCCGCCGCCTGCAAATCCTCGAATATCTTTAGACCATCATCATTCAGATACAGTTCCAGATACGTATGCGCCATAAAAAAGTGACGCATCCAATGCTTGCCCAGCTGCAAACTCATCAGCTTCTTCTTTTCCATGATTAGCGGTGACAACTCGAGATAAGCACTCCACAGCATGGGCACCAAACTGATGGCATTGATCAGCATCTGCTCGGCAGCCTGATTGAGATTTAAAGCCTTCAAAACCACGCCATACAAGTAGATGCCGTAGCCATCAAGCCGACTGCGTCCATATTCCGCGCGCAGTGTGGAAAGTAAATCGGCCAGGTCCCGCATTTGATTCGGTTCATTGAGATTCGCTTGATCTGTGGTCGAGTCCAGGCGTCGCTTCTCCCGCGCCATGTATGTGGAATACAAATGCAGAAAACGTGGCACATCCGATTCACAATTCCTAACGGCGTGCGCCGCTCGATCGTATTCACGCACATCGTAGTAGCTCTTAGCTAGAAAGTATTCACTGTACTCGGAGGGAGCGATTCCCTCCAGCTGGCATTCGCTGAACGAGTGATCATCATCAGGTGGCGCATTGTCGATGTGCACATCGCTTAAGCCGTGATGCATCTCGGCCAGCCATTTGGTGCTGTGCAGCAAGCCGCGTTTCGAGCACTCGATGATGCCGCGTCGCAGTTCCTTCTTCACGTCCGACAGCTGCACGCTGAATAGTAGCTCCTGCATTGCGTTCACTTTCGATATGGCCAATTTGCATCCGACAACGCGCTAAACAACAAATTGCAATTTGCCGGTCGTGACAATGAGCGTGACCGTAAACTGCATTTTAAAATATACCAAAAATCAAACTGTCTATCGATGTATCGAACAAGCTACCATTAGTGTGACCACAATAGTAGCTGTAAATATTCAATTATGGCTTGTTTTGCAGCACTGCACGGCATCTGCGCAGAAGAAATTCATAACAATAACAAAGTGTGCAATTTGTTGATAACACGGATCACGAAAACAACATTTCTTTGTTTATAAAATCGCACAAGCATAGCAACAGAAAAAAGAGCAAGACTGACAATATCGCGCCATATGTGCTCGAACAACTGTGCATTGCCAAGCTGCATCAGTTTGCAGTTATAGTCGAAGTTACAGTTAAAGCAATACTTTAGAGGTCAATTCAGCTCTGGATCATTTTACATATTCAAATAGCATTTATTACAATCATTGCGCAGGTGATTCACTTTGTTTATGACAACCGTAATACCATAAATATCTTTATCTGTGGTGCGACTTCAATTGAGCCTCGGTAGCCATCATTAAGGGAACAGTCATCACTTATCGTTTCACTGGACTCCAATTTGCACAATTAAAGCAATGAAGCATATCACATTTTTGGGGCTGCTGCTCTTCGTAACATTAATCAGCGATGCCCACTGCTTCTGGCCATTTAGCAAAAAGGGCAAAAATCCCCCGCAACCTCCACCGCCACCCAAAGAACCTCAACTATCTCCCGTTATATTTGGTTAGTATTCAGCGACAGTAGACAAAAAAAAAAGCAAAAACAAAAATAACAAGGTTATATTTCAGTTCCTGGCGATGGTGGCTCTCAAGTCGAAGCACGTTTAAACAAAAACGACTCACCATATTTTATATGCGAGAAGCAACATGACTGGTACAACTTGTGGCTCGATCTGGAACAGTTGGTCATTCCCATGGTCTACTGCTGGATCGACAATGTGAAGCTTTACTACGATAAGATAACGCGTACAACGCACAATACTCCAGGCGTGGAGACACGTATACCCGGCTGGGGTGATCCCGAGGTTGTGGAATGGATTGATCCTACGCACAATAAGGCTGGCGCTTACTTCAAGGACATTGCCAACGTGCTGGTCGAGCTTGGTTACGAGCGACGTCATAACATACTAGGAGCGCCTTATGACTTTCGTCGAGCGCCAAGTAAGAACAAGCAAAAGCATTATTTAACTCATTCAATCAGCAGACAATACGATAATTTTAGCAGTATTTTAACATTTCTGCGCGACTGGAATGTTAGAAAAAGTTCTGTTAAAATCATATTGCGATGTTATGAATATGTTAACAGCTTAGAGTCGGGCTCGTTTTACTGTATTACACTTACTTGCTTGCTAATACCTTCTATTACTTTCTTGCAGATGAAAACACTCAATTCTTTATCGATCTCAAGCAGCTGGTGGAGGATGCTTACGAGGCCAGTAATAAAACGCCAGTGACGTTTATCACACACAGCATGGGCAGTCCAATGACTCTCGTCTTCCTGCAGGAGCAAACGCTGGAGTGGAAGACGCAATATGTGCGACGTCAAATTAGTTTGGCTGGTGCTTGGGCGGGCAGCTTTAAGGCCGTTAAGGTGTTTGCCATGGGCGATGACCTCGACTCGTTTGCCTTGAGCGCCAAGATTCTGCGTGCCGAGCAGATTTCACATCCATCCACAGCTTGGCTATTGCCATCACCACTCTTCTGGAAACCGTCCGAGGTGCTTGCGACAACGCCATCGAGGAATTATACAATGGCACAGCTGCAGCAGTTTTTCAATGACATTGATTACAAGACAGGCTGGGAAATGCGTAAGGATACAATGCGTTACACGCAGAACTTTAGCCCGCCAGATGTGGAGTTGCATTGTCTGTATGGCGACGGCATCAGCACAGTGGAAAGGTAATCTTGAATCGTTCATCCAATCGAATGTCGTACAATATTGCTTTTCTTCCAGATTGCAGTACAAAAAGGACAGCATAGCGGGGGAGACTCCGAAACTTATCATGGGTGTTGGTGATGGCACCGTCAATCAGCGATCTTTGCGTGCCTGTCAACATTGGTCTGGCTACACAAGCTCGCCCATTTCGACGCTGGCTCTCCAAGGTGTCGATCACATGAGCATTCTGGCCAACAACGATATGCTGCAATATGTGCGCACTGTGATGCAGCAACCATAAATGATCAAACGACTAAAAGCCGCCAATTGCAGCTCAATTGGTCCATTCTAAGTGTTTATGTAGCTAACTTCCACTTGTATATGTGTTTGTTTCGTCAATTAACTGCTGGTGTTTGCATAAATAGAACAATATAAATGTTAATTAAGTTAAATCAAATACTTGACGTAAATAATAATACCTCTTATCTTATTATGGTGTTTTTTTTTCTTTTGCGCTTTTTGTTTGAAAGCTTTCGATATTTGCAATACGAGTGTAAAATATATCGCCAGCAGTCAAACTATCGAGTAGCATTTCGTGCGTAAGCATCGATAAGCGCAAAATCGATAAATATGCACAGTAGCTAGCAGCATTCAACAATTACTTGCATTAAATTCTTGTCACATTGTCATTTATTTTGTTGTTTTTAAGTTGATAATTTCCGAATATGCCACACGGACACTCGCACGATCATGGACACGGTTGCAGCCACGAGGCCACCGATGTGGACCATGCACTGGAAATGGGCATCGAATACAGTTTGTTTACAAAAATCGACCTCGAGAACACGGAATGTTTGAATGAAGAGAGCGACGGCACCGGGAAAACCGTATTTAAGCCATACGAAAGCCGTCAGGACACGAGCAAGGTGCAATTATGGTAAATATTTTATCTAACTATTGTATTTTAACTGTGCATTCAATTTGTAGTTCGTGCAGAGCGATGCAGACGAGGAACTGCTTTTCAACATACCATTCACCGGTAACATTAGGCTAAAGGGCATTATTATTAGCGGTGCCAATGACGATTCTCATCCCAACAAGGTCAAAATGTTAGTATATTTAAATCAGATACTACTTTAGTCAGGCTAATTTGTTTGTTTATTTTTGCTCACAGCTTCAAGAATCGGCCAAAGATGACATTCGATGATGCCAAGTCCAAGGCTGATCAGGAGTTTGAGCTGACGCGCGATGCTCGAGGCGAAATCGAATACTCACCCAAGTAAATTCAGATAATGGCATCCATCCATAGCTGCAAATCATTTCAATTGTATAATCTTTGTAGAGTCGTCACATTTTCCTCGGTGCATCATTTATCGCTGTACTTTCCCAGCAATTTTGGAGATGACAACACGCGCATCTATTACATAGGCAAGTCCAAGTTTGGGACCATTTCATAAAGCATTTTTTAACGGATTTTACTTCTAGGTCTACGCGGGGAGTTTAGTGAGGCACATTACCACGGTGTTACCATTTGCAACTATGAGGCGCGTGCCAATGCGGCCGATCACAAGGACAAGGCATTTGATGGCGTTGGACGTGCTATACAATAGGTTTCTTAGGAAATAAAAAAAAATAAAATAAATGCTTAGAACTGAAATCTGTAATACTTACTGAACAATCGAATTGTAATTGAACTTGTACAGCTTATTAAAAGAGATGTTTCTTTAATTTATTCTTTATTGTTATCTTATTGATTTATGCTTATAAGATGAGATATCGAATCACGTGTGTCAATGTCAATGCATAACGCTTTTTATTACTCAATAGTGTTTCATTTTTTTGTTTTTGTCTTTTTTTATTGTTTTCCATTTTTTCATTCTGTATTTTAATAAATGGTTTATATGTATTTTACAAAGCGTTTTACTTAAATGTATTTAATTTTACATTTATACCGAATAATTTGTTATTTATTGCACTAGAGTTTGTTTTCTTTTTTCCGTTTTCTGTTTTGTATTATTATTCTCATTTTAATATTCTCCTTTCTCCACTTTGCTCATTTATTGTAGTTCGTTTAAAGTATGCTTCTTTGATATCTAAGACATAGATGAAAGATATGCACCATGTGTTCCATGTTACAATCCATTCATCACCCCGTTCTGAATTTGTTGATTTGAGACACATTGTGCATATTTCAAATGCAATTAGGAGAAAACTAAAGTTATTAAATGAATGCCTAGAAATTGTGTTGTTGCTTTCTTTTTGTCTTTTTTTTTTTTGTTTTGGTTTTTTTTTTTTTTTTTGTATAGGTAAAATTAATTAATACATATATATATTTACAAATTCGCGTTTATAGGCTGAAAATATGTGATATATTTAACTAGAAATTGTTGTTCTTCTTGTTTTTTGTTTTGTGGCTGTTTGCTGCTGTAGTTACGTGTTGTGGGCATGGTTGTGGGCGCGGGATTTGTGTATTTTAAGGAGGCGTTCCATAAAGCATACTTCCGTGACCAATTTGTGCGATTCTTTAGCTAGATACCTACATGTACATGTTCATACATATACATACAGCTGTGTTCATTGAAATAGCAGTGCTTTTGACCCGTACATTTAATATTGGAAAATACTATTATAAACATTATTTTGGGATAAACTTTGTTTATAACACTTTAATATATTTATTTCTTAATAATTTAACACCTTTTAAATATTCAAAATCGCAATATTTTAGAAAATATGAACAAAATATAATCAAAAGGGCTGCATTGTGCTGTTCACTGAAATAGCAGTGTTACCAAATTTTGTTTTCAAAATTCATCAAAACTCAAAAATATGTTAATCCCACTAAAATGTAGTTTGGTTATGGCCTAATAGATGGTTGTATATCACTCATTGGCTATTACAGCTCAACTCCTTTGTGCCATGGAGTCCACAGAGTCCTGGCAACGCTTGAGGGGAATATGCGCCCTTGTGACTTGCCGAACTGGCCAAAATTGCGGCTTACAAGTTGGCAATTTCTTCGATACATATCGTTGAATGTCTCCCTATAAGTTTTCAGTCGGATTTAAATCCAGGGACTGTGCTAGCCATGTCATTAAGCCACTATTCTCTTGGTAAAACCAAGTTTTAGCCGATTTACTTGGGTTTTTATGTCCGTTATCCTGATAAAATGTCCATTTAAAGGACATATCGCACATAGCAAATGTTAACATAACATTTGCGAGTATATTTGCATACTTGTGCTGTTTCATGATCCCATCAATTACATGTATGGGACCAACACCGGCGTATGAATATGAAACCCATACCGCGACTTTGAGGCCACTGTGATCAATAGCTTTAACTGAGTGGTTTGGATGATACATGATCTTTAAATGTCCACAGATATACTTTCTTGAACATTCTCCACCAAAAAAGTCAAGTTTGGAGTTATCTATCGAAAGAATACTAGGCCATTTCGATATAGGCCAGTTCAAAGGACCCTTGGTGAACTCCATGCGGACTTTGACATGTCTTTAACTAAGCAAGGGCACTTCTTGTGGGCTTGTTGCATTTAAATTTTCATTCAATAGTATCCCTCGAACAGTTACAAAGCTGATCCAGAAGTTCAGCTCCCCCATTAGATCCCTAGAGGATGCGAAAGGACACGGTTTGCTAAAGCCCACCATACGTCGGTACTCTATATTTGGGATTTTATGAGTGGCACCAAGTTTTTCGGGCTTCTATTCTTAATTGATGGCATTGAATACCAATTTGGCAGAACATTCAAGGAGATTTTGCAAAAATTTGTTGATTTTTCTCTTGAGTCTAAGCTTGAAAATCAAATATTTTCCTTCCAAGGAGCAGCTCTTCTATCTACCTACTAAATTTAAAAAATCTACATTGTTATAGTGTATTGTCATTTAAAATACACTAAATTAAACTAAGCAATGTGATTAAACCCACTTTTCGCAAAATATTTTATGTTTTTGGAACTTTTTTGCCGAAGATAGTCAAAAACTGCTATTTCAATGAACAGCCAAAAACGCGTCACCTTACGGAAAAATGCGAAGAAAAAACAAAACGTTATCAAATCTGATGGGATTTTTAGTGTTTTCCTATCTGATAATTCTATTCTACAAAAATAATGTGTAACCGATCGACTGTCGACAAGGAATATTAAAAAAAAAACGAAATATTTTTTCCTTTCTGTGGCACTGCTATTTCAATGAACACAGCTGTATATATTAGTTCAGGATTTGTTTATATATATATATTTGATTTTGTGTATGAGTGTGTGTGTGTGTGTGTGTATGTGTGTCTGAGTTCTTGAAAGTGGAATTAAAAAAATGTTTTTGCTTTAGTAGTAGTTATTGAACTGGTTTTATGTGAGAGTGTGGGTGTGTAGTGAGTGTGTTTTTGTGGTTTTTGTTCAACAAAATTTGTGCTCTCGTTCCATAGTTGCAGTTAGGGTTCACATATACATATATATGAATATATATGTTTGTCTATATATATGTAAGTATATATATAATATGTATACATACGTATGTATAGTATATATGACTATAAGTACGATTTTTGCATCAAATCAATATCAATCCGTTTTAAAAAATACGTTACATTCGATTTTTGCTGATACCCCAAAAAATCCTTCAGTTTTGGTTTTTTTTTTGTTTGTTTTCATTTCAAAGAGTTTACGTTTAGTATAAAAAATCATTATATCGAAAGTATAAAAATCGTATTTAGCCTTTCATTTATTTACTTTTTTTGGTTTTCGTTTTTATTCTTTTTTTTGTTATTTTATTTTCATTATGTATTTATTAAATCTTTTCGTTTTCGTTTTGGTTTGTGTTTTTGTTTTTCTTTAGCAAAAGCGGGTGTATCTTCTTCATCAAGCAGGTATTCGAATGTTACTTGGCAGGATTATTATTTTTTTTTGTTTTTATTTATTTTTTTTTTAAATATATATTCAAATAGTTTTATAAAAGCTTTGTGTTTTGTCAGTTGTTTTTCTTGTTGATGTTGTTGTTGTTGTTGTTGTAGATGTTGAGTGTCGAGTGTTTTCGTGGTTTTTATTCTGGCCTGTTTCAGTTTTTGTTTGCATATAATAATTTTTTTTAGGTTTCGTTTTTGTTTTTATTTGAAAAGTAGTTGCGTTTTTATAGTTATTATGTGTGAATGTGTGTATGTGTGTGTTTTTATTATTGTTATTTATATGTATTGGTTTTTATTTATGCTTATAGAACTCACATTAGGCGACATTGACTTAGCTGGCTAGTTAATTAATTAATTAATTAATTTCTTTCAATACAAGTACGTATCTACAATGGAATTTATCAATGATAATGATATCAAAATTATTACTGTTCATATTTATAATGTATTTGTAATTAAATTATTTAAAGCTTTTTCGTGTGTGAATGTGTGTGAGTGTATGTATGTGTGTTTGTGTGTGTGTGTGTTATTCAACACTTTGTTGTAGAGACCAAATGATAATCAATCTAATATTGCAATAGTGGAAATAAACATCATTAACAATCGTTAGTTCTGGTCGAAAACCAATAAACCCAACGTGTACATTAAAAATATATTTACAATTGAATATTTCGCTACTTATGCACATAGATTTACTATTCAATTTGATAATAATTATTTATACATATATATATCTAAATGTATATATATATATATGCATATAGTTTTTAACTACACTTTCCTACAAAATGCTCGCTAAATTATTTGCTTACACTTTCAGATTTATCAATGTCGTTAATACAATTGAATTGCCATGAATATTGCTAGATTTAGCCCCTCCCCATTGCCCTGCACAATGTGAATGTAAAGTAAATAAAAAAAAAAAAAAAGAATAAAAATAAACACTTTGGTTTAGTTACGAACAATCGCTGATACAAATCAAAAGATCTGTTTTAATACCCGATCCGGAACAGGAGGGAGGGGCCAGACATGTGCTTCGGCTTGCCGAGACTACACTTATTGTATAACAAGTTTTTCTCTTCTCCTTTTCATACTTAACATACTTTAACTAGCATTTTTTGTCATATTATTTATGCTCTAAATTTGCGTTGCGCTACGTTATTTTTTATTTTTTTTTAATTTTGTTTTTTTTTGTATTAGTTTAAATATCTATGGCTAAGTTATGCAATTATTTTTAATCTCATATTTATATTTATTTGTGGTTTTAATTTATTCAAATCATCATCACATATCAAAAAGTTTACAAAAATTTTACCTTTAGCTACATTTTTCATTGCATGTAATTTGTTTTGTATTTTGTATGAATTAGTTTATGTATTATTGTTGTTATTATATTTCGTGCGCATCAGAATAAAACATACAACAATAGATATTATTTAATTGCTAACTTCTAGCCACATTTAACAATTGTTTTTCAACAAGTTATGCCATTCATTCATTCGTTCAACAGTCAACATGTTGTTAATAATATTGCACATTAATTTATTTGAAGTTTAACTGAACGCTTTCCTCCCAATCGATCGATTATTATGCTCGATTAACATTTTATTTGTTTCTTTACGCTTAGCTTAGATTATGTTTTGTTTTTATTTCTTGTTTTGTCTCATTTCGTTTTTGTTTTGTTTTTTCATTTACCGTTAGTGTACGAGTGGGCATGTAAAAGGCATTTGTTTGGTTTCTTTTGTGTGTGTTTTTCTTTTATTTATGTTTTATTTACTCGTATCATTTATTAAATATTAAAGTTCCTTTTATTAATTAGGTTTATTAGGTTTACTTATGTCTTTCTGTTTTGGAAGAACTGAGCTGAAAAACCTGAAATTACTTTCACTATTTGCTAGCTTTCCAATAATGTGATAGCATAGTTTGATATGCCCAATTAAAATGTAAGGCTGTATTTTATTTTCATGTAACTGAATAAAACTCATCAATTAAATCAATTTAGTTTTTATTGTGTTCCAAATCGGTTCAACTAAAGCGCGTGTCGATTTCATCATTAAGCTTAGTGATATTATGTATGTATATGTTATATAATTATTAATATTAATTCATGGAATAGTTTACTTGCATTACGAACGAAATTGACAAGTTCTACATGTTTTACAGGATTTAAAAACTAATATTGCTTTTGGGATTCACAAGAAAATTAATAGAAAAAAAGAACAAATAAAAAATTAACTCTAACAATTCCATATTTTTATGTTAATATTACAAGGAAAATCAAGTGTCTATGCTATTGTGTTAATTGATGTAACAATTGCCATGTGTTGGGTTCAAAACCAAACTCAGAATGAATGTACTTTTAAAATTGTAACGATATTTTTGTTTCTTTTTGGAGACAGACGATACGGACAAAAAATGATACGCAAAATTGACATTATCAAATTGGATTTGGCGTCTACGCTTCTTCGGTTCAGTTAACAAAGTAGTATTATTAATTATGCGTTTTAATTTTAATGCGTTTCTTGCAATTATTTGTTTAACAACTTACTATACAAGCTCTCCCTGTCTCACGTATTTTCCTTAATGCGCAAACTTGCTCTGCTGCTGGCTACAATTTTGGTTTATGCTTTTGGTTTGCGTTTTGTTTTTTGTTTAACAATATATTCCATTATTCGTCTTGTATTTCATGTTATGTGTATTTTAGTTTATTGAAACAATTTAATTACAGTTTCATTATTATTATTATTATTATTATTACATATCGTTTAAATTTTCCATTTCATTCTTTATACATTTCAAATGATTTTGCGATTTAAGTCTATCAAAATGTTTATTATTTTTCCATTCAATCTATTTCTACCCTGCGCCCTCTGAAAATGGGGAACAAAGCCAAAAAAAAATTGTCTATCTGTCTCAATGTCCGTCTGCCTGAACATGTCTCTCTCAACGAATTGTTAAACTAAAGCCATCAAATTTGGCAGCTATGATTCATGCAAAGCATGAAGTCACACACGAACCAGAATAGTTCCAATGATTAAAACCAATATTATGTTAAAAACTTTTTAAAGTCCGCATAGACATTGACTCAAAAGTACGGATGTTAAGTTTAGTTTGCTGATAGCTTTCGATTGAGTGTATTGAATAAACGAATGACTTACCGATACAGTGATTTTGTAGTCATAGTTGGGTTAATGCTTTTCACTTAAGTGCTGCCATCAACTGTTCCCATTCTGTATCTATTAATCATTCGTTAAGAAACTTCGCACTCGCTACGCATCTCGCAAAGTGTTCGGGATGATTTTCATGTAAGAGGCGGAGTGTAGGAGTGTGTGTGTGTGTGTGAGTGTAATTATATTAAACGACTGTCTTCGAAATGGAATCTCTTGTTGATATCGCAAATGAAATAGCACACAGCACTGTTACTGTCAGATGACAGTTGCCAGTTGCCATTTGGCTGTTGGCAGTTTCGCCTGCAGTCAGGCGGCTGGCTGTCAGCCTTTTGTACTTATGTCGGCTGTCAGACAGCATGTCCATTCTTCTCTGGATTGCCAGCGTGTTTGGCGGCACGCTGTGCCGCGCCCAGTCGCCGGGCACGCCATCGATCGATGGGCGTGTAGCAGCATATGAAGAAGGGCGGCACACGTGGCATGCTACCCTGCGAACTGCTCGAGCTGCTGTTGTGACTGAGCTGTGCCAACGAGTCGACCGTCAGCTCGGTCTGCACGCCGCTGCTGGTCATGCGCGCCTCCGCTTGATACAGCGGCGGCGGCGACAACGACGGCATGGGCGTCGGCTGCGGCGGCGGCGTCGCCTTGCAAATGACACTGGGCGGCTCCAGCTCGTGGAGCTCAAAGCAATCGGATCGAGTGCTCGTTGGCGTTGTGGTCGAGGGGCGAAACTCGTGGGAGCAGCTCTCGACCATGGCAGTGCGATAGGTAGCGGCAAAGTAGTTTGTCTCCAGATAATGGCAGGACTCAAATAAATAATCATCGAACTGCAGGCGCGCAACAGCTTCGCCATCATCGCTGCAGCCCATAAAGTTGCCCTTGTGCGACTGCGTCGACGGTGAGCCCGGTATGGGCAGCATCGACGACGACATGGGCATTAGCTCCAGCGAGCTGGCTGCAGCGGCTTTCGTTGTGCGTTGTTGCCGCTGCTGCGGCTGTGGCTGTGGCTGTGGCTGCATTTGATGTTGTTGCTGTTGTTGCTGCTGTCGCTGCTCTCTTTGCTTCATATCAACAATTTCTATTTCTTCTATATCACTAAAACTATTTAACTGTTTCAACAAATAATGCACATCATTTCGTTTCGTTTGATCAGCGGCGTCGTGTTGCTGTTGTTGTTGTTCGTTTTGTTTTTTTTGCATTTCCATTGCCGCCGTCTTGGTTTTTATTGTGTCTAGTGCTTGCAATGTTAATGGAGTGCTAACGGCGGCAATGCCACGACTTGTGCTACGTGGGAGGTTGTCGATTTGTCGCATATCACTTTGATGCTGTTGTTGTTGTGGCTGCAACTCTGGATAGGCCAACGCTAGGCGTTGTTGCAACGTTGCGCTACTGAACGCTGCTGAGGCTCGATGTGGTTCCAGACTTACAGAGTCGATAATGCGATTGAATTTAGCTAATGCACTTGATGCTGCTGATGAGCTGGTAGTTGTTGTTGTTGTTGTTGTTGCTGCGGTGATCTTATGTCTTAGTTGTTGTTGTTGTTCTTTGGTTTGAGGCACTGTTGTGACGGTTTGTATATTATCACCAACACGACGACGCCCACTGCCCTGAGCATCGACGACATCCGCGACATTGAGACTGGTGCTGTCAACAACCTGTTGTTGTCCGTTGCTGTCATCATCATATTCATAGTCGCAGACATCCTCATCAACATCATCAATATCAACGCCATCCTGCAGCGTCTCCGTCACATTCAGATTGAGGTTCAGGTGGAGACGCTGTCGCAACAGCAGGCGCGCCGTCTTGCTATCGACGGCAGCGCCAGCGGCACTTTGGTGAGCGGCACCCGATGGTGTTGGCGGTGCTGGTGCTGCTGCGGATGCTGTTGCCCCAATTAGGCCACGTCCAGCGGCAATGACGGCCGCTGCTCGCTGCTGTGCGGTTGCCCTAGCTAAATTCTTTTGTAAAATCAACTTCCTCGACGAAATGATGTCATTATTGTCGCTCCCCCGCGATTACCGGCTGTCGCGGGTGGAGCGAGGCCGCCCCTAACTGGATGTGCTCGCGATGGGCGAGACGGGTGACAGCGGACTGCGCACAGCGGCTTGCTCACGCGGACACCCGGTCAGCGTGATCACCAGCTTCCGGCTGCCGGCCTGATCGCGATGCTCGCACAGCCAAACGCCCTGCCAGGTGCCCAGCGAGAGTTTGCCATCGGTAATGGGGATTGTCAGTGAGCTGCCCAGGAAGCAGGCCTTCACGTGCGCGGGCTGTCAGTGACGAACAGAAAATCAAGTCAGCAAATTGTATAAATACTAATTCAATTCCAATTTTAGTTACCATATCGTCGGGTCCTTCGCACGAATGCCTGTAGGGCAAACCTTCGGGAACTATTTTATTCAACATCATTTCCATGTCGTCTCTGCAAGAGCGGAAAGTTAACGCCACGGATCTTGCATAATATATGTATATATCATTCACTCACCTGACGTCTGGATCCCAGCTCTCGTTTAACGCTAAACTCGCCGAGGTGTGAAGAACTGTGAATGAGAAAAACGCAGCGAGACGACGTCAATTAATTATTTCTTTATAGTTTAGCGAATTCGCATTAATCTTTTACTCTAAGCTGCTCAGTTATTAGACCAGCACGAGGGCGTTTACAGACTTTTGTTTGGGTGTTCCAAACCAATCTATTTTCGATTGAGTTGTAAAGCTAATTAGACAAACATTTTACACGAATGTTAATTAAAATTACGCGCTTGGCGAGAGCTGAGCACAATTGTTTTCAATCCCAGGCCGTGAAAGTTATTTCCAATCGAATTTCTCGCTCTATGTGAGATGCGCAATTAAAATTGCAGTTTTTCATTTGACATGACAAGATAATAATTAATCCTCCAAAAGACGCCTGAACAAAATGCTGGCAAATTGTTGCTAATTACTTTATCTGCTCGCATATGTTGACTTTCCTTTTTTCTACTTTTGTGAAGTTAATAATTATAAATAATTGGCGTGTCTGCCAATTAACCGAGCTATAGTTAACAGTGGTTTAGGTTTCATTGTAGATAATTTGAATATGATTTAATATGCTCTAATAACAACTCTATATGGTAATTAATTAAAAGATTTCGAATTGCAGAAGTTTAAAATACACCCATTACTAATCCACTTGTCAGCATAATCGGCCACATCGTAGCACATCTTGACAACCAATTGTTGAGCTGCTGTTCATTAAGTGCCTATAAAAGAAATAGCGTTGTCAATTTGTGTATTACTACAATCTGATACCTTTACTTTTATTGCTAAACAATCACTGTTTTATTGATAGCAAGTACATCGTCGTTGTTGCCAACTTGTGCTTAATTTCAAGCATAAACTTTTACTACGACTTGCAAGTTCTGCGTAAGCACATTTATTGATGATATAATTAGAGTGTTGCCGGCGTCACCTTTAAGAAATCGCAGTGGCAACTTATTAATAATGTGCTGCCCACTTGTCGCCATGGTTTCACTTCGCACACTCACGCAATATGATAAACTTCATTAAAATTCCTGACTTGTTACTTGACACTTAATGTGGGTGTCGACGGTGCCCTTTGTTTGTGCAAAGCACAAATAATACAATATATATATATGTATGTATGTGAAAGTGAACTGTAAATTGTTTCGAGCTTCACTTTCCAGTTAAGTGAATTTATACAACAAATTCTTTGACATTTTTCTTTAGCTTAGTTGCATTGCCTTTAGCTGTCTGTTATTGTTGTTGTTGTTGTCGTTGTTGTCGTTGCTGCTATTTGAAACATGACCAATTCATGTCTTGTTTGACTTTGAGGCATTTCAACAAAAATTCTATTGCCTACTTTTATGGGCGGCCGGTCGCCAAGGGAAAATGCGAAGGTGCTGCTAATTTGGCGTGTTGCCAGAAACAATAACAAAATATAAATAAATACACACATGTGTCTGCGTTTGTGTGTGTGTATGGGGAAAAGACCGACAAGCATGGCAATTGAATAGTAGTACTTAAAATCATTTAAGGTTAATAATAAATAGAGTCATATTATAGTCATAGTCGAGCAGAGTCAACACTTAAATTTGCACACTAATTGCATATTCATGAATAAAATAGAAGACACTGAGCGACTAAGCGAGCGACAGAGAGAGGAACACAGCGCAGCGCAAATTAGTTTATTATCAAATCCCAGAGATGTCATTTGGAGCCCCCAAACGCCAGCCAAATGTGTGTGCCTCTGTGTGTGTGTGTGTGTGTGTGTGCGAGTGCGTGTGTGTTTATCAATGTTTATGTAGCAAGTTTTTCGGAGGAGGTTGGGCTTGGGGCTTTCTAAATAATTTCAAAAAACGATTATGTCATGTTGGACATGTGTAAATGGCAGCAGGAATTTAAATGTTACCACACAGCCCGCAAGTAAACAAACAAATAAACAAACAAACAGAAGGACAAACGAAACAAACATAGACCACGAGCAGCAGAAGTCGGAAGCGAGGCGGATATAGGCAGAGATAGGGTCTCGAACCCGGCGGCCATCTCAAATGGACAGCCGGACAATGCAAATGAAAATGAACTCGAAAGTGACAAGCAGCGGGGCGACCCCCAAACAAAATTTGCAAATTGATTGCCAGCCAGAGGGCAGCATACAAAATGGAAGGCGCCAAGCAACACACACACAGCCAGAGATCGTCCAGGTACAAATAGATAGAAATATATATATATAATCTATGTTTACGTCTGCGCCATAATTGTGTCAGTTCTAAATATGTTAATGCGTTAACATAATTGTGTGGCGTTTGTAAATGCACGGGAATCCCCTTTTATAGTTTGCAGTCTTCCTTTCTCTCTCTCTCTATCTCTCTCTCTTGACTGACATTATTTTCGTGCTGCATAACAAACGACGTGGCCAGCAAAAGGAAACAAAGCTAGCGGCTTTAATATGATTTAGCCGTGGGCATAGCTACTGGACTGCCGAGCTGCGCAGTGCGAAGCGGGAAGAGGGAAACGGAAAGGGACGCGCAACATGACGTTTGCAGCAACGTGTCTGTCTGTCTGTGTGTGTGTGCACTGTCTTGTTTGCCAATGGGCAGATGTGCTAAAGGGCTCAAAGGAAGCATATGCATGCTCGTATCAGTGGCAAAACGCTTAAAGCTCTAACGTTTTAATACACTGCGGCAAATACGTTATTAATTAATTTCGAAAGGACAAGTAGTCTTGAATTTAATATTAATAATATACAAATGAATATGCTACGAATAAAAATCATTTTTGTTACTTCTTTAATTTATTTGTAACATATACTTCATGTATTATGTGAATGTTGTATTTCGAAAAGCAAGGTTTTAATGTAGTAAATTTATTAGTGTGGCCATCTTCCATTCTGTGAGCAAAGTGTTTAGTTTAATCTGCGATTTTGCAACTTTCATACATCCCCAATTTGGTCTTAAATTGTGATACAGTTCTCTGCATCAATATGAAAAGTTTTAGACAATGTTGACATAGTTGAGAATATTAATTTCTATGCTTGATTTAATTTGCTGTACGTTTGAGATATATTAAATAACAACATTTTATTATTGTTATTATAAAATTCCCCTGAGCAGAAAGCTTAATTTGGCATGTGAAGAAATATAAAATATTGATATTTTTTAGAAAGAATATTAGTTGAAACAGTATCCATTCAAGGTTTCCTTGCATTTAATGTACGATTTTTTAATTGCAAATGAGTCTTCTACAACAATAAATACATAATTAGACATGCAGTATTTCTTGCAGTGTATTACGCATACGTCGAGTGGCGTCGTTGGCAGGTGGCCGACAGGAAGTGTAGCAGGGGTTTATGTATGCACACACACACACACACACATATCCACACATGTATAAATATGTACGTTTAGTGGTATGTGTGTAAGTCGGAGTTGGATGAGTGAATTTTGAGTGGCTGCTGCTGCTGCTGTTGCTGCTGTTGGTGGCCGCCGTTTCGTCACATTTAGCGGGGCGTTTAGGCACTACAAAAGTTGCTAATGTTTTTAAAGAGGCCTTTTTTATTATACAAAGTCAAACATTCTGACAACGCACACACACTCACAACATACAATAAGCAACAAGAAAAGCAACAGCAGCAGCAGAAGATTAGGAGGTGGAGAATAACAAGAACTGACGCACACAGAAAGCAACCGCAAGAGGAAGCGAAGCTGGAGAGAGAGTGAAAGAGTGGGAGTGAGATGGAGGCGGGACAAGCGTCTGCGGCTGCTGCAAATGTTTAACAATGGAAACTGCGGCTCGCTTATGTTTCATTCATGCACATACACGCATACATAAGTAGCTGGCAAGTAATAAGTGTGTGTGTGTGTGTGCGAGTGTGTGCGAGTGTGTTTGTGTGTGCGTGTGCATATTATATGATATAACGCAGCACGAAAACGCTTAAATTCATCAACCTTATTACAACGGCAGCAACGTTCGTCGCGTTGGTGAGTTTTTGTGGTCAAGAGTCGACCGACAAAAAATGTGTAGCATACTTCTAGGCACAGGACGACGACGGCAGGTGCGGGTGCACCTGCTAACCACTCATTAAACCAAGGCAACGGCAACGGCAACAGCAACCCAAGACACACACACAAACACACACATGTGAAACTAGTTCAAGTTTTCATGGCAAACAAACGTAAATGTTTGTTGTCGCTGGCTACTATTGTTGTTTTTTATTTTATACTCATTCCGTTTTGTGTTCGCTTTGCTGCCATTTTGCATAAATAATATTGATTTATTGGGTAGCGCAGCATTTGCGGCTCATAAGCGAACAATATTTAATGCTAAAGCAACGGGGCAAAACGATATCGCACACACACATACACACTCAAAAACACACACTCGCGAGGCGGCGCCAAGCAAATGGCAGCAGCGGCCAAAGCAACAGCGACAGAAGGCAGAAACAGAGACAGAGGCAGAGACAGAGGCCAAAGGAGCCACAGCTAGCGAACCGAGTCCCACTTCTATGCCTGGCATTGGAGACTATGGAAACCAAAAGTATGACACACACATGGCTCATTTTTATGCCATCGTTTTGGCTCCCTTCGGTTCGCCTCTCTTCCACGTCCTTGATGCTGATGGTGATGGTTGTGGTCGTCGTCGTCGTCGTTGTCGATGTCGTTGGTGTTGTTGGTGTTTGGGGCATTTGAAGTTATTCATAGAGTTTGCAGAAAAGCATAACAAAAAAAACACAAGCGCAAAAAAAAAATGTACTTTCAAATATTTGAAATTTCTATACAAATATGCAATACAAATAAGCAAAGTTATTTTTACAGTTTTATTGGCATTTCCACTGACTTTCTGTTGCTCGAATTTGTAGCTTGCCAGACTTTTTCCTCAATATATTCTGATTAAATCATAAATAATGTATTTACAACAATTCGCTTTATTTTAAATGTATTCGACACAGTATCGTTTATGATATCAATACGGAAAGTTATTATTTTATTTTCAGCCCTATTCACTACTGAAATCCACGCTTACTCAATATCCCACAGTCGTGGTGGTAAACTACATTTAAGTAGGTCCCTCATAACGGTATTTAAAATTCGATGCGACCAATCAAAACAAAACAAAACCAAACAAAAAGAAAAAAGTAAGCGCGCAGAAACAAAACGATTTACTTTTCTGTTCTGCTGTCACGAAACGAATGAAAACGACACACAAACCACGCCACAAACTCTCACACACACACACATACACAGAGACACACACACGCTCGAATACGACATTATCCCTATATGCAGAGAAAAATGTTAAAGCGTCGCAATGTTACTTCAGTCGAGCTGCCTTTGCCTCGTCCCCCCGTCCATCCTAAGAAAAAAAAGAAAAAAAAAAAATAACTCCACCCACATGGCTGCTTTCGGTTTCAGTTGATTTATTTGGTGTTTGGCTCCTTATTCTCTACGTCGACTACACACAGGACATTGGGGAGTACTTCTCCTTCTTCGATATCCCTGCATCTACATGTATGTTGTTTTTTGTGCTTGTGTGCTTGAAAAATATGCTCGGGTTATAAATTGAAGTTGAGCCATTTATATGATCTTGCGATTATGCAGCAAATTGCTGGCGAGCAAGAGAAACAAAGAGAGAGAGAGAGAGAGTTGCCCCTCAAGGCGACAACGACGACAACGACACAAATTTGTAGCAAGGACCAGAGAGTCAAATGGAGCATCGAATTGCCAACTGTCGACCTACTGAAAAATGTCTGTGCAATTTTCATTAACTGTGGCCAACTGTAAATCATTTACGAACACAGTCAATCAACTTAAATAGTGCTGAAGTGGATCGAGAAGGCACAACAATTGCTCTACTTATAGTCCAACCTTATGGTTGTTAAAATGTAGCTGTTTATGGCACAGCGCAGCTGATATTGATCAAGTATACGACACGATGTTTGCCGCCTGGCCGAAGGAAACCCATGGCGAAGTCTAAGCTAAAGTGCCATTAGTTATTTGCTGCTTATTATTATTAGGTTTCCTCTGTTTCATACGAAATCCGTTGAATTGCTTTTCATTTAACTAGTTACCGTTGCCGTTGTGCTGTTACCCCATTTTCTGTCTCTGCCTCTGCCCTCTGCTTTTGCTGTTGCTTGCAATTCCCCATAGAAACAATGACAGGGTATTGAGGTCAATAGTAAAAGACAACAACATATGGCAAGGTTGCTTTGAAATAATTTTTTGAAATTAACTTTGTTGCTGTTTTTTTTATTTTTTTTTTTTGCTGTTGTGTGAAAAGGCTAAAGGGTAAAGGGTGAAATGGGAGGACACCTCGGGGGGCTGAGAGACCTGACTGCCTGCTGCCTGCCTGCCTGCCTGCCATTTGATTTGTGATGGCGCTGCAAAATTTGCAGCGTTGTGACAAAGAAGGAGGAGGAGATGGGCAGATATATGTATATACATATGCACAGACATACAGAGAGAGAGAGAGAGAGAGAGAGCGAGCTATATACATATATATTTAGTAAAGTGAGTCTAATTAGGAAGTCCTTTTAAGAAAATCAATAAACATGTCTTGACCTCAATTAGATTCCGCTTACTACAGTTCACAATACACACGTACTCAAAACGGATCCCCAGACAACAAGAACAGCACACACACACACACACAGAGCACAGAGATTCATTTTTTGGGTTGCCGGGGAAGAGAGCGGGGGGGAGGGAGCAGGCAAACACACGTGCTTTTCATTTGGCCCAGAGAGAAAAGAAAAATAGAAAGAGTACGAAATAATATAGACTCGACTGGGGCTAAGACGATTTGTGTGCCAACGCTGAAGGAACACGCCGAGCACTTCTACGACGACGACGACGTCGAGGACGAGGACGAGGAGCAAAGAAGCGGACGAGCAGCGAGGCAGGCAAGGCAGCCAGGCAGGAAGAAGTTTGCCTCGAGCATTCACACGCCATACGCCACAAGACCCATGATATAAAGACATGCGAGCGAGAGAGAGAAACAGAGAGAGCGAGGCGACGACGACGATTGCTTTTCACTTTGAAGCTCCTACCAAGCGGGGGGAATCCCCACCCCGCGTCCCCTCCCAGCATTCTACACTCTACATTGCTGTTGGAGAGCCTTCTTTCTGGTTTGCTGCCATCTCTGCCTCCTGCCGTTATCCGCCGCTGACTGCTCGACTGGCGTTTTATGATACGATTTTATTTATTTGCTCATGTCTGAATGCTCCTGAGCCCCGGCAAACGGAGAACGCGTCCTGCCATTGTAATGCAAACTGTCAACAAGACCGCAAATGCTTCAGGCAAATGTTGTTGTGTCGCTTCTTCGCCTTCGCCTTCGCTTCTTCTCCCGCTTCTCCTTCTTATTGTTGCTATTGTTGTTGGCTCTGGCTGCTGCTGTTGCTGCTGCTGCTGATGCTGCTGCTGCATTCGGAGGCTGTCAGAAGTCGTTGAGCCAAGGATTTGAACGGGAATTAGTGCAGCGCGTTGAGCTAGTTGCAATTGCAATCCTATAGAGCAGCAGTTGATACACAATGTGTATGCGGATTGTGGCTACACTGCACGAAAAAACCCCACTCAAACCAAATGTCTGTCAGTCAAGTGTTGTCTCTACGAATTAAGTATGCTATAATCGAGACAACTACCAAAATGTTTTGGGATCCAACAACTATTCTTTACCTCCTGCTGTTCGTGTAGCTTAATTGACCTAGATTTTATAATTTTTTACTATTTCGATTGATTTTGCAGCACTAACAGCTACTCAACTGTTGCGTGACTCAAAGTCTTGAATTATAGATTCGAATCATAGTTTTCTTTAATAATTAGACTGGGCAGGCTTTACTCATCATTAAGTCTGTCGAGTTAACTAAAAAATTCCTATACAATTTAAAATTGTTGGCGTTTTATAATTTACGATTTTACAGTTTTCAATTAAACCGTATCACGCAGTCGATTGAACGCAGCTCCTCTTTAGTTTGCTTGCTATTGTTTTGTTCCCGTGCATTATTTATTGGGCTTTATCGTCTGTTCATTTGAAGCCGCTTAATTCTTCAAAATAAGTGACCTGCTCTGGATTTCACAATCACAACAATTCACCAAAAAAGTAGCTTAATATTCAATAGTCTACACAATATTTATATTTCAATTTGCCCAAATTTTAATTTAAATTGATTGTGAGCAACATGAATGCATTCGTAATGGGGAGAAATGTGATCAAAAGCCAGTGTACAAATGCATTGAATGCCAACAATTTTGGGCCAGATTTAATCGATGTCAACGTTCCGGGCTTTTTTCTTTTTGGGCAAAATCAACAAAGCGAATGACCAACTGGAAGTTGGAAAGCAAAAATGCAAGTGGAAGTGCCATCCTAGTTCAAATTGATCAAATAAATGTCATCAGTATGCATGTGCAACTTAACCCAGTTGTACTTTCTAATAACAGAAGAAAAAAAACAAATTGCGGATTGGGAAAACAGCATTCAACTTTGAGCTGAATGTAAGACGAAAATACATTTTATTTTGCATTTTTCAATTTATAATTGAACTTTACGCTTAGTTCAAAGATGTAGAAGAGCTGACAAAAGATGTAAAAGTTTGCTTTTTTCGAGTTCATTTAATTTCTGGGTAGCAATAGAAATCTTACTTGGGATATTAAGTGGAAAGCCTAACGCAGATAGACTTAAATGTTTAAATTTATTAAGATGAAAGTACAAGAATTGAATTTAGGAATTCTATATAGAATCAAAGCTTCCTAAATAAGGACAATCTTATCGAATTGATTATAATATTTCTTTCATTCAAATTGTGAACAGTTATCTAAAAGCAATTGGGATTATAATGTTCTTTTTAGTAATAATTTGAATTTTGTCTTTTGAGGGATATTATTAAGACATAATTAGGGGTTAAATCTGATCTTCAGATAGATATTATGGTTTCTTACTAATGCAACCCTAGTTTCTGAACCCAAGAAGCAACTAACATTTAAATAACAAAATGGAAGATACTAATAGATTTCTTCTAGAGGATATATAGGTTCGTAGATGACGATAGCAACCAGTATTATATCTAGTCTAACGTCCCAATAAGAATATAATATGTATTAGCTTGTACTCACTTTGCATATGACATAATCCCACAGAGAATTGCGTCAGTTCGGGCATCTGTCGAAGGATCTCCTCGGTGACCAAATGGACGCCGCGATGCTGCGGCCTTAGATTGATTTTGCGCTGAAACCAGGCGGAACCAAACTGCAAACCGGCCGCATTGCCATCGGCAGCGCCGCCAGCGCCGGGGCCGGTGACGCCGCCTCCGGCGCCGCCGCGTCCGCCACGATGATGATTCGCCGATGCCATGGTGCTGTTGGAGGAGCTGCTGCGTATGTTGCTGTTGCGGCTAACGCTCTGCTTAATGTTGGCCGTACCACCGCCAGCACCGCCCCCACCACCGCCACCAGCGACGCCGGCGCAGCCAGCTCCACCGCTGCCGCTGGTCGCTTTCGTGTTGCCGGCGTTTGGATTACTGCTGCTACTGCGACGCCGCTGGCCGCTCCTGCCGCCGCTGCGTGTTGTTGTTGTTGTTGTGGTGGTTGTGATTGCTGTGGTTGCGGCTGCAGCTGCTCCTGTTGTCTGGCGTTTTACCTTCGAGGCTTGGGTGGTGGCTGGAGTCGCGGAGTTGGCGGGGTTCGAGACGACGGTGGCGGCGGCGGCAGCAGCGGCTGATGTCGTAGGTTTTGTGGACGACGTTGTGACGACTCGTTGGCCAAAGAGCACGTAGAGAGATGTCTTGTTTTCTCTCTCTCTCTCTCTTTCTCTCACACACACGCACACGCACTCGCACTTACTCACTAACACATACGCAAGCACACCTCACACGCAATCGGGAGGTTTTATTATTATTATTTTGCTTTTACTCTTGAGCACTTTTCTGTTGCACTTCAAATTTTGCAGCTTGCTTTGCTTTGCACTTTCCGCTATTTGCTTTCAATTTCTTTTGCTATTTTACTTTTATTTAATACGCACTTGACTTCCTAAGCAGAAACTGGAAAGAAAACAAAAGGTAAATTATTAATTATTTTGTTTCAATTATTTTAATGTGTCGGCATCAAAAAATAATGATGTAGTATTTATCAATATCTCTGTCTACCAGCGAAGATGCTTAAGATGTCGCAGTTCGTTGCGAACTAAAAATAATTATTGCAAATGCAGCTGGAGCAGCAGAGCGTAGCTTAGACCATACATGGTTAGTAGAAAACAAATAAATAAATCAAATACTCGACTGGGTGTCGGACTCTCTCTCCCTCTCTTTCTCTGTTGCCTTCGCAGTCTGAAAGTCGCCCACAATCAACAAGTTTTAATTACTGCAAAACGATAGCAACAACAACGACATCGATAACCTCAACCACATCATCGACTGTTTATGGTTATGGTCACTTTCAGCTGATGGTGCTGCTGCTGTTGCTGCTGCTGTTGCTGCTGCTGGAGGTGACCTTGTCAATCGATTGACAAAACAATTATGGCCAATACGCTTGTTTAAAAGGGCCAACAAATTGGCAAATAACTATGACAAATGTGAGGGCTAATTAAGTGTTATTATTTTGTCAATGTATCGAAACAAGGCTGATTTTATAATATGTAGACCTGGTCACCCTAAGCTAAAAAGCGTTCTCACACACACACACACACACATAGGCATACACGTGCAGGTCACCCAAAGCTGCCATAGACAATTGTACATTGGGAAGAAAATAGAGAAAAGCGGAACAAAAGTCAAAAGTAGAGTAAATTTGTTGCGGCACAATGGGGCACGTGTCGCAAGCAGCAAGTGGAGCTGAAAGGAGGCACCAACAAAATTGTGCGGTTAGCTAGCTTTAGCTCTAGCTGCTCGTGTCAAAAGGGGAGCAACACTAAAGGTGGCAATGACATACACACGAATATACACTATACGCATACACATGTATGTATTTATGTATGTATGCAAGCCTAAAAGAACGAGACGAAGAAGCAGATAGGCACAAGTTGAGTGCACTCACGAATACATAGGCAGCGAAGCAATCGAAATGCATTTGAATTGAGCAGCAAGCGCTGATTGCTGGCAATGTGTGTGTGAGTAGCTGTGTGTCTGCGTGTGTGGGATTTGTACAGTGGACACAACTTATTTCAACCAGCTGTGCAAACTTAGAAAGCTATTATAATAATTAAAATAAAAACTTTTACTGGAATGTTGTTTAAACTTGAAATGTAAGATTTAATTTTTTTCTTTCTTTTTACCTAAAAAAGCTGTGATCCACTGTAAGTGCGCTGTAATGCAAAAAAAGGGAGTCAAATAAAAAGGGCACAACCGAAAAATGTATGTACATACATACATACACATGTATGAATATATATAAAAAGGGCAGAGCACTTGCCACACAAAACGATTTACACGACACTAAAGCTAAAAACAGGCGCACGCCACTATAAAAAAGAAAAAAGGAACGAGCTGAGGTGAGAGAACGACGTCATGACTGAGAGCAGCAGCAACAACAACAACAGAGCTAAGAAGAGGTACTTTTTTACGGGGCTACTGTTCAAATTTGCATATGCTTTAAATATTTAATGTAATTCAAAAAGAGAGGAGACAAGTATCAAGCCAAGGCAGCAGCTTCACTTTCAGCAACAGCAACAACGCACAATGTGCCAATTGGACAAACGACGGCGCGCAGCTGTATAATCCAATTGGACTTCTGTAAGCAGGCGGCTGCTGCTGGTCAGAAAAACGCAAAGCAAGGCAAATATACAACAAATACAAATTCTCAGGCAAAACGGCAAAAAAAAAACAAGAAACGTTCGCGCATTTGGCGAAAAAATCAATTTTCCGTGTGATTGCCAAATGCAATTGCTGCCTCGGCCGCCACAGAATAGGGCGCAACAACACACACACACACTCGGAAAAACACACATGTCAAAAAGAAAAAAATTAAATAAAATAGAAGAAAACTTCTTAGTGGCCCTGGGACAGACACGAGTTTACGCCAGCCCTCGCTTACAGCTGGCTCTCGCCTTACGCAGCGCTTTGTGGCCTTTTTTAACGTAAGTTTCACTGTTAATTATTGACATAACAAATGCGGCCCCTGCAACAACAAAGGAGAACATGAACTGATGACGGCAACAACACCAGAGGCTCCAATCAGAACCAACACACACACAAACACGCGGAAATACACAGTTGCTCGCGAAGAAAACTCGGAGAGAGAGAAAGGCACACGCGAAATTGCTTACATTAACTTGTCGAAATATATGTGGGCATCCAAAAAGCAAGTAAGGAATATGAAACTAGCTTCTAATTTTCGAAACGTTGTCGTCCTTTTTGTTTTGTATGCAATATTCTACTTTACGCAGTAGCCAAAAGCGAAACGAAATGAAATGAATGAAATTGCTTGAAGCTTTGGCTTTTGGAGTGTCGGCACAGCAGGCTACGCACACACACACACAGACACATTTGTACACGCACGCACACGCAAACAAAAATCGCACACACTCATATGCACACGCAAGGCAAGACGGGTAGCGCACAAATCACGTAAGCATCAAATTTAAATGCACTTAATTACATTTAATTCGTGTTTGCTTTGTTTTAATTTTTATGAGGCGCCCCCCAAGCAGCACAAGGCACTGAGGCAAACGCAAAGTGCCGCTGTAACACAAACCGTACGTACGTGGTGCGCGTCCGTCTGACAGTCCAATTGGATGCGCTCGCTCTCTCACTGCTTGACTCTTCTGTGCTACCGCCGCTGCTTCTTCTTGTTGGCTTTTTAGTTATGCGTGTGCGCTAAGTTTTCGCTCGTGTCAATAGTTTTTTTGCACGTGCAGCGATAGCTATCGATAGCTACAAAAGCTATCGACTTGCAAAAATCAAACAAAATTTAAATTTTGAGCGAATGCGCTTGAATAGCAAACAAACACTTCGATCGTCGTGTGTTATTCGCAATTATCGATATCTCGCTGTGCAATTGTTAGTGATGTGTGTGAAAAGTTGTAGGCGGTCAAAACAAAAACGGTAAAATGCATTTCCAAAATGTTCGCAAATTATGTGTTGAAAAAAAGATTAAAGCAGTGCTTACTTTGCTGTTGTTTTTTTTTTGTTTTTTGTATAATTAGTTAATTCAGCGGCGTGGGTGGACGAGTTGTATGCTGATAAAAGTGCTGTTGTTGCTGACGGTTGCTGTGATTTATGCTCGTATTAATACCGATAACGATGATATCGAGATCTGTGTGCATTTTGTTAGTTGTCAAATTGCTGCAGCAACAACAACAGCGGCAGCAGCAAATAACTGGCTACATTTGTGCGTAGTGTGCGTTGTTGTTGTTGTTGGTGTTAGTAGGTCGTATAATGACTCGGCGGCGGCTAAATATAGTTGTTGTTGTTTTTGGTTACACTCGTTACTCGTTTTATCTTTGCTTGCTTGCTGTTGGTTTTTTTTATGTGGCCAATTCACAAAATGTACATTTTTTACACCTTTCACACACACACACACATTGAAGGCGCGCGCGCGTTGCCTACGTTTCGTCCTTTTTTTTGCGCTTCTCTTTTTCCCACACCTATTGCAATTGTCGTGGTCGTGTGTTGTTGTTGTTGCTGCCTCTATGTATTTTTTGAAATTTCTGCATATGTGTGCATGTAAGTATGTATTGTAGGTTCGAATTTTAAAAGGCTTTATTTACACACAATTTAATAAAAAGTCTTCTTTGATTGCTGCTCACATGGCCACTGTATTTGCATGAAACTTTCTTTTCCTTTCGTTTTTTCTTTTTTACACTCTGAGATTGCCTCGTTTCGTATTGGCTTTGCGTTAGCGTTTTTTCGTTTTTCAATAAAACTCCATGGCCCTATTATGTACTCAACACACACACATACACGCACGCACACACACACGAGCACACAGGCAAAGCACAGGCAGGCACACTCACACACACAAACACACACGCCCGTTACGGATACGTACAACGTTAGGACAACGACAACGGCGGATTGCGGATTGCGCTGTAACTGCTGTTCTGCTACTTTTATTTATTTGACTTTTTTTCTTTTTTGGTTTTAACTTCCTTAGCTTTTCTTATTTCTGATTTCTGTGTTTTCTGTTACTTTTTTGTTTGATTTCTTTTTGCCCTGCGACGAGCCCCAAGCGTGTGTGCCAAACGAGAGCCTCAACTGAAACTGAAATTGAGCAGCAGCAGCACCATAGCAGAGCCAAGGATAAGAATATATTTTTGTTGAATGAGTGGGTGAATGAAAGCTCGTTAGTGTGTGTGTGTGTGTGCGTGTGCATTGCAACTCGTTCGTTTTTACCGTTAACATTTGCTCTCTGCACACGCGCACAGTTGGGCGAGTCTACACCTGCGAGTCTATTGTGAATGTGAGAGCGGCGTTGCCACCTGCTACGTGACGTAACGGCCACGCAAAATACGTAACAGCGCCGCGACCTTAAGCACACGTTACGCGTTCTGCGATTATCTATTAGCGCGGTTGGCGGCCCTTGTGCCATTTTATTTTTAGGTCATTGGGACATGGCACAGTGGGCACACTTATTTGCTTTGTTAAACGAAAAACAGAATTAATAAATATAATTTAAATTACAGCGTTGTTTAAATATAATTAAAAATTACCCATTCTTTTTTTTTATATAAGTATGTATATACTTTTTTTTCTCTATTTTGTAGTGTTTTAGTTGTAGAAAAATTGGTAATGAACTCCAATATCAAATAACAATTCATATTGATTTCATTTAATTTGTAAAATATTTGAATTTACTAAATTCAATGAGTTCTGTATATGACAAAAAAAAAAGGAATTTTGACAAAAAAGTAAATATTGCACATGCTGTTTACAATTCTTGCCTTGATTTGTAAATTTTGTATAAATTACGCTGCCTCTTTCCATGTATTTTTCGTGTTGTTTTTTGGAATAATTAATAATTGCAATCACATAATGTTTAACGCCCGCAGCAAGCATGCCACAGTCATTAGGCAACCCTCCCCAAAGATCAGAAGCATGGAGGCCTAACAATCCCGACCAGTTCGCGTAAAAAGTCAACAAATTAAATGTCCAGCAAATGAATGGGTGTTTCACACTGGGTACTCCTTTCCTTTTTAGCCTTTCTAGCCTTTTAGCCAGAGAGCTGGGTGTGCCCAGCATGTGGCCACATAACTAACCATATGCATGTTGTCTTCTGTTGGGGAGGCAACGATACTACTTCCACGTAGTTCGCCTCCTCGATAGTTATGGCCCAGAGTCGCGACGCTTTGTTAGTATGCAAAGCTAAAAATTACTTTGTCGTGCTGTGGCATGCGGATAACGCTGTCTGTATACAGCGCCAGGACGGTACAGGACGGGACAGGACGGGACAGGACAGGACAGGACAGAGCTAGGAGCCACACCCAGTTTAGGAAGGCGTCTATTGTCATTTTCGCTTTCCCACAACGCAGCTAAACAAAATATCTAGCATTACATCGAATCATTCAAGGTGCTACACTCACTGGGGAGTACTAAATAAGTTATAGAACTTGACTTTCTTTCTGCTTCAATAGCCAGGAAAAACTATTTCTCTGCATATGCAGTTAGATTGTACTGCAAACTAAAGGAATATATTAATTATAACTATTTTTATGTTTTCGATAAATCTTAGAATATTCAGCTCAGTTTTACTATAAATACTATTTATCATAGTACAAATTATTAACGTTTTGATTTATGATTTACCCAACTGCATTGAAAAAAAATATATATTAAATCTTAGTTTAATAAAACAAATGTATCAATTAATTTATCTTTGTAGGGTATTCAAGAAACCTTCTAAGATATCCTACCTTTTGCTTGTTATTTCAGGTGTTTCGAACGTTCAGCCATACAGGGTGCGTTCAGCAGGACAACAGGATATTTGTATATGCTTTTAGCAGCCAGTTTAGCCAAATCATATTGAGTGTGGCAAGCGAGCGTTTCTTGGCCAAATGAACAGCAGTCTGAATTGGCCAGGCAACGCAGCCGGACGGCGTTCCAAGTGCCCTGGGCGAGTTTTGTTCTTTGATCGGTACAATCGCGACTCACATTGAAGTAACATGGACGACGATACGAATATTTTTGCCATTGATCCCAAGGAAGCGTGGCTGGAGAAGATAACAATCGGTGGATTCCGACGCTGGCACATTATTGCCTCAGTGCTGGGCATATTAATGAGTATTAGTGAGTGCTAAGAAAAATATATATAGTTGTTGTTACAGTTAATATGCCAGACATCTTGTGATAACTTTCTGCAGTGATTATGGTCTGTTGCTGCATAAGGTTTCGCATACCGCGCACCAAACAGGAAATCGAGGCGGATTATCAGCGCAAACAGATCACCAAAAAGTTTCGCGAGAAGCTACAACAGATTAAAAACTCCGAAATGGATGACATGGATCTGCAGAAAGGTAGCTGAAATATGTGTTTGATAGAAAAAAAAAACTTTGTGTATTACTCGTTCGCGCGTTCGCCCCAACTGCCAGCCAACTGCCCCAGTTTGTTGTCCTGTCACCCAAATGAGAGCCAAGCCCATTTTCTTTTTCTTTTTTAGTTAGTTTTGTTGTATCTGCTCGCCACACACATACAAACACACGCATGTGTATAATATTTTATATTAGGACAAAATGATAAACGATTCCCAGCTAGAGAGTCCTTGTCTCGTCTCCAACGCAATGCACGCTACAATATATACATATATCGTACATCGTTAATCTACTCTTTGAATATTCTTCTTACTGTGGATATAACACTCACTACTGTCGCTCTTCTATCACAGCACTTGCTTATATCAAATTGGAACAATATGATGATCCCTAGGGGGCTCTGTAAATATTCAATATATGCAACTATCACCAGCAAAACAAACGCACAACGGAATTCTATCTCTCTATACGCAAAACTCTACTTCTAAACTAACCTACACAATTGCCACTGCCAATGTAAGTAGCTCTGTTACAAAAACTACCTTTGGACACTATCTGTTTAATAACTATATAGATAGCTCACTGAATTCATCTGTTTTACATCTCTTGCAGTCTGCGTGCGCATACAGAGTGACTATCTGAATCTGCAGGCCAGTGTGGAGAGCATGAACGAGAAGCAGAATGTTAAATTTAAGATCTAACTACATTTAATTCTAATAATAATTATTATAATAAACAAAAACAAACTCGGCAGTGTAAATATTTGATTTGTGTCATTTTATTGCAGTTTCGCGTTTTTCACGTTTTTATTGAAATCAATTTTTTTTCTTGCATTTATTGATGTATCAAAGATTTTAATTTTAGTTTTTTTTTTCGTTTTTCTTGTTAATTATTCCTCATGGTTTTTTTTTATATTTTTGTTTTCAATTTAATTCTCTACACATACGGGCTAGTTAGGGTATCCGGTGTGTGGGCAGCATTACGACGATTGCGACATTAACAGGTTGGTATGTTTATGACAATTACTTTTTCATTCACTTAGATTTTAGGTATTAGTTTAAAATGCTTTTTGTTTTTCTTCTTTCTTTTTTCGCTTCTTGACAATTCTTTAGTTTTGATATACATAATATGTACGCTGACGCTGACTCTCGACAATGACTGTAACAAATTTGTTTGTGGCTGACTCGCTGATTCTGATTGTTTTGTTCTTTCTGTATTTCTATTAATGTTTTCTGTTTCTAGCTCAGACGCTGACTCGACTCGACAAACACACACACAATTCAATTATTATATATTTTAACGCATAACTATTATTGTTAATTCTTTGTTCATTAACTTGCTCAGCTTATATTTAGCTTAACTCTTGTTTCTCTTTTGGAATACTTGCAGTTGGAATTTTCTCAATTTACTTTGTTTACTTCTTATTACTGTTTGCGGTTCACGACTTTTCATCGTTTTCACGTGCTTTTTGTTTTGTTTTGGAAACATTTGCTTTTAATTTGCCAAACTTCTGCGATTTATCTCAAAATTTAATACACAATTTTATTTTTATATTTATATAAAAACAACTAAATATACTGCGTGCATCATTCCTTGCGTATGAATGTTCTCCCCCTAAAAGTAAACACCAGTTTTATAACAAATCTACATGAAATTGTTCAAATTCAACTCACGTTATAGTCTTCTTTTCCGTATTCTTGGGCTCGGGCCTTGCACGGTTTAGCACCTTAAGGAAGTCTGAGGTTTTTGCACGCATGCGCGAATGAATGTACGCCTTTGAACACTGTAATCGGAATTTAATTTATTATAACTGCAATACTAGTTTGGAATGCCAAAGGAGACGCACCTTAATGTGATAGTGCAAGTAATCTCGGAACATGTGTATTAAATTGATAGTATTATCCCGCGTTTCCTTGTTGGTATGACGAGGGAATAGCACTGCAAATATAATAAAACATATTAAGTAGACATTATTTCGTGAATTTACTTGCGTCATTTCTTAAATGTTTCTCGGTTGCTGGAATCAGATTTCCAGAATATTTGTACACGAACACAAGTCATCTGTTTTAATATGAGGGATTAAACAGGATGCCGTTCGTCTTAATTGATTTGGGAGCATTTGAGACACAGATCGAAGTAGGATTCAAGAATATGCCACTTTGACTCCATGGAATTTGCCAGTTTAGAATAGTTGTATACAAACACAAGTCATCTGTTTTAATATGTGGGATTAAACAGGATGCCGTTCGTCCTAATTGATTTGGGAGCATTTGAGACACAGATCGAAGTAGGATTCAGGAATATGCCACTTTGACTCCATGGAATTTGCCAGTTTAGAATAGTTGTATACAAACACAAGTCATCTGTTTTAATATGTGGGATTAAACAGGATGCCGTTCGTCCTAATTGATTTGGGAGCATTTGAGACACAGATCGAAAGAAAACTCCGAATTATGCCACTTTGACTCCACGTAGTTTGCCAGTTTAGAATAATTGTATACGAACACAAGTCATCTGTTTTAATATGAAGGATTAAACAGGATGCCGTTCGTCTTAATTGATTTGGGAGCATTTGAGACACAGATCGAAGTAGGATTCAGGAATATGCCACTTTGACTCCATGGAATTTGCCAGTTTAGAATAGTTGTATACAAACACAAGTCATCTGTTTTAATATGTGGGATTAAACAGGATGCCGTTCGTCCTAATTGATTTGGGAGCATTTGAGACACAGATCGAAAGAAAACTCCGAATTATGCCACTTTGACTCCACGTAGTTTGCCAGTTTAGAATAATTGTATACGAACACAAGTCATCTGTTTTAATATGAAGGATTAAACAGGATGCCGTTCGTCTTAATTGATTTGGGAGCATTTGAGACACAGATCGAATAAGGATTCCGGATTATGCCACTTTGACTCCATAAGAATCCATTGCTATTTGTATCTTTGAAGGCTAATATTTGCAGGGCTTTTAAGGGGTCACTTACCAAATGTAACATATCCAATGTTGTCGCCCACTCTTGCATCACTGTTGGCGAGTTCCAATGGAGGCTCGCGATGCGAGAAAAGCACTTGTGGCGCTGTGTGCGATGCACGGCGTCCTTCTCTCAATTCTTGCATGAATACCTTGCCAATAATGACATCGTCCTCATCCCTGAAGATGGTGCTGAAGACAACGGTGACGCGATCAGGCTTCGCCTCCACATAGCTGGTGAAATTAAACGATATAAGTATAATTTGATTGTATAATTTCCGTATTAATATTCATACAGCGTCTCATCATTGCGATAGTTGATGACTGCTCGCTTTTGGCCTTCTTCGCCCTGTTCTTGGTAGTCGAAATACTTCTCGAAAACTGACGCAAAGCAATTGCGTTTTAGCAGTCCAATTCTCTTTGCAACCTGCTCCCAATCTGCGGGTATTTCCTCCAGATTAATAAGTACAGAAACGTTATAACCTATGAGCAGCAAAGGGAATACATTAATTTGTTTTCGTTGATAGTATATTTTGTCAATTCACAAACCTTCTTCCGTATCAGTCAGCAAATTTCCATATTCACGCTTGAGCAACTCATCTGCTCCATGCTCCTGCAGCTGTTTGTAGAACTTAAGCGAAATACTAATCTATTTTGTAGAGAAATACGTTATTAGTTTCAAGCTATAATTGAATGGAGTTGGAATACATACTCGCACTTTTGTTTTATCGCCGTTCACGTTGGAAATATGATATAGAACACCGTCAAAGTCTGCTATTCGTATATCAATGGATTCTTGTTTGAGTCTGCAAAAATAAAACACAAGTTAAATCATCAACAAAACCGTTCAACTTCAAGTTTTTATTCGATATCTTATCGCTGGCTCGCATGCCAATTCCTTGAGAGATATTAAAGTGCTATGTTTATATATATTTGTATAAATCAAGCTATAATCGTTTTATGCTCATGTGTGCAAGCTTTTTATCATCTTATTAATTATTTGTTATTAAACAGTGTTCCATTTGCATGCTACAATTATATTGGAGCACCATCACACATAAATTAGAAAGTATTACTAAGATATGTCACATTTAATAAACTCCTTTTAAATAATACTAACTTAATATTCTAATCATTATTGACGTTTCCAAACTTTAATATTAAAATTGTTTTTGTATACGAACACAAGTCATCTGTTTTAATATGAATAATTAAACAGGATGCCGTTCGTCTTAATTGATTTGGGAGCATTTGAGACACAGATCGGAAGAAAACTCCGGATTATGCCACTTTGACTCCACGGAGTTTGCCAGATAAGTAAGTATTATTGTATACGAACACAAGTCATCTGTTTTAATATGAAGGATTAAACAGGATGCCGTTCGTCTTAATTGATATGGGAGCATTTGAGACACAGATCGGAAGAAAACACCGGATTATGCCACTTTGACTCCACGGAGTTTGCCAGATAAGTAAGTATTATTGTATACGAACAAAAGTCATCTGTTTTAATATGAAGGATTAAACAGGATGCCGCTCGTCTTAATTGATTTGGGAGCATTTGAGACACAGATCGGAAGAAAACTCCGGATTATGCCACTTTGACTCCACGGAGTTTGCCAGATAAGTAAGTATTATTGTATACGAACACAAGTCATCTGTTTTAATATGAAGGATTAAACAGGATGCCGTTCGTCTTAATTGATATGGGAGCATTTGAGACACAGATCGGAAGAAAACACCGGATTATGCCACTTTGACTCCACGGAGTTTGCCAGATAAGTAAGACTTGTTTGAGTTGACTAAATCTTGGATTAAAGCGATGACTCAATTGCATTGCCAAGCTACGTGCGAGGGAGAGGGGAATAGCATGCAATGCATAAAGCGGCGGATTTTGCCCTCATGATGCGATAAATGAGCTAAAATGAATTAACAAATGCTGCGAGGAATGGAGAATCTCACACACTCACAAGCAATGCACACTCACCCACACAGACGTGTGATTAGAGTGCATGAGTGTTCGTAAAGTTCGAACTACACCCGAATTTTGAATGCTTTCTGTTGTGTAGGTGAGTAAGTATGTTTTGTGTACGTGTGAGTGCCTAATATGCTGATAATGCGGACTAAATAAAGCTGATAACGCAGCGAACACAATAAAATAGATAAAATGAAAATAAAAATGGGTGACTCTTACAGCTAGATTGTACGGGAGACAGAGATAGAGGGAATGAAGAAGGAAGACTCACCCTGCTTGAGCATTGCGGTATTTGACCAGGAGCGTTTCCTCAATAATGCGATTATTGATTTCCAGCAATATCATCTTGCAATTGAATTTGTTTTGCAGTCGTTTTACAAATGTTTTTCCAATGTGATTCTAGCGCAACAACTGTGCTTATTTTTTCAAAAATAACCCAAAAGCGATGACAAATTTATGACGTTGCCTTTGCCGCTGCTCCGGCTGCGACTGCGGCCGCTCTTTCTACAGTTGTTTCTTCTTCTGTTTTCTGCTGTCGGTTTCGCTGTCGCTGCTTCTGCTTCAGTTGCGTTTGTGTTAGTGTGAGAGACGGCTACTTATTGGGAGCTTGTTGGACTGGCTGCTCCACACAGCTCACAAATACACACACTCGTTGTTCCGCATACATATACACACACATACGTTGTGTTTGCTTGTTCGTCTCGTTGCCTTGGGTTAGTAAGTGTATGTGTGCTGCGTATATTTAATGAATCAACAACAAAAAATGGGCGCAACGTTTTCTGTTTTTGCCCCCGTCGTTGATGTCGGCTTTTTTGGTTGTTCGCCGTGCATAGACACACAAACACGCACACACACTTACAAATTCCAACGCACTCACACACACTCACGGTCGCCGCTCTAACAGTTTTGGCATTTGCTATTTTCACACTGCAAGGTAGCCAGTTCTTATTTAATGTTTTTCCGTATTCCGCCGACTATTTGTTATTTTTTCGCAATATTTTCTTTGCTGTTAAGCATTTATTTCAGAAATTAAAATGCAATATTCACGAACGAATCCATGTGGCTAGGACGCAGTGTGACCGTGAATTGCATAATGAAATATACCATGGCTATGGTTCTATGCACATTGCGGCATTTTTATGCGCCAAACAGAGTATCGGATGACAAGAATATTTTAAATATTATTAGAATTTCAGTTTACATATAACAACATTTTAATATATAGATATTAATACATTGCGATACCATTGGAATTTATATAGCGATAGATTAAATTCAATCTGGTGCATTTACCAACACTGTCCCTATACTACCGCAGTATATTTTGAAATTCCTCTTGTGGTCACGCTGATTTCGCTTTTCCGCACAACAATAGAGATAAATGGGCAGTATTTGTTGTTTCCACAAAAAAAAATAAATGAACGACATTGAATTGATTAAACTGATAGAAAACTATCCTATACTCTATGACAAGGACAGTGCGCGTAGTGCGAAGAATGCGGCCAACAAGGATGCGGCCTGGAAAACCATTTCCCAGCAATTGGGCGCCAGTGAAAGAGCCTGCATAACACGCTGGAAGAGCATCAGGGATCGCTTTGGCAAGGAGTTTCGACGCTTCCAGGAGCACCCTGAGAATCCAACTTATTGGGATATGTTCCCGCGCCTGCTTTTCCTCAAGGATCATTATAAACATGGTCAAGTGAAACATGAATCGCTGGACAATATGAAATTCGAACCGAGGCATCGGAAACCGCGTCGTCCTCGTTTGGATGCCGAGCAGGACAAGAAGCAGAAGGAGGATGAGTACGAGGAGGATGCGGAAGGCATTGAGCTGTGTCAACAGCTGATTGAGTTGGTAAAATTGCATCCTGTGTTGTACGATAGACACAAAATCCGTAACTCCAAGAATCTGTCGGCCAAAAACGAAGCCTGGCGCGCCATCTCCGAGCATTTGAACGTGTCAGGTGAGGAGTTTAATACATATTTTGTAATATTTATGAATAATATTTAAATACGCTTGCAGAGCAATTGTGCTATAATCGCTGGAAGAAGCTGCGCGATCGCTTTGCACGAGAATATCGCAATCATCAGATAAATCAATCGACGCCCATCACTTGGCGTTACTTCAATGATCTGCTGTTTCTAGGCCGGCATTTTCGCAAGGGCGTTCCACTGATCATCGAAAACATTAAGAAACGCGGCCGTCCCCCTAAATATATTCAATGTCAACAACAGCAGCAACCACCCAGCACTGTAACCGGACTCCAAATTGAGGCTGGCGAACAGATTTGGGGCGCCGACTATCCTTACAGCACGGACAATGAGCCCGAGGAGGATGAGCTGCATTACGAGGATCCGGATGATATTGAAGTCGTCTCTGAGCCCGAGGAAGGCGTTGCCTTTGTGCAAATGGAGTTGTCCATGGAGCAGGAGCAAAATCTACCACAGCAATACATAGAAGAAGTACCTGCAGAATCTCTGGAGCCGCAACAGCAGCTTCACGTGACTACCACAACCATGCCCGCCATAGTCGCCAGTGCCGACAATATTCCACTAAACAACAGGGAACAACTCACAACAGTTGATTCGTCAGCGTCCGTTTTTATTGAAAGCGCCGAAGATGAGGAGGGAGAGCAGCCGCAGGATGCTGCACCCAGTGCTGAAAAATTGATTGGTGCCGTCATCAGCAACATGGAGACGGTCTTGCAGCAGTCCAAAGATTGCCTTCAAGTCATACAACAAGCGGCCTCCACATCCACACAGTCAAACAACAGCCTTTTGAGCAAAGTACAAATGTTGCTCGATGGCTTAAATCCAGAGCAGCGTCGGCAGGCGGAACGCAAAATTGTGCACTTTCTGTGTGAGTGTCAAATTAAAACGCTGGATGGTCAGGAAATTGAGGATGTGGCGCCGTGTCACATACTTCACTGATTGTACTTGTGTAATGAACAAAACGCTTCTGCATCTAATTGGCAAAAGTTTTAAGTACTGCGATATAAATGATAAATGACTATTGTTAATAAAATATATGAATTTGAATGTGGCGCGTGGTTGACTGCAGCAAATCCGGGACTATCGATAATACACTTCTTAATCGCAGCCATTTAGTTAGATACTATGCCGCCAGATGGCGCTACGATTGCTTTTCGTGGCTAACCGGTAAATTTAAAAGAGGATATCAGCAATATCGATAATACGTGTTAATCGAAGTTGTTTAGTTCGTGCAGTTACCGCCGGATGGAGCCGCATTTGTTTTTAAATTTCGAGCCGATTACGAACGTGAAAATCAAAACAACAACAGCTGAAACATAATTACGCCCACATTGCGCTCGCGGCACTATTTTATTGCAATTAATAACGCACACATGCGGCAAAACAATTGTAAACAAATAGCCGGGGGGCATGTTGTTGTTAGTATTGCAATTGAATTTGGAATCTTGTACGACGAGCATTTAGAATTTAGTACTCTCTGCCTAAATATTGTAGTTGCCGTGTTCGATTCACACGGTGCAGTTGTTGTTGCTGCTGTGCGTCAAAGAGCCGCCAAACATAAAGAATTATTAAAATAATAAACTTTCGCGCACAAAGCACTTTTTAAGTGTCTGTTTAAAAGCGCACACACGCCTCTAGACTAGACTCGTAGTGTAAAAGTGCGCGTGTGTACATGTGTATGTGTACGCCTTTTGTTTCAGCGCGTCATAAACTAATTTTGTACAAATAAACGGCGTCGACGTCGGCATCGTTTGAAGTTATGCGGATTTGTACAGTGGGATTTGTTATGGAATGCGCGGAACGGTGATTCCTGCTACACATATGCATGTGTGCGTGTGCTGTGCATTAGTGTTTTTGTTTCTTTTGCTGCTGTTGTTGTTGTTGTTGTGACACCTGCAGCCTGTGTGAGAGCTAGTGTATGTGCGAGAGCGTGTGTGTGTGTGTGTGGGAGAGTGATAAATATTTCAACGCTGCCATTAGCGCAGTCAACGACGTTGACTCAACACTGACGCCGACGTTGCCTTGATAGTTTTACGACGCTACGCGACGCTGACGATTGATGGAGCTGGCGACTGCTGCTGCTGTTGCCTCTATTGCTGTCTCTGTTGCACGCGACCAGCAGCATATGCATTTTTCGGTAAGTGTTATCAGCATTATTCATAAGCTGTTGTTGTCCCTTTTCCGTCTGCATAAGCATTATCCCATTAGTCTTGCGCTTTAAAGCTTTGCACTTAAAGCTCACCCCATGCATGTAAATGCGCTTAACACATGCAAGTTCACATAACCTCGGTATACATGGATGTGTATGTTACATACTTTGTCTGCAGATGAATCATTTGTCGTCTGTCAGTGGCAGATCATTGGAGGCCAGCGGCTCATCAATCAAAGTCCGAACGCAATGGTTGCTTGCTCTTTAGCCCCCCATGGCAACAATTGTGCGTGCGTGTATGTGTGTGTGTGCGTATGTCAACCCTAACTTATTCTATACTAGCTGCTAGCAGTCTATTTACGTCCGTCTTTATGTCGCTTGCAATTGTCTATGCGCGAAATTTGTATAATTGCCAATTGCCACGGATTTACCCAATTGCCTTGCCGCAATGGCGACAGGCAAAAAATAACAAAAGAAACAAAAACGGTGTGCCAAATTAATTGTAATACCCATACATAAATAGGGAACTCTATACATATAAATGTGTGTGTTGATATGCAGCCCATGCTGTCAGCAATGCTCGAGGGGCGCTACACACAAAACACCAGTCTTTATACTGCATACAATAAATAAATGTACAGTGGAGCACATCTTATTTCCCTATAAATCTGTTTAGAAATGACTACACAATTTTGTCATTGACAATATCAATTTATCGTTGTGCAATTAAATGTAGGTGCCATTATTGACATTTTAAATATTGGCTAAAAGAATAACGTTCAAATTCGATTTTAGCGCTGATCCACTGTAACATATTGTATTTGTATATCACAATAAATCCAAACAGAACAACACACTCTTCGTCTCTCTTCCTCTCACGCTCGCTCTGTCGACGCCTCTGCTGCATTATTGCGGCTGACTCGAGTTGTCTGTAAATTTGCCATGTCGCTGCCTGTTTGTGTGCATGTGTATGTGTGTAAATCTCTGCATTGTTTTTGGCACATGCATGCCATGCATTTCAATAATGTAATATGTGGTGTGTGTGTGTGTGTGTGGAATTTCGTATGAGGAGCTGCTTGATGGGCTTCAGATATAAATAATTACTTATGCCCTTAAGCAGCATAGGACGAGGCTCTGGCTGCTGATCAACATGATGATGAATGAGATGATAAGCGTAAGTTGCTTGTTTTAAAAGTTGTTGCAAAGCTTTAACTGGGTTAAAACTTGCAAAGTTTACTCAAACTTTACGCACAACTCTCGTGAGGCCGCGTCACGTATACGTCACGTATGCCACGTTTGCCTTTTGCTAGCGATTGCGATGCGTGTCCTCAGTCTATCTGAGTGTCGCTTAGTTGCTATTTTGTAGGCTGCACTGCAGCAACATTTTGTTTTATAGCCAATAAAAGCAGTTGCCATCGTGGTCGTTGTCATTGTTGTTGTTGTCGTACTCGACGTTGTTGTTGTGGTGGACATGCTCTGCATATTGCATGGCCAAAATAAGGAGAGATAGAGAGAGAGAGAGAAAGTGAGAGAGCAAAAGAAAAGCAACGAAAATGATTGCAAACAATTTGCAATAAAATTGCAACGCCAGCAGAAATTCCATCAAGAACAAATAACCAAAACTGGCCGATGGCTAAAAGCGAAGCACCAGAATCTAGTGAATCTCCTCTGGTCTGGACTGAATGTCCAGCCACTGAGTGGCCATTAGTGTGTCTCGTTCCACGTTTCCATTGAACCCCGTTGAGCTTTGAACTTTGGCGCCATTTTGGTGACCGGCCAGCGAAGCGCATAAATTTCAGCTTTGTTCCTTCTCAAACTGCATGACACGGCAGCGGGATGAGTGGAGAGGGGTCAGAGCCGAGGTTCGAGAACAAGATCAAACTTCTCTCTTTTAGTTTGCGGCCGTGGCAGCAATGACCTACAAAAGCGTTTAAAATTTACGACTTGTGCAGCTCAATGAATGAAGACAAACTGCAGCAAAAAAAAGAAATGAAAGAATGAAACAAAAACAAAAAGAAAAGGAAACAAGATGCTGGCAACAGAGGCAATAGACTAAAAGAGTGAAAGGACTCGCCGCTAGTCCCGTGTCCTGCTGACTGTTGGCAGCCGGCTGGCGTCAGTGTGTTGCCAATGTGTGTTGTTGCATGCTCTGCGGCGCGTGTGTCAAGCTGTTTAATTGCACTTGTGTGCAATTACATTTAAGTTACTTGAAGTGCACTTGCCGTCAATTAGACAATTAATTTGCACACACACACTCAAACACATACAGAAAGACTATCAGAGAAAGACAGCGATAGACAGCGAGAGGTGAATGGTGCGTATGCGTAATGTGTCAGGCAGCGACTTCGCTAATCATCGCCAGCATCATCAGCAACTTGGCGCGTCAACGTCAAACAAGGGGACAAGGCATTCACACGGCTTCTACACTCGCACACGCACACTGTGTCACTTTTATAATGAGCGAGGAAGCGCTATAAATACTATATGTAAAAGTAAAGATATCAATATGCGAGGGCTGCTCAATCAACTTGTCAGTGCTAATTGAAAGCAATTAGAAACAACAGACGCATTACAATTACAAATTTATGCTGACAAAATGACAGTTTTCATATAATCTGCTGGTCTTTAAAAAATATTAAATAAACAAGCAATTTGTGTTCTTGGTTAATTTAGTGATTTGTAAGCATAGAAGTTGCAAGAAAATTAGAAGGTTATAGATTATAGATTAATTTACAAATATTTTAAACATTTATGTCTACTATTCTATATTGCTATCTATCTGATTTAGCAGAGTTTAAGCACATTGCGTGTTTTGTTGTTATATTTAAACGAATGTATATGAATTCAAATATCTATGACTCAATTGAAAAGTGCAAAATACTGAACAATAATCATTCATAATATAGATGAAGTTGTTTAGTTGAACATATCGCTGTAATCTGCAGAATATTGACAACTTTACCGCACCCACTTTGGCTCAAGTGTAGAAGTGACCCTCGCAAACACACAGATGGGACTGCGGCTGTGCCTTTGGGGTAGCTGTGCTGGCAGTTAGCCGCCTGCACGAGTTTAACGATTCGCAATTACTTTGCTATTTTGGCAATGTATTTGCGTTCTTCTTTTTCGTTTCGTTTCGTTTGGTTTCGTTTGGTTTCGTTTTTTTTTGTGTCTCTGCTTTCGTCGTCGTCGTCGCGGCGTCTGCTTTTGCGTTTGCTTTTGCATTTGCGTCTGGCCGCAGCATCTCACCCCACCGCTTTTTCTGCTTTTTTTCATGCCGCTGAATCAGCTGCCATTGAAAAAAAAAGAAAACACGAGACGCAAGGCGCGACGCAGGCCGCGAGGAGACAGAGAGAGAGAGAGAGAGAGAGAGAGGTCAGGCGAGACGACAGCAGAGGAGGCTAGAGAAGCGAGATGTTTATGGAGCATTATTCTTTTGGTAGCTGTAGCAACCTGCCTGCTCCAATTTTATTGGTTTTGTCAGCCGGCATAGATCATTACTTATTGCTCGATTGCTCATTACTCATACGCAGCGTGGCACTTAAGAAGGCGTGAAACAGAAACACATACAAAATAAGCGCTAGATTTGTATTTAAGGCACATTTAATTGAATTCCGTTTTGGCATGAAGAAGAGGAGGAGGAGAAGGAGGAGGGAGAAGGGCGGCGGGGGGGGCTGTTGTTGCCACTGCTTGAAGTTAAGCCAGCCATACGATGTATAAATCTTAAAAAATTCCATTTATTTGCCGCTAAAGAAATCTGATTAATATTCGAAAAAATAATTTATTGGTTTCCATTTTTGTGTTGCTGTTGTTGCTGCTTGGGAAGCACTTGAAATTCCATTGTACACGACTCGAATACTTATGATTCAAATTGATGGAACATATTTTGAATACCCTTCAAATTGAAATCGATTGAGAGGGAATACACAATCGACCACTTTTTGCTGTGTGCGGTATCTGCGAGTTGCGCACTCCTCGCCGCTGTCATCTGTGGATGGACAGTTGGCCATTAAATCTCAGTTGTTGTTGTTTATGCCGAATTGGAGAACCGCAAATGCGCGTCGTGTTTCAGTTTTTGGCTTGATTTACAATTTCATTTTCATTTGTGTTAATTTTTCGACATGCCGCCCATTTGTTTGTGATCGAAAACATTTGGTTTCAATTTGCGCATAATTAACTTTTGCACTCGTATTTCCCAAAAAAAAAATATATACAATAATCATAAATTCATCCAATCTATTATATTATTTATGCTTTGTCAATGCCATTTTGCAATTTCGCACATTAAATTAAATACAATTTCCATCTCATTTTAGGGATTTGGTGGTCAATTGTGTTGTTTGGTTTCAATTTGTCAAATTCGCAAGTTCATTTGGGCGCATTCATTGCGGTTCAATTAACTAATAAATATGCCGAAAATGACAATCAAACAAAGCATAAAAAGTGCCTTTATCTATCGAAGACAAAAGCTCTGAAGAACTCGACGAGACGGATTGCAATAAAGTTTTTCTCGGGCTCAGATTGTTAAAAGTTAAAATGCTGCGGCAAATGTCGATAAACTTTTGGCCAACTCAAGAGTTGGAAAGAACTAAACAAAGAGTTGTAATCACTGGCATTGTAAGCTTCGGTTTCTAAAGCCTTTAAATTTATTGCGGTAACAGAAAATGCTCAAAAAAAAAAAACATAGATTGAGAGTTTCTTATGTCTTTTAACATGTTGTGTTTTGCTTTTATTTTGTGCAAAAATATAAACAGCAAGAGTTACAAAAGCAGTTTCAAGAAATTAATTGTACTAAGTGGAATATGTATTTAAAGTTTAGTGCTTAAAGAGCTCTGAAAAAGGTCGTGAAAGTGCAAACATCATGTAGTAAATGGAAAGTGGCCATTCATTTCAATGCTGGGACCGTTTTCACAATCCGTTTTAAAAAAGTGGCAATTGTTTTTAAAATCCGATTGTAAAATATGAAGGAAGGAACTATATAGGCGGAAGTGAGCACAAAAGAGAGGCGAATAGTTGACTTTGGTTGAATCCTTGTGCCTGCTGCACACATAAAAAATAATTGGGCAAATTTAAATGTGTTGTATTTGGGGGGCGACAAATGGCGCAGAGCGAGGCGACAGCAGCAAATTAGTACGCCACAAATTCACAGACCCACACACACACACACATATACATGTATAAACACACATACACACATATATAAACACACACACATATAGTAAATATAAACACACATTTACTCAGCCTTTTTCCCACAAAAGTTGGCAACAAATTTGCGCGCCGTATCTCGAGTCGAGTGCTGTTTTCTGCTTCCACCAGCTATCTCCCTGTCTCTCCCTTTACTGCGCCCCCCTTTCGTCTGCCCGCTTGCACAAATTCTCAAGTGCGGCTCGCACTCGACAATTCGCATTTTTTTTTGCTACTCGTTGATTTCGGCGCTGGGCATTTATTGAAAATCTTTGCGCCATAATTTTCAGCTGAGTTTGTAATTTTTGGCTACAGTCTTTTCGCGTTCTGTGTGTGTGTGTGTGTGTGTGTGTATCGCAATGCAGAATGAAATATTCAATAATAGTCTTTTCGCCTTGACCACATAAAACACTCGCAGCGTATGCCAAGAGCCGCAGCACATTTCTAAGGTCAATTTCGTTTCACAAATTTATTCGTCTCAATTTAGTTACACGTTGAGTGTAAAGCGCGAGAGGGCCAAAAATTTAGCTACTTATTTGCGTGCAACAAAATAAATGGTTTATTTTTATAGAGCATTTCACTTCCTCAATTTCCCTATTGACATTTCACGCACCATTTTACACAACACACACACACAACAATTTGTTGTCTTCGGGTTTGCTCTGGGATAAACATGATGTTGACGATCATGTTGATGATGATGATGATGTTGATCTTCGGCAGATGTGTGTGCGCCAAGAGCAGAGGATATTTATGATAGCCATTCGCATAATAATGAGTAATTTTCTGTTTTTCGTTTAATCTTTTGATTTGTAGCGCCAATTTGGTGCGTCAAGTAATAGAATTATTTTTATTTTGGTGCTTGTGCTTGTTTTGTGTTGGACACCATGGATAATGCGTCGTATACGCAATGTTGTGCTATTAATTTTCAAGTAATTAAAATGCCTTTAAATAACTGCAGAATAATGAGCCGAGCACAGCTACATATAATTTGTTGCTGCACATTTAGTTTGCAATTTCGCTTGCCAACAATTTAAACAAAAATCTCGACGAAAAAAAAAAAAACGAAACGAGCGCGAAAAAAAAAACGAAAATCCGAAATGAAAAAGCGAAGAAAACTCAAAGCGCTCGTCGCTGTGTCAATTGCGTCATGCTGCAATTTGGCTGGGAAACTGTGCCAAGTTTTCAAACATAAATAAAAGTTATATAAAAAGCCAATACATACGGACATCTATTATACGGATAGAATAGCTACAATGATGTCGTTCATCAGCGACAAACGATTAATGCAAAAAGCCTAGAGCCAAATTGTAAATTTACAAATAATCCACGAATTTAATTGCAGGCAAATCAAATCAAACAAATAAGAAAATAGGAAAACTGCAATGCAAATGAAAAGTGAAATGACCAGTCTGGGGCATGCCACAGCGGGGGGCATGCCTCAGCCTCGACTGGGGGCGGCTACTTAATGTCGAATGTGCTCTCAAGCATTTGGCAGTAATTGCTCAAGAGAAAAATGTCATAATTAGCGCACTGCCAAAATAAAGTAAAACTAAAAGCACCAAGAGACAAGCGACAAACAAAAGGAGCAAACAAAAGACGAGCAAACGAACAAAAAGAACAAAATGAAATGAAAACAAGATAAGATGAAATTAATGTTAAACGCAACGCAGCTTTTATACACTTTTTGTCCAAACGAAAGAAACAATGTTAGGCAAAAAAAGAAAAACTTGAAAGCAGAAGCCGCAAAAGGTAAAACAAATTGAAAAATTGAGAATTGTTGTGGGAATGTTTTGTTTTCTGTTTTCTGTGCGCAAAGAAAGAAAACCTAGACTAGCTACATTTTAGATGCTATCTACGAAATGCAATTATGTGCGACCGACAGTTTGTTCAACTTGAGAACACATTTGAAAAGTTTTCGGCTGATTTAAGGCAGGGGGCAATATCTCTTAAAGCTTATCAATTAAATGTGAGGTTTATTTTTAGCAGCAAATCAAATTTGTTACTTCCACACAGACGTGTTATAAAAGTGATAATAAGATAAGTTATAGATTTGCTTGCGGTTTGAATCGAATGCGAGGGAAAATAAAAGAATTTGGCTGATTAAAAAGTATTTGTGAAAATAATTACAAATTTGCTTTTGAGCGAAAATCGCAAACTCTTTAGTAAAGTTGGGATTTGAGACAATTAAGTTCATTTATATTACATATCATTTAATATATTTCAAGTTCATATCATTTTGCATATTTCAAGTTCAGTTTCAGTTAATTTTTTAGGCGCCAGTTAAACTTGCTTTTAAGTTGGTTAGTCCTAGCTTCAATCTTTGTTTCTTTGGCAGTTTAGAGCTGGCAAATCGCTGGCATTATTCTATGCTATTCCTTGGTTTTTTTCGCAGAGTGTATGAAACACTTAGCTGCAGAAACTTTGGCGTACTGCGCACTGCGTGCTGTCTCCAATGGCCACTTTGGCGTTTTGGCTTTTGGCTAACTTTGGCTCAGTTTCGTGCACGTTCCCCTGCAGTTAGTTAATTACCTACGTCTGTCATTGCAGTCAGCGGAAGTGCATCAGCAGCGAGGACAACGGCAGCAACATGTCGTGGCACGTTGTTTTTATTATTAATAATTATTTCGCATGCTGCGACAGAGACTGTTGTTGTTTCGTGTGCATCACTTTTACATGACTGCCCAGTGTCCTCCTCCTTGCCTCGCCTCTGCTCTGCTCTGCTCTGCTCGCCTTTCCTGTTCCCTCTTTGATGATTTCCTCTCTCTCTCGCTCTATCGTATACATATCCGGGCAACGACAACGACGACGACGCCGACAGAGAACAAGCGAGCGACGATGTTGACGCAAATCGAATATGCCAACTGCTCGTTCAGTTTGTTGCTCCTCTGTCTGTGTCTGTGGTATCATCATTTCACTTGAATTTGTTGCTCTACTTCTCGCTGTTGTTGTTGTTGTGCTCGTTGTTGATGTTGCACACAGCTTGACACATTTAGATTTTTGGTTTTCAGCAGCAAAATGCAAAATGCAAAAAGCGAAAGAGAAAAAAGAAAACTCGTTGATTTTAATAAGCCTTCAGGTGCAGCTGCAAATGAGCCATGCATTATTTGTCTTCCCCCTTTCCCCCTCTTTTGCACTCACTTAATTGCGGGTTTCTTCTGCAGACCAAATCAGCAGTTCTACCAAAATAGCCAAGCGGAAAAGCAGCAAAAAAAAAAAAAAACACTATACACTCGTATAATATTCACAATTTGTTGTCGTTTCGATTATGTAAATCTTGTTGCCCTTGAAATCGAAATTATTTTTACAGCCACATTTCAATGCGAATTGCGTTTGTGCGACACAGTTTCCGGAAATACTTGCCATCATCTAAATTAGTTAATTAATTTTAATTTGCGCTGGTTTTTGTTACGAAATCCTCGAACTTTTGCCGCCTCAATATGCCAATAAATTATGAAAGTTTCTTACGAGTTTCGCTACCAATTTCTCATTTTGGAAATGCATTTTTTATGAGCTCTTCGTATACTAAATTCTTTATGCAATTCGCTTAGAGTGCTGCGTACAATGTCCACAATCAATTACCAACAAATATTGCGTATACGCAGCGAGACACTTTGAAATTGTCGCCCAAAATAAATAAAGCATTATCTATATCAATCATCTGATTGCAGAGATTTCTTTGCAGCTCAACTGGCAGCCGTCACTTGTTTAATTTTCAAATCGAAACTTGGATAACTTTGACAGTAAAACAATCCGAAAGGAAAGCAAAGCAAAGCAACCAACTTCGTTTTTTTGTGGGCCGTCTGTCAATCAATTTTGCACTTTGTCAGTGCGACTTTGGACGGCATTAAATACAAGAGTAGCATTTACATTTAAAATCAAATATTGTACATCAGCGACGGCAGCTGCTGGAGCCGAGGATAACCAAATATCCTGGCTGTTTCACGGCTCACGAAGCTGTCTGCTTTGCATGCCCCTCATCAAAGCTGTTTCCTCTCTCTCCCGCTCGCTTTCTCAGCTGCTGCTGATTCCCCGCTCTCAGAAGGCGCATAAATCTTGAAAAATAATTCAAAAATTCGGGGCAAGCTTAAAGTCTAAGTCGCTGGCTCAACTTTAACCCACTGGAGGACTGCCAGCCGAGCAATAACTGCACAAAAAACACAAAGTAATGCTCAGCAAATAGCTTGATAGACATGCAAATGCCCATTGCGAACGTAGCGAACACAATAAGTTCTTTGGCTGTGCAGGAGATTTGTTTTAGTGGCCACAGCTATCAATTAGTCTAGTTGACTTCGCTGGCGCCTCTTGCGCTTACAGGGTATGTTAGCATTGAGCAAACTCAAACCTGGCATTACGCTTAAGTCCTCGCTCGCCTCGTTTGCCTGTCAAGCCAGCTACCCTTCGTTCGGTCCCAATGTTTTGATTTGGACAACCTTATCGACCAACAGTTTGTGCGTCCTCTTTTCTTGCGTTTTATTTTTTTTTTTAATGCCATTTCTTTCGACATTTTTCGTTAGATGTTTTCGTTTGGCTGTCGTGGCTGGAGACGGGGTTAAAGGGAAAGTAGGACACACACACACACACACACACACACACACACACACACACACAGGAAAAACCACAGAAATGCCGCTTGCCTGGCATTGGGTTTGGTTCGTCGTGTGGTTGGAACAATGTGACAAGCCAAGCCAAACCAAATCACACACACACAACCGCAAGCGTATAGAGTTACACTACACACTACACACTACACTATACTATATGCCACACAATAGTTGAGCTACTCTGAGTGCCTTTTTTAACCTTTTTTTTTGCGTTACAAATATTTGGCAATAATATATTTGCTTTGCCTGCTGCTCGCCTGCGCGTTGAATAAAACGAAAATAAATAAAAATACGCACATGAACGCACACAAGTAGAGAGACAATCATATGCATGTGTTGTGTATTAATATAAATAAATACAAAAGTAAAAGACGCGACAGTAACAACAACAACAACAACCAGAGCAACAAAGTTGCGCCAAGCACAAAACTTTGTCCATATTCTTATGCTTCGCTCCCTGCGAACTAAAGTTGCCTCCTCACCCTCGCCCCTGTTTTTATCAGCCCCGCTTCTCGCTGCTCTGTCTGTTTTACGCCTGTTTGTCTGCCTGGGCCAATACAGTTTCCGCTGTCGCTGTCGCTGCCGCTGCTGCTTCTACTTTTGGCGTTTTATTGTTTTTCGCGCTCAATGCTCGAGACGCCCACAAGCGTTCACCTTTTTTTATGAATGAACATTTTCGCCACTGGCAATAACAACAACATTGTGAGCAACAACAAAAGGCAAGGCAAATATTTAGCCGCGTGAAAATGTGCAAATGGAAAATCATTTAAAAGGCAACAGCAACAACAGCAACAACAAAATTTATACTAGAACGTGGCCAATGCCGAACTGTAGCCAAAGAAACGTCAATTGCTAGCAACAAATCTCCGCAGCAACCCCTTCGCCCCTTAATCGCCCGCAGCCGAGTTGTTTCTACTAATTTGTTGTTGCGCTTGCACCTGCAGCAACAACAACTGCAGTGAGAAAGAAGGGAGATAGAGAGAGAGAGAGAGAGAGAGTGGAACAACAAAGTAGCTGAGACATTTTATGAATTACTGCTGTGTTTAGCTGCGATATATGTAAATAGGGATTTAAATAAAGCGCAACGATGCAGTAAAATAGTGTGATATATATTTTGAATAGCGTGTTATCTAATTAGCAAATCGTTGCAGTGATAAGCTTAATATATATAAATAGTCATTTCCAATGGCTTCTTATTTATTATAGAATTTTCTGGTCAATTTTGTCGAATGTCTTTGTTATAACACACATTTGTGCTTGTCAGTTAATTACAATTATCAACAAAAGCAATTGCTGCTGTTCATAATTAGCAAATCATCGTCTGCTGTTTGTTTTTGTTGTAATTAATTATTTAGTTTAATGAGCATTGAAATGTTTTTTTAAAAATGAGTAACTGCATGTTTCCACTGAACTTCTATAAAGAATTTATTCATTCAACCCACGTTTATGTTAAACTTGCAAAAGGTTGTGGCTTTCAAATCGAAAAGGTTACAATAATTTCAATGTGGCATTTGATATTTTTGTGCATTTGTAATTCAATGTGATTTCAATAGGTTAAATTGAAAATACGTTTCTCGGTTATTCAAAGCATCTGTAACTAAAATCGATACTTTCTTTTGTCACAATACAGCTTCAAAGAGACAAAAGAGTCGAGTGGATAAATTTGCTGTGACCTTTGCAGACTTCAACTCACAAAAGCTCAATTAAGCAGCATTATTAGGCGACTTTTGTTTTGTGGCTAAACTGTAAGCAATTGGGCTAATTAAAAATCATATTCTTGTGCCACAATCCGGCAGCTTAAAAGCGAATTTCTGTACTTCCAAATTGGCTTTGGAATCTGTCGAGATGAACCGCAGTCAAAAATGTGACTTGCCAACCAGAGTTGCTTCCCCTTTTTGCTGTGCTGTTTGCTCGTTGCTCCTCATTGAGGACTTTATTCCTCTGCTGCTTGCTTGTTCCTTTTGTGGTCTCATTTAATTTTCGTTATGCCACAGCAGCAACAACAGCAGCAGCCAAAGCGGGCAAAGGCAGCTATGCTTTTGTCTTAATTTCTAGTGATAAGCCCAAGCGTTAGCGATGAGTGTGGCATGTTCGCCCTGGCATCGGGATGCAACACGCTCGCTGCGAACACGTTGCAGAGCGCACATGTTGCAAGCGTTTCGTGCTGGCGCCCGCTCAGCGTTCCGTTGCTTCAGTTTGTTGCCGTCGCTCATACGCAACGTTGGCCGCGGCTAAAAAGCAAGGCAGAAAACAGCAAGCCCAACACTTTTGCAATTGTTTCTGTCACAAAAATTTCTGTCAGTTCGCTGTTTGTCGTTGGCCACGCTTCGTTCCCCCGCCGCGTCTACCGAGATTACGATACTTTGTGCGTGTGTGTTGTGTGTGTTGTGTTTGTGTGTGTGAAACTGAAATTATCAACTTAATAAATGTTTTCGAAAATGCATATGCCAAGAGGCAGCAACAAACTGCCACTTGGGCGTATTTTTAAACAGTTTTTCTAATTGCAAAAGCGAAATTAAATCAAATTAAAAATATTTCAACGTAACAGCAGAAAGGAGGTGAAAGAGCCGCAGAAAGAAATATATCAAAAAATTGTGCTAATAATTGCACAGATTAAATACTCATAAATAGGCTGAGGCCAACAACAAATTAACCAAAACATATCGCTGAATCTATCTACAATCCGTCGAGTTCAATTGCCTCGAAGAGAACGAAAAAAAACGAGAAAAAACGAAAAAAACACACAGAATGGAATGGTAAGCAAATTATGAGCAGTGATTTGTAAACATTTATGGCATTGTTGTTGTGGCAGCTGCTCATCAAGTTGCAAGTTTACGAGGCAGTAAATGCAATGGATTTGCAACATTATCTCATTTTCGTATCTGCCACATTATAAATAGTCTCGACCATATTCACAGTTCTTCTTATACCCTGTACAAATGCGTTGAATACCTTTGGCCATTGATAAAGCAATTCACTATCTCCTCACTCTTGAGCCTATTGAGCTACGTTATCACTCCGCTTGAGACTCTAGACTTTGATTTAAGTCCATGCGGAAAGCACTCGACGCTTTTGTTTTGAACGCCCCACTGCAACCGCAGCTGCGGGGTCAACAGACCAAGTTGCCCCACACAGCAAGTGGTAACCTTAGCTGCCACTTTCTACTTTTTGGACTGGTTGAGCTGTAAAAGTCGCAATGTCGCTGCCAACTGTCAAAAGGTCAACTTGACTGCGTTTGTTAGAAATAAACTTCAAATGCTACAATTGCAAATTGTTGTAATTCAAAGTTTTACGCTCTTCTTTCTTCTGGCATTCTCAAGTTTGTCAGCAGAGGTGCCGACTCTCCGACTGCCTGAAGACATTCAGCTGCCAAATGCAAATTTCGACCTTATGCTCAGCTTGATAATGCTGCACAATACATTTACAAATCAATTCTGCATAAGTTGATGACCAATGACGTCTTCTTCAATAGTTTCTCACTCAGAGCACTTCCGAAACGAGTTCAAGTTTCGCTCGGCAATTTGGCGCACGTTTCTCGCCAACACAAAACTGTTTAACTGATTAGTTGGCCTAATAGGTGGGCTGATTTTGCTACAATAGTCGAATTTCTCTCTAGCACGAGCTCATGTGGCAACGAATTAGGCAAAATTAGAGTGCTGAATTTGATTAAACAGCTGAAGTATTGTGTGATAAACAAAGGCGCAGTGCAGAGGCGTTTGCTGAGTTCAGTTCAACTTGAATAGTTTTACATGCAGACAGTCAATTGTTTTATCTGGGCAATTTGTAAAATGTGAACTAGTTACAATCATTGGACAATTAGTCAACTCTTTGTAGAAATTATCTATGACATAATGTTTCAATCAATAGTTGTGCTGATTCAGTTAAACCAAAGCTATCAAAATAAAGCACAAAATTTCCTTAGCTTGTTGAGTTTTTAAGCAATTATTGAACTTTTCTATGATATGAAAATTAGATCTATAACTCAAGTTATTATGCAGTTTATTGTACGTTTTTATGGCAATGCATTTGTTGGCTTATGATTATTTGTAAGTTTCTAATGTAGACTATAAAATTAAAAATAATATTGCTAGTTGTCTTTAGCTGCACAGATTGTTGGTCAGGTATTCCAGGGGGTGGAAATTTGTGAGTCGAATTAATTGCATTTTGATTTACGCTCAACGATTTGCTGGCATTCACAAATTGTTTAGCTAACCGTTTCTGTTGTCTTTGCGATTGTTATTCGATTTGTTGTTGCTGCTGCCGCTGTGCAATTCGACAACCGTTTATTTATTTATTTCCATTTCGAGAAAACTAAAGTTTAGCTAGCGTTTAATTTATTTTACTGTAGCGCACTTTATGGCCAAATTAAAGTCAAATGTCGCAGTAATTTATTTTTTCTTGCACTCCCCGCACGTTTGGCCACATTGTGGGATTGTCTACGACAGCGTGGACCATAAAATAAAAATGAGGCACACACACACACATAACACATTTTTAAAGTCGAGATGCACGAGATGAATTTGAATGTGAATTTGGTTTTGGTTTCGCTTTTGTTTTGTTTATTTTTTTTTTGTTCTTTTTGCTGCCGTTTATCATCGATGATCACCGTCGGCGATTTATGAGCTATTTATTGATGCGCTCCAAACGACAAAAGCGGCGGCGACTGTGCGAAAATTAGCCTTCATTATGCATAATCAAGTGGGCCACCAAGGGAGGAGGGCGAGAGAGAGAGAGAGAGAGAGAGAGAGAGTGTGAGGCGAGATGCTGACGACAATCCACATGTGAAACAATTGGCGCTGCACGTGCTTATCTCATTTATCTTTTATCTCTCTTTTTGATCCACTCCGTGTGCCCAGCCTGTGCAAATAAATGGCACTAATGTCACACTGATGAGTATTAATTGAGTACAGCTTGCACACACACACTGTCAAGGAAATACACTCAAACTTAGGGCTTGGAAGGAGGCCATAAATCTAACAAACACCCCAGACCCCATTGAAATACGGACGCCGAAACTCACAGAGACTGTGAGCGCAGTGGGGAAAAGTTTGAGCCCTGCTGATTTTGCCTACACTTTGTGGCAAATGAAGGCAAACTAAGGTCCAACCGCATTGATCGACCAGCAGATGCGCTGTAATTGATTATTCTGTGGTGAGCAAGAGATGAACAAACCAAAAAACTAGGCTTGAAAAAGGCATAAATATAAACTAGTTAGGAATTTGCGAGAAATTCGAGCAATGGCAGAATGAAAACAGTTCAGAGCAATATACAAATTATAAGGCTTAAAATGAACGAAGCTTGAGCATAGATTTATAAATTTTAAATGCTTAGAAATTGGACATAGTCTACATCTGCCTTTCAAATTTAACTCGACTTCAGTTTACCTTCAAATAATAAATAATCAAATCAAATCCATAAAGATTCTCTATACATTTCTTTGTGCTTCAAAATATTGTTATTCTTCTTTTACTACTATTGCCAACATTTTCATGGTACACACAAAAAGAAACATTACAAATTTTATTAGCACAAGCAAATTATTTAAAAATACCATTTAAAACATAGAAATTCTTGTGCAAATATTTTGCTGCACTTTTCTGTTTTCAAGCTGCACTTTTATTGAGATAAAAAGCAACATAAATGCTGAACTCTGGTCGAAAGCTATACGCAGTTATATAGTTAATAACTGGGCAAAAAATTCCCTATATCACGTTTAGTTCACAGTGTGAAACGAACAACGAACAACGAACGAGGTCTGTGGGCTGTGTTGTGTTTTTGGTTTGCTGACTTATGTTGACCAGATGTGTGTGCAATGCAGGCGGCCTTCTGTGTGTGTGTGTGTGTCTGTGTGTGAGTGTGAGTGTGATTGTAGGTGTGCCTAGTGTGTGGTGTGTCCTGGCCATTGTGTTTTGTGCTGGCTGTTCCCTCAATTAAGCTGGAGGCGTATATAAGCGCACAGCTCTCTCGCTCTACGTGCCTAGTCTCTCTCTCTCTCTCTCTCTTTCGCTCTCGTTGCATGTTGGACTGGTCGGCTCAGCATTTTCTAGGCAGCCCTGCCGCAAACAATTAGTGCAAGCGATACAATAACAGCAACAAATCACAAACATACATATATCGCATACTCACACGCTTCCATGTGTTATCGTTCTCACTGTGTGTGTGTGAGTTGCGTGTGTGTGTGTTTAAACAGTTGGCGTCAAAATTATAATTAAAACGTGCATCAAAGTCATAACGGCAGCACAGCATGTCACAATTTTGTGTCGTTGCTGCTGCTGCCTACGGCAACAGTTTTTTTTTTGTTTCTTTTTGATTTATCGAGCCCTGCCACTTGACACTGTGTGTCCTTGTAACTTAATTGAATTTTTATTGCCAAGTTTGCATAATGTGCGCGCGACTATTCGTATCATGAGCCGCTGAACTTTGCCAGCCCGGCGTATACGTAATGCAGTCAATCGCCACACACATATATTATGCATACGACGCGTTGGCTCAAAAAAGAGCTGAACACACACACACACAACCAACTAATGCTACTACGTTGTAAAATGCACTCGACCATTATGATGAGATAAGCACTAAATAGCAAAAAGTGATGATGATGATGACGGCGATAATATTGGCAATAATCGCGTGGGCAGCAGGACTTTCAGCAATCAACTAGAGATTTAGTTGAGCTCATCAAATGAACGTGAACGTGAACGTGAACGCGAACAGAGCAACGGCGAATGCGCAATTGAACGCGAGGGGATTTTTATTTTATTTTATCAGTTGCACAGTCAATTTATTACGACAGTGTAAAATATTCACAGAAACAAGTCAAATTATGACAGGGCTGTAAAATATAAATCACAACAAACACAACGCTATTCAATAATTATAGTTATATTGAAAGGCAATTAATCAGCCTGAAATTATTAATTCATTTTAAATACATAAAGGTGTTTTTACAATGAATTTCAAATGAAGCGAATTTGAATAGATTTCTTTCTAGAATTTAATTAATGTGCATTGTCTATTTCAGTGCTCAACGATTAGTGTTAAACAAAAGCTTGTTGAATTAAATTGCATACTAATTTCTTTTCAATTTCTGTCAAGCTTTAATAGACTCTCTGCTATCATTAGCAAATCTTAACCCTTAAAAGTATTCAATACTTGAAACTTGTCGTCTTGAATGCAATCCTGCTACAATTATTATATTTGTTGTAAACACAATAAGCTGCTTCAGCACAAACACTTGGCTATTCCATTATTGTTTTGCAGCATTGCGCACAATTCAATATTTTCCATTTGCTGCCATGCATTTTTCTTCCTATTTCACATTTTTTTTGTGTTTTGTTCAGTCTGCAGTTGCTGCGATTTTGTGATAAGCGTGCACAAAACTTTGCTGCTGCTGTTGTTGTTGTTGCTGTTGCTGTTGCTGTTGCGGCTAGTAGTCAGCTTGTCAGTCAAGCAGTCAGTGCCACAGCCCGTCCAGCAGTCATGCAGTCAGTTAGTCCGTTAGTCGACTGCCCGCCGAGGGCATTTTTCAAAATTGCATGCGCCAAGCTGATTTTTCATTCATTGCAGCTTTGGTTTTTACTTGACTTCTTTGTTGCAATCGCTGCTGTTGCTGTTGCTGTTGTTGCGAGCGCTCTGCACATGCACTTTTCACATTTTCCATGCTCAGCTCTCGACCTGTGACAGAGACACGCGAACTACTTTTACCCTGACCCTCCACTTCTCCCGCCATCCATTTAACCCCGCTATGCGCTCTGCACACGTGTCAAAGTTCATTAGAAAAATAAATGTTTCTGTTTTTTTCTCGCTGTTTTGCCTTTTTTTTGTGTCTGTTCTTTTTTTGTTCTTGCCCCGTTTGGATTAAATGCTCAGCGAGGCGCATTTCGCTAAATGGTTTTCATGCATTTCCCTTGGCTTACACATTGTTTGTTAGTTTTTTACATGATTGTTTTAATAACTCAAATTGAATTGCACACAAAAAGAAAGGTCGCTGTTTAATTGAAATATGGGACCAAATGGGAATTGTGTAATCAAAGGGTTCGCAGCAAAAATGTGATGTGATTTATTTTGCAAAATTTATGTAAATAGAATAATTTACATATTGCATTTAGGTTTAGCATTTTCTATTGTTTGAAAGGGATTAAATTTGCTTTCAACTGCCAATACACATTAAGTGCATAAATTCAACTTTATGACAGTTGTCAGCGTGATGTTACAAATATAATTTCCCATTTCTAATAATAGTTGGCTTCAAACTAATCCAGCAGAGTTGATTAATTCGCTTACTACATTTAACTCGAGGCCAAGGCTCTACTTAGATGCCAAGAGATTAGACAAGAGCGGCACGAAAGATAGCAGCAGCAGTTGGGAAACAAAGTCAGTCAACGGCACAAGTCACAAGTCACAACTCACTTAAGTTTAACGATTATGTTACAATTCAAATAAACTGCCAGGAACTGCTCAATTTGGCGCAGTTATCGCTCGAAGTTTGCTGCCAGGTTTTGTGGCATCACCGTCAGCAGCGGTGGCAAGGACATGTATTAGCAATATACTCGGTATTTGTACATCATCCGAGGAATTTGTCGAGCTTTAGCTCCTGCCATTCACAGTCAATAGCAATGAGCCAACGACGGGCACTCGGCACTCGAAATCTGTGCAAACTGTAGCCAAATACGACTACGTTGAGTACTCGAAGTCGCAGCGACGACTTTGCCATGCACTCAATCGCACACACTCGCATTCATTCACTCTGCGTCCGTCAGCCCATCAATCATGCAGGGCAAATTTGTCGTCGACGAGCCGTAAACCAGTCTCAGTTGCTCGCCGAGTTTATTGCGCACCCAAAAAAAAAAGGTAACGCTGTTTATGGCCGGCCAAAGGTCAATTGACAGCACGGCGCGCCTCGTCCAATGGTGAATGATGTTTACTTAGGCAGTTGACCCAATCCTGGCTAACTGGTCTAGTTATGTGCGCTAGTCTTCTGCCTCTCGCTCTCTATGTCTCTGTCGCTGCCTGTGTTAACTCGCTGTGCGTGCGAGCGCTGAAGCGTGCCAGCCTTTCCAGCTGAGTGATGAAAGCATTTAAGCATCCCTCAGCATCTCTCGACACAACAGACCCCCATCTTTTGGCGCCCAGCGTTCAGCGCCAGTTGCCTGGCAATCCCAACATGCCAGCGATGCCTTTGGTCTGTGGAGCCAGTGGAGCACTTACGTGGCACGCAGCCGAGGTAGCAACAGCGCAGCTTCAGCCGCAAGTGTGTGTGGCGTACACTGCGAGAAAGCAACAACAACGAGAACACAAAAGGAATTTAGGCCTGAGCTTAGCCAAGAATAATTCATAACTATTTTTAGACATGTCTGCCAAAGGATTATGCGTGTTGTCGATAAAAAGCGAGGACTCAAAGAGTGGGGCGCAGGCTTAATAAGCAACATTTATGTGTTTGCATACCCAAAAAAAAAATGCAGTTCAAGGAAAAACGGATTAACTGTTGGAGTGATTAAAAATAAAGAGGCTTAGCACGGAAGTGAGAAATGAAAAGCAACGAGAAAGATTTACATAGTATATTTTATTCAACAGAGCCAAACGATGGCATGAGCAGAAGATATGATGCACAAAAGAAAACACATTTCTCTACGGAAATGTGAAGAAAAATAAGATGAAATTCATTGTCGTTTAATAATTCCTATGCTGGCATTAAAAGCCTTTAACTGTCAACTGCAACGAGATGAAAAGCAATCGAGATGAAAGAAAATATTTCCAGAATATATTCTATTTTTATATGCGAGTTGAGCAACTCAATCAAAAAAGAGTTAAATACACAAGTACTTGTACAATATTTATTTAATATTTAAGAAGTGCACTTGAGCAGCAAAGAAGTCGCTTTTATCAAAAAAAAAAGAAGAGTTAATTACATACTTTCAGCACTGACTGACTTTTTATTTTGCTGAGGGCCAAATACGCTTGTGGCAAATGAACGTTGCTGAAATGTAATGCAGTGGCTTAGAGAGTAGTGCTCAAAGAGTTGCATGGAATGCGCTTTCGGAGAGCAAACTTTATTTTAATGCTATTTGCGAATAAATTCTGTGAGTGTGCTTAAAAGCCAGCGCTGTCAATGGTAACTGGAAACCTTTAACCAGCGCCAGACGACGACGACGACGACAACGAGGACAACATCGAGACACGTTGCCTCTGTCAGTTGGCAGCGTTGAAGCGAGGCTCCTGCTGCTGCCTGTCGTTGTTGTTGTGGATGCTGTTGATGCTGCTGGCAACTGCACCTCAGGCACTTTGGTCACAAACACTCGCCTCCTCTCGCTGCCCGTCTGACACGCCCCCAAGCTGTGTTACTATTTATAGACTGACTGACATAGTGTCCATGTAGCATGTTCTCACTAACAGTCGCTGTCCCCCCCCTCAACACACCTCACCGCAGCTAAGCTCGTCCTGTCACGATGTCAGCTACATTGGCTGCTCGCTGCTGGCAACTGAAACTGATTCTGATTCAGTTTCTGAAGCGAATTGTAGTCATGGAGACGTTGTCATTGCTCGCCCCACCAACAACATGTCTGTCACACACACACACACAAATATACATCACTTTTGTGTGTGTGCTTGTGTGTGATTGTGTTTATTGCGCAAACATTTTGCCTGTTTATTTATTTATGTGTCTCTATTTATTTGTTTGCAGCTACGAAACATTTTTGCATTTATGCAGCATCTTATTCTCGCCGCTTTCTCGACGATTTCTTCAGCTAAACAGCGTATTTATTTATTAAATTAATTGCAATCCACACACAGTCGCAGTCGCAGCTAATTGGCTTAAATGTGGCAGCCGCACGTGGCAAATCACATTCACCTCCCTTCCTCCACCGTGTCAACGAAGATTGGATTAACGCTTCACATTTTTGCCTAGTGCGATTTTGTCTCCATTTTTGGTTTTCGCTTTAGCTGCTTTTTCGTCGCTAATGTCGGTGCTAACGATCTAATGTCCTGTGAACTTTTCGTCCTCGCTGGACTCTGATGATGTTATTTTTAAATGATGGCGCCTCACAGCAACACAAAACACACACACACACAACATTTTTGGCGACTAAATGATTAAAGAAGCGCGACAATAACTTACACAAAAATTCCGCAAGCACGACCTCGACTTGCTGCTGGCCACCAGGGAGCATTTTATAGGCACATATAGTATACTGCATACCCTGCGTGTATATCCCGAATATATATGTATATATACGATGTAGGTTTATTCTACATGTATTTCTATGACTTCAAATTGCTGCCTCCCAAAGGTCAAGCAGTTTGCTGGTTACATTTCTTTTTGGCACAGCGGGATTTTACTTGTTTTACTTGGAAGGTTACCACATAAGTAAGCACATCCCCCCCTGCCCCCTCCCACCTTTCCCTCTCCCCACGTTGCGCTGCTCTCCGGCTTCAAACATTGCCGCATGCTTAACAGCTTGGCTTGCCAACTTGGCGACTTAAAGCTATTCGAACAGAAATGTTTTACATATTTGCCTTTTGCATTTTTCCGCAAACAAAACACAGTTGCGCTGCACAGTAGTCGACGGCCAGTTATCCTGTAAAATATGCAAAAATATCTACACCTGAATGCAGCGGCAAATTAAGCCTTCAACTTGCTGAGCATCGATTTAAAGCGAACATTGTTGGTATATAATGTGTAAACCCTTTTTGCATTGTGTTTGCACAAGAGGGCAGCAACTCTTTACACTCGAATAAATCCAGCAGAAATGCAATAAGCTGTAGCATCGCAGGGTATCAAACAACTGTGACATGAGCTGTTAAAACAAACGAAAGGCGACTCTTTCCCTGGCATAATATGTAAATTACTTTTTAGCGCTACGTGGCTTATATTAAAACTGAAATAAAGTAATATGATAATAAAAAAATTACAAATTTCAAAAAAAAAAAACAAAGACTGAAATGTAGACGATAAGCGAGCGAGGTTGAGAGCGAGGGAGGAAGGGAGCCAGGGAGAGAGAGAGAGAGATAGGAGGAGACTAGCAGATTTTGAGCAGAGTGAGAGATTAGCTGAAATGTCAAGTGAGCTGGCAATAAATCAATAAAGTGAAAAAAAGATATCCGCACTTGAGGGCGAAGCGGGTAAAGTGCCGAGTCACCGCATAGTTTGGAGTGTGTCCTCTTCAAAACAAATGCAGAGCTCCTTGAACTTTTGCTGAATGTCACACATTGCAAAGTTCGCTCACCTTGCTTACTTACTACACTCTGGCTCCGACTGTGCCACAAATCCAACACACACAATCATCCACGTGGCAAAGCTGCTGAGGCAGAGAGTGCAAACAATACTCCAGCGTCTAATTGCGTTATCCTGGGCCAAGTTTGAATGGCAGGCAATAAAAGCGACTGCGCTGTCACTCACTTCTACTTCCGGCTGACCACTGTGTTCCCTCTTCTTCCCCCCCCCCTGGTTGGGGCTATGTAAATAATTTAATTAATATTTTTTTTGATGGATAGACGCAGCTTGAGGCAATTGTGAATGCATTCATCAAAGCAGAGGGACAGACATAAAAATTGGATTTTTATTTACATTTTGTGCCACATGCTTGAACTCGGCCCGCAGGGATTTGCTGGCCAAGAGCGAGAATGCAACGCAAACATATATATATATATATATACATAGTTATATAGTATATAGATGGGTTGCACATTGAAACTATTACTACATTGCATTGCATGCGTTGGCGTCAAATTCTGTGGCTGCGGCAGCTGCGAAAAAGTTCAGTTCCAATCAACTTACGACTGTAAATCTGCGTAAATGTTTAGTAAACAGTAAACAAAAGCGCCACAAAAGCTATATATGTGTATATATATATATATGTATATACTATAGCCAGCCAGACAGTTGGATATGGCTAGAGAGAGATACAGTTGGTTGGGCCCATAAATCGATGGGCATTATGTGCGCTAATAAAAGTTTAAGACGCTCCAATAACGCCAGGCATTCATTTTTGAAGATTACGCATACGCCCCGTGTAGGCCGATAATGATGTTCTTCTATCTGTGATGGCATAACATATAGAATATAAAAATATGCTCTATTAACTGCTGCTAGTTTTACAGCCAAGTCATCTACTCTGGGCAAATTGTTTGGACCCACCTGTCGCCTTTTATTGCTTCTGAATTGTTTATTTCGAGCGTCGGGACTCAGCACATGTTCGCTCTTGCCGGCGGATAATCGCTTTTAAAATGATTGCCAATTCGATAAGAAATTGATTTTGTCTCCAACTGCAGCTAGAGCTTAAAACTGACTTTATAAATCTGCCGTCGATGTTTTTTGCAGCGTGTGAATTTTGTTAGTTTTTCAGGCAGCTTCGCAATTTGAGTAATTGAAAAGTATAGACAAAAATAATAATAATCTATAGCTTTGAACAATAATTGTGATTATTTCACTGCTGCATAGAATGGTTTATAATGTATGTGATTATGCTTTTTTATCATCATATAAAAAAAAATAAAAATAATCTAAAGCTTTTCAATGAAAACTAATTGTGAATATTTCACTGCTGCATACAATTGTTTATAACGTTTGCGATTATCCATTTGTAATTCACTTTTTTTATCATCTAAACAGCTAGTAGAAAATAAATTTAAATTGTTGACATTCACTTTTAGTTCACAGTTTTTGTCTAACCTTCAAAGTGTATTTAAAATTCGCGCTGTGCTTCTGCTGAGCAGCCGCCGCTCATTAAGTTGGCTTTTATTATCTGTTTAGCGCCGCTGTCTTTACTCTTTATAATCAGATTTTTAGACTTTATCTACAGCATGGCCAAAACTCCGCACCGATGTGTCTGATGACTTCAAGGTTAGCTGCCGAAAAAAAGGAAAGCGCTGAGCAAATTTTCATGACAGTGAAAGTAATAAATAATGAATTGTGCGAGTTTATGCGAGCAATGAGCAAAAGCACGCAGCATATGTACATAAAAGTTATATGTATATGTGTCTGTGTGTGTGTGTGTGTGAACCATATAAGTTTGCGTGCTGCGGCGTCGTTGACACGGAACCGTTGTAGTCGAAGTCGCAGTTGCGAGTAGGAAATTGGGGAGTCAACAGCAGCAGCAGCAGCAGAACCTTTACCCAGTTTCCAGTTTGTTTTCGCCTTTCGACTACGCACGTCACACACCCGCTGTTTGGGCAAAGGGGGAGGGAAAATGTGGGGACATCGGAATATATGTGTGGCAATCGACGAACCTTTTTCGCTTTGTTCTTTGGTTTCAAGTTTCGGCGCCTGACGTCGTCGTCGTCGTCGCCGTCGCCGTCGTCATCGTCATCGACATCGTCACAAATGCGAGCGAACTCTCGCCAAACTGATTGAATTGAACGCACTGAATTGGCTCGAAAATAAAACTTTAAATTAAAAAACAATGGCATAACCAGGCGCCTCCTCTGCTCCTCACAAGGGACGACGCCACATTGTACTTGCAAATTTGCTTAATGTTTGTGCTTTAAGGCCACTTCAGCTCTGGCCACCAGGTGTTGAGCTTGGCCTCTCTTAGTCTGAAGTTTCTGGCCGCGTACTTTCGCCATTATTCAGCCGTTATTGGACTACAAACTAAAGTTTGGCTAACGTTTCAGCTTCAAACTCAGCCTCAAATTCAACATCAAACTCAACTCAACTGCTTGGCCAAATCCTTTTTAGCAAATTTGTGCGCAAGTTCGTGTCCAAAATAACTTTACCGCCAACTGCTCAATATTCATGTTTTTAATATGCAAATCGACATTTTGAATGAGCATTAAGCAACTTGAAGTTTCTTCTACGAATACAACGAGAGCGAGAGCACACAATCGAAAACTTTAACTGCGGCTTTGTCCCCAACTTCTCTCTGCGTGCGGCAAAGAAAAAGAGAAAAAAACGAATTAATGTTTGATCAAGTGCGGCGCGCTTTTGTGTGTGATTTGTAACTGGCTGTCTTGACGGAATTATGCAAACAGTTGGCAGTGGGTTTTTATTTGCATATTTAATTCAATTGTTAACAACTTTTGAGAATTATTTCTCGATTTTTCAACTACTTGCTGGGTGCAGCTAAAGGGACGCCTGCTTAGTACATAAGGTTAATTTAAAATACAAGCAGAGTTGACATCAAAACTCTGGCAAATCTTTATTAATTAATTCAATTAAGCTTAAAGTCAGAAGCGTTAACGATAATATCACTTTCGAAACTCCATATTTTCACAGCTTACGTTCTTAAGATGTGTAACTAAGCCGCGTTAAGCGCTTTTCTTACGCATTTTGTCAGGCATCTTATCTTGTTAATGACTTGACCTTGCCAACGCTGCGTATGCTTAACGCGTGTATGTAGAGTCAACATTACAAGTGAAGGCATTTGTTTTTATCGCATTTAGATAAACAAAACTCTGTATGTGTGTGTGTGTGTGTGTGTGTGTGTGTGCTTATCAATTTTGCATTGTTTATCTTAACTCTTGACTCTCGGGCATGCGATTTAAGGCGACCTTCAGCACAAAGTTGAAAGTTCATTTGCGAGCTGAACGCTAATCAGTTTAACGTTATCCTGCTGCTTTTGAACTCATCAATTAAGTGCGGCAATCGCCGCTGGCTGCTGGCTGCTGGCTGCTGGCTGCTGGCGTTTAAATGGAATTATGATGAATGTGCCTCGACAGCGTTTACGCTTCAGTTCATTCGTACACAATTTGTTCCGCATTCAACATCCGCTTTAAGTGAATGCTCGGCATAATAACGGCACATTCTTTGCCAAATATATGCGCGCACACACACACACACACACACACACACACGCACACTCACTCACTCCCTCACTCACATTGTGATTCGTCAGAATTTTAATTACACTCTCGCCGTGATTACACATGCCACACAAGCCGAGGGCAGGTGTCGATGGTCAGAGCGGTCGATGGCTGAACCAGCCGACATTTCAGGCAGACAGCAAATTTCAGCCACCCACCCTTTAATCGGAATCGAACGCCTTCTTATCGCCAATAGGCTCCATATGCTGGCTGCTCTTCTCTATGTGGAAAAAGTCCCCTCAATGCCTCAATCAATCCTCTTTCTCCCACGTGCTTGCGACGTCAGCGCAATTAAAATTATTATGAGCTGTAAAATTTCTTAATTTTGATGAATTTATATGAGCAGCAGCAGCAGCAGCAGCAGCAACAACAAGCAAGTTCATTCGACAATAAATATAACAAAAGACCCAACAACTCGGAACATATGCAAATGTAATGCACATACATCTACACTCCCCTATATATATATATATAAATGTGTTTGTGCGGGTCCGTACATCATCTCGTTTAAGTATTTTGTTGTATTTTTATATACACTGAAATTTTCACTGCTTTTTTGGCATTTTTAAAATGTAATTAACGGGGCAATTTTGCAGCGATTTTCCTTTCGCAAATACTCTCACAAAGTGTACTTTGTGTAAGTGCATCAGCTTGTGGCGTAAATTGATGATATTTATTTAATTTCATTAAACCAAATCAATTCGATTTAAATCTGTGGCTCCAGTTGAATAAGTTGGTTATGAAGCTGCAGTTATCTTTAGATTCTTAAATATGTAATATTAAACAGACGTGGAGTCTGCATCGTCTTCTGCTGTTCTGAAGTATTTTAAATTTATGACTTTTCAAGGCAGTTGCAGTCACTGCATGTACAAAAGATGATTAAATTAAATGTAATACTCAGATTCCTTGTTTCTGAGCACTCAAAATCTGTCTATTACTTATTAAAGGATGTAATTATTTTGACTATGCGATAAGAAATTAAATGTAAAATTATATTGACCTAACTCTTTTTTCTTTTTAGCTTTTGCCTCCCTCTCTGTATCAAAAGATATTTGAATCCACACGTTTGAATCAATAAACAGCGCAAAAATGCATTAAAAGCTTTGTTTTTATTTAGCCATAAACAAATAATGAATTTCATCGAATTCAAATTCTGCGCCTGGTTGATAGGCAAAGTTTACTTCTTTGCCAGTCCCACACACATTGCTGAGAAATCTCGACAAGATCTCAGAAAACTGCTCCATAAAGTGGCGAACATCATAGCGTAGCTAGTAGATATAATCAGCTCGAAAAATAAGGAAAAAAAGTAAAAATTGTAAACGCCAGGATAATTCAAGGACTACAAGGATACGATTTGAATGTCCTTTGGCAGTGCTGGCCAAGACGCTTCGTTTGCCACCCGAACTGCAAGGATCGGTTAGCAAATGCCTGAGATATGTGCAACGTCAAATTTGCATGTGATTTTACACAGTAAAAAGTGCGCATTGCAGAAAACGTGTCACAAAACCTCTATAGGGGGACTGCAGTCGACTGGTGTCGATGAAGGTGAAAATGCATAGTCACTGTGTGATGACGCTTGACCATGACTAAGCATCCATGATGTTTGGGTGATCAAGCACTTTCTGCAGATCGCCCCCCGCTACCCCCCTCTACCCCCCTCTAACTCCTCGCCCTCCCTTGACTACTTAGACTCTGCGGCTATAGATAAACTGTTTAGTCACTTTATTTGTTTTGATAAACGTAGGGTCATTGGTAACTGATCGACCACCCCCCTTCCCCCTCCCCAGCTAATCCCCTCAGCACCCCTCCCCCATAAGTTTGGTCAAAGTTCAGCATTTGAATTTTGCGCTAACGTATTTTTAAAATGCCTGCTTAACTGATTATCTGCTCATTTGAGGCTGTAGTAATTTGACTCTATTTGAATTTAAATTGAAGGCGGCAAACTGCCAAAACTTGCAAGTAAAGTAAAGAAAAAAGAAATCAGCCGCAGCTCAAGTTGCCTTCTGCATTGACTTGTTGCTGACTTCTGCTCGCCTGGTTGTATAACACTTTTCAGCCAATCGCATTAGTTGCTTGCACAAACGCACGCACATTAATGTTGCTTAGAATTTCAGCTAACGGTTCAGGTGCTTGGTTGTATAACACTTTTCAGCCAATCGCGTTAGTTCCTGGCACATACGCATGCACATTACAGTTGTTCAGAAGGCACAAGCAGAAGAACATCGTAATTGAGAGAGTATGATCTGCTGATGACGTCACATAACAGAAAGTGACTCTCTGCACAGTTGCTTGCTGCTGACTTCTGTTGGCCTGGTATTTTACTAGTAGATGACTGTGCAATTTTCAGCGTTTTGGCTCGCCAACAACAACAACTAATGGAAATGCAATGTGTGTGTGCTACGAAGGTCTAGAAAACACCAAGCGAGGAGAATTGAAAAGCAAGAGAAATAAATTATTGACTCTCTGCACAGTTGCTTGCTGCTGACTTCTGTTGGCCTGGTATTTTACTAGTAGATGACTGTGCAATTTCCAGCGTTTTGGCTCGCCAACAACAACAACTAATGGAAATGCAAATGTGTGTGTGCCACGAAGGTCTAGAAAACACCAAGCGAGGAGAATTGAGAAGCAAGAGAAATAAAATACTGCTCGAGGAGAGCAGAAATTCCACTTGCTGCCCAGTTGTGTTTGTCTGGTATTTCAGCCAATGCAATTGGCACTTTATGAGGGAATTTCCAAGCACACACAATCACATTAATGTGGCTTGATTTATTGTAGTTGTTGTTGTTGGCCTCTACGAACTGCCGCGAACACCTAAAGAGCGTCAAATCACAAATTGAGCTTCCAGGCGAACATAATTCAGTAGTAAGCAGCAATGCAGAGAGTAACTTGCGCCATGTGCAGTGGAGAGAGAGAGAATTGAGTCGTATGATCGGCTGATGACGTCACTAGTGATGATAGTGACTCTCTGCACAGTTGTTTGCTGCTGATGTCTGTTTGCCTGGTGCTGCGCTAGCTGATTTACCGTTCGATGCATTGATGTGCATGTGTGTGTGCATCATTCGTATTGAGAGTAACAAGAGAGCAGAGTAGAGAGCAGGTGGAAATGACGTCAGCACGTGTTTAAAGTCACTTTCTGCTTGGCCACCTACTGCTGACTGCTGTTGGCCTGGTAGAAAACTTAAAATTCCCGTTGGAAATTGGTCGCTAAGAATTTTAGCAGACTGAGTGGGCGTGGCAATCACAAGAACATTTAAATGCAATACTTTTAGCATCGTTAGACTTTATTGCATTTGAAGTAACGAAATATAAAAATCTGAAATTTGCTGCACATTTTATTTGTCATTATTTTAAATTATTATTTGAATTTCACAACTAATTATAGCTTGGAAACCAAATGCTTAATTTTATTAATTTACTCCGTTTTAAATACTCACTTTACTTACCATTTTTTTAAAGTATATAAATTACCCTTTTTTATTACTTACCGCTCAGCAAATTCTTTGAATATCTGCTTACTCGTCGTTTTCAATGTGCTTTATTGCCTTTTTTGTTTATACTTACCTTCGGCCACCGCTGCTTTATTTAAAAGTCTTGTTGTCTATTAATTGACTTTTCTAGAGCATTCGCGGTTCGGTGTTAATTTGGCGGCCGCCACACGCTCGTTTAATTTATTTCTTTTGCCTGTGCATATCTATACCTATGGCGAAAGATTAGCCAAAGATTTGTTGTTGCCTTTTGGACTTTATGGACGCACAATTTGCATTTGTAAAGCCATTAAAAATTTATAATTGCAAAATAATGGGGCGAAAAGCAGCCGAGGCGGCACTCACCGTAAAATGTAACTAAAAATTTGAGGCACGGACGAAAGTTGCCGGCGGTTAATTTGAAAACTTGATGCCCAAAGTTCTTCTGCTGGCGCTGTGCGAAGCGAGGCAAACGAGGCAATCGAGGCAGACGAGGCAGCTTACATAAATTGTGTATATATATATGCTTAATGTTGTTGCTGTTTGACTGACATACAATTTGCTTTTTTTTCTTTTGCAGAGCAGGAGCGCGCAGAGAGAAGTGGAGAGCAACTGAGCCGACGACATCCAAACAATAGGAGCAAGAACAAAAACAACAACAACAACTGAACCTGAGAAAAATGTCAGCAAATTTAGTACAAAAGAAATCAAACAGAAACAGAAACAGAAAAACGAAACTGAACAACAACAACTACGAGCAGCAGCAGCAGCAACAAGAGGCGGACGAGGCGCAGCATCAGCAACAGCAACAGCAGCAGCAGCAGCAGCAGCAGCAACAACAGACGAAGGCGGCGAAGCTAACAAGGACGAGCCCAACACATATTGCGACCATATCGCTGATGCTGCAATACGATATCGATAATACGCTGAATGCGCTCAAGGAGCACACGCATTCAAAGACGCGCCAACGCAATGCGCTGATGGATCTGGCGACGAACAACCGCAGCAACAACAACAATTGTAACAAAGACCTGGACAACAATCTCGCTGAGATGCCAGCACAAACAGCGACGTCCGCGAGCAGCCCCAGCGTCGAGGAGGAGCTCGAGATGGAGGACATTGTGACGGGCAAAACGTGCGCCGCCAACGTCGCCAACGGCTTCATGCCGCCCACGCCGCCGGCGACGCCCAATCTGCAGAATACGGCACAGAAGCGTTGGCGCATTCTGGCCAAGGTGCTGCGCAAGGACTCCGAGGAGACGGTGAGCTCGTCGAGCGACGAGTTCAGCGAGGAGCAAACGGCGTCCGTGCGACGCTTCAAGAGCTTCGACCTGCTGCGCCAGGACAGCTTCGAGGACCACGTGAGCCTCAAGTGCCTGGGGAAGACGGAGAACTGGTACAAGTATCGCATGCAGCTGCACAACGACGCCGAGTACTCGGTGAACATCCATCACATGGAGCGCCAGCTGACTGCCAACGATCTCATGGGCTTCAACAACACCGGCAACATCTGCGTTTGGCCCTCCGAGGAGGCGCTCACCGCCCTCGTGCTCTCCGATCTGGGCGCGTATCGCGGCAAATGGATCCTCGAGCTGGGCGGCGGCTTCACCTCGCTGGCCGGCCTCATGCTGGCCAAGTACGCCAAGCCCTATGCCGTCCACCTGACGGACGGCAACGAGGTGAGCGTGGAGAATGTGCGCAAGACTGTCTGCCTCAACGAGCTGAGCTGCTACACGAAGTGCTCGGTGCTCAAGTGGCAGGAGGCAGCTGCCCGCGCCCATGCCGAGCACGCCAAGTTCGAGTTCATCCTGTGCGCCGATTGTCTGTTCTTCGACGAAGCGCGCTCGGCGCTGGTCGACACCATCTGGTATTATTTGGCGCCCCACGGCGTCGCCCTGATCATGGCGCCGCGACGCGGCCGCACGCTCAACGTCTTCCGCGACGAGTGTGTGGCACGCGGCTTTCGCGTCGAGCTCGCCACGCGCTACAACGAGACCATCTGGCAGCGGCATCTGCAGCTCAAGACGGACTCGGCGCTCTACGACGAGGATCTGCACTATCCGCTGCTCTTGCGTCTCTGCAAGTCGCCCAGCTAGAGCAAGGAACGTGAAGGCGGTGGCGGCGGGGGCTAAACTAGTAGAAACTAGAAAGAAAAATCGAAAAAAAAACACACACGCGGTACAATTAATGGCAGTGCCAGCTGTTGGACCAGCTGGCTAAATAAGTAGGTTCAATTAAAGTTTAGTCAATGTCTTAGTTGATAGCAAGCAAATTCCAGTTTACACCTAAAATATATAAACCTAGAAAAACTAACAACTGCAAGAGGCCCCCCAATTAATGGCAAACTATTTATTATTGCAGGCCTGCATTAAGGATTCCTCCCGCAAACAAAACAAAAACAAAACGCATAGCAAGAATTTTACAAATTCAAACAAACTATATGTATAAATATTGCAATTCTGTCAGATCTATTATGTAAACATGAGTTACATTATTTTTTGTTTGTCACTTATTGGTCTTATAAAAAAATATTCGTATTTTTTATGTTACGCTGTGAGAAGCCTTTTTTCTAAATTACTTTTAGGTTTCTTTACGAAATTCCTTTGATGTGTAAATTTGATTTGCCTTAATTCCACACTTATATATACATATATATATATACGACTACGATATACGATATACACCAAATACTCCACTGAATAATTATAAACTATTTGTGTTACCTCTAAAGTCACCACACACAACACTAAACACACACACAAGTATTACTTAAATTTAGTTTAACGCTGTATAGCATTATTTTAGGCTGCTTTTTGTTAGACAAAACCGATGAAATGCAAAACAGAAAAAACGTAAACAAATTTTCCTTATACTAAAGATATTGTATTAGAGTTAGAGAAAACAAAAACCAAACAAAACAAAAAAAAAAAACAAAACGTTGCCAGCGCTCGACCAATTAATTAATAGTTAACTAAACTTAGTTTATGTAATTATAGAGCATGTGTTAATGGTTAAACGACGTCGACGACGATGATGATGATGATGATGATGATGAGATAAACACACACAAATACAGTATCAAATGTCACTGCAATTGTCTCATAACCATTAATGATCTAACACAACGGAAGTGTAAGTATGGGCTCCTCTCCCTCTCTTTACCCCTTTTTAGGCCAGAGCGATGTCTATGATAATTATCAGGCCACACACGGAGCCATTGGCGAGTCGTTTATTAAAGAGTATTAGCGATTTTTATATTGCCAGTCAGCCAGGCTGCCAGGCTGCCAGGCAGCCAGCGGCGAGGTAATTACTTTAATTGTGCCTGGGACTGGGACTAAGGCAGGCCGCAGCAGGACGATGACGATGACGACGCCGACGACGACGTCAGCATGTCCTGCGTTCGTGCGAGAATTTGATTGTTTTTTTTCCTTGTTGGGGTTGCTGGCGGTAAGTGTGCATTTTACTTACGGGCATATTTGGGTCAGTTTAAGCTCATTAAGCGCTGTGCTTAAAATGCCATTATAGAGTGTGATGTTTGAGCTGTGAATTAAAGCTGAATAATATATCAAAGCGGCTAGCCATCAAATTATGAAATACTTTCGTAGAGTAGCTCAGCATTCGTTGTTGGCCGCCAGTTCCCATTGTTTGTCTTGTGTTTTGGTTAGCAGCTGGAAAATCTAAAATAAAAATAAATCTGATAAGCGCAAATTACAAAGTAAACGCAACCAAACATGCACACACACACCCAACTCAGCTCCTTCTATCACATGTGTGTATTATTATTTTTCTGCCTGTTCATTCGGAGCGTTTGGTGTGCGTCATTAACGAGGTCATTGGTAAGTAAGCTTGTTTGATGTGCTCGAGACATGTAATCCCTGTGACTGGGGCCCAAGTCAAACAATCGACAGTGACAGAGGCCAAAGCCAGCGCACAGGACGATGCGGGCGACCACGTTGCGTATACGCCGCGTGGCGCTGGCCGAGACAAAGCCGAGGTGATGTCAGTTGCGACCAGCTGGGTGGCTGACTGCTAATGACATGCGACTGCTGGCTTCCCATGTCGTTCTATGCAAATCAGGATACTTGGCGACGACCACTCAATTATGCGCCACACACCACACATTGAGCTCACACACACACACACACACAGACACTCATAGATAGCAGCCACAGCTGCTACACACACATTTAGAGCGAAGTAGGTGCGCTTGGTGTGAGTGCGAAAATTCCGTTGCCTACTTTTAGGCACACTGTAAAAACACACTTTGCTTGCCTTGCGGCTAAGTTCGGTTTCCAACCATTGTCTTCCACAGCCAGTTTACGTTTTCGATGAGGTGGCAACTCGCCTGAAGGGGGGCGTGGCAAGTGATTTGGCAAACACATTTCAATTTGCGCTTTGTTTGCCTTTCTGCTTTTGACCATGTCCTTTGTGTGTGTGTGGCCCAGCCGGCTGCCAGCCGTCTTCGGCAGCACAGCAATCCCTGAAACCTCCTGGGAAACTTGCCAAAGAGTTTTACTGCGCCAACAGGTGTTCCAATTGTCTAAGGCCTTGCCTTGCCTTTTTTGGGGCTACGTTCGGTTGGTTTCCGTGTTATTTTTAGTTGAAAGGCTCATTAAATTTTTAATTAATGAAATTAGAGGAATGTGTTTTGTTCGAGTGCACGTTACGTGCACGTTGTTTGCTTGGGGATTTGCCGTTGAGAGCGCGCTGAAATATTCATGCGGCCTGTCTGTGGGTCTAGGCTCAGCACTTGACCCGTGCAGCGGTCACTGTCCTTTAATTTAACTCTAAGGATCTGCTAACGTCATACGCGATACACGTCGGCGTCTCACAAAACACAGGTGCCGCATTACATAATGGCCCGCAGTCGTCTGACCTTGACATACCAACCAAAATTTCGGTTTATGTCATACTAATTTACGCATTTCCTTTTCTATTTTCTATATACACAACACCGAATATATAATATTATTATGTAAGTATATGATGCTTAGGCAACGTCTAATTATCATATGAATTGTGTGCATAATTCATTATTAAATAGAAAATTACATTGCGTGTTAGTAAATTAACAAGTTCGGAGCTCCAAATAGCGAAATAGGCCAAAGCACCACAGAAAAAAAGGTTCTTAACTAGATCGCGATAGAGGCGGACAGTTAATGCCACAAAGTGCGTAAATTAAATGGGAAATTATGGAATGTATAAGCTATAAATGGGAGAAACCTAGAAACCAGCATACAAAATACTTATTTCATGCTATCAAAGCTAAAAGCAATATAATTAAGCTAATGGTCGTAAATTGACTTTGTTAAACATTTGAAAATCACCTCTTATTTCTCTAAGCTTTTGTAGTATTTTTAATACACTCTAAAAGCAACTTCAGCTCTTTTTTCTTCATCCGCTGATTACTTTGCTTTAATAAAGAAAATCATCAAATTTATTGGTCAAAAGCTTATAAATATTTATTGGTTACTCGAAAAATAAAAATAAAAACTCCAAGTTCAACAATTGCACCCACCAATGCGTTAAATTTGATTATGCAACACGAGTAATTGTTGTGTTTGTAAAGTTATTAATAATTCATTGTACAATGTCTGACAAAGTTGCGAAGCAAGAAAACTTTACTTATTTATTTGTGTAATCAAAGAGAGAAACTGTTTGTTCGCCGTTTTTAATTGATTTCAAGTTGAAGTCGCTACAAAAGCGGCGCTATATATGAAAATCGACTGAATAATGCAAACTGCTGCGGCTAAAAATGTGCGCGCTGTAGAAAACTAATAACAATAATATTGCTGATTAAGCATTAATCAAAGCAGCAGTTACAACAATAACGCTGGGAAAAGAAACAATAGGCAAACGTGGCCAAAAAGGGAAAGTGATTCTCTGTTTGGTTTTCAATAGCAACCACAACAATAAACACCGCCACAAAAACAGCACCAACAACAACAACAACTGCAGATATTTATAAGCAGCTTGTTTGAGTTTGTCGTCTGCTTTAATTATATAAAAAGGTTTTCGCTTGAATATGGATTTTTAATTTAGCACGTGTAACATTTGAGAAAAGCAGACAAAAAAAAAAAACACCGACGTCGATGAAAAACACACACAATTTTCCAAAAAAAACCGATAAGCGGCTGCTGATAAGCGCGCGTCGAGTTTCTGCTTAACATTTCTGTTGTTAGCTCTAATAACAACAGCAACAACAACAACAAAAGCAGCAGCAACAGCAGCAGCAGCAGCAACTACACGCATGGTTGTCAAGTGGCGGCCAATTTGTACCAAAAAGTATTGCAAAAGTGTACAATTTTCCAAAGAAATGTACCTAAAAATAAAATACATAGAATATTAATTACAAAAATATATAAATAGTAAAAAGAAAACATAAACAATTATTAAATATTTATAAGTCTATATAAATAGACATAGAATCAAATGTACTTACCCAGAAAAAAGAAGCCAAGAGCAGTGAGGACGCCAAGGCTCACAGTATCCTATTTTGCGCTGATCAAGCGTAGCCAACAATAATACAAACATATTAGAAGAGTAGAAAAGAAAACATAAAAATTATGAAATATATGTATATGTTTATATAACCAAGCATAGAATCGAATGTACTTACCAAGAAAAAAGAAATGCAGAGCGAGGAATGCAGGCTCACAGTATCCTGTTATGTGTGAATCTAGCGCGTGGATCTTGACTACGATCACAAGAAGGGCAAGTATTCGCAATCATGGAGGCAAAATGCCATAATTTCCTCAATTGGATAATTTTGCCTACCTATAAATATAAAAACATAAAATTTTGATTATTAAAGTATTGTAAATGATCATTTTTCTACTATAACTAAAGCCAAACTCGCCACTTTAGAACTAATTTCTAAGCATATTTTTGTATGTACCGAAAACTAAAATACCATAATAGCTTGAAGGTCATAACTCTGCTGTTGTTCTACAAAATAAACATATTAAAATGCAGACATTTGCATAAATCCTTCTAGCCAACATAAGTTCAGCCGGCAAGCCACGACTACTAGTTGTGCACAACAAGGGCTGCTAGCCGCAGCAAACGGCTATGGCTAGCATATGATATGAGAAAGCTCGCTCTCGAAAGCTTTCAGTCACTCACTCTCTCTCTATGTCTTTCGCTCTCACTGGCAGACTGGCGGCCTTGGCATTGCGCGTTGTTTGCTCGTTCGCAACAGCTGTTTGTTTGGCTTTCGGCGAGCTTCGTGTGCAGCTGAGACGCGACGCTGCTTTCAGTTGTGGGACGCCATCGAAGGCGTGCGGTTATCGTTCTTCCCGTAGCGCTTGTCGTTCAAGTCATACGTTCGTTCACACACAAGAGCCGAAAAACAAATGAAACGCGGCAGTTAGAAGCAATATCTGGCTATTATTTGTTTGTTATTATTACTAAATTCGCAGTGTGCTCGACTGTGCAAGTGTTGTGTGTGTGCAAAAGAAGTGAAATTGTCGTGTGTGGCAAGCTATTGTTGCCGCGCATAAAAGAAGCACAAAGCATAAATAAATCAAATATTATTATTTAAAACAAAAACGATAGCTAATTTGTGCCGCCCAATTGACACACATTTGATGCCACAAATTTCATAAATCAAGGCAACAAACACAAAAAAAAAGCGAAGCGAAATACGAAATAATGTCAAACAAATCGATGGCTGCTTGCAGCAGCTGCAAGTTGCTGCCGTGGATGCTGCTGCTGTTGCTATTGCTGTTGCCGGCAATGCCAGATGCTGCTGCTGCTGCAACGGCCACACGACGCGCCCGAATATCAGCAGCCACAGCCACAGCCATTGGCCACAGCAGCAACAATGAGTCGTTGACAGAGCCCAACAAGCAGGCGGCAGCAGAAGGAAAATTGAAAACATCTGCAGACAGCAGCAAATATGGTGAGTCCTAAGCGGAGAACAAAAAAAAGGAATGAATGCCCCGCATAGCATTACCCCTTTTTTTTATGCTTTATTTGTATCCAATGCGCGCTGGGCCAGGTTGGCAGCTTGTTTGGCATTCTGTTCTGCTGTTGCAGCCTGCCTAATTGCATGTGGTCACGATTTGTGAGCTTGCAACGTGTGCAATGCCCTGGTCTGGTCTCTGGCCTGTCTGCCCCGAAGGAGAGACCTTGTTTAGCAACAAATGGCAGCATCAACAGCAAACAGCAAGCAGCAACATAAAAGGGTTGCCCTTGGCAGCGAAATTGTTTCACGCTTTGCGAATGCATAGAAAAACGAAAGACTTAGGCAACGAACTTGCCGCTAGCACTAATTTTAGCTATTTTATGCCAATCAAGAGCGCTGCCCCGAACGGGGGAAATGTACAAACGTTTCCTGTCGTCACACCGCGGCGTCAGTCGGCAGGCGGCAGCACAGAACCGCAAAAGAGGCCGCGGCCCCACCACGCCCCAAAGCAAAGAACCGCAGCAGAAAACGTGGCGGAAATTGCGGCAGCTTTTAATGGTCAGTTGCCGAGAGCAAAAGTGTCATTAGGCCACACCAAATGGCAGAGCTTAGTCCGCCAAGACCATTTAATCGACACCCAAAGCCTCCAAAACAAATCAAAGTCAAACCTCTGCACCAATTGCATAACACACTGCAGCCACCACACAACTTGCAACGTGCAACGTCATGCTGCAGTCACAACCGAAAACATATAATCTCTCACTAAAAACACTGTACACATTTATTGTGGTGTATTCATTAATCAGGCGATTTATTTGCTGATGCTGCAACTTCCACGGCCAGTTTGTCATTCAGCGCTGACAGGCGTTTTCCAATCGGTTTTCTTAGCTGTCATCGCCAAAGATGAAGAAGACACTTGCAGCGAGGCAAGAGGGGGGAGTTGGGGACGTTGTGAAGCTGGTGGCAGATAAAGTTGTCGCCACCTTGATGTCGCTGTTCTAATGGCATTTCGCAGCGCTCAGAATTTGTGCCAACTGTTTTGCCAGCCTTGCATTTTCACTTTTCCATGTTTATTTCGTTGTTGTTCTTTTATTTATTTTTTTTTATGCCGCTGCCGTAGTCGCTGCTGTCGTTGTTGTATGGCTTGTATGCTCTGTGTGTGAAATTCGCCTAAATGCCGAATACAACACGGAGGCGGCCTGGCGAATTCAAAATTGGTGTCAATGATTTCAACATGGGAAAAAGCACAAGCACAAGCACAAGCACAGACAGCAGCAGCAACTGCAGCAACAGCAACAACTACAAACTGCCACAGCAAAGAGCAGCAACAACAACGTCGAGCAAACAAGATGCTGGCAAACATCCAGACAACATTTCAGCTGCTTAGCACAGAAAATGGCATTTCTAATTGCACATTATGCAAGGTTCTACTAAGTAGAAATGGAGAAAATGCACTTTAAATACACACGAACGAACAGCGAGGCGCAGAAGTTGCGGAGACTCGCTGTAGCAGATATGCCTCAAATGTGGCATTGATTTGTGCTGCAGCAAAGTAGAAATTTGGCTGCAATTACTTGACTTGATTTGCGAGTTATTTAGCGCAGCGCTGACAGCTAAACTAACATATCTTTTGCAATTACAGCACAGTAAATGAAAATGATTTTATATTTATAGACTATAAAATAGGTTGCAGGTTCTTCAAGTTCACAGAGCTAAATAAAACATAATATAAAGCTTTGGTTAGTTATTTGAATTACTAACTCAACTCATATATTAATCTAACACATTAAAGCTTAAACGTTTATATTTTGTGCACTTTGAAATTTATTTAATCTCTTTTTACCTTGTGGAATTCACTGTAAACTTCCTCCTCCTTTGCCATTTTATGATTGATCGTTGTGTGAGCCATAAAAGTAGCATTTAAACTCTGACAACATCTGCAGTGGAGATATAATCTGAAAAGACATTTCAAATGAAATCAAACCATTATTTAATGCCTACAATTAATGGCCCAGCAAGTGATTTGCCTACCTTGACAAGCAGCGTCTGCTGCAGCCTCTTTTACCATTATTTATTAATGGAGTTCGTGTCTTTAATGCGCCTGCAGTTAGTCGAAGATCTGGACATGCTTCCAGTTAACCAAATGACAGCGACTGGCACTTAATGTGAACTTGTAGAACACACAGCAGGCTGCTGGCTGTTGGCTGCTGGCTGCATCTTCAATCTGTTAGCTGGACATGCTAATACCCGGCACACTTCCAGCCAAATCCACCGTCACCTGCGGCGCAACTACACAAAACAGCAGGCAAAGAAATGTAAAGAGAGGAAATAATAATAAGAAAACAAAACTAATCCAAAAGCTAGCTGCTGAGCTAGACCACTTTTTGTTTGTGAAACAAGTTCCTGGGCCATCCACATTCAGTCGTCTTACACTTTTGTCTTTGGCCTTTTGCTGGTAACTGATTTGCATGCAAGAGCAGCAAGCATCGACTTGCGCTTCGACTTCAATGAACAGCAGCAGTAGTTGCATCTGCAGTTGCAGTTGACTAACCCCATTCTACTGCATGTGGATGCGAGCACTCGTTGTAACCCCCATTTCGGCATCCCATTTGGGGCCCTCTTGCAGAGATTCGCGGCGTGGCTGGTGAACCAAATTACAAATCGGTGAATCTGACCTGGGAAGTTGAGTTCGTGACGTCGTCGCCCCGTGACACAGATACCAATTCAAATGGCCCACATAATGCCAATGCCAATGCCGTGACAAATATGAGCGATGACTTCCAGCCACCCAAAGCCTTTCAGATCTTCTACTGTGAAATGCAGAACTATGGACCGCAACGCTGTCGCGTCAAGCTGGTGAATGGCTCCGTTGCCGAATTGCCACCGCTGGCAGCTGAGTAAGTGTTGATCACAAGCTGCCACCTCACCTCAAACTTTGCTCTCTACCCCCTTCCCTCTACCGTCTATCGCAGCTCTCAAGTTCAGCACTTTGCGGCCGCCGTCGAGAATTTGCGCATGGCCACCAGATACAGCTTCCACATACGCCCCGTGCAGCCGCGTCGCCTACGCAGCGGCAGCGGACGCGCCGACTTCCACGACGAGAACGAGATTGAAAATGGAGGCGCCACAGCTGCGGCTCACTTGCCCGGCCAGAGCATCATCATACCCACCAAGGGCTGTAAGTAGACAACACTAAAGTACTAAGCAAATAAGTAGTTAAATTAAACGAGGCGGAAAAAAGAACTCATAGTTTTTTAGGCACATCTCTTTAAACTTACATTGTGTAGATTACAAAGTAAAACACTCGAATTTAAATAGATTTGTTTGAGAAGAAGATGAGAAACTATTCACAACAGAAGCACTTGATTTGTTTTAGAATTAAAGTAAAAGTTTCAAGTATGATAATTATTGAACTCATCTTTTTAAATAGTTGACTGTTTAAAAACTGTGAAACAATTTGATTTGCTATAGAATTAAATAGCAAATTTGGAGTTTTAGGAATTTGTTTTTGATATATGTAAGCAAATTAGAAGTTGATAAATATTCATCTAGCTTAAGAATTTAACTGCAACTATTTTGAAGTGTTTGTAGTTGAATTTAAGTCAAATCAGCAACAAGTATTTTCACAATCAAGTTTAACGCTGCTCTAAAGCATGTTTAACATATTCATGTCCTCTATTAACTTCTAAATTTAATCTCTGCTGCCTTTAGTCTCCGCCCATGCCACACAGTGTCTGGCGCATGCCTCAGAGATTGAGGTGGAGACGGGGCCCCATTTCGGCGGTCGCATTGTGGTCGATGGCGGCGACTGCGGCATCAAGGGCAACGCCAATGATCCGGCGGACAAGTACACGATGCGCATCGATCACAAGCTCTGCGGCAGCATGGTGAAGCCCGAGACCAACACCGTGGAGACCTTCATCACGGTGCAGGAGAATCTGGGCATCTTCACGCACAGCACCAGGCGGTAAGCGACGGCGAGGAAGGCCAAAGAACTGGAGCCTTCAAATTACATCTGTCTCCTTGCAGCTTCGTGGTTGTTTGCCAGTATCAGTCGGGCATTCAAACGGTGCGCGCCAGCTTCACGGTGCCGGGCAAGAATGCGGGCGTCGCTGCCGCCGTGGAGCCCAACGATCCCTTCCAGCCGGACGACGAGCGTTTGGGCCGAGAGCTGCGCCAGATGCGCTACGTGAACAAAAGCGAGTTGGTGCTCAAGGAGCCGGCGTCGGAGTCGATTGAGCAGCCCGCTGTGGTGATGGAGACAAAGCCACCAGCGGCAGACGAAGCAGACGCGGGTCAGGGCCAGCTGGAGGAGGAGAAGGAAGAGATGGAAGAGGTGGAGATGGAGGAGGAGGCGGAGGAGCAACCACAACAGAAGCCACTCACGGCCAATCGGCAGCAGGGACGTGCGCTCAGCTTGGCCAGCCTCAACGAGCTGAACAACTTGGCAGCGTCGCAGGCGCAGGCGGAGGCGGAGGGGGAGGCGCCGGCACAGGGGCGACTGCTGGAGCAGCTGGGCACAAAGTATGCCAAGCTGGTGGTGGACCAGGGGCCGGGGGGCCAGGGCTATAATGGTGCAAGCTGGACGTCCGCTCGGGCCAAGGCGGATGCAAATGATGATGAGTGTAAGTAGATGCATAAATGCCAGCCAACTGGCAATCGTGATTGCAGCCGCAACACTCCCTCTCACCCCTGTATCTCTCTCTCTCTCTCTCTCTCTCTCTTCTGCTCTTGTAGTTTATGCCGCCTCGCTGCGTTATATAAGCGCCAATCTGGGCAGCGTGCTGGTAACTGTTTCCATATCTGTGATAATCATCAGCATTTGCATCGTTCTGCTGCAACGCCGCAGCGGCAGCAGCGGCAGTTGCAACAAGCGACAATCGCATTTGGCATCTCACGGCTGCCCCGCCGCCCATCTGCCGCACAAGACGCTGCCCCGTGCGCTGCAGCAGCAGCAATATCAGTGCACCTTGTAGACACTGACTCTGCAACCTACGAAGCGACGACTCCCAGTTCTCGACTCTCCACTGAGCAGACTCCCGAGCAGGCAGCTCTAACTATGCCCACTTGTCTTGCTGAATGCCACAAAACAGCAATTGAAACGTTTGCTCCCCTGCGGGCAGCTGGCTAACCCATTTAGCTGAAGACGACTGGGCATATTCCATAGCTGGGCCAGTCCACCATCCTCGACTGCAACTGCAACTGCAACTGCAACTCCAACTTCAGCCTCAGCCTCAGCCTCAACTTTGTCTTCACCTTCAGCTTCGTCTACACTCCAAGGCTTCTTTCAACTGGCAAACGGTACTCACGGGATCGTCTGTGGCAACCCACACGAAATCATGGCTCGAATTGGCGTTTTAGCTATACCGTAATTTATGCAAATTTACCAACACTTAATTTTAGACTATTTATTAGCTGTGCAAATTCCAATACGAATCTAGAATTTAATAAGTTTTTGATAAACAGCCGCTTAGCCTTTAGTATTGTAGCTTGTAAGTTTTTGTATAAAACGTATTTAAAGACAGCAAATAAAATTAATTTATATTTCTACTTTTTACAACCTGAAATTGGTGTTTATTTTATGGCGGGGAATTCATAAAACTAAATATCTAATTATTCCACTTAAATAACAATTGAGCGCTTAATAGGCAGCGAAATTTGACTTTAGTTTAAAACAAGGAAAGCTGCGATAAAATAGTTTGAAATTCAAATTTAAAAGCTGCTTATTTATATCTACTTGTTATGCATTAACTGATACAAATAATTTAAAGCAAACGAAAGCAGCTTAAATGTTAATAATCAACACGCACAAAAACAAAGAGTGTGAAGAATGCAAGACTTTGATTTGATTTTGTAGTTTGTAGTTTAAATAAAAGACTTTGGCTTGTTTTCCGATGGTTTTGCAATTCCAATGAACTGCCACAAAGGCGCCCAAATCTCGCCAACGTCATTAGCATCTGCACAACTTCATTAAGAGTCACGGAGCATAATAAGTATGGAGTTGAGTTTTAAGGAAAAGCTTTGTTTTTAACGATACCATCAAGAATATAAACGTCGTTGCGTTTTACGACTGCAGCAACAACATGTTACGAAATTATGTTAAGTGCAGCAGCAAGCAAAACAACAACAACAACAGCAACGACAACGACACTAACAACGACAGCAACTACAACCGCGGACAGTAAGAACAGCGACAACAAACAGTGGATTTAATGGACAACGGGCAGAGGTAACAGTCAACGGACAATTTGCATGAAAGTGGCACAAAATGTTGTCAACAAAGTTTTCAGTTTTGTTTTCTGGGTTCTTGAACGGAAGCAAGTAGATAAACCAACAGCAACAGCAACAGCAACAACAACAGCACGGTAAAGATAATAATAATAATGACAACAAACACAATGGGCTACAAGCATAAACTTTAAGCTGCGACTTCAGTTTTGCCGAATATGGAGAAATGTTCATCCCAAAACTTTCTGATTGAAGTGTCTGTAAAAACATAGGAAGGGGAAGTGCTTAAGCGTATTTTGCATATAAAAGCCATTAGGCATTTTTAATCATCATCATCATCATCATCGTCGTCGTCGTCGTCGTCGTCGTGGTCATCATCAACATGAGAAAGGTCCATTGTTGTGCAGTCTGTTATTATTAGAACACAGAAACCAAGTGAGCGTTAAGATCGCCAAGTTGGAAAAACTTTCTCATCAGCTGGGCGATAGAGACCGAAACTGTCTGCTGTCTGCTACGACGACTGCGAATACTGTTCTCTGCTGCTGCTGAAGATGTATCTTGGACTTGGACTTCACCTTCACCCATTTTGAATGCGAGCTGTGAACTGCTCGAATTTCACCCACAAAACCAACTGAGCTGAGCTGAGTGCGTTCTACACGTTGATTAATTAGCATGTGGCATAGATGTGTAAATATCTCTTTGTTGTCTTTTGGGCTTCCGTTTCCCTTGTGTCCCCAAACGTTGTGGCACTAGATTTGCGATTCCGAGTGCTTTCAATGGTGTTTATGCGAGCATAACGCTGTTGCACTTCCACACATGCCACGTACATATTATTAAAAGATGACTTGAGGCCAGCTTGGGCTGCTTATGTTATGCCTAGACTAGGCGTAATGGGGCCAACGATCTTGGGCCAGAAGCAGCCAAACAACTTAATGAGACACCAACTTCGACCGCAGCCCCAACGCCCCATCGCCCCATCGCCCCATAGACCCACAGCTGCTGCTTTGGCTGCTGCTTTGCTGCCTCTATTGTTGTCGCTGTGGCATTAGAATGCGAGCGACTCTCGACGAAAGTAAAAATTGTGAAAGTTTTTCTTCTTTTTTTCCTTTTTTTTAATATACATATATTTTTGGCTCTAAAATTGCTTTGCCAAATAATGATAATAATGACCAAACGCATCTAAAATCTGCTACTACTCAAGATCATTAAACTGCCGCGCCTGCTTACCACAAAGAAACACTGTGCAACACTTGCCAACTTTATGGCGATTTTAAAGGCTGTTAAATAAATAGTCTTCCACACAAGTTAAAAGGGGATTCTATGAAAAAAAACACGCATATAAATATAGCATTTAAATGGTATTATCTCATTTTACAAGCAGAGAAGAAAGGTAATGAAAAGAAGTGTGAAGAAATATGAAATAAAACAAAGCTATTAAAAGAAACATTAAGACAATAACTTTGATAAAAATAGGATAAGAGATTTAGCAAAATAGTGCGCAAAACTACAACTATATAGTAAATAAGATAAAAGTTCACAAAAATATACATATTAATTCCTATCATTTCAATGCACTTCAAGTGCCACCGTAAGTTAGCAATAATTAATAAAAGCAGCACAATAGTTTTGCGCTCATTTCATAATGCAAAATTTGCATAATTAATTAAGTAAACTAACACATAACTCAACTACAAAACTGCCTACAACTTTGTTAGACAGTGTAATTAATGCACACAGCACAGCATTACAATTGAAATTTATAAACCAAAGCCGCGCAATGCGCAGCGTGAACACATTTCCATGGGCAATTAGTTAAAAATTACGGGTACTCGGGTACAGCAAGTAAGTAGCACTCAAACTACAATATCAGATGATAATACAGCGATACTGTGAAGTACCTACAGCTGGCATCGTTCGGGTGTAATTATTGCAATTTGTGTATCAGATTGAAAGATTTGTGTCAGCAGCGAGCAGCGAACAGTTGGCAGTCGGCAGAAGTGGGTTAGATCTGTGGGTAAAAATGATCTAACCGAATAAGATAGACGCTGTTATTATTACAAACGAACCGCAAGAATAGAACACCAAAAATTAGGCATCGTTGAGCTGTACGTGCGGAGCTGAAGCTGAAGCTGGAGATGGCGAAGAGATTGGAGGACTGGGGACAGATTCTGGGCTAATGGCAGCGGCACATTTAATGATTATGATTATGAATTTTGTGGTTTGACTTAATGGTCGCAGATCGGTGTCAACTTTTGGGAAAGAGAACCCGCAACTGTATTGTGACACGAGAAATGTGTCAGGCAACTAACTCTCAGCTAACCCCGAGTCATAAAAAAAAAATGAATTTTGTACGAAGCCCAGCGAAAGACTACGGAACATTTAGGTTTTGTTTGGAAAAGTTACAGCCTATGGAAAATTATGGAAAGGGAGAGCCCGAAATTAAGTATTGTAAATCTACAATAGAACTTTCAGTTTGCAATGCCAAATCATTTTCGACTATTGTGTGAAATTCATTATTTTCGCTCGATAAAACTTTGCGGTCATTGAGAGTACATTTTCACTTGCAATTATTGTTTTCTTTCTCTGCATTTACATTTTCACCGGCCAACACTTTGAGGAAGTTCAACGAAACGCTTTGTCATCGCAATGGGCAAAAGATTTCCGTTTACACTGGGATTTTTTTATAATTGCCCAGCTTTCGATTTCGTAGCGAACTTAGAAGAGAACTCATTAGTGCAGCACTTAAGATTTTATATCAGCTTATTTATGTTGCTTGAATCTGTGAATTTCACTTGAGCTCACTTTTCTCTTTGGGATTAGTCCAAAACGAAAAAACGAAGCTTTCGTCTCTAACCCTTTTCGAGTGTGATGCGATCTCTACGCTTGGGCAATTTTCGTGATTATCTCTGCGTGCGCTCTTGATACACCCGTCAATATATCGAATTCATTGCAGGCATGCCTAATCTCTGGGCAGCAGCCAGCAAAAAAAATGTAATGGGTTCAATGAAGTAAGCACACTTTCGCCCTGAAAACAAACTGACAAGTATTCGCAATTATTTTTGGGCTAAAGAAAAAAAACAGGGCGAGAGAGAGAGAGAGAAAACCAATAGAAATTAGTAAGTGCGAGACGTGGAGAGAAATAAGCACAAATAAGCAGTGCAATTGTGTGGGAATTTGGAGCAAATTCAATGAGAAAATTACTTAATGTGCCAGCTGGCGTCGGGAGTTGGAAGTTGGCAGTTGGAGGCTGGCTTCAAAATTGGCACACAATAGTTTTGTGGTCGTCGCTGTTCGTACCTTATTCGCGCTCAAAATCTCCCACAATTTGCAGTCGACAGGGAACCCAGTTGATGGCAACAATAAGAGAGTCTGCCTAACGGCGTCGCATAAAAATTTGAATTAGCTAAAGCTTTAACTGTAGCGGAAGCTGCTGCTCAAGCTGAAGCTTGGCTTTTTACTAGCCAAAAAAAAAAAAAAGAGAAACAAACACACACAAAAGAAGAATTTTGCGCAATGGGCAACGGTAAATTGAAATACGCAGTTGATTAGCCAGACAGGGGGGGCGTGTCAGCGTTTGTAAAGCCAGTGAATGTCTCTCTCTCTCTCTCCCTCTACTACACTGTTGCAGTATTTTAGTTGCTGTTGTTGTCATTCTGTTGCCGCAGCGCCACCAAACATGGCCCAAAACGCACATGGCATGGCCACTAATTTTAAAGGCAAGCGCGTCAAGAACAGTTATGAGCTGGGAGCGCTGGGACTGCGGCGACTCAGAGACAGAGACTGGAATTGGGATGCGCCACATGCCACGAGAAGCATACTTTAAAATACACTTAAAAATGTGCGACGAAAACTACATACACACACACAAACACACACAAAAAGTAACAGAAATGAGCAAAGAACGAAATAAAGCACAAGCATTGTAAATGAAAAAAAGAAATTACTTGACTGCACTTGCAAATACCCCATAAAATACAGCGTCAAATTGTTGAGTGAAGTTGTCAGAAATAAAATTGAAATTGTGATGAAATAGAAACAATGCATTACAATAAAATTAATTTTAATCTGCACGCACTTGCTGCCCGAAAACGAATGAATAAACGCAGCATGATTGAGAGCGACACGTTTACAGACGAATAAGAGGGTGTAAGGAACGAACAAGAAACTCTCTCTCTCTCTCTCGCTCTGGGTTCTATACTCCGTTACTGTATACTACTACACAGTTACATCACTGTAGCTTTTGCTTACATACACATTTTGAACAAGAACTATTTAATTATTTACTATCAACTGAACTGCGAATATTTTATTTGTGCATTAAATAATTATTATATAGGAATAAAGAGAAATTCATGAATATATTAAACATACATTTTTTAACAAATTTAGTTACTTTTTTTAAGCCATTCTCAAATGCAATTCTAATAGCAGCACATTTGTATATGGGTGGTATTTTAATATGAAACAAAACCCTCCTGTCTCCCGCTTTATCACCATATACCCACTAACTGCTGCTGCGTTACAGGGTAGCGGCAGAAAGTACAAAACGAGGCGTTTGCTGGCCAAGTTACGCGGCGCATTGCGACACCGCCACACGGATTGGCCCAGCCATTGGCCACGGCTACACATATTCGAGTGTGCGCTGTTGTCGTTGTTGTAATGCGTTGTTGTTATTATGTTCCAGCAGCCGTTGCGTTCGCCATGCCGACTACCGACTGCCTCCCCATTCCCAGCTAGAACGAGCGAAGCGGCGTCAGATACAAATACAAAGTTGATAGAGACATAGCTCGCATGCACTGATGCAGGAAACCAGCGAGGCAGCGACACAGCGAGACAACGAGGCAGGTGCATTGGCTATGCGGCTGACACAAGTTTAGTGGCGTGTACTTCGCCTCTCTGGGCCGCAGCGATATCAGCAGCAATAACAACAACAATGGCAACAACCGGCACAACATCTAGCAGGTTTTTATTTACGCCAAATTATATTTCAAGCGACGTCGCAAGTGCAGCAAGTTGAGCCAGTTATTCATATCAGAAGTGTGTATGTAAATACGTATGGTTTGCATATAGCTAGACAGACAGATCTCTTGTGGCCTAAACAGTTTCTAGTTATGCCTGATTCGTAAGGCCAGCTTGCCACTCAGTGTCAAATTGTAGGGAGACGCAAGCAGACGTGATGTCAATGACCAGTTCGGCTTATTGCCAGCTTTAATGACGGCATTTGCATAATAAACAATTAGCAAAAAGGGCTAGAACTCTTTTATTACCACATCACAGTTCACATTAGTTGCACAGCGGGTTATTTAATATTATTAGAAGAACTGCATCAGTCGATTAAAAAGAAGAGCTAGTGTCGAGCACTAGAGTCTATTATTAAACAAATTGATGAGCTAGCAGTCAGACCTCCTTAATTATTTTAAAGTTATGCATAATTTGATAATTTATTTAATTGAAAAGTTAACACAATAATTCATATTCCATGCTTTTTTAATTGTGCAGAAGAGGCGCAGATAAATCAATTTAAGATAAATTAAAATCGCTGATGCAGCTATAAAATATATGTAATAATGTGGCTTTAACTATTTAACAGTCCGCATTGAACAAGTTCCCAAGATGTGAAGCTGCCAATAAAATTTACAACCTTGGCATTTCTCCAACCAAAATCGACACTTTGCTGCCTGCCGTCACTTCCTCAGCTAATAAAAGTAAAGTTGTTTTGTATTCACATGCTTTGAAAATCACTTAAGCATTGGAAACGCCAAGAAATTAGAGACCGTTAAGTGCATTTCCTTTGAAATAGCAGCAAACTTGCCCCAGCAATTCAAACAATTCCGATTCACATGCTCTTCTAATTTCCCACCTTCTGTGGAAAGTCCTAAACTGCAACCGCGACCGCCCCATGCAATTCACTATCAAATCTGAAAAGCGTATCGCTGTGTCCAGAAATTCCAGCCCCACACGCCAATAGCCAAAGGTTTCCCAAGGCATTGCAAACACAAAGTCAATTTCCCGACGTTGCGCATAAAAATAAAAAATACATAAACTTAAAGCCAACACGGGGAGCATAGACAATAGCTATGAAAACAATGCGAACGCTTTACTAACTTAATTCTACGTCTGGTCTAATCAACGCACACACTCACACACACACACACACGCACTCACACTAAGCTGGCTCACACATACGCACGCGCTTAATTACCAGATTAATAAGCCCCATTGTGAGTGAGCGTGAAAATGAAAGTGCTTTCGAGTGATGGCAGCGCCAAAGCAGTAGAGCAGTCGGGGGGCAGGGGGGAAGTACGGTAGTTCAGTGGTCTCTGCGCATGCGCGTGGCAAGTTGCCGTTGCCGTTGCTGTTGCTGTTGCTGTTGCTGTTGGCATTGCCAATGCACTACAAATTTGACTTGCAGCCCCGTTATAACGCTCTGCCATCATCTTCAACAAGACGCTCGTCAGCTGTTTGCTATTTACTCTTCTCTCTCTCTCTCTCTCTTTCGCTCTCTGTCTGAGTTTCTATTGTGTTTGCTTTTAATTTTTGACGTGCTCGCTGCGCAGCGCAATTAGACCTCGGGCTAAATTAGTTCGTGATCAGTCAGTCAGTCAGCCTAGCGGTTCATGATCTTGCTATGCAGATATGACCATAAATATGGCCAGTAACTCTGCAGTAAGTATATCAAATTTGTACGGCATCTCGACAGCGAGACCATAACGAATTGTTTATAATTAAAACTTATTTTTATCAATATACAACATTATAATGTGATTTATGTTATTTTCCTGTAGAGGAAAGTAGAACTCTGCAAGCTACAAGAAATCCCTTTAACCAAATATTTTAGCTGCCATTAGAAGCATTTTAAGAAAGTTAAAGAATTTAAGAAATAAAGAAAAGACAAATTGATTTTGATAACAAGTGTCTCAACAAAACTATAAAATTTAAGATGATGCTTCTAACTATAGAAATCATTGCTTTGATTTGAAGTGGAATTTAAAAATGTAGAAACATAGCAAAAAAAGAAGTCATGGCAATAAATTTTGCAAATCTAAAGAAGTCAAAGAGCTATAAACATTTAAACCTAAGACTAAAATAGAAAGTACTTCTATGTTGTAATATTTACATCAAAATAAAACTGAGATACCAAACATAATGTAAGGGAGTGCCTTAAAAATATAACTTTATGCAAACGCGCTTAGAACGATTTATTTTCTTCACTTCCATTTTTGTACTGCAAGCAGCATTTGCGTCTAAGTGAAATTTCGAAATGGAGCAAGTATTCAAACTATTCAAAAGTGATCAACTGAAAGTTGGGTGTCAACAGCGCTTTCCACCGCTGTTAATACTCAGTTTCGCGGTCCATAATTCAAGTGCTTGTCAGCAGTAGCTGAAGAGGCGGCGGCTAGACTGCGAGAGTATGAATCGTCTCCTCGGCATGCAGAGCACAGAGCCAGCTGTAATTAGGGTCAGTTGGCTGTGAGCCTGAAGCTGAGCTGGACCCCGCAGCATCAGCAGCAGCAGCAGCAGCAGCAGCCACCACATATTACCCTAATGGGCCAACACTGGGGGGGCCTTGGTTCCGTCAAATGACAGCTGTCAGACGTGGACTGATAGACCTCAAGCGAACTGTGCAAAGGCAAGCGAGCATGCCCTATTTATATGCACAACAATCGCAACTGCAACTGCTGGGGGGCCATGGGGCATGCAGCAGGCAGCATCCATCAAGTGTCGCAGCGCGTTTGCATGGCTCGTGAATTGGGTTAGAAGCATCACATTTCACACACAGCAACAGCCACAGCCACAGTCGGACAATCTGCCAATCAGCGGAATTAACTTATTGCCATAGCATAAAAATGAGTTAATGCAAAAGAGAGTAACCCGTCCAGATGCAGGTAAGCAAGTAAGTAAGTATTAAAGCAGTCAGATAGACGGGGTATCGATGATGTCGACGCTGCTTTGCTCAATGCCGCAGTCTACTTCTAATGATGATATTCATGATGAGCTGTTGATGTGTTGATGCTCTTTCCCGTTTCCCAATCCCCAGCACTGTTCTCGCCAATCTGGGTCACTCACACTCGACGCGCATCGATTTGTGCTTGGAAAAAGTGTTACTAGGCTCTTTCATTCTGCTTAAAGTCATTAGAAGCCCCACATACTGCTTATGCGTATGAGTCTGTGTATATAAATATTATACAAACGATACAAAAATAATGCGCACGCTGTGACCAACTGCAAAAGGAGAAGAATGAGAAAAAGAACATTTTTAGAATTGTCATAATTTATCATAATACCCCAATATTAAAGCATATGCATTAAGGCTTTACGTTTACATTTTTTAGTTAGTGTTAGTGTTGTGTGGGTATCAATTTCAACTGCCGAAATCAGTAATTAGCTAAAAAGAGTTATTAGCAGCAATGATTATAAATGAGCTCATTAGCAGCGACTATTTTATTAATTAGCCAAACACACAAAATTTAGGGAAACGAAAACTAGAGGCAAACTTTGAAAGTCGATGTTTACTTACATGTTGAACTGAATCAACAGCATCCGGAAATTTAAATGCTGCATAATTCTCCAGCATTTTCTTCAATAATCTTCATCAGTTCGCCTACGAATAAAACTAAAATTGAATATTAATACTCATTTCAATGAGTTCACTATTTTTCTCATACATTTTTATGGACAACTCTAAACCGAAAATTCGCCTCGTAAAGTCCTCGGTGTCTTTTGCAGCTCATATGATCTCACTGAAAGTAAATTTAAATATTAGTAATCATTTCAATGAGTTCACTCTTCTTTTCATACCTTTTAGCCGGCAACTCAAGACAGACAATTCTCCTCCTTATGTGGTCTAGCCAATAAAATGAAAACTTGTAATTTGAGCAAAGACCAAACAGAAAACAAGGCAAATAAATGTAATTGAATGCGTATTAATTGCAAGTGCTCAGACGGAGAGATTTATGGCCATGTGCGAGCAATTGTAATAACAATAGTTAAGCCAAATTGGACAAACACAGAGAGTAAACTTGTGTGGCTTTTGTGCAGCCAGCAGACAAGACAAGACCAAACGAGACGAGACGAGAGTGAGATTAGAAATTATAATTTCATTTTCTAAACACCAGAGCGGCCAAAACACAAGACGAAGACCAAAAGATGCAGCATCAAATTGAGTTGCAAACAAATGGCGTTGACTTGACAGACAACTCGCAGGCGGATGGCAGAGAATGGGAATGGGATTAAAATGGGAAGGATGAGGATGAAGCAGCAACGGCAGCTGTATAAATGGGTTAACTACACATGCGAACAAAGTGGAGCGAGTCTTGACGACCAGATTCAATCTCTCTGTCTCTATTATTTTTGGATAGAGTTGCAGCTGCAACAACAGCAGCAGCAGCATCGGCAGCAGCAGCCTTTGGGCCCCTAAACGTTGTTGGCTAATGGCGACGACTCTTAGCGTGCCTGTGTTAAATTGTTAGGCAGGCAATCGTAATTGCTAATTATTAATAATTAAATATGTACTAGTAAGAGTTGTGGAAAATATGAAAGAGCGAGAGCCAGCGGCACGCTAATGATTGTCATTAAAGCTCTTTTTCGCCTTAGTCACCGTTTAGTCAACAGCGGCGACGAGTGGTCGACAATTTAGCTAAGCAGCCAACAAGCAAAGGGCGGTCTGTGCAGCAAAATGCAGCATGACGACGTTGGCGATAGAGAGAGAGAGAGAGAGAGGGGCGGGGGGAAGAGAGAAAAAGGGTTTGTGTGCAGTTTTGCAAGCGAAAACTTCCGTCATCGCCATCCGTTTGGAAGCGAGGCCCAAACAAGCAAAGCAACCAAAACAAATGTGAGATCCAGCCAAGAGCTGAGCGTTCACAGCGTGCCAGGAAGGAAGTGGAAGTGACACATACTCCAGAGTCCAGCATATGCAGCAGGTGAAGAGACGGGGGGCAGAGAGACAGACCGAGAGACAGACCTGACATTGTTCTCAACTCCTTACTGACATACTGAAATTGTTTCGCAAACACTGCCAGCCAGGCAGCCAACGGAGCAGAGAGCCGAGTGTGCAGCAGCAGCAACGCTTGTCACTCATTTGTCGCCAGCGAGTGCTTGATTGTAATCTCATTACGTGCATACGCCATGTCGCCGCACGCTGACGAATGTGTCTTTGGGATACAGCTACAACAGTTGGGGGCACTCTGCGAAGCAGAGCAGAAAAACTAAAAGCATTCCAAAAACTATGCGGCAGCAAATTGTTAGCGCACACAATTTGCAGTTACACTTTGTGAGACATTGTTGCGCACTTGTATAAACAATTTTACACATACTTAAATTTCGATTGTTATCTAGCACTCTTTTAACCCACTTCAATGTGTAATTAAAGTTTCTGTTTTGGCATAGCGCACGAGTTAAATCTTCTTAATCACCTCGCTTATCGAGGCATAGCATAAATCGCACTTCATTTAATGCTGCGCCTAAAAGCAGGCAACACAATTGTTTAATTGAAAGTCGCGTGCAAACGTATGCTACAAAAGCGGGCATAAATAATTAATTTACAATCAGCTTGCATTTGTTTATTTATTATAATTGTTTTCGTTTTGTATACAGTTGAATTCAATTTACTACACAATAAATACAACTTGTTTTGAGCGTTGTTTGCTTAACATTAGTACTAAAAAAAGATTGGCACATTTTCAGAGTTTTACTTGTTGTGTTTACTTAAGACTATCAAAATTGCAATACTTGTACAAATCAATTACACAAAACTCGCGACAGCGAAATCAACTATAACCGATGCACTTAAACGTATAAACGAAATTCTAATTAAAATTAATTGCTACAAAGTGCCAACGGATCATTGCCTAGCTCAAGTGGTAAATTTAATAATAAATATATGTGTTGCAGAGACGTGTGAATCCCTTAACTAATTGAATAGATAGTTGCTAGCAAGAATAGAATGAATATATGTATGTATCTAGATATATATGTAGATGGCTAGACAGAAGCAGCTGCTCAACAAATTGTACATGCAGTTGGCGTATTGTCCACGATGTCACTCACAAAATTAAAGTTCACACAATTTAAGCGAAATTCCTAAAGTCCATTGCAGTTACAATAATTAATTTCTTTTTGGTTTACAATTTCTCGCTCCTCCAGACAACAAAAAAAATATATATATAGTATAGTTTAATAAGTATAGTTTAAAGCTAAAAGCAGCGGCGGCGGGTTTTGATTTTTTTTTTTGTTTTGTTTGTTTTTCTATTACAATATTTTGTTGTTCAGTGGGAATCCGTCGTGGCCTCCGTGTGTCATTTACATAGTCAACACTTGGGCGTATTGGCTCCGCTGCTGACGCTGCTCGTCTCCAGGTGTTGCATCAACAGCTGCTGCAAGTCGGCACGCAGCGCACGCTCCTCGTTGATCTGCAGCTTGATCTGCGACATATCCTGCTGCATCTGCCGTATGGCGGTCCACAGTTGCCTCAGCGTCGGCGTCATGTCCTCGTTCTCAAGGCCTGTTGTCCCAATGCGGATTTGATTGTGATAAACAGTGTTTGTTGTTGTTGTTGTTATAAGAAAAGAAAACAGGATAAACGGGATAATACGATGTTAGTGTTGTTGTGTGTAACTAGCACAAAAAGCGAATCAAAATGAATGATTTATGAGTAGTATAAGTGATGATGAATAGGGTGTTTGGATGTTTGTATATATGTATATGTATATAGCTGCATACTGTACAATTTATACTCTAGAATTTAACAGAAATGTGCGCTACACTTAAACCAAATCATAAATTACATATCAATTTAATGCTAATCTTAGTTCTTGAAGTGCAACAAAGAAATTGATCAATAAATAAAATACGACTACAATCGATTGCTGTGAACTGTTGTAATGTTGTTATGTTCATGTTATGTGAGTAGTTTAATTGGGGTTTCTCATACATAATAAACAAATACCACACGTACACACAAATACAAGTACAGATACAGAATATAAAATACAAACAAATTCTTGCATAGAAATGATTTTATTTGAATTTTGTTCACTGGTTTTTTTTTTGTTTTTTGTTGTTTTGTTTTTCATCAAGTGAATTGAATACAAACGTATAAACGCATTTTGATCATTTTATATATGTATGTAAATTAATAATAGTTAGTTGGTAATTGTATTTGGTTAGACAACGTTTCACAAAACACTTACAGCTTACGGTTCATTTCATATAATTTATATTAATTTAGTTTAACATAATAATGCACAACAATAATGTACTCCTTATCAAGTTCAGTTTAGTTTCTAGTTATTGCCAAGTGCTTGACTAACATTTAAAGCGTTTCAACTGGTTGTTTTCTTTTGATTAAATATTGCACATTCTTTTGATTCATTCATTTTGAATTCATAAATATCATTTCCATTTGCTGTTTGCTAGGCAGGTATAACAAATGAATCTCCACTGGAACCTCGTCGTTTAGCTTCGACTTGGCAGATGCCGTCACATTATAGTAGTAAGAATCGTGTTTGTAAGCTATGGCAAATCATGTATATCAAGTCACAAATATATTTAGTAAATGGTTGTTTATAGCAAACTTGTTAATCCGTAAAAGCCTTGGACGGAAAGTGTAAAAGCCTCGCTAGATTTTCGTAGGTTGTTTCGTTTTCTATCATGAGGAACCTGTTGCAGTTGCACTTCACTAATTTCTGCGGGGGGGGACGAGGAGGAGGCAAGTAATCGGCGGCATGCTACTTTAAGTACTTTAAGTACAAAAGTATTTTCTACACGTATCCAATCGTTATTTCTCGTTTGTAGAGCTAAGTAGTCTTGTTTTTGGCTGAGTCTTTCTTTTTGTTGTATCTAGATTACAGATCACTCAACTTACGATTAGTATAAGTAGTAAAAAAAATATATTAAAACTATAACACAACTACACACAGTTACTATGGGCGCAGATCTGTAAAGCAGCAGCATTGAGAATAAACCAAATATTTACAGGCAACAATTTTAAATGCGCAAAGTTTGCCATCATTTCAGTAAATTTGTTGATTAATTCAAAAATTGTTTCTAGTTGTAGAGCATTTGGAATATTAAAATTCGATGAAAATTGTTTGGATTGTAAAATTAATGTTAAAAAAATTAAATTCCTTTCATCTTAATAAAGTTACAAATTTTGCATGGTTTTGCCCTTTACAGATCTGCTGTAGTTATTATAATTGCTAGGCACACAGAAACTAGAGCTAATTTGCCATTGGGAACTTAATTAAATTGCTTAAGAACTGTTGGCATTGATATTGAAGCAGTATTGAGCAACAGCAAAAGAAGCTAGAAATCAGTTAAGTTTTTAGATATTCTAGAGTTCTAGAGCAGCTATACGAGTAACTGTAACGGTAACGGTAACTGTAACTGTAACTGCAGAGCGGTGGCGCATTCAAAGCAAAAAGCCAAGAGACAGCGCGTGGCAGCAACAAACTGCAGGCGGCAGCAATGATTAAGAAGTATACAGATAGATATATGAAGCTGATGCTGATGTGCGAGCGAGCGAGCGAGCGAGAGAGAGAGAGAGTGTCTTGGGTGTTTGTTGCGTGTCTTGTGTTCGTTTCTTCGAATTGTCAAATGCGGACATGCCACAGTCACTGCCACAAGCACACTCTGCCCCACCACGGCGCCTCAGAGATGGTTGATCTTGCGCCATTGCTTCATGACAAAATTACCGCAACACCAGCTGCCCGATTGCCGCTTCGTGCCATCCGGATTCAGCTCCAAGGCGCCGCCATTGTCCTGGTTGCCATAGCTGCGGCTGCCGGCTCCGTTGCGCAGCAAGGCGTGGCAACCGTCCACATCGCTGTCGTCGGATCGCTCGCCACCTGCGGCCAGCTGTGGCGTGCTGCGTTGCAAGGTGCTGGTGCGCAAGGCGCCGCCGCAATTCATCAAGTAGCCAGCGCCAAAGCCGGCGTAACGATGCGACGTCGAGGTCTCGAAGGAGCGATTCAAGCGCCTGTCGTAGAGACCCGGATGGGCGCCAGGATTGGGTTTCACAATTGTCGTCGTCGACGAGTTGTTCACCACGCCACGCGGATAATTCTGTTGCTGCTGCTGCTGGTGCTGCTGTTGTGGCAGCAACTTGGGCGACGGCTTGTTCTTGCGCGGCAGCAGCGGCGAGGTGCAAACGTTGTCGTAGCCAGAGCCGAAGCCGCTCTTCAGGCGATTCAACGATTTGCGTGTCGCGCGCTCCTCGGACAACGCACGCTGATAGTCCTTGATGGTGGCGCCGGCTCCCGAGCCGGTCAGCGAGTAGCGTTGCGCTGGCGAGGCATTCAACGAGGAGCCCACCGAACTCGAGTACAAATTGAAGCTGTTGGGACTCGCCTCGCGCCAGATGAACGAGGAGTTCAGGCTGCCGGCCGAATGTTGGCGCGATTGTTGATATTGCTGCTGCTGCTGCTGCTGTTGCTGCTGATGTTGCTGAAGCTGCTGCTGTTGAAGCTGCTGCTGATGGGTTAACTGCGTGGCATTGGCTATAAAAGGCAGCTGCGGATTGGAGGTCGAGAAGGTTTTGCTCGTTTTCAGCTTGCCGCCCCGTATGGGCAGACAGGGTGTCCAGGGCTGCAACGCTGCACAGTTGCACAGTTGCAGAGTTGAAGTTGTAGTTGAGGTTGTTGTTGTTGTTGTTGTTGGGTCGTTTAGAGTACACGGTGTGGCAGAGGCGTGAAAGACAAAGAGAGAAAATGAAGATATTTGAAGAACGAAAAACGAAGAAATACCAACAACGAACGACAACACGAAAAGGAAACCAAAAACCAAATACAAAAACCAAAACAAATTAAATATGAGCCAACAAACCAATTAAAAATGGACACCAAATAGAGAGACAACAACAACAGTGACACGATTAAGCAAAATGGTGTGAGGTGGAAAATGGGAAAGCAACGAAATTTGGCAGGAAGATGAAACCAAAAACCAGCAAAATGTTTACGTTTAAGCAGGCGAAGGGGAACCACAACCAAAATAAGGGGTGGGGGGAGGAGTTGGGGGTGTGGAGGGGCAGCAACGCAAAACCGTACAAATCAATCAATCAATCAATCGGTAAATGCCTTAAGTCTATGATTATGATTATTATGAATGTATATGAGTATTTGATTATGATTTATGTATTACGATAGCGAGATAACTAAATAAATTCAAACTGAGGTTTACATCTGTTTAATGGGAATTTGAACCAATTATTTTCGGTATATTTATTATTATTATTATTAATATTAATATTTAGAGACCAAAAACATATTAGCATTTTCAATTACAATCAATTTGATGAGCGCACTTAACAATTACAAAGTAAAAAAAAAAACATAAACAGTAATGAGAAATTAATAGGAAATGAACAGAACAAAAACAAATGTTTAAAATCCATATTTTTCTTTGCCACCAATTACAAGTTTGACGCAATCAAATTAATATCCAATTTCAGTTAAAATCATAATATTAAACAATACAATATTGCTGTCGCTTAACAATCATTTTTTTTTTTCAGTTTTCCACTTTGCTTATCAACTAATACAATTTGGAGCAACAATTTCTGCATTTATTTATTTATTTCGATGTTTTAATGTGCTTCTCTTTTCTGCTGTTTCGTTGTGAAACGTTCAACGAATTTGTTATAAATGAAACCAAACCAAAACAAATAAAACATTAAATTGCTATTTTTTTCACTTTTTTTTAAGCAGCTTTTTCACATTTAATTATGTTTGTGTAGGTGTGTGTGGGAGTGTGTGTGTGTGTGTGTGTGTGTGTTTGTGGTAAAGCAATTTGGCTACAACAAATTTAGCTGTCGATGATCATCATAAAAACTAAAGAAACTCAAAAGGAAAACTCGTGTGTTCTCCATAAAAATCCAAAAATCAACAAAAAAAAAACAGCAAAATCAAAAGAATACACACAGTATACTATATATATATATATGTGAATACAGACAGAGACATCTTTGGCCTGTCTAGACGTAGCACATGGGACTGCGGCGACACTTACCCGAGTGTATTGTGTTGCGAGCACTGTTCTGATAGGCCGCACAGTAGCCCTCGAAGACGCGCAAGACGAGCGCATCCTCCTCGAACGTCGGCTGATTGCGGCGTCCGCTGCAGTAGCTCGAGAGCGCGTTGTTGGAGCTGCCGCCGCCGCCGCCGCCAGAGCCGGAAGCCGAACCGGAGCCGGAACCGGAGCCGCTCGTTGCATTTAATAAACTGGGACGCAGTGGCGGCGTCGGACGCAAGCAGCTGATGGTCCAATTAGCTGCAAAGGTGCGAAAGGAAGTTCAGCAATAAGTATAAATGACGCTCAGTGCTCAACTGCCTCAGAATGATTGGGGAAAACTTTAAATTTAAATACTATTGACTTGATAACATCACCCACTAAGCAATCATTGCTGATCTATTGAAATAACAAGTAATTTAGCTTTAGAACTTTGTGTTTAAAGATAAGAATAATATTTACAGCTATTGACAACTAATTAAAGAGACGTTCTTTGGTAAGCATCTTGGCTATTTGAGTTCCTTCATCTATTCTTCATCTATTTAGCTTTAGAGCTATGTGTTTCAATTTCAAAATATACAAAATAATATTTGCAGCTATGAGAAATTCTTTCTTTTTTTTTTGTACACATCTTTGCTATTTGTGCGATTTTCTTCTTCAAGTTAATCACAAACTAATTTATAGTTGGCGCTGCAGCTCAAAACTTGCTGCTTTATTAACTTTATATATTCAGCAAACCTAATTTATTGCCTTTGACAAACTAGCAATTAATTTTTTATTTGATCTAAAGTTGGCAGCAAGTGCACAAAACTATGAAACTTTGTAATTAGTTGTCAACAGTTAGAATTGTATATTGAAGATATATTAAAGTTCAACACCTCGAAATTTCATATTTTACACATTAAATGCACTTCAAATTAGGCTGCTAATTTCTATGTAATTTATATGATTAAATGCTGAATAGCATATTTAGGAATATACCCAAATATATCTAGTCAAAGGAGTTGAGGCAGCTGATCACATTGATTACTTGCACTCACCCTTTGTGCTTCCTTTCCTTGCGTTTGGCGCCGCCGTTGCCAGCGCCGCCTGACTGCTGCTTTCCGCTGCTGCCTGAGCCGTTGCCGCCGTTGTTGCCGCTGTCTTGCTGCTTGGTGTCGGGACTAAACTTGATTTGTGGCTTAGCGCCCCCAGATGACTTGGTAGACTTGGTGGTTGTGGTGGATGCAGATGATGTGGTGGAGGCTGAGTGTGCGTGAATTGGTTGTAGCTGAGGTGGTGGTTGAACGAGAGGCTCCGTTTGTGTTGTGACATCGCAGTGGCTGCATTCGCAGCTGCCGCTCCCGCTGCCACTGCCGCTCCAGCCGCTGCCGCTGCCGCTGCCGACGCCGCTGCCGATCCCAGTCCTTGTGCCGGCGGCTGACTGGCGATGCTGCCGATGTTGCTGTTGCTGATGCTGCTGCTGGGCGGCATTGGCACCGCTGGCGTCTGATTGCGACTGCTGCCGATGCTGCTGCTGCTGCCGGGCGGCAGCAAAAGGCTGTGGTTCGATGGCGGAGACATCTGTAAAACAAAACGGAGAACAGAGCAAAAGTTAGTGAGCAATTACAGTGAGACACAAAACGGGAGCAAGAAAGAGAAAGAGAAGAACAGGCGGCAATTAGTCTCAGTTCATTTAACATTACGATCAATGAGGCATTCGTTAGTTCTGATGAAGAATGTTCTTGGCAGCTGTCAACAGCAGCAGCAACAACAGCAACAGCAGCAGCAGCGGCAACTGCAACATTAACAACAAACGACAACAATCTGCAGTCCATCGGGCAGCAAAGCGCAGCAAGCAAATCGAATCGAATGAGTTTTGTGGATCTGTTTTCTTTTCTGTTCAATTTGTATTTTTGTTTTTTTTTTGTTTTTGGTGTGTTGCTGGAGCGTTAGATAAATGTTTTGTAATTCGTTTTGGAGCCGAAAAGAAATCAAACGTTCATTGCAGTTGCATTTGTGGTTGGTTTGTTTGTTGGTTTGGTTAGTGCGCGCAACGATTGCAATGCGATGTGGGTGGAGAAGGTGGATGAGGCATGAGGAAAACACTTTCAAGGGGTGCCAAATTGATCACTTTCTGCTTGTGACTTTAGAAGTAAAACCAGTTGACAAATATAACTAGTTGATGTTGTGCACAACTCAATTAAACTCAAATTCACTCACACGAATTGAACATTTCAAGTATCGTATTTCGTCTACTTCACTTGTTTATAAATTGTATACTAAATATTGTAAGGAAATTCAAATGAGGTAATAATTCAATGCAATATAATATTGCAGTCTTATGATTGCAGCTCAAATGGCAGCTAAATTTTGTAGTACAAGATGAACAAACAATCGCAAACTTACTAATTGATCTCTGTCCCTAAACTCATGATCATAATAGTTTGATTGGAAAATAGAATGGGGAAATAAATTCCAATTTTATGATAAGTAAAACAAATGGAAATTGGAAATTGTTCAACTGCAAATAGTTCAACTGATTAAATTCTCTAAGCTAGCACAATTGTATACAACTAAATGCTTCTAGACCATTCAACTAGATGAAAGGGCTTGGTTAAATGTTCAATTAATGCTAAACTGAATGCTTGAAATGAATTGAATTGAATACAGAGAATTTCTTGGCGTGCAGCAGAAGTTTTGCCAAATTGGTTTTGTAGACGAGATTAGGGCAACAATGGAAATGAGTGCGGAAAGTGAGCAAAACGAATTTACAAAACAATCAAACGGAACGGAAACACGTGCAGAAAAGCGCCGAGTGTCGCACACAAGTCGCCTGGATGAGCAGCTTGCAGATGGTTGCCATCCAAGCGACGTGTCGCGACATTCTCGGCGTCTCACTTCGGTTCGCTTGCCTTCTTCGGTTGCCAAAGCTACGCGTGCCGCACAAATGGGACAGTCGAGGGACAGCGAATACGACGGCTGTGCCGCCCGTGGCAGCGAAGCTCTGCTCTCCTCGTCGCCACTGCAGACGGGACAATTGGAGCAGCTGGACGCCGTTGTGGTGGTTGTGTTGGTGGTGCACGTCTCGGTGGATTCGCCGCAATGGTGGCACAGCGAACACGAGATGGCGCCCTCGCTATAACCACTCGCGCCCAGCGAACAATAGCAGCTGGAGCACACAGAGCCCAGCGAGCACTGCGAGTCCTTGCTGCCGGCCTGCAGCTGCCGCTCCTGCGGCGCTCGCTTGTTGTAGGCGCTGGCAATGCCGCGCAGCACTTCGGGCGGCAGACGCTCCTTCTTCCACCAGTGCGCATACATCCCGGAGCGGAAGGTGGCGCGTGGCTGGTCCAATTGATCGGCCGAGCAGCTGCCGCTGAACACCAGCTGATTGGCGGTGACGGGCGTCGTTTCGTCCATGCTGGCGCTGGAGGCCAGAAAAATACTCTTGGTGTTGATTTGGAATTGTGACGCGTTGCCAGCGGCAGGCGCAACAGTTGCCGCCAGCTGCTCTGGCGGCTCAGGCTCTGACGCTGACTCTGCTGACGGCTGCTCCGCTTCCTGCTCCTCCTGCGTGGCCTCGGGCGTGAGAAACTTCTCGCGAAACATGCCGCAGACATCGAAGCGTCGCTCGGGCTCCACCTGATCGAGCACATCGACGCCGCCGCACTCGGGATTCGGTGGATCGGGCGAGGCGATCGTGCAGCTGCCGGCCATGCCGCTGTCGCTGGAGCGCGGGCTCGGACACTGCGAGCTCTCGCAGCAGCGACACTTGCAGTCGCCGTGCAGCTGATCCTTCCTTGCAGCAGCAGCAGCAGCAGCAGCAGCAGCAGCTGACGGCGGTGGCGGCGGGGGAGGCGGGCGTTGATTCATCTGCAGATACTGGTAGCTAATGCAGCGTCGCATCGAGTCGCGTTGACTCTCCGCTGTTGTCGGCTGCCGCTTGGCCGTGGCCTCGATGCACAGCTCTGTGCTGGAGCTGCAGCGTTCGGGCGCCACGTCCACGCTGCGCACATTGCCCGTCTTGGGACTGTCGCTCTTGTGCGAGGCACGCTGCGGCAGCGGCTGCTCCACAGTGTTTCCCTCGTAGTTGTAGAGCAGCTCCGCCTGCAGCTGATCGGGCGCCGTGCGACAGGCAGCCGGCAAGTCCATGGAGCTGGAGTGCACACAGTCCTCGTCGTCGGCTTCCTCGACTTCCTCGCGCAGCAGCTGCGCATCGACGCTCTGATTCTGCTGCGTCTCGTGGCGCTCCCGCCAGCTGGGCACATAGACCTCGGTGTCGACGCAGCGATTGAAGCGATTGCCCACAAAGATGCTCGGCATGCTGTGGCGCTCGACGGGCGAGCCCGAGAGCTGCTGTGGCTCGGCGGCGCATCGCTTGAGATCATCGTGCATGTTGGCCAGATTCTCGCAGGCCATAAAGGCGCCGCCCAAGCGAGCGCCGTACATGGAACTGGCGTCGGAGCTCTGCTGCTGCAGCGTGCTGGGCTGCGACACCGATTGCGCCGGCTGCTCGAGCTGCTCGGCCAGCTCCTCGTCCTCCTCCACAAAGTTGGTGATGCTGGAGCCGCCCAGATTGATGGTGGCCGTCGATGTATGCACGCTGGAGTTGCGCTCCGTGGACTTGCGGGCGAGCGCACGCAACGCCTTGGAGCCGATGACCAGCGACTCCTTCTTCAGTTCGTGCTGCACCAGCAGCTCCTGCTCGTCGAGCGAATCGAGTTTGATGAGATTAATCGAGGAGCAGTGACGCTGCCTGCCGCTGCCGTGATCCACAAAGGTGCCCGTCGAATTGCAGAGCGGACGATGCTCGTAGAACTTCACATACTCAAAGGGATCCGAGTTGCAGCTGCGCAAATAGGCCTCATCGTCATCGTCCTCGTCATCGTCAACGCCGTGCAGCAGCACCTCCTCATCGTCGTCCTCGTAGCTCTCCGAGTCGGTGGGCAGCTCGAAGGCGTCCTGTCGCTCCAGCTCCGACTGTGAGGACATCGCTGAGCTGGCTTCCTCCACGTTTGCGTTGATGTCCTTCAGCAGCTTGGCGGCCGCCTTGTGGCAGCGCTTCCTGCGCAGCGCAATGCGCTTGAGATCGATGCTCTGGCGGGCCTGCGGATACAACAGCATCTTCACAATGGCGCCGCGCAGGCGTCCGGCGCGCACGAGGCGAGCAAAGTGTGCGCTGAGATTGGCGTACGGCGCTGTGGGCGGATAATTACTGGGCGGCAATGTGATGCGAAATGGTCGCAAGTGTTGCTGCTGCTGGGAGTGCTGTGAATGCGACTGCTCTGGCTGCTGTTGGCTGTAGTAGGCGCACAGCGAGAATCGCGTGCAATAGCCACGCGCGTCCAGATGCTGACTGAGCTGCCAAGTTCATCAATACGCACATTTATATATATATATGTATTTATAGACAGACATTACTTATACTTATTCTGCTTTTGCTTTTAACAGTGTATGCATAAATGTGTATGGTGTTTTTTTCGAATACTTTTCGGAACTTACATGCGCCGCATTCATCGACGAGTTGCTTAGATTGCTCAGCTGCCGCTTGATGCCCATCGGCAGGCTGACATTCGGATTGTTCGCGTTCAGCAGCTCCACCCATTTGTTGGCCTCGTTGGGGCCCTGGCAGACGGCGACAATGCGCTCGATCAGCGGGCTGCTAATCTCAAAGGCGTGCTTGATCACATCCGTATCCTCCAGGCGATTCACGATGATGCCCGTCAACGGCAGCTTGCCCTGCAAAGAAAAGGATTTTATTAGTAATTATAATAACACAACAAGAGTAAATCAAAAATAATTTAAGTAGCAATGGCTAAAGTAGAATTTTATGCTTAAATATTACAATTTCATATGCAAGTTTTTATACAATTGTTGCTCAGTGTTAAACAATGATTAAACATTCATTTGTATAGATCAATAATTGAACAATATGCATAAGGGATTATCGACATATTTTAATACATTTGTATTGTGAGCTATTAACAAGTATTTGAGCTTCAAGCGATCTATAAACTAGGGATTTTCTAACGATTGACTATTTAATTTGTTTGCCTTGCGGAAACTACCTTTAAACAATAATCAAAGTCAACAAATTTTGTAAATCATACATTAAAATTCATTAAACAAACTGCAGTAAATGACATGAAAATATCTAAGAAATTTAAGAGCTCTTAGATTCAATTGAATCTCAAATATTTTACATTAAATATTTACAAACATTTAGATTAACAAATAATTTAATATCATTGGCAGCTGTCGATATTCTTTCGACTTTGATACAAAAGAAACTATGGAAGCTTTCACCAGCAATTGTAGTAAATTTGTTCAGCAAACTAGTTTTGCAAATTATACGCATTAAATGATTACATCATATAGCCAATATTTGGCGTAATTTCGCTTCGCTCACCTCATAGATAAAGGCACTCATGCGCTGGCTAACACTCAGGATGAGCAGCGTTTGGGGGAAGAGCACGAAGTAGCGATCACGATGATCGGCGCCCACAGCCACGCTGCCCATGTGAATGATGTCGCCCAGCGTGCTCAGCTCCTGGCCCTGCCAATTGCGCACTGGACCCGTCAGCACCTGCAGCTCCAGCTCCTTCTGGCGTCGCGTAGCCGAGCAGGTGGCCGCAATGTCCTTGTAGACGGCAACGCTGCGCTGTGTGTCGCCACGATCGGGATGGCTGCTCTCCATGTGCCGCTCCAGCTCCTGCAGCATGGCCGAGTATTTGTCGAGGCGGCGAAAGGGTTTCGAGAGGCCCGTGGTCAGCACTAGCAGACCCGGCGTGGCTGCGCCCTGACGCTCCATGTACTTCTCCAGCTCATCCCTGCACAATACAAACAGAGGCAGCAATTAGCAATGAGAACGTTTATTAACTATTTTAGGGACTCACTTGTACTTGTCCAGTATGACAATGGCTCTGGGATGCGCCGCACAGTAGGCTTGATGCACCTTCTTCATCAGCGGTGCGCTGCCCAGCAGAAGTTTGCCCACACGATCGTTGCACTCCTCGATCTGCTGCAGGAGGTCCTCGTGTGTGCGCACCACCTCCACAAAGTTGCACATCAGTTGCGCGTACTCGTCCTGGCTGAGTCTGAGGAGAGAAAGTCAAGTGAAATCATTGTGTAATCAATTTAAACAAGTGGCTATAAACAAGGGCGACTTAAATCTACATTTTGAAGTACTTTCAACCTACATTTGCGTCTGTTGCATCGGCTCCAGGAAGTTCTCCAGCAGACCCTGCAGCTCGGCCACATGGGCGCGCTCCGAGTCGAGCAGATCCTTGAGCACCAGCGAGCGATTCTCTTGGATCTCCTCGGGCGGCCGGATGGTGTCTGTCAGTGGCAGTGACGCCTTGTACTCGTTCACATAGTTGCTGGGAAACCAGCCAGTCTTATCGTTCAGCGTTCCCTCCCACCAGCCGCCGTCCTCGCGCTGTGTCACCGTGATGAGATCGCCCTTCTGGAAGCACAACTCATCGTTGTTGCTGCCCATGAACGAGTACTCGGCCCGCACAATCAACGGCTGATCCATCGCTGATCGTTTGCGGCTTCAGGCTGCTTTCAAACTCTGCTCTGATTTGCTTCAACTGCAACAGAGAAGAAAAGCGAGATTAGTATCAAGAATGAATCGCAAAAGTTAATCAAATAAAGACCACAACACGAATTAAATGCTTTCGATATAGAAATTATATACAAATATTACTGCTTGCAGCACAATATTGATGCAAGCAAATTGGAAGAAATTTGTATTGAAATCATCTGAACTTGTTGAGTTGTGTCTTGATTGAAATTCAATAAAAATTTATACGAAATATATCAATGCATTTAACAAGAAAATAAATAAAAACTAAATGGCTTTCAAAGCGTAATGAACTGCAAAAGAAATTTAAATGAAATGTAACACAAATTGTACAGAATGCAATATGTTTGCTGAACTTGAAAAATCAGCGCGTGCAGATCCAAAAAAAAAAACAACAAATTGTTCAATGAACGTGCGTCTATATGGCCGAGAATACGAATGTGGGAAAAGCACCCACACGAATAGCGAGACGAATTGAATTGAATAGAAATTGAAACAGTTCGAATCGAGGGGATCGTCATCATCGTCATTCGCTCTTCGTTAGCCGTGTGTTAAAAATTCCATTCGATTTTAGTGCTCACAAAAACGAGATTATGGCCAAAACATTTAGCAAAACATCTGTTTGCTTCTCGCGTGCTCTGGCAACACAGAGTTTCCTTGACATTTTTTTTTTTTTTGCTTATTTCTTTCATTTTCATTTAACAACATTGTCTATTGCGGCGGCAAGTGTTTGGAAAATGCGTGCAATCGTCTTCACATCATTATCGATGGCCAAGGCCAACAAGACGGTAAAGCAAAAGCTATTGGGAAACTTTTTACCGATTACGAAAGAAAAACACTGAATGAAATGGATGGGTATTTATAAAAATGCCATATAAATCATAAACAACAGGCCTTGTCATGCGTTTCGCAAAATTTACGATCACAGTTTTTACGATATGTTCGAAAAATTATCTCAAAAGACGTAGACAACAACAAGATCTTAAAACTGAAACGATTTGCCCAGCATCGAGAACATGATTTATTTTTTACGACTTTCGCGGCAGCAAAAACCAAATTGCAATTGCAGTTAAATTTTTTGTTTTGTCAAGGAAAGTGTAGACGAGTTGTTTATACACTATATGTCATAGCTTATCTATATATGTACATCAAGGTGTTTGCTGGCAATACTTGGGGTGTGAACAAGCCCTGATTAGATTAGAAACATGTTAAGTGATAAGTGTATTTGTCCAGCTTTTCTACATATCTATTTTTCTTGATGCAGATCGTCAAATGTCGCTAAGAATAACAAACAAAATTCCTCGAGTTCTAGAGTTTTCAAAATTATTTAAAGCCGACGAAACCAATTGCTTATATATTTTCAAATATTGTAAAAAAACGAGAGAATTAATTAGAATTATTTTCAAATCGTTAGCAACAGGTTTTCCCTACCAGATGCTAAATGTAAAGTTTATTGTGCCAATTTTTGCGTGGCATGTTTGTGATAAATACTTTTTTGTGTGAATTTTATGCGCATAGGAATTGGAATGTTTGCGAATGAATCAAATGATATTTTGCTGTGTTGCCTGAATGAATAACCGCAGAAATATGAAATAAAAACATGTTTTTTATTTTGCCCAAAAAATCCGTTGGCAGCCCAAAAATAACAAGCGACGAAAATATAAATCTTGACGTGCCGACTTCCCATATGCCAATGGAAAACAGGCGATATCTAGTATATATAGATACATATATATAATATACATATATAATGTGATATATGTACGTGTTTAATGGGTAGACACTCGTCAAGAAATACCTGCAAATTGTGGCCATTACAGGAGGAGAGTTCGTCAGACTTTTGGGCTGCAGTTTCGTGTGTCGATAAGTTGGAGAATTAGAATTCTGAGACAAGGTCACGTTTTCCGAGAGAGCGGCAGAGAGGGAGAGAGAGAGAGAGAGCGAGAAATGATATTACACGAAATATGCATGCACACACACACACATATATATTTTTATCGGCTATATATAAGCGTCGCTAGCTGTCGTTATATAGGTATATAGAGTTTTGTCTCTGTGTGTTTTTGTGTTTTGCTCAACCGTCGATTGTTGCACGATTTGTTCGCCGTTTTTCGCCTTTGCCTTTCAATTTGGCTGCACCGCACACGTTCATTGCTTCCACGAAACTGCGACACGGCGGCATTGGCGACACTCGCGGCCCACAGAAACGCGGACAACAAATAGCAGCCGAATTTTCACGGCTTTCCCCATTTCGTTCTCTCTCTCTCTCTCTCTCTCTCACTATCTGTCTCTGTGTGTCTCTGCTAGGCTCTCTGTCAGTCTCTCCTAATGATCGTGATACTTAACAAAACAGACGTACTTAAATACACTTATATATACATATACATATATAGAGACCTCCTCATCATCTATATATGACCGGATACAGCGCATATTTTCGTGAAAAACACACAGACACGCACATGACAAACGAGGGGAATCAACATCAGGAGCATCAGAAGCCGTTTGAGAATGGGTTGGACGATTGGGCGCACGGGTCGTATACGTATCAGACGAAATGCATGGCGCTGGTCACAAGTGGTCAGCGGGGCGTATACATTATTTGTTGTTGTTGCTCATTTCATTGAGAAATATTTTCATGTTTTGTTCCAACATCTACAGCACTGTGTTCTTGTTTTGTCTTTTTTTTTATTGTGTTGTTGTTGTTCTTTTGTTTTGAAAAGATCCATAAAAATATTTGCTCAACGTATCGAAATGAAATGGGAACAACAAGATACAGTTGACATCATTGGAACTATGGGAGGATGTGCCATATTTATAGGTTTAGTGATCGCTTCAAAAACGCTTACACATTATTCTTAGTGAGTGTGGAAATATTTGGGGGAAATCAAACGAATTTTCACCTGTTCCAATCAGTTTGCTAATGTTTGTGAATCGCTCGGCAAAAAACAAAACTATTCGCGTAATTTCTAGAGAAAACCATGACGACGCGCAACAGGTTTGAGGCGGAATTTAAGAATAAATCTATTTCTTGTTGATTCATATTATAATTTAATTTTATCATAAATCAAAAGAAGATTGTTAGGGGCATTTAAACTGCTTTAAATAAAAGATTTGATTATTTATTATCAATATAAAATTTTATTTGGAAAACTACTTTTGTAATTAATTTTATTTTAATTCCAATGCAACTATTTCACAAACTTTAATGTCAAGTGACGAAATATTTAAATCAATTTGTATTTATGCGCAAATTGTTGAACTAACCCTGAAAAAGAATATTGCACGAGTCACATTAAAAGCGAGGGGAAAGCAAACAATCGAAATTTCCGTAGATAGCACACAAATGTTGCATTTCATCGCAGCTCATCAGTGTGCATGGTCGCAGCGACAGACAAAATGATGCAAGCTGAGGTCATGCCACGGCAGCACAGCACAGAGGGGAGTCAAAGCCAACGTCGCTGCTGCCGTCGACGTCGCGATGCCAAAACAAAATTTTAATTAATTCATTAAACTCACAGATGGCGCCGACAACGACGGCGACGGCGACAGCAACAGTTGGAGGAGGCGTCGTTCAGTGCCACAAGAAGTGCAGCCACAAACACACACACACATAAAGATATATACAGTCAAACACACTCACACACACAATAACAACACATGCCTCCCTATGTTGAGATGAAAATCTGGCCATGCTTTTTAACGATCTGTCGCTGAAATGGAAAAAAAATCTCTGTTTTGATGTCAAATAATTATAATGATGCTGCAGCCAACAACAACTTCCGGAAGTGCGCAATTTGACGGGGGAAATTTTCATTTTCCTTCTATCGTTTTTTCTGCTTTTTCTTGCGCGCGACAGAACTGCAAATCGAAAAAACCCAACCGAATGTGTAAACAAAAACCAAAAAGGCGACTGTCGAATGAGCAGCAATTGAAAAGGTGTGAGGCAATTGCAATTGAGATTGTTTCCCAAGCAGCACAAGATACATACATACTATAAAGAATAGCCGAACGTAAAAGTAAATGTAAAATTGTATACAATAAAAATAACAACAATTTGGGATTGAGACATCAACTCTCAGACATCGCCATACAGCACACAGAGCAGCAGAAAAGTCAAAGAAAATCAAGCCAAGTGAGCGCACAAAATGTATACAGTGAGAAAAAGAAGAGTTATTTAAAAGTCGAGGAATTAATACCCTGAACTGCAAGTCACAAATTAAAATATGCATGTAATACAATACTGATTATTTGTTAGTTGAAGATGTAAAAGAACATAAGCAGATATAAACAAAACTTCTAAAAATAAACAGCAAACATTGATTAAACTTTAAGATACTCAAAAATAAAAAAAATTCTATAATAACGAATGATCTTCAATTGCATAATTTAATTATTCCTATTACATTTCTTACCAAACTAAAGTTTATTTTAGTTAGAGTGTCACAAAAACTGTAAAAAGTTCATAATACCCTCTGCAAGAGTATCGAAAGAATAATAAACCGAATTAATGCAGTTCGACAGCCAGTAAAATCTTGTCATGGCTGGTTTCGAATCCAATGTCGATGCTGAGATTTAAGATGGCCACTTGAGATGCATTTTGTTGGATGCCCCGAAGATATATAGCCATCATATAATTTGATTGCATCTCATCGCTATTTATACACTTCTGTGCCCACTACTTCTAAGTGGAACTTCATCTTCTCTTTATACTCTTTACATGTTTTTCCCTCCTCTACTTCGTGATTTTGTTTTGTTATTGTTATTTGTTGGCTTGCAGTTGAAAGCGTAGCGTGGGCGGGCAGTTCATAATAATTTTTGTACAGAACTGAGAACAGAGAACGGAATATCGGATTGCTAACTCAATGTGGCATATTTCGTATCGCATCGTCAGAATTGAGGTCAACAGCAAATAGCGGAAAACAAATATTTTGTTTGCTTTGCATTCACCCACAATGTGAGAAATGCCAAGCATAAAATGTCGACTGATGGTACCACGTTAATAGCTTTAAAAAAAAGTGTCTTCTTTATAATGTTAAGAGAGCTTTAGTCGTTTGTCAAAAATTACTTAAGCTATTAAACCGATTCGCTAATAAACTTATTTAAAATAAAGTCAAATATATGCAGGGTATTTTTCTGTGTAACGACAAAAAAAGTTGAGTTTGTGATTTGATGTCATTAAAACAGCAAGTGCAAAATTATATTTCTGGAAGAATTACAAACACTTTTCGCTTGGTCTGATGAGACACTGAAATAAGAAAAGTCATTGACATATTTGTTTTCTGCGCTAAAAAATCACTCATGAAATTTTTCTATATTTACGTCAAGCGTAATGTTTGAAAAATAATATAGGTAAGTATATTTTATATATTTTTGCTAAAGCACACATTTAGCTTATTTACTTAGCCATCTAAAGAAAATATCCATTAAAATATTTCATGAAAATAAGCAAAGAATAATAAAAAACGGAATATTAATAAAACAAATTGCATTTCACTTTGTCTTCTAAAGATAATAACTGTTTCTCAATATATTTCAAAGGAATAAGAAAGAAATATTCAATTTATTATCTTATTTTATATCTAACCCTCGCAACATTTGTCAACAGAGCACTTTAATAATTTATTTCTTTGTTCGTATTCTTTCAATTGCTTTCATTGCGAACTTCACCATCTTGCGCTTTGGAGCCTGAGGATATGCATAATTAAATGCAATTCTTTTTGGCAACTTTTATGTGTTTCGACCACAAGGATAGGCAGACAACTGGCTGCACTTTGAGACTTTGTGGATCTGCCGCCCAAGGTGATTTTTATGTGTTTCCGTTTTGGCAACGGTTCAAATGTAGAATGGGTTGCAAAGAAAAACGTGCCTCGACGTTCTGGTGTCCTTTTCCGAGCTAAACACAAACAAACACTTGCAAACAAAACGTTGAAGGCGGCAAATTTGAATTTGCCACAGAACCTGACTCGACTTGCAGCCTGGCAGCCTTCCTTGTCTGCTATTGACCCTATGGATTATGTGCAGCATAAGTGGCAGGCACTTCAACCCAGCACAGTGCAACAACTTCAGCTATGGCAATAAATAACATTTGCCGCAGCCGCAGCAGCATAAGAAAGCGTACAAGAAATGTGTTGGAATTGCAGTTGGAGGGAATAGCCAGAGGGCGAGGGAGGAGCGTCAGCAGAGAGAGGAGGAAGGGGAGTAAGCGGAGGCAGACAGTACAGCGCCAACGGCAGCAGCAGCAGCGACAGCGGCACCAATTGCTCGGCCCTCGTTCACGGTATTTGTCAAAGAGATTTGACTGTGTGTGTGTGTATGTGTGCAGTGCTGCCACTTTGGCCATTTTATGGTTAAATCTAGCTACCGCAGAAAAATAAGTTGCGTCATTCTAATAGGTTATCTACATATCTATTAAAACACACAAAGTTCGAAGAGGTCTTCAGCTTAAATAAAATGCCTACACCGAAATTGCTGCATTGCCAGTTTTTTAAAGCTATTTTCAAATATCTTTCAGCAATTTTTAGCCACTGCAAAAATAGCTTTCAAAATTCTGACAGCACTGTGTGCAAGTCTATCTGTGTATGTGTGAAAGTCTATGAATGTGTGTTTGTGTGTGTTGTTTGTGGAGCTTGAGTGACGCATCCATTGAGGGAACGAGCGATGCCACTGAACTTTGCCTACGATTGCCTGCAATAGTTCTATGACTCATCTCCCCCCTACTCTGCCTTAACTATTTGTTTATTATTCCTAAAGAAGAGTATTTGCAAATGCGGCTTACCTTCAACTTTGTGGCGTTTTAACAAACATTTGTTGCACCGTCTGCTGCTTGTCGTCGTCGTTCGTTGTATGTAATCGTTGTTGTTGTTGTCGTAGTCGCTGTCGGTTTTGCACGCACAAAATAGACGGATGAGTAATGAGGCTGTTCCTCTTTGCTCCGCTTCCCCCGCATGCACACACACAAACACTTTATATTCTTTTTTTCCTTTATCTAGCGGGGCTGCTGTCAACGCCAGAGAAGCGCATTTGGCTGGGCACGCGCATAAATATGACTAAAAACACGCGCTTTCACTTAATATACATATGTGTTGAAATACATATATATTAATACACAAAGTGCCGTTTCGGTTTCAGTTTGGCAAGAAGAGAATTTCTATTTCTGGGTCTCCTTCTTAAAACAGCCGCCGCAAACACACTGGGAAAACACACGAACATCGAGTCTTATACGCTGCGCGAGTTCATTTATTCGTTTCACAAATTACATCGGTGTTTGCTAGTTGATGCGTTTGCCGTTTAATACCACGTTTGATTTGTTAAAACTAAATATACAAATTATTTTCGACAGCAGCGAACTAAACATAAATAAACAGCAGTGTGGCTGACTGTCATCCTCACTGAAAATACCATGACTGCGCTGAAAAAAAAATACCACTGCATTGTTATCGGCTATGCGAACATGAAATATCGCTTGCCAATCGATGTTTTGACTTCAATATATAATGTATCTTTAATTTTTTCCGTTATTATGTTTGATTTTACTTCAAATCTAATTTACTTTAAATTGATTATTAATACTACCATTAATATTAAACTATTCAAAGGCACGCATTGCACTAGTTTATTTATTTTTAGTCGCAGGTTCTCTTTTATACATGGTCTTCCTAATCGAAAACAGTGCTGTATAGTGCGCTAACGCGCTTCCAGTGTTGGTGTTAGCGCAGCCAACTTTGCTCACTTCTTTCTTTCCAAAACTCTGAAGATGGTGAGTGGACGTTGCTACGAGTTGTGCATTTTGAATTTTGTTAAAACAAATGTGCCATAAGCATAAAGAATTATAAATGCACAAGAGTTGAACGGCAATGATGCTGCATGCAATACAATAGATTGCCGCATGTTCGACGCAATGTGAAAGTGAGCAAAACGAAAAAAGTCTGTCGACGGCGTGCAAACATAACCTCCACATGTGGTGACACTGGAAGTCGATGTCGTCGTCGACCAATTTCGCCGCTGCACGTGCAATAAACGCTGTTCTTTAATGTTCAAACTAATATTGTATTTTTGTTTGCTATTTGCAGTCGAATATCAAGCGGAAGAAGACCAGGAAGCTGCGTGGTCATGTGAGCCACGGTCACGGCCGTATTGGCAAGCACCGCAAGCATCCTGGAGGTCGCGGTAACGCTGGTGGCATGCACCACCACCGCATCAACTTTGACAAATACCATCCCGGTTATTTCGGCAAGGTTGGCATGAGGAACTTCCACTTGCGTCGCCAGCACAAGTTCAGGCCAGAAATCAACCTGGACAAACTCTGGTCTCTGGTCGGAGCTGAGAAATTCGTCGAGCTGGAGAAGGAGAAGAGCACGAAGGCGCCAGTCATCGATCTGGTTAAATTCGTAAGTTTCCAAATATGAAATTTGTAGAAATGTTTTGTTATTGGTTAAATGACATGAAGAGACTCCCAAGGCGATGGGCGGACTGAATGCGACCGTACAATTGCTCTCCCCGTGTAGAGAAAGCCTTTCAGATTCAAAAACCAATCAAATGCATTTATTTTATATGTGTAGACAATTGACTTGCCTGCCTTTTAGTAACTGTTGTATCTATTTTACCCCTACAGGGCTACTACAAGTTGCTGGGCCGCGGCCACTTGCCCGCTCGTCCCGTCATTGTGAAGGCCAAGTACTTCTCAAAGAAGGCTGAGGACAAGATCAAGAAGGCCGGTGGTGTCTGCTTGCTGAGCGCCTAAGTTTAAGGTGGGTCTAAAGAAACACTAAAATTATTAGAGTATTTTTATTAATTTTACTTTGTTATTGCAGATATTCCTCTTCTTAATGCAACTGAACGTAATACATTCGACGACTATCAAAAATGTATTTGTTTTTTAATAAATTTAAATGAAAAACAGTCGTTTGGTATTTCAATATATTTGTTTGTTTTTGTGACGTCAGTAATTCAACTTAACAAGCGCAGAGAAACCTCATACGTGCGTACACTTGATTGCTTATTCTGTTTGTGTGGGTGGATGTTTTGTTTGCTTGCGTGTGTGAGCAAAGCTAAGAAGCAATCAACATAATTAGACGAGAGAAATATTCCATAGACGTGGTGAAATGTAACGGAATGTGTAATATATCGACGAAATGGAGTCGAATAACACATACGACATAAATAGTCTCGGCTGAAGATAAAAATAAAGAGTTAATGCAATTAAATATCAGTATTAATTTAACTGCCTACACATTGTAACTTACAATATGTGTAATAGTTGTGACTAAACGTATACACTACTTATTTATTCTTAAATGCATTCAGTCATAATAATATTAACCATCTTTGTAACAACATTAATTTATATAGTAATATTTGTTATTTATATAAAGTGCGCTCAGTTTTAAAAGCTATGCTCATACTGTATATACCCCATTCTAACGGATTTGGTGTCTACGGGGTAGCATATGGAAAATTTCTAACTTTGCGCTTTGACGCAGAATCTGGCAACGCCGTTCGGCCAGCCTGCGCTACATGTTGATAAAATATACGGCCGCTTTCGCAATTTGAGGCAGATTTTCGCAGAACGTTTAGCTGAACGGTTGTGCTTGCAAAACAAAGCAGGACGGCGCAGACGCACTGTGTGATAGAGGAAGCATTACGTGTAGGTCAAGGTTACATTATCTCGTTCGCACTCGATGTGTGTAATATTTCCGCAAGAAGTGACTGTCCTTGAGACAAGGACGCAATGCAACAAGAATCGGGTGTAAATCGCAATGAAAAGAAATTCAAATAGTGCCAAGGCGGCGGCGGCAGCCGGCAAAGCTGCAACCAAAAAAGAAAAACATGCAAAATGCATTGGTAAACAAAAAATGATGATTATGTATTTTCTATGTGCATTTACAGTTAACTGTTAACTGATTACATAATGGCGCAAAAAGTACTACGAAATGTGACGCACTGCATCTTTGATATGGACGGCCTGTTGCTAGGTAAGTTGCGAAGGGCGGGGGATGATGTCAATAATCACATTGGGCGTTTCACAACCAGACACCGAGACGCTTTACACGCAGGCCGCCCAAATGGTGCTCGAACCCTTTGGCAAAACGTACACGTTCGAAGTGAAGGAGCAGATCATGGGGCTGCAGACGCGTCCAGTGGCCGAGTTTATGGTGAAATACTATGATTTACCCATCTCATGGGAAGAGTATGCCAAACAGCAGCTGGAGAATACTCAAAAACTGATGCAGGACACGAATTTAATGCCAGGTACTAATTACCCTCCATTCTCCAAAATATTTTCGCAGACACTGAGCGAGTTTATGAGGAAGTCACTAGGCAATTAGTTGGCAGTTATGGCCGTCAATACACGGACGCGACCCGTTTCCGGCTGATGGGCACAACGGATCAGCGTTCCGCAGAAATAGCCGTTGATGAGTGTCAGTTGCCCGTGACAGTGGGCGAGTATCTGAAGCGTTATCACAAACAGTGTGCCGAACGGATGCACAATGTGCCGTTGCTTAAAGGTTAGCTAGCGCCATCTAGTGTTTGAGGATCGTTCACGAACTAACGAACAAAAGGATCAATTGCAAAAACTAAATAAGTTCACCTGGTTCGTTCGTTTTTGTTCGTTAATTCGTTTTTGTTCAGTTGCTTCATTTTAGTTTAGAGATTTCGGTTTTGTTTCTGCCGTCATCATTATAAATATGTACAATATGAATATGCATGCAGTTAGTATCATTTCAAATGCAATTATTTTACGTAAACGCATAAAAGCTATCTAATCGACGAACTAACATTTAATCGGAGAAATCGATCATAAACAAAAACGAAAAATGAATAAAAAGAACCCAGTTCAGTTCGACAAATTGTACGATGCCTACAGAACACTAGCTAGACTTCCACGGTTCCCCAGCCCAATTCCCTCTTCCCGCTGTCATTTGTCTGTGATTTCCTAGGTCGCACAAAGTAGTTAATTCTTTAATAATCTTTTTGTTAATGTCTTATTTCCAGGTGCGGAGCGTCTTTTGCGTCATCTGCATGCCAACAAAGTGCCTTTTGCCCTGGCTACCAGCTCGGGCGCCGAAATGGTAGAGATTAAGACCCGCAAGCATCGCGAACTCTTTGACCTGTTCAATCATCGTGTCTGCGGTTCTTCGGACAAAGAAGTGAAGAACGGCAAACCGGCTCCAGATATTTTCCTCATCGCCGCCGATCGTTTTGCGGATAAGCCCGCGCCTGCCAACTGTTTGGTCTTTGAGGATTCGCCCAATGGTGTTACGGCCGGAGAGAGTGCGGGCATGCAGGTGATCATGGTGCCGGATCCACGACTGTCGCCGGAACGTTGTTCTCATGCCACGCAAGTGTTGGGCTCCCTTGAGGAGTTCAAGCCTGAATTGTTTGGACTACCGCCGTTCAAGAATTAATCATTGTTGTGTGTCGGCTTATCATGTGTACCTAATGTCGCTAAATGTCATTACTAAATGTTAACGAAACAAATACAAGAAGTACTTACTTAAAGTATACAACATAAAATACAAGACAAGTTCAAATCTTTATGTATTCATTTGTTTTATTTGTTTATGTCATACTATGTATATTTGCTTAGGGCTGCTCAACTGTATCATTTGCCAACCGCTTCCAGCTGCTTTTGTATGTCTGGAGCAGCTTGATTCGCCAGTGACATGGAAACTTCTTTACCATTTTCTGCAAATAATCAAATCATTTGAATTAGTGATGCAAAAATCTCAAAGCAGCAACTTCGATAACAACAGAACTATTTTTCGATCAACGATAAGCAACAGTATCTGAAGTTTAAATTTAAATTGTCCGAAAATGTAATATTTAATAACTATTAATATAAAGAAATATAAAATTGTGTACTTCGAAAAGCAGAAAATATTTTATAACTGAAGTTTATATTCCATTTGGAAATTCTGCCAAAATATTTAAATAGAGTAATAATAATAATCATAATCATGAATAATTATAATTAATTTATAATCCAGTTGAAAACATTGTTATTTCAAAAGTTCTAAACTCTTGACCATTAGTTTCCACTGATTATTTAATAAAGTAAAATATTTATTTGAAATAAATTTTTTATTTACCATAGCGGGCCCAGAGTTTTGGTTTCACGCCAGCACATTCTCTGACTAGTATGGGAAGATTCGGATTACTCTTTTTGATATTGGGGTAAAACCTTTCCACATATTTTCTGAAAAAAAGAAAAGTTTTGTAACTGTTGAATTATATAATTTTGGATTACAAGTAGTACATTACCTGGCGCCTTTAGATGCCTTATCGTTGGGATCCAGTATAATGCGCACTTCCTTCAATTTTGCCGTAAAACCAGCCAAACGGGTCAAAGTTACGCGCATTTTGCCAAAATGATGCGTTTGAATTTGACGAGCACGCAAATATCAAATATAATAACGGCGGCGTGTTGCCACTTAGTTTTTTTGGCACGCAGTAGGCCGCGATAGACTAAAATCGATAACTTTCAACTAAATGGCACCACTATATGCGAACAGGTAATCGAATCGAAATCAGCTCTGTTTACTAACAATAGTGTTTTGTTTACGCGTGTTTTTTCGCTAGCAGTTCAGTTTTTGAGCAACAGTGAATAAATATTAAGTAAAATGACATCTGTACATTGTCAGCTATGGATGGGCAGCGTAAGTAATATAATACAATCGTTAGAGTACTGAAAATCTAAGTGGTTTCCTTGTCTCGCAGTTGGATACGTACATGACGGAAAATTTCATAATTGCCGCATTCCGCAAAATGGGTGAAGATCCGACGACAGTCCGTCTGATGCGAAACAAATACACAGGCGAACCAGCTGGTTACTGTTTCGTCAACTTTATATCGGACGATCATGCTCTGGATGCCATGCACAAGTTAAATGGCAAACCCATTCCGGGCACAAATCCCATTGTTCGCTTCCGTCTCAATTCGGCGAGCAATTCGTACAAATTGCCCGGCAATGAACGAGAGTTTAGCGTCTGGGTGGGTGATCTCAGTTCCGATGTGGACGATTATTCGCTGTACAAAGTCTTCTCCAGCAAGTACACATCAATCAAGACAGCCAAAGTAATACTGGACAGTCTGGGCTTCTCTAAGGGCTACGGCTTTGTGCGCTTTGGCATTGAGGACGAGCAAAAGTCGGCACTGTACGATATGAATGGTTACGTTGGTCTCGGCACCAAGCCCATTAAGATCTGCAATGCTGTGCCTAAGCCCAAGGCCGAACTGCACGCTGCACTCGGCAGCACCGCCAGCACTGGCAACACCAACTATGGCTACGGCGGCTCCTCCACCACGTCGACCACTTCAACAGGCGCTAGCACAGATTACTCGCAGTACTATGATCCCACGAGTACCTACTGGCAGGGCTATAATGCCTGGCAAGGCTACTACGAGCAGCAGGGTGCAGGCGCTCCCTCGATTACCGATGCTGCTGCCTACTATCAGCAGGCCATGTCGCAATCCCACTCGAATCCACAGACATTGGCTCAACATGCCGAAGCTTGGAGTGCTCAGCGTAGCGCTCAATATGAGCAACAGCAGCAGCAAAGTGCGACTGCCACCACAGCAGCTGCTGCGGATGATGACTATGGACTGGAGGAGCACAAGTTTGTTCTCGATGTGGAGAAGTTAAATCGCGAGACTATCGATGCGGATAGACATTTGTACGATGCTCTCGAGAGCTCCAAGTGGCTGCCAATTGAGCAGTTGGAAGTTTTTTAAGCCTAGTTTTATTGTTGCAATTTAAATAAATACAAATTATACATATATAAACTAAACGGAACTATTTTTTTAATTGATAGATTGAAAAAAATATAACTCAACATAATGTATTTTTATATTATAAAAATATGGATATGAAAATGAATATTATATATTTAATATTAGCTATGAAAATGAATATTATATATTTAATATTAGCTAAGGGAACATTTTTTGTTTGCCGATATATTATAAATATTGTATTCTTAATAAATTTATGGAAAATACTTTTTACTTTTCCTTTTTTTAAAGGGAAAAAAAATACAAATTTACATGCACTTTTGAAATTGTTTGTCAAATATAAAGTGCTCTGGTTAAGATTAAAATTAGAAATTATAAATATTAGAACGAAATAATCATATAATAAATATGTAGATTCACACGATAATTCATTTTGTTTGTTCAATTAGTATATTTATTTATTTGTGTTATTATTAACATATGTTTATTTACTCAATGCCGTTCAACGCGTGGGAGTTTTATGCCGGTTCGACTCAATTGCAATTATCGATAAATTAGTATCGGTGTAAGCGCACCACTAGTTTGCAGCTTGTCGAATTTTCCTTGCTGCAAAAATTCACACAAACTTGTTATAAATGCCGCCATTTAAACGCGTACGTCAACCAAAAATAACAACGCAAGCGCTGCTCGAGTTTGACTTGGGCGAAAGTTCGTCAGACAGCGATTTTCTGCCCGACATCGACGACAACTGCTCCGATGGCTCAAAAGATGAAAGCGATGGTGACGGCGACAGCGACAGCGACGCCAGCAGCAGCAGCGACAGCGATACAAATTCAAATTCAGCCGGCGATGATACAGAAGATTCAACGCTGCAGCTGCGCCAGCTACTCGCCGAAAACACGGCCAATCAAGAGGAGCTGGCAACAGTGACGAGTCTAGTTCCTGCTCCGCCAACTGTCAATGGCTACAACTATGCAGCACTTGCGGTAGCACCACCAAAGCGCATGTGTTGCGTGTGTTTAGGCGAACGCAGCGACGACGTCAACGAGATTGTGGAATGCGATGCTTGCGGCGTCTCCGTACACGAAGGTTGCTACGGCGTCAGCGACAACGTGAGTATCTCCAGCACCAACTCAACCTGCTCCACAGAGCCCTGGTTCTGTGAAGCATGTCGTGCCGGCGTCTCAGAGCCCGACTGCGAGCTCTGCCCCAACAAAGGCGGCATTTACAAGGAGACGGATGTGGGCAAGTGGGTGCATTTGATATGCGCTCTCTACGTGCCCGGCGTGGCCTTCGGTGAAGTTGAACAACTCAGCTCCGTGACGCTCTTCGAGATGCAGTACAGCAAGTGGGGCGCCAAGCTTTGTTCGCTTTGCGACAATGCGCTCTTTGCTCGAACCGGCGTCTGCATTGGCTGCGATGCGGGCATGTGCAAGACCTACTTTCACGTCACGTGCGCCCAAGTTGCTGGTTATCTAATTGAGGCGCACCATGAGGACGATGCTGCCGATCCCTTCTATGCGCACTGCAAAGTACACTCCGAAAAGGAAATGCTCAAGAAACGGCGTCGCAACTATCACACACTACGTCTCAATATGCTGCAGCAGGCAAAGCAACGTGCTCAAGTCCAGCAGCAACTCAATGTAGACAATCCCAGCGCGGCTCAAGCGCGCATTCAGCGCAAACTGCTCAAGATTCAGCAGAAATACGCCCAGCACAAACAGTTGAAGCCGACGCCGTGGGTGCCCACCCAAAAGATGTCACGACTGCTCACCAGCTCGGCTTCCGCATGTCGTCGCTTGCTCGACAAGGCCGAGTTCATGGCCGTGGACGTGCAGCATTTGGAGCAGCGCGAGGCGCACATACAAGCGCTGCAAGATATACGCAAAAAGTGGCACATTGCGCCTGCATTTAGCGTGGAATTCACCGCCTATTACATGGATCGTATTGTGCGCATGGCGGAGTTTAAGCAGCAGCAACAACAGCTCATCCAGCACAACGCGCAGCTAAGTCAGCAGCAGGACGAGCTGCGTGCCAAGTACGACAGCGCGCTGGAGGAGCGCAAGTTAGTCAAGCAGACGCGAGATTCTCTAGCTGCCACATTGAAATCGTTGCACAGTTCGTTAACGCAACTTTGTCCCACGCTGACGCTGCCCAGCGTGGAGCTAATTGCACATCCGCCCGCCAAACTGGCCACGCCGCCTCAGCGTCCCATTTCAGTGCCCACCGCGGCTGCTCTGAAAATGGGCGTGGGATTTCCACTGTCTCACCTCTCCACGCCCGGCTGCAAGCTGGACAACACGCGGCTGCTGAGCACACAGCAACAATCGCAACACAAAGCCAGCAGCGCTTCAATTGCACCAGCTGTGAGTTGCGGCATCTGCAAGCGGAACAACGATCAGCATTTGCTGGTCAAGTGCGACACTTGCAATCTGCACTATCATTTGGGCTGCCTGAATCCGCCGCTCACGCGGCCGCCCAAGAAATCCAAGCAGTATGGCTGGCAATGCTCTGAGTGCTGTGACAAATCCGATGTCTCTGACGCTGTGACTGAAATCTCGCCGGGGCCGCGCAAGTCGCGCACGCGCTTCAACAAGGAGGGACACTTGGTCTATGTGGAGCGCTATTCGCTGGACGAGTTGCCGCCCAAGGAGCAGCTGTCACATCAGCAGCAGCAGCAGCAGAAACGGGTGCTCAACAAATCACTGCCAATTAGTGTCGATGTCATTGAGGACTTGAGCAAGTCGCCCAAGCGCGCCAAGCTGCAATCTCCCAGCAAAACGCCCATCATCGGTAGCTAAACAATTACGCTTATATAGATCATTGTCATATTTCTAATTATTCAATATTTTCACAGTTAATGCTGCTGCAGCTGGTGCGGATTTGTTGGTGTTGCCGCCAGCAACAACCACAGCGCAGCTTTCAGGCTGCGAGGACTCCATAGACGATTCGATTGGCAAGCAATCCTCACGCAAAGGCAAGCGCAAGGATAAACACAAAAACAAACACAATCTTTCGTCGGACACGGAAAAGTCCTTCAGCAAGGAGCATCACAAGCGCAAGCGTAAAAAGCGCGCACACAACGAAGACGCCACACCGGACAACGCCAACAACGCGGGCAGCACCATCAAGATAATCTTCAAAACGTTGCGTTTGCCAGGCGAAGATGCGCCTGAATCGCGTAGCTTTTATGTGCCCGCCAATGCAGTGCGCTCCGTGGACGAGGCGTCGCGTCCAACCTCAGTGGAGACTGTTGAGGATGTGCTGCCGCAAATTCCCGAGCAGAAAGCAATTGTGGCGCCGCCCGTTGTGGCAGCATCACCTCTAGTTGTTCCGCAAACTGTAACACCTCAAAAACTCAAGGAATCGAAGGTGGAGGCACCAACGACAACGCCTTCGCCACAGCGTAAGCTGACTCCGCGCAAAACGAGTCCGCGCAAACAGCGTGTTGGACGACCGCGCGTCTCCACACCGAAAGTGAGCGTAGAGATTAGCTGCTGCGTCTGCAGTCAGACGGGCAAAGCCAATCAGGTTGTGACCTGTGATGAGTGCCAAAAGCATTATCACTTCGCCTGCCTTGATCCGCCGCTGAAGAAGTCGCCCAAAATACGCGGCTACTCCTGGCATTGTGCCGACTGTGATCCCACGGAGGACGAGGCACTGCCCAAAAAGTAGAGAGCACTACATGTACTTTTTAACTACAGATTTAAACCAACAACTGATCAACTATTTATTATTATGACATGTATTTCCCCTTTTTCGAAATATCTTCAATTAATAACGCCATTAATGTAAGTTATCATATAGTTTCTGATATAAGCTACGAACTTATTGTAAATATGTTTACTGCAACAGCCAAAAGACACAAAAACTTGTCATATTAAACGCTTTCACTTTTTACATCCAATCCATTTTCATTATTCTAATTTAATCTTTTATACACGAATTTGTACAGTATTTACTTTTTGCAGAACAACGATAAATACAGCAGTAAAAATGATTTAATTGTTTAACTTCTTTTAGACTAATAAAATCAATCATTGTCCAGTATAGTAATATTTGTGTTGACGAACTGATCAAATTATCAACGCATTGCTAAAATTATTATCAGAGATTGTAAATAACAGACAATGTATACATAAAGATTTAAATACACCAATTATTTCTCAATTTGCAATAAAAAAACCAACAAATAACTTTTAATTTGTGGGTTTTTGTATAAATCAAATTCATATGTAAAATAAAAAAAAAGTTCAATGGAAAATCAAGCATTTATTTAGTTAGGTTTTAATTAGTTCACTGTATTATACACTTTTATGTCTTATTGCAAGCCTTTATGGCTTTGGTGTAATTGTCTTGGACATGTAGGGCCCATCGAGCTGGTAGCCAAGTTTCCGATAATAGTTGCGCGTGCCGACGCCAGAGATAACCGCCAGCTTGGAGCTACCATGTTCATCGCGTGCTATGCGCTCCGCCTCCTCCATGAGCAGCATGCCAAAGCCTTGGTGCTGGAATTTCGTGGGATCTCGAGAGCTCACTGGCACCACTGAACCATACACGTGCAGTTCGCGTATAATAGAGCAGTTGCCCTGCAGCTCGGGCCGGAAAGTGTCCGGCGAACATTTGCGTAAACGCAGCAGACCCACAAGAATATCCTGCTCGGGATCCTCGTACGACAGGAACGTTTCCCAGCCACCGTTGGCCACATAATCACGTCGAATCAGCTCGATCTCATGCGGACGCACCTTGTTGTGTATCTCCTGTATGCCAACTTCACGGGTGCGAACATCACGACACACGGTGCCCAAATCCTTCATGCGCGCCAGCGCCAGTTCACGCAGATTGCCGTGTTCCACACCAGAGCTGTATGATAGAGGAAAAGTTAGATTATTAGTTTACAGCATCATTTTTTCGGCGAGGTGTTGAACGGAAAATGTGTTGTCTTGAATATTAAGAATGTTTATTTTTTGAACCCACCTAACCAGCGGCATGGGAATATCACGCTGCACGCGATAGACACGCGTCCAAGGCGGCACCAACGCCAATATTTTGGCCACCAAATCCACCAGCATCGATGGTGGATACGACTTGTAGCGTCCCGTTTTCCACAGCTCATAGAGTCCTGTGCCACGTATGACCAAAGTGGGATAGATTTTGAGGCCATCTGACCGAAAGGCGGGATTCTCAAAGTACTCGATGAACTGCTCAATGTCACGCTCAAAGTCCACGTTTGGCAGATCAGGCATCATATGCGTCACAATCTTATATCCAGCATCTTTGCCCATATTAAAAGTCTCGCATACAGCGCGCACCGTGTGCCCGCGATTCGTGTCCCTGGCAACATCTTCATAGACGCTTTGCACGCCTATCTCCAAGCGAGTGCAGCCATAATTCAGCATATCCGTGATGTGTCGCTTTAAACAATAATCCGGCCGAGTTTCGATGGTGATACCAATGCACTTGGTGCGAGATTTCTCCGAGTAACGCACAGCCTCTGCAACATTGGCACTGCTGTGTCCAGAGAGCGCGTCGTGCAGATTGCGAATGAAGTAATCACGATATTCCTCTGAGAGTGCCATAAATGTGCCGCCCATCACAATGAATTCCACTTTGTCCACTGAGTGTCCCAGCTGCTTGAGCTGCTCGACGCGATGACGCGTCTGCAGGAAGGGATCATACCGTGCGCGTATGGCGCGCATCGACGTGGGCTCATAGCCAGTATATGATTGCGTGGAGTACTCAAAATCGCTGTCCGGTCCGCCAGGACAATAGACGCAAATGTTGCCGGTGAAATTGATGTGTGGACAACGATGTGGTTTACACATGACAGCGACAACGGCAATCTAGCAAAGGAGAGAAACATTAATTATATATTTATACAATTTATTCCATGCTTTAGTCATTACTTACACCACTTGCGGTTCTGATGGGTTTTGCTCGCAGCTTCGGCAGTAGTATTTTCTTGGCGTCCTGTGGCACGGCAGCGATGATGTCCACCAGCCGTGGCGAACTGTCCAGTCCATACTTGGACGAGATGAGCGACTTCATGCGATTCAGATTCACATCCTTTTTGGCTTCGTGCGCTTTTAGCAGCTCTTGTATGATTTCACCAATAACCAGCACTTGTCGCTCCTCGCGACTGAAGCCGACAGCTGCAACAAATAATCACAGTGAATTGTGTAATGTATATTTGTTAAATAAACACACTTGTAACGCACCCAGCTTCTTTTTCTGCTTCATAATTTGTAATGAAATTACTATGAAATATCACTATCACACGTGTGGCGTTGTTATTGCAAGTTAAAAGTATATGCAAAACAAGGTTGCACTGCAAGTACTCCCTTTTGACAGCGCCGTGACGTCACATCAAAAAAATTAAATATTTTAAGCTATGAACATAAAACAATTCAATTGCTATAAACGCTTTATCTTTATTAAGACTTCAACATTATACACATTAAATAAAATTAGAAAACCAAAGCAAAGTTAAGTTAATTTATTTTGTCTGCAGTGACGCCACAGTCGGAAAGTCACCTTGTTGATTTGTTTACTGCTTACATTATCGACATACAATAGTGCTATGCCGCTTATCGATAATCTTGCCTGACCTGAAAGCAGAGCGCTTTGTCTTGTTGGTATCGATACACAATAGTTCTAGGCCGCTTATCGAAAAAGGCATCGTTCTGTAATAAAGTAAATTGTATTCATTTTGCAGCGCAATCGAAATAAAATGACTAGCTGCGTGCAGCAGCAGAAAGATCAGGAGCAATTGCTGGACCAGCTAAATGCCAGCGATGATGAATTAGACGACGACGGCGAAGGCGGTGACGTGAACGAGGACAAACAAATTCAGCTAACAGAAGCAACATTTTCCTTTTCGGTGTGTATACAAGAATAAATACGAACTGTGATGAGTAATTTGTAATTAATATGGCAAATTGCAGAACAGCAATGCATGCTGGGTGTGCAATGGCTATTATGGACCCAACTTCGGTGAGCCACTTTGCGGTGCCTGCCATGCATTTTTGTATAACGCACAAAGGGCCGAGGAACTTTTAACGGAGCTGTCCGATGACGAGGACTCAGGCAACGATGAGCCGCCGTTTAAGGATAAGCAGGAAGACGATGAAACTGAGAACGATGCAGACATCATGGGGTTTGAGGATCTAGAAGATGGGGCGCCCGAACAACAGCAACCACAACAGCAGCCACAGCAAGTAAACAACGATGCAGTGCAGGAACCGGAACCAGAGCCACAGCAACAGCAGCTGCAACTGCAGGCAGAGCAACAGCTGGAAGCGCCAGCATTATTACCGCCACGTCGCGGCACTCCAGAACGTGACTTTGAGCATGAACGTGCAGTGAATCCATTTCTATTGCCCATCAAACGGCCTCGTCCCGCCGCCCCGCTCGCTTTGCCTCACTACATGCACGAGTTGGCCGATGGCCGTGCTCGTGCCCATGAATATAATAATGGGCTGGACAATGGCAACGCGAGCATTACGCACTTAATACCAGTGGAGGTGATGCTAAAGATCTTCGCCTATCTGGATGACATGTCGCTTTGGATGGCCAGTGAGGTGTGCAAGCAATGGCACGAGATTATTTCCAAGAATACGGCACAAAGTATGTGGCAATCGTACATCAAACAGCGCTGGCCGCTGTTCGAGTCTCTAGCCGAGCAACCCGACTGTTATAAGCTGTATGGCGCTTTGATGTCGTCATGCTTCTGTCGCACCTGTCTGATCGAGTTGGGCAGCCAGTCGCCGCCCATGGCTGGCGAGCACGGCAACGTGATACGCAACAACTTCTTACGCGGCGAAGCGAATCTCCTGAACAGCTACGAATCTGAGGGCATTTCGGCCATTCCACTGGATCGCCTCAATAACTATTGGCAGGCCACCATACTTGGACCTCCTGGCAGTCCTTATGAGGGCGGCAAATTCTTTCTGTTCATATACTTTCCGGAACGTTATCCTATGGCGCCGCCTACAGTGCGTTTCTTAACCAAAATACTGCATCCGAATGTGTCGCGTCACGGCGATGTTGGCATCGATATCTTTCAGCAGCAAAACTGGTCGTTGGCCTTGAATGTGGCCAAAGTCTTGTTGTCGGTGCAGAGTCTACTAACCGATCCATACACAGAGGTATGCATGGAGCCCGAACTGGGTTACATCTATGAGCACGAGCGTTGTCGCTTTGAGCAACTTGTTCGCTCGTGGACTTGGAAGTATGCGATGCTGGAGCTGATGACGCCACGCTAAGTGAAGAGATAGCAGATTGCATGTGTGCTTAATGGACTGAATATGTTGGAAACAGAGTAGAAGACAACTTTTCGATTAAGTTTTGTTTTTGTATATGATTAATTAATAACTCTTAATATTACCATAAATGTATTTAGTTTAATGGTCTATCTTATCCTCCTGAAACACTCACAATATAGTCAGAATTATGCTTAATATATATGGTATTGTTTTAGTAACAATTGAAGGGGAGGTATTATGTTTTGAATTATATCAAAATCATTCACCGTTTATCATGAGAAAGAATATTAAACATTAAAATGTAATCATTCCCAGGATTTACAGAGGAAGTTATAATGATTGATTTTAACACTAAGCTGCAGCAACATTTAATTGCCTTCTATTTCGTCCAGGACACTTTGGGTATGTCGAAGTGCTCGGTCAACGTGTCTAAATGCTCATTGAATTTCTCCACACGCTGTTTGTGTGTCGTTTGAGCTTTATCCATAATTCGTTTGTTGCGCATCTTCTCCTGCTGCTTCTTGCTGGCCAGTTCCGCCTTGGTCAGCTTTCTTTCATAGCCTCCACTGGTCGATGTTGAAGTTGTGCCTGCTCCAGATTCGCTTAGCTGTTGTTCAGCATATGATTTTTGGAGGGCTTCCTTCTCTTTGTCCTTGCTCTTGTGCTTCTTCTTCTTTTTCTTCATTTCCGAGTCGCTCTTTAGCTTTAGTTTGCCTTTGGCAACACATGCGTAGGCGTCCGACATTGTTTTTAACAAATATAAACAAATGTTACTTGTTTTTCCTTTATATTGTGAACTGGCGACCAGCGTGACCGGCAATTTAACTAAAAATATACCATAAATATACTTGTTATACTTTCAAACCTGAGAAGTGGCCACACTGCAGCACACAGTGCTGGCCTTATCGATAATTGTTAAACATCAATTTCAAAAGTATTCGTTTCGCCCATCGCAACTATTTATACTAAACATCATCATTATAAATAGATTCACGAATTCTGCAAAATCACCACCCTGCAGCACAGCCTGGAAGCAACTAACCTACTATTCAAATGGCATGCTCTATTTATACCATTTTGGCTTCTTGCCGGTAACTCTCTCTCACTCTTTCTCTCATTGCATGACTTAACAGAGAGATCTAAAAGTGCAACGCACACATGCCCACATTCTTCATGAAACATTAACAGCAAAATGTTAATGTTGTCGTAGTAATAGCAGTTTTATTTTCTATTGCTGCTTAACGTACAGCGCCATCTGTTGTTTATCTGTTAAAAGGGATCACAGCTTAGCAACAGGTGCAGAGATAGATACAAACGTTGATCGGCAGGATGAAATCGATAATCGATTAATAGTTTAGTGAAAAAAAAGCCGCCAATGGTAGGCACGCTTTATTGAATATTTTTTTTCTTGTGACAATTGTGTGTTGAATTAATTAAAAAAGTGTTGTGTCTATATAATAATGGACTGTACCGTAAACCGTTCCGTTCTTTGGAGCTTTCTCTCTTTGGGGCCACCCACGCGTTCGTGGTCCATGCGAAAAGCTCCATACGGTTACTGCAGATGTAGTTGTGCGTGGTTAGGCCGTCGTGTACTTGTTAGCATTCAGTTGAATCCCAACGAGCGACGGAACAACATCTCGTGTGTTGTGCACAAGCTCGAGGCGCGTTTGTAAATATTTAAAAAATTGTATTCATAAATAAAACTAAAACTCAACAATTATCCCAGCCAGTTGTATTAGAAAATAATAATTTTTAACCAGTGCTGAATTGCTAGTGGTCCAGTGCTAAACGAATACGAGATTCCAATAACAAAAATTAAAAAAAAAAATTTGTAAATTCAAAAAATAAAAAAATAATTCAATTGTACCAAAAAAAAAAAAAAAGCAAACGAAAGAAAAACAGAAAGTGCGAAGGTGAAAATTCAGCCCACTCTCTTTCCAGCAGCAGTCTCTCAAAACTAACGGTTTAGACATTAGGTGGAAAAAGCTCGCTCACCTCGCACATGCGTGTGTGTATGTGTGTATGTGTGTGAGTGTGGAAGACTGTTTTACTGTGCTTGTGTGTATGGCTTGAATGCTGTGCCATGTGTCTCTGTCTGTGTGTGCATGTGTGTGTGTGTGTGTTGGGTTTGTAGCATCCTTTGTAGCAAGTTCTTCACTCAAGGATAACAGTCGTAAAAGTACAACAATGTAATGAAAATATCAGAAAATATTATCATCATCATCGTCGTCAGGCGAAAGTATTACATTTTTATGTGCCATGTTCCGAGCATCGCATATAGTATGTATATATAGTATTTGTAAGTGCGTGTATGTCCCTCAGTGGATCTGTTTCTCAGTATCTTTTTTTTTGCAGTATTTCATTCGTGTTTTTTGCTTTATTTATTTTTGTTAGCCTCTAAATTTGCCAGCCCACAAAACATTGATGTCCTTCTTGTTGGCTGTTTTTATGCCAACGGATTTGCATGTGTTCAATTTACGACTTTCGATTCCGTAGCAACTATTGGCTGTTACCGACACTAAGGTTAGACTCTAGCTAGACTCTAAGCCCAACAAACTAAAAGTGTCAGAACAACATGTAACAGGTACGAAAGTTCTCTCCTGCTCCTTCGCTCTCCTTCGCTCGTTGTTCTGTCGCTCGCTCGCTCGCTCGCTCTCTCCTGTTGGGTGTCACGAACATCAGCAGCGATTTCAATGTCATAAAAATAATGTTAAGTTCGTATTAAAAACAAAAAGCTGTTGTTGAGATTTCTCTCTTAAAAAAGGGCTTAAAAACAACACATAACAAAGTGTGTTGGCGGATTTTATTTGCTGGCATTTCTTTTGAGTGGGATAAAGTTAAGATTTCAACGCTTTCCAAACAGATCTGTTGCAGACATTCACAACACAAATGTATGCTACAAAATCTCCATAATTCCGAAATATATTCATTTTTATTGTACAATTTATAATATTCATGCTTTGAACATGTCTTCTGCTTTCTATTGGCAACTTGACAAGTTACACGTTACATTTCGAAATAATTTCGATTATTTATAGTCGTTTTTGATGGCCCAATAAGCAAACCAACTGTAATTCAAAGCCACATTTCCTGTTTGTCCTGCCGAGGATGCTAATGATTGCGGCTATAAGTAACAGCCTTGACTTCTTGTCTGGCTTATATTTATGCCCAAGAGTGCCAAGAGTAAACAGTTTGCGCTGCATGCAAATAACTAAACCACTTACCTCATGCCCTCCATGTTAGGAGATTCTCTTTGCGTTCTTGTTTTTGTCGTATTTTGTTTGGTAAATAAGTGTTGAAATCCTTTTGATGATTTCGCTCAAAGTTGGTGGCAAAGTGGACGCAAAACTTTTTCATTACCAAACTCGAGCTCGACTCCAGCGAGTCCAGCAAGTCGACCTTAAAATTCAGTTAGTATGCAAAATCGATTTGTTCATTTTCAGTTTGAGTTCGAGTTTCAGTTTCAGTTTCAGTTCGAGTTCGGAGGATGATGTGTCAGCTGGGTTTGTTTTGAATAATTCAGGGGATGCTGTTGAATATTTAATGCGACACTCGCACACATGCGTGCATTTTGAATGGCAAAAATTGTGCTGTAAAAGGTCTGCGGTTGCAATGCTCGCGTTATGCGTTATTGAAATGCCATTAGCGCATTTTGCAGCCGCACACGAGGCGTATGCGCAATCTGCTGTATGCCTGTCTATTCCGACTTTTGATGGTCTAAACTTCCTGCTGATTTCTGTTATTGTTTGAACACAAATATTAAGCTTAATGTGTGCACACTGCACAACAAATATTTGCACATGCAACCGAGCATGCCACACACACACACACACACACACACTCAAAAAATAACAATGAAAAGTAATCACAGCTATTGTAAATAATTGCAGTGCGATTGAAGTGAAAGTTCTGTTCTGTTCGGTTCGGTTCGGTTCAGTTTGCTTTTGCCATAATTAAAAAGTGCAATACAACAAAGAGTAAAAAAAAAGAAGAAATCAAAGAAAAGCGAAGCAAAGCACAGCTAATTGTACCTGTTTTATCAGCAGCAACTGGCATAGTTAATTCAACAACATTTGCCACACAGCTTCCACCTCCGTCGTCTCCGACTTTGGCGCAGCATTATCTCGTTGGTGGTTCTCAGTGGAAGGTGAGTCTCTAAATTGTATTTATGTGATTGATTAACGACTCTTTAAAAGCGAATAAAACCATCAGAGTGAATGGGAAGCGCATTAAAAAATTACGCGCATAATTAAGAATTGAAACGAATTCAACCGCAACCAATAAATGCGCATTAAATTCAGCAAACATTTTCATTTTTATTTATTTCCTTTTGGGCCCTCGTAAAGTAAAGTGCTTTTTATAGCAAGCTCTGGAAACTCTGTGTATATTTTGTTACTTTTCTATTTGCCACAAAAACTTGCGCGAAAATTCATGAATGGCAACACAATTGTGTTAGTTTGTGAAAAGGCAAAAAAGAAAATGAGAGCGATCATAATGAGCACATAATTAAGTGCAATTTTCAGAGATCATTTGAATAATTGAGGCAAATTTGGTATTGTAGAAAATTTGTGGAGCAGTTGAAATTTTAGCTATTCAAATATTTTTTGTAATGAGCATTTTTGAATTGATTTTTTGGGCGTTCAATTTAAAGGGTATTTCGGGTTCTATTATTTAACTTATTCGTGCATAATTTGTGTATTTTTGTTGCCATTCAATCGTTTCAATTCGGAATATTCATTGGGTCGCTGCGTGATATTTATTATGAATCAATAATTTGCATTGCAGCTCCAATACAATACAATTTTAATGTATTGTATTTATAATTAGATTTTTGATTATATTTGCAAGGAATGTGTAATATGAGAAATATGCAAATGTTTTTATGCGTTAAAACACATCAACAAATTCTTATGTGCGTGTCCATGAAAAATGTCAATAAACTTTTGTTGTTGCTCTTGCAAAAATTGTGCCCAGTACGCAACTCACGCAGCCCAGGCTAAAATTGTCATTAGTCAGCAGTGGGTGGCAACTGTGTTTGCCGACTGCCACATAATGGGCGTGTAATGGTCACGGATTGGCTATAATTAGCACTTCTCGCTGGGCTGTCGACCACACAGAGCACACAGAGGACACAGAGCACAACAACTAAATAACTGGCCATTAGAGTAAACTGGTTATTGCCTAATTGCAACTTACTGTTGCCTACTTTAGTGCGCAGCAGACGATCATTTGTCTCATTCGTTGGCTAATAGAATTTATTTATTAATGGCCCAAGGCTTTCAAGAGCTTAAGCGTGAATGCATTGTGCTTAGACCAATTATCGATTTGACATGAATATTAATACTACTCACAGTTTTCTGAAGCACTCGAATACCCTTTCAAAAGCTGCTCGAAGCTCGGTAATTTAGTTTACATACAGAGACGCAAAGAACCAGAGTCACATAAGGCAAACAGGAAAAACTCAATTTATAAGACTGTTGCCACTACTTTTGTGTGTGCCTCCTCAACCCGAAGCCGAGAGGAAGAAAAGGACAAAGCAGTAAAGTGAAAAGTGGAACTCGTGTCAGATATGCGCAAATGATAAAACGTATCAAATGTTTGTTGTAAAGCGTGCTGCAAAAGTGAAGAAGTTGTTTATTTGCTGCGAAGTTAGATGTGTTGAAAGATTAATTGTTCTACATATAGATTTTAAGAGAGAGAGAGAGAGAGCTATTTATAATACAAAAATACAAGATAGTTTTTATTTGGGAACTCATTTGGAATAAGGAAGGCGAAGTGAAATTCTAATAAGTGGGATTACACTATAAAAAGTTTGAATTTTTAAAAAGGAAATCAGCTGTTAAATTAAGTCAGCCTCAAACAACTGTTATCGATAACGCATTGTTATCGACAGCACAACTAGCATTTGTTGCTGGCGCGTTTTGAAGGTAACTTTTGTAACGAGCTCATCTCTGGGTTGAAAAATAAAAAAAAAAAAAAAACGAAACGCAGCTCTCGGGCATGAAATGAGGCATCTTCTTGTGGCAAAGTGCTGCAAGGATTTCAATTTCTGTATGTGTGTGAGTTTTCTGTGTGTGAATTGCGGCAGAGTGTGGCGACCATTTTATTCTTTTACTCTCGTTCTCTGTGTTCGGTGTGTTTGTGTGTTATTTCTTCTTTATTTTTGGCACTGCTGGGCACAGACAACGCGTGAAAAAACAATGAATAAGTTATGCTTTGTGTGTGTGTGTGTGTTTGTATTTTGTAGCACAGTTAAAGGTTTCATTTCACTGCGTACACTATTTTGTTTGTTGCATATTTTAAGGCGCTTCCTTTGCACCTTTTACATATTATATGCTAGTTTGTCTGCACACCGGGCAAATCTGAATTCGACTGTAGGTGTAAGTGTGTGTGTGTGTGTGTATGTTTTTTTGTATCTCCCGCTGTCTTTCCACTCCGTTCTCGTCTTTTTTTTTTTGACTGGTTGATATTATTATTTTCAGCGCGTGCCTTGGCAAAGTTTCATTTCAGTTTATGTGGCAAGTCGTGCTCGAATTTGCAGCCTGACCAACAACCAACATTACCTTCACCTTTTGTACGCATACACACACACACATACGCTCTCACACACACACACACACACTCTCTCATACACTGACTGGCACGAGAGGTCACCCAAAGCAGTTGCCTGCCTGCCAATTTATAAATGCTCTATGTGAGTGTGTGCGTGAGTGTCAGTGTACATGAGTTTACACACACACACACACACATACACACTTGAGGCTTAAACTTTGCGGCATGCTAAAATTGTAATATTCACTTTTTATGCTGAGACTGCCATTTTGCTCTCGCATGCGACTAAAAAGTTGCTGCGGTCTTTCGCATTTTCTTTCCCTTTTTTTCTTGCATGCAACTCTCACTTCTTCAGTTTTTTGCTCTGGCTACTTTGTAGTTTCTTTTCATGGTTGAGGCTCGACAAAGTAACCAAAATGTGTTCCATGGGCATTTACACGTCTACACTAGACTACAAGAAAATTAAACGTTCGCTTAACAGTTTAAATATTAATAAGCATTTGAAATTATTTAAAAGTAAATCAGCTAACAAAAAATATACAAAATTGTTTGCTTTATTAATTAAATGGTAGGGTTTTAAAAATGTTGTGAACATTTATTAAATTGTATTTTAAATTGTAAACCCAAGAATTCATAAAGTTTTTAAATTATTGAAATTATGATTAATTTTGTAATAACACAAAAAGAACATAAGACAAACGACATCGTAAAATTAATACAAAATCTGTTTCTTTAATTTCCTAGAAATCTAAAAGATTTATGAATATTTGCATTGATTGAAACTTCGATTAATTTTGTAATAACACTAAATTCTAATGAAGTCAAATGACAGCGTGAATTAAATAGTAAATCGATTGTTCATGCTAATAGCAATTGATGTGTATATAAAAATAATAAAATTCAATAACATTTAGCTGTTTATTGGAACTAGTTTCATTTTACGAGCAATCATTTTTCTTTTTTAATGTGCTTGAAATCTGTCATCATCTACGAATTTTATAGTCTTCTTTGTCACTGTGTGTGTTTGTACAGCGAACAGGTTTAGAGAATGGTTCATTTGAATATTCGAATACATATTATAGAAATATGTAAACAATAATTGAATGGCTGTGCTAAAGCGATAATAAGCAGCTTGACTAGTTAAGTCATCAGCGCATCAAGCAAGTTCGATGAGGGCGTTTGAAAGACAAGTTTGCTCGCATTGACGGCTGTATAAATTGACAGCGACATCTCAATTAGCAACCACATCCATTCGAACTGTCACGATGAGAGCTACTGTTTCAGTGATCTGTTGTCTATTGGCATTGGCGCTCAGCGCCAGCGAAGTCTACGGCGCTCTCTCAGTGGGCGTTTACAAGGATGATGGTGCGTATTGCGAATTGTAATAGCCACAGCCACAGATCAATCAATCATTCTGGTTATTTGTTGTTGTTACTTCGGCAGCTCATCCAGGCAAATGTGTGCTGGACGCTGATACAATTTTGGATGAGAATCAAACCATAACGCGCAAATGCACGCGTATCTCGTGCGGCTCTGGCAGCGTTGCACATTTCGCCACGTGAGTAGAGAGTGTCTATAGATTTGTGAATACATATCTACATATATATTCATGCTTTAACGCACTTGTAGCTGCGGTGTTGTGGGCGTGGCAGAGCCTTGCAAGCTGGGCGACTACAAGTATCCTGATGCCGAATATCCCAAGTGTTGCACGCGTGTGCAGCATTGTCCCGACGGCGACAAAGAGATTTAAGTTGTATACACCGATGTGAATAAAGAAATGATTTGAGAAGCACCTTGATAATTATACTGAATAAGTTAAGCGTTTGACTAGCAAGCCGGATACAATTGTTTGCGCTAACCATTCGCATCTAATTAAACGTGTGGTTTCTATTTGCCAGTTCACTTCGCTCGCTGTACATAAGCATCTCATTAAAGCAGTACTTCATAAATGCTCTGCGGTTGCACACACAAACATTCACACACACACACACACACACACAGAGACACACACATGGATACAGCTAAACAGTCGTAAATCTCATAAATAGGACGACACCAGGTTCAATTAGTTTCAGTTAAATGCACTCAACACGGTCGCCAAATCAATTTGAATTTGCGGCTTAAGTTACAGCTTTCTCTATGTGTGAGTGTGAGTGTGAGAGTGTGTGTGTAAGTGTGTATAGCTTAGAGATGGGCTAAACAGTAAGGTGAATAAATTTAACAGCAGTTGGTTGACTTTTAATGATGGCAGTTGATTAAAGAAAAGTAGAAATTTATTAAGTATTCCAGTAACTCAACATTTGATTTGAAGACTAGAATAAATTGGAGGCTAGGGTAGGGCTTTAATAACTCTTTAATGCTCTATATCTACGAGTATTTAATTAGATTATCTTTGCCAAGTGCTGTCAACGATAATGCTTAAGAATTCTTCGCAAATTCCTGCTATAAAAATCTACTCAAAGTCCTAACTCAAAAAACTGTGGAATAATTTGCCCATCTCTATCTGCAAATTGTCAAATAATCCTTCACCAATGTCAGGGGGGTTATGTAATTCATTTGGCAAATCCCACAGAGTCAGCTACTGATTTCGGCATTGATTTGGCTTGACCTCTGATCAAATTTGATGGAATCTAACTGCAGACTGCAGACTGCACTGCAGTGCAATGCGATGCAAATGTCAAATCGCATGCGAAATAAGGTCAGTTAAAATAAAATGGCCTTAAAATGCGTTGACGAGGTCGAAACGTTTAACGCAGTCTAAGCTTTATTTAGCCAGCCAAGCACTACACACACACACACACACACACACACACACACAAACACACACACACACACATACAGTCACATCTAGTGGGGCAATTAGTGCTGTTGCTGTGGGTGTGGTTTCAGTTCAGTTTCAGTTTCAGTTTCAGCATGGCTGCCCTTTATCTTTCCGTCTCTCTGTTGTTGCTGTTGTAACCGTTTTACGCTTATTGTTGTTGATGCCTTTTGGCTGGGCCAGCGAAATCGGTAGTCATAACGCTATTTAGGCAAGCGTCCCGGGACAAAGCGCTCAATAAATTTAATGCCGAAAGTATGTTACGAAAATAGCGAAAAACACACACAAGAAACCGGGTCAACTGGCAACAGTCGAGAAAGTCGTAAAAAATAATAAAGAAACCGCCCGCTGACCACGCCAAGTCAAGCCAAAATTAATATAAATACATGTATATATACATATATATATATATACATATATACATCTATACGAGCGGAGTCGACGTTGGAGAGCAGAGCAGAGCTCATAAACAAAATAGCCCATCATGCTTACGACTGGTAATAAGTATTTATATACGCTGGATGGAGTAAGCAAGTGTTCGCCTCGACTCCATAAAATAGCCATAAGTGAGACATTCTAGACTCAATAAATATGCACTTATGACTTCGTTCCCTGCTCCCAGCGAACGCGCTAATAAACACTCAATTGCCCTGCAAGTCTGCCATATATCATTCACGCTATTCGAAGGCGAATATAAACAATGTTTACTTTGCGATTCCTTCATTTTTTAATTCCCTTGAGTAATCGGTAATTTCATAGGCACTTAATCGCATGATTCAAGTTCAAAATGGCAATAAACCCAGTTTTTGGAAAGAAAGAAAGATTTAAATGCTCGCTTAGACATCAAGTGATGGCAAGAGTTGGGTTATCGTCGATGATTTCTCTCTGGTCTAAATTGAGTGCGAACATCTAAAGTACTATTCTCAATTGTCAATATTTTCATGGTGAAAAAGCAGTTGTATATATTGATAGTATAGACAACAATATTTAGATTGTAATCGAATCTAATTAAAGCTGCAAGAGTTGTCAGCTGCCTGAGCCTGCAAAATGCAAAAAAGCCTTAAGTATTTTCTTACTTTCCCAACTATTCAATATCAAATAAACTGAGTGGGCCAATTATACAATTAAAGCAACCGAGCAACATCAACATAATATAAAATAATCGTAGAGAATTTTGGCATTTATAAAACAAACGCAAAAAGTTCTAGCAGCAATTTATAAAAGTCAAAATATCGATGCAAACATTTCTATGGGCTGTGTTAGTTTAAATGCGATTGGTTTGAATATTCATTTATTTGTCATAATAACTTTCCTTCTTGTTTGCCTTCACCTAAATAAAATTGACAATCAGTGCTCGCTGCCTGCATCAATTCTATTCTATTCTATTTTTATGCACTGTACTCATTAGCTGAGCGCTGTTGGGCGCAGGGCGGCAGCTGAAAGGGCGTGGCAGGGGGGGGAGGGGGCGTCGTTGATCTTCAGTCACTTGCAGTGAATCACATGCTCACAGCATTTGGGATAGTCGGCATTGGGGAACTTTGGGGGTCCCAAAGTGCAGCCAGGTGGGGCCATCTCAACGCCACAGCTGTCGAGTGGAAATGATGAGTGTGTCATTGATTTGCATACACTATTATATATAATATATATACTCACGTGTGGATCTCAGCTTGACTGTTCTGTTCGCAGATAATGCGAGCACAGCTCATCTCTGGGTATTTGGCAACCTGACCGGGATTCAAGATGAGTTTGGCATTGACAAAACACTTGCCGGGATGGGCGGGATTCGAAAAGGTGCCGCGTGCCACGGCTGCCTCAGCCTGTGGCAGTAGAAGCGCCGCCAGCACCACCAACAAAATTCCGCTCATGAAAAGTTTCATCTTATTGCGTCGCTCTCAAAACTATGACTGATTCACACTCAGATTTGGACAGATGGTCGACGATGTTTCGCTTTTTTTTGTTTTGCCGTACAGAATTGGGGCTATGGGTCAACGAGATTAGAGAGAGGGAGCGCATTATGAAACGGAAAGCTTTGGAGATAGTCTGGGGTCGCAGAAAGGCTAATGAGTTGGCGCATGTGACGAGCAATTTGCATAATTAATCTTCTAGTTTCTAGTCGAACAGTTTTTAATGCACACTTGCCACTGAAATTGAAATATTCACGATTATTTTTATTGCAAGGCCAGAAAACAGTTTAGATTAGACAGTGAATACATTTGATGCATCGCTATTTTATTTGATTTGATACACATTTTTTTTTCTTTTTAATTAGACGAAAGTTTATGATGTCAATAATTGCAGTTGTATTGCTTAAAATAAAAAATATTTAAACAAGTAGAATGAATTTTGTTGCAGTTGAACTTCAGTTAGTTGCAAATAAATTCGACTTCGCAACACTCGGGATAATCGGCGTTGGGATTCTTTGTCTTAATTGTGCAGTTAGGCGGGGCTCCCACAACTCCACAGCTGTTGAATAAAATGCCAAATTCATTGTAAATTTGCATACATTACGTTGATCTTAACCAACTCACGTGTGGATCTGAGCCTGACTGTTTTGCTCGCACATGACACGGGCACAATCCATCATTGGGTATTTGGATTTTTGGCCGGGATTCAAGATGATATTAGGAGTGATGAAACACTTGCCGGGATGCGCAGGATTCGCAAAGATGCCGCGTGCCACGGCTGCCTCAGTGTGGGGCAGCAACACAGCCGCCAGCAGCACCAGCAAAATTCCGCTCATGAAAAGTTTCATCTTATTTCGTTGCTTTCAAAACTATGACTGATTCACACTCAGATTGTTCAACGACATTTTGCTTTTTATTTCAGCGGACGGAATCGGGGCTATGGGTCAACAAGATTAGAGAGAGAGAGAGAGAGAGAGGGAGAGAGAGAGAGCGCATTTAACCCTAGGTTCTATTCTGATGAATACTTGAATGTTTTCAAAACATTTTCAAAGCAGACTTGGCACTGAAGTTGAAATATTTATGACAGTTCAAATTATACACTATTTTATTGTGTTTGACAAACGCTTTCAACTGTCTAAGAAGGCAGACAGAAGTTTATGCAATATTTAAATTAACTCTACGTCTAAATAAAAATAATCAATCAGCAAGTTTGAAGGGTTTCAATATTTGTTTGCTATAAAACAAGTAGAAAGCCTTGTCTGATCTCCAGTTAGTTGCAAATAATTTCCACCTCACAGCACGTGGGAAATTCATTGGGATACTTTGGCCTAGTTGTGCAGTTAGGTGGAACCTCCACAAGGTTTGAACAGCTGTTGAATGGAGTGCAAAGTTAACCATCAAGTTGCAGATATTATTTTGATCTTAACGAACTCACGTCTGTATCTCAGCCAGACTGTTCTCCCCGCAAATAACGCGAGCACAGCCCATCTCTGGGTAGCTGGCTATTTGGCCGGGATGCAAGATGAGATTGTAGTCCATATAACACATGCCAGGATACGCGGGATCCGCGTGGATGGCGCGGATCAAACTTGCCTCAGTGTGGGGCAGTAACAACGCCGCCAGCAGCACCAACGAAATTGCAGACAAACAAAGCTTCATCTAATAGCGCTCGACTCGAAAATGTGACTGAAGCGCACAACTTTCCAAACTGCGGCCAAACTGAAGCAAAAATCAACAGCGAAATTGATAGCGCGATAGTATTTAATTTGTCAGCTGATTAGTTCGTCGAAACTAAACAAATGTATTCCACTTAGTGGCATTTTATTGCTTTTAAAACTAAAATGTTTGGATTGGGAATCGCAGCGAACTTGGAATTTGAATGTCAGTCACATATAACACGACGATCGCAACACTTTGGGTAGTCGGCATCCCAGTCAAAGTTCGAGTAGCGACAATCATCTGGCGGCGCATTGTGATTGCAGCTATAAAATTGAGAACCATTTATCGATGCACTCCCAAAGACTATTTCAATACGTACGTCTGCAGCATGCCCCAGCCGTCGCCGGCACAAAAGACCATGGTGCACGGCAGATTATCCAACTTGACCATCTCGCCGAACTTGAGCATGACTAGACTGTTGCCCATGTCGAGCACACAGCGACCAGGATAGCCTGCAAAAGCGTGAAATATTCATTCATTCGCTTCAATAAATCATAGATTTTTCATACTCACTGTTGTCGCCGTAATTGTTTAGCGAATTCAATGGATCGGCTCGACAAAGCGCCGCAACAACGAACAGCCAAATTATGGCAAACTTCAACATCTTGAGTATGTGTAATTTATAGTTGTGTCGTGTAACTTGCTTATAGAGAGATAGAGAGAGTAAGTAGATCTTTACACAGCCTACTTTTCTGAGCGTCGTCTGCGATGCTTTCGATTGCAGATGACAGTGCGTTCGCAGCAATGCGGATAGGGTTCGTCGGCATTGACGTAGTCGCCGAAGCGACAATGCGACGGCAGTCCACTGATGGCTCCACAACTGAAGGTAGATTATTAAGTGGCCAACTAATCGACTAAGTGGTAAATTACCTTTGGAATATTACTGTACTCTTCGAGCCGCACACAATTTGACGACATTCGTGCGTTGGATCCTTGATGCTGGCTCCCTTATCGATGATTAGTTCTGATGTAATGGCGCATTTTCCAGGAAATTCTAGCCGGCAATTCGATGGGGAAATTGGCTCGTTAGCCACGAACATATGTGACGACTATATATATGTATATATAGACACGTTGATACTCACTGTCGTTACGATAGATGCCCATGAATTCGGCTGTGTGGCCGCCGAGTGCGAAACATGCTAAAATAACGCACAAAATCTGCAATTGCATTTTGACAATTTCTAAAAAAACATAAAAAAAATATTGTAGAATTTAGTTAAAAGACATTTCATAAAACAAAATCAGCTTGAGTTAAATTTCGTTTCACATGCTTTTCCAGCAGGTTTAAGCTTTTGATATTTTGGATTTTGTGCTACAAAAATAAAAACTAAATCCTTGCATTTTTGTGTCCTTTTCAACTATGAAGCATAACATTTATGATCGATTTAAATAATACGCAAATCATTATAATTCTCTCATCAACACCACATAATTAATTTAATGCATTAGCACATGTATTTTCAGTTCAGTTCTGTGCACATTGAACATTCATTCATTTATTCGTAACTTCAAATTTGTAAAGCAAACACAGATTCTTTTGCATCTATCTATACAATATCGTTGCATACCCAGTCGCGTTCGCAGCATTCGGGATATGAGGCCTTGATGTCTATATAATCGGTAACCACACAACCTTGGGGCACGCGTCTTGCGCTGCAACTGTAGAAGTTAAATTGAGAATTAAATCAGACGCTAGTTGAAGTCAATTTCGGGGGGCGACTTGCGTGAAAATCAAAGCCCAACTATTGCGTCCGCAGTAGATGTTGGCGCACTTATCGGGATGACGCACAAGCGACTCGCTCTCAATGATCATGGGACCCTTGTCCGTTTCCAGATAACAGTTGCCCGGCAGGCCTGCAAAAGAGAAGAAAGTGTCAGAGTTAAATGTGTGGCGAGCAAACAAAGCGACGAGCAAAGTGTGTAACTCTTGTTATTCAGTATGGCAAAGTCGGCGTCGCCGCAGGCCTGATGGTCGAGCAGCAGCAAGGACGTCGCAGCGGCCACAAGGATCGGCAGCCAGACACTGAAATGCGCCATTGTAGTTCAGGAAATTTCACTAAGAGATTCAATTTGCTTGAACTTTGTTGTTGATCGTGTGTAGTAAGTGAAATGGCCTGCTATATAGCATGCTATATATGTATGTATGTCGATGCTATATCGTATGTAGTGCGATGTCGATTTCGTATGCACATTTTAATTAAAGCAGCGCCAGACAACACAGTTGCAGATGCATCTCACAGATACATTTACAGCTGGCAGATACCGAGTTGATACGTTGTTGTCTGCCGTATAAATTTATCGAATATGTTAATCCCGTTATGTGTGCATCTGTCGATGTCGTTGTCGTTGTCGCTGTAGTTGTCGTTGCATAATTCGATTAAACAACGTTCTCGCCCCTCGCCGCCCCTTTGGGGCAATGTAAATATTTGTGTGTTTGTCTGTCGCATTTTGATTGCTGCTGTGTTTGCCACTCGAAACAAGCATTTCCCCCCTCCCTCCTCCACCCACTGAAGCTGTCTGCAATTATTTAGGCACCCAACAAGTCAAATGTAGACAAATTAGTGGCCGTATAATTGATGCAACTACCTTGCTCTCTCTCTCTCTCACTTCCTCTCTCGCTGCCTGCCTCACTTGTTATTGAGTGTTTAGTTGTGTTGTGCCGAAGTAAATGTAAATCTATTTGGTGGCTGTTGTTGTTTTTGCTTCGACTGCTGGCCATTGTTGATCTGCTCCCTTAGCCCGGCTCGACTTCAGTTCACTTCCTTTCAGTGCTCGTTGGCCTGTCTTGATTACATTTGGCCATGCGGCCAATTAGCAAACGACCTTCATTGTTTGCCAGCTGAAATTAATTGAATTGAGTGGCCTCAGCTGAGATTGAAATATCTGCAATTCCCTCCACACCAAGACGCAAAACGAGGCACAACAACACACACACAACATCTGCGTGTGTTCGTGAGCGTTTTTCTCTCGACAGCAGCAGCCAAAAATGTGCTGCTGCCAATAAACAAAGGAAAATAGTTGAACGCATTGTGCGGAAAAACCATTGATGGAATGCACAGTTTAAGACTACGAGTTTTGCTGGAAAAACACAACATTAAATCGATTAACAATTTTGCGCCATTAAATGCAGTCTTTGCATTTCAACTGACGGCATTTGAAGCGTCCGAGATTTTTGACAAACTCGGAATTCTTAGAAATCCATTCATAATATTCCAAGCACAAAGACATTCCACTCGCCAGCACGAAGCTGGATGGTTAATTTAATGCTTTGGTGCAAGTTCAATGATTAGGAAAAGCTAAGACACTAATGGACAACTTGAAATAATTTGAAAAATAATATAATTTATTGAACACTTATTGGATTTGTTCGCATTTGTAGATATCTTTAGCGATTTAATTAAAACCAAATTGATAGCCAACGAAATTAGTGTGGCTTATACATAGATAATGAGGCAGCTATGGGGCCCAAAGTGGAAACAAAGGAGCTGGCTGCCATAACTTAGAGGCGGCCAACTGAGAAGCATAAATTTGCAGCCTGGATCGATACAGATAAAGATACAGATAGAGATAGAGACAAAGATACAGATATAGATACAGCTACAGCTAACGAGATATAGGGAATAGTATTGAAGTTTATTTGCATATATAAGCAATCAACACGTAAACATAGCATAAATAACAAATTGGCAGGCAAAATAGAGGCCAGGGAGGGGGCAGCGAGATGCCAAGATTAGGGTCAACATACAGCGAGCTTTTGGTCACTGCCAACTTTTCGCTGTATGTGTGTGTGTGTGTGAGATTTTTCCAAAATGAAAATGTTGTGGGCGTCTCTCGGCTGCCCCGAAGCGACCCAAAGCTAAGACTGTACAAACATATATGTATTGATATATACATATGTATATATTATATGTATGTGTGTGCATGTGGCATCTCTCACCTGGGCAGCGGAGAGGTTGTGTCCAGGTGCCGCTCGGGGCCTCCGTCTGGGTGCCGTGCCGTGGTGCGTTCGTTGGTTCGTTCGTTGTTTCGTTCGTTGGTTCGTCGTTGTCTGGGCTCTGTTCCTTTTTTATGGTCGCACATAAAACACACATAATTATAATTTCAATGATATTAGAGTTCATATCAAAGTGAATGAGATACAAGCGAAATGCTTTATTTTTATTGCCATTTGTGTTGCGTTCTGTTGTTTTTTTTTGTTGTTTTTTTTTTTTGTGTTCGCTGACCTCACCCGGGGCAACTGCCTCTGGACCCGTCATCCCTCTTCCGCCCTCTTCTCTCTTCCCTCTTCTGTTCGCTCTGCCTTTCTTGTTGTTGCGCTTTTTTTTATATCGAGCATTATACATATATTCTGCGCTTTTAATTTTTGTATGACGCCTAAGCTGACGCCGCAGGCAGCAAAAGGCCAGCTTCATATGTGTGTGTGTGTGTGTGTGTGTGTGCTTGTATGTGTGAGGGCACGTCATGGTCATATTTAAACGGTAACTTTTTCAATTGCACATTTAAAAATAAGTGTTTTAAAGAAATACCTTTAAATAATAATGTGTAATTAGCCAAGTTATATTAAACAATTGATTTAATTGCAATTATAATACTTAAATTGCTTTATTATTTTATCATTTAATTTCATTAATTAATTTTTTATAATATCAACGCTTCATGGAAAATATATTAAATTGGCGAAAATGGTTTCAACTATCAAATAAAATATTGTTTAAAGGTTTAAAATACTATCTAATTAGTCCTTCATTTTGCAGTGCATACTATTTGATTTTAATTAATTGATTTCGTGCTTCAAATAACATGTGGAGTGTGTGTCATGTGCAATGTGGCAAATGCATGATGCCACACATCATTTATTTCTGTGAATACACATTATTGTATTGTGTTTGTACATACATACATAGTATAAAATATTCAACAGCATTTCGCTTCTCTAAATATTTGATAGACTGAAAAATAAGCAAAGCCAAGCAAAAACAACGACGACTATTTCAGCAGCGACGACAACAACACAATAAAGTGCAGTAAACAAAATTCTCACTGTGATTTTTATGCTCAAGAGCTGGGGGAAAAGAAATGGGAAAAATCCAATAAGAGAGCTATCCAACCAACTAACTCGGTCACTCTCGCACTTTGCTTTGACTGCAGCTATCCCGCTCTTTTCTCTTTTTTTTTTGCATTGTTTGCTCGCGCTTCTTCCGCTGTTTTCTAGTGCACTCAAAAGTAACAGTAACAGCAGCAGCAGCAACAACAACTACAACTAGAACTACAGCAGCAGCAGAAGCAACAACAACAACTACAACTAGAACTACAGCAGCAGCAGAAGCAAAAACAACAACTAAGACTACAGCTACTGTGACCTTCAAATGCACAAATTGACTCAACTGTTATTGTTGCTGCGGTTGTTACTCGTTCTTGTTGTTGCTGTTGTCGGTTCGCCTTATGACAGCGCTGCGCTGAGTTATTAAAATTTGTTTTTGGCAATGCATTTGGCTGGCATTGTGTGTAATCTACTCGTATACTTCCTTTCGGGTTTCTTTCTCGTCTATTCTTTTCATTTCTTACGTTTTCCATTGTTTGCTCTTTGCGCACTGTAAACGTTTCTGCTTTGTGTCAGAGCTACTCAAAACCACAATAATGATTTACTCAGAATTACAATTACAAGTTTCAACAGTTTGCCAGAGCGCATTTTGCCAATGGGGCGTTCATTGCATACATGTGCTCTCTCAATTGCTCCATTTAAATTTTGTTTGTTTCATTGAAAAGAACAACAAATATTTAAAAACAATAATGCGATTAAGTGAACACGAGGCAGATGAAATAGTATTTTTATAGCTGAGTAGCTTAAATATTGTTTATGGATTTTCAAACGTCTGCACATTAATCGTTTCGGCAACAAAGCTTTTCAAAGCTTCATTCTCAGTTTCTTTTAGGCAGTGGGTTTAACGAAACAAGTTATATATTATAGATTATTATATTATTGTAATAATAAACATAAATTAATAATATTTCGAACAAATTTATAAGACCCATTACAAATTTATAAATAATTGAATTACTTAGTATTTGCCTTAAATAATTATTTTTGCTATACAAATTAATTAATTAACATTACTTATAATATTCTACTCTCTTCATTTTTAGGTAAGACCGAACAAAATATTTTTATGCTTTTTGCAATACTTGACTTGCGGATATATTTTGAGCAGTTTATTGTTATTTGTGTAAGTAATTAAATAAGACTTATTCACATTGTTAAGCACACACTTAGCAGGAGTTTTTCATAAAATGCTTTATTTAGATTTACGCTCTCGCTTTTGTAGGCAATCCATTATGCTTGTCTAATGGACTTAACGTGGCTTGTATTTATTGCAGCATATATTTAATATTTCTGCAGAATTTGAAATGCTGTAAGCTGCAGCTTATTGTTGTTAGTATCCGAACCAAAGAGAAATCCGCATTAACCATTTGCCATACGCGTTATCCTTGGCATTTAAAGGTGCGCCCTGAAGATTAGCTTGAAGTTCTTGCTGTCTGTTGTCGTTGTTGTTGTTGTTGCTGCTGTTGATTTTGGTTGGCAGAAGACCGCGCTTGTTGAATTATTTAAAAGACAAGTGCGCAACCCGCAACCAACCTCCGCGTCCGTCCGCGAACAACAACGTGCAAGGATAAAAGCTGCCAGCCTGGGCCACAGATAAAAGTGTAGCATACTTTAAGGCGTCGACGGCGACAGCGACAAAGGCAGAAAAGGGACAGAGTACAGAGCGGCAGCTTGATTATGTCTCAAGTCACTCCACGTAGCGCGGCCACAAAAAAGAAATTAATTAATTTTTAAGCGTAATTAAATGCAAAGCAGCACTTGGGCTCAAGCCCACGCTGCCAAGCTGCCAGGCAGCCAGACTTCGGCCCTTCGGTCCTGGCAGCGGCAAGGACCTCTCGCAGTCGCGCTTTGTTTGCCAGGCGTCCGTGAAGGCAAGGCTGCGGCGCAAGGACGCGAATGCTGCGAAGGCGTACAAGAAACCCAACCGAAAAAACAACGAAAAAAAAAGTAAAAACACAGGCCACCAAATAACTTTAGGTTCAACTTGAGCAGCACCAACTGATTCCCTTCAAATGAATCTCTTTCGCATTTTTCACAAGCCGAACCCAGAACAGAACTGGAATAAAAAAACATACACAAAATTGTTATCCACTCGAGCGCTGTTAATGGGCTTCAATTTCGTGTTGAACTTTTTGTTTTGTTTGCCTTACGGTTTGGGTTGCAGCTTTGAGTTGGGACTGCAAATGATTGGCAAAGGTTGAATTGGCCCAAAAGGCGACAGCTAAACTTGAAATCAAGTTGACAGTTGCCCTAAGACTCTTTCTCTCTCTCTGTCTCTCTGGGTCTCTGTCTGTTGTGTGTATCTGGCATTGACTTTTGAGTTCGACATTGGCAATCAACACCAAGAAATGCGAAGAGTGAGCCCAATACCATTTCCATTTCCATTTTCATTCCAATTCCCACTCCAACAATGAGGCAACAAGGCAACAACAACAAATAATGCTTCCTAAAATTCGCATTCAATTTTTATGGCTCGTTTCGTTTGGCTGTCCGTTTGCTTTTCTGGTCAATTTCACTTTTATGCTTGCAGTCATCAGCTAAATGCTTTTACTTCGCTCTACACAAAATCTACTCAGATATTTGTATGTACAGACAGCGAGCTATCTATATACTCCCCACAGCTATACTATGTATATATCCACGGAGTATGTTTGTGTATCTGGACAACATTTACGTGTTGGTTATTTTTAGGCGCGTGTACACAAAACAATTACGTCGACAGCGACGTTGGCAGCACAACAAACTAAAACAACAACTAAAACAACACAACAAGAACAACGACAACGACGCGTCGCTTTAATTGCGCGCCGGCTCATGAATATTCAACGGAATATTCAGTGCCATTTGGACATGAATGAACCAAATGATTTGGCTAAGAACACCGAATAATAAGCTGTGGCAGGATTATGCGCTACAAGTTACAAGCCATGGACGGCATCCAAGTCCTATCTGATTACGTAGAATTCGAGCTGAAGTCGTGTCATGGAATATACAAATAGCTGATTAAAGTATAATTACAGCTCAAGTGATTTTCGATACATTTATTCAGCTGATTTACATGATAAACGCTCTCAATTGATTAAACATAAATATTTGCAGGTTGTAACAATTGTTTTTGTATGCAACAACATTCAACAGTTTCGTTTTATATATTCGCACAATATTTCATTATAATTTGGTATAATTTATATAATTTTTACATGCTGTTAGCAGCAGTTAATTCTATTGTAACTTGACGTATACGTAATATTTGCATTCAAAGCACTTTTCCCATATGCTAAACGTTTTAATTACAGCGATATATACGCAATCTGTGCGTCGACTTCTGACATGCATAAATTAATAAATTTATTAATCTGGAGCTACAATTGAATTGTCGTCATCGAATAGAGTTGGTTTTTTTTGTATAGCACCTAAAACGACGTCCCTTGGTGCATGTGGAAGTTTATTAATGGACATGCAACGGCAACGGCGACGACGACGGCAAACGTGCCACATGCCACACAATTCAATTAAATTTATGCCAATGTCATTCACTGTGCTTGTGTCAGTTGCTGTTTTAAGTTAATTAATCAAAGCCGAGGCAATTTTTGCAAACGTTGCGGTCGCTTTTGCAGTTCGTCGTGCAGCCGCCGTTGGCCATTTGAATTTCGAACAGCAAAGCAGAAGCCTGCTTCATATACGTGTGTGTGTGTGTGTGTGTGTGTTTTCTGGCTTGTGGTCATAGTTCTGGACAGTCTCGCTGATTCCACAATTTGCCGTTTGACACGTCTCAGAGCTGTGTACAAATTTGTGGCGCAACAGCAGCAAAATATAAAACAAACAAAAAAAAATAAAAATTACAGCGACTACAAAAAGGAAACGAAAAATGTCTGGCAGGTGATTTTTTGGTCTGCAGCAAATCTTACACAAAATCGGGAAAATCGGAGAAATCGGCAAAAATGTGTGTAATTTAAACACAATTAGTTTCGACCGATTTGTAAACAAATTGTGCATTGTTTTCGCTTGGCGTTCGCTGTGTGTGCTTTAAACATTCGCTCCCATTGGCCGCCAATTTTTGGCCACAGTTTTGTTGATGCGAGCTCGTTTTGTGTTCGTTTCTATGTGTGCTCAAGGTAAAATGGCGCCGCATTTTCTCAATTGGCATTAGCAAGTTAATTTCGCAGCCGCCACACACTAGGGACAGGGGAAACAGAGAAAGAGGGGATGAGGAGATTGGGGGGCAGCTTGCGGTTGGCTGGCTGATTGGCTGCGATTTTTGTTGCACGCTGCTAATTGCCACTTGAATGCCGTGCCGTGTTTGTGCAGCTGATTTTACTCGGGCGCCTGGGGGTCAAGTTTGCACAGCAAAAGCAAAAGTCTCTGTGGCGCAATGTGGACATGGACACCATGCGGCAGGCACACAGAAGTGTGTGCACACAATTTACACGGCGGCGACGGCAAACAGTAACAATGCCACACAATTGTGTCCTTGCAAGGACACACACACACACACACAGCTGGCACGTCAACGTCTTGGCTGCTGGAAAATATTGATCCATTTTTCGTACTTTTTTAAACGCTCAACGCTTGTCCAGGTGCGACGCTCTTCTCTCTCTCTCTCTCTCGTCTTTTTTTCCTGTGGCTGAAATTTATGAATTGTGCTGCTTTCTTTCTGTTTTGTTTGCTTGTTTGTTTGTTTGTTTGCTGGTGCGTCACCTGCGGCTGCTTTACGTCTTGGCAGCCAATCGCACGTTGCGTATACGCGATGTTTATTGATTGGGCTCATTTTTTTGTTCGGCACGGATTAGTCGTTGGTGGGCGCCCAACGAAATGTGCTCGCATTGACGCCGCATTATCCCCAGGAAATCTTAATTGAAGAGCCACAAAAGCGAGAACTCGACTTGATTATGCTGCGACCGAGTCGTGAAGTTGGTTCTGCCAGCTTTTTGCGGGCGCCACGTGCCAAATAATAATAATGTTTAATTTGCATGCGCCAAGCAAAACGTGTGCGGCAGACGTGGCGTATGCGCGATGTACGCGATGTGCGCGATGTGCGCTCTGCGGCTTACGCTCGTTATAAATGTTTAATGGACTCGCACTGCGCGTCACGCAGCGAGTTTCATGAACTTTATTTTTTGCCTTTCACTTTCACTTTTCCCTGGACGTTTTTCTCCTTCTTATTTTGTATGCATTATTTTTTGGCAAAATGCAGAAATGGGAGCAACAGTTTCCGGCGTTTCCATGTCATCGACAGCGACACAATTATACTAAATTTCCCGTGCGGAAATGTAGCGCACCTTTCTGCCGACTTACTGTCGACTCTCTGCCAAACGATCAGCACATTTTGGCAGCTGGCAAAAGTTCAATTTCGCATTCAATTTGCCATTTCCACAAAACGCCGATACAGAAATTGCCGCACTCCGCACAGAGACACACACAAAATATTCAAACAATTTGAATGTGCTGCGAGTACAAGCGGCAGTCTAAAGTGCGAGTGTTGTGAGTACTCATGCCCCTCTGAATGTTACAGCGAATGTTTGTGTGTGTGTGTGTGTTTGCGCTTTTATCGCAAAACGACTTTGACTTTGCCGCCAAGCGCCGCTCAGGACGCTCGGGGGCGAGCCACGAGTGTGTGGCAGTTATATAGACAGTTAAACGATAACACACACGCACACACACATAGAGTGTCACGCTTCGGCTGCAGCGACAAATGTGCGATGGCAATGGCAACGTGTCGAGCATAAGTAATGTTTATTTTTTCTCTTCTTCCTTTTTTTTTTTTTTTTTTTTTGGTTGTTAGGCTACATGCATGTAAAACATGGCTAAAGGGGGAGACACGCCCCACTCCACGCATTTCTTTTGGTGCAGAACGCCCTAAATCCACGCAACACGGAATTTGACAAAAACTCGACAGTTCTACAGTGATTCTTTTTATTGCAATCGCCACCAAAAACACAAGCTGTCAACTGACAAATCAACAAGCAAAATATACGGTTAAAAAAAAAAGAGCTGAGCAAATAAATAAATATATACAAAAATATTATTAAGAGTGATATAAAATAATAATATTAATATAGTATTTATATGTGTGCTTCTTCCAATACCGCAAAAAAATTAAACGATGGTAGGTTGTAAAAATGTTAAAAATAAATATAGTTTTTTTTCAAGTGCTTTAAAGAAGGTGATTTTAAAAGCTGAATATTTAAAAATTATTAAAATTATATTATAGAATAAATTTTAAAAGAAAACTATAAAATCTTTTAATATTTTTAAAGCACAATATCAATGAAGATATTTTACAATATGCTAACTAAATTTCGTGTGGAGTTTTTTAATCAATTAGTTAAACTGTCAAAGACTTTTCATGGCTCTGTTGAGTTTAACGATTAATGTTGATTTTCCCTGTGTTCTTTTCTAATTATGGGGATGTAGTTTGTCGGCTTGATAACTTATTGAATTTGCTGCTAGTTTCGAAGCTTGTAAAATGCGCTCTTTATTTAAATACGCTGCCCTTGCAAGTCCTTTTTGGCTCAGTTCGCGTGACTGGCAACCACTGTGCATTTGGCAGCCGCTTTGCCACTGACAATGCCAATGCCAAAGCTCAAAAATAGCTCTGAGCTGCTGCCCTTTATTTCTTGTTGCCGCATTGTAGTTGCTGACGCTGTTGCTGTTGCTGATGTTGTTGCTGTTGTCGTTGTTTGTTGTTGCGACTGTTGTTGTCATATTATTGACCCGCATTCAATTTTGTAAAATGTTCACAAGCTGCCGCCGTCTGCACCAGGAGCTCAATAAAGGCAGAAGTGTTGGAGAGAGAGAGAGAGGGGGGAATTTGGGGGAAAGGGGGGAATGCCGACGGGAGTTCGGGATGTTGGCAGTCGTTGAATTTCTGATACAAAAGTTGTTCAGTAATTACGTTCCATTTGCTGTTGCCGCTTTTGGGGCCAATTTCATTTCATTTCGAAACTGCCGCCGTCGCCTTTCCCCCCACCTTGCCAGGCACATTATCTGTGGCACGTACAATGACCGGATGTGTGCATGCATGCAACTCGATAGACGGACGAAAGGACGACCGGACGAACGGACGGACAAAGTTGAAATCGAACATGGCAACGAATTCAAAAACACAGCTGGCAAGTGGCAAGTGACCGAAGCTGCTCAACATTTTCACATTTTCCCATTTGGCATTCCAGCAATCGGTTTAAAAAGCGACATTTCAATAATTAATGTCTGCATTTAATTGGCGTCTCTGCGAGCTGCTTAAAAGCAGCTCATATTTAATATGCGAAAAAAAAACACGGGAAAACAATGAGGAAATAATACAACACAAACAGATGCAAAAGCAGAAACACGTGCAGACAAAGACATCACTCATACGCCACGTGGCACGTGCAGCAGATGCCATAGACCGAGAGAAGTGCTTCGGTCTGACAAGCCGACGTATTTTTAATTAAAATATGTTAATGTAGCTGCGAATACAACCTGCACTCACTCAGATACTCAGACACACGCACGAACATTTATTTTGCCGAAAGCTGCTTAAAACTCGCTGCACGATGAAAAAGTTTGCCAGTTTTAAGGTCGCACTACAACAACAACAACTGCAGTGATGTGTCTGTGTGTGTTGGATGTGTGTGTGTGTTGCTTGGGTGTATAACTTTGTAGTCGTATAAACATGACAGTCATGTGACAGCAACAACATCAACAACTTGAGCGCCTGAATTGCCATTAAATTAACAACCAAATACTGTTTTATTTTTTGCTGCGAAAAGTATGATTTTGATTAAACAAAATGTAATTTCGAATGCAATTTTATGATATTCAGTTGAAAAGTTTGTACAACGCTTACGTTGAGTTCATTTCAAACTAACTTCAACTTGTTAATTGGCTAAATTATAAAGGCAGCTGAAGGTTACATATTTGAGATTTTAGTTTAAATACAAATGCATTTTTAAAGCGTCTGTAAAATGCAAATTTATTGTTAGTGATTAATGGACAGTTCAATAGAAGTGATTATTAAGCTTCTTAGCTTTTATATTATCTTATATTTGCTTTTGTAGAATTATAAAGCAATTATTAAGCATTGATAATTATACTATTGCAGATATCCTTATTTAAATGTAGTGAATTTTAAATAAGTCAGCTTTAAAATCAAGCTGTTTCCTCTTAGCTCTTCATTTGTATCTAATTTTGTCTGTTGGATATCTCTTAATAAGTGTGGCCCACATAAACATAGACATTGTCAGTCATGCCTCACCTAATTCACGCTGCCACCAAGTACTTAAATTAGAGAGCACACAAGACAGATAATGCGCTGCAGCAAATAGGCGAAAAACTGAAATGGAGAACTTGAGCTAAAGGCTGCCTGGAGATTTGGTTGGTTGGCGAATCATCATTGCTGGTTTACGAGTGGCTTACAAACACACACACAGACACACACACAATTGCATTTGGCAGAGATTTGGCAGGTCATGCTCCATTTAAGGTCAGGGCTTTAAGGCCTGGGCTGACAATGCGAAGCGGGCTCCCAAAAGTATGCAGTGAAAAATTGCAAGCCGAAAAATTGTTACACACGACGAGAACAACAACGACGACGAGGCGAAGAAAGAGAACTCCAATCGAGCGTTAAAGCCACAGACAACATGTGTCTGTGTGTGTGTGTGTGTGTGTGTGCAACAAATCAAATTAAGTTAGCCGATAGCCATGCAAACGAAGGCAAAGCAGCAGCAGTTACCTTGATATTTCTGCAGAAGGATGTGCGGTGCATTCGTATCAATTCATAAAGAAAGAAATTGCAGCACACTAAAAATAAGTAACAAGAGAGAAAACTGCAAAATGAAATACGACGCTCCGAATGTCGTCTATCTTTATGTGTCTGCATGTGTTTGTGTAATCGATGGGAAGTGTGCAGCAAGCGTTGCGTTTAGTTTGAATTTGTGTTTCATTGGCGGCGAACAAAAGGCAGCAGCGTTTGATGAACGTTTTAGATTTCAGATTATTTGCGGACTTTTTTACGAGGTCTTTTAATCGACTTGAATTGCAAAAGTTGAATATTTACTTAGTTTCATTTGGCAAAGAGTTCAAATATGAAGCAATCAATTTCAAGCGATGGCAACAGTTGGAAAATTAAACAGCAAAATGAATAAGGAAAAAGTTTAAAATACTTTCATTAGACAGAGTAATTGCTGCTTTTATTAGACTATTATTTAAAGCAAATATATTTCTTTAAGCCGCTGGTAAACGATAAGTAATTTTTATAGAGTAATTTTTAATGGAGATAAATTTATGCATTTATTTGCTGATGTAAACTTTCGCTGCTAATGTTTGTGCTCAATTCAGCGTTTATTCTTATTGAAACTGTTGGCTACTGAAGCCGCTTTTAGACCAAGATTATAGAGTGATTTTAATAGAGATACATTCCTTGTGTTCTCCTTAGTGTAAGCAGAATTTGCGGCAACTTAAATTACAAGCACATGCCCGAATAGGCCGCAGTTTAAATGGGCTTTGCATGCGGCGTGTGCAACAATCAGACTCATGGCCACACAGTCGTGTGTATTCACAGATTTTTATTCGCCTGGGTCCTTGTCTCGATTGCCAAAGTGTCAAAGGTTGTTTTGCATCGCCATCGAAGGACATCGCGGCTCGCAAATGCGTTTATCCGAAACGAGAAATGTCGCCAAACGAGAAATCTGTGCAATAAAAACAAGAACAACACAGCACATAAAAAACGAGAAAAGAACAAAAAGAAAAAAGAACAGTAAAATGCCGCCAAGGTTGGTGGCAAATGGCAAAAGCCTTAAAGTGCGCAAAAAGCTGAGTGAAGTGCGAAGGGACGCGTGCAACGGGGCGGCTACTTAATGTCAGTTCCATTCGCTCTTCAGTTAATGATACTTATCATTATCGGCACGCGGTTTGGCGTCGCTTGCGCTGTCTTTCTTATCAGTGCGACGACATTGAGTTGAGTTGCTTTCGCGGCACATTCATTAAAGCACGCACACACACACTCACACACACACACAGACAGTAAGGGGCGAGATTACGTATACGCCCTGGGCTGCTTTTAAGTGTTTGTGTCGCTGCGTGTCTAACTTAATGTGCCAAAGTCTTTGGCGCTGCCCCCCACGTTAAGTGATAAAAATATCGCAACAAGAGCTCCGCAACCTTCACAACAGCCACGCCCCTAAACCCCCGCGCCCTTCCCAACGCCCCCGCAGCTCAGTGGGCGGGGCTGCACTTAAATCTGTGCTTGTTTCAAGTATGCATGGCGCACATTTTAGCGACAACGACAACAGCTTCGGCTCCAGCGCTTGGCTCGTTTTAAGTGACTCTTGCTTGGCACGACATCTTCGACATTTTACTCCCACTCCCCCCATCCCCTTTCTCCGCCTCTCTCACCCTCTGCGTCATCGACAGTTGCAGTTTCCCACTTCTTCGACTTGTTGCGCTGCTTAGCTTTGCTCTCAATGAATTTTAGAGTTTAGGTTGCTGCTCTCCCACCTTGAGCACAAAATTGTCCCAGTCTGCTTACCTCTCCGCATTCTCTCTCTAGCTCTTTCTCCTGGCTCAGTGCCCACCAAATGTTGTGTGCATTTTGGAGTAGCCAAGTTTGCTTTTAATATTTAACAAGCGCAATTATTGAGATGACTATTCCAGTCAGTTTGTATTCATTTATGAAATATCTCTAAAAAATATTACGTAAAACTCTCTCTCTCTCTCTCTTTCGTCTTAACTTTGGCTGAAAGTTATTTTAATGACCGCCTTAGTTAAATGGCGAATGTTTGCTTTGTACGTCAAACTTTTTCTTCGGCGCAAGCTCCAAAATTTTCAACTCAATTTCTGTTTCCGTCAAAGCAGCGCAATTTTAATTGCAAAACTTAGCTGCTGGCGAAATATGAAAAGTCATTTACACATCGATTAGGCTTTAAATTGCCAGACGAAATTCGCTTATCAAAATATTTCAGGAAATTAAACTTGATTTCATTTTATTTATGTTATTAAACATGGTCTTAAATTCATTCTGTTTATTTTATTGTATAAACAATGTCTTATTTTGCTAGAATTAACTGAGAACATATTTATTATATTCGAGTATTATTAACTCTGCATATGAATAACAATATTTTTGCCTGGAATTATAATTGTTATTCATCTAAATTCTTCACATGAGCAGATCTTGTGACTAATGCTGCAAGTTGATAAACAATATTTGAGTTCAAAGCTTCTTAACGAGGCAGCTGCACATCAAATAAACACACATACTTTGAGCGCCGACAACGGGTCGTATACGCAATGCAGACACACACAAACACACAGAAAATCACGAGGCATTGTCTGCTTAATAGACACACACATATCATGTGAATTATGTGTACACAGCTAATAGGAAAATTTTCACACCTTTCGCTATATATAAACTCACTGACTGACTGACTACAATTACTATATAAAGCAATTGATTGGCAATGGCCAGACATTAATTTGCAGCGTTATTAGTCGAAGCTGTTGCTGTTGCTGTTGCTGTTGCAGCTGTTTGGCCAAATCGAACATAATTTGATAGAGCGTTTCACGAAAAAAAAATGCCAGCCAACGCCCTGTTGACCTCTGTTGTTGTTGGCTCGACATCAATTTGCGCTCGTTGTGTCAATCTGCAGGTGGAATCGTGTTCGATATCCTGCGTCCACTGCGACTAACCTCAAACACCTTCCCCCTCCCTCCCCCCCCTTTCTGACAATTTGGAGCCGCGTCGAGCGTTGAGATTTGCTGTTGGTTTTTGGGGGTTTTGGCTGCCAGTCGTTATGTGTGGCATTGTAACTGCTGCTGTTGCTGCTGCTGCTGTCGTTGTTACTGCCAATTAATCATATTAATTTGCTGCAGCCCTATCGATTTTTGGCGCTTCCAGCTTGCTTGCTTGCTGTCATAATTTATGCAAATTTATGCTGGCTAGAATTGGGGACCAGCACGCACCCGCAGGCCATAAAACATAACTGTAATGCAGATGTTTTTCTGGCCAACTTGGCCCACAAATTATTGCCAGGTGGCAATAATATCAACAACAACAAACGACGACGACAATCGCAAACATTGACGGCGCTTTAAAAAAATCTAATTATCTGCTTCAATGGCAAAATTTAATTAAATAAGTTTATACAACTGTCGTCGTCGTCCTCGCTGTTGTTGTTGTTTTTGTTGTTGTTATTATTGCTGCCGCTGTTACTGCTGCTGTCGATGCCGTAAAGTTAATTAAAAAGGAAACGTTGCCACGTTAACACACACACACACTCTCACCCTCGCCCCCCTCTCGCCCACACTCCACTCCTTTCTTCCACATTCTTTTGCAGTTTCTTCTTGTATGCGCATTTATGTGTGTTCTGAATGTGTGCAAAGCGATCAACTTGTGCCAACTTCCTTGACCAAAGTTTGTGTCCCCTTAAGGACACATTCTCGGAATACGGCAGCGACGTTTAGCGCAGGATATATTCTAGTATTCATTTGAGCAGCAACAAACTCAAAGGAAATTGGCTTAGCAATTTGATTTAAGCAGAACTTTTCACATTCTTGATGATTCGAGATTTTGGGCATAGAACAAATTGAGCTGCTATTAATAATTTTCAGTAAAGTAAATATAAAATATTGTCAAATAAATCTATTTTGCATCAATAAAACATAACTTTTGAAGTTCTTCTTGATTAGAGCAGAGTTTGCTCGTTGAAAAAACTAAGATGCTATGAATAATTTTCTACTTTATTTTTACTATAGTTAATATTAATTATTGGCTAACAAATGTGTTATTCAATATTCTATTTTAGCTGTATTAATTAATTAATAATAATTAATTGAGCAGATATATGTTGATGAAACTGAGATGCTTTTAAGAATTTTGTACTTTCTTCGATAGAATAAATATAAATTGTCGACTAATAAAAGCACTGTTCAATATTGAGTTTTCTCTGTATTAACAAATTTATCTAGATTGCTGATAACTAACAGATATTACTGTATATGTTTAGGAAACTTCTTGCCGATGCTTTTTGCTCACATCTTTTTTCTTAGCAGCAAATATCTTTTGAGTGTCATCGGCCCAATTGCCCAGTTTTCTTCTCTCTATGCGCTTTTCAATTTGCCAAGTTGCAGCTGGCATTTAAGCTAATGCATACAGCTGTGCTCATCCATTGGGCTCTTGGATTTAACTTTCGTTATTAGTGTGCTGTCAAGTTCTCTTTCAAGTTGGCAAATAGAATAGAACTTGAATAGGTTCAAAGTTTGCCAGCGCATTTTTGCATTCGCTTTCATCTGCCGCTTGTTGCTCTCTCATTCTCAGCCTGAATGTCGAGCAAAGCGGCTTGTGTTCTTTTTTTTTTTCCTAAGCGAATTAAGTGGAGCTTATGATGCGCCTGTAACCTTAGCCGCCCTCTCGCCTCACAACACAAAAAAAAACAACAAAATAAAAAAAAAAAGACAAGACATACTTAACTGTTTGCTGGGGGTAAAGTAGAAAAGTTTTTCACTTGTTGAGGCAGGGAATTGCGGCGACAGGAGGCACACTGAGAATAGAGCTGACATCCATTAACTTTCAGAGATATCATGTGAGCTTTGCGGCTATCCCAGCGACAATTTGAGGTTCAGTTTCAGTTTCAGTTTCGGCTGCGGATTCGCATTCAAATGCAGTTTGTACTCAGTGTGCGCTCTGCTTTGCGCCCTGTGTATGTGTGTTTAAGTATTAATAAGCACACACACTCGCCCACACACACAAACATACACTCACTCTCTTTCTCTCTCCCGCACACACTCACGTTGTCGACACTGAAATTTGGCGGCTTCGCCGCGACTAACGCAGTCTCTCTGCGTCTAACTGTGACTTCTGTGCGCCTGGCTGGCAATTTCATGAATTTCACACATACATAAATTCACACACACTCTAACAGACTCACACACATGTATACACATTCAGTGTACGTTTCATATACAGAGAGTTTTGTGTATGAAACGTTGAGTGTGTTGGGACTGAGTTGAAAAAATAGCGTAAAAAGGAATATAAAATCTCTTGTTGTGCCCGCTTCTTTTTGCTTTCTCTTTCTACCTCTCGGTGTTTTTTGTTTTATTTTTAGCTTTACTGTCCTTTTTTGCTATACATTTTATGCTCAATGTTTCAAATGTGCAACTGTTGAGTATTTATTACACTCTCGCTCTCTACATGAGAATGCGAGCTTGTTTTGGCTTGGATTTCAATTTCAGTGTCGGTTTTAGTGGCGAGTGGCAAGTGGCAAGTGTATGGTGGCTATTTCGTATGACACTCAGGGGATTCACGCTTGAATACAATTACATATTTGTCAGGTATCGAATGCAGAGTGGAAGGAAGCTAAGCAGATGTCTATAAATAGCACTTACTAGAAAGTTAATCAGATGGATTATTTATAAGATGTAAAGATACTGAGATGTATTTTGTAGAAATTTAACAAGTAATAGTTTAATATATTTTGATAAAAAAACCTATACTATTTACACATATTTTCTGAAAGCAAAACTTCGTTTCTAAAAAAACCCAAGCTATATTCCATGTTTAATCTCGATCATAAGCTTTTTCTTCTACATTGTAACAGGAAGTCCCTCAGAATCTTTAATTCTGATGTAAATACCAGCTTACCCGATTTTTATCAATTTTCGTTTAGCGATCGATTTGCCAAAAAAAGCTCTGCTTTGTACATCACATTAACATGACGCTATTCATGTAAATTGCACTCGGTTCAATTGTCACATTATCGTTGTTAGTTCATCGTCAATGACGACCGAGTTTTATCTAATCTTTGCATAGTATATGGTACAACAGACACACTTTCCACTGGTACCTGTGTCGTGTTTTCAATGTCTATAACCTATATTTAGCCAGGGTCAGCAATAGCAACAGCAACAGGAACAGCGCACAAACAATTGCAACAATCAACAATGAGCAATCAGCGACTGCGATACAGCTTTATTCAAATGGCTAAATTAAACAAAAAGCGTGAGCTGACTGTGAAAATAAACAGAGCAACAAAGTTTGTGGCACATTATTTAGTGGCATTATTTTTAGGCACGCGAGTAAACACAACAACTACGGCAAAAGGCAAATAACAAAAAACCGAAACTAAAATAAAATTACTTTCTTGTGGTCTGTGCGAAAAAAATAGTTCGGAGAACAAGTTGAGCAAAATGATTCAATTAAATCAAAAACAATGCAATTTCTGTAAATTATAAATGCTGAAAGCTCAATAATTTTTTTAAAGTATTTATAAATAAAGTTTGACAGAGGATTCACAACAAACTTGTCGTAGAAAATAAATCAAGTTTGCATGAAATTCTTGGAAGTTTTACAACAAATTGGAAATATGGAAGTTCAAAAACACTTGCAAGGATTTCACATTTTATTTGATGTTTATTCGCACAGAATACACAAAAAAGCGAATGCTTTTAAGCAGCGTAAACAAATGAACAAAAATACTCAAACTTAAATAGGATGGAATCAAAAGAACGATGTAAATCTCGTCGCACTTAGTCGCAGTTTTGTCAATTAACTAGCACCAAAGAAAAGAAGCAAAAAAAAGGCAAAGTGAAAATCACTTAAAATATTCAATTACAAAGTCTAAAACGAGATAATGTTAGTAAAAGGGAGAAAGCAACAGCAACGAGTAAAAGCGAGATAGCGTGGACAAAAGGCGAATATACGGAATATAGGGAGGAGGGGAGACAAAGCGAAATAAAATCAAATTGCGAGACAAAATGAAAGTCTGCGACAGCTGTCGAAGCCAACGACGGCAGCTAACGGCATGGGAGTGAGCGAGAAGGGGAGCGAAAAAAGAACTGGGACGAAGATAGAGGCAACGGAAATAGCGTGTAAAAAGTGCAGCAGCGTCGCAGCGACTGCAACAACAACAGGTGGCAGCGACAGTGGCAGCGACAGCGACAACGACAGCGCACACTGCGGTCAAATATAGAACGTAGTTTATTCTATTCACGGCCTGGTGAATGAAATAAATAAACAGTTTAAAATGCATTTAATGGATTAATTATTGTGCAAAATAGTTCATAACTGCACAATGCAGTCTAGACTTTGTTGTGAGTTGTGGCAATAAAAGGGATATTTAATGCATAATATTAATATTTAACAAGACTGTTTATAAATATTTAAATAAGCTTAAGCTGCAAACTGTGCTGAGCCACTCTTAAGCTTGGCTCCACTGTGCAGTCCAAGTCATTGCTGCAGTTGATGGCAACTGTCGTTAGATGGCGCTTTGCTGGCATTTTGCCGCTTCAATTTATTCCATCAAGCTCTGCTTTGTTTTTGCATATTGCTGTCACTGCAGTGTGTGTGTGTGTGTGTGTGTGTGAGTCTGTTTAATCTCTGCCAGCGACAGTCTATATAAGTGTAAGGGTGTGTGTGTGTGTGCGTTCTCTCTGCCTTTGACTTTAGAATAAATATTAAGTATGCTCACTCAGTGTACGTATTTATGCAAATAATTGTTTTCAGTCGAGTCACGACGCCAGCAAACTACCGAGAGCTGCAGCTAAAGCGAAAGCTGTTGCTGCACTTTTAATCTGGCTACAGCAGCAGCTGGGGCCAAGGCAAACACAGCAGAGGAGGAGGAGAGGGGAGTAGAAAGAGAGGTAGAAGCAGGTACCGGAAACCAGCAGTTGTTAACTCTGATTTAATGGCAATGGCGCTGGCTAACTGAGGCAACCTGAGGCTGATTCTGCTGCTGCTGCACTCGACCATAGCTTACTTTGTCCCCCCTTGCCCCTCGCACCACCCCGGAGGCATTTCCACTCTGTTGCCGTCGTTGTTGCATCTTCCGTCTGTCCGTCTGTCCATCTGTTCACCTATCCGCGGGCCATGCTCCAACGGAAGTGGCTACGTGCTGCGTTTGCGTTTGCGTTTGTGGCAGCTTCAGCTGCATGCCGCACCGGTTACGGCTACGTGCTGCGGACGCTGTTGAGCAGATTTAATAGGTTAATGGCAGCAGCTGCTGCTGCTGCTGTTGCTGCTGCTGTTGCTGCTGCTGTTGACTGCAGCATCCTCCAGCCTGGCATTATGATAAACACACATTTGGGAGTTCGGGCGCCGATGCACGTTTAAATCACTTGGCTGGGCGCAAAAAGTTGAAGACATTCAGCCCAACAACAGCAACGACAACGACGACGACGACGACGTCGACGACGACGAGGTCAGCTGCCATTGCTGGCAGGCATTGAATCAGAGCGCCTTTTCCGGCAGCAATTTGCTCGATTGTGGCCAGAAGTTTGCATGCAACGCCAGGACTAATGGAAAGTTGAATTTTCTTTTCTGTGTGAGTGCCTGGAAGGCAAGCAGATACCCTTTAAAAATGCCATTTGCGCTTAAAAGCGGGCAATAGTTTATTTCATTGCTTGCACTTTTAATGGCAGCGTGCTAAGTGCAATTCATCAGCATTAGCTGCCAACGTTGGCTGCCCGTGTCATGAGAGTGCAAAAAGGGGCAGCGAAGCCAAGCCACACACATATAAAATATGTGGCGAGCTGGCGGACAATGTGCAATCTGTGCCAGGCACATGTCACCCACACACAAGCACAGAGACAGAGAGAGACCGAGGCAAGGGCGAGATGTCAGCAACAGTGGAAGCAACAGAAGCAGCAGCAACAGCAGCAACAATGACAACGACAGCAGCAGCTGTGGCAAAAAAGGCAGAAGCAGCAGAAGAATGGAGAGCAAAACTATAATGACAGCCTCTAGACAAAAGCCAGCTGGGTGAGCTGCTGAGCTGCTGAGCTGGCGCTCGCTTGTGGGAGGCAGCAACAAGAACAGCAGCAACAATGGCAGCGGCAGCAAAACTTTAATGGTGTCAGTAATTGTTAACTCAAGCGACGTTTATTTCCTGCCTGCCAGCCTGCCAGCTTGTCTTTCTCTCTCCTTCTCTCTCTCTGCCTGCCTGTGTGTGTGTGTGTGCATTGCAAAAACATTGCATACTTTGTGGCGCTTTTATTATACAATACTGTACATCTTTGCTTGGCACTTTTACGCCGCTGTTAAGGATATAAAAACAAAAGTCAAGTGTCGCCAGGCAGCTGCCACAAACGCCCACAACACGGGGGGGCCAAGCGGGAAAATGTGTGTGTGTGTGTGTGTGGCAGCAAATGCAAGCAAGTAAATTACGTATACGGCATGTGGCTGCCATTCTTTTTTTTTTTTTTAGCGAAAATAAACGTGCGCAAATTAACTGGCACTCGCACATCACATTTAATTAACACTCTTGACACTGAGGCCACTGACTTCCCCATTGACGCTCAGAAAGAAAGCCAGCCAACAATTTTACAACATTGGCCACATTTGTCAATTTCATGTCAAAATGCGAACACGAGCCCCAAAATAAAACGGAATGCGAGGAATGCCACAACAGCGCCCAGCTTCAAGGATAACAAAGTCGTTATAAATTTGTCTAGACGCCCGCTTTGTCTAGCGAAACATGACAGGCAGCAGAAGCGACCGAGGCAGCCGCCAACTAGCTGCCCAGCTGCCCAGCTGCCCAACTGCCCAGCGTGTTGAGTGACATTATTGTCCATTGAAACCAATTCGGCTGGACCCACAGTTGCTGCCGCTTTGTGTGGCACCAATTTGTCTGGCTGCCACATAAAAATTGTTTTAAATTAGTTGTTAATTTGACTGTTTTTTTTCCGCCCTGTTTATTTTGTCACTTTATTGCCCATTGGCTGCATAATTTATAGAGCATTTCGTTAGACTTTATGGCGCTGCACGCGACTTCAACTAGACGCACGCAATTATGACTTAGCTTAGTGCTTAATGCAGCAAATTGGCTGCTTCGAAAACACACACAAAAAAAAAACCAAATGCGAATTGTATTCGACTCAACTTCTTATATTGATTTTTTTTTTTGGTTGTTCTGGGCTGCGCGGAAAAATTCTCTCGCTTCTGCCGCTCGCTCGCTGTCTGAAGATGCCATAAAATAATGTTAGGCGGCGGAAATTACTTAATAAATTATGCAGCGCCCGATGTAATATTGCCTTGCACGACTTTAATAAATTTTAAATTGAAGAAATTGCCGTTGTTGTTGTTGTAACGAAATGTGGAAGGTGTAAAAACGAAATGTGGCGAGTTATTGTCAAATTTGTGCGCAAATAGCTGTCCAATTACTGTGCATTGCAATTCATCATAAATAAATTGAAGTCATTTGGCTTATGGATGCGGATATTTGATTTATAGACTCCCGAGCCGAGTCGGCAATCAAACATCGAACTTTATCTGTGGCCTTCCAAGTGATTAAGCAATAAATCCATATACGAGTTGACAGTGAATTATTAACTGAGCCCGGGGCGAAAATGCGAAAATGTGAAAATGCGAAAAGTAAGCAAAAGTAAAGCTATTTGCCATATGGCATTTGACAGGCAGTCGGAGAGACAGCCAGGCAAAGTCATTTCGAGCTTACGCAAATGGACTTTGACTGCTGTCATCAACGTAGAGCAAGTAATACCTTCTGCAGCATCCTTGTGGCAGCGTCATTGCCAAACCAGAGCACGTTCGACTGTTAAATATTTGAGCAAAATATTAAAAGTAGGCAACGTGACACATTTTTCGCACGCCTTCGAATCGAATTTCGCCAGCGCATAATTTGCGCCTCGGTTCCCAGTCGAATGCAATTTAAAAGATATTTCCAGCCTACGGTTCGCCTGGCACTTTGAGGGCAAACAAACGAACAATTCCAAAATGAAATAAATGTTTTGCAAGGGCGCGTCGAGTTCTTCTTGTTTCCCCCTGCGCTGCCTTTGCCTTTGCTTTGGTGGCTCATAAACGTAAAACGCTTAGCATTAAAGACAAAAAAGGGAAGAGGCCAAGAGGGGAAGGGGAAGGGGAAGGTGAGAGGCAGGGCGTTAACAATGCCGCCAAATGAAACAACAAAAAACATGGCCATAACAATAAAAGCACAACAATAAGCAGTAACAACGACGACGACGACGACGACGACATCGGCAAGGATGAGCAGCCAAAGCAAGGACGCCAGCGGCGAGCGGAACAGACGAGAGAGCCAAAGCCGTAGACAGAGACGGGGATAGAGACAGAGCTAGACCAAGAGACAGAGCGAGAGAGAGAGAGAGAGAGCGACAGTAACAGAGACAATTCTCCTCATGGCTGTGTGGCTGCCAAGTGTAGCAGATTAAGGGAATGTTTGTTAAATGGCACACGCCAGCGGGGGGAGAGGGTGGAGGAGGGAGAGTGGGGATAGAGAGCTAAGAGCAGGCCTCATAATTTGACTGAAACTGAGGGGGGCAGGGGGCAAAACTGCCTGTGGACGCAATGTCCCGGCAGGGCATAGACAAAACACACGCTAATAAGCCGCAGTCGAAGACAGGGCGAAGGCAAGTGACAGCAAGCTGAGAGCTTAAGAGAGAGAGCGAGAGAGGTAGAGACAGAGAGAGAGAGATAGAGAGAGACAGGGAGCGAGACAGAGCGAATAAGTTGTCGCTTTAAAGCACAAACAAATGCCAGGCGAAGAACCTGAGGCCTTTAATTTCTATCATTTTGCGGGGCTTAGCAGACATTTTAATTAATTAAAACTAAAGGCGGAGAAACCCGCCTACGAGATTGGTTAGCATATCGAAGTGAAAGCGCCCGAAAATTATGCGGCAAGCCGAAGAATATTTTCATTTTCATTTCATTTTCTTAATGCTTTTTAAAAGCGGCTTATAACATAACCTAAGTATGTCCGTGGTTATGTGGTCTTATTTTCAAGTACAATGCAGTTCACTTCAATAGAAACAAAGCAGTGAAATCGTCGGTAGTAAGCAAAATAACGGGAATGTAATATAATTAGACTATAGAAATAAATCAGAAAAATATACAGCTTGAGCCAAAGAAATATATTTTGAAAGCTAATAATTTTTACGCAACAATTTAGCTAGAATTTTGCAAGATTTTATAAATACAAAAAGTTTCACTTAATGTTGTATTTGCATATCTATAGTAAATCAATTAATAAATGATTTAATTCAAAAGAATAGTTTTTAATGCATGATTTAATAACTAAAGAAATATTTGATTGATTGAATTATTTAAGTGTTAGATTAAGTGGACATTTGAAATGAAATATATTAACAGAATTCAATATATTTATATTTAAATACATTCTTAAACATTTGAAAATATATATATTTATAGCGTCAGTCAATTAACTGTGGAAATAGTTGTAGGCATTCTCAGCACAAATTATTTGCTAGTGTTTTTATTGTTTAGTAAGTCATGTCACACGTCGAACCCTAAGTAAATGGCCCGCGGTGTGCGTGAAACATTTTTTGTATTATGCCTCAATACACATGAATGATTTCTTTGTCGAGGCAAAGCTCGGAGCACAACTCAATTTGATGTGGCAAATACGCAACACACACACACACACAAAATACATTGTTCGCTATATATATATATATATATATATATAGATATGTATGTATATGTGAACCTGCTCTTATATGGGGATATATTCAATATACGAGTATATACAATTTCAATTGATTTGCCGTCAATTTCATTTTGGGCCAAATTCAAAGCGTTAAAAGGCAAAAATGGCCTGCAGAAAAAAGGCAGACACACGAATACACAGAGATATGCGTATATATACTACATAAGAAACATGACGCTAACATTGATGAATTATTATTTCACACACACACAACACACAGCCACAGACACAGGGAGAACAAATAAATACATTACGCATACGCAGCGTGGCGTCGAGTCAAGTTGAGGCGGCCGCCTGTCAGCAGTGTTTGTTGTTGTCGGTTGCCCCGTTAGTCCAACCGCAATCATTCATCATGCTGCACAACAACAATAACATGTTGCTCTCTCTCACTCTCTCTCTCTCTCTCTCGACTCTTCCCCTTCCCCCTCACTCCCCTCCCGTCTCCAGTCGCTGCTGTGGTTAGACTCGCTCACCATTTTCCGCTCATTTTAGGCCCCTTTGCAGCGCCTTGACATCGATATCGGTGTTAATATACACTCTAAATGTTGCTCTACTCTCCGTATTCTCTACGCGTCCCTCGCCCTCAACTCCACACAATTATCAGTTGCCCCACGTGGCTGCGCTCGCTGGCAATCCATCAATGTGGCAAGCCCAGCACTTTGTCTTTTTTGGGGCCCACACCTGATGAGCGCGCTGTAAGGAGAAGTTTCGCAACTAGAAGTGCATTTTATTGGCCAGCAAATTATGGCATCAAGTTAAGCAGGCAAATAGCGAAAAAGAATTAAAAGTAAGTAAAAAGTCATTAAAAATCACTTGAAAGTGCTTCGACTGCAATTTGAGTTAACAATTTCGCCTCATTATGCGCAGAACACGGAGACGGAGATGGACACGAATTATGGCCAATGCCATAATGGCCATTAAAACTTTTCTCTTTCTTTTTCCGCCAATGGCCAAAGCGAGAAAGAAAGAAGGAGAGGAGAGCAGAGTCAAGGTGCCTGAGACACATTAGACCAAAACTTGTACAATAATCATTTGGCAACGACTGATGGTCAGTCAGTCAGTCAGTCTGTCTGTCTGTCTGTCTGTCTGTCGTTCTCGTCGTTGTTCGCATTGTCCTTGTACAAAAAAAAAATGAGGAAGAAGAACGAGATGTGCAGCACACACAGCATAAATGTGTACGTAAAACAAAAAAAAAAAAAGAAGAAAAATCGAAACGAAACGAAACGAAAAAGAGAAAATTGAAGGAGGAAAAGCAGCAAAAAAAAAGCAGAAAAACGACAACTCAGATAGAAAATTCAGTAGAGCGCAGCTCCGCAAACTGCGCGGCTGTCAATACAAAAACGAACAATTAGATGGTTGGCCAAGAGTGGCAGGGAAAGCGGGAAGGGGGTGGCAGGGGGGCGGGGAACTGTCAATGACAATGAGCCAAGGGAGGGAGACAACAAAACTGGGCAACAGGCGAATCGTCCTTCTGAATTATTGAGCGTGCTACTTGTTGAAAATCCAAGGATGTAATGGAGCCTCGCACTCATACATATATAAATATATATAGTATATAGTATATATAGTATATATATCTGAGTGTAACTTTAATTTACTCATTTCAACAAAACGTTAAAAATTTACCAAGTTATTTCCCAAAGGCGAGAGCGTGAGAAAAGTGCTCGCCAAGAAATGCGAAATGCGAAATGAAAAGCGCTAAAAACAATTAAAAACTTTGCGGCGCACTTGAAGAATGTGCGCTCAGCTCAACGTTCAACGCTCAACGCTCGACGCTCGACGAACGCTGCCTGGCAAAGCGTAACGTGCCCGAGTTTATGGCTTTTTAATTGCTTCGCTTGGCGGGGAAGGGAGTGAAGTGGACGTGGGCGTGGCCGTGGCTCGCCCGAAGGTGCTAAATTGGAAATAGGACCTAAGCGCTTTCACTTTCGCTTTCTGTTTCGCTTTATTTATCTATACGCGTTAAAGCGTTTTCAATTATCTGAAAGCGCTTGAACACAAATTAAACTCGCTTATAAACAGTTTGGTAATCATTTGTTTGACCTGCTTCACATATTGTGCATAACTATAATATTTGTGTAAAATTATTTAAAATGCAATTAATAACGCTGCAATAGCAAAAGTAAATAGCAAACGTTGCATTGCATTAATTAAATTTCGAATGCCTTGCAATATAATTAAGCAGATTTTGTAATTGCTTGACAAATATGGGGCAAATAAAATATTTATTTATTTAAAATACAATTGAATGCAACACTTTTTACGGCACATAAACAAGCAAACAAAGCTTTATTTACAAACAACGCTTTTTAAAATGAACAAATATGGCAATTGAAATTCCATTTATGAAAACACAAAATTGTTGCATGTTTTTGAACTAAAGCAAATATGCTTTGACAGCTAAATTAATTAATTGATTCGGGTGAAACAAAATGCATTAATTGCAACACAATTGCAAACTTAACTTAGCTTAAGTGATTTATTCTCAAGTATGTCAGACATGATTCTGTATTCCTCATGATTTTATCATTCGATAGACTCCTTGTTAATTAATGCAACTGCTATCTTATTTCTTTGCAGACAATGTTTCAATAGAGATGGCCAAACTTTCGCGACGTGCTTCGTCGTCTGCAACAACGCCGTCAACAGCAACCGCAACAGCAACCGCAACAACAGCAACGACAACAAGAGCCACAGCAGCCACAGTGCGTCATGCTCGCGACGCAAATCAGCAACAACTGCAGCGCAACACGCGTGCCTCGAGCAACATCAACAATGCTCAGACGGCGAACTTTATGGATCCCGATGCCAGCGTCGCTCACGAGCTCTCCTCAGCAGCCGCCGCCGCCGCCACAGCAGCTGCAGCCGCGTCCCCTTCCTCATCAGCAGCGGCAGCGGCAGCAGCAGCGGCTGTGGCGGCATCGGCGGCAGCGGCACCGCCAACTTACGCCAGTCCGATACACCACAACACTGCCGTCAATCCCTCGCCTGCAACCACACACGTACCCGTCTCGGCCACGCCTTACATGCCGCTGCTGCCGCCCGGCGAACGCAATCTGACCGAGGCCGAGAATGCCGCCGAGCGAGCGCGCATTCGTGAGGAGTTCTTTGCCACGTACGACGTGATGACGGGCGTCCGCATCGCCGCCACGCTGGGCGGCTTCTTTGGCCTGATGGTCTTTCTGATCGTGTGGAAGAGTCGCAGCAGCAGCAACGAAACGCTCAAGGTCCTCAAGGACCCCAAGATGGCGGCCGTCGCCGCCGTCTGCATGCAGGAGGAGGAGGAGCGCGAGCTCCAGGAGGCCATCGTTGCCACCGGCATGTCCATCTATCCGGACGAGTACGACGCGCTCGTCTATCGCCGCCAGCGCATGCTGTCTCTCGGCAATGTGAGTGCGCCGCCGCTGCTCAATCGCGGCTATCGCTGCGCCTCCGTCGGTAAGCCATTGCGTATACGTAATATGCTAGACGTAAATTGCGTTTAAACTGCGAGAGTGCTAGGAAAATTACTCTTCTTTAGAAATTCTAAATGTATGAGGCTTATTTCCAGATCTTTTTACTTGAAGAGTGAAATAATTATTTAATTGATTTAATTATTTAATTATTTATTGCAATAATTATTTAATTTCAATGTGAATTTAGTGTAAGACTAGAACTCTTAGTTTGCATTTTAAAGCTTGTATATAAAAGGCTTTTTTCAACGCTTCTTTTAAGCGTATAAATATTGAACATATAAAAACTACTTAATTCTTCTACATAAACCTATTTTTTTATTTAAATACTAATGTTTCCTTAGGAATTATGCCAACCACTTAGTTTTCATTTTAAAGCTTGTATATAAAAGGCTTTTTTCAAGGCTTCTTTTAAGCGTATAAATATTGAACAGAGACTCATATAAAAACTACTTAATTTTTCTAAATAAACCTGTTTTTTCATTGAAATATTATTGTTTCCTTAGGAATTATGCCAACCAGAATTCTTTGATGTCTACATTTTGAACTCCGCTAACAAGTTAATTATTGTTCTTTTTCATTACAGGCGGCGTGGGCGTGCCCGGACCTGTCGGTTATAGCTATCTGCTGGAGCCGCCGCGTCGCTTCTCCTACTCGGCGATGTCGGCGGGCGGCGGGGCTCCTGGGGCGCCAGGACGACGCAAGAGCGGCTCGGAATCGTCGCGTATTTTCAGCAATTATCCCATGGGCGGCAGCTTTGGCACCGACGATTACTTTATGGAAACGGAAGACGAGCTCGAGCACGAGGAGTACATGCAGCAGGATGCCCACGAGGAGGAGGAGGACGAGGAGCAGGAGCAGCTGCACCAGCGCACAGACTCGACGCGCAGCAAACAGGGATTTCTCTCAGTGCCATTGGCGGTGAGTGGCAGACACATAAATTAGTAGTTTTTCTAGTGACATGACTTAGAGAAAATGAAGAGTACGGAAAAGCGAGTGAAATTAAATAATCAACTCTTTAATCAATAACACAAAGTATTGAAATGTAACTGAAATAAAGTAAGATCTGCTAAAAAATTCGAAATTCGCTTATGAATAATGCAAAAGTATGGAAATTATTGTTGGCTTCTCATTTTTACTATTGAGGTTATTAATAAACATTTTTAATCAACAGCATTTTCAATAATTGATACAAATCTAACATTTTGATACATTTTAAAGTCATTTACAACTTTACACTGAAATGTCGCAGCATTTTGAATTAATTTCTTTATACAAAACGCATTTCATGCAATATTTCTTGTGCTCCACAAAAGTCTTACGAAAAACGAAGTAAAAGTGAATTTGTCATATAAGAAACGCTTCAAATCGGCCTCAAATTCAAGTGTTAATAGTTTGTATTTAGCAACGTAAACTTTGTTAATTCAGTAACGCACTAAATTCCATTTCGCAAACCGTCGTTTCAGGGCCACGATTCGCGTCGCAGCAGCGCGATGACCTGCTGCAGCACCGACAGCTCCTACCTGGAGCGCCGCACCTCGGCCTACACGCTGGGCATGAGCAATCTGCCGCCGACGCTGCAGCGCAAACTGTCGACGGCGTCGCGCACCTCGAGCATCGAGAACTGGGACTATTACTACCCGGACATTCAGGTGATACAGCCGACACCGAAGGCGTCGCCGTGTCCCTCGGAGCGCAGCATACACGAGTCGACGACGGCGACGGCGACTGCGAAGGCGACGACAGCGGCAGCGACGGCGTTGAGTGCGCCGAGTATTAAGCGCAAGCACAGCATCGTCTCCTACGATCCGGAGAGCAACCAGGCGGGGCGCAAGCAGCAGATACACTCGATCAGCGCGGACACCGTGGACGTCTATCCCTACAACCAGGTGGATGTGAGTCTGCCGCTCAAATCGCTGCCACAGCAGCAGCAGCAGCAGCTGCAACACTTCGTCGACTCGCCGTCGGAGGAGCTGCGTCTGGGCGTGCGGCGCAAGCTGACGCTGGTGGAGCTGCAGCGCAACGTGGAGAGCAACAACAACAGCTTCCCCTACACCGCCAACGCGGCGGCGCCTGCAGCTGCCAACACCGCAGCCACCGCAGCCACCGCAGCCACCGCAGCCACCACAGCCACAACTGCAGCCACCAACAATGCCACCTCGAGCAGCATCAGCGTGGACAGCACTCCGGTGAGTCTGGATCGCCTCAATGGCAGCATCAGTCTGGGCACCATCTCGACCAAGGCGGCGCCCCCGAACGCCGTGCCGCCCGCCCCACTCGACGGCAAGCGGGCGCCACTGGCCTCGCTAAGTTCCTTTAAGATCTCGTCGCTGGAATGCGCCGACTCCGAGCTGCGTTCCCTCGACGAGGACTCCGTGTTCGGGCTGGGCGAGAGCGCCGCCGACACCGACGACGACATGCAGCAGCTGAGCAGCGACAGCGAGGAGCAGAATCTAGCAGCAGCGACGCCTGCGCTGGCCAAGCCCAACGTGGCCAAAGCGGGGCCCGTGGCGCTGCCCATCAAGCGGCTGAGTCTCAGCGGCATGCCGATGACGGGCGCCAGGCCGCGACGGCCACAGCTGCAGCGGCATCGCACCATCAGCACCACCAGCGGCAGCTGCGCTGTGCAGCCGCCGCCGCCGCCGCCGCTGGAGACGCACTTCGGTGCCGTGATCTGCAGCCCGTTGCAGCCGCGCCGCGGGCAGCTGCTGCAGCAGCACAGCGATCCGCAGACGACAACGACAACCACAACGACGACGACGACGACGACGACCACGGAGGACGACACGTGCTCCACGCTGAACACCGAGCTGGGGCTGCTCGAGGCGGTGGCCAGCACAGCGGGAGGCGGTGGCGGTGGCGTCAGCGGTGGGGGAGGCGGCGGGGAGTCGACAACGCACACGCAATACAGCAGCCTCAACACGGTCATCAGCCTGGGACAGTCGAGTCCCAGTCCACAGCTGGACAATAATTGCGTGTGCGCCAGCGGCTCAACGGTTGGCCATGCGACGATGGTCGCCAAGCAACAACTGCCATCCAATAGCCAGAGCAACAGCCAGGGCAACAGCCACAGCAACATTAGACTGGGCCACGATCCGTGCGCATCCTCCATATCGGACTCGGTGATAGCCAGCAGCGCACAGCGGCCCCAAAGCATCTGCATGCCTTCCTCGCTCAAGGAGCTGATACTGCGCGGCGGCGGCGCCACCAGCAGAAGTGCCCACCAGCTGAGTCTGCACCACAGCGAGGCATCGAGCGCCACGCCCGCCGTGATGCTCGAGTTGCCGCTGATTCGGCTGCCCACAGACGACGACGACGATGACGATGACGACGACGACGACGATGAGGAGGCTGAGGAGGGAGATTGTAATGTGGGCGGTGCGAATGGCGGCGAGGACAGCGTGGACGATGAGTCGCATTCGCGAGATCCCAGTCTGCCCGGCAGTTCCAGAAAGTGGTCGAAGGAGACGCTCTTCTAGCCCAGCGAGCTGCAGTTGCGTTCACGATCAAGAGCTTAACGAGTAGATTTGTTGGGTCAACCAAGCAACCTAGTACATAAAGAGCTAAAAAGTAATATACACATATAGTATTTGTAGGCAGGAGCCGCTGACGAAGCAGCAGCAGAAGCAGCAGCAGCAGAACAACAACGTATTCGTACTTAGAGACTGTTGTCTATTATTGTTAATAGAACTCTAAACGTTAAGTAGTGATACTCGGATTTATTTTTCACACTATATCTATTAACAGGAAACATACATGCGAGATGTATATTTATATACCTATACAGCTACAGCTACAGCTACAGATACAGATACAGATACAGCTACAGATACATATAGTATACACCTACATACATATATATATATACATATATTTCTATATAGTACTCGTAGTATTTTTGCCAGCAGCCAGCCAGCAGCAAAATGAGTAAATTCTGCAATCTCCTCCTCCCCCCTGCCCCCTTCACATACTACAAGTATAATATCATATTTATTTATTTACCTTTTCTATAATCAAATACATTCTTCTAGTGTCTTAAACAGCAGCAGCAGCAGCAGCAGCAGCCAAAAACAAAAGAAAACAAACAAAATACGAGTATTAGAGATTTTTTATAGATTGCACACGAGAGAACTTTAACGAAACCTTCAAAACCAAAATGCAAATGCAAACAAACTGATGTACACTGAGAGCAAAACAGAAGCCTAACACAAAACATATATAAGTATGAGCCATAATATTATTACTTATAATTAGATGAGAACTTAAAGACCTCGATAAGCATTAGTCGAACTCTATTCTACTGTTCTTCTGCGTCTTCTCCTTCTTTCTCATTTTGCTAACTTTCAGAGCATCTCTTTACCAAACTTCACGTATTTTCTGGGAATTCTTCTTCGAAAACAGATTGAAAAAAAAACACTTTTTGGGAAATGCGACAAATTAAAGGCCATTCGAATGCAAATTGTCAAAATTAAACAAACCAACAAAAAAAAAAAAAAAAAATTATAGATAAAAACGAAAAAGAAAAAAATGGAAAATTACTATGATATATAATTAGTTGTTGTCGAAAAGAAAATGAAATTATAGCGTTACTTAAAAAACAAGTGTTAAAATAGTATGAACAATTTCCTAACTCATCCCACCTACGCATCTCTATTTTTCTATGAAAATGCATTTGCTCCACAAGCGAGAACAAAAGTTATAGCAAATATGAAGAATTATTGAATATAATAAAGTAATAACTTGTATTTTTCAAAAAAATGAAAGCAAATCAAAATACATATAAAAAACCAACCATAAAGGGAAAACCACTAAAATTAAAATCTATATTATAATATGATAGACGAGTATAAAGAAAAGAAAAGAAAAACAAACAAATAACTAGAGCTGCATTTTGCCGTTTTTGTGTGGGAGATTCAACGAAACCTATTAGAGACTTTCTCACATGCCTGAGCCTAATTTGTACCTATCCTATTGCATAAGTGTAAAAACTAAATCAAGCCCTATTTAAAAGTATTTTTGAATACTAGTAAGGTATTTTATACGATGAACAAATCAACTCAAATGGCGCCTAGGAAATGGTATATCAAAAGCAAAGTAAACAAACAAAAATTAAACTAGAAATATACTTGCAAGTATAAACATATAAATAAATATTTAATTGTTGGTTATATGCTGAAGTCAATGAAAAAACAAAAAAAAAAAACAAAATTCAAAAAACGATTGTAGCGTTAAATTTGTTTCACAACAAAACAAAAATATATATTAACTAATAATGTAGCTAATATACTTATATATATATACATTTAACAGCCAGAAGCGATGGAAAAATAATTAAAAAATTAAACAAATAATATGAGAAAATCGTAAGTTGTACAAGTCGAAGTAAAACGTAGCAGAACCAATTGTTAAACCTAAGCTTATTACAAATATAAGAGATCCAAATAAACAAAAATCGAGCTGTTGTATTAAATGAACAATAATGAAAATGTATTGAAAATGATTCAACTTGTACCCACTTGTGTGAGGAAAATAATGCGAAAAATGCGTCGAGCGATTTTTAAATGTCTTTTTAATTTAAAATACAAATCTTTTTCAAACATACATACATAAAACACGAGGAATACTCTGTGAACTGTTTTGTTGTGCCGTTTTCTTTTATACTTTTGTACTAATACTATTTCCTATAAGTATTTCACACAATCCAATCTTCTAATTTCCATAATCATGTATGTACCTTTAGCTAAATTTTAATCACAATTGGTAAAAAACACGAAAACAAAAACTGAGAAGAGAAGCATGGGAAATGAAAGCAATTGACAAAAGAAATATACTATTAAATACAGTTATAAAGCCAAAGAGCTATTGAAAACACTTAGTTAAATGTTATACATATATAATGAAAACCAATGAAAAAGCAAAATTGATGTAAATGTTAGCGATATTATTGAGAAATGTGACAAAAATGAAAAATAAACCAAATGAAAAAAAAAAACAACAAAAATATACACAAAAGTTGCAAGACAAACTCGTTTCACTTTGAGACACTTCTTGGCAGAAGCTTTTCTTTATACAGCATAAATTATGTACAATACTAGGTAGACAGTCTTAGTATCTATATTTGGTGGAGTAATCCTTTGGTGACACAACCAAACCACGTCCTTTTCTTGCTCCGCGGTACACTGTCTCCACGATGTCAATCATTTCTTGTTTATCCTCCAGCGGCCAGTTGATTTTGTTGTTGTTACCCGTGCCCAAATCAATCATAATGTGTTTGTTGCGGAAGAAGAACATCACGGTGCAGGGATCGTACAATTCGTACATTTTGTTAAAGTCCGGGACCTCGGTGATGTCTACCAAATAGATGACGGCAAAGTTTTTCACCTTCTCGGCGATGCTGTACATCACCTCATCCATTTTCATGCACGCGGGATCCCAATCATGGCCAAAACGTATAACCTACATAGAATAGGAGATAATCTTTAATATAGTCCAATTGAGACTTCAGTGGCCAGACGTAAGAACTGGCAGCACATTGGAATGTCTCCAATTACTTACGACAACGCGATCTTCTTCTGAGAGTATGGCTTGATCCACTTGCCAGCCATTGTGCAAATGCGGTAACATATACGACATCTTTAAGCGTTTATTTTTATAATTATTTTCGAGAAATTGATAAACGTAAACAACAAATCGCCAAGCCGATTTGCGAGCAAGTGTGACTGTGAAATAACATCGACAAATATACCGAAACATATCACACTCGAAACTACGAACAGGTCACACTGTCCGGTGTATTGCAAAAATGTGAAAACGATAATTGTTTACATCAATAACTGTATGTTGTGCAAGTTTCCAGCGCAGCCAACTTCACTTCACGCGCCAAAGAGAAAAGTTAAACTGTTTTAAATTATTGTGTGTGTTTTATTAGCCGTAATTAGTTTTTTTTGCGTCGCGTGTGAGTTATAAATACTTTTGCTTAAAGTTATCAATCTGCTGCAGCACCTGGACAGTCATCTCATTAATGACCTCGTTCCTACTCTGATCCGAAAAATCTGGTAAACTGCGTCTTGTCACATAGTGATTTGGCAAATTCACCTTATGACGACCAATGGACTTGATGATCAGCCACAGAATGTAGAAACTGAACCACACAGTGAAGTACAGAGGTATGTACCACAGCTTGCGACCAATGTAGAAGTAACTGTACTTTTTAACACGGGGCTCTGGTGGTGGCGGTGGCGGTGGAGGAGGTGGAGCAGGAGTGGTTGGCGGTGGTGGTGGCGGAGGCGGAGGAGGTGGTGGGGGTTCCACGTGATGATGATAATGATGTGGATGATGATCGTCGTAGATAAGCTCTGGATATGAGACTTCAGGAAACGAGGGATAAGCAAAATCATGATGATCGGGATAATGCTCATGGTGCTCGTGATGGTGATCATGATAGTGTGGCGGTGGCTCTGCGTAATCATGATCATGTCCATGATCGTGATCATGATGATGGTCATAATCGTGGTCGTGGTCGTGATCGTGATTGTGGTCTGCTGGCTTGGGAGCCGCTGACTCTGGATGGGATTCCAGCCAGCCTGGTGGCGGCGTTGCATACTCCATGTTGGGATCGTATTTATTGTCATCGCTGGGCTGCGTTTGGCCACCAGTTTGTAGGGCTGGCAGTGGACCGTCGTCGCCACCGCCAGTATCGCCGTCGTCGCCTCCGGCATCACCTCCAGCGTCCGCGCCGCCAGCGTCTGCACCGCCAGCATCTCCTGCATCTCCCGCATCCTTACCAGCCTGATCCTTGGCTGGGGCTGGATTATCCTGTGCACTCGCAGGCAGTACACCAATCGTATCATCGTTCTCGGGATCATCATCCGCTGGCGCTGCTGGAGCTGCGTTCGCTGTGCTTGCAGCAGGCTGCTTATCACCGCTAACAGGCAGCACTGGACCAGGATACTGATAGCCTGAGCTGGGACTGCTGTAAGCATACCCGGCACTGCTCAAAGCATTGCCCGAAGCTGGTGGCAAATAGCTGGAGATAGTATCCGAGGGCTGTGCAGCCTTTGGATCTTGCGATGGCGATGGATATTTGGTGTTCAGCGGCGGGAAAGAGTACGCGTCTTTGGGCGGCACGTAAGATGAGACCACGTTGGAGCCAGCTGCTACTTTTCCGTCATGATGATGATGATGATGATCGTGATCTTTGAAGATATTCGAAGCGACGGCTTGGCCAGGTGCAAAGCGATCTTGAATTTGACCTGAGAAGTGTCGCAGAGATTAACATCTGCGGACGGAATAATAATGAAATGCACACTTACCACGATTATAGCCGCGCAGTGGATAGCGATTGCCCTTGGAGTACTTGTAGTTCTGTGAGGGACGCTGTGGACGCGCTGACTTGATGAGCGGCGTGATGAGCTGGCCAAATGGATACGAGGTGCGATAGTCGACAGCACGTCCAGTGGAGGCCGCTTCAATCATGCCCGCCGGCGGCACTTCGCTGGATGTTTGAGTCTGTTCCTCGGGCGTTAAGCTCAAGGGCGTGACGAACACAGTTGGCTCCTCCTCAGCCACAGGCTTCGGCTCCGGTTGCACTTCCGGCTGATGATTGTATGGTATGGGCAAGGGCAGTGCAGTTGTGGTGGTCGTCGACTTTTCCGTGCTCGTTGTGGACACTACATTCTCACTCGTATTGAAACTGCAGATTGCGTATACGTAATGAAAGATCGTTCACTTTTAGCCACTTGAAATGAACTCACATTTTGGGAAATATCAAATCCGTATTCAGCGCCTTGTAGATGCGTGGTCCCTGATCCGCTGCAGCGCCATTGCCGCTCACCAAGACCTGCGAATAGGCCTCGATCTGCATCGGCAGGAGCAGCGAGCCAAGCACAAGGCTGACGACCAAAAGCAGCGCACACTTTGCGCCGACCCCTGGCATTATTCCGCGGTGATTTAATTTAGTTTATCTTGCTCACAGGACACTCAATGTTTGTGTGTGTTTTTTTTAATTAAGTATAATCCTTATTGTCTGTATTGTCATAATCCGGTCGAGCTCCGCGTAGCTCGTGTGCACCGCACCGCGCGAAATTCACGAATCCACTGAGAAACTGTAGCTGGAATGGTTTTATTCCGAGATGCGCTGAGCAGAGTCGTGTATTTGATTTCGTTTTTTCATGACCCAGAAAAAGGTGCTACTAGAAGTGATCTATATAGTGACTTAGTATAGTATAGCTTGGTCTGCTCCATTGGACAGCACTTTCATTTCGCTGTCGCCGTACAGGCGCTAATTAATTGTTACTCCACATATTCAATCGCGGCTCATCGCATCTGCCGTTATGTTCTTTAGCATCCGAGCCATGTTCAAAATTCCTCAATCCGTTAGAGACCGACTCTTGCATCGGGCGTGTGGTTGTAATTTTGCAATCAATTAGAAATCGACTCTAATTCATTAACTCCAATACTGAATCAATTTAATTCATAGGCAACAAACAATTCATATATACATATATTTTTGTCGCTTCCACATTAAAGAATTTTCCGTAAAAATTAATACTCAAATAGAAAAATTAGTAATCTAGTAGAATTGAAAATGTTAGGCTATTTAAATAATTAGATGTTACAGTCATGCAATATATTTGCCCAATACTCTCAAGCCCATCAATCAATTTCTATTTATTTATTACTTCCGCTGTCATTCGCTTATAATATTGACTTTTCCAGACGCTGAATGAAATTGTGAACTCCAGGCTTTAGGTCGCACTTCTCATAGATAAAAAAGGTGATAATTAAAACGAACGCCAAGCTTTACTTTTGATAATTCAGGCAAGGGCTAAAGCAACTCAAATGAAATGAAGAAAACAACTCCAGATTAAAATAAAGGCAAGAGGCGCTTGTCAGAGCTGGGAGTACGTAGAATAGTTGGATGTGGGTCACTGGATCGCTCCGACAACTGCGTGCCTGCTCCGATTAACACCTTGAGGTGAGGTGTGCAACAACTTGTTGACTCCACTCATTGGCGGCTGCCGCAGGCAGTACAGCGGAACAGAACGGAAACCAGTTCTGTAATCGCATTTCAATTGCTCTCTTTTATAACTTTTACTTATTAACATGCACGTGTCGTATATAATATTGTCGGTTCTTGGTTTTTTATTCTTGTGAAATTGTATATGTTTCATATAATAATTGCAAGTCTTTTAATTGTTAGTACACAAAAGTTCTGTTGTTGAAACAAGGAACACAAAATCGAACGTTTTACAAACTAACTAAACATTTTGGTTTCTTCTTTTCTTTCTCCTTTCAGTAGTTGTTTATGATATTTGCAGATAAATGAAGATGTTGCAAATGTGAAATAATAATGGGATTATTTAAATATTCACAAACATAAAACAATAAAAAATACTTGTATAATTAAAAAATCGTGTGCCCTTTACGAGCATTTGTAAGTGTGGTATAAAAAAGCGTGACATTTTACGAATATATATATAGATATATACAGCCTTGGCACATAACGCTGACGTCTTTTGATTTGGTAACTGCGCTCTGGTCTAGAATGGCGAATTCATGCCAAGTTTGGTGCCAAAATCAAGACGAGCTCGCCGCTGATAGCGCGCATTAACTCTGCAAAAATCGAGATTGGTGAGTAAACAAATTAATTTAAGGGGAAGCAATTCACTTACTTGTTCTCCTGAAACTTGGCCAGCTCGCTGACAAAGAGGCTCAGAAGACTGCTGACAAACAGCACCAGCAAAGGCAGCCACAGTTGTGGCAGCAGCTCCTCCAGCGAGTCGTCCAGCAGCATCTGCAGGCCACAGATGAAGCCGTGCAGCAGCAACAAAGCCAGGCAGGTGAGCGCCCAAATGTGATTGGTCAGGGGATTGCGCTGCCAAAGCGCATGATCGCGATGCACAAACGTAATGGAGACGAGAACTGAAGACAAGATATGAAATAAAAGAATAAAGGACGCTTAAGCTCGATAGTTAGATGGACTTACCAAAGTGCAGCAGCACCGCAAACAGAGCACAACAACGCGCTATGTACAGACTCTGATAGAAATTCATTTGATTTTCAATATCGAGATCCGAGTCGTCCGCAAACTCCTCCTCACTGGTTACATCTGTCGTCATGCACATCCAGTAGGCAATGAGCTGCAATTTGAAACAAGTTGAATGCATAATGAAGTGAGTAAAAAAAAGCAATTGATTCACTTACTGTGGCAATGACGGGAACGAGAAACTTGCAGCCGTAGCACCACATGACGAAAGCAAAGGCACGCGAATCGTATTCGGTTTGCTTCTTGCTAGTGGCACGACTCATGATCTTTGGATCGAGATCGATGTGCGCCAGCGAGATGCCAATTAACGGCACGGGCACACACATCAAATAAATGGCCAGCAGCGGTGTGATCAACGGCGGCAGTGAGAGGCACGCGCACAGCACATTCAATATCGATATGGAGCCGGCACAGCACGCCCAGAACTGTATACAGTTCCAGAGGCCGAGCGAGAAGCGGCGTGACAGCTCAATTATGGCCACTAGCGAAAGTGGGTCGTCGCGACAAATGGCTATGGAGCAGGGCAGCGAGTTGAGCAGACGACTCAGATAAATCGGCGAGACTGTATGCGCTGGCGATTGCATGGCACGAGCACCGCTGCCATTCGTGCCACACTCCAGCAGCTGCTCGCTGACCAGCGATTCGTCTGCTGTCGACTTGCCTCCGTTCTGCTTTTGCTGCTCACGCTGCCAGTTGAGTTTGTTGTGCAGAATGTTGGCCTCCGTGTACGCGTCGACATCCTGACACACCTGCGGATACAGCGGCTCCACGGCAATGCTGCAGTCGGCCTGCAAAAAGATGTTGGCATTGTCGTTGCTCGCCGAGCTGCCCAGGCAGACAACAATCTCGCCGTACGACTGCATAATGTCGAGCATCTGGCGTGTCGCCTCCGCCGAGCAGTCGGTGAAGAGCGACACCTGCAACGGCACATTGTCCACCTGCTCCAGATGCGGACGTATGTTCTCAATGCCACGCGGCAACTTGGCGCGATTCGACATGTCAAAGTTGATGGGCGCACTCTGGTCTGTGCTCTCGGTGAGCGTGCTGAGCGACCGACAATTCTCGTCCATGGCGGAGTCTAGGGAGTGTCGCTGCTTATGCCGCTCTGGATCTGGCTCTGCGTCCATATTTAATGCCACATTCTCCATGCTTTCTTTGCTGCCATCCAGCTCATCGTCCTCCTGCTCATTCGAGGCGACATTGCATTCATCGGGATTGGATATGGCACCGGGCGCTGAGCAGCTCAACGTCTTCGACGACTCCAAATTGTTGGGCGGACTGAGCAAGTAGCTCAGCTTGGGGCCGTCCTCCGGGTCACCTACAATATCAGTGTGAGAATCAATGGGCGTGGCTGTTGTCGCGGCAGCTTCAACGTGAATGATGTCGGCACTTGATGGTGGGTGAATGGCAACAGTATCTGTGATGGTGCTGGTGGTAATTGTGGTTGTGGTTGTATTGTGCTCATTATGTTTACCCGACTTGCAGTTGCCCGTCGCACCCTCTGTCGTCTCCTTCGACTTGCTGAGCGTCACCTTTTCTCGTTCACGCTCTTTCTCCGGCTCCGGTTCGCTAAGCAGCGAGATGTGACAATTCCAGCCGGACTCGAGGCCCATCTTCTCGGAGAAGACACGCGACCGCAACTCGTTCTCCTTGCTGAAGTGCACGAAACGAATGCAGGCGCGTTCCAGACGCTCCACCAGATGCACAATGTCATTTTGGGCCTGATACTGCATCGTCACCATGCCAATGAACACCTGATGGCACTGCATCTCAAAGCAGCCCTCCACATCGTTGCAGTCCTCGTCCTTGCTCTCCGAGAATAGCAGCGAGTCCGTGCTGATGCTGTGACTCAGCTTCACATGATGCCCGCCCTCGAAGTCGCAGTGCGACTTATCCACATGCTGCATGCGCAATTTCGATTCTGGCGGCAGCTCCAAATACGCAATCTGGCCATTGCTATGCAGTGGTCCACTCAGTGCGCCATGGATGCCATGACGCAGCGGTCGATATGCGAATGCAGTGCAGTAAGAGGTCAACGCACTGCGCTGGTAAAAGTCTAAAGCGCGCTTGCGATCCTGCGGCGACAGTGGCCGCAAATCCTTGCCGTCCCAGAAGTCATCGCAGCAGTCCAATATAATGTCCGCTGTGCCCTGGGTAAAGAGCGACAAATAGCCACCGGGATTCTCACGCATCACCACCGACAATGAGTGCGGAAACGGCACCTTCACCTTGGTCGACAGCTGGAGCTGTCGCGCAAAGCGAATGTCCCGACGCACCACATCTGGTTGCTGGCAGGAGTAAATGAAGAAATCGGGCATGAGTAAATTCTGAATACATTAGCAGAGGATAGAAAAGATAATGCTGCTAGCTCGGGTGAGTGCATAATAATTTACTTCTATTTGTTACGTCTGGGTTACTGAACTTATACAGCTTTAACTATTTAATTTAAACTGATCCGCTTAAAGCAAATTGAAAAGTTATGTTTATGACCTATGGGAACCTTGAGTGAATTTAAATGTGGTCCTTAAAATAGTCTGCCCAAATATTTAATATAAACTGCACCAAAGCGTTAGAACAAATTTTAAATAAATATACCATTCATTGGGCTATGTGGGAATTCCGCAAATCGATCACTAAACAAATAACTGATACACGTGTAGCACATACTATGTCTGAAGGTCACTCACCAGATGCCTATAGCTGGCCAGCTGTCCCTCCAACGCAAAGCGATCGGTGGCATGGTTGGTGAAGCCAATCTGCTTGGCTAGCTCGCACAGACAGCGTCTGGGGTAACAACAAATCGAACAGAAAATAACCGATTAGAACTGGTAACGACGAAACACGCTGGACGTGCGAAGGTGGTTGCTTGTTGTTATTATGAGCATGCATGCAGTCAAGCGGAATGGGGCACATGGGTGGACGAATAGTTGCTTGGATGGACGGATGGATGGATGGGGGCCGACTATATTTAAGCATTCTTGGCAACATAATAATTTCTTGTTACTTAAAATAGCATGCCAATTAAGTATAGACGAATGTTGTGCGTGGCATGGGGGCCTTTTTGTTGTGGAAAGTGGGTTCCATACACATGCTATATAAGTAGTACATATAGTAGATATATATATATAGAAAAATAATCGGAACAAAAACAAACAAAAAATGATTTCAAAATACACCTACAAATATGTAAAGATACAAATGAAAATGCGTAGTGTGCACATTGCAATTAAAAATTTGCTAAGCTGCGAGATTAGTGTAACGAAAAAAATGTTTAATGTGTATTTACATTGTTAATTTTAAATGCAGACTTTTAGAATGGATACAATATAGGAGGGAAGGTTTAATAATTTGTTCACAATTAATGAAATGAAATAAAAAGTATTTCATTGAAGCCAATTATTTATAAACATTTGTTTTTATATATTTTGTTTTTTGCTTACGGCAAAAATGAAATAATATTTTAAGTACGATTTGTATAACTTTACCAATTGCATGTTTTATTTGTTTTGTTTATATATATGGGGGTAGAGATCGGTTTATCGGTCCAATTGAAGTGTTGGTTGTGTTTTCAATTCAAACAAAAATCAAAAATGCACCAAAAACGTTGTTCTGGGCACCAATCACATTTCGCATATACAACGAGGATGCGCAAATGCTTTAAAAAATCATTAGACTAAATGTTGAATATATATATTCATAATAGTAATTAAGTATAAGTATTTGTTGTATTGGTTATGCGCAACAGATGCTAAGTATGAGAATGGCAAATGAACTACGTACCCATGCAATAGGCTTTTCATACTGGATTCAAACATCGCATACCGATTTGTCACGGGCACCAGATCTTTGTCGAGCATGGCCACGGCGCTGACATGCCCACAAAACTGGGCATAATGCTCATGCGTAAGGGGCGAACAGGTGTTTAATAAGATGGCCAGACCTGGAAGGCATATAGAAGTAATCAGTAACGAATCTACATCAAAATGTTAAAAGACTTTAACAAACCCAACGGCTTCAGTGATTTGATGTGCGCTTTCCACTCGTGATCGTCAAACTCCAGCCGAAACGGACAGTGCTGATCGTGTGTGAGATCCAATACCTCCGCCACGATTCCTCGTTCCTTGTTCTCCTCGTCGTCCACATTGTCGCTCTCCGTTGACATCGACATCTGGCTGCCGTCGTCCTGCGGCTCCTCCTCAGTGTTGTGCAAAAAGAAAACCTTCTCGGCCGTGGGATTTGGCCACGATAGAATGCCCTTCTTGTCCACACAACACAGCGCCGAGATGGAGCCCAGCACCTGCACCAAATTAGCTGAACGCGGCAGCAATTCGCTGTCTCCCTGCCAGAGCTGCGTCCAGATGCGCAACACGTTGGAGCGCAGCAACGAAATGCTGTCATAATCATAGGCAGGCGTATCCAGATCTATATCCTCAAACGATTTGCTGGTGGCCTTTTCGAGTATGGCTTGTGGTGTCTTCAGGAAGCACTGCAGTCTCGCAACACCCCACAGATTCATGGAGATCCACAAAAGTGGAAAGATAAGTGGCAGCAGTGGAATAACTGCAGCCGCTGGGGAAGCTATCAGCACATGGCGCCAGTTGTGCTTCTCATCGGTGGGCAGTCCATAGCCATGCAGACGCAGCAGGCCCGCGAATAGCGTGATGATCAAGGCAGTGATGAAGCCCCATTGCTGTATGTACTTTGTGACCAGCTGCAGCAGAAAATGGGATGATTACGCTTCGATTTAAAACGGATGCGAGTGACTTACCAAATAGCGCTGCTGATTGTAAATAGTTGGCGGGCGATTGAGCGAGTTGCGCAGACACAAACGCAAATTATCCAGATACGGCGTCGTCTCTAAGCTGCAGACGAGATCCGGAATAGGAGCACGTGCCATGGGCTTAACAGGTGGATCGCCCAGCTGTACAGCGGAGGCGCCATAGATTTCGCTAGCGCTAAAATGGCGCTGCGACTTCAGCTCATGGCAAGGACCTGGTGAGATGTGACCAGGTCGCAGCACAATGCAATCACCACGCACCAACAGAGCCCAGGGAAGATTGACAATGTGCCCATCACGATAGGTCCACTGCAGAGAGACGCAGGGCGACATGGGATTACTCAAGTGCGGGTAATTGGCCGCTTGCCATTTGTCACTCAAATGCTGCTCCGCCAAACGCAACTCATTCAACGCGTGCCTCGTCTTACGGAAGATTTCCGTACGCCGTAAATTGCTCTCACGTATGACCACGCACAAGTCGAGCAGAAGTATGGCCAGCAAACAGATGGCTGGCCAGCACATGCCAGTGATGAGCAGAGCACCGCTTGTGACCAATGTGGCGGCAATCGAGAGCCAGCCCAAGGGGCTGTTATATTGATTCACGAACGCGGCACGCAATTTGCAATAGCAGCTGAAAGGGTAGCAAATTAAGTGTTATTAGCCACAGAGGTCACTTAAGTATAAATAGAATTATTTCTCCTGACTCACTGACCGAACTATCAGCACAAACAGTAAGTTGCATTAGCATACCGTAGAAATACCTTTGCTTATCAAACATGTTTATAATTTTTTCTAACTGGAACATTAACTATAAGTTTGTTTGTTTGTATATCGTATTTACCTTTCCGCCCTATATTGTTTCTCATGCTCCTGCAGCACCTTCTCAATTTCTTCATGGAGACGCGATAGAGCCACTTTCGTGGTCAGACCGCGCTGTATATTCTCCTTTGGCGCGGCAGACGGCGCTTGGGAGTGTGTGTGTGCGTGTGCGGGCTCCGCTGTCTGTGGCAAGGTTGCAGGCAACGACGCTGCCGCCGCAGTCTCTTTGTCATTGTTGCTACATTTTGATGCTGCTTCTGCTGTTGCTTCGCTCAGCTCAGGCATTTTTCGCTCTTCACGCGCCACAAATCAATTAATGTTTGCACTACGCACACTTGTTTAACACATAGTTTGTTCAATATTATTCGTATGCGCGACTGCTGCTAGTGGCGTGTGTTTATTTGTTGCTGTTCGCTTTGGCTGTGCGAAATACATATGTGTGTGCGCGTTGCCAAGTGCCAGCATTTGTGTGTAGTTGGTAACGCCGTTCACTGATAACAGCACAGCAGAAAACATTCATATCAGAGATGGGATGAGTGTGCAATAGTTGTGTTTGTGCACTATCGATATGCTCCACCTGCTGCCATCGATTTGGTCCATCACGGACTTGCGATGTTTTCATATTGTCCATCCTTTGTTATTGTCATGTAGTAATTTGTATTAAATAGAAGAAAACTATTAATTAAAAGTGTGTTCTGCCATGGAGCAAGTATGTCGCACTTGCATGACCAATTCTGTGGCATTACTGGATATATTCGCCGACCAACGCGTACCCAGCCTGGCTGAGATGCTGAACGAGTGCGTTACCTGTGAAATAAAACTGGATGATGAACTGCCTAAAAAAATCTGTTTATCCTGCATTTGTGATGTTCAGACGGCATTTGGATTCAAGCGCAAGTGCGAGGCAAGCCATGAGGTACTAAGTGCCAGACTAAAAGAAAACAAATTAGAAGTGAAATGTGATGCACACGTAAAATTGGAAACAACATCGGATGACATTGATCTTAGTTGTGTGAAGTTGGAGGAGCACCAAATTGAAGTCAAGAGAACAGCAGAGAGCACACCGATCTCCGTTAATGACTTGGCCATAGAATTCAATACAAGTACGACAGCAAACGAAGTCAATATTCAATCTGAATTGCTGACAACAGAAAACTGGGAGCTGGCGGAGGGAAATATAGATCTGGGGTGCGTTAAGATTGAAAATGATGAAGCTGTGTCCCCAGAAGAGCAGCACAATGAGTTAGCAGAGTCGGTCCGCAAGGTGGACCACAATGAATCACCAGAGCTTACCATTTTGCCAAAACAATTGGAACTCCCTAAACCTTTACAAACTGTGCCTGTTGCCAAAAAGAATCAATTCCAATGTCCACACTGTCCCAAAGACTTTAGCCAAAGTTCGCATCTCAACGCGCACATTCGCACACACACTGGGGAACGTCCCTATCAATGTCCACATTGCCCCCGTGCCTTCAGCCAAGCCTCAAATCTGCGCAAGCATCTGTGCATTCATTCTGGCGAACGTCCTTTCAAGTGTCCACACTGCCCTAAAGCTTTTACGCGACAAACAGATCTCCAATATCATGTCTCCACTCATCCTGGCCAGCAAATACACAAGTGTCCACATTGCACGCGGTATTTCATAGAGCTCTCCCAGCTTGAGGAGCATATCAGCTATCATCGTGGAGAACGAACGTTTCCCTGCACGGTGTGCACCAAGGAATTCACCTATGCTTGGCAACAGCAGCGACACATTCGCACCCACACCGGCGAACATCCATTCAAGTGTCCGCACTGTTCCAAGACCTGTGTGGACAAAGGGGATCTGGGCAGACACATTCGATCGCACACAGGCGAACGTCCGCACAAATGTCCACACTGCCCGAAAGCATTTACCCGCGCTGCTTATCTTAAGACGCACATCAATACGCACAACAACGAGTCGCAATAATGTATTGCGACTTTGAATTTGGCGAAAAGTCGCTGGTAGTTCAACTATCATTTAAAGTTATTCCTATTGGTTAAGCCGAAATGCGACAAAGTGCAATAGCAAAATAAAGAATACTAAATGTACTTAGTATTTAAAATATATTTTACATGTAAAACGCACTGGTATTAGCATTTTTACTCATAATTTTACTTTGAATTTAGCGGCAATCAGCTGATAGTTCTACTATCGATTTAATATGTTGACTGGGCTATAGGCGAATCGATAGAGTCTTTGTAGTGCTGAGAAAATGTATCGAAACTTGAGCACTGCATAATCGATTATACTTATGCGATAACATATGATGAAAAATTGTTGTTGCATTTAGGATTTGTATTATTTGTATGACGACGGCTCGCCTAAACAAACTGCTGAAAAATGGATGCCAAGTTGGATGTAAGTATTCGCTGCAAGTATATAAAGTGCACATATAACGTGTTAATGTGTTGCTAGATGTTTGAGGACGTCAACACATCGCCCTCGTTGGAGGGTGACATGTCAATTCCCGGCAGGCGCACAACAACAACTACATCACAGAGTGGAGTGCCCGACTACAATACACTGGACGAGCCCATTCGCGAGACCGTGCTGCGGGATATACGTGCCGTGGGCGTCAAGTTCTATCATGTGCTCTATCCTAAAGAGAAGTCAAGTCTGCTGCGCGATTGTACGTCATCAGCACTGATCGTTGTGTGCGTCAGCAGTTTTATCTTATGATAACTCGTATGTTGTTTCAGGGGATCTATGGGGTCCACTTGTGCTGTGCACTTTCATGGCCACCATACTGCAGGGCTCCTCATCGGCCGACAGCATGTCGGACAATGGCCCTGAGTTTGCGCAGGTCTTTGTTATTGTTTGGATAGGTGCTGCCATTGTGACGCTCAACTCCAAACTGCTAGGTGGCAATATGTAAGTAAATGACGAATGCACTTTTATAGATCACATATTTGAAACGTAGATAGAAGTGTGTTTTGACTTTGTGGCAATAAGAAAAGTATTTGTATTTCCTGGTTCTATCGGTATGAACAGCCACATCTCGCAGATTACAAGAGATAGAGCTATCATTTTGTTGTCAGGCCTTTTATTTTGTCTGCTCGCAGATAAATTTCGTATTGGTCTCCTACACCCTTAAATCTTAATCAAAACCAAAGATTTTTGTAGTTAGCGCTTTTATATGTGAATCTAATTCAATCTAATTGCAGCTCATTCTTCCAATCGGTTTGTGTGCTCGGCTATTGCCTGACTCCCGTGGCTCTGGCCTTGATCATCTGTCGCGTCATCTTGTTGTCGTCGCAGACACGTTTTTTATTCTTCTTACGCTTCGTAACCACCACGCTGGGCTTCGCCTGGGCCACGTATGGTGAGTAGACACATCTACTTTGTTATACACTTTATTTTACTTACTTTACTCTATTTCGCTTCGACAGCTTCATTCATCTTTCTGGGACAGAGTCAACCGCCGCATCGCAAGCCGCTTGCTGTTTATCCAATATTCCTATTCTTTTTCATCATATCATGGCTGGTGTTGTCACATAATTAGTAACAGCGTGGCCGTCTCTATGTTTAGTTGCTACACTTAATGTTTGTACTTTCCATAGCATATAACCAAATCGATTGTAAATTTATAAGTTAGAATTGTTGACTCTTTTTTTTTTGGTTTAGTTTATTCTTAAATCTTAGAAATTACATGTGTATGTGTGTGCGTGTGGATGGCTGACTGTTGATTAGACATCGAGACTATTGGCCGAGGAGGCCACTTCGAGGGACATTTGCATTTGGACGCCATCGCCTTTGGTGGGTCGATAAGTCAACGAATTGGCTCGCGCCTTGCGTCCCATAAAGTGTCGTTCCACCCACTTGAGCAGCGTGTAAACGGAGTCTGTCGAGGGCAAACGATGATCGGCCGCGGTCTTCACAATGTCCGACGATGTCACACGGAATGTGCGCGCCATACCCTTGAGAGCCTGTGTACAATGATGAGATTCAATTAGCTGCCTGCCCCTCATTTCAAACTACACTTCAGTTTACTTACCACCATGGCGTCCTCATCGGTCAGATCGTCGCCCACGTAGATGATCTTGATGCGCTCGTTCCAGTCCACGCCGAAAGATGTGCGCAATATGTAAATCGAAGCACGACCCTTGTTCCACTGCACTGGCGGACGCGCCTCCAGCGCACAATGCGCCTCCGTTGCCCGAAAGCCATACTTCTCGATCAGGCTGCGCGCCTTGTCCACCATGTCGGGACGCAGTTGGACGGGCGTCTCACGGTAGTGGAATGTGAGCAGCGCTCCTTTGTTCTCCACCCAGGCGCCGTCACGGCACACGGAGTCCTGCAGCGCCTTGAGCAGATGGCTGACCTTGTCCTCGTACTCAATGGGCATGGGATGCACAAACTTGCTGCCATCTGGATGCAGAATTTCCAGACCATGATTACCGGCATATGTGATGCCGTCGATGCCGACCATTTTCTTGACATTGTCGACGTTGCGACCGGAGATAACAGCCACATAGACGTCGGAATGATTGGAGAGCTTGAAGAGCACGTTCTTGATCTCGGGTGAAAGTGTGGCCAAATCGGGATGTGGCGCGATGGGTGCCAAGGTGCCGTCGTAGTCCAGCAGCAGAGCCAGCTTGTGATTGTAGCCGATGTATCTGCAAAAGAAATCGAGTTATATCGAGAAATAGAGTTGGGAACATGGCGATGTGCTTACTTCAATAAGTAGTCATCGAAGTCGTCCACAGAGACGGGCTGCATGATGGTAGTGCCGACGTCGTCCATCTCCAGAGCACCCACAGCCTTGAGGAAGCAGCGCATCCAGTGGCTGACATCGCACTCGGCCTCGCGACGTCGCAGTCGCGCCATGCGCAGCACACGCTCGTCCTCTGGCATGGTGAGGGCACGATGAATGACCTCGGCGGCCTCGTTCACCTCGTACGGATTGCAGAGCAGCGCCTCGTGCATCATTTCACCGGCACCAGCGAACGGCGAGATGACCAGCACACCGGGCACCTCGTTGATTTGGCAGGCCACAAACTCCTTGGCAACCAGATTCATGCCGTCGCGCAGAGGAGTCACCAGGCAGACAGCTGCGTCTCGATAGAGTGCGGCCAGCTCATCCTGGCTGACATAGTCGTAGATGTAGCGAATGGGTGCCCAGTTGGCTGTGGTGAAGCGTCCATTGATGCGTCCCACCAGCTGGTCCACCTCCTCCTTGAGCTCGCGATACTCCTTGACGTCGGTGCGCGACGGCACCGAGATCTGCAGCAGGCTGACCTTCTCCTTGTGCTGCGGATACTTGAGCAGCAGCGACTCGAAGGCCATCAGACGATGCACCAGGCCCTTGGTGTAGTCCAGGCGATCGACGCCCAAGATGATCTGTTGCTTCGACGTCTTGAGCACCTTGGGTGCATTTTGTGCCAAGTTGACGAAACGCTCGTAGGGAATGCCAATGGGCAACGGACGAATGCGCACAGTGCGTCCGCCATGCTCCACCAGCAAGTTGTTGCGATCCACACGACAGCCAAGATTACGCTGACAGCAGTCCACAAAGTTCAGGCAATAGTCCTGAATGTGAAAGCCGACCAGATCACAGCCGAGCATGCCCTGCAGTATTTCATCGGACCAGGGCAGCAGTCGGAAGATGTCCCAGGGCGGGAAGGGAATGTGCAAGAAGAAGGCCAAGCGACAGGGCAGATTCTTCTCCTCGGCATGCTCACGCACCCAATTGGCAGCCAGCATCAGATGATAGTCATGTATCCACACAATAGGCGGACTCTTGTCGCTGCCATTGTTCTTGGCCAAACACTTCTCCAGTGCCTCAATGGTGCGCACAGCGAAATGTTTGTTCACGGTCACATAATCGTGCCAATGCTCGCCGCCAAAGTTGGCGCGACCCGGCATCGAGTGGAAGAGCGGCCAGAAGATCTTGTTGCAGCAGCCATTGTAGTAGCTGTCAAAGATCTTCGCATCGATGTTCACCGAGACAACCTGGTCGGACTTGAGGCCAGCGGTGGGCGTTTGATCGTACGGATTTGATTCGGGTATTGCCTCATTGGGATCTTCGAGATGAATGCCAGACCAGCCCACCCAGAGACCGCTGCCCTTGATGACCACCGGACAGACGGCAGTCACAAGACCGCCAGCGCTGCAATCAGAGATATGTGCGTATATACGAAATATGTTATAGTATACTATATAGGTAACATCATATATAGACTGCAGCCCATTTTATGCAGGGTGCATCACAATGACACTGACACTAACTGATAAGACGCAACCATAAAAAAAAACAGCCACAGCCCCTGCCTGATACCTTGATACGACAACGCAAGTGTAAACAACCTCGACTCTGGCTCAGAGGCCAATACCAATCCCCCAAAAAATAATTTGTAGACAGCTTAACTCGCTGCTTTTGGGTAGGGTCAGTGCGAGTCTAGTTCTAGTTTTGACTAGGTCAGACCCGGTACTCGGCTCAATCGAAGAGCACGTGATGCTGGCTTCGTTTCAGTGTCAGGTTCGCAGCTTGACAGCTTATGAAAGCTTTTGACGCCTCACTACGTATTATGGACCCCTTTTAAGTCATCACTTTTCAATAATCAGCGTCGCCGTGTCGTCGTCGTCGTCGTCGTCGTCGTCTCTAGGCAGCAAGGGTCAAAAACGCGTAATGGCCAAACGCTGATAAGAGTGCGCCTGCCATTATTATTGAATTTGTTTTCTAATTTCATCTCTGTTCTCCAGACTTTGCATTCAGTTTGCTCATATTTCCCTCGCTCACACTCACTTCATGTGTCTCTCGTTTTCTGTGTATTTTGCGCTGATAACATGGTAGTAATCACAAGCAGCATGTGGAGACAAGATCATGAGTATGTGCTATGAGAGGCATAGGTGGCTCAGTTCCCCTATCGGTCTCTATCGGGGGGTTGTGTTCCACTCCGCTGCCAGGCGAGAGCTTATCTCCAAATGCAAATTGTATGCCCGTGATTCCAATTGGGTTACAAAATTGATTTCTATAAATTTTTTTTGTTGTCTTCTTTTCATTTAAGTTTACTTTTGCTAGGCTGCGAACAGCTCTTAGTGTCACGAGACCTTCTTGATAAGATGGTCCATGGAAAAATTAACAGAATAATATAAAATTCATTATTATTGCACACATAGTATATATGTATACTATGCGGATTATGGCTTTGTTTTCGGCTAAGCCGCCGATTAATTGTCAACTGAAGACTGTACTCGTTCAATGAACTTTTGCTATATACATATAATTAGTAGTTGGCACTTGCTTTGTTCAAAATTTGAAAAACAAACATTTCAAAATTGATAGAATAGACTGAAATTGATAGCGAACCCTTTATGGCAATAGGAATATCAATAACAAAATATTTCAGTGACCTGCGATGCCTTTTATATAATACGATCACTTTCACAAACTTAAAAGATCTCCACTATTATTTTTTTTAGTAAAAGGTCTAATCAAAAATAATTAAAAGTAGAGCGCACAATAGTTTTCATAAACTTTATAATAGTGTTATTATATATTATTCTCGTTATTCTCAATAATTCGAATTATTGCGCTTTATCACTAAAAGTTTAAGCAAACATCCTTTGTGAACGCATTTGAGAACTTTTTTTTAATCTGTTATATAATATTGAGAACTGTTTTCTTAAATCTCTGACTAGCTAAAAAAACGTCTTTTATCCAATTAATAGATATTTTGTACAGATTTAATTATTGAGTTGCACATAAATTTCACTAGCTAATCTAATTTCCTTGAGATACACTTTTGGCAGCAACTTTTTCAATGCTTTGTAAAGCAATTATGTAATTATTTCGTTCAATTCCACATTTCGCAAAATATTTTATATTTTTTTGAAAGTAATTGTATAGTACTTAAACAATCTTTCTTTAATAATTTTTAACGAAAACCTTCACAACACAATCACACACACATGTAATTATTTCAAATAATTCAATATTTTATTGAATTAATTAATCAATTGCTCACCTGGCCTTACGTTCCAATTCCTTGGTCTTGGCATTACGCGTCAGGACGAAGGGCAAACGATTCGAAACCACAATGAGACTGGCCTTGGTCGAAGGCTCTCCGGCGTTCGTCACAATGATCTCCGTGTCAGCCATATTCAGATAATCGTTTCAATTATATAGTTTTTCGTGCGAGAACTGTTTTGGAATGTGGAAAGAAACAATGCACACTGATGAGCAATTGGACACTTGGCTCGCCTTTAGTTTCGTATTGTCCAGAAACGCGAGTCGTAAACTGAACAGGATCTGGATTGATAACGGCTGTCACCTAGCGTATTAGCCACCGGGACTTGTGTACGCTGCGCTGTGCGGCTCACAACGAATTGCACACAACAATGCAGTGGCTGATCTGAGATTGGGTCTTCTCGGTAGATGCAACGATCTTGACGTCTGTGGACTGCGCTTATCAATCGCCTACATATACGCCGGACAAAGCGAGCGCTTACCGTGCGAGAGCTGGTGCGAGAGGTGTGAGAGGCGAAAGCTCGTCGCGTTGCCGAAAAAACGTTAGCCGAAGAATTCGAGTGTTCTCCGTAATCGTTCCGGGTGCTCAGACTCTGCACTTATCTTTCCACAAAAAAAGTGCACTTCGCGTGTGACTGCAATAATAATTATAACAATAATAATAGTGTTGTTCTCTCGTTGCCTCTTCGTTGGCTGGCGATGGAGATGAGCCAGCAGCTCCGTACCCTGCCAAAAATAGACGAGCACTAATGCCAAAGCCTCGCTCAACTCGCACTTTTCTTCGAAAATTAATGATGTGCCAGCTCATGTTCCACATCGATCCACATAAAATCCACCTTATCAGAAAATCCGTTCAATACAATATTATACTTATTAATAGAGTCGCAGCTCGTTATGTATGTGCGAAAGCGTGCCATAACAACGACAAGATTCCAGAACTGTTGAACTGTTGGTTACTTTGAAGGCGGAGTCGAAGTGGGTTCAAGGAGTTACTACAATTCTACAAAGTGTTTCGCTCCACACTCTCATCGTAACTTACAACAACCCCCAAGACGAGCTTAGTTTTCCGGTAATCACCGGCTTTGTCCGGTTTTATCAGCATCTGTGTCTATGGAGCGTATGTGTCTATGTAGGCGATAAGTCAACATGTTGTTATTTACGTAGTTGTCATTTAATGGGCAACACGAAGAAGAAGATCCGTCCGAATTGTACACAGAAAATGTTCTATTTTTAGAGACAATCGCAGGTTGCAATTCTCTGGGATTTGTAAACAATCCCAGTTTGACCCGAATCCTAACCTTGTAATGACCGTAATGGGTGGTGCGCATGCTTTGAGTACGTCTCGCTTGTAGCCAACGCTTAGACACGATAGTGATAAGAGATTCCCACAGACACACTGTGCAATCTCGGTAGCAAAATGTGTTTATGCAATGCATTGAAGATTTAGATTTGGTTAATTGCTTGGGTGGAAGTAGTGCAGGGATTAGCTATAATCACACATCTGTGTCTATCTATATAAATTGTTAAATTGTATGTGTACTTGCGTCTAAACAAAATATTGGTGAACTTGAACGGTTGATCATGTCTAGCATTCATGCGCTTATCATGACGCTGGACTTGTTGCTTACGTGATGCCGGGAATTTGCAATAGCATCATAGATCCAAATCAAAACTATAATCTAACCAGCCAGCTGAGTCATGTGCGATGCCTGTACCTGATAACCCGAACAAAGTTCACTGCATTTTTGCTTTTCTAATTACCATTTGACGCAAGTTATATTTGGTTGAGGTGGCAAATTTAAATACGAAAACTTGTAACGGCTGCTAACGTTCCAACGTTCATAGCAGACAGCATGTGTCAGTAATAATCAATCTTTGCATAGGCAACATCGGCGTTTGCTATAAAAAATTATTTATCGATATGTAGCATTGTGTCATCGATGTTTCTATACCCTCATTGTTTACAAAAATCTGCGACATCCATATCTGGCGGGATTGTGGACTTATCGATAATTTTAGTTTACGCATTGTTTACTAGTTGCACCATGGATCCAGCAACAATTGAATTTATTGGCGAGAAATGCATGATAAGCATTATACCAAATTTCTCAAATGAGCCGCTGCATTTAATATACGGTTCTGTGGGTCCTTTCCGTGCCGGTTTTCCTGTGTTTGTGCCCCTATGGTTGGCAGCGCATCTGCGAAAGCAACAAAAATGCCGCATTGTCCCACCTGAATGGATGGAGCTCGAAACGTTGGAGGAGATCAAGGAGGAGGAGAAGCGTTCCAAGTGAGTAGAAAAGCATATAATTTGTAATCATTTATAAACTTGCTACGCTTTCAGATTCTTCACCAAGATGCCTAGCGAGCATTACATGGTTGTGGCCCAGCTGGTCATGAGCACAGCACCTGATGATGTGCCGCGTTGCGAAGAGCTGCGAACGGTCATTAAAGACATATTCGACATACGTGAATCGAAGCTGCGCACGTCTATCGACGCATTCATCAAGGGCGAAGGCACCTATGCCAAGCTGGACAACTTGACGCTGCTGGAGATGCACAGTGTTCGCCCCATTCTGCCCTATTCCCTGGATCACATAGCTCGCTATCAGAGAATGGCCACTGCCTCGCAACGCGACACTTCCATGCTGGGATTGAACACCACAATCAGCGGAAGTGGCAGCGGAAGTGGTTCCCTGAGCAACTCTTATTTCACGCAGTAAATTGAATGGTTAGTGATATTTACAATTGTAGTTGATAAGATATATATATTATTAAATCAAGGCAGCGAAAATAATCATTATTTTTGTTGAATCAAAAATGGATCACATCAATTATTCCTTTTGAATGTTCCAAGTGAATAAGAAATATTAATGGCTAGGGATATTTGCGTTGCAGTTCAAAACACTTGAATTTTAAAACTTTAAAACACGTTTATTTCTATTATAAAGTAAGTTAGAAATGTGAATTACATATTTCTGTTCTGTTCTATTCTCAAATATTCCTTCCTTACTTGCATATTTACAAACTTTTTCCTTCTGCATGTTAACAGGGTTCACCAATCGTCAGCTTGAGTCTTATCTGTCTCGGGATGAACCCTTTTAACATGTCTGCAAAGATTATCCCAACGCGGTGTTGAAAATCCGCAACCAGCGATGACGCAAACGTGTAACAATAGTTCGGTCCCATTATTGGCAATATGTTTGGCAATATGTCGTTTAATGTTGTAGCCTCGATTAGTGCGATACTCGCAAGTTGTGCATTCATAGTATTTGGTCTTGCCACTTTTTTTCCTATTCAATTTAAATTGGTTTAATTATAATTGAATATTCTGAAGCGCACAAGAAATTACCTTGGTCTACCGATTTTCTTCTTGGGCTTTTGCATGGTTTCCTTGTCGACAATGTTTATTTCAATAGGAGACTGATCCTCCTCGAGTTCAGGTGGTATTTCATCAATAAACATGGACGCCAGTTCTTCATCGCTAGGCATTAATGCTGGATTCTCTTCGATGGGCGCTATTTCGATTTCATCATCGTTCAGTACGGGTGCAAGCTTGACTTCTCTGGGTTTTGGTTCGTGCATTCTTTGTCTGTGTCTTTGTAAATTGTCCCACCGCATTGTGGTAAAGGAGCAGCCAACTGTTGGACAAATGTGCTGTAGCTCCTTTGGAGGTTTCTCGTAATGATTCGTTAAATGCCGCTGAACATTGTAAGTGCGATTGGCTTTGTAACTGCATTTTGGGCAGCTGTACAATTTGCCGGATTTTACTGTCTTTTTTGTACCAATAGTGATCAGTTTATCGTCCATGTTGAAAGTTCAAGTTATGCTTCAGCGCTCTGACTACTAGAATACTTTTGAGAGTAATTCGAAAAGAGCATAGAAAGTACCGACAAACCTTTAGTTATTCTAGTGTGCCGCCCATAGCTTGCCTTGAAGGCCCGCAATCTTGGTATCGTCTTATTGCAGCATTACAAAGCGATGAAAACACCTTATCTCCATTTTATAAGCTTAATGTGCACATTTTTCAAATATATTTTCAGAAAGCAGAATAGCAAATATTCAAACAGCTGTAAACAATATGAACGTAAAATGTGACCGCATTTGGAATACAATTTTATACATTGACTAGAGCTGACAACTCGCTTAATTAATCATTGAAAAATTGGCGCCAAAATTGAAAACAGCCAAAATCGGTTTCTGTAGTGACCAACCAAAAAAAAACACTTATATTCGACTAGAATTAAAAATGCTTTTTATCAGAAATTATGTCAACTCTATTGTACTTTTGGAAATGCTCTCATATTAGCGATCTCAACACAGCTGTTCGCAATGTGACCGCATGTCGTGCAGTGCTTTTGTCAGCTGATTGAAAATGCTAACATGCACGCGATTCTTCGTGAATGGCAAAAGTGACGCGGAAACCGAAAAGTGTCGACAAAACTTGTGAAAAAATTAAATAATCTTAAGAATAAAGTAAAACTTCACAATGAGTGAGTCTGTGGTGACAGCAGAGACCGATGTCACTGCTAGTCAGATGATAGGATCCAATAAGATTCAGTTTTCTAAAGAAGTAAAGCAAGTCATTGACAAGGTATGCAAAAAAAAAGCTGCTCCCTGCATATGCCACGAACTAAAGCTATGTCACACTCTGTTAACCGCAAAAATATATTTATAGGTGCTGAAAACCGATGAACAAGATCCCATGGATGCACCTGACTTCAACACTGTGGATTATATCAACCAGCTGTTTCCTAACGAACAATCGTTGGCGTCCATCGATGAAACCATTCAGCGAATGCAGTGTGAAGTTTCGTTGATTGATGACAACATTCGTTCTGTGGTGCGTGGCCAGACGAACACTGGTCAGGATGGTCAGCTGGCGCTGTGCGAGGCACAGAAGGTGATAAGCTCGCTGTTCAGTCACATTATTGACGTGAAAACACGCGCCGAACGCACCGAGGAAATGGTTAAGGAAATCACCCGCGACATTAAGCAATTGGATTGTGCTAAAAAGAATCTGACGTCGGCGATTACAACGCTGAATCACCTGCATATGCTTGTGGGTGGCATTGAAAGCTTAAACGAGTTGATAGAACGACGATCCTATGGCGAGATCTTAAATCCGCTGCAAGCCATCACTGAAGTCAACCAGCACTTCCAACAGTACTCAGACATTGAGGAAATCAAGGTAAGTGCTGAGCTTATCAGCTTAAAAACGTACTTGTAACCTCGATTTTTGTTTGTAGAATCTCTCGCAGAGTGTTGACAAAATTCAGGTGACGCTAGCGCAGCAAATTACCGAGGATTTCAAAGAAGCTTTTGCCAGTAAGCCATCCACACAGCATAGACTGGGCTTAAATCAGCTGGGCGATGCCTGCAAGGTGCTGTCTGTGCTGGACGCCAAGGTAAAGAAGGAGCTGCTCAAGTGGTTCATTGCCCAGCAGCTGGAGGAGTATATGCATCTGTTCCATGAGAACCAAGACATTGCCTGGCTTGATAAGATCGATAAACGCTACGCCTGGCTAAAGCGTCATTTGCTGGATTTTGAGGACAAATATGGCGCTGTATTTCCGCTGGATTGGGAAGTCTCAGAGCGCATCACGGTGGAGTTCTGTCGTCAGACGCGTCAGCAACTATCGCAGATTATGGCCAAGCGCACCAATGAGATTGATGTGCGGCTGCTGCTGTTCGCCATCAACAAGACGCAGGCCTTTGAGCAGCTGCTCTCTAAGCGATTCACTGGCGTTACTTTGGGTGCCACGACAACGGAACAAACACGCGTCCTAACAATGCCAGCAACGCCTGAAACACTACCGACTGTAACCGTCTTTCATGACCAGATTGGACAGTGCTTTAAGCCGCATCTAGACATTTATATACGCAGTATTGATCGCAACCTCGCTGAGCTGCTCGAGAAGTTCGTGGAGATGTCCAAGGAGCCGTACAAGTTTGCGGAGGCCAAGACCACAGTTTATCCCAGCTCTGGAGATCTCTTTGTTTTCTACAAAAAATGCATGGTGCAATGCAATCAGCTGAGCAACGAGCAGCCCATGTACGACTTGGCTTTGGTTTTCAAGAAGTATTTACGTGAATATGCGGTCAAAGTGCTGGAGGGCAGCACGCCCAAGTTGGTGCCCAACAGCACCAGCAGTTCTATAGGCAAGAGCGTCTCCTTGTTGACGCGCGACATGCAGAACTTGTCGACAGCCGCGGGACAAGTGTTTCACAACTTTCTCAAAGAAGGCGACACACAGCGTTTCAACCGCGACGATCTGGTGCGCATTTGCTGTGTGCTGACCACAGGCGAATATTGTCTGGAGACGGTGCAGCAGCTGGAGGACAAGCTGAAGGAAAAAGTGACCGCCGCCTATGTCAGCAAGATAGACATGAGCGAGGAAAAGGACGTGTTTCATCGGTGAGTGAACTACACAATTCTGAGGACTGATTGTTAAATATTTCTTTCTTTAGCATTATTTCGAATTGCATACAACTGCTGGTGCAGGATCTGGAGGCAGGCTGCGAGGCATCGTTGCAGGCCATGTCCAAAGTGCAGTGGCAACAGATCAGCAACGTGGGCGATCAGAGCTCGTTCATCAGCAGCATCTGCGGCAACTTCAAGCAGACGGTGCCCACCATAAGAGACACACTCGCGAGCTCTCGCAAATACTTTACGCAGTTCTGTCATCGATTTGTGGCCGCCTTCATACCCAAGTTCATTAATGTGCTCTACCGATGCAAACTAACGTTGTCCGATGGCTCCAACAACGTGCTGGGCTGCGAGCAGCTGCTGCTCGATACGCATTCTTTGAAGACGGCGCTGCTTGAACTACCTTCGGTGGGTTCGAGTGTCAATCGCAAGGCACCCACCAGCTACACGAAAGTGGTGGTTAAGGACATGACACGTGCTGAAATGATCATCAAAGTGGTCATGACACCGGTGCAGCCGCCGGCACATTTCACGCAACAAGTGCTGAAACTGCTGCCGGACATCACGATAGCCGAATATCAAAAGATACTCGATATGAAGGCGGTGAAACGTGTGGATCAGCTGCAGTTGATCGATCTCTTCAAGCATACGGCATCGGCGGCCGCTGTAAGCGGTCTAATCGAGCCATCTGGTAATAGCGAAGAGGAGCTGCCCAATGCAGCAAGTGAAACGCCTGCGATTACCACAGAGGATAACGACAACACAGTTGTCTCATCAGCGGATTCCACGACAACCACAGCGACAAGCGCAACCGCATCAACTTCCACGCCCAAGCGTGCCTTCATCTTCAGCGTGGGCAGCTTTACGGGCAGTGCGGACAAGAATGCCGATGGCAGTTCGCAGACGGGCATACGCAAGCTGGAGAGTCTACTTAAGAAGCGATTCCCCTAGTCAAACACACTTATTAGAAAATAAATCGAACACACATTCCATCATTTCCATCCCAGATCATTCAACATCATTTTCATTCAGTTCAGGTCAGTTCCATTTCATTTTTAAAGATAAGAGCAATATCTTCGTTTTCCAAAAGAAATAATTTATCAACACAACTTGGTTTAATGGGTATTGTGTAGTAGATTTTTTTTATTTAATATAAACTTGACTTGGCTTTAGAACATAAACTTATGTGACTATATTGAAAGTTTATTGTTAATTGTTCGTAATGGTAATAATGACTAATACAGTTTACTTAATGATTAACGCTATGTACATGCAAGTTAAGAATCTAAAAAAAAATGAAAACAGAGTGTCTGTTTTATTTGTGTAATATTCCATTAACGTACGATCTAATTTGAAGATCTTTTGAAAGTGTTGACGACGTGAAACGAGCGCACAAAAAATACAAATACAAAATCTTTATAACGAAAGACTTAAGACACGAACTTGCTTACGAGCTAAGCTACTTGTTAATTTATTTCGAACCATTATCGTTAGTATTATTACTATTACTATGTGAACAGTGTTGTGTATTGTTTGTTGTTTGTCGTTTATAGTACGTGTGTGGGGTGTGTGTGTCAAGTGTGTGTACTGTATAGATATGCTTTGGTTTAATTCCAGCACTGCAAATGACCCTAAATCGAAAGTACCTACATATCTAAATATGCTTAAACATATTGGTATAGAGTATGACTATGACTATGACGCCGTAGGCGTGGCAGTCGGCATTCAAAGGCCAGTTAGAACCAAGTGGCTAACAACGCCCGAAGCCGAAGCCGAAACCGATGCCGGACACTGCTACTCACTATATACACGACGCTTAGACTATAAGCTAGTCTATTTGGGAGGGGGACTTGAAATCTACTCGCACAATTTAAATACACAGTATTTACGGAAGTCGAGTAAATGTGCTTACACTACGATCGACAGCTCGTCATCATCGTCGGCCGTCTAGACGGCTACAATCTTGCTGGGATCGACCTTGACGCGCAGAAAGACCGTGTCGCCTTTGATGAAGGGGCGACTGTGCAGCAGCTCGTGGGAGATGAAGCGTGGAAAGCCGAAGCCAAGTTGATCCGGTTCGTTGGATGGCCGCTGAAAGTTCTCCCAGGTGGGGTCGGGCACAAACGACTCGGCAACGCCGCCCTGGCCACTCTGGGCGCCCTGCTCGAACAGCGTGAATGTGATGGAGTGCGAGAAGGGCCACTTCAAGAGCGCATCGTATTCGCCGGGCAGCACCTTGATGTAGACGGAGACGTGTGTGTTCTCGCCCGGACCGTTGCCATTGAGGAACATCGATGCCTGCAGCTTGTAGCCGTACTGTGAGGTGTAGAAGGGCGGCGAGACCAACTCGAGGCCATCTTTGCCGCGTGCCTCCGACATTTTGGCCGACCAATCGGTGATCTTCCACAGCAACGTGCCGGTGTAGTTGATGGACAGCTTGGAGACGGCCGACTTGAGCATCTGTATCTGCTGGCCCTGTCGACTGCTCAGCGCCACCATCATGGACAAGTGTGCGGCAGCGCTGTTCTCCAGATGCGCGTCGAGCAGCTGCCGGGGGCCCTTGAAGCGGCAGCCGGCCTCCTTGAAGCTGCACGACACCGCCAGCGATTGGCATTCGTCGCGCAGATGCGCCTCCAGCTCGCCGCGTGCAATGGGACCCGCATCACAGCGCTGCGGGCAGGCGAGCGGCGTGCGCGGACATTGGGCCGCATGCAGCTGCAAGGTGTCTGCGGAGAACTCACGCTGGCAGTGGGCACAACGACGCAAGCGCTTGGCGCAATCCTTGGACTTGTGCAGGGTCATGCGACCGCGCAGCACGCGCTGACCGCACTTGGCCTCGCAGTAGACCGGCTCCTGGCCGCAGCTGCCGTTGTGCTCCTCGAGCCCGGCGCCAGAGAACTCGCTCTGGCAGAACTCGCAGCGTGTGCGGCGCATGGTGCATGTGTATTGCAAGTGGTCGGTCATCATGATGCGCGGTATTTGTGCGCCACACTTGTTGGGGCATTGTGTGGCGTCGTGTTTGCAAGTGTTGAGATGTGCCTTCAGCTTGCGCAGCTCGTCGGACCACTTGCAGCCCTGCTTGTGGTGTATGCAAAAGACCAGGGAGCCCATGATGTTCTGCTTCGGATCCGGACCGGGATAGATCTGCAAAGGGTAAGTGCGAGAAGTTTGAGTTAATAATTGTTGGCAGTTGCAGAAGTGCAATTTATGTAGATTCTTTTCACATGATAGTTATAAGTTGCCCTTGGAAAATTATTGATTTATATGCAGAAGATACTCTGCATATCTGATGAAGATTGCTGCCCCCAAAGCTTACCAAATTTCCCAATTGATACCAGAAATATGATCGGCAAATACTGTGATATTCTTTAGCTACTTTTCCCCACTTCCACTTTTCGCTGATTGGCTTGATATTTCTTAAAGTTGTTCGCACGTCTGTCTAGCTTCACTTACTTTGTTCTTCACTTTGTCGAGACATTGCCAAAAACCCATAACAACTTTGCATCTGCAATCGCGAGTGTTGACTGTTTGAGTTTTAGTGTTCACGCTGCACTTTTATAGGTGGCTGCATTGACACTAGTTTTCAGCTGATAAGCAGATATATTTTGAGGAATTACCTTTGCGCTTATCTCTTTAACCTGTTTGTTTGTGTATCTCAGCAATGCTATCGCCTTTTGGCTACCTAAGACATTTGCTACCTGCAACTCACACCTTTGCTTCCTTATTCCCAATCGAAGCCCTCAACTATTTACACATGAATGCGCATGTTTTTAGATGCACACACACACACACTCACACTCTGACACTCCCAGTTCTTGAGGCATGCACTTCCTGTCTTCCATTTTGGGCCTGCAGTGCGCTTGACTGCATTTTGTGGCCGCTGCCTCGGGAAAAACTGGAAAATTTCTTTCTTTCGCTCTTTCGCCAGCCCCCCCGCATTAATTACGAATGGGAATGTTCTGGAGGCGTGCGCTGGTTATGAAGTGCAGCCAGATTAATATTATAAATTGTGCGAAAATATTTACGACGCACCATAAATCTAATTACCAGAGAATGCTCGACAAGATGGTGAATTTGCTTCGCCGCTTCGCCCTCATCTCTTGACAAATTTATTGGGCAAACTATTAAAATATGCCATGGATAATTTGATAGGCTTGCAAAGGGCCAAAGTGATCAGTCTTCTATGGGCACGCACACACACACAGACACGCATGTGCGCCCCCAACTCTGCGTTTATTTGAGCTGCCGGAATGGGCTCCTAACCGAGCGTCGCGACATTTCCGGTTGACTCTTTTAATTGACCTTATCTGCAGTTCGGTTTGCAACTGTCGTCGGCGCCCGGGAAGAGCGTGGCTTGACTTTTGATAAATGAACATGTTGCCGCTCGCTTCCCCTCCCGCTGTCTGGGCTTAGGGCAGACAGACAGATATATATATACATGTTTAATTCCAGCTACCAGCTACCAGCTACCAGCGAACATCTCCAGCTCCAGCTCCCAGTGGCTACAGAGCATTGTAGAAATGACATCAAAACGAAAGATATAATAAGCAATTAACACATGAGCCGGGCTCGGGTTGAGACTCAGCTGGTGAGTGGAATGGGCGTAAAGCATGAAACAGAAATACACAAAAACTGAAGTATAAATATGTACAAACTCATAGTCATATGGGGTATGTGTACAGACAGACACATATTTCTATGGAATTGCCTTTTGCTGGTAATTTAATTTAACGTGAAAACAAGTTTCTGCTGTTTTATGTCAACTTCAAATGACAAAAGAGCACTAAAAAAACTATATTAAGTTGAACTGTAGCCATCCAATGCTGAACTCCACTTCGTTCAGTCATCAGGTCATGGACCAATTTGCAGTTATGAATTGGGTGCTACTTTTTTTGTTTTTTTGAAGTTGGAGTGAATATTACTCTTGTTCTTGTGCCGCATCCTGACTGCCACTCAATGTGCTGGCAATCTAAACAAATGCCAATGTTTACACTGCAGCCAAATGATGAACAGCAGCAGGAAAGAAGGCAAAGAGTCTTCCACTCTCACTGCAACTCCAACTTGAAACTCCAAAGATCAAAAGCCGCCTCTGCCAACTGTTTGTCAACGTTGTTTACCAGGAAATCAAACAGCAGACAGCGACTGAGAAGGAGGAGGAGATTATAAAGATCATTGACTTTTTATTATGGCAATTACTCGAAAAGATTTCGAGGTTCATTTGGACCACACAGCGTGGGTCGATTTATTATATAATTATCCAAGTTTAGTTGCCAAAACTGCGCTGCGTCCGGAAAATTAAGAAATCTCTCAAGTCTGTCAGTGTTTGCTGTCAATTGCCTAGTCTGCCTTGAGCAACCGTTTGCGTCTATTTTTTCTCTTTTTTAACGGCTTTGAACTCCAAACCGAAAGCAAAAGTTTGCCAAAAAAAGCCAGGGAAAATAAATAAATAAAGTAAAATATTCAATGAACTGCACTGAAAGACGCGTGATTTTAAAGCTTTGTTATACAATAACAAATGATTTAAAATTCAATTTGTGCGTGCCAAGCATGAAAACGAAAGCGTGGCCAAAACACAAAGCAAAAGACCAACCAAAAAAATATCCATCAAAAGTTTCAAATTAAAAAAAAACTGATATAATTAAAGGAGAAGAAACCCAGAGTTGTTGTGCGGCAAATGTGGCAACAGTTGCAGCATTTAGGCTGCCATCTTTTAAGGCCACTTGGCTGCACTTGGTACCTCATAAAAATCATCATCGGAAAAACATTTTTCAAGCATTTTGTGCTGTGCTCTGCGCTGCTCTGCTCTTGGCATGGGTCTCTAACTCACTCTAAAGTATTTCCATAAAGTTCAAGGCGCTCATAGATATTTTGTAGTTGGGGAGTCGGGGATGCTTCGTTGCTGACATGTCTGTTTTATTTTCGTTGTTGGCTTTTTATGGCTTCTGCCGGGGAGGTTTTGGCCCCAATCAGCCAGCAATTTAATCTTACATATTCTTCTCATGCCAACGCATTGTTTATGCTTTTTCTGAAAGTTTGTTCGAATCATTTTTATTATTTTTTTTTTGGGCATGTTTTATTAATAGACAATTGATGCGTTTGCTGCGCTGAGGGAGGGAGGAAGTGCCTTCAACTGCATTTTAGGGGGCAATCTGTTTAGGTTTTTATGTGGCAATGCGCAGTTAATAATAGAATAGCTTTATTCACTAAATCGTTAGTCATGACAATACCGGACAACTTGAAAACTTAATTAATAGTTGGCGTCTCATTGTGATTTCTTGATTCAATCATTGTGACAGCCAGCTGCAATTATTTTATTCTATAATTCTCCCCTATCAAAGCTTCCTTCTCCGCACTCCAATCACTGCACTACACTTCAGTTTCGAATTGTCACGATCTGTCAACATGCTAACTGAAAGATCATCAATGGCAGCTTGTAGTCGTTGTCTAACAATCGACTGTCTTTGATTCGGTCGCTTAGCACCTTGCTCGCTTACAATATTACCTCGCATTTTAACTGCACCACGGGCCACTTCCGTTTGCTGCTTTGTGTTGAGTGCTGTTTAACCAAAATAGTTTTTAGAGCCACACACTCACAATGGGCACGGGGACGGAGGAGGTCGTGGAAGGGGACGGGGACGGGGACGGGGACTGAGACTGGGACAGTGACACCACATGGCTCCACGCACCAAAATTTCCCAACTCCAATATATGAAATGGGAGACAAACAAAACTTGGCATGGGTCTCGGTTCTCACTGCTCGGGTCTCTGACTCTGGCATGCTTTTGATTGTGGTACGTGAGCATTGAAATTAGCTCCATTTCTATATGTTTCTCATTTCTCTGCGGCTGTTTGTAAATTGTGCTAAATGTTTTCATATCAAATTAGAGCGCTTTTGCGTATTTGCTCAGTCCGAAAACTTCCCACAGTCCGAAACTAAGACACTCTTATTTGTTCTTCTTCATGCCACATGCCGAAAGCAACAGCTGTGCGACAGGTTTTGTTGTTTGATGATTATGATGAAATAATACGCCCCATCAACAGAGGGGCGTAAGACTCGTAAGACTTCAGCTGACCCAATAAAATGCAGCTAGAGCTCGAGCTCGAGCTCGAGGTGGAGAAGTGCAGCGTTGGCAGATTGCAAATCGCTGGCGAAAACAGCTGATGCGCAGTTTTATGATTTTCACAAAGAGCTGCAAATGCTACAACATCGACAACAACCAGTACGGTATTTATAGCGACGATGGTATAGATGATAATACATAGTGTGTTTGTTGTTATGTGTATCTCTCAGACAGCTGCAAAAATGAAAACAAAACATGGTCACAGCCAGAAACGAGTTTCGAGTATAAGCGCGAAAGAGCGTGCAAAAGAGACACAGCAAAGGAGAGCAAAAGAGAGGGAGAGAGAGAGCGCGAGTGCGAGAGCAGCTGATCTGCGAAACAGGTAAATCGCTCTGCACCTGCACGCACACAACAATGAGCAAGAAGTGTAGACACACACACGCACACACGCACACACACGCACACATTGCTATTGCTATTGCTGAATTTGCATTAATATTTGGCTTGAAAAGAGCTAAATGAGCTGTTTGGCGAATGTTCTAAATTTCGCGCAGACTGCACTGCATTGCCAAACTTCAAAGCACTGTTGCCTAATTTCGCAGCACAGTTGCAGCATCTCAATCGTCTCGCTGTGCGACGTGTTGCAATTTTCATTTGTGTTGCAGGTGAACTTTGTGCTGCGTTAGCTTGTTTTCGTCGTGTGTGTGTGTGTGTGTTTTATTTTTCGGGGAGCCGTCGGTGGCAGCTGCTGTTTTGTAACATTTTTGTGAATGGGGGAAGAGCGCTGACGGTGCCAACAGCGACACAGCTGCCTGGGGAAGAGGCGGAGCAGCGACAGGAAATAAAACAACTGCTGACACTTTGCTGTTGTTGGCCAAGTTTATAAGCCAGCGCGTTTTTTTGTTTTTGTTTTGTTTTTGTGCGGGGGGTTCGTTGGCTGCTCACAACAATTTTTAGTGCTGTTCGCGGCAATAATTTTGCGCGCTTGTCTTAATTTTGCCACGTTCTTGACCAGGTCCAAGTGAAAACAGTTGACTCAGCTTACGATCTCCAAACACACACACACATATAGACACACACACTCGCGCGCATACACAATTTGTGTCATTAGCAGCAAGGTGTGAAATGCTAATCAAAGTCAATTTCTAAAGCACGTTTGGCTCCGATCCTCGCCAGACTTTGACGGCTTCTCTCGACTTCGAATTGGACTGTCGACTGTGGGAAAAACAGGAAAACTCTTCAATCGGAGCAAGTCCATTTTCTTTTTTAATTTGTGGGAAAAGTTGTGGCGGAAACGCTTCAATCGCATCCGCTGCTCAGTTATGCCAGGCAGCCTGTTAAACAGTTAGCTGCAATGTGTGGCATGCGGCAAGTGGTTTGAATTTCTGTTGCCTTCTTTTTTTCTATACTATTTTTTTGTTGGTAGCAGACGCCTACGCAAAACCGGTTAAGTGGTTTACCTTTGGCCAAGGATGTCGGCTGCAGCAACTGGAAAAGCCGCTTGCAAACAACTTTTCCAGAGCTGGAGGCTGGTGGCTGGCTGGCGAAAAATCAAAACAAGCAAACTCGTTTTCGTTTCGCCTGGCAAATGGCAAACAAGCTCCGGTTTGCTGTGACTTTTTTTTGTTTTTGCTGCCAATTTGTTGACTTATATAAGCGCATTTTTCTAACGGTTTTGCTGGCCAGTTCCACTGGGCAGACGACGCCTTTCAACTTTGGCATTTCGCTTTGTTTGTCGTTCGCCGCTTGGCGGGATGAGCTGCAGAGTGGGGCACCAGTTGCTGTTGTGGCTGTTGTGGATGCAACAAACGAAGCGATGCGACGACTCGGTAGCGGCGCCAAAGTTGTTAGTCACGATTTTCCATAAGCAACGATTGAAAAGTGTGGCATGTTGCTGTGGTTGTTGTGGCACGTATTGCGCTAGTTGCCAACTGCTGCTCGTGTCGTGGTCTGCGGGTGTGGCACCACATGCTTATGAATATTGGTAACTATGTGAACTCAGTTCGGACAGCGACTAGAATGCAATGCAATTGATTCTTCGCAGTGGGATACAACGATGACCTTTTCTACAAATTGTGGCCAACAGAATTCGCGTTTGCAGCGCTTTTAGCTATTTGCTTGGCTTGAAATTATGTAAATAATCTTAAGTATGATGTGTATCGATTTGCATAAATGATTCAGAACTCTAGACTCATGATTCAGCAGCTAAAATTGGTGACGTTATTGCTTATAGTTATTTCGATGTTGATTGACATGAAGAGCAAATTATTATTATTTTGAATGCCTTTGTTTTAAAATTGCCAGTAATTATTGTTGTATAACTGGAATTCATTTCAAGTTGTACAGAAATCTGAAGTTCGTGAACTACAACTTTTGCTATTTGATTTGACTTTAAATTGAATCGAATTTGTCTTTAAGTTTTAACTGGTTTCGCAATATTATTGATGTCGTTTAGTTGCTTCAGCTACAATATAAATTAGGTTTGAAATCTTTTAAAGATTGATTGATATTTTTATCAAATAATCTGTAAACTTGTCAGCTATTCGATTGTTTGGATTTCTCACATTTCTTACAACATGTCTACAATTTTATCTATGTGTAACATTCCTTCTGCCTAGCTAAACATTCGCTATCAATACGCGACCTTTAATTGCTTGATGTCTTTTTTCAGTAATTTTCCCAGGCTTCACTCCCAACACTTTCGAGAGTTTCCCTATTCGAATTTCGTTGCGCTTGCTGCATGTGGCACCAACGATTGTCGGCCACGTTGTGCACATGTGTCGCGTCTGCTGCAAACTGGGCGCCCTTAGCGATGTCCCCGTCTGATTGTATATATGTCTATATGTGTATGTCTGTGTATATATTCCCAGCACAGTTCAAGCGTGGCGACATCCTGTTTGTTTTTCTGATTTTTTATGTCTATTTTTTCCCGCACATGTGTGTGCCTCTCTCTCTGTTGTGTGTGTGTGTGTGTGTTGGTCTGTTGCTTAGGAGGTCTGGTAATTTGAATGGAACGGCATTTAGACAACAACGAGCGTTTTGCCAAATTGCTCTCAACTTGGCCATCAACTGGTGGTCACAATCATTGCAATAGCCGCTGCTGCCTCGAATGGAGGTCGCCAGCGTTTGTGACAAACGAAGCAGGCATCGATAATCGATCGGCCAATTCGATAGTTGTTTTCGTAGGCTGACGACATGGGAGCGAAAAACTGGCTTATCTAGCCTAGAAATCATAGCGTTTGGTTATCAATTATCGCTGCTGTTTTACTTTCCCATCGAAATGCAGCTCAAACAATCCAGTTATGCTATGACGAACGCGGCCAAGCATTCGAGATAATTGTAGTTCGAAATATGTGGGATTTTATAATAGTGTTTGTTGACTGTTTGTTGCCTGCATATTGCAAAAGAGTTGCGTTCTACTGCAGTTCGTCTGTACTTTTTACTAGTTTTACGCATATCGGTTATTTACTTTGGGAAACTGATTGATTGCTAATGATAAGTGGGCTTTAACTGAGCGCGCTTCCCATTCAGCTCCACTTCCAATTGCAATTGGGTCAATGAGCTTTATCTTTATCAGGGCAAACTGTTTGCACAGCTGTCAAGCGCGAAGCAGGAAGTTCGACTCCCGCTCCCTGCTGCCTGCTGCCTGCTCCCAATTCCCCACAAAAAAAGTTGGCGGCAAACACTTACGATCTGTTCCAGTTCCGTTATGGGCATATTGTTATTATTGTTGTTGCTGCCCGGCGTTGGGGAGTTGTGTGAGGCAGCCGACGAGTGGGACGAGGACACCGTCGACGAGGAGGAGCGCGATGTGGCGCAATTGCTGTGACCTTTGGTTTTGTTGCGCGGCGGCGTTGGCGGCGGCACCGGACTGGCCAACGTGGAGCAATCCTTGGAGTTGCGATTGGGCGACAGACGTGAGGGGAAACTCAACGTTTTGGTCCACTGAGCCAGACTGCGCACCATTTTGTTAGCGTTTGTTTGTTTGATTGAAATTGCAATTGAAACTAATCCCAAAGTGTTTCAATTTGTGAGTTTTGTCAACTTTTTTTATTTGCTGTTTTCAGTATTCAGTTTGATTAGGCACTCATCGTTCAGTTTTGTTTTCGAGTATTTCACAATGTTGCTCAACTATTTCAAAACTGCACTAAACTCTCGCACTGCGCACGCGCGACTTTGTTGGATATTTGTGTGTTTTGGTGTTTGGGTTGTAAGTGGGAATCATTCGCAAAGAGCGCACGAATTACGAACCGTTTGCGTCGCTTGCTCGAAAGCAACTGAAATGACGCAGTCGCTCTGCCTCGCAAGCAGCCCAGAGAGACGACGGCGACAGCAGCGACAGAGACCCGGTCTCACTCACACTCACACACACACGCACGCACACGACAGCAGACAGGCAATGCGCACAGCGACACTCACCAACACATGCGCAACGTGGCGAGTTGTGCAAATGAGACAGCAAGAGCGTGCTTGGTATCCCACTGCACTTTAGAGCGAGACGAAAGCAACAACAAAGGCAGCAGCGACTGCGCTGCAACAGCGGCAGCGACTGCGACTGCGACTGCAGTAACTTCGCCTGGGGAAGAGTTTCATATGCGAAGTGGTGGAGTCGCAGTCAGTCAGTCATTTGGTCAGTCTCTCAGTTATTTTGCTAAACTGATGAAATTGGCACTGGGCCCAAACAATGTAAGCTATTGAGAACCGCTGCTAAATCGTCGCTAATTCTATGGAACGCGCCTGAAATCGCATTCAAAGACTTTAGCAGAGTTTTAACGCAAAGTCTCAGATAAATAATTGCATCTGCATATAACAACTGCGATCGTAATTAATGCTTAAACTGTGTGGATTATGTATTTTGCAATTTCAAAGATTTGAGCGTTTAGACAATTAGATGTTTTCAATTGTAAATTCCTTTTCGGTTCGTAATCAAATATATGTTTTTTGAAGGCTTTGTTTAGACAAATTTGACATTTGTTCTTAATATTTATGAGAATGGAATAGATTTAATAGCTTCTTGTTATAAAAAATGTTAGAATAGTGGGTAATATATTTATTTTTATTTATATTTGAAAGTGACAAAATTGTATAACACATTTTTGCCATTTACAAAATAATATAAATTTCGTAAGCACTTCAATTTTACAACTACGCATCACAACATAAATTTGAATAATGACAGTTTTTCAATGTAGGAAGCTATATAGATTTTGTTTTATATTTAAGTTTAATGGAATTGCCAGCCGTATGTGTGAAATGACTTTTTGAGCAGTTGGCTTAAATATCAATTTTAATGGACGGATCGAAAGCGACGATTCTGGGCACAGCATTTATTGATAGGCATACCCTATAATTTGGCATTGGCATTGGAACAACCCCTAACACTTTCCGCACAATTTGGCAACAGGACACTCTCGAGGGACACAGTAATTACTGCGTGTACAGTGCCATGTTTACCCAATAGTCTCAACACCAAACGTGGTCTAATGATGGCAACAAGCCATTTGCGCAGCAATTACGCAAACGGATCCGGGTTGGAAAGAAAAAGGGAGTAGCAGCTGTTTTGGCTGGCAGTCGAAGGAAGAACGAAGGAAGGGGGGATGCCAATTATAACGAACGCACTTCCGTTGGCCACATACCAAAGGCCCACGCACACAACAATCCACACACACACACACACACAATTGCAGACAGACTGAGAGAGAGAGAGAGAAAGATAACACGCATAAAAAAACCGGCAACAACGGCCTTGCCAAGGTTGACTGAACATGTTGAGTTGGCCCGCTGCCGTTGCCGAAAAAAAGAGCCATAAAATAAAAGCAGCAACAAGAAAAGTTGCTGTGGCTGTTGCTGCTTCTGCCAAGACTAAGAAAAGAGAGTAGAGAAAGAGCGGCCAGCGTGGCGAGTGAGAGAACACGAGAGATCTGTTGACTGGGCCAACCATCTTAGCCATCTCACACTCTCTCTCTCTCTCTCTTAACACTCGCTCTTGCTGAGTGGCAGCGTTGTGGTTAATAGCACAAAAGCCGCTTAGAAGCTCAGCACTGACAGCGATTTCATCTGGTTAGGAAATGGGCTCAGCCTCATCTTTCTCGTTGGGCTCTGAAAGTTTTATTTGGATTTTTTTTGGCGTCAATGCGCTACGCTTGGCCCGTCTGCTAATTAGCTGGCATATTGTTATTATTCCTCTATGTTTTCCCTTTTTTTTTTTTGCCGCCAAATTCGAAATTCCAACGCATCTTGTCGTCATATGTCGGCCATGACAGTTGCAGATGCAGATGCAGATGCTGTTCTTACCAATCAGTTGCTGTTGCCATTGTCCTGTGCCCAGAATGCAGAGAAATCGGACCAACAACGAGGACATTGTGTGGTCTGGTAAAAATGTGTATATCTTAGTAGCGTGTTGTTTCTTGCCTGGCAGCTGTTTTATTCGATCGAACAATGCGCTGCTTATTGACAGTTTTTCCAAAGGTGTCGCTCGGGGTGACACAAAGGATCTGGCAGGGATCGTGTTTGAAAATATGCCAGCCTTGTGTCTGTTTCCGTTCACTGTCTTCGCATCGAAATATTGAAAATCATTTCATACTATATTCAAAGGAATTTCCCTCAGTTTTATTTCCACTCTCTCACTCTCTTTCTATGAATATTACTCATTTTACTTCTAACTTCTTTGTATTAGCATAATAATGATATCATGGCTGATTCACGCTGTAAATAACTCGTCTTAGAATTAGCGCAGCCGGTTACAAGAACACCGAGCATTCTTGCGGAAACTCATTAAAATAACTTGCAACATTTTTTCCTCTTTTTTTTTACATAATAACAATTTTCTACATCGAATCATTAATTATGAGCACACAAAAAGAAAAAAATTGTGAACGTTAATTGGTTTCTCAATGAAATTGACCATAACAAATATTGTAATATTTTCCTCTCGATAGTTTTTCCTCTCTATTAAATTCCAATAAATTGTAAATAGTTAACAGCCAAGGTCAACGCAGCGTGGACTCCAATTAACAATTTTCACTTTTGTGATAGTAGAGCATATCCGCTACCAATAAAATGCTTCCTCTGCCACTTGCAATCAAAAGCTTATTTGCCTAATTAACAGCTCAACTTCGAGATGGAGAGAAAGAAAGAAAAAAACTCCACGCTGTTATTTTGGTATATGAAATTTTGTATTGTGGGATTTGTGGGTTTCTAAACAAATTGGAAGGCGTGCGCCTAACCATTAATCTCATGCATAAACATTTAGCGTTTAAACAAGAAATCATAGCAAAGAGAAGGAGGAAGCTGAGGGAAAAGATCAAATATTTGTGGGCATTGCTGATAAGCTGGTTGGGTCTTATCAAAGGGCAGTTATAGCCCGCAATCTAGCTGTCAGTCAGTCAGTCAGTCAGACATTGGACCCACATCAGTTGGGGCAGCTCTCACTCTCTCTCAGTCTCTGAATCTCTGAGTATTTCCATCGATTTGCATGGTTTCTGTGGGCTTGCTGCTGTCTTTTATCTGCAGCTACTTTTTGCTTCTACTTCTACATTTTGTGCTTCCTCGTCATTGTTTCGTTTTGGGCTCTGAAACATTCTGCGGCTTATCTAAATTCCCGAAAATGCAGTTGTTGTTTATTGTTGTGCTGTGTGCGGCATAACAAGCGCTTTTGTTTACAAACAAACAGTTTTTTTTTTTTTCGTTTTTGTTTTTCAAATCAACACCTCGGGTATCAATTACCCCAGAGCGAGACGGACAGAGGCACTGAGTGCGCCAGAGCGAAAGAGAGCGCAAGTCAGTCTCTGACTCCGCACTGTGTACATTTCTCAGATGCGCTCAGACTCGCTTTATCTACACTAATTAAAGTGTGACCGACGAACCGTTCGCAGACTGACTGCGACTGCGACTGCATTCCTTCAATGCTATTTATTTATGATCTTTTATTATTTTACTGACGACAAGGAAGCACAGCGCAAACATCGTTCAAAGAGCCTGGCCAACCGCACACGCCGAGCTCAGAGCCCCGAGCCCCGAGCCCCGAATCCAGGGCTCTGAGTTTGCCTAGGCCGAGTCTTGCTCCTAGGCAGAGTCTCGTCGGGCATTAGTCTCGGCTGCTTAGCGTTGCTAAAGATGCCCCAGACAATAAGAAGGTGAGCACTTTATTTCTGGGAATGCAAATACCCAGCGGCTATGCTGATAAAGTAGCCCACTGTGGGAACTGCAGCCTCGAGTTATTATGAGATTATGTTTTTGTTGAGCTCCTTTTGAGCATGACGTCTGAGGGTTTAGACGAAAATCGTATTGCCAAAACTAATATTTGCTTGGAATATTGATGCTCTTTCAATGCAATCTCTAAAGCTGACATCTGCATCTGTTGCAATTAAAATTCTTGTTAGAAATGCGGATTAAATTCTTCAACTTAATTATTTGCTTACTCAAAATAGTTGTCTCTGCTTCTCATTTTCAATTATGCTCCAGCAATATGCACTTTTTTCATTATAAACCGTTTAGTGGCCCTAATGAAGTAAAGAGGAAATTGTTATCAATAGATACGTCTGCCTTTTTACATTCCCTATTTTAAAATACTATCCAAGGTTCCTTCGTACATTACTCACGTTACAATTAAGAGCGATAATCGACGATCTAGATTCCAAAACTACCCCAAGACATTTTTCTTGGTCTAGTTCTTGATCTCATTAGTCGCTGAGTTATGCCTCAATGTACAAATAATTGGACTAAGCACTGGCTTCATTTGTGCCACATAGTTTAGTAACCGAAACTGAAACTGACGTGCACCTGCCACGTTCCCCTTGGAACTTGCAACTTCATTAGAATTAGCGCCTCAGTTTACACAGAGCTACATGTAAATATTATCTATCTTTCGTATTGTCTGTCTGACTGTGGCTGTCTTTCTCACTGTCTGGCCAAGCGCCGATTGGTGGCAGTGGCAACGGAAACAGGTGCGCGCGCGGAGGCATGTGGCAGCCACATCGATACAAGTGACACCGAAGTAAACACGAAACGCGCTTAAATTCTGTCAAAGGAGCGCGGGAAATTTGTCATAGTTGCTTGGAAAATTTCAGTTTCTGTATTTTTTTGGTGGGTCCAACAATTTCTTGTGCAACACGCAGCTGACTGACTGACTAATCACCCATGACTCACAGTGCGGCAATTAGAGAATGTTACACATTTATTATGGCTGGCCATGGAGGCTATTAAAGTGGAGCAGCGCATGGATATCAAATGCTTGCGGCACGTCCACGTTGCAGTGTGGGAAATAATGCAGCAATGCAACACAAACAACAACAACGACGACGATTGCCGCCCCTTGGATGCACGCAGTGAAGTATGCAGGTTGCACTCGAAATTCAGCGCGAAGAAAAACAATTTTCTCCTGGGGTGCTTTTCCATGAGCTGCTGACTTCAATGCTCCTCTTGGCATTGGCAATTCTACTCTTCTTATTGTTGCCGTCTGGCGTTGTTTTTTGCAACACTTTCACCTGCAGATTTGGCACGTAAATGGGCAGATAAGCCAAACAGAGTGAAGCCAAACAACGCGGCAGCAACAACAACAGAAACAACAACAACAATACAACACACCATTAGCTGGCGGCGGCAAGTTAAGTTAAGTATCTAATAGATTTTTTGTTGTTGCTGCTGCTTTGTTTTTTGCCTTTGGAGATTGGGAAATCATTCAAAGCTTTTGCTTAGTCTTCGGGCCTTTGAGTCTTTTGTTATTGCCTCTTGGGTTCTGCCCACTGACGGCAGTTGTCAACTTTTGCTTTTGGCCTTTTCCTTGCGCTTTTCGACCATGTTCGTTGACCTCATTTACAGCTATATACATATATGTGTGTATTTGTGTGTATTGTTTTTGTTCAGATTTTCGACTGTCAGTTAATTCACTTTCATTACTATCTTATTTTTGTTGTCTTGTTTTTTTCTTCAGTTTTGCTTTTAGACTTTTTTTTACTGTGTTGATGGCACGGCTCAGTTTTGATTAAGTTGTGTCATGCAACGTTGATTTAATTATCATCATCAGCTTATTTCCATTGTGAGCAGCCCCGAAACTAATGAGGAAGTCTCTCTCTTTCTCGCTCTCTTGCTGTTGAGTGAAAAGCCAGCGTGTAATATGACAATAATAGAAAGCTGAAAACATCTTCGACTCGGCGACGTTGTAACCAAGCAACCGCCAAATGGGTGAGTAGGTTGTGTTCACTCGTAGATCTGCCAACAGATTGCAGATGCTATCGATTGATGAGCTTACACGCATAACAAATCGACGTAGGAAATTTAAAGTAGTTCTGTGGAGCGTCACTTAATCAGGCCACGGAACGTGTTACAATCAAAGTGGGGGAAACTATTTGCTATTTGTCGTCATATATTAACTATTTGAATACTTTGAAATGCCCAAAAATATATTCTCGCTTTGGGAACATAAAAATGGCACGACTTTAGTAAATTTTCGAATATAAAGCTGTCAACTCCCATATAAACACTCAAGGCTTTTTGGATTCAAGTTATTAAATTGCAAGATTTGAATTTTGTTTATTGATTTTGCTGCATAAATTCACAGCATAAAGTTGTCACTTGCCTTAAAAGTATTTAAGTTCACTCTTAATGTCGACAGCTCTTAAAGTCCACAATATTGTTTTTATAGTTTTTGATGCTTCGCTCGCTGTCAATTTGCAATATGAACTTGTCAACTTCTGGCAGAATACGACTCTATTTAGCTGCTGTGAGGACCCCATGCCAGGCACAGCACATGCCACAGGAGTAACCCAAAATGTGTGTGCAGAACATGTGATCACCGCGCAAGGATATCTAGCGGACAGGACTTTCCCTCAGCACACGCTGCGTGGCGATAAAGTCAAGTGCGGCCCACAAACTAATTCCGGCTAAAAAGCTGCTAATGGCCAACAGCAAACATTTCGCAGGCAGCGAGAAAAACCCAGAAGATTGGATTACAGTTGCTGCGAGTTCATTCAACAGCGGCAGGTAGAGATTTCATTAGGTAGACGGTCTTGTGTCTAACGTGTATTGTGGGCTCCTCTTACTCTTGCTTCATTCTTATTATTTTTTGTATTCCTCTTGTTGTATTTTCGTCGTCTTCGTTTTCTTGAATGATTTCCGCTGTATGTGATTATGATAAACAGCAAGAGGCAACAACAACAACAACAACAATAACAATAACAACAGCTGATAAACGTGGCCCAAAGAAATGCGCAAAAGTTCACGCGAACAAAAGTCGATTCTCGTCGTCATCGTTGTTATTGTTGTTGTTTTATTCAACGTTTTGTTATAATGAATGAAGCTGATACCAGACGAGAGTTTGAGTATCTCATTTCGAATGCAATTTTCGCATATAAATTTTACAATAACATTTTGAACAAATAATCAACCTGACTTCGCTGAGAGCTCGACTCGAAGCACAGTTGTGTGGGCTGGCATCGAAAAATTATTTAAATGCCGCAGATTTCCTTTTGTTGTGCGTCTCGCCCAAAGCGTGGGATATTTAAAAACCCCAAGCTCCAGCTCCTACTTCGAACGGCCTCTTTTAATTGTCTCTCGAAAACCAGTCTCAAGATTGTTGTACAGTAAATGTTGCTCGTCTCGAAAAGTGCTCGGTGCGTGCTGCCAGTCGGCAATTTTATTGACAATTTCTGTGCGTTGCGTTTGCGTTCTCAGCGAGAGGAGAGTTGGAAATAAAAAGAAACAAAATATATACTATATCAGCTGCTCGTGCACCGCATGCTAATGAGTGCGTGTGGCGCATGTGTGTGAGAGAGAGAGAGCGAGAGAGAGACCTATAAAACATAAAAACGCATAAAGCAATGCCAACAATTCACAGTGGCCCTAGTTGCTGCTGCTGCTGCTGCTGCTCCAACTTCGACTCCTCCTCCTGCTGCTCCCGATCTGCTCGGGGTTCGTTGTCACGTTGTTTGTGTTGTGAATTCGCAGTCGCTGCGAACCCCGAAAAGCAGCGCTACAACAAAGCCGCTTATTATTATTGTAGAAATATGTTTGGCTATCGGAGCTCACGTTTTAATTTTTTTATAATGTCACTAATTTATTGTACGTGCTGCACTACAAAGCACACGGCTCGCAGACGAACGAACCTCAGACCCCGAACTCGAACCCGAGTTCGACTTCTGCTGCGACCCATTTAGGTGTTTTTAATAATAACATGAAAAAGAGGAGGCTTCCAAAGCTGGAGAGTGAGGGAGAACAGCTCGGGGAGATCGTTGGGAGGGCGTATCGCAACTGTTTGCATTTCAATGAGAGTCTTGAGTTGATACTTTTTTTGTTTTGGGCGCGGGATCTTTGCTGTCTAGAGTTTGACATATTTTCGGGTACTTTGTCACTATTGGAAATTAGACAGTTGTTGACTTGAAGCTGGCATTTATTTGGTCTATTGAAATGGGACAGTTTTATGGCCCGACAATCGCTGGCAATAATAATATTACTTAAATATGCAGCTTATTTTTCACACGCTAATGGAAAGAATGTCTCTTGAAGACTTTTCAGCCTATCAGACTTTGTCTTCTATCGGAATTCATAACACACAACTTTTTGATCTAATGCGGGGCTTAATTTTGTTTGCATTTTTGTCTGATGTTCAATGATTAGCAAGTGCAAAGTGGTTGCCAAAAGCTAAACAAACATGTTATGCCCTGGATTAACAGGCAGAAAACGTCACGTTAGAATATATTAGAGAATATCATCTGATGTTGATTGACTAGTCGCATACTCCAAGATATTGACAGAGTTGACTCGCATAAGGGTCAGAGTCAGGCTATATTTTCCGATAAAGCACGTAGTAATTTTATTACATATAAAGCACAGTATTACTCATTATTTGCCTTGTGAATTTGCTCATCAATTCGACTGCATACGAACTCAAAGAAGTGAATCAAATTCGTTGTGCACATTGAGTCTAAAATATTCTACAGGGTATCGCATGATTTAACCCTCACTCCAAGTACCTCTCAGCACCTTTTAGAATGTGCTGTCACTATCTTTCCCAGGCGTAAATCAAATAATAAAACTCAAATTCAAATTCCAATCCCAATTATGCGATCGTTTGATTCGAGGTTCAACCACATGACCCACGCCACTAATTTATGAACCTTCTCTGGGGGCAGTTGTCAAACAAGTGCCTTGATTAGTGCCTTATCATTAGCCACTGTTTGGCTTTGTCGTGTCAGCTGTCTGCTCTCGCTTTTGTCAAATATTTGGTGGGTAGCCATCGATGCCGCCGAAGTCGAAACAGAATTTGTTATTTGGAGTTTCGATTTGATTTCAAAGGCAATTGCAATCGTTGCAGGCGAATGAACTTCGCCTAGACAGAGGCAGCGCCATAAAACCCAAGAAGCGTATAAAAATATTTGATTTGTGATTAGGTTTGTGGCAATAAAATGTGAGCACAGGCGGCGAGATGGACGGACAGACGGACAGACGAATGTTTGACTTGAGTGCACTCACTTGCACTTTCCACATTAGATTGGCGCGATTATGGAGTCGAAATGAAATGTGGAAGACGGCGGAGTTGGGCTCTAGGGTTCACTAACTTCTCGTCTCTCACTTGCCACAGCTAATTGCAACATGAGATGGACTGTCAATGCGGCAGCCCATTAGAGAATGTCTGCTTGCCACACGCTCAGCGCTCAGCGCTCGGCTCAACGCAGCTCATCTCGGCTGAGCTCAGTTCATCTTGTGTTGGCTTTTGTCGAGTGATCTTCGCTGCGGTTGCCGCAAATGAAATCGAATCAAAGCTTCAGCTGTGTCGTTGATGCCACCTCGCTTCGCCCTGCCGCGCTGTCATGTGGCACGCATTCGAGCGTGGTAATTTGCAATTTTATGCGTTTTACACGCGCTGACTGCATCTGTATCTATGTATCTGATTATCTGCGTCTCTATGTATCTGTATCTATGACAAGCGCTTCGGTGAGCTGCGGCCAATGCACGCTGCGGCATCGACAGACAGCTGTGGCAGCATCGCAGCATCGCAGCCCTGCCACATGGCAAGACAACATATTTGCTGCCATTGCGGTTGCCCAGTCTCAAGTGACGCGTCTGCCTTGAATATATATCTCGCTCTAATCGAGCGCTGCCTCAAATGCTGCAATAATGATCTGAGAGCGACTACGAAATCTAAGGCAAATTGCAGAAGAGATTAGACGACGATTAGAACAAAGTGTAACTACTTTTTAACTGTACGCATGCAGGGACATCTCCTGACAGCCGGAAACTGCCACAATAACAAACCTTGCAGCACGCCAACAATGGCTTTGGGTACTCGCTTATCACCTTGCAGCGATCGCACCAAAAATTACATTCGATTAATGCAGGACTCGCAGAGGCGGCAGAGGCAGCAGATGTTTTGAGTCTAGGTACAGAGCGATGAGAGAGAGAGTAGACAAAACCTGTGCTGTGCTGTGCGGTGATGGCTCCAACAAGCGACGCAGGCAGCCTGTAATAACACAGCTCAGGACCTCAGCGGAGGCGCGCCAATATCCTTCAAGATGCGGCCTGTACCTTTGGCAGAGAAAAGGGCGACAGATGTTTTCCATCTGCATTCCAAAGCAGGTCAATGCCTGCTGGTTTATGCTATAGTAAGGATGCGTTGCGTTGGTCCTTGCCAGCGGCAGCAAAAGTATCTTCAAGATACTCGTACGCCAGGCAGCTGCCACACTTGAAGACGAGCCTGTTTACAGAACTCTCTTCTCTCTCTCTCTCTTTCTGTTTCTCACTGGGCGCGTCTCTTTCTCTCTCTCATTCGCTGAAAGTGGTTGCCACTGGCTCGGATTACATGCTGCGCACTTCTAGCTACAGATACATTTACAGATACACACACTGACACCACAGTAGTCAGAGACACCCCAGACTTGCAGAGATGCATGCGTCTATATGTTGTATATATGTTCCTGTTTTGTTTATAAATAGTTGGCCGTGAATTGTTTTCCTTTGATGTGTGTTGATGCGCTGCGCTTGCTAAAAGATTTCTTGTGATTGAGAATGTGAAAAACTACAGCTTGAAATCAACAGCAGCGATCAACGGTCGTTCGTTTTGGTAATTTGAGTCGTTTTCCCAATTTCCCCCCCTTCTCGATTTGGAAAAATGCCATTTTATTTGATTAATTGGTTGAGTTTTGATGGACCCTTTACCAAAGCCCGATTGCATTCACATTCCCATTCTGAGATATTCTATATGCAGGTAGCGCCGATCTACATATCTATTTATCAGCGGGGTTGCGCTTCGCATTTTGGGTTTCACGTTTGCCCCTCTTCAGATACCTTTTTGGGATCTTGCGCCATTCTTAGAACACAATTCGATGCTTCATTTACAATTTAAATATCGGCATGTTAATAATTACTTTGCATTTAACATGGGCTTTGGCTGAAATGCAACAACATTAGCTCTCACCTCTTCATAGGTGTTTTCCCGGGAACTCGACTGAGTGCTGCTCGCAATCGAACGTCGAAACATTTCGCTGTTTTGCAATGAGAAAAACGAAAGAATTCAATTAGATAACAATCACGATTGATGCAAATGTGGGTGGAGAAAAGAATAGATTAAAGAAAGGAATTGAGTAGGAGATAGATTTGAATTTGAGTACAAAATGAAGAAGTATTGAGAGAGCATATTAATATAATTGGTAGGAGTTTAAAAAGCTAAACAAATTGAAAATTCACAAATAAAGAAATTCTACATTCGACGTAAATTTAGCAAAGAATTTAACGTATAACTGAAATAGCAAATTGAATCAGAAACGCCAACGAGATCAACAACAAAACTATTAACTTGGCCATTGACTTCGTGTCAGTGAAAGCTGAAGCTTGTGACTAATGCTGAATTGAAATATATATTATATTTAAATAAACCAAAGAATTCCTTCTACTCGCAAAAGCCGACGAAGAATATATGAACGTTTATTTTGTGACAAATTAATAGCAATATTTATATGGCAATTATATGGCCATTTGGCTTCCCTTTCACGTTTCAATCTCGATCTGCACGACAAATGGGCTTTGACCCGTTCTAATGCGACACGTTTAATTCCCATAAATATCAATTAGTCGGCCGTTGTACTGTTGTGGAATCGAAGTCCGTGTCCATGTCGAATGTAATGCCAAAAGCGACCCACACACGAAACGCACGCGGACAATTAGCATAATTTATTAATATGGCTAACACACACAGAACGCCCAATTGTGAAACCGCAACCGCAACGGCGACGGCAACGGCGAAAAACAATAACAAACTAACCGAAATAAACTTGTTTCATTTGCTATCAAGAAATTAAACAAATAAACGAAATCGGAATTGGAATCGAAATCGAAGCTGTTAAATTGCTTACCTTAAACGCTGGCAGGCTGTGGGCGTGTTGACAGTGAGATTGGTCCTTGAATCGCTTAGATGGGCGATCGAGTTGCTCATATTGTTGTTGTTGTTGTTCAGCATGATAATGTTGTTGTTGTTGTTGTTGTTGTGAGTGCTGAGCTTGTTGGTCGTGTGACCGGAGGCAGCTGGCAACACTGTGGCGGGCATCTTGCGTGCTTCAATCTGACCAAATATGGCGCCTCTCATTAACTTGTATTTTTTCGGGGTTGGGTATAGAGTGTTGCTTTAGTTGTTTTCTTTTGTTAGTTTGTTAGATCGACCCACACACTCACACACACACACACACACACACAGACGACACCGCGACGGCACACGAACGTCTTGCCCGATTTGGTAAGTTTAGCAAGTTTTCAGTTTCAGTTTTTCTACGTTGATTTCTTTGTTATTTATGTGCATTAACTAAAATGTTGCTAATTTTTCGTTTGTCTCTGCACCTTGTATGGCGAAAGAATGGCGCTGATAAATCACGCAATTTATGTAGACGGAAAAAAAAGTCCCCAAAGCACACGTCGTCTAATTAACTCGTTTGCCTCCCGTCCCCGAAAAATCGTGTGCTGTAGAACTCAATATTTGACGGAGCCTTTTAAGGTGTGAGCTCGCACTCGTTTTCAATTATGACGCAACTTCACAGAGCGATCGGGAGATCGAGAGAGGGGGTGATGTACGCGACACAGGTGCTGGACAGCATGTGGCAAGTTTGACAACGATTTCTTGACTTCTTGCTGCGCCGATTACTAAAACAAAACTGATTTATGTCTGTCACAAGGCGCAAGTGCAGCGCAGGCAATTGACTGCATCGCTGCTGCCTCAGTTGCTGCTGCTGCTGCTGCTGTTGCTGTTGCTTTTGCTGCTCCCCAACCCGAACGCTGGACGACAATTAGTTCTACATGTCGTCACACGTCGTAAGCCACAGGAAGCCACAAGCAGCAGCAGCAGCAACAACAGCAACTGTAACAGCAGCAGCAGCAACGGCAACAACAAACAACAGTCTTTAGCTTTTAGTTGGGGGACCCAAGCAGCGCTTTGTCTGCACTTTCATCTCGTCTCTCTCTCTGCTTTACTTCACTCTGCTTTGGTTTTTCTTTTCTGCTGCTCATACTGATACTTATACTCATACTCATACTCATACTCATTCTTGTACTCATTCTTGTAGTCATACTCGTATTCATGCTCGTGCTTATATCTATAGCCATTACCCCCCTTCGCACTTGCGGTTGTGTAATGCAACAACAACAAGTAAAACGAAACAACAAAAAGCGATCAGATGTCCTTCTACGGATGTTCGCTCCGCTCTTTCTTAATGATCTTCGCTCAAACCAGAGGAAAAAAAAACAGCAAAACTGAAAAAGAAAACAACAACAAAGCCACAGCGGTGACTGCCCCAAGGGTTCGACTATCGAACGTTGGCTGCCAGACTGACAGATACCTTAGAATCTATTGTGAGATTGTATTTCATTTAAGAGGAAAGTATTCTTCACTTTGCTATCTATTTATTGTTGATGCTAGAAATTACTCTTTATTGAGAAATTTTATTTCATTTAAGAGGAAAGTATTCTTCACTTTGCTATCTATTTATTGTTGATGCTAGAAATTACTCTTTACAACAGATATAAATTATTTATTTCGCTTTTGGAATATCTTTAAATCTTTTGGTATTCTCTTGAGATAAACTTCTGCTTATCTTCTACTCAATCTGAGATTTGCATAGTGTTCGTTACATCTTTCTTCTCAGTTTGTTTTGCAAATCGACAATCAGTTGTATAATGACATGGAATGCACTGAATTGAAGTCGAATATTTGCAATTTGCGGGAATATATACCAGCTGTGATTATCGATCATTTATCAGGCAGTGCATCCAGTTTGATCGGTTTGCAGTTCTCCGTTTGGCGACTCTAATGCGTCAACAGAGCGAACAATCGCTGTGTGAGGTGTGGCAACTAGTCAGCAACAATCGCTGCTCGCTGCCAAATGTGCTGCAGCTCATCATAACTTGTGCTGCCTAGTTGCAAGTTGAAGTTGCAGTTGTAGTCGAAGTTATCGTTGAAGTTGTAGTCGCATCTTCCTTGAGCGTTGATGATAAACTACATTAATGCCCCTTAAGTATGACCATGTTTGTTGGCTACCAAATACGTGACAAGGGCAACCGACTAGTCTAGCTGCAGCCACTCCCCCGTCCGCCTGCTGCTCCTGCCACATGCAACTAGCAGCTGCTGCTGCTGCTGCTGTGCCCATGTAATTGCAGTTGCTCACACTGCCATTTACCACTCAAAGCTGCCTTTTTGCAACTAGCAAATGATCAACAGTAGCTGCAGCGAAAAACTGGCGTTGCAAGTTGCAGTCACTCTTGTTGTAGTTGTTGTTGCTGTTGCCGCTGCTGTGGCTGCTGCTCGTTGGCGCTGAGCGCATTGCTTTGGTTTCTGTGCCAGCAGATCCTAAAGGTCATTGCTAATAGTTGGAGGGCTGTCTACCTGTCTGCCCCTCTGTCCCGCTGTCTCCCCGTCTGTCTGGCTGTCGGTCTGGACACGGCGACACTTCCGTTTCCACTTTGCGGTGGGCACTCGCCGCCAGCAGATTCCAGATTCTGACAATCTGTCCTAAAAGTGCTGCTGTTGTTGTTGCTGTTGCTGCTGCTGTTGCTGCTTCTGTTGAAACTCGATAGGCGGCAACAGGATGGGTTGCTTGATGTGACAAGCTTCGACGGAAGTCAAACACTCTGTGCATTTTTTCATAATTGTATCCACTCGCAGGTATCATAAAAATAATTCCAAAATATTAAACTTTATACCCGTGAGTCGAAGTCGAAGTCGACGTCGCAGTCGCAACCGCCGTCGAAGCAAATGCTGTGTTGGCGACGACGAGGTGTGGCTGCTTTATTGTTGCCAAATTTAGCTGGCCAAAAGCGACAGGTTGTTGTCTATTTGATTGTGGTCGTGGTCGCACCCAGCCGCAGGCGCAACACAGTTGCATTGCCTCATTTGCTGGCTGACATTTTATGCAGACTCTTTGCTTAACCAAATTAGTTGCTCAACGCACAGTTGCAGACACTTTTTTAGAGTCTAGGTTCTAGACGACACGCTTGGTTGCAACCACAAGCAGAGAAAGAAAGAGAGATGGAGAGTGAGAGGAGGAGACAGAACTTAGCCAAGTGCGTCCGCTGCCAAAGATATGGAAATGAAGCAAGCTGTGGCGGCCTGTGACACGTGTTGTTGCTGTTGCTGTCGGTGGTGCTGTCGGTGGTGCTCCAGGGTTCAACGGAGTTCAGTCTATTAATCGATATACTACTTAGTTATGCCTACTAGCAGCTAGTGCCTTGGACTAGCCCTTGTTGACGCCCAGTTAAATGCAACATAATTTTTTATATTCCTGCATTTCTTCTGCCTTTTTTGCAAAGTCGCTACGCGACACGACGTTGGCTGCGTCTGCGCACGAACAACGCATTTTTGTGCTTGTCATGCCGGTAATGACTGCAACAACAACAGCGAGTGTAGAAGCAGAGCAACAACAACTGCGAAACAAAACATGCTACAACTTTGGAGCTAGGCTAACTGCCCCAACTGAGCCATGAAACTCAACCGTGCGCGTCCGTTTCCAAGTTCTATTCGCCGCCAGTGACGTCGACGGCGACGCCGGCTGCGACGTCGGCTGAGACGGCTTTGCCTCATTGTAGTTTTTGTTATATTTTTCAAATTCTTGCGCCGCATTAAATGTAATGAAAAGCAGGCTGAAAAATGCCCGATAAGTAAAAAGTATGCACGTGATAATTATAATGACTGCAAGACACGAAATACAACTATATATGTATGTGTGTGTGTGTGTGTGTGTGTATAAGTGTGTGTTGGTGTTGGTGGGTGGTGTTTATCTCTAAATTAGTTATTTGTTAATTTCACCTCATTACAAATTTATAATAACTTATGGCAAATGAGAGGAAATTAAAAAAAGAAAAACAAGCCCTTTGGGAAGTAAGCTAACATCTATCTTATTTTATATAATAACTAAACGACTTTTAAGTTGATAATAATTGCCATATAATTAAAGCCAGCTTTCATCGTGTTTATAACAATTTACTCTGTCGTTTCGCACATTGCAAAAAACTGTTAAAACTTAATGATCCACGACAAGTTCTGTATCATCTGAGCAACAATTATGATTCGTTATAACTTTTTGTTGCCGAACATTTGCATTTCTAATTGACTTGTCTTCTGGCTGATTCTCCGCATTGATCGCTGATCGCTGATCGCCGATCATTTATCATTTATGATTTGATTGATTCGCAAAGGTCTGAAATCAGCTTACACCAAATTACAACAGCTCATTGTATTTAATGGGTGACGATAGAAGAGACAACAGTTTACACTGTCTGCTTAATTTTTCGGGAGGTTACATAACTCTTTTTGCTGGGAGCTGTTCCCACGCTGCTCTCAGAATTTATCACCTCACTTCGAAGTCTCCTTTATATATATATATCTTGTGTAGTTGAAATCGGCTACTGGTGTTTTGATGTAAAAACAAATATTTTACCTAAGCTTCTGGGCTGCTCGAAGGGCCGATTCAAGAAGAGAAAAAAAACAGAAAGACAAATCATCAGTTGCGTTCTAACCAAATGAGTTGTGTGTTTCTGCTGTTTCATCGTAATTATCAACTTGAAAAGGTGCTCGTTACACACAGTAGCACACAGAAAATGCTTCAGCTGATCATGAAAGTGAAGAAAGCTGAGAACAAGAGCGAGTTTGTTAATAAACGGGTTTCGCTTTGAGTGCAGCTTGTTTTTGACTATGGTCAGGGATGTTAAATTATTCTTTCTACCAATAATATTTATTTCCTCAATATCCACTTTAAGCCCACATGACATTAGCAAACACGCCCCGATAATTTCAATGCATTTACATGGCAGATCTCTCGGAAGACACATAAATTTAATGTCGAATCCTATTAAAGCCCAGCCAGCGCACTTGTTCGCCATAAATCAAATTCAATTTAATTTTTGGCAACATTTCAACCCTCTGTAAATCCACTTTAAAAAACAAAAGCAAAGAGTAGTGAAAAAATCAATTGACAACCCGCAGACTTTCACACAGCTCAGCATAAATCAATGGAACTTAAGCTGCAGCTCATTGAAATGTGAAATTGTCAAAGTCGCTCCCACGCTCGGCCTGTGAGTGAGGGGCAGGCGGGGCAGGAAGGGCTGGAAGGGCCGGAAGGGCGAAGGGCAAGGCCAAGCTCCCGCGGGACACAGGAAGCGACGACGGTCAGTTATAAAAACGCAACGCAACGCATCGTGTCGTATCGTGTCGTGTCTATTGAACAAGGATACAAATGTGGGTTGAGTTGCGTTGCATGTCACGTGTGCTTTTAATTGATTTCCACATTTACGGCCGGCGATTTGCATGGGAACTTTGAGTGTGGCTGAAGCTTTTCAGGGGAAAAAAGGCTTGCCAACGCCGTCCATTAATTAAGCAACGCACCCAACAAACATTGTGTTAATATCCATAAATTCAGCTCTAACCCTTTGGTCGCCTGCCCGACGGACAGTTCGTCAGTCAGTTCTAAGTCGCTGTGCAATTTGCATAGAATGTTTCTCGAAAAATAAAGAGCAAACCCGCCCCATTGTCTGCGACATTCCTTGGACGCGCTGGAGCGTAACACAAGCCAGGCCCAAGTGGTGGCTGGAGGAGAGAGGCGAGAGGCGAGAGGCGAGCGGCTCTCCAATGCAAATAAAAATGTATTTATTTTTATATGTATTCGGTTTTCGTTGTCGTATTTGTATTTAGCTGCACGCGTTAATTTATGCCAGAGAACATCGGCGTCTTTTCTGGCATTCTGCCCGTAAAACCACATCCGAACATTATACAATAAAATGTAAAATAAACTCGTTGTATGCTGCCGTTCGAAATTGTTATTGTTATTGTTGTTATTTGCTGGAAATTTATACAAACAGCTGCGCTGCGCCGACGCTGGACTAACCGCAACAGCGACTGCAGCGTCAATCGAGGCCTCAACTCAATCTTCGGTCTCTTCGCCATCGTGGAAGCTTGTCAGACTGCCAGTCAATTGCTGACTGTCGATTCCCTCCAGCAGTCAATCCGACTGCCAATCAGACACTCCATCCAACACCATCGCCAGCACTCGACACTCGCCCAAAAACGGAAGCAGTTAAGCTTTGAATAATTTATGAAACTTGCTGTTGTTCCTTTGCTCACTATAAGTATAGTGCCAAAGTTGCATATCAATTTTTGACGGCTTCGAATGAAACTTTAAATCGTCGTCCACTTCATTTTCACACTCGTTTTTCTCTCATTTCTTTCGTGTATCTCTTGAATAATTGATGGTTAATTGCGAGATTAAGATATGAGTTGTGTTATTAAGGATTTCACGATTTGAGTTCTGAAGAAAAAGTTATGCAAATTTCACACATTATTTTTTATTAACGTTTTATTTAATGCAACTTTATAGCCAGTTTAAATATATATTATTTGTTTCAAAGTGAAATAGTTTGTTTGCGGTTTGCAAAAGTTATTCATTGTTACTCAAGAAATGTTTCCTAGAATAAATTATTGCATAAACATTGCTTCATCGCTGATTAATATCTTTATTTATTTACAGAAAATTCCCAGGCGTATTCCATGATTAATGCGATAGATATCCCTAAACGGCAGCTAAGGTCAGTAATAGAATTACTTACTTTATTCATTTGGTAGCGCATATTTGTAACTCAAATAAGCCGAAACCCGCCCCAAACAATCGGAATGAACCCTTTGAGCGAACTGTGTGTTAACACTTCCCATCACTCATTTAATATGCCAATGACAGCGTTTAGGTTCCTCTAACCACACAAATATCCACATTGACGTCGAGCCACTCGTTTGGTCACCTAATATGGCCAGAGACAGTCATGCATGCAGTCAGGCAGTCAGGTAGTTGGACTGCGGCTTGGGGCCAGTTGGGGCATTTGCGGTGGGGCCACTTCCTAATTTGGTTCCGCTATTTATTGTCGCATGCTGTTGTTTATTTATTATTTAATTTGCCATGGCTCGTGTTGAATGCCAAATGCAAAGAACACCGTCGTGTTTTGTATGCCAAATGCAAATGCCGGTGGAAGTTGCCACCACAGTCCGCCTTCGTCACATTTACTTGGCCAAATAATAATGTTATCAGCCACACAATAAGACGAAATATTGGTAAAAGAAAATGAAATTGACATCGATGACCATAAAGGAAGTTATTCTACTCATATCATAGCTATTCTGTGGCATGCCACAGCCTGCCAAATTTGGCAAACGGGCAACTGGGAGCGGCTTCCTTATGGCCATGCGCCGTTGTGTTGACCTTCAGGCCAAATATTTGGCTGCTGCTTTCTATTTCAAAGCCAAAGCTTCACAACGCGTCTCTTTTATGGGTGGCAAGAACAAGAGCATTGTTTATGCAGAGCTAAGCGCTGAATTAGTGCGCTTTAGTTGCTATAAATTCCCAGTGGAGCCGGCAAATGGCAACTGCCTTCTGCCTCCAGCTTTTGCCCGCATACCAGAGACGCTCAACTTCCGGGCTGAGAGGCTTTGGCTTTGGGAAAGAATGTGACCGTCATAGAATTTATCTCAGCTTTTGCTACGCATAGCTCAGCCTGTGAGAATGGGTCATGGCTGCTAGATTATTGTTGTTGTTGGCCGCATACCAAAGCATTAGCTGCAGGTACTATAGTAGTTCAATCTGAAGTGGGTTAGTCGTGGGTGCCCAGATCGCGTAGCCACCACAGCGAATTCTCAGCGTCTTCAGCATAACTAACATATATATTATTGCCTACAAATATGGCCTAGATTAGTGGAGTTGTGAAGTGGCTCTGGTCAGATCTGCATCTACGAGTTGTAAATTGCCAAATGTCAAGAGTTTCTTGTTATGTTTATTTAATGTGGCAGTTATTTATTTTCAAGAAATAAGTTTCAAAATATTTCGAACTTAAAGTACACATTTTGGACACATTATTCATTAATGAATGCAGTTTATCGTCTATAAAGTTATTATTGCATATAGCAAATTCTTGCAATTTATTGACAATAATTTGCCAGTTTAACAACTTGATTGACTCCGAGCTAATTAGACATCAGGCTTTAAATGTCGAGAATTGCTGTGCAGCAAACAATATTGAATTAAATCACTGCTGCTTACTTACATTCCTAGCTAGTTGCATACTTATCTTTTGGACATATTGAACTCAGTTTATTGATCATTAAACGCGAGCATTTAAAAGTATCTATAAATGTCACATGTGTGTGTGTGTGTTTACGTCTATGCCTTGTGCTGTGTGCTTGCAGGCAATGAACTCTGTGATTGAATTTGAAATGGCACCAAACAAAAGACTTAGGCAACGAACTTGCCGCGCTAGGCGCATGCCAAAAAACCGGTTTCGGCCCAAAGCCAAAGCCAAAGCGAAAAGCAAACGCAAACGCATTTTCGCTTGCCTGCACACACACACACATTGACGCGCTAGTGCAACGGTTGTTCAAATATATAGTACTCCCCCAACAACAACGCTCCCTTGGGGCCCCCAAGTGCGACGAGTGTTTTTATGGGCGCTTTGCTTTTCAAGTGAACGGCCGCAATGCGCGTCTGTGTCTTCCTATTGCCTGGCTACGCATTTGCTCCCTTTTTCCCATGGCCAGAACAGGCACAAACTTGTTCGTGCCATGTCGAAGTCGATGCATGAGTCATGCTTTGGATCGGTGCCATTTGGTGCCTGGCACAAAAGGAGAAGATTCTGCGGCTACTCGTTGTTCAATCGTTGAACAGGTACGCGCATGTATTTCACAAATTTGTGCATGTCTTGCCTCAAAGATCTGCGTTCTGTTGTCTGCTGTCTGCCGTCTGCCGTCTGCCGTTTTTGGGCCTTTGGGCCCTGCCCTTTTGTCTCTCGCTGTGCTGTGTTAATTTGTTGCTGCGTGGGAATGGCTACAGCTAAGCTTGTGGCTATTGATAGATCTGCAGCCATACCATATCCTACACACACAGATTAGTTGAAATATTTCACAACATTTCAAGTGCAAATTGTGCTGGTATTTTTTGTTGTATTTTGTTTAGCGCGCTTGTCACACGTCGCTTGTTTAATGTAAATTAAGAACGCAGCTCCATTTATGGACGGAACTTGGACCAGACCGGACCCCAAGAGAACCACAGCAACAAAAAACTGGTTTACAATTAAAAAATGTGCTTTTATTTTTCAGATTTTTCAGTCGCTTTTATTAAAAAGAATGAGGCTGAAATTAATTATTTATGCGCTCAAGATAATCACCACAAGCCTCCAGCCAGCAGCTAGCGGACAATGGGCGGCTAGTCGACACGCCAAAGAGCCAAAGAACTCCTCTACCCAGTAAGTACTTACCAAGAATCCATGCCATAACTTATAGCCGACATACGCAGGGAGAGAATAAGAGACTCAGGCCACAAACTTGGCATAGCTCACTCGACTCACAAAATAAAAACTACGGTGTTCACAGTTCAGTTAGCACCCCCCGCGTCAGTAGGGCGACAGAGAGGGAGGGGAAGAGGGCGAGAGCCATATGAGGCCGTCGAACGCGTGCCAACGTCACCTACCGAGGGGTAGCCGATGGCCAAAGCCAGCGATCGAGCAACTGGGCAGCTGCAGGCGCTGCCAGCGCGTCATAGTCGAGTTAGCAGGCTGCTCGCCCCCTCCAATGCAGACCCGCATAAATTATGCAGGCAAGAGCAATAAGGCACCACACACACACACATTTAGAACTTTAGAATACACTGCAAGAAACTGTCCGCATATCATTAAGCCTATCACTTTTCCGTGCTGATCTCGTTTGCCAGCGTTTGTTGTGAGTGTAGCCGGCCCTGAACAAGTCCGCTGCACTTTTGGGCTTGTTATTATTAGCGGCGCATGTCGACCATGACATTTGTTTGGAACGTATATAAATGCCGGAGACGCAAAGCTCGAAATGTGCAATACCTATGGACAACTGCCGCCTTTCGGCTCCGGAACGCAGTGTAGCTTGAAATGCTCTTTACTCGCAACATGCACAACAAATTTTCCAATAATAAAGCCGAGGCAGCCAATCAAGCAATGGTCAAGTCGTCGGTGTAGTACAGCCAAATGGAGGGTGGCGGCAACTCCACGTTGCTCTTCTCGTCATCTGTCAGCCCGTTGTCGTTCAGGGTGCCGTTCAGGTTCAAGACGCCGCAGATCGTGGCCTGCCAAGCACAGTAGAAGAAATGTTATACAGACACATATTGATGTAGCAATCTATTTGCATTCATTTACGCCATTGGAGAACTTGCGCCACTCGTAGCTGCCAGCGTGATGATTGTAGCGCGCCTTGTACTTCTCCTGTATGTCATAGATGCTGTCCTCGTCGCAGACGGTCATGAACTGCACCGTGGCCGTCAGTGTGTTGATGATGCGCAGGCGACGTGCTCGGTGCGTGATCCGGCCAATGTGGTACAACGGATCCTGGCTCCACATGGCGTGCTGGGTGCGCGCCATCTGGCTGATGGCCACCTCCAGGATGGGCGGAAAGAGCACGCGCGGACAGCCGGAGCTGGCCGAGATCTCGGTGCGTGGTTCGCCGTTCTCGTGGAAGAAGTGACTGAGGTCCTTGCCCGCATGTGCCATCAGATAGTCCATGTTCTGCAGCAGGGTTCAAGAGTTGTGTGGAATGTGTGGTTAAAGCACAAACTCACGCGATTCCAGTGATCAATGCGATCCTTGATCATGGGCGTCAGATTGAAGACATTCTTGTGTATGACCACCCAGCAGTCGTCCTTGCGATTGTGCGTCACAATCTCGTCCATGAGGAAGTAGCGCAGTTGCTTCTTAGTGACAGTCTTCATTTTTCGTTCTTTCCAATTCTATTCAAAATGTAATTCTATGCGATAAAGTGTCGAGTTGCTTGACAAAACGTTGCCTACGCTGCCAGCAACTCAGTTTGAGAGTAGACAGCAATTAATCTGGAAATCAGCTGCAACGAAAGGAATTCTAATTCCTAATTTCATTAGGCAAGGCATCTGGTTCTTCAGCTGCACAATTAGCCGCCAATTGTCAAGTCATCAGCGCCTCTCGCAGCCATCAATCCCTAGTTATAAATAGAGGAGAAATAGATTAATTAAACTCTGAAGACTACGCAAAGACAGTTTTATTGATGAGCTCTCAAACGTTGAGATGGAAGTCTTCACCGTGAAACGACAGCAGTCGTTTTTAATGATATTTATGGGCAGAACTTCAGTAGCTTTAACGTATGATAATGAAATATTTTCTAGGAATTTCATAAAGTTCATCTCGGCAAGAGCTTCTGGAACGTGGCGAGAACGTGGGAAAATCTGTGCACGCTTCATTTGCCTTTGGGCTAAGAACGCTTAAGAGTAGTTAGAGCCAGAACAGATGCTAATGCTAAATAAGCAGACGCTATAATTCTCTTCAACTCCTGCCACATATGTTGGCAAATTCTCTAGCCGTCATTCGCATTTATTTAACAACAGTTGTGGACGATCTGCTACCCCTCGTTTCGAATCGGAAAATCGGAAAACCGCCCTCTAAATTGTAGGCGTAGATTTCCAACAGTTGGCCAACGCGTTCGTATCATTTCACGTATCTCTCCATTGATCTGACATGAGTCTGCTCTTCTCATGAATTATGCCACACTCTCATAATTGTTTGCGTAATAGTTTCGTTGATCTGACACAGTGTTTGTTGCACCCTCCGCGTCATATGCAACATGCTGGGCTATGAGTGACGATGAACGCTTGTTCTGTTCCTCTTTTATCTCCAGGTTTCTACTCTTTGACATGCGAGCGCGTCAGCTGCACAGCACTGAGCTGCCCGATGAGTTGGCTGAAAGTGATCGCCGCCTGTGGGCTGCCACCCTGTGGTTACCTCTAATTGTTTGATTTAGTGCCACACTCGAGGGTGTCGCATAAAAGCTAGATAAACAGTGCCGATATTCTGTTACCTTTGGCGATAAAATCTGCTTTTTGTAGATAATAGAGGGAGGGTTATAGAACATAGGGTTGAAGCATACGATATTTCCTTTTTTTTTAGCTTAGCTCAGCCTCCAGTTAGAAACGACTTATTAAATTCCTTTCGCCCGTCGTCTAAATTGTTTACATTTCTCTCTTAGTTTAATTGGCCTTTTTAACTAAATTACTCTCGTATTTTTGTAAGTAATACATTTGTAATTATGTCTTATTAATTAATTTGTTTATCAGATAACTCAGTGTCGCTGGGAATAGCTGCAAGTATTTTGTAGCTGAGCACTGCCAACTACAACGTTGTTTTATTAGTTTGTTGTTCATTAGTTTTTAACTAGTTTTTGCGTTATGAAACTGGCGCCGCACTTTGTCTATGTGTCAAGGTAGCGTGGAGTGGAGACCAGATCTCAAATCTCGCAACTCGCAGCTCGCAGCTCGCAGCTTGAGTCTCTCAAATGTCTCTCGACTTGGTCGCTTGCCAACTCGTTTGGCCTACGCGTAGCTCTTTATGGCGATTGCAATGCAATTTTAATTATTGCAGAATATAAAAACCAAATGCTACTAAAATTAAATACTGTATGCAATAAGTATAAAAAAAAATGAAAGAATGCAGCTGCAGTTTTTGCTGCATCCAAACGAATTGCAAAAAAATGTTTGCTTTGCTTTTTTGTTTAATTTGTAAGCGGCAATAATTGTCGTCGTTCTGCTCGTGTTGTTGTTGTCGTTGCTGTAAGTTGTTGTTGCTGATGCTGGGCACTCAAGTGCACATTTCCTGCCACTTGAACAAAGTGTATTTGCAGCTAGTTTTCATTATTATTATTAATGCTTAATGGGTTTCTGAAAAGCGCTGCCATTGTTCGATTTGTAACGGGAATTGGAATGGGAATGGGATGGAGAGTGGAGAGTGGGGACTCTGCCACAGACACAGCCCGGATCCCTGTGCCTCGATTCAGTCCCGTTGCGTGCCCGTTGCAAGTGGCTGCGACTGCGCGTGACGCACGTGGTGCCTGCCCCTGCCTGCTGGCGTAGGGGTTGCACTTGGAGTCGGGGTAAGGTTCGGTTTTGGGGTTGCTTATGCAGCCAAGTGACCCGCAGCATTTTTTATTTGTGCTGCGAGTGAGTTCACGTTCTGTGTGTGCCAGCCAGCATTGTTCTTGAGTTGCCGCTTGTGCCTGCCACACGCAGTCAACGCCTTGACCCCGCAGCAGCAGCAGCAGCAGCAGCAGCAACAACAACAACTGCCAGTGGCAGCTGCAAGCAACTCCTTGGCCAGAGAGAGATCAACAGAGTTCGGCGTGTCAAATGGCCAACCAGCTGTTGCCATCCGCTGCCCGTAAATCAAAACACGCCGACGAGCAAACAAATTGAAGCCTTGGCCATTGGTAGGAAAACTCAATTCATTGTTTTCCCCGTCACAGTTTTTCCAGCAATGCCTCAAACATATGCGCAGCTTCACAGTTGAGCTCAGCAATTAGCAGACTCACACCCTCAGTTCGAGTAGCCGATGTCAGCAGCAGCAGCAGCAGCAATAGAGGGTGAAGTAGTGACAACAGTAGAACAAGGAGTAGGAGTAGGAGGATAGTCCACAAGTGGTTACATTTCAACTAACAGTCAAATGCAAATGAGCTGCAATGCGGACTCCAAGTCAGCCACAGTTCAGCCTCAGCCAAACCGAATTGCAGCTGCCATTATTCTATGCACTTAAGGGTTGACAATTGCTATACCGCATACTGTACTGATTATAGGGTATAATGGAAGCGTTAAGAAGAGACTCCCATTACCAGAAATACTGTTTTTTTATTTGTGCGCATAATAACATGCAGCTCCAAGCCAGCTTAAGCTGTCATAATCAGAGTTTAACTAGTGTTTCTTATTTCGATTGTGTTCGCAATTTAATTATATAAATATTTTTTTAGTTGATATCAATTGTATTCTGCAATTACTATTCAAAATGTGCTTTCAATCGATGAAGTATTTCATAGACAAAGTTATGATTCACCATATTCGCTCAGCACAGGGTATTGTCAGGTCGATCCACTTGTGACCGTATAAACCATGCAATGTAGCTTGTGTGATTAATTATGTCGGTCGGTCGTGTCTGCTGGTTTGGCAACTACTTTCGCCCTGCTGTTGCCGCTGTGGTTTTGCGGTGAATGTAACAGTTGTTGTCGTTTTCGGCAAGGATATGCACAAGGCTAGTTGCCAAATAATTGCCAGTTGCATCCCCGACAGCTGCCGCAATCACACGCCGGCGTCGCAAGTTAAACAACACTCGAAAGCATCGCATTAAAATCGACTTAGAGAGCGCGACGCGTGGCGCGTTCGCCAGACACAACCAATTAAAGCAAACATAAAGTGTGTGTAAATCCTTTTAGTGCCGCATCCTGTCCTGTTTATCGAGCAAACTACAAGCAGACACAAGCTGGCAGCATGATCACCCTCAACCGGACACATTATCCTTTTGCTGCCGCTTCCCCTACTCCTGCCTCTGCCTCTTCAGCCCCGCCCCCGTTGCTGTTTGTTGTGCTCTTTGGCTGTTGGGTTGCCATGGCAAAGCCAAATCCATCAGCCTCGTTGTCCGCGCATGCGCAACGCCAGCTGCCACTCGAGGCAGACCGACGCGACGGTAACCGGTGACCTCAAGACCCGAACTCTATGACCCTAGCATTTGGATAGGGCGCTGACTGTGTAATCCTGCGTAAGTGGTTCCTATCACGTGTGTCCATTAGTTACATTTACTTACTTGTTTCTGCTTACAATTTTCCTATGGCGGCAGCAACAAAACAGAGTTTTAGAATGGGAGCTGAGCAGGGAGCACCTACGGATCATTTGCTTAATTTACATTTGAGGTACGCAAACCCTAAAATATATATTTTATGTGCCTTATACATAACATGCATGGATTGAACTAAGTGTGTTTACTCAAGCTCCCCAAAGTATTAAACTAAAAGGGCTTGTGGTAAATTAAACTGATTAGCTGTGTTTTCAAAAAATCAATTTGTATTTTAATATTATTTGCAATTACATTTCTGCATTAGTTTAATTACACACTTCAGATCGTTTGCGCCTACGTTGTGGCACCTTAAGTGTGTATGTTATGTGTTCCGCACCTTTGTTTTTATGAGCCAGTCAATTAAGTTGGCCGACACCTTGCCACAAATGGCAGCAAATTGGGCTGGCAATGCAAATGTCAGTCAGTTAGGTATGAAAAGCGGCTCCAAATTGCATTATTATTAGCAATAATTTAATGACCCTGTAGCAGCGGCGGCTGTGGCAGCAATAGTCATTGTTGTGGCTGCCACATTGTGGCATGCAACATGCAGTTAGATTAGTTTATTCACATTTTTGCTTTAGCGTGCTGGAATGCACTTGGGGGCGGCCAAGAGCCGACTTAACAGTTAGCCGCAGTCCCAGACAAATGGCGGCAAATTTTAACAAGCCGCTGTCGTCAGCAGCAACTACAATGATAACAACAACAGGCAACAACAGCAGCAACTTCATGATCAGCAAGAGCAGCAACATCATTATTTAGCTGCTGCATTGCGACATTGCAAGGTCGCCTCTCGTGCAGCTCCCCAAACTTCCTGCCTGCCACTCACGGCAGTTAATTGCTGACATTGTTGTTGATGCCACGGCTATCGTTGTTGTTGTTGTTGTTGCTGTTGCTGTCATTAAGTAAATTCCTTTTTGGCATCTTTTTCACATTGTCGTCGGCAGATTTCGCATATTTTAATATTATTTAAGCGCATCCGTCACTTGCAACAGCCACAACAACTTCCACAAACAGCATCGGCAATAAAAAGAATTGCCTCGTCTGCACTTCATTCTTTTTTTGGGCAATTTAATTAAATTTCGCGCTCTCTTAGTTAATATTATTACCGTTACGAGCTGTTCCCAGTTGTCGCTTCGTTTTTATTGTCACGAGATTTGCTTATTGGCTCCACTTGAATGTCAGCTTTAAAATAATAAAAGTCAACTTGAGTTGCAATCCCGCCTTTTGTCGGCTTTTGTGGCTTTTGATGCTAAAGTTGCCAGCAATTGGCTGCTTAAATATTTTTATTGATATTTATTGAATTGTCTTCGACTTAATGCAAGTGTCGTTAAGCATTTACTTGTTTATTTGGATTACTTAAGACGCTATGAAAAGTGTTTAAATATTTTTTTTTTTTCCTTGTCTCTTTTCAGCTGCTCTGTGCAATGGAATGGAAGAGACTCAAAAGAATGCTCTGTGATTAATGCAGAGATATTGTTAATTTTTAATACGTAATTTTTTTTAAATATCAAATTTAAGTAACATAAGCTCATAAATACTTTACAAATGTAATTGCTATTTTAGTAAGTTCGATTAAAATAATGAAGAAATTATTAAAATAATTTTTTTCAAATTGGAAGTAATTGAAAAAAGCCTAAATTGTTAGAATAAAAATGTAAAACGAATAATAAATGAATGTGCTATTTAATTAAGCTCCATTATGATAGGCAACGATTTGCATAAAGGGTTTTGCATCTACGGCTTTCACAGCGAGTCAATTAATAAATTTCGCGCCTATTTGGTAGGCAACACTTTTAGTTGAAAATCGCCGCATTTCAGAAAACGTGTCACAAAACCTATATAGGGAGACTGGTGTCGGCTGGCAAAATGCAAACTCACTCTGACGTATGCCTGACCATGACTTTGCCATACCAAGACTTCTGGTCATGATCTGGCACTTTGCACAGATCACCCCCCTCCGCACCCTCCCCCCCTTCCCCCCCTCTAGCAGGCATACTTAAAATTCAGAGTCATCTACCCCCCTCGGCCCTACCCCCCTCCTCCCACACAGCATACAAATGCTGCTGTCCAAGCGATTCTTGCATCTGTGATACACACACAGATCAAGAGTTCGGTCAAAGTTTAGCATTTGAATTTTGCGCTAACGACTTTTCAAAATATCTATTGAATTGCTAAAAAGTCTATTAGAGGCTGTAGTAATTTTACCCTATTTGAATTTAAATTTGAGGCGCCAAACTGCCAATAATTTTAGTTAAAGTATTAAGGAAAAGGGAGCAGCATCAGGTCAAGTGGGCTTCTGCATTGACTTGCTATGTCTTCCTATCGCCTGGTTGTATAACACTTTTCAGCCAATCGCATCAGTTACTCTGAATTTTAGATAACGGTTTAGGTGCATGGTTGTATAACACTTTTCAGCCAATCGCGTTAGTTCCTGGCACATACGCATGCACATTACAGTTGTTCAGAAGGCAGAAGCAAAATAAAATCGTAGTTGACTCTCTGCCCAGCTGCTTGCTGCTGACTTCTGTTGGCCTGGTATTTTACCAGTAGATGACTGTGCAATTTTCAGCGTTTTGGCTCGCCAACAACAACAACTAATAGAAATGCAATGTGTGTGCGCCACGAAGCACAAGCAACAACAAATCGTAATTGACTCTCTGATCAAGTGACTCTCTTCCCAGCTGCTTGTTGCTGACTTCTGTTGGCCTGGTATTTTACCAATAGGTGACTGTGCAATTTTCATCATTTTGGCTCGACAACAACAACAACTAATGGAAATGCAATGTGTGTGTGCAACGAAGGTCTAGAAAAATACCAAGCGAAGAGAATTAAGAAGCAAGAGAAATAAATTATTGACTCTGCACAGTTGCTTGCTGCTGACTTCTGTTGGCCTGGTATTTTACTAGTAGATGACTGTACAATTTTCAGCGTTTTGGCTCGCCAACAACAACAACTAATGGAAATGCAATGTGTGTGTGCCACGAAGGTCTAGAATAACACCAAGCGATGAGAATTAAGAAGCAAGAGAAATAAATTATTTGCACAAACGCATGCACATTAATGTTGCTGAAAATATCAGCTAACGGTTTAGGTGCTTGGTTGTATAACACTTTTCAGCCAATCGCGTTAGTTCCTGGCACAGACGCATGCAAATTACAGTTGCTCAGAAGGAACAAGCAAAAGGAAATCGTAGTTGACTCACTTAAAATATCAGCTAACTGTTTAGGTGCTTGGTTGTATAACACTTTTCAGCCAATCGCGTTAGTTCCTGGCACAGACGCATGCAAATTACAGTTGCTTAGAAGGCACAAGCAAAACAACATCGTAATTGACTCTCTCTGAGAGAATATGATCTGCTGATGACGTCACATAACAGAAAGTCACTCTCTGCACAGTTGCTTGCTGCTGACTTCTGTTGGCCTGGTATTTTACCAGTAGATGACTGTGCAATTTCCAGCATTTCGAATCGCCAACAACAAGAACTAATGGAAATGCAATGGTGTGTGTCACGAAGCACAAGCAACAACAAATCGTAATTGACTCTCTGTTCAAGTGACTCTCTGCCCAGTTGCTTGTTGCTGACTTCTGCTGGCCTGGTACTTAACTAGCCTATTTACCGTTCATGCCGGCTGCAATTGACGGACAACAATAGCACCAACATTAAGGTAAATGTGTGTGTGCATGCATACTAATTGGAACGCCATGTTGGGAGAGAGAGAGAGACCCAGAGAGCAGAGAGCGTAGCAAGTAGAAATGTGAGATCAGCCCGTGGCTTAAGTGACTTTCTGAATGGCAACCTGCTGCCCACTTCTGTTGGCCTGGTACAAAATTTCAAATTTTCAAATTTGGCTAGGCTTTTGCGGTTGGCGGAAATTGATTAATTCAAATTGAATGCTTACTTAACCTGGCATTTCGATGAAGTTTGTATTGATTTATGAAACCAAGTAAAATAATGATTTTTTTTAGATTCTTTATTATTTATGTACATAAATAGCTAATAATTAATATTATTTAATATAATATTTGATTATGTCATTAAACGATATTAAAATGAACAAAGTTTGACTTTTAATAAAGAGCTGGGTACAGAAACTTACCTTACTTACCGTCTTTGGAGGACAAAACTTACTTAAAAAAGATGCGTACATCTTTGCACACTTTTTGGTTTAAGCAGAATTATTTTGTTCTGATGATATTCATGAGAAATTAAGGCAGAAATTTGCAGAGAGTTTCAAAATACGCCAGAGAAGTTATTTTGAATTAATTTACTACCTTTATAATTAATCTGGTTCCTATTGCAAGAGGCACACTTTAATTTTTACATCATTTCATGTCTTGTTCAGCATCAATCAAAAGACTTCTTCGTTTCCTTATTGCTTTTGCAGCTGCAGCTATTTGCAGAGCTTCGTAGTCACGATTTCGCACTCTCTGCTTATCGTGTCGTATCCCCCGTTGGGATTCTTGCCAGACGCAGCGACGCCTCTTGGCAAATGCTAAAAATAAAACGGAATTATTTTGCTTCTTTTGTGTGTTGCACAAACAAATATTGCAGCGTTTATTTAAAATACCAGAATGGCATCGCACACTTAACGTCTGGCCCAGCCTCCAAGCCAAATGCGGAGTCGCTGAGGCAGACTAAACAATGCCATGATATTGGCCAATGTTGTTTGTGTAGCGTTGTGGCACGCGCCACCAAAAAGAGCGACAGAGAGAGGGAGTCTCCATCTCGCCGTCGCGTATAATGACCATGTTGCCCATGCCCTTATGGACTTATGGACTGGTCCAGCTGCCGTTGTTGCTATTGCCTCAGACGTGCCAAAAATACGAGTTTAACTCTTTGAGTTATGCGGAGCTGACACTGACATTAATGCCACACAATTGCCAGCTGCCGTTGTTGCTGCCGCTGTGGGGCAGACACGAGCTATACTTAATTTAGCACTTATTCGGCCAGATTTCACTTATTGATTGAACTCTTTACGCCCACTCTGCGTCTCTCACTCCGATGGCTTCTTTCTATTCGATGTCATTTGTGCCTGTTGGTGTCTTTGACAAAAGAAATAAAATATTGTAAATTGGTTTATGCTTATTTCGCCATTCCATTTGTGTTGTTGGCCATTGAAATGAGCTTTTTTTTATGCACTGCCAAAATTGGTAGCGACGAGGCTTAGCGGCTCATAAAAACTAAGCATTTTACGATTATTATGTTGAATATTTTATGTTTTATGGCAATCAAATGAAATGCTCAACATAAATTGCTCGTTTCACATGTCAAGTGGGTTTTTCCTCCGTCGCGTCGCGTCGCGTCGCTCTCTGGTGACATCACTGAGGAAAACGTGAGGAAAAATCGGCATATAAATACGTGCTCGCTCTGCAAATGGATCGACGTCAGCATTGACGTCGCAGCATCTCATCGATAGCTCAACGTAGCGAGTGTGTGTGTGTGTATTTGTGTGTGTGGTGAATGTGTGTTTGAATAGCACACATGAAAAGCGAATTTTCTCCCCAAGCGAAAAAAAATAAAATAAAATACATATCGTCGGAAAATTCATTGGCGTGTTGAGGTCGAGTCTGATACGCTCAATGCGAGCGAGAGTGAGAGCGAGCGAGTGTGTGAGTGTGCGATAGAGTGTGCGTGTGTGTTTTCTGGCTTTTCTTGGTCAACTTTGCCAGCTGGCGCTTTCTGTGCGCCTGCTACAAATATCGGAAAATTCCTTTGAGGATTTTGGCACAAAGGCGAGAAGCCGCTGCGGCAACCTTTGATGATTTTCCATGCACGCTCTCGCCGCCGCTGCCATCACGCTCGCACTCTCATAGCACTGTCAAGCGAACATTAATTTTCCAGATAGTGGCATCGAGACATTTGCAACCCCCTCACAACCCTGCTCTGAGGCGAAGCGGCGTTGAAAAATGTTTTATGGCCAACATCCAGACAGAGAAGCAGCTGCCCCTCAAGTGTTGCTTGCCGCCTGCTGCTGCTGCCGCTGCTGTTGCTGTTGTTGCTTCCTCTTCTTTCGTGTACTTATTACTTTTGACTTTTTGGAGGAAAAGCATTTTCCGGCTGTGCCAGCGGGCGAGTGTGTGCCAGAGCATGTGTGTGTGTGTGTGTGAGTCGCTGTGAGAGTGTGTGAGTGCTCCTAAACGATTCTCAACTTCTGCGGTAGCTGCTTTGCCGTTGCCACTGTCGCTGTTGCTGTCGCTGTTGCTGTCGCTGCGGCTGTTGCGGCTGCTGCTGCCTCTTGGCATCGATTTCTGTTCGCCTGTTACATAATTCGCGTAATTTATTCAATTTTCAGAATTAATTTTTTACTATCCGCGAGTTTTGGGCTCTGCATATGAATTATTTGTTATGTTCGCCCCTTAATCAATTGTTCAGACAAAACGATTTGAAAATTCATCTGATTTTTCCAATAAATAAATTGCGTATCATTATTCACAAAAATATAAGCACATTTATCAAATAGTCAAAACTGTATGTTTACTTCACTTCAATTAATTAATTGATTTGCTTTGTTATTGTAATAAATTTGAAATAAATGGAAATTGCTATTTTATCTCTTATTTTGTGAAACAGAGAGAGCTGTCGATGGCGGCTAGTAGATGAAGATAACTGGCGCCCTCTGTGTGCAGATAGCAATAGCTTAGTCAGTTAGCTGGGCACATTAGTTGAGACGGCAACCAGCTGCGGTGTGCATTACGCATTTATAGCTTATTTATGGCATCTCGTAGCCTGCAGATAAATTCGGAAAGTATGTAATATAATTTGTTTCTAGTTAAAATACTTAAATTTTCAATAATTCAACATGCTATCGAAACTTATCCTATTAAATGCATAGACAAAAAAATAATCACACTGCTATTAGTTGAAATTTGTCTTTGTTGATTTAGCCAGTTTCAGAACCTTGCACATTAACTTATGAGCACAGTGGATACAATTTGATGCAATTCAAAGTAAAATTTGTTTGCACTTTTGCTCAATTACTAAAAAAAAAAAGCTTAAAAAAAATTATCTTCTTTTAACTCAATGACTATAAAATTGATGCAAACTACATATACAAAATTAAAAAATATTTGCATACTATGTGCACACAATAAAAGTATTACAGCGCAAATAAATTAAATGACAACCATTAAATGATTAAAATATAATGTTAGTCGAGTTTTTCAAATTATCATCAGTTCACTACAAAGCAATATGCCGCATTTGCGAAAGCATTGATAAACACAGCCTTCTATCATATGGCGTTAATGAATTCAGCAATAATGAAATCACGAAGAAACTGTGTCAGCTAAGTAAAACGAAAAAAAAAGGAAACTTTTTATATGTGCTGTGTGATAGCGGCTGTTGCTTTTGGTGTTGTTGGTGATATTGTTGGGAGTCTACCTAAAAGTCTGCTGCTCCTGTTCCTGTTGCTCGTGCTCCTGTTACGGCAACGCCCCGGCTGCACTTTGAAGAACTACAAAGAGCTTGCCGCACTCAACGATTGGAAACTGGCTGTGTGGGACCACAGAGTGCAGGGGCATGAACTTAGGCTTGTGGCTCTGCGTCTGAGGTCTGAAGTGATTGCCGGCTGGGAGTGCGAGAAGACTCTATAATCTCGTTCAGTTAAGCGTCACGCATGCCACTCCCCTAAATTGATATGCCCGCCATGGCGAACTCAAACGCAAACACCACCAAACATCATCATTACCATCATCATCGTCCGCGTCGTCGTCATCGTCATCAGGCAAAAGCGGTCATCAAAGTGTTCCTTGTCGCTCATGGTGTTGCTGTATGTGGTTGTTGTTGCTGCAGTGGCTGCGGCTGTGGCTGTTGCCGTTGGTGGTAGTGATGGGAATGGTGGTGGCAACGTCGGCGGCGGCATGCGGAAAATCATCAAAGCGTTTGCACGGCGGCTTTTTGCCTTTCATTTCGGCATTTCAAAGAAATGTTCCGACATTTGTATCAGGCGAACAGAAACCAGGCGAAAGCTGCAATTGTGCCAAAAACCGAACGAAATCGAAAACTCGAAAACATACAGACAAGGCCACCACCATTCACAGGCACACACTCGCACACTCACACACACTCGCACACACCACGACAGCTGCGAGCGTATAAAAATTGGCTCTGACCCGATTTTATACTAGGTTTATTGTTCTCATTTTATTTATTTTCTTTTTTCATTTCATTTTGGTTTTTTTTCTTTCATTTTTTTTTTTTTTTGGGCGCGCTATTTTTCGCTTTGTTCTCTGGTTGGGTGGCAATAGCGAAAATGATGCACACGTTGCTAAAAGCGGCAAGCGAGCGAGAGAGTGCGGCGCAAGCGGGCAGTGAGCGGGAGGCGGAGGGCGGGGTGCGATTGGCAGACTGACGATGGCTGGAAGCGAGACGTGAACTGGCGTCTGAGTGTTTTTTGTCATGCTTGGGCGTGTCTGTCTGCCGATGACGGCGGGGGATGGGAGGCAGGGTGTGGTAACTGGCGATGAAACGTGTAATAAGAACACATTGTGTCAGGTCAGGAAGTGCTAATGATGATGCCATTGATGCCATTGATGCCCTCGGCCATGTAGTGTCACTGTCTGTCTACGTTGGTGCTCTGTGTCAGTATCTTGAGGTGTGTGATAATTGATCGCTGATTTTTGGTGTACCAAACAACATTCAAATAAATGCGATTGCCAAATGTTTTCCTTTGTTCCAAAGGGGATTTTCTTATTTTTCGTTTTGTCATTTTTTTGGTTGAATTTTTTTAATGCTTGCTTTACACATACATGGATTAAAATTGTACGTACACATAACATATACGATTAATTCAAGTATTTGTAATATGACCGTGATTTTTTTTTCACCCATCCCGATATTTTGTATTTTGGTATATATCAGTTCTCAAGTGCTTGATTCACTTAGTTGCGGGGCTGCTCTACGCATACACGACGCCAATCAGAGACCCAAAAAAACAACAAAAAAATCCTGGCTGGCAACCACTTAGGGTTTTGTTTATCCTAGCCGAGTGCACAATTTATATATAGTCACATATATTGTATTCAATGCGGATGAAAAAATGACATTATAGACCCGCAGTGCACATTATATCTTATCTGTAGTCTTAACGGTTTCAATTGGATATTTTAGACGAATATATAATACATGTAATTGTTCACACGAATACTACATGGAGAAAATACCATCAATTAGGCGAACTCTCAACTCTCAACAACAAATTGATGCCTTTTAATGTGGCGCTGAATTGGGCGCTTCACTTCACGATCTTCATTTCATTGGAAGCGTTAATTGATTCATTTAATGCAATTTGACAATTTTGCATGTGGTTAACAGACGTTTTGAAATAACCCTCAGTATACATATACCCAGGCCGAAATATTTAAGCCATATTATGTCTGCTTTGTGTGTGCTTTTCATCTTGCGGTGTGGATGGGGAAACTATACGGAAATTCGTTATTGCCAATTGGAGAGAGAGAGTAAAATGTCGAATCGACTGTTTGAAAGCAATAGTTGAACGTGTTCATCCAGATTTGTTGCCAATTTCAAAGCTGAAATGTAAATTTTGATATCTAATAATTTTGAATAGTCAATAAATGGTGTATCGTGAACGTGATTCATGCTACAAAATCATAGATATTAATTATCTTTGTGCAATATTTGAGATTGTTGTGATTGTGATTGTTACTGTAACTGTTAGTTGTACTGTGAGTGTTGTGGATACTGTTATTTGTACAATACGAGTGTGCGAATGTTTGCATGTGTGTGTGTGTGTGGGTGTGTGTACAATTACTACAGATTTAATCTAGAGAGCATTTCCAGTACAATTACCTTTTATGCCATTTATGTTATTCTTGAGGGAAATGATGTTATGGTGTTATGTTTACAGTTTGTTCGGCCGATCGGAGTTCTCCGATGTGCGATTAAATAATTATGATATAGTTAGTTTAATTCTATGTATTAAGTGCTCGCAGCTTTTCATTTAGTCAAGTGCTGTACACGTAGATTTGATTTTGTTTGATTCGATTCGAGTTTTAGGGTGCAAGACTTCCTTGTGATAGAGACATTTTCGATAACCTGTTTGTTTTAAGGGTTTCTCTTTATTATTGTTTTTTGGTTTTTTGTTGTTTTGTTCGTATTATAATAATAATCGTAATTATTACCGGTTCTACATAATTGAGATGACATTATCATTATCATTATCTTTAGACTTTTGTTTTTATCTTCCATCTGCATCGTTTCCTTGCTCTGCTATCATCCTGAATTGTTCGCATTAGATTTGGATCATTTTCGCATGTTGTTCATTAATCATTTTGATATTTGATTTTTCGTTTTTCTCGTTTTTCATTTTGCATTTTTCAGTTTAGATTTACATTTATATAATTTACACATTTAGTAGTCATACGCGTTGACAAACGAGTATGCATATAGTATGATTATATATATGTAGCGCATATTACACAATGGCGCGATACATTCAGATATAACATCGATATATCCTCATATATATGTGACGTCTGATCGCGATAATTATATCAATTCAATCAATGTCAGTTTAATTTTGTTCTGCAGAATAATAACATTTATATTTATGTCTGTATATATTGTGGTAAATAATTGAAGTATACATTTATATATATATAGTTTTTTTTGTCTGCCTTTATTTAAATTGCATAGCGAATTTAAATATTTGAATGCCTTAAAATATTTTATATGCTTGCACAAAAAACCTTTAATAGGTATGACCATAAACATGTTCTTGATCTGCTTATCATCATCTTTTTATCCTTATCTTTGTGTGTGTTTTTGTCTGTTTTCGTGTAGTTTTTTATGTTTTTGTTTTGTTTTGGTTTTTGTTTTTTTTTTTAAATAAATTGTTATACATTCATATTATTAAGTGGCCTCAGCCAGCATAATTTTTTGCTGGTTTTTACAATTTTTTTTGTGATTATTTTTTCAATATTTTTTGCATTTGTTTAATTGTTTTTAACACAAATCGTCGCCAAGTGGCTTAACAGATATATATTGTTGTACATTCATATATGTATATATATATTTGTTCATATTGTATATCATATCATAAACACATCGATATTTTGAAATGTTTTCACTTAAGCTTAAGATTTTCTCCTTTTTGTTTTTGTTTTTCTTTGTCATTTGTTTTTCCAAAAATGTATGAAAGCCTGCGCTTAGTATTTGATTTCGCTTATTTATTTTATAATATTTGTATTTTAGTAGATGTTATGCATAGTTATTTATCTGGGTTCATTTTGTTCCGTTTATCATAAGTACACATATATATGTATATGTTTAATGTACGATACTTGCCATACCATTTTCATAAAGATACATCCTCATTTGTATTTATTTGTATTTGTATATCTTTTGATTTGAAATTAACTCAAACGTGTACGATAATATACGAATATATGTATTTATATATAGGTATATGTTTGTCGTTTAAGTTAGTATATGTATTTTTATCTTCGTAGTACTTCCTCATGTAAATATATTATGTATATGTCATGTTGAACGTCATATGTATGCTGATTTCACACTAACTCTATTAACAATGCTGCCCCAAAGCCGGAACTCCGATCGGATCGAGGCGCCTTCTGCAGGACGAACAACGACAGCGACTGCTTTAATCTCATTGTGTAGGCCTATAACTAGGGTCGGTCGGTGCTGTCTGTCTTTTGTCCAGGGTCAGGTCGATACATTTGTCGTTGCTGTTTGTCCGAGAGTTGAGATGTGCGTATTTACAGCCTGTCCAGTAATTAGTCAGCTTGCGTTTATCTAGGAACTCAAACCATATTGTATTCGGTTCGTCATGCGGTCACTCAGTCCGTTGCGTCGTCAGTCGGTCATTAAATCGGTTCCACTCTTCTCCTTCATCTTTAGCCGCTGTTCGTTCTGTTCAAGTTCCTCCATCGCGATCGAGTGTCGGCCTGGGCAAGTTGTTTGCTTTTACACTTAATGCACACAGATCGTCTCTCTGTGTAGGGAGGATCTGTGTGTCCCTCCGTTGTGGAGCTCTGCCCTTCAGACTCTCCCGAGTGTGGGGAGCTTAGATGGAAGAGCAGCTCTCCTGGGTCATTTATTGTATTACTGTTCCGACGTCTTTGTTGTACGTACGGGTTTAAAGTTTACATTACTTTTTTCCGTGTGTTGTCTATGGATCTTTTTGTATATCTATGTTACACCATCAATGAAAATAGGTTTTTTTTTTTTAAGAAATGATAAACTGTGCCTGTAATATGCACACATTATATATATATATGTGTATATAGTATGTTTGGATTATAATATGTAATATAAGTATATTAGTATAATTTATGCCTTTCATAATATTATCTCATTTATTATGATTTGTTATGTGTAAGTTCCGTTCAATTATCTACGCATGGTTGTTGTGTTTCTTCGATATATGTAAATATTATTATCATTATTATACCTCAAATATACATCAATAAGTTTAGCTTTTTACTACAATACATTTAGAGTTTTATTTACCTTTCTCCTTCCTTAGCATCCTTTCACTTTCTCATGTATATTTTTTTTGGGTTTTTTTAGTACACTTATTTAATTTGTTTGTCGAAGAACAATTGGAAATATTTGTTAAGTAATTAATTAACACTGGAAAAAACTCTGCTTGAATTATTCTTTAAATTAATGAAAAACTCACTACTAAATATTTTTTTCGTTTTGCTTATGTTAATCTGTTATGTTTTGCTTTTATTTAACTTTCTACCACGTTAGTAAATTTTATTTAAATTTTTTGGGAATTTTTGCAAGCCCGAAGTTGTTGTTGGGCTCGCCACAGTTATTGTAATATTGTTTTTCATTTGCTTTAGTGTTGTCGTGTTTTTCATTAAAATTGTCGATAACGAAGGAAATGCTAACAAATAAATATTGCGTCTAGTTAAATTTGTTTAGTGTTTTGTTTTTGTTTTTTTTTTTGTGGTATTTGCTTAACATTATTATTTGTTCAAAAATCTTCAAACTACATTTAACTCATTTTGCAATATGTTTTGTTTAACACCAACTGCTACATAAAACTGTTAATTACTTTTTTATTTATGCATAAATTATGAGATATTTTTTTTTTCTGTAATTTTTGTTGCTAACTTGCAGCATTTGCATTTCCACTGCTTTCCGCTTTCCAATCTTCCTTTCATCTGTCACGCTTTCATCGTCGACTTTCCACTTTTTTTGTGTTTTTCTGATATTTTTATTTTTTGAATAATTTGCGCTTACGTTACTAGAATTGTTTTGTTTGTTTTCAGTGTTGTTTGCTTTAGTCAATTTGTAGCTTTTGAAGTCATTTGTATCTTTGTGGCTGCTCCTTGTGCTGTGTTGAGTGTACTGTGTTGTGTTGGTGTTGTGGCGCCGCCTTTGAGACTGCAACCACATTTTAACCGAGTGCTATCTGGTTATTAATCCTGTTTAACGTTTGCTATTTGTCCTTCTGAAACATTCAAAGGGTCATGCCTGAGTGGGGAATTGTTCTTGTTCTTGTTTTCGAGTTTGTTTTCGTTTTCCTTTTCGTTTTGTGTATGAGTGTGTTTTTGTATGTTTGTTTGTTCTGGTTCTGTGTTCTGTGTATTCTGTGTATGTTTCCTGTTCTCGTTTTTTGCCGGCAATAATGTACAATTTTTTTGCATTTGCCATGCCTGAGGCTATCGCTTGGGATACCCTGGCATGTTTATGTGTGTGGCACATCCTCCAATTCAACACATTCGTGATGCCTCCCGAGCAATCTGCAGTCGCAGCTTTTAGCTGCCTCAATTTGTTGTCGCTGTTCAGATGGTGTATCGAGTGTTTGTGATTTGATCTGATTTGTTTTGGTAAAACTGTGCTACAAATTGATCGGGAGTGCTTTCTGCATTCATCATTTTCTTCGATATACTTATACGTGTAAGTGCGTTACGTTAAATAATATGTATTATGGATCGTTTTTGTTTGTTATCAATTTAGCGTGAAGTAGAAGTATTTTGTAGTACAATTGAATAACTGAATAAATTCGCACACATATGGTTTGGTAAAACAATATTCGAAATATTTTCGAAAATACTTGTACACACAGATATATAGTAGTTAAAGTCGTTAGTAATACACACAAATATATGTAAGTATTGACATTCACAATATTGTATATGAATAATGTATATATTGTATACATATATATATTTTGTTTTATTTATATATTTTTAAATATATATATAGTAAACTTGTATAATTAATTGTCATACACATCAATAGCGTCTTTTGTCTTTTCTTGTTGTATCTGCTTGTAAATAGAAATATTTATCATTTATCATTTTTCTTCTTTGTTTTTCGTTTTTTGTTTTTTGTTTTCTTCTCATATTCCCTCAATACTTTCCTTACGTTCCTTCGATTAGTTTTAGGTACAAATTTTGCATGCATCCTTCTGCGGTGTTTATATATGTATGTGTCAAATATGTCTCATTATATGTAGGTATGTTGTATGTGTTGTGTGTCTAGTGTGGTGTCTGGGTGTTGGGTGTGTGTTGGGCTTGTTAGTGGTTGTCAGTTGTTGTTTTTAGACGGCATATGTATACCATTTAGCTCGATTGTTTCTTCGTCTATTCGTCTGGTTATTTCAAGCACATCAATCATTTCGGTTTAGTTTTCAAGTTGGATATTCATATGGATATATTCAATATTATTTGTTACTCGTATTTCATATTTTTCTTCTTTGTTTTTTTGCGTATTTTGCTTGTTAATAATATGTATGTATCTTTTGCCATCAACATCGATATAAACGCGTAAGTAAAATGCATTCATAATTGAATTAAATGCTTAACAGCTACACATGTATATAATGCTCATAAATATATATTTACCATATGTCTTTGTTGTTAGTTGTTGTTGTATTTTACGAGTAGAATATGTAACACTCAAATATGTTATGCGGTTTTGCTTGCTTTAGGCATTACGAGTAAGAGAAATACAAGTGCTTTGCTCATTTTGCATAGTGCTGGACACCGATGTGCTTTGTCTGCTGTATGCCTCGTCACATGTGCCGCATGCAGCGCCAACGACACACGCTTTTTTTTGACTTGAGAACCTTGCGCCAGAGATGCGCTCCAGCTGCCACGGGCTGGTGTGTTCACCTGGAGCCGCATGCCGACCGTTGGCAAGCGTCTGCCACTGCGCGTTGCATGCCCACAACATTCGCTCTCAATTGTTTTCATTATATGGTGCAATTTTTCGTAGGTGCAAAAACTTAAGTTTATAGTTTATAGTTTGCAGTTTTTGTTTTTTGTTTTTTTGTTTTTTTTTTGTTTTGCATCAACTGAACGTGTGTAATTTGTGTGTTCGTGTTCTTGTATCCAACGCTAGCCGACCATGTTGAGCCCGTTTCGAACCTTCCAAGTGCTTATGCCAAATCATATGTGTTCCTTTGTGGTTGTGTGTGATGTGTGTGTTTTGTGGTGATGTGGAAACGTATATCGTTTAAATCTAGCTACAACAACAACTAATATATATTTAAGTTTATAATAAGACATAAAAAGGACCCCCGAAACGCTGCAACAAACAGTTTTTTTTGTAACTAAAAAATTGGTTGTTGTTTGACGTCGCTTTACTTCTTGGCCGTTGTCTGCTTGGCCGACGTCGCCTTCGCTGGCGTCTTCTGCTCAGCGGCTGCCTTTGACTGCTCCTTCTCCTTCTCCTTCTCTTTCTCCTTTCCCTTCTCCTTCTTGTCCTTCTCCTTCTCCTTCTCCTTGTCTTTTTCCTTCTCCTTCTCCTTCTCCTTGGCTGCCGCTTTGCTGCTGCTGGTGGGCGCCTCCTCCTCGGCTGCCTCCTGCGCCTTGTCCTCTTTCAGCGGCTCCTTGGTGGCGCCTCCAGCGTCCTTGTCCAGTTCGCGCTTCTCGCCCGAGGTATTCGCAGGCAGCGCCTTCAGTATGGCGTGCACCTCCTCGGCGACGGCCATCAGCACAAACTCGAACTGCAGACGCGTGGCGACGACGCCAGCGCGCTGATCACGCAGATGCTCCAGCGTGGCGGCAATATCAATTTCACGAGCGCCCTTGTTCATGCGTCCCAGCACCAGGTCCAGCAGTATGTAGGAGCCAGTGCGTCCGGCGCCAGCGCTGCCGTGCACCACAATGGGGCACGAGCGGCCACGATACGATTTGTTCACCTTGCTGCAAATGGCAAGAGAAATTAGCTGGCTGTCAACTGCAAATATTTAGGCGCACTCACCGTCGGAAGTCGAGCAGCGCCTTGGCCTGGGGAGGCACACCGTTCTGGGGCCAGGACAGGAAGTGGAACTGGGTGACGGTGCGTGTTTCGCTGGTGCGCAGATTCTTCAGGTAGAAAGAACGTACGAGGTAATCGTCACACCAAATGTGTTCGCTAACGAGGTGAACCTGCAGATACAATAGACACATCGTTTTAAGGTGGCATTCTTGAAGAGTTTGCAGCTTTGCTACTCACCTCATAGATGTGATAGACCTCGGCACCTTCTTCCGGCCAGTAGCGCGCACAGGCAACGTCGCCATTCTCCTGCAGGCGGCAGAGCGCCACGATGACAACGGCGCCCTGCTCCCAAATCATTTGCCAGAAATGCGCCAGGGTCGAGGGCAGCGGTCCCTGAGCTGCCACATAGGCGGGCGCACGGGGATCATGATCGGTCTGGGAAAGGAAGGAACAAAAGAAGTAATTAGTATAAGTTTTGATTTACAAAATGAAGGTCGACTGTGGACAGCCAAAATAAAGAAATGTAAAGGGTAAAATAGTCTAAATTCGTATAGTAAATTGACATATATGTAAACCTATTAATTAATAACATGTTTAATTTAATTACATTTTAGTGAGTAAATCGTCGATAACATGAGATAATTAATGAGATTTTCTTGCACAATTTTCACCTGACTTTTATGACTTTCTTAATCAAATTCCTTTATATACAATACTACTTGATATGCCCTTTTAAATATACTGAATTTAAGTCCCAACTACTCACAATCGTTGAGGCATTCACATAGTCGAGTCCCTCGGCGTTGGCCAGATGGTTGAGCACCACGCGCGAGTGATCGTAGGGCAAGGGGGCGCCAGGTCGATTCAGGCTGGCGCACTGCGGCTGGGAGGCGGCATCCCGAGCACTTGGCTCCGCTTCGTAGCGGCACAAAGCCTCCCACTCCCGCTGCAATCGTCCCTTGTTGCGCAGATGATCCTCCATATAAGACTGCAAAGAGAGCAAAGCAATTGATTGAATTCCAAAAGCATACAAGTGACTAAAGCCAACTCACCAAGACCATGTGTCCAGTTGAGATGTCCATGTTCGTCAGCGCCGGCTCCTCGCTCCACGATGAAGTGCTGGATCGCGAGGATGGTGGCCGACCCTCGTTCTCCTTGCTCAGCGATGTGATGCGTCCACTGTGCGCCGTCTCCGTTGCAGCTGCGCCACCATTGCCTCCGTTGCCAGTGCCTGGTGTGGCGTTGCCGTTCTTGCCCGCCATGCGAGCCCGACACAGCTCCTGGTAGTCCTTGCTGCAACTCTCCGCACCCGAGATGCCCGACTGCAGACCGCCCAGCTTGTCACGCTTGCGATCGTGACGCTTAATCAGTATCAACGTGACAAAGATCACAATCACAGCCGCTGCTCCCGCGCCGGCGAACATGTAGGCCATGATGTGTGTGACGTCGGGGCCCTGCTCGGCCAGCTCGATGCGCGAGGCGGAGACGCTGGGATCCCGCAGATCCTTGACCCTGTCGCCGACGCCAGCGTGCAGAACGTAGAAGCCAACCCGTCGCTGGATGTTGTTCTTGACGCCGCGGTTCTCGTTGATGTAGCGCGCCACATCGGCGGCCGTCTTGCGCTCGGGGTTGTTTGAGTCAACCCGGAAGCTGACTTCGTGTGGTTGAACGCTGCAAAGAATGCAGGGGAGGAGTAGGTAAATTGTGGCAAAGTTGAGCAAAAGTAGCTTAAAACTAGAGAGAGAGCTTAGCCCGAAACTTCTAAACTTCTCTTGCTTCCACTTGCAGTTGAGGCTAGTGAAATTGTTGAAGTAAGAAGCTTAGATCTAAGGAGCAGCAAGCAGTCCTGAGTATACGAGTTTATTAGGTAATACAGCAGACACTGCAATATTTTACACTCCCGCCCATAAACATGGGCTGATGTCTGAGAGCTGCCTTTAGCTCTTCTTTAGTCTGCAGTTTCTTTCCCCATCTCAGCTCTCACATTAAGCTAAGTTTAGTACACTGATTGCGACCTACGTTAAATAAGAAAAGTATCCCTGCATGTGTAGTATTTGCGCCAGCTCATTCATTATGCGCTGCCCATCGTACCAACTGTCGATTCTGCAAGACACGAGATTATATTGTTAGATATTCGCCTTCCGAAGCTAGCTACCTTCACTTACGGGTTCTTGACGAACACATGAGCATATTCAGTGTCTACGGTGTGCGGCGCATGATCCTCGTCCGAGTGCTGCTCCTTGACGACCTTCTTCTTCTTGAAGGGCTCGTTGACGTCGCCGCCCTTGATGTGTGCGGGCAGCACCTCCTTGTTGCCATCGTCGCTCCTCGGTCGCGGCTTCTCAGTGCCCAGCTCGTTGCTCAGCTCCGCTGGCGGCCCCAGCTGCGGTCCCGGCTTCTTCACATCGAGTCGCTCGTGACGGGCGAAGCCCAACATGTTGGCGAGCAGCGACTGCTTGATGTCGGCGGGTTCGTCGGCTTGCGGGGCGTCGAGCAGCTCGTCCTGTGGCACCATCAGCAGCCCACCCTCCGTGTAGACGCGCTGGTTGTGCAGCGAGCGCGGGTAGCTGTTGGAGGCCAGCATGGCCTCCTCCTCGAGCGGTGTCAGCGAATTGCGACGCAAGCTGGACACAAAGGCCAGCTCCTGCTCCTGGGCATTGGCATCGCTCTCACTGGGACGTCGCTTCGTCAGCTCCGGCTGCAGCTGCGGCAGCGGCTGCGGCTGCAACTCGACCAACGGCTCCTGGTTCAAGCCCTGCTCGTTGGCCAGCTCACGGAAGAAGGAACGCTTCGGCTGCAGCTGCTCGAGAGCAGATTCGCCACGTGCCCGTTTGTAGTGCGCAAAGTTGTCGGGGAAATAGAGTTCACTCGACTCGTTCACTTCGCCGGGCACAAAGATCTGCGTCTGCGGCTGATCTGCATTCGACTGCTGCTGCTGCTGTTGCTGCTGCTGCTGCTGTTGTTGCTGCTGCTGCTGCTTCTGCTGCTGCTCGACAATGGCCTCCAGCTGGTCCATGGCATTGGCCGACTGCTGCTTGCGCTGATATGGCTGCGGATCGGGCTCGGATGCGGCGAGTATCTGATAGAGTTCCAGCTGATTCTGCTGCTCGGCCTTCTGGTTGGCATCCTGCTCGGCCAAGCGCAGCTGCTGCTCGCGCTCCATGCGTTGCCGCTCCGTATCCAGGAAGGCGTCCATCACACTGGGCAGCTCCATCTGGGTGCTCTTCGTGTGCCCGTCCAGCTTGCCAAAGTGCTCCAGCTCGAGCGGATCGTGACGCAGCCGTCGACGATCCTGCAGCTGCAGCTCGTGAAGTATGCTATTGAAGCCGCTGTCCTGCGGCTGCTTCTTCTGCGGCATCGGATAGAACTGAGCTGGTCGCTGAGCCAACAGCGGCTGCTGCTCCTCGAAGTAGTCAACATTGCCGCCCTCCAGCTGCTCCTGCTGCTGCTGCTGCTGCTGTTGCTGCTGTTGCGGCGGCGAGAAGCGCACATAGGCCAAAGCAGTGGCCGGATCGGCATCGTATTCGATGGGCATCGGCGCCAGGTTGGCGCACAGATTCGGCGGCAGCTGCTGTTGGCGTTGCAGCGAGAAGAGCGCGCCCTGAATGCGACACTGGACGTAGTGATGGTCCCAGCCTAGGCCGGCGCCCTGCAGCTCCTCCAGCATTGTGGCCAGCAGACGTGATTGGTCCTCGGTGAGTGGTGTCCTGCAAACAGAGACGGAGAGAGTCAATTAAATCTGTCCACTTGGGCCGAAGCCAAGCACAATGTAAGCGGATAATTACTTCTCAATGTCCTCAACGTCGACGCCGGTGGTGGGAATGCACTTGCCGAAGATGTTGTCTGCGGAGTAGATCAGAATCAAATGCAAATTATGCTACGTTTTAATAGGCCATGTAACTGCATTAATAGCGCGTGTCTTACAATACTCCTGCTCCCCTCCCCTCCCCGCCTGCACCCCTCTCTCTCTCTCTGCTGCTGTCTTTGCGGCACCTTTTGTTTCCATTGTGATTTACGAGCGTTTAACAGCATATCCTTGCCGCTTGTCTCGACCGTAATTTGCATAATGTAAATGCGGATAGGGACGAAAAACTGCGACGCCGACAACCGCGATGGCAGCTCGCTACCATGCGATAACTACACATGAGTCTGCACGACTACACTGCGAGAAATGCGCATGCACTTGGTGTCACTACTCTACAAACACTCTAGAATTTAAGTTACAAAGATAGCAAGTTATTTGCATAAACTATAAACATGCTAAAGACTTCTTTAAGACTTTATATTAAAAGTCAAAAGCAAATTGCGTTCAGATTTAAGTGCTTCGCTTTTCTAACTAATCTTACTGAAATAATTGGAATTAAAAATGTATGCAATCGAATCTGTGCAACGCATCTCACACAAGCTTTTGACCCGCGCTTTTAGCAAAGTTCCTTTGCATCTTTTCAACACACTCTGCTCGCAAATTACACACTTCTATTGCGCTTTTTAATCTCTTAGTTTGCCGCAGTGCAGCGCGGCTTTGCTTTCATGTTGCCACGCGCACGTTTCTCCCCATTTGAGGTCAACAATTTTTCCGCAATTTCCCACAATTTTTCGCAGGTTTTCTCCAGCAGCTGCTGCAGCTGCTCTGGCAATTGTTCTCAGCGTACAAAAACACACACACAAACACTCTGACAGTCGGGGGCTCCGCTCCCCCCACTGCAGCTGCCACTGCAATTCCCCTTACCAAAAATTGCACAGAGCTTACATAAGTAATTGAGTGTGTTCTCGATAATGCACTGCTAGTCAACGCCTGGTCTGGTCGGATCGGGTCTGGGGTTGCTGCTCTGACGACTATTCACGCTAACAGCCTGACCTCCCACCGTTTGTTTTGGATGTCCCTTTTTGAATGTGAATGGCATTGAAGTGCTTGGCAAATACGAAAATATAGTGCTTCTGGCCAGCAGAGCCACTGGCTGGCTGACAGTATAAACTGGCTGTAGTCTAAGCTGAACCCAAGCACAAACTGAACTCATGTTGACCCACAAAATGGGGGGAGTTTTTTGCTTTTGGCTGCATTTGCAATCGTAACAAAAACGCCTTTTTGGTAGTTGCTCTGCGGCAATTGAGGCGAACAGCAGCTGCACTCGATTGAGCTAGCAAATGAACACTGGCATTAGGTCTAATAAAACGCTACACACGGAATCATCTCCATAAAATGCAGCATGAGGCTCTGAGGCTCATCAAATAAATTGCAGTTTTAAAGCAACGCTCAAAAGAAAGTTGAGCAACTTTTCAACTTGGTAAATATCAACACTACGTTACACTTAATTACATTACATTTTACCCAAGCAAATACTTTAAGCGATTACGGCCAAAGATATGTATCAATTGCAACTCCTGCCCCAAACTGTTTCGTTGTTGTTTGTTGGCTGGCTTTGTGTAGCGCCAAAAGATTTGGAAACTGAGCAGCCGTCGGTAAACAGGCCCGACCCTTTTTAGCAGTTCATAACACACAATCTGGCAGTTGTATCGGCTTAATCGACTGTTCTCTTCACTTACCATCGTAGCAGACCTCGGAATGGGGTATGCAAAGCGTCCTAACAAACTGGCAGCCTGCAAAGAGACGAGAGAGAGAGAGAGAGAGAGAGAAGGAAAGCGTGAGTGAGACATGAAAGAGTTGTTAACAATCGCAAAAAGGAAAAAAGAAGAATGAAAGAGAGAGCGACAACTTTCAGTTAAGACATAATGATGTGGTAAAAGCCAAATCAGCATTACCACACTAAGCAAACTAAGGCTCTACTCAGACCACCCCGAAAAGCAACAGCAGTCCCCATTTCTTGGCCCCTTCCCCTCCCCCGTTCGCATCCCCGTTGCCCAGCATTCCAGCTCGAGTTTTGGCACGTCGCCATTTTGTCGTGCCGCTGTTGTTTTCGTTGTGGTTGTTGTTGGTGTCATGTGCCACTTGCTTTGCTCTTGGCTAAATAAACGCTTTTTATGAGCATGTCGCACATGTCACACACACACACGCACACACACACGCACACACAGACAGGGAGCAACATGTCCCGGCGACAGACAACTGCAAAATATCCCCCGGAGAGCCGGGCCCTAGCTTGGCTTGGCTTGGCCCTCAAAAAGTATGTGCTCCATCTTTAGTCCTTAGCCAAATGTCGGTTTTTGTACCCTCTTGTGTCCCGCGTTGTTGTCGTTGTTGCCGTCGTTATTGTTGTTATACTTGTAGTTGTTGCTGCCAGTGACGTCAAGACCCGCAGCCAGCCGCCGTTTGTTGGGATTTGACTAAAACACAGCCTTGTCTGCCTTGGTATTTGCTACTGAAAAATGTGGCACTTGCTGCAACACATACAAGCATGAGGCACGCACGTAGACCACGTCACCGCCTGTCATTACCACCCCCAACCTTTGCCGCTGCTGCTGTTGCTTGCCACTCGCGTTAAACCATTTCGACAAAAACTTTGTTGTCAACAGTTTTCGTGGTCTCTTTGGTCGGGCTTTAACTTTTGCCTGTTGACGCACACCAAAGCATTTCTTGGCCATTAATTAAGCCAAGAGTAATTTCTATGTGGGCTGACAATTCTCATTTCCCTTCGCCTTTCCCCAGCCGCCCGCTCCACAGTCCCATCTCAGACCCTGCTCGAGCAGCATTTGGGGCTCCCTCGGCGTGCCAGGGCATTTGTTTTTTAATTGTTGAATAATTGCAGCCAGGCCATAGCTGGAAATTAATCTCTGGAGAGTGGCTCACTTCGCAGACCGAGACGGGTATGCAGGGCTACCACACAACTAAGCAGTTTACTCAACAGTTGACTATAATTAGCACAGGGTATTTTAAAGTCTTTGCTTGGCAATTAACACTTCAGGTTTTTTCACATTTTATTCCTTCGGGCCTGGACCCTTTTTGATAAGCATTTTATGAAGCCACCACAAAAAGCCACAAAATGAACTCAGCCTTCTTTGCCCTTGCGCCTGGGTGGCTGGCTGGCGAAAAGAAAAGTAAAGTCGTGTCTAACTTAAGGCGCCGCGAAATGACTTCATCCGACAGCCAAGTGAAACGTGAATGAGTAAGTGTGGCAGCTGAAGGCAGCACAGCTGCAGCCATCCAACACAACTTTGGTGCTTCAGCATCACGACGAGGACATCAAATGTCAATTCTGCCCACTCACGTCATTCGATCGCCGTGACTCGTCAGTGGTCAGCAACATGACACGCTGCCTGCCACATCCACACACACACACAAACACACCCAGTGACTGCCTGTTGTGCTTGCCACAATTTTATAGTACTTTTTCTTCTATTTTGTTGTATAGAGCAGCAGTAGTATTGTCGAGTCGACAGATTGAAGTGCACTTGGCTAGTTTAGTGCGCGTCGCTGTCTCGTTGTCCCCTCGAAATTGTCAATAAATGTGAAAAGTGGATATCCATCTGTCAATGGAGCGAATGGCACGTGCCTTGCATGCAAAAGAGCAACGAGCAAAGGCAGGCAATCAACAGCCTCTCAAACAAATTGCCAGCCAGCTGAAAAGGCAATTTTGTGTTGCCGCTGTCTAATTGTCCATGTTTGTGGCATAAAGGTGCGACACGCTGCTCCAGTGTCAACAGCGATGCGCAACAAATCATGGCAGCGTCAAAGCTAAAGGCAAAGCCAAAGCCATAGCCATCGTTACAGCCAAAGCCCATAAGCAGTGTCCTTAGAGCTGCCTCATAAATATGCATGCTCATGTCCCCGTGACGTGAGTTTGTTGGGTGCCAGCTCCTGCATTGCCCGGCAACTGCCACAGATAAGGCAACACCGCAGCGCACAATCTGCCACATTTTCTGGCGATTTTCTCTTTTGAACGCGGTCAGCGTGGCATGGCCGGAAAACGAGCCCCGAACTGCAGACACAGACAACAGAATAAACCCAATCGATGGAAAAAAGCTTTAAATGCCAACGGCAGGCAGCCACTTTGCAACATCTATCGAGACAGCGCGTCCAACAACTGCTGTAGTAGTGTTTTTTTCGTTCTGTGTGCCACATTTATTTATGGTGCTCTCGATGTGCTACACAAAATGCGTTTATCCTCTGGCAAAATGTGCTGCACTTCGATCCCACTTTGGCCCCCGACAGCAGCTGTCGGAATAAGAAAAAAAAGAAGAAAACAGGCGAAGCAGCCTTTGCAATGATCGAGATAAACACACCCATTACTCAGTGCGATTTGTTTGTAGTTCTTTGTCAGTTTGCCAGCTCACATTATGATTGATATGCCCCAGTTTTATGATGGGTGGGAGGGTGTGTGTGGGGGGAACATTAACAATGCCAATGGCAATGGCAATTGCATTAATGCGTCACTCCTCGCTGCAGAGCGACAAGCACAAACCAAAACAACAAATCAAAATCACTTGAGGTCAATCGGCAAGGCCAACCGCAATAAAGTAGCTACAGACAAGAAAGTTCTCCTCACGCTGCGCCGCTTGACGCCGCAGGCTGCTTGTGGCTGCTTGTGGCTGCAGTTTTCAGTTGATTGATACGTAACGCGGTCCCTTTTCAAGCGCTGCCTGTCAACGAGGGACGCTAGAAGAGCTCTCTGACTGCTTAACTATTGTTGGCACAGCAGCAGCAGCTGCTGAAGCTGAAGCAGAAGCTGAAGCGGGGACGTCTCTGCGGAGCAGGCTCTGGACATTATTTCATTTTCTACACATAAATTATGCCACAGGCGGTGGCCACTTGGCAAACAGTGAAGCGACCGCAACAATTTAATAAATTCTGCCGCAAGGCAAAATTGAAAATTCCACCCATAAATTGTGCGACGTTGCGCGTCAATTGAGGCAGCAGCAGCAACAGCAGCAGCAGAGCCCCCGCATTTTTGATTGATGTCCACGGCCATGCATATTTCAGGGCGATCCCTGTTGCTCAGCTCAGGTCCTGGCCACAGGTTCCCTCCTGGCCAACCCAGCGAACCGTTCGACGCTCGTCAGCCAGCCAGGGAGCAAATGTTGTTTACTTTCCCCAGCGTAGCCGCTGCTGTTGCTGTTTGCTGTTGCTGTTTGCTGTTGCTTTCGCTTTTGCTTTAGCTGTTGCTTCGCTCCTTTTGCTATTTGCTTTCGGGTCAAGGAATTTTAAAAAGATTTTCATTTCATAACAACATTTTTTGCTGGCCACAACGACTCGCGTGTGTGTGTGTGTATGAAGGTATGTGTGCTTGGGGAACACGTTAGGGCACTGGGCCAACGTGTGGTATGTGGAATACGCAGCCAGAACAAAGCACAAAAAAATCGTAGCATATCTTGCGGCTGTTGCACACTGAGCACACCGAGCTGTTTGTTCTCAATTGCGGACTTTTAAGTAATTATTTGCACACATCAAAAACGTGTGCTGAGCTGTAGCAGATTTTTAAGCTCTTTAAGCTTCAAGTTTACTATAAATCGTATTTAATTGGAGCATAATGTTCAAGCATTTGCTGTTTAGGCCTTCACGAGGCTATAACAAAATTAATAAATATAAAACTAAATACTTTGAAACATTTACTTTTTACGCTGAAAGCTACCCGAAAGTATTTCGAAAGTAAGTGCGGCTTAAAAGTCCAAAATATGCATGCGCTGCCCGTTTTTTTCATGCTGGCATGCTAAAAATAAGCTTTCATTAAATTTCAAACAATTAAAACTTTGGCAAATTGAAGCTTGTTAACAGCTCGCAGGCTTTTGTGCCAGTGTGCAACAAGGCGTGGCGCCGTGAGAAGCGAGAGTATATATATATATACATATATGCTTTAATGATGTTGTTTCAGGCGGCATTCGCATAAAAAATATTTCGCTGACAACGTGTGTCGATGGCTCGAGGGGGCGGTGGCAGGAGGGAAACAAGGATAACAGCCGACAGGGTCGCATGGCTGCAACAACTGTCAGGGGCACACACACAGAACCACACAGACAGACGCATACACAAAGCGAAATAAATAATAAGAGGCGGCCATTAATCGTGACATAGACAAGACAGCAAAGCCAGACATGAAGAGGAGCATCAAATCAGAGCAGAGCAGAGCCACTGGCGATGCCAAAGCAGCGCGGGGACAGCTGAAAGGGGCAAGAAGAAAGGACGCACATGCAGTACAAGAAGCGAGAGACACAAAGCAATGCGACGCAGCTCGTTAAAGGCCAGCATAACAAGATACACGAGCCTGCCACGCTCCAGCTCCGCCTTCCTCTCCCTTTCACGTGTCCACCCGCCCCCATCTTTATCGTCCCTCCAGCGTGACGAGATTGTGTGTGATGCTAAGCATTTAATGCTGCGGCACACTCTGCAACACATATGCCACATTACGCGTGGCCAGCAGCGAGAGGGGCGAGAGACGTGAGGCGCCAGGCAAAGCAAACAACAAATAAAACATAATGAAGCCAGCTGAAGGCGTGGCACACACACACACACACACACACACCAACACACACAACGCGTCTACGTTGCAGCTGTTTATGGGCTTAGCTGCAGCTGTAGAAAAACAACGCAGAGCAAGAAAAACTTTCGCAAAACGCGCTCTCAACTCGGCTTTGGCGACGGCTTTTTGTTCCAGCTTTATGAAGTGTAAATAAGCGGCGGCATTTCACAGCAGCAGCAGCACCTTCCCTCCCCTGTCCTCCCCTCCTCGCCACTTGGTTTGCCTTGCGTCGACTTCATGACTTTCAGCTTTAAGCGCCTTCTCAGTCCAGTCGCAGCACTTTTTCACTTTATATGCTGATTTATGCGCACTCATTTTATTCATAAATTTTTGAAATACGCTCGACGTTTTTAGGATTTCCTAACTGTCCCGACGCTTCCGAGCCCGTCGCTCGTGTCCTGGACGTGTCCTGACCCTGCTGCGAGCCGCTCTGATTTATCTTTGCCACATTTGTAAGCACAATTTGTTGGCCTATGCTTGCCACAAATTTGGCACGCAATTAAGCTTCCACCCGCCACGCAAACACACCCACTTACTACAAATAAGCGTTTGGCATAAATTCGAGTATAAAACGTTTTTTATGTCCAGCTAGTCATCCAGTCAGCCAGGCAGCCACTTGCAAGGTCTGTGTTGCCTTTTGTCTGTGAGTCTATAAAGCAGAGAGAGCGACCTAAACGGCAACAGCAACGGCAACAGCAACAAGCGGAAGATTAAGCACATAAAGCTCTAACCTCGGACTAGTCCCAACACACACAACACACACAGAGAGTAGTAACCACAACGCACTGAAGGATAAACACCAGGGACCGCACTTGGCCATGATGGCCATGGTTTTGTGTCCGTTTTGTCTTTCGCAGGAGTTTTTTCGGCCACCCCGCAAAGCTGATTAACATCCCTGGGCAATGGGCGATGGGCAATGGGCTATGGACACAGTCCAAAGTCGTCTAGCAAATACCGTTGAGCCTATAATTGAATGAATCAACGACACTGCATAGTTGAGTGTATTCGGGCCATATGCAAAATAAAGAGCAAGTCTGTTTAGTGTTCGCACGAATTTTATTAGCTGCCATAAAGCTGCCATAAATCGAATTTATTGCCCTTAACTGAATGCAAATAAATATTTTCGTTGCGATTGCGCACACAATTTAAAATGCCATAAATAGGCATTAATTGCTTTCAAGCGAAGCCTAATAGCCGCAATAATTCCCCAAAAATTATTTGTCATATTTATCTAACATCGAAAACATAATAATTTCCGTCTTAGAATTGTTGGTTTTCTGCGTTTAATTAAAGTGTGTCTGCAAGCAATTTTCTGAAGAATATTTTCGTTTGCTTGTAAGAAATTTATTATTTCCTATGTCGACTGCAGACTCATTGTGCGAAGTTCAACAATTGAAACTTAATTCACTTCCTTTGAGTACTTCCTTACTTCATTATCATTGCTTCTGGCGGCACAAGCAAATGCAGCTCGTTTCCTAACAACGCATAATGAACTGATATCTAGCTGAATTGCTGTCATTTCATTGCTTGCACCAGCTGTGCTTGATTAGAAATTCCTGTTCGAGTACATACCAAAAAAAAACCAAAAAAATCGACAACAGGCTCAAAAGGATGCCGTAGAAATTGCAATTGAAATCGAAGCGAGCTACACAGAAGGTCGCATGCAATTGCGAACGCAACTCAAACGCAAACGAAATCGAGATGAAAACCAATATCAAAATCAAAATTCTAATATAATGTCTGATTGCTGGCCCCAAGCGTACTCAGTGCGTTTGGCAAGTCAGCAAAAGCAAAAGCAGAAGCCTCGAGGCTCTTTGCCCAGTTGCATTTACGGAGATTTATGCGAAGCTCTCAAAACTACCTGGCTGCCTGCTACTCTGCTACTTATCTGGCTGGCTGCATAAGCAGAGAGAGAGAGAGAGAGAGAGAGAGAGTGGGAGAGAGCGAGAGAGAAAGCAACCACAACCCTTCCCTTTTCCCTGCCCTTTATGGCTGCTGGCTTCGCATGCAAATTCCCGGCAATTGGCTTTATGAGGCTTTTAGCCAAATTTGCGCATGCACAACCAAATAAATCCCTGAAATGCCTGCCATAACCCGTAGAGCTGGCTGCTTAAAATCCAACTCAACTGTCTCAACTCAACTGGGAACTAAATGCGTTCAGCATTTCAAGCCAAGCGGCTTCGAGTGATTTAATTAAATGCAAAACACTTTCCACGTCACTTTAATGTGCAATTAGGTAGTTTACCAATTTGCCATAAAATAATACACAAATCTTGATTGCCTTATTATTATGATTTCCGTGAACATTCTTCACCCAATTTTTTGTGACGTTGTTGTTGTTTGTTGTTGTGTTCGGCGCGCTTTCATTAATGTTTAGGCAGCTTTTAATTTTGGGACTCGTTAATGGTCTCTCCCACTCTTAACTGAGACAAAGAATTGTTCATGAATTTTCATTAATTTGCACACTGCGCAGCCTCCTCCTTCTCTCCCTTCGCTCCCTCGCTGTCCTCCCTCCTGACAGCTGAGCAGCTGAGCAGCTGCCTTGTGAGTAAACTTGCTTTTCTTTTCGTTCTCCTTGCTTTGGCATAAAAATTCATTAGGTTTTTTGCATAAATTATGAGCAGCAAAATCAAACAACTTTAAGACGCGACGTGACGCGGACGAGAGGAGACGAGGGCTGGCTTCATTTCTCATTTGCATGGCATACTTTATTAGATGGGACTATCGAACATTAATAACTAAACAGCAATAGCAACAGCAACAGCAGCAGCCATCCACTTTCCAATTCATGCAAACATTTAATTAATTAGCGGCAAGCACATTTTACTAAATTGGAATGCGAATCAAATCGACGCAAAAATCTCATTTCAGTATCTATTTTAATTATGTGTGTTTGTTATTGGTCAAAGGCCCCTCCTCCCCATCTCCGCCCTCCCCACGCCTCCCCGTTGGCGTGCAAAAGGTTCTAATTATTTTCTATTAACCTTAATTTGCCGACATTAAAATCAATGAAAATAATTTACCTGATGCCATAAAATATGCATTTGCTTTCGGGTCTCCCGTTCTCAGCGTTGTTGACGATATTTTGCGGGGTCCAGCAATTTATTTATTCCTGCGGCTGTGCAAATAATGGCATTTGCCTGGCCGCAGATAAATCAAATCATTAGCACAAAAGGTTAAGGTCGTCGCATTTGCCTCACATGGCAGGGGACGACGCTTGAGTTGAGTTCGGGGCTCAAAGGAAGGGTATTAATGCCAAATTAAGGACGCCCCCTGGCACATATGCATATAGGGAAACACACATATCTACATAGCAGACATAGCAGACATAGCATACATTGCATACATATGTATGCCACATAAACACGGCTAACATAAAAATCCAATTCTTATTAAATTTCCGCACGCCCACGCATTGCTTTCAGGCCCAAGGCAAACATCAAGGGGTGCACACACACACACACACTCACACACACATGCATGGCTAGCCACGCCCTCCGTCCTCAACTGTCCCTTGCAGCAATCTCGACACAGCTGTTGGTTCCTTCAATGAATTTTACATGTTTTCTGCCTTAGCGCTTTGTTTTTTATGCACGCCCTCTGGCGACGGCGACGGGAAGTAGACAGCAGGCAGCATGCAAATACCAGTCAAAGTATTTGCGTTTACACCCCACACACACACACACACACACACACACACATATGTATATATGCATATGTATATAGGCTCACATAGGCAAGAAAGCAGGCATGTGCACACGATGTACATCAATACACATTTAGTTGACTTTTGGTTTCTTGTTTGCTTTTTTTCGCCTCCCCACCACTCACCCTGCCCCCCTGCCAAACACACACAAAACTTGTTGTTTATGAGAAATGCGGAGGCGGCTGTCGGACGTTTGTGAGTCTGTTTTTTGTTACACCTGGCAAGTGAAGCAAACGTTATTACCATGAAATTAACATTTATTTGCTTTGGCAAAAGCATGTTGTTCTCCTCCTTCGCCTCCTCATTCTCCCCCCTCCCGTCACCCTCAGCACATCGGCTGCCCACATTTGCGTTGCCTACTTTGCGGCGCTGCAATAAATACATTTGCATAAATTACGTGCTGTGTGGCGCTATATGAAAATGCGGCAGAATTGTTATTGTTAATATTGTGTGGTCGTTAGTTGCTCTTAGTTGCTGCTCTGATCCTAATCCCGCCTCTGCCATGACCAGTTTGCCAGCCCGCCGGCAAATAGGGAAACAGCCAGAAAAGTAAAAGGAAAAAAAAAAAAAAAACACCAAACGAAACGAAACAAAAAAATACACTTCAAAAGCCAAACCCAAAACAAAGTGCCAACAAAGTAATTGCCAGCATTTGCCTCACGGCCAATCTGTAGATGTGTAAATGTATATCTGTATGTCAGTTGTGTGTTTGAGTGCCACGCCCACAGCCATATGCTAAATATAAACAAGTGCACAGAGCAACAGCCCGAAAAAAGGCTGACAGCTGCCCAGCCTAGGCTTTTGTCTTAATACCCTGCAATAGGCCAGCTCCAACAAATGGGATAGCAAGAAAACATAAATAAATTAAAACAGTAGTAACCACATTCGCTTTCAGCTAATTTCTACAAAAATTTCTACAGCAATCTTCAATTCAAATCTCTGTGGAAATTACTTGCAGCATATTTGAAATTGAAACTCTCAGTTTCTGCCTCATTTATATTTATGAAATTGTTACACAAAACTAGCTTCGATTGTAATTGGCAAATACTTTTACTCGCTACCAGGATATTCCCTAAAACGCACAATTGATTCGTTAGCATTGGCTAAATTCTTTCTTCCCCTTTCCCATTCCCCCGTTGCCTGCTGCCTTCTTCGCGAGCTTTTCTTTTGTTGGTCGCGACATTTGTGTTTTTAATATGGCAAATGTTGTTTTGTGTGTGTTGCGTGTGGGATTGTGCGAAATATATGCGCAATTTTACGCATATTTGCACTTCACTGTAGCATTTCTCATACACTTATGGCGTGCACAATATGGATCCATATGTGAAATTCGGTGGGAATCCTTGCTGCAGATATTTACGATGGCACGTTAATTTTTATGGCATGCCCGACGGCAATTTGAACGTTGGAAGGCAGACTGAGCCTTAGTCTCAGTCGCAGCCACACTCGTACTTGTTATTATTATATATATTTCATTTTATATGAATCTTTATGATGATTACAGTTATTAGTCATTAGCAACGCTTTGTGTCGCCATTGTCATCGTCGTCGTCGCTGTCGTTGTCGTTGTCCCTCGCCGTTGATTATCTTTCAATTTTGATTAGCTCTCGATTGATTGAATTCAGACAATGATTGTATGTGTGTGTGTGTGTGTGTGTGTGTGTGATGACACGACGAGTATGATGAATAAGAGTACTCATTTGTCTATTCGCCTCTAAAATGAACTCATTGTGAATTCAATACGCGCCCGCCAGCTTAAGCGCATTTATCTCCCTCAAACGTAGCTCAATAATAGTTGCGAAAATGACCTCATATAATACAGGTGGGCGGGGCCTCACACTCACTCACACACACACATTTACTCATACACACTCACTCCCACAATTGCTTCATTTTTATCTCTTAATTACATTTTCATCTTGATGTCGGGCTGGCATTCTCAAAGTTTAATTAACTTGGCAGCCAATGTCTGAGTAGCTCTGCTCATGCCATCCACCCACGTCTCCTGACGTGGAGAGCGTGTCCTTCAAGCCTGGCCTGCTCTAATGCTCAGCTTTATGAAGCCACATAATTGAATTGTTATGGCTTTCAAAGAGTCCAAATAAACAATATTAGCTGCAATGATATCACTTTAATTCGAACACTATAAATAACAAAAAGCAAACTCACAACTTCATCAATTAAATGACGGTAATCAAAAACAGAAACTTGCAGTATTTGATATGAAAAATGAATACTGCTGATACGACAAACAATACAATAAAGTTGTCGAAACTTTGGCAAACAATCTATGGATATTGAAATAGTCGTCGTCACAAGGGCAATAAAGCCCAGTTGACATTAAGCATATGCTTTATGTTGACTTATTTATTACACTCTAGCTACTAACTTCAACTTTTGGGTATTTGTTCCACCTCACAAGACTTACACAAAACTTTGCTGTCAAATGTTTAGAGCTTCGACCTCAAAATCGCTTGGCTTCGTATTCATAACATGTCGAAGCGTAACAAAGTTTCTTTTTAGTTTTTTGACGAGGCGAATGAAACGATTGCACTTTTTATAGCTGGCAAACTGAACTCATTAAATATTTGCGCAAAAAGAAGAAGAAAACTGATTTATTTCACCGTAGCATCTCTTGGGTTACTTTTAATTAGAGAAGTCGAACATGTTTCCAGGCGTTTTTTCGCCGTCCAGGTGGCACTCGGCAGTCGGCAAAAAAAAACTTTGCATTTGCTTCAAGCATAAGGCATGGATGACTGCTTGCACTCACTGTGCCGCACTTGCCACAGCTGCCACTCTGTTCAGAGTGTGTGTTTGTGACTGTGTGCTTCTATCTTGTGAAGTGCTTTGGATGATGGCCGCTGGGTAACGTGGTCGAAAAAAGTTTCCATTTCAGCTGTTCATGCGGACAAGGCTAACTGCAACTAACTGTGCGAGCTAGCAATGAAAAATAATTGCAGCTGAAACAAGTTGAGGCGCCTCGAGTTGCTGCTGCTGCTGCCTGCCTCGGCAATTTAATTTATTAAATGTAACAACTTGTAACTAATGAAAATGCACTTAATTTGCGCCCTCCGCTCAAATGACTTGGAACAAATTGTGCTGTCTGCCTTTGCAGTCTCTCTCTCTCTCTCTCTCTCGTAGTCTTCTCTTATTTCGCACAAAATACACTGCATACCCCAAGGCGCACAGAAGAAAGACGCGAGCTTGGCAGCTGCTGCATTGTGTGTGTGTGTTGAGGAAGTGGAAGTAAACATATTGCTATCCAGCTGCTGATACAATCGAAGTGCAGTTCCGCCAGTCGGAAAAGCGTCGTTTTCCCCCTCATTCGTGTGAAAGCAGCAGCTAGCGAGAAGACTGTGAAACTGCAAATAGTCGCAGTTTTTTGTCATTACGTTGCTTTTTGGGCCTGTTGGCTCAATTTACTCGTAAAGTGGGCCAAGAGACTACCGACTACCGAAAAAAGATGGCCCCAAACTCGGCGGCAGGTGCAACCGCATAGCGCACAATTTAAGTGCCGCAATTACCGACAATGGACGCAGCAGCAACAGCAGCAGCAGCAAGTTTGCCACAAAACTGTTGCATTTTGCAAGGCACTAAGTTGCGGCGCTTAGGAGGCAGCAACAATTGCAACGCCCAGATAATGCGGCACTCATCCAACTATTAAACAGACTTTTTACTAGCTTTTCAGTTTGCCAACAGCACAGAACAGCACAGAACTTTTCAAATAGCGTCAAGTACACTTGGCCAAAAGTTAAACTTGGCCTGCATTTCGTGTTGCCTGAAATAGCGAATGGAATTTCGCACAAAGCAAGCAAGCATCAACAAAACTGGGCACCATTTAATGAAACTATCGTTATTGATTGCAAAACTGCAACAGAGGAAGCCAGGAATTTCCGTAGATTAATTGAAATAAATTCGGCTTTAACTGCAGTTCGCACTTTAAATAAACACTGACAAAAACTTTTGTTGTAAGCTGCTGCAATTTCATTAATCGCACCTAAACATTTAAACATTTAAACTGATTTCTCAGTTAGATGAAGTTTTATGCTTTTGCGTAGCACAAAAATTAAAGTATTTGCTTCAAACCAAAAACAAAAAATACATTTTAGCTGCAAGCAGACGCTGCAGCCGACGAAAAAGAATAAGAAAATAAGTCTGTAGTTTTAATTTGAATTTCCACTGAGATGCACAGCGCACTTTGTGAAAATTGCTTTTCTGACTTAACAACTCTACTCAAATTTTAGCTGTAAAATTCTAAAAATCAATCAGACTACATACAGGAAACGAACTATTAGAAAAGAACAATAAAAATGCTGCAACAATGCAGTGTTCAAATTACTTTTGTGCGGCATTTGCTAATCTCTTTGCCCAAAGTTGCCACAAAAACCAAACCCAAAAACACACATAAAGATTGCAGAGAAGTTGCACATACGTAACTGGTTCGATTTTGCAGTTGGGAAAAGTTTACATGACGTATACGCAATGTGACAAGCGAATTCCATTAGCGCTGCATTTCAATTTGAAAACATTTGGCGACTTTACATATTAATAATTCATGACTAAATCATTTCCTATTGTGAAAATGTGAAAATGTGCAAAAGAATAAAATGTTGAAATTTAGATATGGACGAAAAGCGTGGCAGTGAAAATGCGATATGCGAAATGCAAAATGGTAATGGAAATGCAGTTTTTGTGCTTTTCGATTTGAATTCGAATTTGAATTTAGATTTGGGTTTCAATTTTGCGACGGCAGCGTGGCGAAGGCAAAGTAGAGTAAAGCCCATTTGGTTGGAATTTCATTAAATGAACCGCATTGCAAAATATGGAAAGTGAACTGCACCCAAAGCACCCAAAGCATCAACAACAACAACTACAACAATGACGACGAATAGCTGGTGAGATGCTTTCAAACTGAGCGCAAATATTTGTTTTTCAAATGAAATGAATAAATGCAACAGCAGCTGGAGGAAAATGTGGAGAGATGACAGATAGACAGATAAAGTTTGGGTCTTTGAATGGCGTCAGTTTAATAAAGTTGTTGCTGTGTAATGCGTTTGGCCCGAAGCAAAGTTCAATGCGAGCTTGGAGCAACTCCGAGACTGCTGCTCTATAATAATAGAGCGTCACATGCAGCTGTTAATTAAATTTTATGATGCAACCAGTAAAAGTTGCAACTTGAGTACTGCTTTGAGGCAGTTGCTGTGTGCTAATGATGATGTTGCTGCTGCTGTGACTGCTCGTTGTCCTGATAATGCAGTCTGCTCACTAATTTATACATGACACGGCCAGCAACAACAAAACACACATACACTTGTGTGTGTGTGCAGCACAATGGGGCACACACACAGCCTGCAGTGTCATGCCATTTATCTATGTAACAGTGTGTGTGATTGTGCATGCTCAAGAAGGAGCGGCAACGGCAACAGCAACAGCAACAGCAACAGGATGCGTGGGCAACATGCACACTGGCGACAGCAGCTGGCAATCAATAAATCCCAGGACCCAGCTCCTGTTGATATTTGCACAAGGCAATGCATAAATGCGCAAACACACACCACACACACCACACACACAGACACGTCGATCTATGCATGTAAAGAGTGAAGAGGTAAAGAGTGTGAGTGCGTGAGTTTGCGATGTGGGTTGATTGCTGACGTCCATGGCAACGAGACGCAAAGTTCGCTGCAAGTTTCAATCAGCAACTGTGGCAGCAGCAGCATTCAGAGGAGCAACAGTTGTTGCCATGACTCCTGCCCGCTGTCCAACTGGCCAAAGAGGCGTTGGCTCTTTGGGGAGTCGAGCTGCACAGCTCCTGCTTCGCTGCTCCATGTTCAGTTTCGTGTTACAGAGCACGTCATGCTCCTGCTGTTAATGGCAAAAAGTACAGTTGAACACAAGAGCTGAGCACAGGTGACACAGCGTTCAGCTCGGACTGTGAATAATAAACTTGCGAAAAGTTGCAAAATGTGCATAAATCTAGCGCCATATCAAGTCGCTCCCTGCTCTCTATTCTAGCTAATCAAATATTTATGAAGCAAATATTGAGGTTGATAATAATTAAGGTGATACATGGGGCGTTGGAATTCATATTGAAAGCAGCTATTGTTCAAATTGAAATGTATAGCAACAGAGGAACGCGCATTAATTTGAAGTGCTAGCGAATAAATATAAATTATACACTGTGTACGAGGTATGCAGATAAAATCAAATAGCAAAATGCATGCGGCGGTAAAAGGAATTTCTTATCATAAATATTTGCTATTGCAACCATCACTGGCAGCTATTGTGCTGAAAGTTTATATTTTAAATAAACAACAATTCACCGAAAACGATTGAGGCAATGGAATAGCAAAAAACAAATGGCATAAAAAAATAATAATATGCTCTCCAAACTGAAACTGTTGGCTCAGCCAAAAATGTGTGACGTAAAACGCGACGGTTGAATAATATAGACTCACATGTGTAATTGAATTATGTGAGTGGGCGGGCAGCCCTCGCTTTTCGGCAGCCCTGGCCAATACTTTCGATGGCGCTGTGCCCAATTTATGGGCATTTGCGATGCATGCCATTTGGATTTAACAGCGGTAACTCGTTTAGCTCGTCGCTTTTTGTTGTTTCCGGTCAAAACACGGAGCGGCCATTTTATGACATAGCCAGAAACACACACACACACACACACACTGATGTGCAATTGGCTTATGCACAACATGCACATAAACTAGTTAAAAACATATTTGCTCTTGTAAATCTTGTTAAGGTGGGAATTGCCAAAGTGCGACGGGGACGCAGAACTGAACTGAGCTAAGAGGACTCTCGATTTGGTTGAGTTTCTGTTTCTGTTGCTGTTGCTGTTGCTGTTGCTGTTGCTGGCTTCGGTTTATGTTTTGGTTTCTGTTGCGGGTTTCGGAGTTGCGAGTTTCAGTTGGGGTTTGGTTTCTGCCGCCTGCGCCAAAGTTTTAATTAAACTTGTAAATGTTGTTTGCCGCAAGACCAAAACAATAACGAGAACATGCAACGTGTGTTGTGTGCGTCGTGTCAAGGGGGTCTAGTGAGTTGTGAATTGCACTTACCAACATTGCCCTCCGCCTGCACAGAATCTCCATGTGTGGCCAGCAACAGCAGCAACAGTAGCGCCGCCAGAGAACCGAACTGCAGCTGCCTCAGCGGTTGCCTCAGCGCATCCAGGTTGCAGCATATGCGGCCGTAGCCACCGCTCGCCACCGCTTCCGCTTCCCCTTCTGCACCCGCTTCTGCCACTGATCGTCGCGTTCGCTTGATCAGTAGACGACGATGTTGTCGATGCGACGTCGATGACGGCGCCTCAACAAACTGTTGCTGCCTGCGCAGTTTGTGTTGTTGAGATTGCGGCTGTTGTTGTTGTTGCAGTCGCTGCCTAGACCATTCTCCTTGTTGCCGTCGCTGCTCCGCTGTTGCTGCTGCTGCTGCTGCTGCTGCTGATGTCTGCCGCTGTTGCAGTTGCAGTTGCAGTTGCCGCTGCTGCTGTTGTTGCGCTTTAGTTGCTGCTGTTGTGTGTTGCCGCCGCTGTTGTTGCTGTTGTTGTACATTGCTTGCCATGATAATCGGCCCACCTGCAAGTAAAAAGCAAATTTGAATTAGTAAAATAGCCAATGGAAATCAAAGCGGAGTGAAAATAGCTTAAGAAGATGGGCCTAACAACTAAATTTTAGTATGCATGCTGTTTATTATTTTATTATCTACATTATCCACAATAACAACTTCTACAACTAAACAAACTCTGAGAAATCTAAAGTGACTGAGAGACGCTTTTCTTTTCAGCCAGCAATGCATTGAGATTGTCTCTAAATATTAATTTAAGTGATTGTAAATAATGTGGCACTAGCTACAGAAGATGGACATAGAAGCTGAACTTTAATCTGAGTTGTATTATCTCAATAAATATTATTATCTAAATCAACTACTGCTACTAAATCTATAACCAAATCTCTGAGAAATCTCAAGTGGCTGAGAGAAGCTTTTTCTTTAAGCCAGCAATGCATTTAGTTTGTCTCTAAATATTAATCAAGTTGCTCTACAAAAGTTTTATGTTAGCATTAAGCGCAAGAACAAATTTAATGTTCTACAAACAAATTCAATGCTTTCGTTTATGAAAATTTCCTCTTTGCACTCTATCTAAATATGACCCCAATTGAGTTTTAAAGAGCGACTACAATTTGAATGACTTTGCCAGCAGTTTGCGTCAATTTCGCAAGCAGCCAACGCAGAAAATCTATTTATGCAAATGCCCTACTTCAGGATGTAAAATGTGCAAGTTGCGGTTGTCTATCAATAGATGCCGAGATGCTGCAGATGCGTATCATTAGCTGCGTTCATCATTTCATCACGTTGATGGCATAATTTGTAAACAGGATCTCAGCTGTCCTCCAAACATGATAAATGCATGCAAAAACAAAACAAAAAAAAACAGAAAACTTTATGATTTTAATCATTTATCATATTTTGTGTTCAATTTGGCCCGAAAGAAGCTGGCGACAGCGCAAAATCAATTCAACAAACTCGAGCTGTCTGTCTCTGCAGTTTTCGAGGCAATGTGCACCGTGTCCTGCTTTTGTGTTTAAAATTGCATTTACGCTTATTGTGACGGCAACAACTTTTGGCTTTCCGGCACGCACACTTACACACACACACACACACACACCCACACACATACACTCATTATATTTCACACAGATATGCACAATACAGAGAATCAGCTCATATCCTGCAAGGCGGATACGACTAAGGAGCACAAAGTGATGTGAGGGGCGAAAGGCGAGGGGCGAGGAACGAGCGGATGGTAAAGTTTACAGTATTGTTGTGCTGCAGTTTCCTGGCTTTTAGTTCGGCTCCTTTTGTGCGCGCTCCTTACAAATAATTCTTGCTGTTTATATGGTAATAAATGTCAGGCTTCATTTCGCCAGTGCGCCACGAGCTCTGGCAAAGGAAATTGATTTTCGTTGCCGCTTCAATGGCTTTGCTTGGCGGCAACAGCGGCAGGTGGTCTTCGACTTGCTCTTCGACTTGGTCTTTTAACCGTCGTCATTGCCCAACTCCCTGCTAGGTTTGCTTCCAATTTCAATGCTCCTCTGGGGTCCTTTTTTTTCGCTGACGCTGCCGTTGTCGTTGTCGTTGTTGTCCTTAGTCCAAGGTTGACATATTTTCGACTGGGGTCTCGAACTACGCATTGTATTTGTTAGTGCTGCTAAGCACAGGACTGGGCAATATCCTGACGCCTACAGCTCATCAACTGTCGTCCAGTTACGCACTCAAATCTGCGCCAGCTTAAGCACAATGCGACCCAATGTCTCAGAATATTGAGCAAGGTGTGACGAGGGCAAAAACAAAGGCAAAATAAAATGCAATTACCTGTCAACAGACGAAATACCCACAACAACAACAGCCCGACGTATAAATAAAACAAAACTATTCAATAAACAAAAGGGACATTTCTATAGTTCAGCAGCGAGTGAGTTTCCCATGTCGAAGGCATTTCAATTTAACAACGCACAAGTCCTTTAAAGATAATAAAGTGAATTGTGTCTTGACCACCATTAACATTATTTATACATGCTTTTTACAACTTTACCATTAATTCGAATTACAATGCATCAAGTCGAAAATATAATAAAATCATTTATCATTATTTACACTTGGGTTTTGCAGTTTTCAATTATTTTTCATTACACTTCGGTGGGTCAAAAATCAATCGCATTCACGCTCCGAACTTGATCTAATTGTAATGCAGCGCAGATAATTAACTGAAAAATGAATAACGCAATTACACGATTCGACAGCGCAACTGTAACAATTCTTCGATGTGACATTTGAGTTAATTCGGCTTAAATGGAATGACCTGATTAAAATACAATTTCAAGGGAATTCCAATTATAAACTTTGTCATTCTGTTGAACACTGAGTTGATCAGACTGCTCGCCACTTGTATTTGCAGTCACTGAGCTGCGAAATTGCGAATGTTTTAAATGTAATTAATACACTTGTGTATTCTGTTTGTTATTTACTATTTGCTACTTGCAAATAGATTGCGATTGAGATTGAGCATCTTGCGGCCTATTTTTGTGTGCTGCTGCTCGACTCGACAAGTCGCAAGTGGAAAACCCCTTTGTAAAGTTTTGCCGAAGGGCATCCAAATAATATGTATTCAATCATTTCGCATAAGCTGCATGATTAATGTGCCCCATGTCTCCCACTCTCTCTCTCGCTGTGTGTCTCTGTCTCTCTCTCTAATGGACTTTATTGCCTTGACATAGTTACTCCCGGGACGCAATGACTACAGCGATTCCAGCTCCTCCCGATGGAATCCAGCTGGCGGAGTCGTGTGCTTCATTTTTCATCAGTGGCAAAACTACAACAGCAAGCAAACTAAGCCAACTAAGCGAACTCAACTTCAATAGGTTGAACAAGCCCTTTAGGTGACCTCGACGCCCTGAGGCCTGATATGCCATGATATTGCAACATATGCGCCAGAATAATTAATCATCGGACGTACGTGCCGGCCTAGAACTTTTGCGCCCCTGCTCCATGCCCCGTGCCGAAGAGTAAGCAAAAGTTAAGGCGGATTGCCTAACGAAAGTTACTTAAGCTCTTTATAATATTACCAAGTAATATGAATTTATTGCCTGTAAACGGAATATTTGATTAGCTGCCCACTCGGATTCAATTAAAGTGACTGTCGCCATGCTGGCCACATCATCCGCAACCGCTTCTTGTCCTTCTTCGGCTCTTCTTCACGTCCGCATCCAATTTCAGTTCCCTGCTTTTAGTCGCTCAACTAGCTGCTGCTGTTTTTTTCTTGCAATTTATGCAAACCTAATTAGGAAAGCAACCTTGGGATAAACTTTAAAAATTGCACTTTTTTTACACAGTTGCCACTCAGCTCCCTTTTTGCCCATGCACTTTAATTAAAAATGCCCAACAATTAAAAACGCATCAGTGACTGCAAACCAACACACACACACACAAAAAAAGCAGCAGACAAATGTTCCTGGCGCTGCGAATGGCATAATGAAAGCAGGGGAGAAAGTATCCTGCAATTAGTGATGGACAGCAGAGAAACCCTGGGCAACCCATGTGAAAAGCATTCAGCAGTCAATTTGTGATAATTCGAGGGAATTGTTTCATTTTACAGACGTGGGAGACTCGTCGTTAAATCAGCTATCAATTCAAACGAAAGCAGGGATTTGGAAAATTGCCGGGTGGCAAAAATCAAAAGTTAATGCGATTCAAGAGAATCGTTGATTATTTTAAAGTAAAAACAAGTAAACAAAACAATTTCCATTGAAGGCCAGCCAGGATTGAGTAATTTCAGCAGCAAACACTTTAGGTTTCTTTGTTGATTTTATTTGCATCACTTCGAATCCCTCCATATTTCCTATATTTGACACAAGTTCTGAACTATCGCAAGCCTAATCGCAATAGCATTAGCTCTCTGAGTTCGCGTAATTCCTTTAGCGATCTACCCTTTGTCCAATTAGAACCTTTACAGGTAATTAAGGCCCGTCTATAAATGCCGTGGCAACAAGTGAAGCGGAGTGCAGTGCGGCTAATAGGGCGAAGCAATTTTTAATTAAGTTAACAGCAAACAGCGGCTTTTAGCCAGATGCTGATAGGCTGCGACACTGTGTCGCTGTGTCGCTTCAAACTGTGGCACGCTCCGCCCCCCTCCCTAGAGCAACTTGTTTCTGTGCAATCTTGAAATGCTTGCTGGCTGCTGCATGCCACAGAAAACCGCAGCAGCGCCAACAGCAGCCGAGAAGCTCGTTTGTTTGTGTGGCATTTTTGGGCGGGCGCTGCACGCAGCCATTGCAATCCATTGCGATGCAGCTCTGCCTGCCTGCTGCCTGCCGCACGCCTCGTTGCAGCTTTGTTGCAATTAAAATTCAAGGAAATTACTTTAAAATACATTTGTTGCGCTTGTCAACTGACTGCACTGCAGCGGCAGCAGCCTTGGCTCTTTGCACATTGTTTGCTCCACTTCCGTTCACAAGCCACCATCACTATCCACCTCCCCGCCGCTTCCCTCTTGCTCCCAGTGCTGCCACATTCCCTTGCCAATCCACATTGCCTTTCAAGTCACATCCGTTTGGCTTTTGTCCGCGCATATTGCGCCCTGAAGCGTTGCGTTTTAAATTTGCACTCAGCGTGCTTAACTGCACCTCGTCCCCGACTCTCCTCCAGCTTACACTCCACCCACTCCCTTTACCCCTTTTGGCGTCCACGCCCACCACACTTTGTCAACAACAGCAGCAGCAGCAGCAGCAGTTTCACTTCCACTTTGGCTTACCGCACACACACACACACAAACTCACACACACTCTGCCTGCCTGGCGGCACAGCTTCGTGCATATATATTTTTCGGCTGAGAGTTTCGTCCATTGAATTTCAATCATCAATTTCAATCAAATGTGCTCTGCCGATGGCCGCAAATTTTATTGGTTTTCGCAATACAAAATTGAAGAAAGACTTGCTGCCAATTGCAGCAGCTGTCAAACTTGCAATCCAATTAGCCGAGTACAAACTTGAGCTAAGCCTAAACAAAATGTAAACCTCGAAGCTTCAAAAGTCTGATGAGTTAATTTGAAAAACAGTTAAAGCAGCCTAGCATATAAAATTATTATAAAATTGCTTACATTATCGATATTCTGTTAAAAGCGCTGCCAACTAAATTCGTAGCGCTGCCACCCGTCGTCTATCGATAGACGGCCAACTTAACAAGCAAACGACAGTTAGCCAACACTGGCAACTTGGCTGTCAATTGCAGCCAACTTACTATAGCATTACTTAGCCACTTTTGAGATTGCAACTTTAAGGAGCACACGTGGAGAAAGGCAAGCTAAAAATATATATTTTTGTAAGAATTGTTAACTGAACTTGATGTAATACGAATTACAGCCCGTCAACTGTGTGACAGCGTAATCTAATTTCAAACAACTGCAAAAAAAACTAGCAAAAAGAAAAACAGAAATAAAACAAACATGGGCAAGAAACAGAAGATGAAGAAAGCTGCCGCCGCCGCCAAGGCTGCTGCTGCCGCCGCGGTGCAAGAAGCCGCTGATGCGTCTGCTGCCGACGGCAACAACAACAACACAACCACCACCACCACCAAGCAGAACATTGAAAACATCGGGAAGAGCGCCTCAAAAGCAGATGCTCGTGCCATGCGCTCCAACATGCAAAAGTTGATGAAGTTGGCCAAGGACTTGGAATCGAAGCCGAACGAAGCGTGCAAAGTCGACGCCGCCTCCGAGGGCTCCAACTCATCGGACGTGGACAGCTGCGACAGCGACGACGACGCCACCGTGGTGCAAGAGGAGGAGAACGAGCTGACTGCCTACAAGAAGCAGGCCGAAGCCGCTGCTGCCGCCATCGGGGCTGCCACCGGCGGGGGAGCGAATGCGAATGGACGCGAGGAGTTCATTCCCATACCAAAGTATTCGCGCGGCGAGAAGAAGGCACGTCGCCTGCTGATGAAACTCGACCTGGAGCCCATGCAGAATGTGTCCCGGGTGACCATGCGCAAGGCCAAGAATGTGCTGCTCTGCATCGATCGCCCCGAGGTGTTCAAGTGCCCCAACACCAAGACACTGATCTGCTTTGGCGAGGTGCGCATCGAGGACACCTCGAATGCGGCCGCCGCCCAGGCAGCCGAACGCTACCTGAACGACTCCAACATACGCTCCAACTCGCCGACCAAGGAGGGCGATCCGCTGAAGGCCACCAAGCTGGATGAGGACGACGACGACGACGACGAGGCCGCCGACGACAGTCAGCTGGATGAGAAGGACATCGAGCTGGTGCAGATGCAGGCGGAATGTTCGCGTCAGAAGGCCGTCAAGGCACTGATCAAGCACAAGAGCGATGTGGTCAATGCCATCATGGACCTGACTGTGGGATAGGCAACGAGCCGCTCCTCAGTTCATAATGCCACCCATGACGACCGTCGAATTCCAATTTAAAATGTTGTGTAGCGCACACTCAATTTGCATGTGCGCTTAAAAGCAGGCTATGGTATTTAAATTGGAATTAAACACGCACAAAACGAAAACAAAAGCTGGACGGACGGACAACAACAGTTTATAAAACAACACACAGCACAAGTCAATAAAACTCTAGGAATTTCACTGATGGAATTTGCTGTTTGCTTGCATTATGAAAAATACTTGACGCAATTATGCTTAATTAATGGGCAGCTATTTTATGTTTCGCATTTGTGCGATATCATCCAGCAAATACCAGCAACTGCGCTGCACAGAATTTAAATCAAGAAATTCATTTATTTGCTGCTCTCAGGTTTTATCTGTCAACTTCTGACACAGTCACTGTCTCTCTCTCTCTCTCTTTTTCTGTGCAACTTGCTGTCGCTTTGCTGGCTGCAACTTCTGTCAGTTGTCTATGTTACTGTGAGTTTTTGTTTCTCATATTCCTTATCATTTTGCCAGTTGCCCCGCTCCGCCTTTTGTTTGTGGCGGCGGCAGCATAATAATCATCTTTCCAGTTGGCTGATGTGGCTGCTGATGTTGTTGCCAGGTGCGCACCAACAACAACAGTCCGACACACAACACACAAAAACGGGACTGCCGCCTTTCAGGGGGGGACTTACTGTGTAAGTATTCATTCAATTAAAATGGCTTTTGTTCGGTACAGTTTTCCTTTTGACGTTGCGCCAACGCTCTCGAAAGGCGGGCAGAAGTAAAGCCACTTAATAAATGGCGGGCTCTAACTTTCGGCTTAATTTCATTCAATTTGCAGCTGTCGTCAGCAGCCGTAAAAAGGACTTTTAGTTTTGCATTGTGGCAGCAGTCAGCACTCTCTCTCTGTGTGGCACGTGCCACAATTTCATGCGCGAAAATTACCAAAAATAGACAAACGCAAAGACACAAAAAACAAATGACAAGTAGAAAGCGCAACGCACAACTTTGTATTCAGTTGTTGTTTCCACTTCGAAATTGGACCGGAAATTGATTAAGAGTTTTAATCAGCGATCGCTCGACGCGCTCTAACTACAAAATCAGACGACAACCCACGACACACACTTAAAGGCAGCTGCTCAGGTCAGGCCATCAGGTTTTTGGCCATCACCTGGGCACGCGGCTCAAAGTAAATAGCTTAGGCTAAAAGACAAAGCCCAGAGCCGCGCACTTTCCTCGCCCCCGCCCCGCAAAGCTAAAGACTGTAATTTTCAACGCCAACAACATTTTGCAAACAATTTCAAGTTTTGTATCTTTTATGGTTGAAATTTCCTTCATCTCTCATTTTTCTTTCCATTTGGCATTTGTGTTTTTTGTTGGTTGTTCTGTGTTCTGTGCTTTGCATATTTTCGGAGCCGTTTATAAAGTTGCAGAGCCGCAAGTTGCTTTTGTGGAAATGTTTTAAGTTGCCGCCCTTTTGATGCCCCCAACTGTTGTTGCTGCTGCGGCTTTCTGGTCTCAAGGTGACCAGTTGCTTGGCAGTTTTTCGACGCTTTCAACTTGATTTCGTTGCGCATTTCTTGACCAAAATCCGCAAAGGATTTGGCCGAATGCCACAACGAAGACGACGCCGACGACGATGCCGTCAACGTCCTGTTGCCTCTTTGTTGCTGTCAGTTTGTTGTGCGGCTGAGCATGAAACCAACATGAAACAGCAAGCACACTAAGCCGCCTCAGCCTCTCCATTCTTCTGTCGCTCTGTAGGCATTTCGATTGTCGGTGGCTTTGTGCGTCTCTCATACGCCCCGTTGGCTGCCCACACATGACGCAGTTCATCACTTTAAGCATGAAGCGAGAGCTAATCACAAAACGCTTCGCGTGCTTCCTCAGAGTGGGTGAGATTGTGTTTTTTTGTAGTCCACAGGGGGTCGGGGCGGTGGAGGTGAAAGGTCGCACTTCAAGCCTGAAGTGTTGGCAGCCGTTTTGCCATTTTGCCCTCGCAGCTGTTACCTTGCACTTTAGAGCTCTTCGGGGCGCCATTATTGTGAATATCGAGCACTCGACCGAGCAAACAGTGAGAACGACAGACAGACAGACGGACAGACGGAATGACAGACAAATCTCGAGTTGGCACCTGCCAGGTGATTTAGGAATCGAGTCGAGTCGAGTCGAGTCGAGTCGCCTCGAGTCGTGTTGAGTCCGGCTGGCTTTCGATTTTGCTTTTCGCTTTGTGTAACTGACACCTTAGCGGTTTTTCTTTTTTCCTCCCCACTCCTCCCCAAGCCCTTTTAAGGGATAACAAATTGCTTCTATCTGACTTACAAAACCTACATTATTATTGTATTTATATATACGTTTCGCTGTTTTTCCACACCCACAATTCATAATTCCCTTTTAAGCAGCTCAGCGTGAAAAAAGGACTTTTCCGTTTTGCCCTTCTGCCGTTTTCTGGCTGAAGTGCAAAAGCAATTAGATAAGCGCCAACTGTGGATGTGGCAATTGGTTATGATTGTATTATGTTGCCACTTCCAGCTGCTTTGCAACGCAATCTCTTCAACCAAAGCAAAGGTTGAAGGTTGCTTTGTATTTCAATGTTGGAAAAAATGGGTTTGCCAAGGGCTTTCAATTAGTTGCGATTAAATGGGAAGCTGCAGATTTGCGCTACAAGTGCCTGCACTCGAAGTACTTTTATAAATTTGCAAGCAGCGAAAAGATAAATCGCATAATAACCAAACGTTGCTTGCGAAGTGGTTATTAATGCAACTCGCTTTTTATAGCTATAATTCTCAGTCAGCTTATGGTGTTGCACAAACACAAACACTGTTGGATGCGTGGCCAAAATTAGAAACACGCAAGGGGAGGGGGGAGAATTTTCAATTTAAAAGCAAACTGCATGGAAATTGTGCACATCCTGCGCACTGAGTTGAATCCGCTTGACGACGCCAAAGCGGCTTACAGCACCGCCAGCAAAAGCAAAGGCAAACGCAAACTGTGTTGCAACAAACAACTGGCAACTGGCAACTGGCAACTTGCTACCTGCAACTGGCCATCGTCGAAGAGGTGCACGACGTCGCTGATGTGTATTTCCGGCATATTCATGCGTCATATTTTATTAATTTCCTGAAAGCCTTCATAAATGCAGCATAATGAAAGACATGCTCTGATTCATATCTTCCACTCGCTATCTATCTTTCTCTCTCTCCCTCCCTCTTCAGCTCTGCGATAATCTCGTTAAAATGTGCGATGACATTGCTTGCATAAACTGTATCTGATGCTGTATCGATATCGCCTGAGCCTTTTCTCAGAAAAATCGAGACAGCATGAAAATTGCATATCAATTGGATATCAACTTTCGCTGCTTTCCCCGAAAACAAATTGCGCAGTGTGCGAATTGCGGAGGCGGAGGTCAGGAGGAGGTGCTGGGGTTGTGTGTGCCTCAGTGCTTGTCATGTAACTGTCAGATACAGTTGCATACTGCCTTTGTGTGTATCTCTATCTGTAGCTGTATCTGTATCTATAGCTGTAGCTGTATTTCTATTTGTATCTATAGCAGTTTCTTATCTGTGTCACGATTCAGCGATGATAACAGGAAATTGATATTTCGCGTTTTCGTAATGGGGCCAGCACTTTTTCCATCGCTTGTGTGCATAATGAATATGTAATTTTATCATTAATTTATGAATAATTCGATTGATAAACATATTTTCACCATTTCCAAGTAATTTAACAACAGCCAAGCATGCGTTCAAATAAAAATAAATCAAATTATCAGACAATAGGAATATAGAATATATGCAATTGCTATTTGCATTTTAATTGCTTTTATATGACGCAAGTGGATTGTTGAACAAACGTTGTGTAATTAAATGCAATTAAATGGGCTTTTCAAACTGATTGTAAAAAGTTCATTGCATACTTTCACGCGCCGCATTAAATAGATCATTCAAAATGGCGACGGACCCTTTGCGAAATTTACATAAAAATGTAATCAAGCAAAAGTGTTGCATACTTCGCAGGGCAACCCAAAATAACCGAAATACGAAACCTGGCTTCAAATTAGAAAACACACACACCACATCTTAAGGAAAGGGAGGAAGTGCGGGAACAAACTTTTAACAAAATTGCAAAGTTTTTGAAGTCACATTCTAAGCGCAAACGTTGTGTGTGAGCGTTGGCGTGTGTGTGTCTTTATGGTTGAGTTTTCCAATTGACTTACCAGCAGAGGAAGTGCGCACAGTTCTCATGATAAGCGGGCTGCATTTTGGCATCGATGCTGCTGGCTGCCATATGTTGGACTTGGCCTGCCACGCACCACAACACGGCAACAGAGCTGGCCACACTGGGAGGAACTGGGAGGCACTTGGGAGTTTTGGCAACTCGGACGGTTATCGCTGAATGAGCTGTCGCAGAATACTTGCTGGGATTTTTCCTACTTGTTGTAGGTAGGCACTTTTCTTATTTAACCGCTCAACACACTGCCCAGCGTTCACTTCGCTGCGCTCACCAGGTTGAACTGAACTCGCCTCGCTTGACGATGCCCGACTTGAGCACGCCAAGCATCAGGTAGCGCACACAAACAGCAGCCGAACACCACAGCCGAAGTGCAGCCGAAGCGTTCGCCACGCACGAACGTCACCAGAACGAAGCGAACGAAGTTGTACGAAGCGCACTTCCAGCTTTCCAGTTTGCTTTGAGGCCTGGGGTAAAGGCAGGCGAAGCTTTCGAAAGCTTTTCGCTGCCGCTGTCGCTGCCAGTGTTGTGCTGCTCCTGTTGCGTCGGCAGCGGCGCCCACGCAAAGCAAGCTTTTGTGTGTGTTCGTGTTTCGGTTTCGTTTGAAACAGCTTTCACGCCCACGCACGCAGCGGTCGCAATTGCGGGCAGAGGCAATGGAGACGGCGCCTACCAACGCCTGGCGCCTTGGTCTCAGTGTGAGGCAATCAGAGGGCGCGCTGTCTTGCTCGCACCCAGTGTTGCGCTCTCTGTCACACTGTGCGTTTCCTTCCAAAAATAGCTGGCACACGAATATTCTGGCTGCCCTTCGGCTTGGCCACCTACCCAAAAGGCCTCCCTTCCGTATCACACTCGCGTTGGCGTTGGCGACTTTGTATTTACTTACATTTGCCTTCAACTAGCGACATCTTCAACTAAATGCTGTTGCAACTTTTCCTTTCACCGAAATGCCAAGTCAGTGTTTAAGCTGCCCCTGCACCCCACCCCGCACTTTATAAGTCTTGATATCTCTCTTTCCATTTAACGACGCTGCTATTTTTAGGCATTATTTTTTTTTTTGGGATTTTGGAGGCGCCTGCGTAGGGATCTCCCCATTGATTTATTTTCCGTTCCACAGCCAGAGTTGTTGTTGTTTTTTCGGCTGCCGACGCCTTTTATGAATGAACTTGGCTCACATATTTATTATGTGACTTGGGAAATTGCACTGTTTGTTCCCTAAAGAGCGTCGAGCGGATGGAGGGGGCTGTGGAGGGGGTTGCGAGTTTACAATGTCACTTGCAATCTCATTAAGTTAATGGATTGTCGTCGCCGTCATCGCCGTCGTCGTCTTCGTTGCCGTTGTCGTTGTTGTGGTTTCGTGATGCGCATATGACGCCATTGTGACTCGATTCAAACTCTACTCACATGTCCTCAGCGAACTATGCGAAAGGACACTGGCGGACATTGGAAACGTGCGCCGATTATGATTAATATTTGCACAGTTTTAAATTAATTGCAGGCAACGGCTGCTACGTCAATGTTCATTAATAATAACCAAATAATGAATGAAAACAACACACAAAGAAGGCGCGCCGTCGTGCAACAGCTTGGGGGCAGTTAATATAAATTTAGATTTAACAAGCCGTCCTACCTCAAGCAGACAGAAACACGCAGGTGTGCGAAATTCCGCGAAATTATCTGCTTTCTACGTTGCAGAGGAAACAACAATTGATTTTCGTGATTTTCCAAGAAACAGGAGGCGAATCTATAAGCGGATAATGTGTAATAATAGCAGCTTCAATTTTAACATTCGGCTAATAAGTCGATTGGGTTTTAATAAACATCGACTGCGTTCGTGGCTGCAGAGTTGTGAAATTGTTTATCAGGGGAATAAAGACATTAATCATATAAATGAATCGATTGAGCGATAGCATATCAGTGGAAAGTCCCATAAAACTTTTGCTTTTTATACTATACACATTAATTAATGAAACTATTAATGGAGATGGTTCTAAATAAATAAATATAATTCTAATTTAGTACAAAACAAAGTACCTCAATTGTTGTAGTAAAGAATCATAAAAACCAATCGATTGATGGTTCTATATTATATTAAAGGCAACACCATAAAATCATTAATTAATTCATGTATTAAATGAAATATTTACAAACGCCTTTGCGTCCTAATTAATAATATGAATGCTCACAAAAAATTAAAACACAACTGTGCAATTTTTTAGAGAGAGATTAAATACATTAATCATATAAATCAATCAATTGAATGACAGTATATTGCAGCAATCTCATTAATATTTGATATTTGTGCCCAGTTTAATAAAACAAGAGTCGAACAATTCTTCCTGCAATAAAGTATCGATAATATATAGCACACTTTGCAGCGCTGTACGAATTCAGTTGTTTGGCATTTGAATATAAATCTAATTTGTACACCTGCCACATAAATCAAAAGAGCAATTCAAGAGCTCCTTGTTGTGTTTGCTCATTTCACATATTTCTCTCTCTATCAATTTCTGGAAACTTGGTTCCACAATAAGCTTCTGTCTAGTTTATGCATCCCTCTACTGTGAGCAGCTATTAAATGTAGTAAGTGGCGACCACAACTTACGCTTTTAGTGTCTTTTTGCACATTTTACGATGCGAGCATATTTTGTGAATTTCATTTCCATTTTTATATGCCCAGTTGTTGACGCACAAATATTTGCCTTTCATTTATAATGTGTGGACAGCTCGATGGGAATTTGCGGTGCAGCTTCCGGCTGTTTACACAAGTCTTAATCAAAATGGATTTCCCACTGTGACATTTATATCTCAAAAGAATAGGAGTGTTGTTTGTGTTTTGCTGTTGTTGTTGCTGTTGCTGGTGTTGCTGCTATATTTAATTCCGTATATCGCACATATTCCTGCATCTAACGTTCATGTCAACAACATTCAATCAAAGCCAACTGTCGAGCGTCGATTGCCGGCCTCCTGCCTCCCTTCGATTTGTCCCTCAACAACTCAACAACTAGGCAGCTGGTGCCATCGATACTCAGCCTTCTCTTCATGTACATACTTGAAGTGACGTCTCAAGTCACATGGCCAGGCACCTGACTCCTTACTCCTCACTCCTCCCAGCAACGTGACAATTGCAAAATTTATCGCAATTACAGGAAAATGGCAAAACTGCTCAACAGCTGGTCCCCATTTTAGAAATCTTTTATGTGAACTTTGAATTCCACAAAAGTTCAATTTAGATGTAGTTCAGCTTATTCGACAGTTTTGATTAAGTTTCAGTTTATACGAACTTTAAATAATGCTTGATATACTTTGCATATTGAAGAATGACAGCTCAGAATCTAAAGCTACGCACATTTAGGTTTGTAGGGTATATTATGACTTTGAACTGTGCTAGAGTTTTCATGTATCATTCAAAATTGATATCTAAATATTTTATAGTGTGATGCAAGCAAAGTATTCAAAGAAATCCATACTTTTCGAGAAATATTACAATTAAATAACCGAGTTTCTTTCTGAAAAATATATACTGAATTCACAAAGATAATAACATTGCTTCTATACCCGGCTGTAAGCTCAGCTCAAAAAAAGCCCTTATCAATAAATCGAATCGTAAACACCCTTCGTTATTTTAAATGCCCTAGATGACTACTTAAACGTTATGCAAATCTATTTCGTTCATTCAAAGGAGACCTCGAACTCTAAAGAATGCTCCCCTGACAATTATTTTGGTATAAATAATTCAAAGAGCTCCTACACGTCGATAACTTGGGTAGGGGCAGGCAGAGAGAAAGAAAGAGAAAGGTCTGCTGGGTGCGAAGGAATTTCTAACTAACTAGAATTTGCATTTCATTTTCTACTTCTGGGCGACAGATGGCGGCAGGCAGCAGCCACAGTAGACGCACCTGTTGCCGAACACATGCGGGGACCAAAGGTCGAACCACTTAACTGCAATTGTCAGCGATTGACAGAATGTACTGTATGGAAATAATAGATATGCGATAATAGCGTTTGACTTACCTCAGTTTGACATTTATAGCTTGGCTCATGTAGTATTTTATATCATTTTCAGCGCAAACAAACGAAGACATGCAAATTTTTGTTGTAGTTGTGTTTAGTTGTTGTTCCTTTTCTCGCTTACTGTTACTTTTTACTGTTCACTTTTGGTTCCTTTTTCTGCTGCTGTTCGTGCTACGTTTCTTGGGTAAGTTAAATTGCGATTACGTTTTAATTTCGGTGACGGAGACTGCAAAAACACACAAACACACACTTTCTTATTACGAAATTCGCCTAATTTACTTTGCATTACTTTCTTTTCATCAATCAGTTCCTTTTTTTACATATATCAACTACAATATTCTGATGTTCTTTTTTCTATTCCTTGGCCACAGGCGAGCAGCAACAACTTCTTTTTGACGCAAATAACGTCAGAGACTGACGACAGCAGCAGCGGCCGCCCGCAAGAAATTCTAAGCAAAAAATTCTATACAGCGAGTGTGTGTGTGTGGTGAGAGAAAGCGGGGGATAGTCAAAGCGAGAGCGCGTCATCATCAGGAGAGCCACTGAGTGAGCTTATGTTGTGAGAGAGCGCCGGTAATTCGATTTGTGTGTGAATGACTGTGTACATGTGTATTTGTATTTGTATTTTATATGGGCAGGCGGCGGCAGTCCGCAGGTGTTACGATGACGTTGGTAATACACAAGGAAAATGAGAGAAAGAGCGCGAGTGTAAAAGCGTGTAAAGCAAGGAGAGCGCGAGTGTGGGAGACCCACTGGGAACTGAGCATCTAATTGCCCAGAAGGCGCAGCGCTGTTAATGTTTATGACACTGATATTGCCAGAACATGTATGTAACAAGAACAACAACAACACCAACCAGAAGAGTGGACAAAGACAGAAGGTGAAAATTGTCGCACGCCTACACACAAAAGCAACAAGAGAGCGAAAAAAAAAGGAAATGGAGGAAGAGAACAAATGTGCAAGGAAGGCACAGTCAAGCAGGCGGTCACATTTAACAACGCAATAAGCTGGCGCTGCTGTCACACATACGCTTACATATTGTGTGCGTGTGCTTGTTATTATTGTTGCTGCGCTTGTTTGCATTGTTGCTGTTCGCGTGCACATAAATTCTCTAATTAAACTGCACGTCACTGCTGCTGCCGTCGCTGTCTTCTCCCTCCTCTTATCAAGCTGCTGCTGCTGTTGCGGTTGTAAATATAGCAACAACAACTGCAAGCACTAGAAGCTCTTGCCATATGCTTGAGCCACACTTTCAGAGGCTTTACACTTAATGTCTGCATTCTTATTGTTATCACACAAACACACACATACACGCACGCACGCACTCACACACACACACACACACATGCACACACATATATTTATATATATGTATTTATCTAATGAAGTTCAGTGTCAAATTTTTCATTTCGCTTTGAACCAAATTGAGGCAAAGTCACAAAGTCAGAGTCGCGAAAGCTTTGCGCTGTCGCCATATTTGTTCGCCTGGAGCGTAGCCACGTCTGCTTTATTTATTCAGCACTTCAATGTTATTAAATATTTGCTGTAGTTTCATATATGGCACAATAGTATTTAATATTTTGTTACATTTTTTGTATAATTTCAGATTTCTTTTGATGCTGCTTAATTTCTTCTTGCTTTCTTTCTTTTTCTCTTTTTGGTGGCTGCTCGCGTTGACCGTCAGTCGAAGGACTGCCTGTCCTACTGAAATTACGTTCGCTTTGCAGCGCTGCTGCTGCCTCTGCTCTGCTCTGCTGTCTCTGCTGCTGCTTCTGCTGTTCGGCGTTGCCTCTTCGGAGTTTCGGTTCCAACATATGCGCGCACACTCACACACCCACAGACGCACACATACAGGGATACCTTGCCGTAACAAAAGCAGTTTGTTGCCTACAAATTCCTACGCATTTCGTGGATTTGTCAATGTGTGTGTAGTCGCTCTGCTTGTGTGCTGTAGGTTAGGCACACGCGCCATCAACCAAAAGCTTCGGCGAAGCTTTTAAGCCCCATGCTTGTGTGTGTGTGTGTGCCAGTTTGAAGTTTAAATGTCAATTGTCAGCACTCATGGGCACAGTAGTGGCGAATCTGAGGTTTACACCGCTCCAATACACTATTTTAAGAATTAATAGATAATATCGAATAAATTCATCAATTTTTATATCTCGCCTTTAGATAGGCAATGTTTTTAATATTAGATGCCTTAGGAAAAATTATCGCACTGCAAAAGAAGTGTCACAAAACTTATATAGGGGACATGGTGTCGACAACAGAAAAAATAGAAATTTGTACTTACTTTGAGGCGATGAGTCATCACATCTGACATCTGCAGGCGCCTCAACTGGTGATCAGACACTTTCTTCAGTTTACTCGTCACCGTCCCCTTCACCAAGATGATCCTCCACTTCACTACACCACCTTCACAAACTAAGCTCCTAGAGCAGACTGCAGCAATTCTAACAGAGTAACTGCATTTATAGCCTGGCGAGCGAGAGCGTCTGCAAGAGCGCACTACTGAGCGCAGCTCTGGAAGCTGTGAGCGCAGTGCTGAGAGCAGCTGACTCTTCCAAATTTGAGCGGAGTTGAGTAGTGTTTGAATATTTGAATGTGCAAGTGAGAGGTAAGAGTGTGGTTTGCCAAGGTCAAGCTAGATCATTGAAGTAAAAGCCGCACAAAATCATAAATGAGTCGATTGAGTTTGAGAATGAGAGCGATGTGCGTTTGTTGATGTGTGATCAAGCGATTGAGCTTGGATCTTGTAAGTTTCCACTCCCTGAGCTGAGTTTGAACATAGTTAAGAACTTATGCGCCGTAAAGTAAGCGACTTGCAAGTTGACCACTTGCTGCCCACATCTGTTCTCCTGGTTAAATGTTTTAAAATATTCATTGCTTTAATATCTCGCCTGAAAAAGTCATATAATTAATATTTAGAAATGAGCCACGACTGTTTACTCAAGGCGCTTTTGAACATAGTGTAATTGGCAAAATGCCTACTTGGGCAGTGTGCGAAAAGCTTCTACGCACAGCAACAACAAACTTCGGTTGGCCGCCCCCAACCGCGCTGCGAAAACTTCCTCAACGGGGCTGTCACTTGACGTAGGTTGACAGCTGTTTGCTCTGTATGTTGCGAGCACTTTATGATTATTGATTTTGTGGCGAATCTTGAGCTTGAGCGCAACAGTTTGAAAGTCGCAGCTTTCACTTTCGTGCGCAGCGACGACTTCTCCGTTCTGTTCTGTTCAGTTCTGCTGCCTACTCACTCACACACACACACTGACTGCGCTTGCCCGCTGTTTGTGCATATGTGTTAGTGTGTCAGAGAGACAGAGAGGTGCGTGCGCAGAGCAGCCAAACAGCGACAGCAACGAAAGCTCCGACAACAGCCTGTTGCGGACGTAGGGCGGGCACTCAAAAAAGCTTCCAGCGACGTCGGCGCCAATACGCTGGAAGGCAACAACGATGCCTATGTCCCAGACAATGACCGTGTTCTTCACACTTATGTATGTACATGCACGCACACATATTCGGACATACATACCACGGCATCTTCTTGTAATCCTTATACCAAGTATTCGCACTCGCACTCGCAATAGTAATCGCCGCATAGCAGCGCATAACGAATTAATTTTAGCACTCGATAAAACGAAACTGCATGCTAATGCCGTTTTAATGAGTTTTTCTCGCTCTGCTGGTTTCCGTCATTTAGCCATTGTGGCCTCTTCAAAGGGATCAATGCTAAGCTGGCACCGAGTTAAGCCGCCCAGCTAAGTGTTGGCTTTTCAGCTTTGACTTCGCCCAGTCGACTTCAACCAGTGACTTTAGTTATAGCTGTTAGCTGGGCAAGCAACTCGCATCGTTAGTTGACGCAACAGGTTAACCGAGCAAAAAGTGTTGCCTGCTTTTAGGGATGCCGTTTAATTTCAGACCTTTTCAACTGTAGGAAGAGACAGAAATTAGTTTTCTAATTAAAAATGCACAAAAAGAACTTAATTGTATTTAGTATAAACAGGATTCAATTGAAACACGTGGAGCGCATTTGTTTTTTTACATTTCATGTAAATCTTTATTTGTTTTATATCATTGTGTAAATTTTGTTGATCTCAATTAGTAAATTTCCTTTGTTGTAAGCCTGTTCTTCAATTTGTTCGCAAGTGTCTAGCTATAAATTGAATATTTCGCATGTGTCATTGTATAATTCAAGTCATTTTTTCATAAGATGGACAATTTCCCCAAATTCTCATTCTCAATTCGATATAGTTGATGGATAATGCGAAATACTATATATGCTGAATTGTGTGTGTATCAGATGAAAAGTCAAATTTCTACATCGTTGTTTTGTTTTCTTGCTTTTTGCTTTTGCTTTTGTTGAAATATTTTGCTTGTTTTTTGGAATTTTTCGTTTCTTTATTTTGATATTAACTAAAAAGTTTCGTTTCGCTTATTTGTATGCAATTTTTTTTTTGTTTTGTTTAGAATACAATTTCTATATAATTTCGAGCTTAGCCTTTTCTTTCTTGTATGTGTATGTGTGTGTGTGTGTATGATGCTTGGACAAGGCCAAATTAAATGTATGTTAATTTAGATGTAAATGTAAATTAAGCCTACTTAAAAATTTGGTTTTACGCTAATTTACACAAAAAATACACAACTAAATAATTAGAACTATGCTTAGAAAGAAACTCAAATTAGCACTAAGCTTAACCTTAAAGTGATGTTTATATGCTGATGTAATGTAATGTAAATGTATGACGGGGTTTCTTTTGTTTTTTTGTGTTTTCTGATTGATTGACGGACTTTTGTACAACTTATTGAGACGGATTGGTTGAGTAGCTGTGACAGACAGAGACGGAGAATGCGTGCGTGTGTGTTTGTATGCGTGTGTGTGTTTAAACTGCACTGACAACATCGATAAGGCAAGTTCTATAGGCGGCAATTGGTACTAGACGTAGTTGATTGGCTGACGGTTGTTGTTGCCTCAAGTCTGTGCTGATCACTTACACGTTATCTCTATCATCATCATTCTCGATCAATTGATTAGTTATTAAGCTTAAATTTTGGTTTCTTTTAAAGTCTAAGTAAAGGCACTGATTTAACTATTCGATTCGATACCGTATTTTCAATTCAAAGCTGCCTATCCCCACAAATGGGGGGGCGAGCGGGGGCGGGGGGCGTGGCGTTTGTAGTGCGAGGTGCAACGAGTTCACATTGCAGCAAAAATCAACAACAACAACAACAGGCAGCAACAATGACCACAACAACCGTCAACGCTCAATGTTGCGTGTTTCTATTTGTATTCATATATGTGTGTGTGTGTGTGTGTGTGTGTTGGTGTGTGTGTGTGTGCAATGAAAAATACAAAATAATAATACATTATGTAATTACTAAAAATGTAATTGAAATACGTGTGTAGTGTGTGATTTTTCATCATAGTTTGTTGCCGATTCTCTTTTTATATAAATTGTAATTGTTTCGTTTGCTACATTTAATTTACATACATTTATTGGCTAATACATAAAAATGTGCTTGTGTGTGTGTATGTGTGTGTGTTGCTAATTTTAAGTGCATTGTTTTTATTGAAAGCTGCCTCGTTTACATTTAATATACTTCTCGTTCTTTTTCTTACTTGTAACTATGAGTATGAGATGAGTTTGAAAGCAGATTTTGCAATGAGTTTTCTTTTTTATTTTTTATATAATTGTTTTTGCTTGTGAGTGTGAGTGTGTGTATGTGTGTGTGTGGTGTGTATGAATGTGCTTGGTTTTGGTTCAATAATTTAATATAATTTAAATATGTTGCATTAGATTTACGTTTATGTTTATATTTATGTTTAGTTAGAGTTTGTTGTCACTTACTGTTTACTAAATAAAGCATTCAATTTAACATAAACTTTGCATAGCTATACTTTGATAGTTTATCGATTTGTATATAGCATATATGTATATAGTAGTTGTGTAGTATATATAGTATCGTATAGGTAAGTAGTTGTAATGCCTAATGGTCTAGCAAAGCAAAATTACAAATAATAGTCGCAATTGAGTTTATACATACATGATCAAGACAAAGTTTGGGGGGATGGGGGTCGCCTAAACTATAATTATTATTATCGTTATGGTTATTTTATAAAGATTGATAGCTTATAGCAAGAATCATAATACCTCTTAGCTAGAGCTGCTTTTGGACATATCCACTATCATTTGCATAATCGATTTTGTGTGTCGCTCTCAGACACAGCAAAAGAAATTGTGTGTGTTTGTGTGTATATATATAATAATAATTATGGTAATATTAAACAATTTCGACACGGAGCAAAAAAAAAACTAAATAGAAAACAAAAAAAGGGTGTAGGAGGGAGGAGGGGGCAATAAATCGCATTGTTGAATTGATTTTGTGACACAAAAAAACTTAGAAAGAAACTAATCGATACAATGTGTGTGTTTGTGTGTGTGTGTGTCTATCATAATGGGGGGTATACAGAATATGCTTGTATATAATAATATATAACATATATATCTATGTTTTATGTGGTATATATATAATAATTATCATTATAACATAAACGTGGCGTCGCGTTGAGTTGAGTTGCGTTTAGTCGAGTTGTGGGTTCGTGTCGCGCTCTCTCAAGTTTTATTTATGTGTGTTTCCATCAGACTCTACGATTCGTTGTCGATGTTGCAATTGTCGTTGTTCCTATTCTTGTTGATGTTTTTGTTGTTGTTAGTGATGCGGCGTCTTGAGCAGCAATATATCTTTCTTGCGCGTCGGCCCGTTGCTGTTGCTGTTGCTGTGGCTGTGGCCGTTGATGCGCTGATAGAAATAGTTGCGTGCGATTTTGCGCTGCAGCCTGTAGGATTTGCTGGCGAGGAACTTGGTGATGCGGTGCTCGTAGTCGTGCACATCCTCGTGATCGTCCAGCAGATGTATCGAGATGATTTCAATTCGGATCTTGTCGAACGGCAACGTCTGTAAAATCTGCGAATGCCAAAGAAGTTAGCTAAGTGCTCAAATCGTTTGATATATGGGTCCAACTTACCTCCAGCTCGTGGCCCTGGACGCCCAGACTGAGCAGATCGTATTCGGTGCGCTCACATGCCAGCATGATAGTGTAGAGCGGAAAGCATTTCACACGCGAATTGAACCAGGAGGTCTCCTCGTCATGCAAACTGTTGATGCGCACATCCTCGTTGTGTATGGTGATCTGTGGGGCGAAACGAAAGGAGTTTAAAAGTCTTTTGTGGTCTGGAAAGTAGCAGTCGTGGAATGCTCACCTCTTTGGGATAGGGATTGGGCGAGACACAGGCATGCACCACCTGCATGCGCTGCCGCTGCGCGTTCTGTTTGCGCAACGCGAAATACCAACGCGGCTCCGGCTCCACCAGCACCCCCATCCAGTTGAGCTGCTCGCTCAGCCAGGGCGCCGTTATCAGATGCGCCAGCGGACCGCTCAGCGACTGGATGACCGCTCCATTCAGCTTGCCGCCCACCAGATCGGACACCAGTTGCGCCAGCTGATCGGCGACGCTGTTGCCGTTGCCATGTGGGTGACTGTGAGTGGAGCTGAGGATGTTGCTGCTGTTGCCCGTGCCGGCGGTTGCAACAACTGACGAGGACGAGGACGAGGAGGAGGTGGAGGTCATCTTGCCCGCTGAGCTGACGACGTTGGCGCTCTTGGCCATATACATGGGATACTTGTGCATATGGATCTGGCGCAGGAATGCAATAAGTGCGGGATCGTCTTGCGCCACGCTGTTCAATACGTAGTCGCGCGACATGTTCAGTCGAAATTGTTGATGTCGGATCTCTGCAAAAAATGGCAGGAAAAAGAATTAATAAAAAAAAAGTGCACGTTGTATTCGTTGTATTCGTTGCTCGACTGAGTAATTAGATTTAATTAAAACGTGTTGCACCACTGGACGCTGACCAACAGCAACAGCAATAGCTGCAACTGCAACTTGGCTGCCTTCGCCTCATTCATGGCGTGCGCTGCATCCACTTCGACACGCTCCGCTGGCTGTTAAGAGGCGCGTTGTCCAGATTTCCATTGGCAAATTGAGTGCAGCTCACTCCACTGATGACAACAACAATGTTAGCTGCTCTCCTGATATGCATAACTCAGCATTTACATTCTGTTTCCTACAACGCTAAAAAATCATCTTCGCTAAAGGCAAATTTCCTTAGCTTGGCAAAGTCATCGTGTGATCGATCAATTTCACTTTTGTTTCCCCGCTTCAATCTCGTAAATTTTGCGCTTTATCATGGCCTGACTAATTGGCATAAGTTTCGCGCGAAGAAGTGAAAAGTGTGAGGTTTCGCGAATCGAAGGTTAAATGTCATTGCCAAAAGCACAACAAATATATATGTGTATATATATATTATGGCCAGCAAACAGTCAACGTCAACATCAAGCTGACAGCGTCGACCTCACCTGACTCAAATGAGCCTTGAAACTATGCCACCAGCGGTCGTCGTTGGGACCAGGCCCAGACCCAGACCCAGAGACCAGAGACCATAGAGTAGAGAGTGGAGAGTGGAGAGTGGAGAGTGGAGAGCAGGCCGCTCGGTAGGCCCATAAAATATAATGAGCGCACGGCCTTTGATATTTAGCTCACCGCCTACCCTTCCCCTTCCACTCCCCCTGCGCTGATGTTGTAGCTTTGTGATATATAACGATTACGATTTGTTGTGCTTTACTACACTGGCCATGTAACATTTGTATGCTTTTCACACTTTCCTTGCGCCAATTTCCACTTTTTGTTTCATTTCACACAAAACAAGCAATTGAGAGATATAGAGAGACAAGAGGCACAGCACAAACAAAGAACTGCCCGTAAAGGCCAAAAGAAATGAAAATATAAAATATACTTGGTAATTGTGGCAAGTGTTAGCGAGGTGAGAAAGAGAACACGAGCGACAGCTAAACAGATAAAGGGGTTAGAGAGGCGTGTCCAGTGGCGAATGCATGTCGAATGGCCGAAGCGTGTCTGTGTCGCATCACTTTTGAGGTTAGGTACGAGTGGCATGGAACACATTACGTTATTGCCATAAACCAAGCGAATTAAGGTTGAATTTTCCATTTGTTTTGCATAGTGAGAGCACTAAAAGTATTTGTTAATGTATAAATTAAATTTCACGCATTTTATTATACAATTGTGTGAATTAAACAAATTATACAAATAAGTGAATGGATTGAAGACGTCGTAACTGTTAAGTTCGTAATAGAATGATGAATGATAGAAAGTCATTAAAGAAACAATATACTACAATTTATATTTGTTTCTGAACTTTTCTCATTAAATATTTCCTAAGTAAAGACAAATAGTAATAAACGAGGAATTTTCCTTTGCTTATCTGCTGTAAATCAGTTTAGAACACTTAATGTCGATTCATTAACGACTGAAATAGTCGATTAACCATTAGATTTGCTTTACAGCAATTACATTGTCTTCATTTCATTAACAAACTCTTGTCTATTGAGCATTTGTTTGTGTTACACTCGCTGTCAACTCCACTGCACTCAGTGATTTTTCTAGGCTCACGATTGACCCACTTAGATAAGGCTCGAATTGATTGAGTCTGCCTTGGCGCTTGCAGGCCAATAAATCAGCCGAGTGCGCGTTATATATGTTAACCGTTGGCACATGGCTGCGACGACAGGCAATGCTAACAATTTAGCGCTGTGTAATCCGCTATATTGCCGGTTATCACACACACAAACGCACACACACAGAAAAACTAAACTGACTTCAACATGGAAACGAGGCATTTTGAATAGAGCTAAACACGAGCAATTACACGAGTCTGGGGAGTCGTAGAAATCAATAGCAAAAAAAAAACAAAAGTGGCAATAGAAATGAAATACACTCGGCAAAACTGGCGCAACTACAGCAACAACTACAACCAGAAATTCAACCGGGGGAGGCACACGCAATTCAGGGCACACACAACACACATTACACAACAAGGGTAACATTGCCCCGATATGCAAAAGGCAAACAAACAAGAACACACAGAAAAATAAAAGTTTTTTTCTCCTTTTTTTTGTGATATGCCTTCAATTTAGTTGTTCGTCTTGTTTGTTTGAAATGCTTTTCGTTTTGTTTTTCGTTAAGCGCTCTTGTAATTGAAAATGCATAAAAGTTGTTGTCGCTTTTGTTGAGTTATTGAATTGGGCGTGGCTTGCAACGCGGGGCAACTTTGACTGACTACCCCTGACGAGTCGCACAACTTTTTTTCTTTTTTTTTTTTTGTTTCTTGTGCCCTAAGGGCGCACATCAGTCTCAGTTCCTTCGGTGGCGGCTCAAGTCTTTAAGTCTGCCGCCACCGCCGTCGCTTAACCGCAATTAAACATTCCTCGAAATTATTTTTTCGTGCCTTGCCCCCTCAATTTGTCTTGCCACCCTGCTGCTGCTGCTGCTGCTGACCGTTCAACGTGCCTCTGCGTTGCGACCCCTTGTGCAAATTAGAAATGTCAGCTTTTTGACGCCGAAATTACTGACTGTGGCCCCGAGGCGAGATTCATTCCTTCTTCAACGTTCGCTCCTCAGCTGCTGCACATTTTCGGGATTTACATATGCTCGCAATTTAACTGTTTTTTGTTCTTTCTCTCGGTCGCAGCTGTCGTTGTTTCATGCCCATTTCATTTGCTGCTGGTAGACAAATCCATAAAGCATTCAGCCATTCAGCCATTTAGCCGCTAATCGCCGTCAGTTTGTAATGCGATCTCCAATGGGCCCTAATAATAAACTCAACTCGGCCTGTATCAGATTTCTACATCTAATTTAGTGGCCATACTACAAACATTTTCTTTCTTTTCTCTCCTCCATAGCTCTCCCCTCCACTCTCGATGTCTCTCGTAAACTTGGCGCACTTTCCTTTCAAATTACAGCGACGGCGGCGGCGGCGTTAATTAGTCCAAGTTTTCACTTGAGCATTTCGTTTCATGGCTGTCGCGTTACGTTTTTCATTCGTTCGGCGTCCAAATTACTAAATTGTCGTTGTTTCGTCCAAAACAAAAATGTTTCTCTGTTGCCATTTTTGCCCCCTCGCTCAACGTCTTCGCTAGCTTTTATTATGATCCCAATGCGCGCAGAAACTGTTTCGTATAGACATTATAATAAACTTTATGGTCATTTTGCGACCGAAAAGTTTATTTCAGTTTTATATTTTTTCGCCTCTTTTCGTCTTTTTGGCGAAATGAACTTGCGGCAGGGCAAGAAATAGATACAAAATGCTCGAGGTTTGCCTTAAATGATAAACAATGGCCAGAGATTTCTAAAAACAGCGACAAAATTAACTTGAAATGGAGCATTTGAGTTTACGATATCGAGAGTAGCAGCAGCAATTTGAATAACAATCAGTGGACGAGTAATTAAAGTTGTTGTGTGTTTCATTTCCGCTTGTACCTAACCTCAAATCGAACCAAAGTCTTGGCAAATTACTTAATTATTTCGTTATGATCAAACAGTAAATCCCTCAGCAGTTTCATGTGGAACGCACACGTTGCCAAGAAATTGCGCAATTTGCTGAAGCACTCGAGTAGAGGGTAGCAAAAAGAATAGAGCAACAACTTGATACCAAAATGCGGGCGGCTCTTTGGGCCACGTTCCAAGCGAATGGCGCATGCTGTGATAATGCTCTTTGAGCTTTGCTTTTCACATTGAGCACTCGCTGCGCTTTCTTTCCGCCGCTCTGTCGGGGTGAAGGGGCAAATGGTCTCTGATCTCTCGATAGTGCAGCCAAGGCAGCCACACAGCGGGGGTGGCAAGTGAAATGATGAATCACAACGACATCCGGTGGACAGGGGCCAGAGACGGGGGGCGCAACTTGAATAAGTCGTAATGCACGATTGCTTAGAATACGGCGAACGCAACGGGGGCGGAATTATCGGGGCAGACAAGCAGAAGGCGAGAGGGGGAAAGGGGGAGCACTCTGGCTGCGTGCTGCTTAACGGGAATTAAGTCATTACGGCGTACGTGCAGACGACTGGGGCGACTGAATGTGAAATGTGTGCTTGCCTCATTCGGTTGTAAATTTCAATTAAAGTTGCAATTTGCAAATTGTCACCCGTGTCTGTCGTCAGACACAAGACACAAGACGGCGGTGTAATCACCACAAGTGTGAAGATAATGCCTGCTTAACATGATTAATGCAACGATTGTCTCCCCTTGCCGCGGCTCCCTCTCGTCCCCCACTTGTGCCCGCTTATCGCACTTGGCCCCCAAAAAGGCGGACGCTGGCATGTCAACATGTTTACCTCAAAGCAGCAGCAGCAGCAGCGGCAAAATGTGGCAATGTTTCAAGATTCGGGCTAATGCGATTTATGCTCTTGTTGTTGTTGTTGTTGCTGTTGGCAGCAGCAGGTAAGGCTAATGACATTTGCCAGTCGCCCGCAGGCGAACCGAGAATCGTGCAGATGCGCCACGCGATGTCAACAACAGCGACAACAACAGAAACGTAACGTTGGCGCCCCCAAAATAGGAAAAAACAGAAGGAAATGGGGCGTCGCCGTCGAGCTGGCTACTGAAGCGTGCAGCGAGAGTCAAAGAGCAGTCCGACAAATACACAGACAGACAGACAGACAGACTGTCTATATGGCCAATTGGTTTTATAGACGCGCCAAGGCGTTGATAAGTAGGCTACGCCAATGTGTGTCGATAGGAAAGGGAAATGCAATTGGGGGATTGGGGATTGGGGGGTGGGGGAGGGGGCTATCGCCATGTAACTTAGTTGGGTAAATAGCTGCTACTACAAGTTATTTATAGCTGAAAACCAGTTGCATGAAATGGATTTGGAAAAGTAAAAGGAACAGTGGCAATTGGCATAGTTTGGCACTAAGTCGAACACTTGTGTTAAATGACTCATAAAGCAGAATGATAAACGTTTGACGACTTATTAATTATAAGATGACACATATACACATATTGTTGAAGTAATTGCGCAAAGAAATAACTCGGGTTGACCTCAAAGAGCTCTGAAATTGCGTACAACAAATATTTGTTCAGTAGACTAGCAAATTACTCATGTGCTTATGTCATTAACTTGCATTGAAATTTACCAATTGCTGCAATTGCAAGTTGGAATTCTATTTATGTCGATCGAGCATTTGGATAAGGAACTGAGCTACTGATAAGCACTGATAACGAAAATGCCAGACAAAGTTTGCTGTGGAATTTTATTGCGTTTTCATTTACTTTCATTGATCGACACCGACACCGATGGCGACACCGACAGCGACGGCGACAGCGACGGCGACAGCGACGGCGACACTCGAGCAGTTCATTATCATGATCACAAGAACTCTTCTTCATCATCATGATCATGATCAAGTAGCGTTCAAAGCTGAAACGTGACATTTACAACGAGCACGGGGATTGTGAGCATGTGTGTGTGTTTGTCGCTCATAAAAAAGAGGTCGAGGGCGCGACACGAATGAATGGTTGTAACAGCAGCAGCAGCAGCAGCAACAACAATGGCAAGAAGTGAAAGAGGCAAAGAGGAAGAAGCGCGTAGGCAAGCATAAAATAGCTTGGAATTTCATTCTGTAAAGTCATGACTTCGTTGATGGTTTTTTGGGAATGAAAATGGGAAGCAAAAGACGGCAGACAAACAGACGGAAAGACAGATCAACAGACGGGAAGCCTAAGAGCAGACCTTTGAAGCCGCCACAAGAATTTGTCACTTTAATAAGCGCATTTTCTCGGGTTTTTCTCTTTTATATCGTGGATGTTGAACGATTTGATCGAAATACCTTTGGTATGCTGTCTTCCCAAACAACCTTTGTGCCACACGGCACAGAGCGTGTTAGATTTATGTTTCGCCTCCTTCCCCATCCAGCGTTTTGAAGAGCTCAGCGGAGAGATGCTTAGAGCGGCTTTTGTTGGCCGGGCTAATTTATACACTGCGTGCCCATTTGTATTATGATGGTTTATACGAATCCGTTTGCTCGTATAAACCTAATAGAGCCATCAATGTGCCATAAAACCAGAGACTGGACGACGACGGCAGCCAAAGAGCAGCAAAGTCAGCAGAGCAGCCAAGCTGCCAACTTGTCAAGCCAACTTGCCACCTGCCACGCCCTACTTTGGCCAGAGCCAAGCCCTGTCTAGTCGACGTGGCGGCATTCAAAAGTGGGTGGCAATCAGCTGACTGAATGATGATGGACGAACGACAGACGACAGACAGAGATCGATGAATGAATGGTTGGTTGGATGGCGATGGTGCGACTGCAATTTGGCACTGTCTTTATGCGCTTTTAATTCGCTGCACAATTTGCATATATTTAATACCTAAAGACAAAGGCGCTGCGGAAGGAATCGATCGGCGGCGTAAAGGAAGCCACAACAGCGAAAAATCAACAAAAAAAAGAACAGGGCAAAATGCGAAAATTGCCAGCACTTGAGCGGAATTTAAAATGCACTTATTTTCCTGCACAGTGAAGCAAACTTTAGTTCAGTACATATAAATGAGGCAATAAATACAATTAATATCATTTGCAAGACTTTGTCGAATAATTTCCTAACGTCTATTAAAAATGATTTGGGACATAGAATAATAGAGCTAATATTCTTGTCAAGACTTCAGCACATAATTTCAATTAATTATACAAATAATAGAAATCATATTCTAATCTAGACTTTGGCAGATATTTTCATTACATTAGTTATATATACAAATGTTTTAAGAAACAAAATAATACAAATAATTGTCTATTCTAGTCTTCAGCGAGTAATTTCGTTACAATCCTTAAAAAACTCTGAGACATCGCCCAAAATGTTATTTATATGTATAAATTACTTTCGCTGCTGTTCAATTGACCAACATTCTGTGCACTTTTGAGTCACTGTGCCAATGAGTTGAGGCTGCTTTACAGCTGCTCGCACAATGAATGGATTGCCATTGATTTTTGGGTCTCTTTCGAGTACAGTGAAACTTGTTTTCTTTTCTTATTTTTTTAGCCCTTAGTCACATTCGGAAAGGATGAGTCAGGCACTCATTCAGTCATTCAGTCATTCATTCAGACACTCCGTCCAAAGAGTTGTCGTTGTCGAAGATTCCGGTGCATTCACGAATGGAATAGAATTGGATTGGTTGGGACTGGGATGGAATGAGGGAAGAGCCTCTCATCATATGCAAAACAATTTCGCTTGCAAACGGGGGCAATGCAATCCGCTTTCATTGGGCAAAGCAGAAAAAATTAAGAAAAAAAATGGCACAAATTAAGCAAATTTATTTTGCCTGCTACTAAATAGAGACAACAGAGACTCGAGGCGAAATTTATCCACGTACAACGGCGACGGCGACGGCGACGACGACAGCGCGCAATAACAAAATATTTTAGCGAATTAAAAGAAAATTGCCTCATCCGACAGACGCCGAGGCTGTCTGGATATAATTTGGATGAATGACATAGTCGTAGTCGTAGTCGCGACGTATTTAGCTAGTTTAAAAAGCAACTCAAGCAGCAATGAGTCACGTTGTAAGCAAATCTACAAGCAAGGTTCCTGAATGATTGCTGAGCTTACAAGTAACTAACTAACTAACTAACTAACTAGTGACTTAAGTGGGTGGTTGGTTCAATTAAAAAAACATTGCCAACAACTCGTGAGATTGCTGTGGAAACACATTAAATTCTTGCGATAAGGGACTAAACTCTGCGACACAGCTAAAAAAGATGTATTCTCGTTTCAGATATAGCTACAATAATGATTTGAGAATTATGATTAGATATACTAATTGTGCATATAAAACTAATCTGTTGAAATGCAGTAAACAATGTATATTTTCATTATACTAAAGCATGTCGTAATATAATTTAAATCGTATTGCGAATGACGTCCTTTTGTATTCTAGTCTTTACTCTATGTCATTTTCCAGTATTAAAATGTATTTGCATTTTAATTAGGGATGACGTCTTTTTTCAGCTCGATTGCAAGTCTAGACTTTAGGTTATTTGTTGAATCTTAGCTCAGGTATTTGCACATTTCTAACAAGTTAATAAAACAGCGCTATTTATGGACTTTTGTAAGTTATTCTTAATTGTGAATTGCTGATAAGCTGCCAACAGCTTTAGCAGCTGTTGCTAATGAAGTTTGCTACAGTTTTGCATACCCTACAAAATATACAAAAATATAAACACATTTCTCTAATGCCAAGTGGCATTAACTGGGTAGCTTCGGGTCGATTAAGTCAACTTGGCTGACATCTTGGGCCCCATTGAAGGCTTTGCAGGCTGTTGTCGCTGGGCCATTCATCAAATGGCAAATTAGAAATTCTTTTGGCGTTGCAGCGGTGGCCTTTGTAGGAGGCACGTGTCGCCAACAACAACAACAACCACAACACAGCGACACAGCGACAACAGACGACAGCGATAGCAACGACAACATGGAGGAACGACAGCAGCTGCATCGACGCGGCTGTTGCCAAGTGAGACGTCATCGACAGCCAAGTTGTTTGCCTTTAATTCTCGTTGGCTGACAGGAAGCGCCACTGCGCCAAAAAGAAATTAAAGAAGCGACAGAAGAGACAGAAGAGGGCAGAAAGCGAGCCCAGATCTATGACAAAAGATGCGCCAAAGCAGCAGCTAGAAGACGACGCGTAAACTAATCTCAAAAGTGTGCCCCAGGAAAGGACAACGCAACACAACGAGGCAAAGGCAAACACAGCCTACATCCGGTGAAAAGAAATTTAAATGTGGAAAAAAAACATGTTGATGATGTTGAGACATATGCCAGAGATATCAAATTTATATAAAATAAAGAGAGAGAACGAAATAAACGATGATAGAAAGAGAGCAAGCTTGATTTGTGTCTCACCTGTCGTGTCCATGTAAACAATTAACGTGGCAAAGACGAACGCAAACGAGAGCAGGCACAGGGCAATGGGCAATAGTTGGCGATACGGCGACGGGCTGAGGCGCAGATCAAGTTTCTTGCTCTTGCACCCGGCGCCTCCCCCACCGCCCCCTCCAGCTGCTGCTGCTGCTGCTGCTGCCGCTGCGGCCACAGCGTGGTGATGATGATGGTGATGATGATGATGCTGCTGCTGTTGATGCTGATGTGAGTGTGGCTGGTGTTTTGTGGCTCCAAATGTGGCTTTCGACTGCACTTTGTGGCAGCAGTGCTGATGGCTGTGCTGCAGCTGCAGCTGCAACGGCGCCTGTCGCGTGGGCGTCGACAGCGGCGACGACACTGTGCTGGCCGACGGTGAGCTAATCACACTGCTCAAATCGCTAATCGAACCTGTTGTTGTCGCTGCTGCCGCACCTCCGACTCCGCCGCCGCCTCCGCCGCGATCCAGTTGATGGTGCGGCATTTGGCGACGCTTGTGACGCAGCTGCACATGATCCGTCTCATCGTAGCCGGTGTCTTTGGTTGTTGTTGTTGCTGCTGTCGCCGCCGTCGCCGTCGCCGCTGTCGGCGCCCCAAAGTTGACATCGTCCACATCCTCGCACTCGATGTCGTCGTCATCGTCGACGGCCGCCAAATTTGTTCGCGCCGCCGGCGTCTTGCCCACGCCCGCTGCTTCCAATCCGCTGCTTGTGCTTGTGCTTGTGCCTGCGCCTGCTAAACCAGCGGCAGCTGTCCCTGTTGCTGCTGTTGCTGCTGTTGCCGCCGCCGCCGCTGCCGCCGCTTTCGTTGAGGCCACAAGCGCCGCACAGCTTCGGCTGAGTGTGTATTTTTTGGGCGTGACTTTCCGCCTGGTGCTGGTGGCGTTGCTGGAGCTGCTCGGCGCTGCCAGCTGCTCAGCGGCCAGCGCTGGATGCGCTGAATACACTTGCTGTGACATGGTTTCGCTGATCTCCTCGTTGCTCTCTCTAATGCTGTCTTCTGCTTGCTTCCTTGGTCTGTGGCTCCTTTGGCTGCTGCTCCTGTGACTAATGCCGCGTCTTCTGCATCCTGGCAGCCACAACTGCAAAAACACAGAGAGTAGAGAGAAATCCAATTAGTTTTGAGTGCAATTTGCGAATAGGAAATGTCGCTAGCTTAACTAAAATATGCTCAGTAAACTAAATAAATAATGAGGAAATAAATATCTTAAATTGCATATCTTTTATAAATTATTGCTTGTTGTTTTAAATCAACTTTTTTCATTAGTTTACTACAAAATTGAGCCACTTCCTCTTGAGTCCTACAACACAGCCTCTTGCTCAACTCAACTCACTGCTACAGGGTATAAAAACTAATTTCGTAAAGTGCATTGAACCGAAGCCAGAACGCAGCTCAGAGATCTGCGTCTTCAATTCAGCATCCTTCGAGCACAACACACCACATTTCTATATGAATGTTGTGTGTGCCTTTGGTAATCTTTTGTTTGCTGTCTGCTGTCTGAACTCATTTGCTGTTTTATGAATAGGCAAAAATACATTCCAACAACGCGCAGAAGATGCTGGAGAAACAGAAGGAGACCAAACTCAAAACTCAAAACTCGAACCCGAAAAACGCCAGCTCAACCAGAGGCCAAGAGCAAAAGTCGTCGCCGGCGAAGACTCAAAAGAAATTGAATACAAAAACTGCACCACCTGTCAAAAATCGAGCGACTGCCGCCAGACGGTGAAGGAACAGCAGCAGCAGCAGTCGAGACAACAGCAGCAGCAGCAGCAGCAGCAGCAGCAGCAGCAGCTCGATGTCTTTAAGTAGTCGAGAGCCAGGCCAAAGTGAGAGAGAGAGAGATGGGGAGTGGAAGAGAGAGAGGCAGCGAGGCGATTGCTAAAGAATTTCAACAACGACGCGCGGTATTTTGTGAACCAAATTAAAAAAGACAGAGAGCGGGGGAGCAGGCGAGCAAGCAAGCCAGCGAGGGGAGAGGGCGGGAGGAGCACGAGGGGTAAGCGAGCGAGGCATTGCAGCGAGGCATGAGAATTATAAATGGAAAACATTGACGCGCACGAGGGGCAGACACCAGAGAGAGGGGGAGACAACAACAAAACCAAGCTGTTGCTCTTGGAGGCGCACAAGGCAGAAGCCAGAGGGGAAGAGCGAGAGCGAGAGCGTGAGGGAGAGAGAGAGAGAGAGCGTAGGTAAAGTGCTGGCTGGCAGTTGTCGTTGGGACGCGCATTGAGTACTCTGAGTACTCGCAGTACTGAGTACTCGATACTGCTGCGCCTGCGCAACAGTGCGAGCGAGACGGCGTGCGCTCGGTGTGCGAGAGCGAGACAGACAGCGCCAGCCAGTTCATCAACTGGCAGCAGATGTTTTTCCAATGTTTGGGCGGCTGTTGATCGCGTTTTTTTTTGTTCATTTTGCCTCCTTCTTTTTCTCTCCATTTGGTTTTTTTTTTTTCTTGCCGTCTCTCTGTTATGCTGCTGTTATTCATTGCAGTGCTTCTCGTTGTTGTTGTTTGCTGTCTGCTTCTCGTTTTTGCTTTATGAACCATAACGTCTCTTCTTCTGGGGCTCCTTTCGAGCGGCGCAGCTTAGGGCAAGGCTGACCATTGCTTGTACTCCGTCCGTCCGTCTGTCCGTCTGTCCGTCTCTCTGTCCCTCATCGCTTTCAGCCCGCCAGCCATTTGTGCATTCATTTGACCATTACACGTGCTGCAGCCTGGGCTCCTGGAGGCCAGCTCCCTATATGCTCCATATGCTTTGATTTGCTCGCTTGGAATTTATTGAAACATATCCACGGCCTGTGTGAGCAGAGACCTGTGATTAAATGCAATGTTGCTGCCTTTAATGATGTTCTGCTTCCTTCTCAGGATTTGGTTTAAACGATATGGTTCCTGGAATGCGTTCTCCGAACGAATGCAATATTTTTGAGCAGCCTGTGAAGTGGATTCGCACGGCAGGTAATCAGAGCAGCGACTAACACGAATCTAAAGACATATCTGTTATTAAGCCATTAACATTTCCTTTTGCCAAATCTTAATTTCCTTATAAAGGTTTTTCTAAGCATTATTTCTTTATTTTGATACAAGCAACTGTTTCCAAATTAAATGCAGAAATAATTGATATTATTTTCTTTATAGGTTTCTAGATTTATATTTTAATTTATAGTTTGCTGCTTTTCCATCTTATAATTGTTTAAATTGGCGGTTAAAACTCTTAATTAAATAAGCCAAATTAATTAATTACACCTGATGAGCTCGCTGAGATCTAGAGACTGCTGCACTTTCCCTTTTTACAAATTCAAATCATTAATGGGTAAATCACCAACATCTCCAAAAAAAAAAAAAATAAAAAACACAATTGTTTACATTATTATTCCGTTTTTTTGTGTGCGCTGCAATTATTGGGAATGGTCGGGTGGAAATGCATTAATTGTGTGGCGCAAGTTGCATTTTCACGGTTTACATTTTCAATTTCAGTTTTTATACGATTTTGATTGGAAATACACAACAACAAACATCAAAAAAACGTCTTAATGGGCTTTTAATTTAGTAATTAGCTTTGTTGGCATTCGATTTGTTTAAGAGAGATCACACACAATAAACTCCAAGTTGCAGTCGCGTAAAAAGTATCTACGTATCTCATGGATACCCACAAAACACACTCAAACACACACACACACAACAAAAGGCGTGTGATTTACGGCCATGTCGCACAGCGCATAAAATCGATCGATTAAAACTGGAGAGAATCTCGCTGTGTTTGTTGCTGTTGTGTTTTTTTTTTGTGTTTGCTTGGCGTCGCTTTCATTGAAGTTTATTTTTTATTCTCCTCTTCTTTTTGCCTCTGTGTGTCTTTATTGTCTGCTGACTGTCTGGTGAAAATTGTGCGACATGCGAAAGAGATTTGGTGACAGCGGCGCCACCTCGGCCCAATGCTATAAGATGATGATTTATTTGCCCAATTCACAAGTGATAAACAACAGCTAAAAGTGTGACCACAAATCACCGACAAGGAGAGAGAGGATGGGGGAAATAATAGTACTTGGATTTATAGTGTTTTGTTTCCGTTTCCATCAAGAGAGATTTGCAGCAAGTTTTCAAGTTCTGTTTCCCTTTTTGCAGCAGGATAATTGCCATCGGAAAACAAACTATTATTACGACAGCTACAAAGTAAGACACATTAAGGGCATTTAGTACAGTTAATATATGGCTATAACTTATGCACACGTCTATAGCGTATTATTATTATTTCGCAATCAACCCCTTTTGCCCCGGGGGCATTCAGCACGCGAAAAAAGAGAGGAATATTTAAGAATGCTCCGTATCATCTGAAAACTAAAGAGACGATAGCAACTTCTAGATGCGGTGCGACATATTTTGCGCGCCGACTTCCAAGAATTCTGCCAGCCAAGCGAACTAAGCAAACAGGAGGAGGAAAAAGGGAGCCAAGGAGTCCAAGACAGGGAGGAGACTGGGCAGCCAACAACAAACCAACATGTTGTCGAGTTGTGGCTAGAACTAGCCAACAAACGACAACAATGTTTTGCGGTTAATGATCGTGCGACGACCAACGTTTCAAATGTAACAACAAAAACCACGAAGAGGGGAAAGAGAGTGAGAGCGAGCGAGCTTAGAGAACGGCACAAGACATTTTGATAAACATTTACAAACGCACTGAGGCAGAAACTTCATAGCTACATCCCAAGCAGCAACGACACGAGGTAACAGCAACAGCAACAACAACCGTCCAGAAGAAAAAAAGAGGAATACGATGACAGGCAGCCAAGTAAGAAAAGAAGAAAAATAAGTCTGGCAGTAGAATATGCTACGCTTTTAACCATATGGTTTATTTATACAACAACAACAACAACAACAGCAGCAGCAACTCGACACACAGTGGTAACAACAAAGTGGCAGACAATAAAAATGCAATTCTGAAAAACGTACAACCAACAACCACAACAACAGCAACAACTGTGCAACAACAACAACAACAACTGTGCAACAACTATCGGGTACGAAACAACGTTGCTTGGAATTTCGCTGCTACGTTTTCTTCACTCGCTTGTAAAACGAACGAGGGCCCATTGGATGATGTTGTGTTTGCTTATTGTGGCCTGACCGCAGTTGCCAAATGCGAGGGCCGCTAGAGAGTTAAAGAACCCATCTAGGAACTAAATGGGAGAAATTAGGAATTATTAGCATGCTACAAAAATTGAGTTAAAAAGAAAACTACTTTTTGTGTAGATTCGACAAATTCTGCAGTATGTTCAGGAATTTAATCATAGCCAATCATGGTTTGCAAGTCAAATAAGCTTCGTTTTATAACTTGCACATTTTAAATTATAAACCTAATTTAGTAGCTTTTATTTTAAATATCAAACGAACCTCGCTGCTGTTCAGTCACCACTAAAAAGCTGTTGAAATTTACCGATTGTGGCAATTATTTAGTAGACACATTTGCGCCCTGCCCTGCCCGTCATCTCCCCTGCCCGCTTCGCATTCGCAGTCGTACTTGACCCTCAGCCAGCAGTTCCCCCAACCTGCCAAACTGAGCGAGCTGGGCGAATGCGCTAATGAAAAAATTGCAGTGGACGGTAAGTTAAGAAGGCATTTCGAAAATTTATTGGTAACGAAAATAAAATAAAAAATAAAACGAAATGCCAGCAAGAAGTACAAGTGAAATGTGTAGCATATGCTGCAGCAAATAAGGAGCAGGGGGCAGGGCAGCAGAGCTAAAAAAAAAGGTAGGTAAAAGATGGTAACTAAGTGCACTGTGTGCTGTGCGCTGTGTGGTCGGCGGTGGTCGTTTAAGAGGTGACTACAACAGCAGCAACGTCTTCTTCTTCTTGTTCTACGTGCTGCGCTTATCTGCCTTGTTTATCAGAGCGTCGACGACGGCGACGGCGACGCGTCGTTTAATTGTTTGTGCTGTAGGCGACGCCTCGACTTCGCCTCACTTTTGTAGGAGTGCAGCGAATAAACACAGTTACTTCTCAAGTAAAATTAGCACGAGTAACTGGCGAGTTGCCAGAATTGCCAGCATGACAGAATCTAGGGTAACCCCCCCTCAATCCACAGCTCGCCAAATTGCAAATGTGTCTACGGCTGCGCTGCTATTTTATTGCCTTTGCATGTTCACAATTTATTACCAAAAAACAAAAAATGCACTATATAGAAGCGGAAGGAAAGACTAGGAACTAAAGAATGCATATATATATGTATGTATAGCGTATTGTTGTTCCCGAGTCCCGACAGCTGGCGTGTGCCCAAAAAGCAGAAAAGGGGAAATGGAAAACCGCGAAACCGGGACTTTAAGACGTTTGCCAGTCGCCTGCTACAGAAAATTCGCATTCGTATTCCTGGCGTTGCACATGCTGCATGCGACATTAGGCAAGAAGTCGGTTGGTTTGATTTCGCCATATCACATTCATTTCTCAACTCCTGTTTCGCGTCTAGTAAATCAAATCGGGCAGGCTTCGCTTATCTTAATGAGAAGTTGACGTGTTCGCATGCCAATTCTCCACAGTGCCTCACAAATATTTGCCGCAACATCAAACAAAAAAAAATGCCGCAGATGGGCAAGTGAAATTTATGGCCAACGGCGCAGAATTGTGGGTGGGCTCGAGTCAATAAAAGAAGAATGTGGCCAGTCAATTTTGCAAATTGCGTCATAACGTTTTTGTTTCTTTCTGTTTTTTTTTTTTGTCTGCATTCTGACGCATTAACAAGTAGCAAGAAATGGGCCTGCTTTTAATACAATTAGCTTAAGAATTGCAGTCGAAACTGTCGTAAAACTTAATGTGCTTATAATAAATTGCTTTAGTTTCGCAACTCGCATTTGCATTTAATTATTGCAGCTCATCGTAAATTAAACTTTTGCCAGCCCAAAAAAAAGAACAAAACTTGAGCCTTGCTATATAGTCTGTGTAATTTGGTTAATAACTGCTACAATTTCGTTATCTGCCGCAACTGATCATTAAGTGGCAACATAATGTTTTATGCTGCCGTTGTTATTGTTGCCGCATTCGATCGGCAATTACGCAACCTGCTCAACCTCCTGGGGGCATGCGGAGCAATTAAATTGTAATACTCCACTCTGGCCAACAACTACAAGAACAACAAGAACAACAATGTTGGGAATGAATGTCCAGCGCTTCCATGGAAAAAGAACGTTATATTAATTTTACCACCCAGCATAACAACAACCACATAAATCACGTAGCATTGACGTGACTGCACTCAAGCAAAGCTCAATGAAGCTGGTCACACAGCAGCCATCGCAAAAGCAGTGCTGACCAACTATTTAGCTATAAAAACCGAGAACACTTCTGAAATTTATAAATGAGCTAAACTTAGGGTTATGCTACTGCTTTTTATGAGTTTGTGAGTTTTCTAGCCAAAAAAAAAACTACACCTAACGATCGTCTAAAACTCCTGCCCGTCGCTAAATCCCTTTCCTTTGAGTTTTAGCGGGTAAATAGCTAAATGCCCTGCACTGCAGCAGCAGTGGCTGCAATTGAATGTGCAAGAAAGAGACGACGTGTAATGAGCAACACGCACAAAATGAATAGAAATGGAAATGGATCAAGAGCACAGCAATGCAATGCAACAGATACAGAACAGAAGGAGAGTGCAGAAGAGAGAACACCAACAACAACAACAGCAATAACGACAACTGCACACAGGTCAAGCAGGTACAAAAATGCAACAAGCGTTCGTTCGCTCGGCTGATTAGAAAGAGTGCAATGTGCGTGCTCACACACTTACACACACACACACGCACACGCTCTCCCGCTCTCTTTGCATGCGTGTGTTAGTGTTGAAAACATAAACAATATTTGATGGCTGCAGCGACTGCGGCGTCAGCGACGGCTGCTGGCTTCTTGTGTGTCTACACATGCATGACGAATGCAAGACTAAACCGAGTGAGTGAGCGAGTGTGAGCGGGATGGGCGATGGGCGAGCATAATAGTTCACTTAATCAGGATTCAGCAGATTTACCAACGACGACGGCACATTTATCAAAAAGGCAGCATCGGGCACACAGAGTGAGACAGCAAATTGGCCGAGCAGCCAGCAGATAATAGACAAATTGTTGCTTTTCCAAGAGCGTGATCATGTTGCCCTCCTCCGGCATTTAGTTGTCCGCCGTTTTGCCGCTGATAAGCAGCCAGCAGCAGCAGCAGCAAGCTGAGGGCTGAGGGCTGAGGCCTCTAAGTACATGCGGGCTGTCCATTTGGGCAGGTGAAAAATTAAAATTGAGATTATGCTAAAGAAGAAACACTCAGACTCCGACTTCAACTCCTCCTTCTCCTTCTCCTCCTGCTTCTCTCATTCTCCTTCGCCGGCGAGACTTGTTCTCAAACACATGTCGCTGTTTTGCTGAGCAAACGGAAGACGATTGTTGCTTTATGCATGAATGAGCGAGGGAAACTCAAGTGGAAATTTTTCTTCAGCATGAGGATGTGTTTTTTTTTTCCTGTTGTGTTCTGTTCGTCCTCCTGCTACTTGTGCATATGTTTTGTTTGCAACACGTTCACGTGGCAACAAAAACAGCGCACTGTTGTAGTCAGATTTCCCAATGACATTTCAGATTCATTCATTTTCTCAAAAACACTGCTCAAATTGCCAGAAGAGAAAATTTAGTCAGAAATTGCTGGAAATTCCATTGTCTGAGCTGATCTCGAAAAGATCAAGCGAGAAGTTTGGCAACGCCGCCAAGAAACAGCTGCCTTTTATTTTGATTTTTATCTCTCCACAATTATTAAATAATCACTTGAGAGCAGAGAGAGCGAGGAATTTAATTATAGAATACTAAAAGAACCGAAACGACATTTGTGATTAATAAAATTGAAGTTATCAACCCCGCTGTTGCAGGTATTGTGGTGGCTCATCCCCCTTCTTTACAAGCAACCCCATGCTCCATAACTGTACTTGCGGTGGCCATTTTGTATGTAAGCTTGATTCGGTCGCATGCCTCGCATAATTCGTTAAAGCGCCACGAAACGCAAGCTTGCAACAACAAATGCCAATAAATGTCAGAGAGAAGTCAAAGAAGTCCTCGACAACGTCGTCGTCGTCATCGTCGTTGGCAGTCCGTGTCAATAAATCGAAACATAAACTCAATTTACAAAATTGAAATTGAAGCAGAGGGTTAAACGATGACAATGCACATGGCGTCGCACCTGCGCACCTTCCTACCATCATCGTCACAACATCGTGTCCTGCCCTCGAGATCTGGGGTCCGTTGCTTCTTGGTCAATGGACACAGCGCATTTTGGGGTTAGTCAGTGTGCAAATCAGTGCGAGGGCTGAGGAACGTTTTGGCAATGGAACAAACACACGAAAACCAGAGTCAAGAAGGTGTGTGACCTTTTCTTCTGCTGTATTTTATGTTTTTTTTTCTTTTTTTTTTTCTTTACATTGAACGTTGACGTGTGCGAAACATTAAGACAACAATGGCAACAACAACAACAACAGTGGAATGGAATCAACAACATCGGAGGCATGACTGCGAAATTCGCATAAAAGTCTGAGAAAAAGTAAAACGGTTTTGCGTACGGATTACAACAGAGCGCGCCCCGAATGTCTGAAACTTTTTTAGATACCCTAAAAACCGATACGCTAGAGGGATAGTTGGCTAAAGGGAATCTTAAGGGAGTGGACAGAAGGAACTCTTTAAAATAACAAATTGTAGATAAGCAACATAGTTTTAGAGACATTATCGTAAAGATTATTAAAAACTAAGGAGAAAAAGACAATTATTATCTTGGCTCAGACTTGAAGATGGAGACCTGAAGCAGGGAATTTCAAAGTCGATCGTATCCCTCACGAATACATTTAGTTTTCGCAACCATTTTGTTGGATTGTTTGGCTTTAACCCGTTCCCTGCTGCATGATGAGCAAATCCGCGGCACGTGCGTTCCCTTTTAACTTGGCTTGGCTTGGCTTGGGTCAAGTTATGGTGTGGGCGTAATTAGTGGTTAGTCTCAGCTTTATATCCCTATACTATATGCAAGCAGGTCGTGTCTGCCACCGGGCGGCACCTTAATTTGCCGAAATAATTGTGTTGCCCTGCGGCGTTTGTTTATCAATTGTTGTGGCATGCCACACACCAAAAAAAAATACGAAAAAAAAAGAAAAATGCGAGCGCATTGAACCCGAAACTGTAACCAACTGATGTGGCTTTGACAGTGTGGTTGGTTGAGGTTCTGACTCCTCCTGTTGCAAGTAGAGTGTGAGCGTCAAAGTGAGTTCGCGACGTGTGTGTGTTACTGTGTGTGTGTGTGTGTGTGTAGCCAAGCGGCGCATGTGCAGCCGCTTGTTGCAGGAAGCCAACAAATTACGCCACAGACAGAGACGGTCGCAACGTCATTGTCAGCGTCAACAGCGTCAACATCGTCATCCACATCCTCAGGTGCTAGACAAATGATTGAGCTGCGACAATTTAGCTCAACTGCCAGCCATGACACATTTTACGGGGCGCCTTTTCTGGAGCGCAACGTTGCACGTTCACCTTTCCCTCTTCATCTCGGTAATTGAAAAAAAGCTGACAACATGGCGGCTGGCGTTTTAATTGATTCAACTGTACTAACGGCACATTCTCAAGTACTCTCGACTTATTCTCCAGCCGTCTTCTCTTAACTGCTCTTAACTATTTTCCACACCTCAAACTATCTTTCTTTTTGTTGTTGTTGTTGTTCGTCTTCTTCTTCGTTTCCATCCAGAGCTCGATTTAAATGTCGTCGTTTTGTGCTTTGTCATTGTCATTGTCGTATTATATGATTTGAGTGTTTTATTTTATCTTTACAAACTTGATTTACCCCTATCCCCCTTGTCCCCTTGTCCGCTGTCCCCAACGCCCGCCCGCCGCCATCATTTCTTATCCATCTTGGGAAGTTGTTAAAGTTTTGTTCAAGAAGAAAATACAGAGAAAAAACACACACACACACACACACAGAGCTAAGAAAACTTTAGCGCTGTCTTTTTTGACTGCTGCTTCCGACTCTTCTTGCCTCGACTCTACACACACACACACACTCTCTCACATACACACCTTTACTTGTTGTTGTTGTTATTATTGTGTTGTGTTTCTGTTTTTGTTTTTGTTTTGGCAGCCTACAAAACTTCTTTGGCTTTGACTTGGTTGAGAAGTTTTGTGGTCTAGAAAACGAAAAAAAAATGAATGAAAAAGAAAAAACTTGTAACCACAAAAAAGTTTAAATTTCAAAGGCAAGTTTGATTCTTTCTTCTGCTTCAGCTGCCTCTGCTTCTTCTTCTTCTTCATTGTAAGTTTCTTTTTCTTCTGCGTGGATATCATTTCGGTTTTGGTTTCGGTTTTGGGTTTTGGAACCGTGTGGCATTGTTATAATTATGGGAATTCTTATTGTGGTTTCTCACTTTGTGTGGTTTTTCGACAGCGCAATTTTTTCGACGAAGGGGCCGCCTAGGGAGGCGGGGAGAGGGGAAACTGGTTTACAACCAAAAGCCAGAAGAAGATAAAACTGTTTTTTTTTTGTATTTTTGGTTTTTGGGAAATAGTGCCGAGTGTGTTGTATTCAGTGGTGCAGTCAAGGCAACCACTCACATCTATCAGTCAAAAACACGACTGCGAATTGTGCATTCCACCAAAAAATGGAAACCGAAAATGGAAATGGAAAATAATGCAGAAGACGACGACGACGTCGACGACGAAGAAGAACAAGAAGAAGAGTGAGAGCGTCAAGTCAAAACAAGAATGTTTACATAAGCGGCAACTGCCAGAATTTGTGGGGCAAGATCGGTCGTCAGACATTGTTTATAATAGCAGTGCATCTAACTACGAGGGCAGTTCATACAGTTTTATATCGACTAACGAAATGTTTATATTAGCCGCTGCAGTCGAATAAATTTGATATTTTTATTACATTGTGGGACAGCCTCAAGGAGAAGCATTCAGATAAATATAAATATTATTTAAGTGGTTCTAAAATGTACACAAAATTGGGCTGCAACTCTCAGAGTGGAAAATTGGAAATTGGTTAGGAAGGAAAAGCTGCTGCAAAAGATGAAATAAACTAGTTTATGCCTAAAATCGAATTGAATCATATTTATTGCTAATCTTCAATCGTTTATTTACTCAGCATTCTTATAGCCTGTGGGGTTTTATTTGCGATTGGAAAGAACAACAGGAATGCATCATTTTTTTTCTATGGTCTTGACTAAACGCAAACCCAAACAATGCGCATTGAGTTAGCTGTAAACTATAAAACTCATGACTTATCATCCAATTTAAAAGGTATATCGTCATCTAAGTAGAAGAACGCCTCCAGTCCCCAGTCTACCTTCTACAGTGATGACAGTGGGTGGTGGACTCGCTCAGTCATAACATACTGCGCCAATATTTACACAACATTGATGGACATATTCAACATGTTTACCTATTTTGTATTTGGTGTATTTGTGCCTGCCGGCTTTCGGCTTTTCGGCTTTCCTCTATTTCTACGCTGTTCTTTTCTTCTTAATTTTATTTTATTCTTTGGGCTATTTATAACTGGCATACTAATTTGTAATTTGTTTAATGATTCACTTAGAGCACATATTTTATGAACTGTGGGAATTTGGAGCGTCGCCAGACAGACATCTAGTTAGCCCCCAACCAGCCCTATCTGAGGTATTTCTTTAGACGTTATCTATCATTGTATTGTGTATTGAATTGTTGACCCAAGCAGTTAGGCAACAAGTCGTCGTCAGAGACTAGCCGATAAGATTATGAACAAAGCCCATAACTTCTCAGAACTGGCGAGTTCATAAATAAAATGTACAACATCTTGGCGTATACTTAATATTCCTATCAATTTGGGTTAAGCACTGTTCATTAGCTGTACCGTAAAACACCTGAAGTATTTTCTGAAGTGAATTGAAGTGAATATGACGTCACGAGATCACGAGATCGACAAAAGATCACATCTATCGCAGGGTTCATTTGTACGTGAATTTGTTTATTGAACAGCCCCATTCATTGATCCATTCATGAGTGCTTCACTGAGTTATTGCAAATCAAAACAAATGTCTACATTATTCGCAATTAACGCGCCCATTAATAACAATTTATCGGATTATGAAAATGTGTGTCTAGACGCTAAATTTAACCGCAAGAAATTCTCACGAATTATGCACACGGCAAATCATTCTTTTGTTTTTTAATGGAAGTATGAAAGGTAAACAATGGAAAATGGAAAATACGTATAGCGAGTATACACTGTGATTTAGTTTTTATTGTGATCTTGCACTCGAATCTTCTGCGCTTATTTACGAATATTGACAAAAGATAAACGCAGAAAACTGATGACTCAAGTGTTACCTACTTTCAACAACTTTTGCTGGCGTCAACACCAAAAATGTTTAGCCTAAATAAGAAAAAAAAGAAAGAAAATACAAAAAGTGTGGCCAGCACAGCAGCCGATTGACAACTGTAAAACATGCCCAAGTATGTGGGAATTATATGATGACTACGCCATGCAAATGACGTAAGCCACACGGGAGCAACACAGGAGGAGGCCAAAGAAGTAGCAGAAAAAATAAAGCAAAAAAATAAGCAGAAACAACAACTATTTGGCGCATTGAACGCAGAATTTACAGACACAACAACAGCGTGATTTATTAGCGACAAACATTTGCGAAATTACAACTTGAGTTTTTATGGCAGAGGCGCACCCACACACACACACACGGACAGACATACTGCAAAGGGAGAGCGAGAGAGCACAAGACAAACCAGATATACGTAACGTAAAGTGAACGTAAGCGAAGCTGTTGCTGTGCATCGTCCCCTTCTCCCTCGCACGTTCGGCTCACTCATCAATCAAATTGGGTTCCGGCTTGGCTTTCAATTGATCAAAGTGATCAATGCAAAATCGTTTTCGTTTTGTCTCTCGTAACGTAAGCTCGACGTAAACGGCAAGGTCGCCGGCGTTTCATTCACAAATCCCAATTGGGTTCCGCTTTTGATTTAAAACCAGACCAGTGCGAGTGCGAGCAGGAGGACAGATGCAATGCAAATTTCGCATGTTTTATTACTTATTAATAGTTCTCTCACTCTCTGTGTGCGTTCGTTCATTCGTTCTATCGCTTCTCTATGTCGCTGCACGTGCTTACGACAGCCACAACAACAACAACGAGAACGAGAACGACAACGCGAACGTCCTCTGCCGCTGCGCTGCCATGCCGCTGCTACTGACGTACGCAGCGTGTTTCTTCTTTCTTTTCCTTTTTCTTTTTTTCTTGCGGTGTGCTGTTATTTTTGTTCTTTGCTTTGAGTTTGTGGAGCTTGTGAAAGGAAATAATTACTTTATTTGCCGCTGCTGATGTTGTTGTTTTTGTTGTTTCGTTCGCCAGCTGCGCGCTGCATTTTCAAAAAGCAGTTTCATCGATGGGAAATTGGAAAAATTGTGCGCAAAGCTTTTTTTGGGTTTACTTTATTAGCTAATATGCGCGCCTTGCCCAATACTTAAAATCTAAACAGTAAATAAAAAATAAAATGGACAGGAAATGCGCGCGTCGGTAAAATAATTAAGTCGACTTGTAGGTCAAGACGTGGGTGGAAGGAGGCACGAAAGAAAGGGGGAAGATACTTACAGAGACACATAGTGTGTGACTCAAAAGCTCACTGAGCAATTGAGAAAGTCAGCAACAGAGACAGACACTGAAAAAGAGGGGAAACGGAGATCGGTGACAAATTAGAAATTCCCGACAATTAGTTGCAAAGCTTTAAACGGCAACTTCCGCGCAATCAGAAAGCCAGCAAAGAGAATATTAGACAAATTTGCACATCTAATCAAAGACAATTGAATAATTGACACAGCCAGCTAACTGGAGTACAGACTAGATTGCAAAGCGAAGCAACGACCAAACAAGAGCATAAGGAAGAAACTAACACCTACACACACATAAAAACATACTAGCACACACACGCACGCATACAGTTACAGGCATGCACAACAGTCGCAGTCTTAAGCCAGGGCTACAGTTGGTCTGCAGGTGCGAGAGCGAGACAACAGTGCAATGCCAAAGACAATTGTCAAGTGTTGTTGGTTTTGCTGCTGCACTTCCTACTAGGAAATTCTATAGAAAAATGTGCAGGCTATGGCGACAGCGACGCCGGCAAGTGTCATTTGAGACGCACATACAAACACAGACACAGAGATCTGCGGCAGCTGTCACGGTTCATGTGCGCGTGGATGTGTGAGTGTGAGTGCATTTTATGCTCTTTTTATTGTATGCAGCAAAATTCATAAAATCACAGAGAGCAAACAGCGGCAGCTGTTGTCGCAACAGTAAAACCTAAACTCTACTTCCAGTCGAACGATGTTTATCTGCAGCAAAAAGAGGGAGGGGCTTGGGGCGGTGCAGGGCACCCCATGAACTTTTGTGCTCAATAATCCACTTGCCAAAAGAGAGCTTGACAACAAAAATAACTACACAAATTGGATAATGATGCCAAAACTTCATTTGGCCGCCAGCGGCGTTTCAATTTTGCATTTGATTAATGCACAGCAGCGCCCTCTGGCGAGATTCAATTGCAAATTGTGCCAAATTGCAGTCGCCATTCCCATTGAGAATGATCATCATTATTATTCACATTCTATTTACTTTGGGATTTCATTTTTTCATATTTTCTAGACGATTTGCTGGAAACTGCGGGTGGCACATTTTCCGCATGGTTATATGTATGGGTGTGCGTGTGTGTGTGCCTAATTTTTCCACGCTGCCCTAGAACATTTTCATTTCGAACTCAATTCGCCCACCAACGGTGGCATTCAAAAAAAATTTTGAACAATTTTGGTAATGCGAGGAATTTTTTTCTCTTTTGCTACCTGACAGCGCATCTCCGTGTGACTGTGTGTGTGTGTATGTGAGTTAGGCGTGGGAATCGCAACTCGGTGAAGAAATTGCAATTGTCGTAGGACGTGTGAAATTTGTGCGGAAGACAGGAAACGTGAGCGGAAAGCGGGAAGTGGCTTTCAGGCAGTTCCTGGAACTACAATGACCATGGGGAACTAATTGGAAAAGGAACAACGACAATAATGATAGTAAACAGTTACCTTGTTGAGAATCTCTCTCTGAGCGCGAAGTCAAAGTATTCCAAAGGTAGTAGCAGCTTCCAAATCAATACGATGCGATGCGATGACAAATTGATCCCAAAAAACTTTCGACTGTCAAAATTCCATTCAACACGCACACATGCAACAACAATAGCACACACTCTCTTCTCTTGAGTGCTTGTGAGCTTTTTTCTTCCACGATTTTTGCTCTTAAGTCGTATGAGCGTTTTTAACTCGTCTTAAATTTGAATTTCGAATTTGTGATTTTTCACTTTTGTTACGCTTTTGCCGTTTTTGCTGCTTATTTATTTATTTAGCAACAATTTATTTATTATAAATGCTTGTTGGTCTCCCACACACACAAACACTGTAACAACACACGCATACACTGATGTTTGAAAACACGTATACACCGACCGCGCGCTCACTCTCTCTCCCTTGCTCTTCAACCACACATACGGACAGAAGAATATTCATTCACGATACGATTACGATACGTATAAAAATGATCTGCTCACTCGCTTGCTCATACACCGATGATGGAAGCGAGAGCCTTTGTTGTTGTTGTTATTGCTGGATTTGTCTGTTTGATGGCTGCGCGGCGACTGCGGCTGCTGTGGTGTTGAGGAAGAAAATCCAAGAAGCACAAAAAAAATAATACTAGTATATGAAATGAATGCGAGCGCAAAGCGAAGACGCACAAAAGTAATTAACAAATAAGTGCTGCAGTCCGAAAATTTTTCTTATTCTATACTATTTTGCGCTATATTATTTTGATGTCTGCTGTGTGTTTTGACTTTATTCAATTTTTAATCGTTTTATTGGTGTTGCTTTTCTACCTGACGCCGCTGCTGCTTCTGTTGCTGTTGCTGCTGTTGTTTTACGTTGGAACAAGCACAAAAACAACACACACACGCACGCACACACACAAACAACACACTCACGACGAAACGTTAAGTGGCAAAAGCAAAAGGAAAATACGATACGCTGCTGCTGCGCTGCTGCTGCTGCGGAACGAACGGAACCCGTATATATGCACGCGCTCTCGCTCGCTCGCATTTAGAAAGGCACTTGATGGCGATTACACACGGCGAATTACACTTGCATTATATTAATTTTCGATTTTCATTTAGTTCGCTTTGTATTTGTTGTTTATTTCGATATTGGTTGCTGCATCTTATTTCGATTATAATTGCTACTAGATTTTTTACTTTTTTTCTTCAGTGCCACTCGCGTTACGTTACGTTACGGACGAAGATACAAGCGTTTTATTTGCTTGACAGCGACAGTCTGATGCAAGTGTGACAGTAGCACGTTTACGGCAAAACGTCACTAAGCACTGTTGTCAAAAATACCAAAAACAAACGGAGCACAACATTGCGTTAACAGCGCACGGCTTGCTGCACTTGCGTTAGCACGCGCGCAAAATGCGTCAGACAACTACGGGAATAAGTAATGTTATTGTTATGCAAACAATTGATAATTCAAAAATTAATAAGTAGCTAATACATTTTCTTTTAGCGTTTTCATACGCTAAACAATTCTGATTTTGAGCTGTTCTTTTGCTTGATGGGCCACACTTATTTTGTGCGCGTATTTTGCAACACTGAGCAACATGTGTTCTTAACACGCGCTTTCCAACCGAACGTAAACAAAGTTTTTGTTTTTTTTTTTAAACATTAATGAAATGGGAGTGCGCGGCCTAACTAGCTATATAGCGCAGCGCGCTGAGATCTACTTGAAGCCATACGAGCTGCACAACACCGCATTGGTCATCGACGGCGACAACCTCGCCTGCAATCTCTACAAAGACGTCACCGGCTCCTATTCCGCCTTTGGTGGTGACTACGATGACTTCTATCGCGCTGTCGTTCAATTCTTCCAGGTGCTCGCGGAGTGCTCCATTCGAGCATATGTTCTCATGGATGGCGGCTACGAGGAGCGCAAGCTGCGCACCGTTGGCCAACGCCTGCGTGGCAAAATTGCGGTGATCAAACGCATTAATCCTTGTGCTTCAGTCACTTTGTTTCCGCTGCATCTGAAGGAAGTCTTTGTGGACGCTGTACGGGACTGTGGTGTGCCTGTCATGCGTTGCGTCTTCGAGGCCGACGATGAGCTCGCCGCATTGGCACGCAAGTTGAATTGCCCCGTGCTGAGCTACGATTCGGATTTCTATATACACAACGTTAAATATATACCGCTTATCACGTTGACGGTCAAGGTGCTGACCAAGCAACAGAAGCCAGCGAAGCAGCAACAACAGCAGCAGCAGAAGCTGCGCCAGCATCAGGCCAAGCATGTAGAGAAACGCACCAAGTCCAATAAGATTGTCGCTGGCATTAAAACCGAGAATTCATCCACAAAGTCACCGGCCGGCAAGAGTTACAAGTATCTCGACTGTTGCATCTACCGCGTGGAGCATCTGTGTGGACGTGGCGCTTTGAGTCCCGAGAAGCTGCCGCTTTTTGCTGCGCTGCTGGGCAACGATTACATAGCACGGTAGGTTGACTTCAAATAAAGCTGGCAAGGATTCGTTTCGATTCAAATGTCGTATTTATTGACAGCTCTGCATTTCGGAACTTCTTTGCCGTCGGTCTGGGCAAAGCGGGGCGCAGTCGCAAGCTGAAGCAGCAGCAGCGACGCATTCGCGTGATTCTGCAGTGGCTGAAGGAGCAATCGGCGGAGTCAGCGCTGCAGAAGGTTCTCTCCAGGCTAAAGAAGGTGAGAAGTGTTTAAATTAGTTGGAAATCTATGTAAACTAACATATTTTACTTGCAGTCGCAGCGCGACTCGCTCGTGGCTCAGGTGCAGGCAGCCATATCGGGTTACTCCAATGAGCTGTGTCACTCCTACGAGTTCTTTGAGCAGCACTACGAGAACGCTTTCCCCTGCATACATGCGGAAAGCGAGCAGGAAGAGGAGGAGGAGAATGAAGAGCAGCTGGAGCTGGAGGCAGATGATGAGGAGCTGGAGCAGCAGGACGCTCTCTCCTCTGATGAAGACCCAGCAGCTAATGACAATGCTTCCGAGCTAAGCAACTCCGAGGAAGCTGATGAAACTGAGCCGCCAGAAACCGAAGTGGAGGACAAAACGCTGCTGTTCCCCCAATGGTTTCTCGACAAGCTCTATCCCGCGCATCTCTCACGCTACTTTGTGGATCTGCTGCATCTGCGCAAGTACATCAACAACCCGCAAATCGAGCACTTTGCCCATCACGATGCCAACGCTTTAGCGCTGCCCATACTCAACTATAGCTTCGCTCTGCTGCATCACGTCAAGGACGTGGAAGTGCCACCTGTGCTGGACGACGAGGGCAATCCACAGCCCATCGAATACACATATCTGACGAGAGCCCTGAGGGTGACCAATGTGCGTTACATACGCATGCCCATCGAGTGTCCACCGACGCTAGAGTTTGATCCCGCGGCGCCAGATGCGCGACATCTGCGCACAGTGTTGGAGCAGCAGCTACCGCATGCGAAGTGCGATGAACTGTTTAAGCAACTCGAGTTGCTGCCGGAAGACTTGCAGCTTTACTTTCTGGCCATTGTCTATTGGCTGCACAAGTCGGAGCACTGCGATTTGCTGCATCTGCATGCGTTGATCCTTTGTCTCGTTGTGCTGCGCACCGTGGACGTCACAATTCCCGCCGAGCGTGATCTCAAAGAGTTCTCGCGTCGCTTCGGCAAGATCTTGAAGCAGGAACGCGCTGTGCGTCTGAAGCAAACAGCTGAGGGAGCGAAGCGTGGCATTAAACCCGAGCTGCTGGAGCTGACGGTGCCGCAGCGCATGGCGCATGTACCCAAGTCCGACTGCTACCTGGTGCAGGAGCAGCTGCTGCCGCACTTCCACATGCAGGAGATCTTCAAGAAGAAGTATGATCTGTACTCCACCACAGTGATTCATGCGTTTGCTGAGTTCCAGTCGGTCGTCTATCAGCTGAATGGCCTCAACGCTCTGTTGAATCGTCCATATTGCAGTCCGCGCATGAATCAACTATTTTGTGGCGCCTTCATCTATAATCTGTATGATCTGTTGAGGAATCGCGCTGATGTTCGGTATCATGTGCAGCATTTTCTGCTGGCGGATTCGCTGCTCATGTTTGATTTCTATTGCTATCTGTTTGATTGGTGCATGAACTTTGTACCCCATTGGAAGCAGCAGTCGGAGCAGGAACAAGCGGCCGCCAAAGTCGTGGAGAAGAAGCGTCTGAAGAAACAGCGGCAGGCGGCGCGCAAAGCGGCTGCTGTGGCGGATGAAGCGACTGATCCGCATGCGGAGCAGCTGCCGCAGAGTGAGCAGGAGGAGGACGCATTTTTCGATTTGAATAACAAGTTTTGTGGTTTAAAAGTTTAGTAAATAAATTGTTTCAATTTATTTAACGCGCCACTCTTTTTTAAACGTCTTTCACACTCAACAACTGGTTACTTACTAACACTGGCTGCTTACACACAATGCCTATCGCATGCACTAATCGATAGGCGCAATTATCGTTTACATGACTTGTTGGCGAATGACAGTCGTTTTTCTGTGTACGTAAATAATAGCAGATTGGTGACTTGTGAGCAGTCAAAAATAAAGAAACTGCACTGCTAATTATTAAAAGTGTATAAATATATGGCATTTAAATTTTTAAAAGCACAAAATAAGTGCGTAAATCGAACAGCGCGATAATGTTGCGAGTGTCACTCCAGCACAACGCCAACACACAGCGACCGCGCAGCTGACGTCGCTGCCAGCGCATTTATTGTTATCGTTGTAATCAGCACACACAAAAACACAGAAAAAAACAACGAAAAATAGTGGAAAAACAGATTGTAGACTAAAACGAAACTATTCTGCGATTAACGTAAGTTTACTATTTGTAATTAGCAACCGAATCACTGCCACAGAAGAGGAAGCAGCAGCAGCAACCCTGGGAAACGACAAATAGCCAAAACAAAGAGAAAAATCACAACGTCATTTCATTTGTCGAGCAGCGTCGTCAGCAGCGGGCATTGTGGAGGATTGTAAGCGCTGCAGGAGGCGGAGTAGATGCTGCTTGGCTTATACGCGCAGTTAACACGCAGAATGGACAGCGTTTTTGAGGCGTATCTCGGCCCTGACAGCATCCTGGCTGGCGCCATGGTTGGCGCTGTGGGCAGCGGGGAGCCCGAGGACATCCCCAAGCGCAACACGGACGTCTGGCTGCTGGGCAAGCGCTACAATGCCATACAAGGTTAGTCACTGAAATCAAGCAACTACAAAAGACACTTCACTAAAGCACTTTTCCATGGCAGAACTGGATCTGATCAGAAGAGACATCGAGTCCCGCCTGTGGTGCACCTATCGACATGGGTTTGTGCCGCTGGGCGAAGTGCAGCTGACCAGCGACAAGGGCTGGGGCTGCATGCTGCGCTGCGGGCAAATGGTGCTCGCCCAGGCGCTCATCGATCTGCATTTGGGCCGCGATTGGTTCTGGACGCGCGACTGTCGCGATGCCACGTACTTGAAGATCGTGCAACGCTTTGAGGACACACGCAAAAGCTACTACTCATTGCACCAAATCGCCCTGATGGGCGAGTCACAGAACAAGGCTGTTGGCGAATGGCTTGGCCCCAACACAGTTGCACAAATACTCAAGTAAGTCAAAGTTTATTCCATGCTAATCCTCGCCTGCTTAACAGTTTTAATCGTCTCGTAGAATTCTTGTGCGCTTCGACGACTGGAGCTCGCTGGTGGTGCACGTGGCCATGGATAGCACTGTGGTGCTGGATGACATTTGTAATTAACCCATTGGCCCTTTGCAAAAACTTTATTTAATCACTTTTCAATTGCAGTTGGTCAGCAGCCTAGCGAGACGTGGCAGCCCTTGCTGTTGATTGTGCCGCTCCGCTTAGGCATCAGCGACATCAATCCCATCTATATACCCGCCTTGAAGCGCTGCCTCGAGCTCAGCAGCAGCTGCGGCATGATTGGCGGCCGTCCCAATCAGGCGCTCTACTTTCTCGGCTACGTGGACGACGAGGTCTTGTACTTGGACCCACACACCACGCAGCGCGCTGGCGCCGTCGGCCAAAAGACAACGGCCGCCGAGCAGGAGCTGGACGAGAGCTATCATCAACGTTATGCGGCGCGTTTGAATTTCAGTGCCATGGATCCATCGCTGGCCGTTTGCTTTCTCTGCAAGACACGCGATCAGTTCGATGAGCTGCTGCTGCAGTTGCGCCAGGAGGTGCTGAGCCTCTGCACGCCGGCGCTGTTCGAGATCAGTCAATCGAGGGCCGTTGACTGGGACACGGCGGATGACATCGAGTGGCCCACAATGCCGGACATTGATTGGCCCGCCAACAGCAACAACAGCGATTCGGAGTCATTTGCCATGCTGGGTGAGAGTGAGAGAAATTCGTGTGCGTAAATGTAAAATTTACACTCAATCGTGGCGTCGTCTCTTATCAATTGACAGGCGGCGGCAGCAGCGGCGGCGACGTCGACAGCAAACCCAGTGCCCCCATTTGAGAGTGTCGGAGAGAGTAGCACGCGCTCAGTCGCTCTCTCGTTTGTCTGCCCATCTCTCTGCGACTGCGCTGTGCCTTGAGAGCGTTTGGAAAGTGGAGCAAAAGCGGATGCTGCGGTTGCAGCCAAGCAGACACCAGGAATGGCTACTAAACAATAAGTTGAAGACTAGTGTTATATTTTTTAGATTGTTTACGATTCGACACACACACACACACACACTCACATACACGCTACAGTTAAGGATATTGTATATTGCATATGCTGCTTTATTGTACGTTTAGATTGCCCCGATGGGAGACAATTTGGCATAAACAAACAGAAACAGGAACAGAAACACTCTCACACACTTAGTTATGCTCGCGATAATGCTGCTGAATACAAACTACCTTATTAATTGATTAAAAACACCATTTTATATGTTTATGTATATATATATGAGTGTGTATATATATATTCGTTTGTATATATTGTATGGAAGTTGAGTTTTAAGATGAATCCGAAACATGCAATTGTTTGTTATAGTAAGTATGTATTGTATGTATGTTTATTCATTATCTGCTCTATGTAGGCAGCTTAAATATCTGCTCAAAAATGGACCAACAACTAAATACATAATACTCGCTCTTGGACTAAATCGTAACGTATGTATCGCATATATATGTAAATTTCACTAGATTTTATCAATTGCCCCTTTGTTTTGGCATACATTTGAATTATGTTTATGTTTGTTTTGGTTTTTGTTGTTGTTTGAGGGTGCAATTTCTCTGCCTGCCTTGTCGCGCATCATAACCATCAATTTGTATATGTAATAATAATAATAATTAATCATTAATTAACAGTTTACAAAACTCAGAAATCTACACCGAACTAAGGAATCCCTCTCCGCTCTCGAATTGACACTAAACATTTAACAAAATGTCGATTTGTTCGTCCTACAAGATGCAACACTGTCGCTCGATGCGCTTCTCCTGCTTCGGCTCCAGATGCAGCGCCATCTCAACGTGCTTCCGCGCCAGCCACGATTGCTTCTGCAGACGATTCACCACAATGCGATACGCTCCAATGATGTCCGAACGGGGGCCACTGGGCGTCGCTGTGATCAGCATTTGGGAGCTCACGCCGAGCTCGGCGAGCAGTTGACGCGCCTCGAACTCCAGCGCACACAGCTGACTGAGATCATCGGTGTTCGTCGGCAGCATCACACAGCTGCCCGTCTCCGCATCGTAGTTCTTGAACAGCGGACAATCGTCGGCCACCTCCACGCTCCAGGGATTCAATTTAACTGCCGACGGGCCGCCGCCATTCGACAACTGCTTCTCCGGCTCCGTTTCGATGGGTGTGATCTTCTTTTTCAGCGTGCCGCAGAACAAGTAACGACGACTGGGACCCGCTCGCTTTGTGGCCTCGCCGCCGCTGGCCTCCAGCTCCTTGGCGCTGCCCGGCGGCTGCTCGGCCGCCTGACCCGCCTCGATGGGATGCAGAAAGCTGTGCACAAACATCTCGTTCTGCTGCCGGGTGTTCATGCTGATGGCCGGCTTCTTCACCACCTCCGCGTAGCGTTCGCGCAGCGAGGCTGTCTTCCGCAAGCGCTGCGACTTGCGCACCCAGAAAATCGAACGCTTGGCGGGCTTCGTGTGCAGATTGAGCTCGTACTGCATCAGCTCGGCGCTCAGCTTGGGGCAGGTGACGAACTGGCTGTTCAGCATGTCGTCAATGGTGGGCCGCTGAGCGGGCACATGGATCAAGATGCGTTCTATGAAGTCAGAAAAGAAAAGAGAAGATGATACAATTGGCAAATGTTATATGAATCATTTTGTATTATCCCTGGTTCGTTGGCTACAATTTCTCGGCCTTTTGTTTCACTTACGGATTAGTCTTATGCAGGGCAAGCTGAGCTGCCCGGGCAGCAGATAGTCGCCCTTGAGTATGGCTGCCTTGAGGCCTGGTATGGTCGGAGCACGAAATGGCATGTTGCCCACGACCATGAAGTAAAGCAGGATGCCCAGCGCCCAGACATCCACGGGGGCGCCAATATAGTGGTCATCGGAGAACAGCTCCGGCGCCGCGTAAGGCGGCGAGCCACAAAACGTGTCCAGCTTCTGATTGGCACCTGGCGAAAGAGAAACATTTCATTAATTACAAAGCATGAGCATGCATTTCTGAAAGTATTTCAGACAAGTATTAAAAATAAATAATAATGAGAGGGTTGATCAGATGTTAAAATTTGAAAGTGAAAAAAGAATTATATATTTATCTATTGACAGCCATTGATGGAAAAGTATTTGCTCAAAAAAATAAATGCATATTGTACAATTGAAAGCCGATGAACAATTATATATTTATCTATCGACACCTCAAGAAAATAAATAAATATTAAAAAAAATATGTATGCAAATATCTGACTGAAAAATATGCAATTGAACTAAAAGCTAATATTCAACATACAAATTATGCGTCAAATAGAAATATCAATTTACACCCACCATTAATGAGCTGTGTGCTGAACCCAAAGTCGGCCAGCTTCAGCCGATCCTCGGAGAGCAGCAGCACATTCTCCGCCTTGATGTCGCGATGCACGTAGCCCAGACTGTGCTGTAATTGGCCACAAGTATTACTTAATATCGGTTGGAATGGCCTTGCAGATTTATTACTGCCTTACCATGTGCTTGACGGCGAGCAGCAGCTGCTTGAAGAGCGGCGCCGCATGAATCTCACGCAGTGGACCGCCCTGGGTGATATGGTTGTACAACTCACCACCGCGTATCCACTCCGTGACCAGATAAACCCGTCCCAGCGTCTCGACCACCTCAAAGAGCCTGCATTAAGTTAAGAACACGGTCAGTCTCTCTCCGCCTCTCTCTGCCTTCTACTCGCCGCTCTCACCTCAATATGTTGGGATGATGAACACACTCGAGTGTCGCTATCTCGCTGGATAGCATGCGCAAAGCCTTTGCATCCAGTCCGGCGCGATCCAAGTCAACTACCTTGATGGCCACCTTGTCTGCAAAGCAAATGCAAAGGTTATAGACTCATATCCAGAGTAAAATGCCTGCCACTTGCCTCGTGTCAACTGATGCACGGCCAGCTTCACTTTGGAGAAGTTGCCGCGTCCGATGTCGCCACAGAATCTGTAGAGACCGATGCGACGTCCAATGGTCACCTGCGAAATAGGGAAATAGATTCATATCAGCTTCAATTTTAATCAGTAGTCTACTCATTAGTTTGTTTTGGTAACTATATGATTTTAAAGGATTAATTATCAGTTACTTAATGCCCCAGACATCGACGAACTTTTTCTTGCTCATCATTTTTATAGTTAGTAGTTGGTTTTAATTTTTACATCTTTTGCTTCATTGCTGGCAATTTATGATATTTCTTTTTGCTTTTACCTTTTCATTACATTGTCCACAAACTCTTTTCCTTTCTTTACAAACTTCGCATACTTAAATTTTGTATACTGTACTTTTTTATCCTTTTTTCGCTCCCTTCTTTGGGGATTAAGTCCGCCCTGTACTTAGTTGTTTTCTTTTCAGCACTTTTCCGTCCCATTTGTTATTCTCGAGTGTTTTTTTCTTTCCTGCCGTTTATTTAAAGTCCTAACTCTTTACTGTCCTCTTTATTGTCATTGTTTTGCTTCATTGTAATTAGCGTTTTTAATGTCTCTGGGCAAGTTTTTGAAATAATTATATTTGTTGCATATTTTGCCATAAGTTGGTCACGTAATTGAGTTAAATGTTGAATGCACTTCCTCTAGTTTTTCACCCTGAGTTGTATCGCTTGACCTTAATGGGATATTTGGTTATTAGACCCCGTTGCAAATGCTTTTCTTAGTAACCCCGTGCTTCTTGCTCGCGTTTTGTTGATTTATCTAAGCTCTTTTCGTAAATTCGCTGCACCTTGTTGAGGGCAATCCGTCAACTAATCTACTTAGCGAGAGCAACAGAGGAGAGGGAGACGGAGAGGGAGCAATGTCAAGCATTCATTTGACTGCGACTACGGACGAATATGTGAATTGTGAAGTGCCCCTCAAGCCAAACGCTTTATTGTTAATCAAGGTCAAGTGCGTGGCACGAAAGTCGGTGGATGGGAGGGAAAGGGAAGGGAAAGTGGAGACGGGAGACGGGAGCTATGCAATTTGGTAAATGTAATTGGAGAGAACGTCGCTGCAGTTGCCATGGCTTTTGTGGTTGGATTTTCTTAATCCAAAAACAGTAGACAAAGGCAGCCATGGCAGCGGACTGCGTTAATTAACGCTCTGCGAAACGTGGCGTATACGTAATGCGGCGGAATTACATTTGCCACACGCGCATTTCGCTTGCACACAAAGCGGCGGCAAGAACAACAGCCACATCAACGACTACAGCGATGAATGAGCCATACACACACACACACACACACAGCCTTTGACACACGCTCACACACACACACACAGACACACTTTGTGTGTGGCTGCTCATTGGGGCGCAAGCAAATTAGCCTTGAACCTCGACATAATTGCAGCGCAGCAAACTGAGACGTTAGACGCTAGACGCTGACGCCGACGCTGACTGCAGGAACTTGCATTAGCCAAACAGGACAGGAGCGGAGTTAGACTTTACTTTATTTATTTATTACTCACTGCACAAGAAAATAAAATGAATTTCCTCTCATAGACAGTAAAGTTATTATCTACAACAATTGCAATATCTGACTTTCAAAAATGTTTAAAGCTCAATTAAGTTATTAGTGGCAATAATAATAAAATGCTCTGCTTTTCAGCAACTTCACTGAAGAGATCAGTTAAATTGCATACAATAAAATTGAAATGTAAAATAAATATAATTTGTAAATACCAACCAAAATCTTCAACTACAACTAACTATAATACAATAAAGTTGCACTTATGTCAAACGGCGCCTATTTAACCTTTAATATCTGCGTATTTCATTCCCGTGACGTCAACGCAGCGCTCGCCACTTAAAGTTTGACCGCAACTTGAGGCGAACTCTTTCGCTGTGTCCCCCGCTCCCTCACCACACGCCCCCCTCTCCCCGCCCGTGGGGACGTCTCCTTGGCAAACACGCCTTCTCGCATTTCTTTTCCCTATTTATTCTGCCCTCTTCGCACTCACCTCGTGTCCACATCTCGGATCGCATTGCAACGCTTTGGTCAGCCGCTGATAAGGAGGCGTTGGCGCTGGCGGCTGACAAATTGTCAGCGGCGGCAGCGGCGTCGACGTCGTCGTCGTTGTCGTCGGCGTCTGCGTCTGCGTCTGCGGCGACGGCTTCACAGTGGCTGAACTGCGCAGCGTGTTGGTATCCACGGCTGCCGTTTTGCTGCTGTCTCTGTGTCAGCGCCCAATGGAGGTGAATGTGTGAGTTGACTCTGCAGCTGCTTGGGGAAGGGAGGTGGCGAAGCGGTGCGGGTTGGCGGTGTAGTTGTTTGCTCGCTGCTCGTGTATAGACTGCCTCTTGGAGGCAGTCAGTCAAAATGCGCGCTGCCCTCGTTGGCAACTTGTTGGTCTTGGTAACAACTCCCACTGCTTCTCCTTCTGCTTCTGCGACTGTTGCGACCGTTGCTTGTGGCACGCGTATTTAGCCTTATCGGTCACTACTTTCCTCGAACCTTGTTTGACTAGCTCGACTAGCTGGCTTGGATTCCTTGTTTCAGTTTGGGGCTTACATTATAAAAGCGTTGCGTTTAGAGCTGCAATTAAATAAATCACGGCAATTTATAAGATTACGCTTGAAGCAATATATATAATATATATATATAATTATAATATTAAAGAATATGCCAACAACATCCATGCCATCAACAAAAAATAAGGCAATAAAGAACATTGTAAACAACGAACGAGTTAGCAAATATTCAGAGAATTTGCTGAGCTAAGCATAACAAAAAGGATAATCTTATCCTTTTATCCTTTAAAAAAAGTAAGTCAGGTAAGTATTCAAACTGAGTAAATTAATAAAATTAAGCATTTGACTTTGAAGCTTTATTAAATTGCACAACTAAAATAATTATTTCAATTATTGACAAATATATTGACCAGAAAATTTCAGCTTTTGTTTCATAACTCATAATTAAGTCTAACGATACAGAAAGTATAGCATTCATTTGTTCTTGTAATTCGCCACGCCCACTCAGTCTGCTAAAATTCTTGGCGACCAATTTCGAACGGGACTTTTAAGTTTTGTATCAGGCCAACAGAAGTAAGCAGTAGGTTGACATACAGAAAGTCACTTTAATCACGTGCTGACGTCACTTTTACCTGCGCTCTACTCTGCTCTCTTGTTATTCTCAATACGAATGATGTACACACACATGGCCGCTTGAGAACACCACCAACGGTAAATCAGCTAGTGAAGCCCCAGGCAAAAAGACATCATCAGCAAGCAACTGTGCAGAGAGGCTTGATCAGAGAGTCAATTACGATTTGTTGTTGCTTGAGCTTCGTGGCACACACACATTTGCATTTCTATTAGTTGTTGTTGTTGGCGAGTCAAAACGCTGAAAATTGCACAGTCATCTACTAGTAAAATACCAGGCCAACAGAAGTCAGCAGCAAGCAGCTGGGCAGAGAGTCAACTATGATTTTCTTTTGCTTCTGCCTTCTGAACAACTGTAATGTGCATGCGTCTGTGCCAGGAACTAACGCGATTGGCTGAAAAGTGTTATACAACCAGGCGATCAGAAGTCAGCAGCAAGTCAATGCAGAAGGCAACTTGACCTGCAGCAGATTTATTTTTCTTTTACTCCACTTGCAAATCTCCGCGGTTTGGCGCCTTCAATTTAAATTCAAATAGAGTCAAATTACCATAGCCTTAAATGAGAAAAATGACGTTAGCGCAAAATTCAAATGCTTGACTTTGACCAAACCTTGGGGGGAGGGATGCTGAGGGGATTGGCTGGGGAAGGGGTAGGGGGGTGGTCGATCAGCTACCAATGACCCTACGTTTATCATAACAAACAAAGTGACTAAACAGCTTCTCTATGGCCACAGAGTCTAAGTGGCTGAGGGAGGGAGGGGGGGGGCTAGAGGGGGGTGGCGGGGGGCGATCTGCAGAAAGTGCTTGATCACCCAAACATCATGGATGCTTAGTCATGGTCAAGCGTCATCACACAGTGACTATGCATTTTCACCTTCATCGACACCAGTCGACTGCAGTCCCCTTATAGAGGTTTTGTGACACGTTTTCTGCAATGCGCACTTTTTACTGTGTAAAATCACATGCAAATTTGACGTTGCACATATCTCAGGCATTTGCCAACCGATCCTTGCAGTTCGAGTGTCAAATCAAGCGTCTTGGCTAGCAGTGTCAAAGGATATTGGAGTCGTCCTTGTAGTCCTTGAATTATCCTGGCGCTTCGTAGTTTTAGTTTTTTACTTTCTGAGTAAATCTACTTGCTACGCTATGATGTTCGCCACTTTAAGTGGCAGTTTTTTTAGATCTTGTCGAGATTTCTTGACAATTTGTGTGTCACTGGCTGCCAGGCCGCAGCAAGTTTGTGACTCGCAAGTAACGCGATCTTCTACATAACATAACATTGATTGACAATTCAATTAAAAATAGAAGCAGATTTTCTCATTCTCAAATTAAATTATTTTGGGTTAAAATCTCTCTCAATTATTTAGAATTTCATTCATTTGCTTACATTTAATTAACTCGTGTTTTCAGATTGCATTTGTACGTTTGCCTTCGACTTCAATGAATTTAACTTAGTATCATTAAATTCTAAAGAAATTTCTCATCACAATAAATCAACAATTTATTCAACATTTCAAGGATACACGTAGAATACAACTTGAGTTGGATAGCATGCCAAAATCAATTTAGTATTTGAATTAATTATGGCATACACTTCGGATGAAACGTAATGTATACGTTACGTATACGTTGTTGCTGCCACATCAGCACAACACAACACACTAATAACATTTGTGAAGACACGACTTTAATACCATATCAATTTCCACTCAATTTCGCTTTTGCATTAATTAGAGAATGTTTCTCGCATTGCCTCAGATTAAACGAGTTTTTCCTAATTGTGAGTTTTCTCCAAATTCTTGCTTCCCGAGTTCGAGCCGATTTTGCAAGTTTGCAGTGGAAAAATGATGGCAAACTTTTTGTACAAATATTCATTAACATATTTAATTGGGTTGTGCAAATATATTTTGCCGCTCTGCCAGCTGTCTGATAAAATAAATGTCGAATGAAATGAGCGTTTATATCGTGCAATAAATGTGAAACCGACGGCTTCCCAGAGTGAGCCCACAGAACTTTTAAGGGCCGACAGACCCACCGACCGACCCACCGACCATTTGGACAACTCGTAATCAATATGCGCCGCCCGAGCTGCTCATCTAATTAGGAACGGACCGCCGACAGGGACTAACAAGTTTAGTTTTCCCCAAAGCGGCACGAAAATGAGAAGAAATAAATAAAAAGAAGCAAAAAGATTTCCAATAAAGCAATAAGCAATTCTGTGTAATAATTTAATAATAAAAGGACTGCGCTCACAACAACAGCACAATTTCATTTAGCTGACAAAACTCTTCCATATAGCATTCCCAGGCGGAACCTGCTTGTCTCCATCCTTTTTGCAACACGCTCCCTGCGGCACTTGAGGCAGTGCGAAAGCGACGCACAGCAAAAGTTAACGTGAAGTAATTACGTAAATGGATTTTTCTGCGTTGCTCAAATTTCCTGCACGTCCTCTCAAATGAAACATAGAAACGGCAACAGCGACGGCAACAACGAGAGCAACAATAACAATCATGTTTATATGGCTGTTGCCCTCGAAGCGTGACAGGAAGTTGCCCAGGAAGGAAGCAGGCAAAAGGCGCAAGCAACGACTGACGATGGCGACGGCGACGGCGACAGCGACAGCGATGGCGACGTACGCTAGAGATATGCCTCGACAATATTTCAACTATCAAACATTCTTCTTCTTCTTTTTTTAAAATATTATAAAGACCACAAAGGACAGCGGTCGAGCAGCAGAGTGAGGTTGAAGCTGGTGAAAAACTTTTACGACAACTGTGCGACAAGTGACGCCATTTTATGATTGACTGACAACTTTTGCCCACAGCGGTGGGGAAGAGAGGGCGGATAGTCAAAGAAGATGAAAATGTGGCAAAGGGATTCAGCAGCGTGTGTGCGCAATTAAGTTCACATTTACATACAGAAACACTTGCACATCTCCATACTAGTTACATTCCAGATATCCAGCATAGCATTCGAGGCGAGCTAAGCAAGCAAGCAACCAGCCTCAGCCTCAGCCACAGTCGCAATTTCATTTGCGCTCGAAAGTATGCAACAATTTTTGTGTGCTGTTGCTTCACTTATCAAGCACGGCGCAGGCTGAAAGCAGTCGGATGTAATTGCATCTCTGTCTGCCTGACTGTCTGTCTGGCTGTCTGGCTGTCTGACTGTCCGGGTCTCTGCCTCCGTCTGTCTGTGTGTGTGTGTGTGTGTATGAGTTACCTTGAATGTTTCTTTTGCCACTCGACACTGGAGCGCATACATTTGCATGCTAATGCCAGTAATACCCCCCACCCAACCAAACGTGTCTGTGTGCGCCTCCCAGGTGCTTGTGCGTGCCGCTAGAATTACGCTTTTAATTACAAAACTAAACATGAATGCATTTGATATCAAACGAAAGCAGAGACGTGCTTACTTCCAGCTTATGCGTCGCACGAAGCAAGGAGCAGGAGGGTAGGCGGGGGAGGGGGAGGGTGAGGGGGAGAGCGGCTGTGCTCAAATGTGCTTTACAATTTCAAAACGAAGACAAAAACCCAGGACCAGACGAAATGCTGACAAAATGAAAGCAATGGGATCTCTTACCCTCACTCCTAACATATTTGGTCATATGTAGGTCATACATACGCTGTGTTCGAGAGAGAGAGAGAGAGAAAGATGGGAAATTGGCAAGTTATGTGCTTGTGAAGTACACATATCATTGAATCAACTTTATAAATTGAAAGTCCATGCACTTAAGCTTAATTGAATTTGAAAGCATGCAACTACGAGTAGCTGCAATGCTCTGAGGATCCGTTGAGATTTATGAATTGGCGAAGCAAAGAATTTTGTATTTAACAAACAAGTTGAAAGGAGAAGTTCTAATTAATCTCGAGAGAGTTGAAAGTTATCCAAAGAATCTTAATTGGGGCCGATTAAACTATGCTTAAGCTATACAAGTCACTATGGGTTGAATGTAATGTAATAATGACATTCTGTCATATTGCTATCACTTCTGGTTAATCTACATGTTGTTAGCACTTTTATGGGGCAACACAATTTGCAATTAGCATAATTGCATTATTTTGCCAAGTATCAGACGTGCTCTGCTCATCAAGAAATATCTTTTTCGACTGCTCAACGTTTTTCACTAGAATTCCAACGCAATTATTAACTACTACCACACCAATAAGTGTCAGAGCACACTGAACTTTTCCACGAACCAAGCAACAATTATTTATTACTTGAGGGCGCCGCTGAAAATGCCTCAAGTTGTGCTCTAATTGTGCTGTAAGCGGAACGAAGTCTTTCGTTGAGCACTGGGCAAATCAATTTGCAATTCAAGTTGACAAACAATTTCGTAGTTGAAGAGGATTTGGAAGGACGACGCTACACGGTTAGGCAGCTGAACTGCAAATTTAAACATTTTTTTTTTGGGTCAAGTTCAATTGGCAACATTAATTATAAGAAGGACTTGGCAGCTGGCGAGATGAGCGAGACAAGTTCAAATAAATTGCACGCCTTGTAGAGCTAAGTGAGCGTAACGCCCTCCAACTGGGTTAGCAGCACACACCTCCCCTTGCCACCTTGCCACACTGCCACACTGCCACAGTGCAACATAATTAAAATATATTTGCTGGCACATGAATCATGTGAGGCGAGTGAATCAGATGCGAACAAGTTGCGTAGATGTCGTTCGATAAAAATAACACACACAGCGCATAATGCAATTACCAGGCAAATGAATGGAGAGACGGGCGGGCGGGCGGCTGAAGAGGTGGGTGGGGTGATGAGGCAGTGGCCTGCATAGTTGGCTAGAGGCTAGTCGAGGCATGAAAATAGAAATGCTCCAAAATAAGCCGCAGCTGCATAACGAGCACAAGGACACTTGTTGTTATTATTATTTCTGCTGCTGTTGCTGCTGCTGCTGTTCTTGTTGTTGTCCCTGTGAGCGTCGCTGTTGTGTCGTTGTCGTTGTCGTTGTCGGTCAGCCGCCAACTGCAGCAACATCTGTGTAATTTGTTATGGGATGCTGTGGCCAGCCACGCCCTCTTACACTCACACACGCCCCCCACTCACCCACTTGACTACAAAAAATCGATCGGCATCTGCATACATTTTTCGCCGTAAGCCACAGGAACAAGCGGCAAATGTCGAAAATGAAATTAACAAACATGGAAAAAAGTTGAAGGGAGAGCTGAAGTAAATATTCACTCTGAAACAATAAAAATGGCATTAACAAGCGCTGAGCCAGACGGGAATAAGGGCTTAAAGGAAGCATACAAATGGCATTTATCACAATTTGCACGTATAATTAATTAGTTTTTTGTTGCGAGCAGTGCAAACAACGTCTCGAAAATTCCGCATTCCAAATTCAAATTCAATTTGTATTCGAATTTGAATTTCATAAAGCAACAGCAAAAAAAAAAAAGTATAAGAAAACAAAGAACTCGAGCTGGTTATGACGCCAACTGTGGAATTTTGTCCTTCAACTTCAACTTCAACTTCACTTCAAATTTCTCGAGGGCTCTTTAGGGGCATTCCCGTGGTGGGAGGAATGCAGGGGGCTGCATCGAATGTTGACCAACATAGAATAAATAACGACGACAAGCCAACAACAATCACAGCCATAACAATAACTCGGTCAACAGTCCGGCCCAAGTATGGGCGACAATTGAAGTCCCTGCAATTAAGAAACCACAACTACATACATATATTTCCCCCCCCCCTTCACATCCTCTCCGTTGCGTTGTATCTCGCACTCTATTTTCTATTTTCGTGTACTGTTTGTTTTACCATTGTAAATCAATTAGTCAAGCCTTCAGTTACTGCCAATAAATAATTCACCTTTCGTACCCCATTTTTGCTTATTAAATTTAAGCTTAAAATATTGTATTTAGCAGCTGATTTTGTATTATTTTATTTCGTTGCACTTAAAACCTTTGCACAATCATTTTGTGATGCAATAAAATGCATTTTCTATGCGACAGCAAAAATCACTTAGCTGGCAATTAAATTCTTCGTGCCGCAAAAAATAAAAGCTGCCAGTGCATTAAAATTCATTTTAAAAATCGAGTAAACTTCATTGTTTACAACTTGAAAATTGATTTTAGTTATTTAATTATTTAAAACTACAGGCAAAAAGCCGGCAAAAGCTAGTAAAATGTTTTGTTTGATTTGTAATCTGATTTTAGTAATTTCAAATATGCATGTTAATTAAATTCGTGTGTGATTCATTGTTTAAAATCTTTATCTAAATAAAAGCATTGCAAATTGAGACACAAATTCGTAAATACAATTATTTGTTGAACAATTTGCAGTAGTTTGTTAGTTCCTGCTTGGTAAAATGTATTTAGTATAATATTCACTTTCTGTGCTAGGCAATTGATTCAATTAAAACGCTTCTATGGAAAGTCATTATTTGTTTAATTAAATATAGCTTGTTATTTTGGTAACTTCCAAGAAAAGACACCATCAATTTTCCCGCACTCGACACTGAAATGTAAATAAGCAGTTGGATTGGGAAAAAGCTAAAATTATAACAGAATCATAGGCCGGCAGCCAAATGGTTGGTTAAGTGGATGGCTTTTGAGTTGGTGCTTCCCGCAATTATAGAGCAGCGGCAAACAATTGTTACAAGCAATCCAGGTGAGCTAAAGTACCCGCCATTATAATTCTCTAATGGCAATTCGCAATAATGCAAATACTCGCACTCCACTCGACCTCTCAGTCCCAAGTCAGACCAAGTACAGCGCCGATAAGCCGAAAGCAAATTTCTAAGTTGTTTTTTTGGACAGCCATGAGAGGGGTGGGGCAGCCAAGAAGAAGAGGGAGGGGAGGGGGCACGTTGAAAGCAGGTGCCATTGGCGGCGACGTCCATTGCGCGGCGCGTTTTTCCCAAGCGAAGGCAAAAGAAATGAGAAATGAAATAAAAATTTGCATACAAAAAGAGTGCGAGAGAGCAAAAAAATGGTAAAAACCGAAAGTTGTGCGGAAGTTGTGTTGTATGCGAATTTCGCATGGGCGCACGCCAAAGTGGGCGTGGCCGTCCGCCATACGCCGTAAGGTGTAATGACTGTAGAATGTCGTAAATTTTTAAATTACTTTTGGTTTTTCGCTCCTCCTTTCCGCTTCACTGCACTGTCTTCACCTCTCCGGTGTAATTTGTGTGTCAGTGTGTGTGTGGTTATTTCAACTTGTCCCGGTCAGATAGGTGGCCTCCACAAACACACACATGCACATAGCTGCTGGGAATTTCCGTTGAAGTGGTAAATTATGAGCCACGCACCAGCAAACGCCGCCAATTTGAGACAAAAAAACACACTCCTAAGCCAAGTGCGCCTCCGCCTTTTATTAACTGAATGTTAAATCTATTGTCGCGATTGAATAGCGAACACTACACTACAAACACACACACACAGTTGAACAGTCACTCACACAGACACAGCGCAGGCGCAAATGAATGTCAAACGCTGGCGATGGCGACGAGCAGCTTAAACAATTTAAAGCAATCAAAAACTGTGCAAAAAAATAATAACAAATGCGAAGAAAACAAATAAGAATGCACACGCAGGGTATGCTCGACGAGTAAATACCTTGCAAGTAAAATAAATACAACAGAGTTGTGTATAGATGAAGATAACTTTGCATATTAAGTATACGCAACTTATGCTGCAGCAAAGCATACAAAATATTAATGAAAACATTAATAATATATAAGAATAGTGAATATAGTTTGTAGCTGGAGGCATATAGCTAATCACGCATATATATAACACAAGATTATTAATTAGATTTCACTATTTTTCAATCAATTGAAAGTGATGATGAAAAGCATTAAAATGCTTTGTCACTTATTAACCACCTAAGTCAGCCCCTTTGTCTGGGCACCCACAGGGTATACAAAGCAACAACGAGCACTTGGCGAGACGTGTAGCAAGTGAACCGACACCGACGCCGACGCCGACATCGACACCGACACCGATGATGTCAAGCCCAATTTGTTGGCTATCGGAGCACCCGTGACCAGGCGGCCACTCAATGTCATACCCATTTTCAGTTCTCATCATCAGCCGCATCAGTTGAGGGCGGCTCAAGTACAGTTACACGCACTTGTGACGTGCTCACTTTGCCAAAACAAATAGATAACGAGTGCGCCTGCCCCACTTCGAATCTGTAGAGATTGATCATATTGTTACATCGATAGAATCGCTTGCCGCCTTTGTTGGCAGCCCGCCCAAATATGCCGACTACAACAACTGGAGCTGGAGACCGAACCATTTGACACGTAATAGACGCTAACTGAACGGCGCCTTCGTGTCGCACACATCATGCAAATTAATATTAATTAAGCGTGTCTCAATTTCCGTTGGGCTTTTGTGCTTTATTTTGCAGCCTCGCACAACTCGATGTCGGGTAATCGAGATGAATGGCAAAGATTAGACAATGTGTTGAAGTCTGTGTGTTGTTTGCTTTGTATTTTCGACCAAGCACTCGTTCAGCGGCTCAATCTCGAGTGACGCACAGGCCGAAGGGTCGAATTGTGGTGACGAAAGCAGCGACAAAGGTTTCGGGTTCGGCCCAAATCTCAGTTATCAAAAATTAACTATGATTAGAGCTGGGGGTGTTGAATGAAATTGGATGCCCTTTTCAAATTTAATTTAAAGGGTTATGCAGCTAAAAATAGTTTTGTTTACTTGCTATATTAAAACTTTCATCCACACTTTGGCATGAAATGGCAACAATATTAATGAAAAATATTAATAGTTTTTCTCTATGCGGCCGCAAATCAATTAAAAATTACTCATATTTAAGCAGAGCTACGAGCAAATTTATAGATTTCTTTGGTCTGGACTGGGCGTCTGTGCATTAGCATTTTTAATTGCTTCATTTGCGATATGGTATCTAAAAATAATCCTCAGAAAGGAAAACAAAAATATGGTAAAACCAAAACACGCAAGGGCCTGCTAATTGAAGCCCCAATCTCCAATCTCCAGACACCGAGGGAATACCGCAGCACGTCAGATATAATAACAACAAAGAAAAGCCCACTGCAAGAATGCTCAGCCATAAGATTTCTTTGTATGGTACTTAGCATTGTTTATACTCATAACCATCAAGGTGGTACTTTGACTTCTTGTTTGTTGTGTGCTTCAGAGAAAATTAAATAATTGGCCCAACTGTAATTAAACAACTGCCGAAAGATGTAAACGTTGAAGAGTCGAAATAAGCGAAAACGAACGAATCATTTTTCTATATTTTAATATACATATATTGAATTTCCAACGAAAAGATAATTTCCAGAGCTTATTCATCGTCAAATAAATTGCTAGAAAGCTGCTGGCAAATTTGCCAAAAGGTGTAATAATTAATTCGCTTATTCACAAAGTGTTGGTACAAGTATAAATCAAGCCAGAAAAAAAGGTATATGCCATTAATATATATCTCAGCATATAACCAAATAATTTATGAGAAAATGCCATATAAATCTTGCACACAAAACGCAGCCCAAGTAAACGATGATGGAAGTGTGAAGCAGCAAATTTCAAGCGAAAGCAAGGGGAGACCTACCCCAAACACAGACGCTCACACACACACACACACACACTCACACACTCATGTGTGGAAACAGACAGTTGCAAATTGCGGCTAGTGGAAAGTCTTTCAAGTTTTCTCGCCATCAATTTGCATTCGTTTTGCTTGTTGCATGCAACGTTCAATTTAATTTGCACTTAATTTATTTAAACACGTATTATTGAAAATTATTTATTTAAACGCACCACACACACGTACTTATTGCAAGTGCGAATGTGACTGTGAATGCGAGGTGTTTGTGTGTATTTATAGCGCATTTACGGCGTGGAGACATTGCCCATGTTTTATTTATAATATTTTGTTTAAGTACAATGAGCGAACGCACTGGCATTGAGTGTTTACACGGCTGCCTCGACTGCCTGACTGCGTAGCTGTGTGTGTGTCGTAGATATGTAAATATATTATTACAATAATACATGCTTAACGTCTGGGCAACAACAACAAACAACAGCAAACAACAAGCATAAGGCTGCACGCCTATTTGCCCAGCAATAAAGTCAATTTAGTTAGTGCGGCACAAGCTTCATTAAGTGCAGCCAGACGCGCGACATCGTCGACGGAACAGACAAACCCCTAACCTGCCCCCTCCCCACTCCCCCCACGTCCCTCTGTTGCAAACCCTACGGGCCACTGCTAACACAATGCCCCTGCAGCAAACACTTAGTCTGCTACACAAGTACAAATATTTGACGTTGTTGCTCCTTACTTTTCTGCGCTTCTCCCTCTCTCTCTCTCTCTCTCTGCCACCCACACACTTTCCTCCCTTCACCCATCGCCCTTTGTTGTATATATTTATTTGTTGCGTGTGAATGAGCGCTCAATTTGCTTGATAAGACGATGGCGACGGCGACGACATCGTTGACGTTAACTGAAGCTGCCTGCCGCTTGCCGAGAGTATCTCCCTATCTATATCGGTGTGTGCTAGTGTCTGCTTGTGGGTGTTGCAAGTGGCAGGGAAAGCGGTGGCAAACACTGCACAAAATTTGATAATGCCCTTTGCCAGATTCGACATTAATTATTAATATTCCATTTAGCAAAAAGCTTAGGGAAATCGTCTTCAACAAGCTTGCCATTGTCAGCAGCAGCGGAAGCGCTCAAGACTCAGAGGAAGCGAGAGACTCAGCGAGAGTGAGAGATAGAGATGGAAGAACGTATTTGCCATACACAATCTTAGCATTAATTAGAAGACGTTGTGGGCGCAATATTTTATACGCCAGGCGCAAATGAAATTGACATTTCAGCAGGTAATTGACTTGTTGAAATCTCCCAGATAAAAGTGGATTTGGGCATTTGAATTAGACACTTCTTAAACTCAATGAACACAGTAATTTGAAAAAAAAATAGACAGGTTTAAATAAGATGTGATGCAGACATTTTTACTTGATTTAAATGGACAAAACACTGTAATTTGCAAAGCGCCTTAGGGAAAATAAAGCAAGTTTTTACAATGCAAACGAATCACACTTCGCTTCCCTATCTATGCAAAGAATGTCGCTGAAGTTCACATGTAAATTCACTTATTCAACTTTTGTTTTACCCCTTTTTGCCAAGGTTCGCACTTGAATATTTCGCTCAGTGCACCATTATGTCTCGGTTTTAGTATGCAATGCAAAGTTTTGTGCATAATGTGCGTTTAATAAGGCAGGCGGCAGGCGGCGTTTGAGAAGTTTGGGAAGCTGACAAAATGTAACACATACGACATGTGTGCGGCACGTCATATGGCATTGTTAAGGGTCTGGCAACAATCCCATCTGATTATGATTGTGTGCGTGTGCGGTGTGTATTTTTATTGGGCAAAGGGCTGTGAAGTGAAGCTATGCTGGGCTGCCTTGAAACTGCTGATTGCTGTGTGACACAGTCGCTTCAGTGACATTAACAACGGCATCGATGGCACATCGACATGCACATCAAGCATACGACCCGTAGTACAACTCGCACTGCGGCTTATAGACAAAACAAAAACTTACATCGAACGCAAAAACAGACGCGCACGTTTGCATATATATACATTTATATATATATATATATATATATAGGCAGTTGTCGTTGTCGCTGGTAGTTCTCTAGTCGTTGTCTAGCACACGTAATACGCTTTAGTTTTGCAATAGGTATTTGCGCAAATAAGAAAGTGGCGAGCGTAAAAGTGAAAATAAATAAACAAACACACAGTATTACGAGAATGAGAATAATGTGTGTAAGCGCACAACACGGGCATGTTTATGAGAATGCGACTGCGAATGAGAATCAGACTGAGACAAAGACTGCGAATAAAGAGGCGCAAGAGTCAAAGACTTTTTGCTTTCAGGTGCGTGTGCACTTTTCCATAAGCGTAAAACGCCAATTGTTATGCCTACAAACACAAATAAAAGTCTCAATGGCAGATGATGTAAGAAATATTTGAAAAATTCACAACTTATCAAAAAGAAAATGCGAGAAATGCGAATCTGTCGTTCACTGTCAAACATCATATTTACCTTCCAATTGATTTGGCACAAACACATTATGAAATCCGTTGTCGAGATGTAATCAGCTTATCCACTTCCCCCCAAATAAAAAAGATGTATGAGATATAAGCTTAGTTACGTGGTCGAGTGAGTCGGGCAAAGTCGGCCAACGGAGCAGACACTTGCTTTAACTGCTTTAAGGTACTTAGAATTTCGCAGCGAGTTCGCTGAAAAAAGATCATCAGATCGCGCACAACAGGTTTATAGCGCACACATTATTTCTACATTTCTTTTATATTGCTTTTGTTATTTATTTATTTCCCTTTTTTCTTTTCGCACTTTTATTTTGTAATCTTTTGCCGGGGCAAAAAAGCTGTTGCTAGTTGCGAGTTGCGGGCTATTGCCCCACAGCGCATTACGTTTGATTATGTCTCTATACAGCCGAAGCGTGTATGCGTGTGTGTGTGTGTGTGTGTGTGTGTAGGTGTGTGTAACGATGCCCGGGTACTACGCCTTATAAATCGTGAATCGCTTCGCCCGTTTTGTCCATTTCCCCCTTTTTACCACAGCGATGGACAACGATGCCGACGGCAGCAACAGTCGCAGGAAGGAAGCTTCAAGACACGATTAAATCAGCAAATAAAATAGCAAGTGAATGGCAAGAGAGCAACAGCAACAAGAAATTGAAGGCAGCTTGAGCAAAAAAAATTACCGCATGCGAATGCAAACGTTGCAGAAAATATACACACACCGAAAAAAGGCAAAAAAAAAAAAAAAGCAAGAGCAACAACAAAAATTATAATAGTTGAAGGGCGGAGTGGAGCAAAAAGCGGGCGGAAGACAAGAGCGAGGGAGAGAAAAACAAAGTGTGAGCTGAGCGAATGCAAACAACGCCAACGAAAAAGCAAAATAATCGAGGGGCGAATCAAGGAGCTGCACTAGCGAATACCCTGTAACGTAAACGACGAACTTAAACTTCAAGGGTTAGAATTAAATATGAATGCTCAAATGTCGAAATAATAAACTGAGAACAACAATGAAGACATTCTAATTAAATTTAGTAAATGCTCTGCTAACAAAATGCCAGATCACCTCAATTGATAATGTCCCGCATGAATAGCAGAGCATACCCCAGCACTCGATGCGACTTGCGAAACGGTATCAAAAGTAAAGTCAATGAAAATGTTGAGAAATGAATTTTTTCAAACCAAATTTGTTATGAATAAGGTGGGTAAGCAAAAAAGAAGGACGGAAAACAGCGCTAGATATTTGTAGTGTGTGCACAAGGAGATAGTGATAGAGAAGTGGAGGAAAAGAGAGACGAAGGGACAAAAGCAAACTGCGCTGAATGTGAGCGACTAAGGTCGACTTTTTGATTGAATGCATAGATAAATGAAGGACAGACAGGTTCCATCCACACCGGATGGAAAATTGATTACAGCATGTGTGCAGAAATGTAACACAAGGGAGGAACTACAAACATACATAGTTATAACAATATACACAAAGAGTATTGAATCGGTTATAGAGGGAAGGAGATAAGCGAGCAAATTGCAACACATCGTGAGCGTGTCCAAATTCCTTATCACCGTGAACATATTGGCACATAAAGTTGTATCACTGTAGCTGCTGCTGCTACTCGACAATAAAAGAGCAACAAAGTGGTAATTAATAAAAGTGAGTGCCGTAATTATAAAGACATTACCACTATGTTATATCAGCGCCAGCGTAAGATGTAATCTGCAGATCTGAAATAGACACCACTTTGTAGCACTTTTTAAGGGCCTTATGCACACTTAAGAGTGATACGAGAGAGAGAGATAAAACCTCAAGAATAATAAGAGACTGATTAAGAGCTGCTTTAAAGCTATATAATCAGATATTATTTGTGGTAATAAGCTTAAAACTGGCAAGATAAAGTAATATAGAAAGTAGATAAAAATTAAAACTACAAAAAAAGGAATTGCAAAGGGATGTGAATAACAAAGTGAGCTGGGAACTGAGGACATTGTGAGTCTAGGAATAATAGAATTAAAGCGATAGAGAAAGGATTGCCAAACAAGGCGAGAAATATGCAATTAATTGAGAAGTGAAAGAGATTTCACAAAGACGGTCGCCTTGCATAAACGCAGTCGCTGCAATTTGTTTATATATCAATTTATTTAGCTCAATATACACATAAAAGAAAGCAGTAAAAGCAGCGACAGCTTTAAATTCACTTTATGGCGAATTAAATGAAATTTCAATTAAATGGTCATTAAATGCGAATCACCAGCCTTATTGTCCGAGCCAACAATTAAAATATTTCAATGTGCTGAGAATTTTCATTCCAATTTTCATGTCAAGCGAAGATAGCAAGCATAGTGCATACATATATTTAATATTGTCTTTGTATACGAACAAGTTATGCTGCCTGTCTGCCAGACTGGCAATAAATTGCAAGGGACGCGGGCGACGGGGCAGAATGGAAAGTGCGGAGCCACTGATAATACCAGTATAATAAAGAGGTATCAGGTAGGGTACCGGCAATCGCATTATGTTTGCCATCTTTTGGCCAATTACGCAGGCAGTTCAAATGGCATTAGCCACACAGAAGCCACAGAGCAACGGAAGCTACAGTCACCGTCCACTGTGGCCAACAACAGGCCAATTAGACTTCAATACGCCGAGCGCGCCTAATCAAGACCTGGTCAAAATAAATTCAAGAGCCACCTCAGCTCAACCCCCGCCCGCGCCTCCGTCTCAGCCCCCGACCCACCTTACACAAAATGAAGTTACGTCTGGTGTTTCACTGTCGCTGCCTGCCATTGTCAGAAAGTTCCCCTCCCCCGCCGCCAATAACAATAGAACACAAAGCAAAAAAAAACACTTTGGAAAATCATTGTCTAAAAAGCAGCGAGCAAATTGCGGCTCCAGCTTGAAATTGAGAGCAAGATGGAAAAGATTTCATTCTCTGACTTTACTATATATATAATATACACAAGTATTTCTGCTGTTTTCGGTTTTGGGTTTTTGTTTTTGCCCCGTTGACAGACAATTCACTCGCACTGCTAGTTTCCCAAGCACTTTGCCAGGGAGAGAGAGAGCTCGGGGTGCAGGAGGGGAAGAAACATTTTTTATAGCAAGTCAAAAACCTATTAATGCTCAGCCAGCGCGTTCAACTTGTTACAATTCTTTACGTTTGACTCGCTTCTGTTTTTTGTGTGAGTTTTTTTCGTGTTTCCGTTTGTTTGCAAACTTATTTGTAATACCCCGCACAAGTAATTTGATTGAGGGTATATGCGGCAATAGAGAAGTTAAGACTAAAGAATGTTAAACTAGAACTTGTAATGCATGAAGCAGATGAAGTATTAAATCAATTAAATTAAAATATATTACTACTAAAGTCAGAGCTTATCAATTAATTTTCTTTAAGTGTTTTGCATTTTTAGTTTGTTCAACAAACAAAATAAATCAATTCAATATTTGGTATTGAGTAATTTAATTTGTTTAACTTTTAATTATTTTGTCAAACTGAGGAACTATAAGAGTCAACTATAATTATCTACGACTCAATTTATAATTAGCATATCTTCACTTTGATTATTGCCTTTTCCTGCAACACTCACAAGTTCGCTCATGTTAGCAATCTTGTCTGTCCAATTCAATTAATGCTATCATTTCAATTATCTACCAGGGTACTGAGCTAGTCACTCCTCGGTCTGTCTGCCATTATTATTTATTTTCAACTATTTCCGCTAGTCTGCTGCTCTGTGTGGCTTTTGCATTAGACTCGTTGCCGCTGTTTTGGGTGCTCGGTTCGAGTTCTTGAGTTCGACTTCGCGTTCGCGTTCGAGGTTTTGGTCTCCTGTCTATCTAACTGCGGAAAGTCAGTCTCTGACTTTGACTGCCGTACGAATTTATCAGCGCATAGCTGAGTGTCTCTGTGTATGTGTCATATGGCGCATTGTTTGACATGGCTTTAATTTTGTTGTCTTCTTTTTTTGTATTTCACAAAAAGAAACGAACGATACAAATTGCAGTTACCGTTGGCCCTTCAGCTCCCAACTGGCCCAACTGCTCAACTATTCGATGGTTCGACGCTTCGACTGTTTCATTGTTCGAGCTGTATACAATATTTGGCACTGTGTCGCAACTTCAATCGATATGTGTGGCAGCAATAACGGCGTCAAAATTTCATAAATAGCTTCATGTCAGTTGAAATTTTTGACTTTTAACTGTGTTTTTGACAAGTTGCCTCTGGTCGTTTGGTCGCTTGTTGGGGCTCTCTATCGCCGGGGCTCTTGTCAATTGCCAGCACTACACGGGGCCAGGCCCTGAATCAATTTCAATTAGGGTAAGTAGAGCACCTGCCTGACTGCCTGCCTGCCTGCTGTTGTGGCGTACGTTGGCCAATAATTAAGCCGCGTGCCATTACGCTTTGCTGGCCAGGATCATTTCGCTTAATTCAATCATCTCGGCCGCGGGCGTCGCATCAAGTGGACATTGGCACGCTGGCGCTGAGCTGTTTTTGTCGGTGGAACTGTCTTGGCCCACTGGAAATAATCACCGGAAATCTGTGAGCGGAAATGGATGTAATAATGGCACCCCAAAAAATGGACGACAGCCGAGAGCGGCAGGCAGCGGTCGCATTTAGCCAAACAAAGTGCTGGCAGCTCTGCAAGTGCAAATTCAAGTCCACGACCGAATCCAAGTCGAATTCCGGGCTCCGGACCTTAGGCAAAGCGCCATTCGGCATGCCAACGGCTCATTAATTTGTATTCATAAATTACGCTGGACACTCGGAGGAGCCTAAACGTGGCAGAGAGACGGGAGACGAGAGGCGGAGAGGCGACAGTTGAATACCGGCACATGGCAAAGTGGAAATCAATGCAGTTGCCTCTCATCAAATCAAAATACTGAGAAACAAACACAAGTCTAGATTTTTCAACTCATCGACCCCAGCGGGTTTATCAGAAGTGCGTCAGGCAATTGGGGCATTAATCTTCGCATTGATAAGAACTTATCGAAATGCACGTGAACTGCCACAAATACACCGGCATTAATTATTCTTTTTTTTCGTGAGGGGGAACTTCGATTTGACATATGTTTCATCACTTAATGTGCTGCCCCCGAAATCACAGATTCTTAGAATCTCAAACTTGCACTCAAATAATCTTATTAAACGCATTTTTTGCATTCTTCCCAGAATTACTGGGAAAAAGAAGCGATTAAAGTATATTAGATTATGCGAATTGTTTTGCGCAATTTTTGTTATTTGCTGTCGAGTCATTCAATATATTGTAATTATTTAGTTCGTATAATTTCTCGTATTCTTGCTTTCTTCAGACGATGCCTAAAGTTTCTCTAGAATTTCGTACATGAAGCTCTGCCGGACGCAATTCTGCAGAAATCGACACCACAAAAATAATTTCTAGACTAAGATGCTGATATTTGAGCGCCTGTAATACCAAACGATATTAGAACTGTGCGATCAAATTTAAATCGATTGGTGAGTGATAATGCACCAGAATTGTCCCCAAGCTTATATACATATATCATAAATAAATAATTATTTGAAAAAAGTGTTCATTTAAGCTAAGCATAATGGAAACAAGCTAAATACATTTGAGAATTGCACTCTGATTATGAAAATATGAAAATATGGCGGTCGTAAATATTTTTTTGCTGCCTGTTACAAACATTTCAAAAGTTAAGTCTATTTATGCAAGTATCTCATTTAATAAGCAAGCAATATTTTTATCTAAGCACTACCCAAAAAACTAAAACCCGGTGTATAAATCAATGCAAATCCCAAGAGCTAGAGTACATAAAATTATCAACATGAAGCAGATTTCTTGGGACTCAAGTTATATGTATATATTAAGACGAGTATCTCATCAAATATGAATAAATGTAATGGGTATGCATTATTTAACCACTTGCGAAAATAGTCCAAGTACCCATATATATTTGATTGTGACTCCCCACAACAAAAAAGAGTGCATAAAAGTATTAAGATAGAGCGCACTTCTTGGGGCTTAAGATCTTTATCTTGCGAGGTGCTTTAGTTGCGTATTTATTTAGCTACCGAAATATGAAATGAACAATAAACATTAATGGCGTGCAGAAGCACAAGCAGAAGCAGAAGCAGAAGTCCATAAAGCGTGAAATTAAAGTGTTGCTGAATCGAAATGCTTATTGAATGTTGGCTTGCCAATATATTACGCATACGCAGCGTGTGCGTGCAGCGGTTTTGCGGCCTGTCGAATATAACAGTTTGAACATTCAATCAAATGTCAATGCACATAATTGTTGCCACTTATCAATGCGTTGACTGCCGCAACGTCTGTGGCATGGTTCGCTGCAGATAAACGGAGCCAAACATTGCCCCAATTACCTACAGCAGTCGAGAGCGAGACAGAGCGAGAGAGAGAGAGAGAGAATCACATACACACATATGCTTTTATCTAACTCTCCCCCGACACTAAGCTCCGAGACGACATTCACTAACTTATGCTGGGAGCAGTAGCAGCCAAGCGGGAGGAGGCAGTGGGCAGGGGGCACTGAGGAGGGGGCGGCTGCTGCGACAGGCGCATGGCTTATAATTCAATTAATTTTAATATGATACTCGCATGATACGAGTCCGAGTGGCGAGCGCACACAAGCACGAGGAGCAGCGTCTTTGAGTTGGCGGCTGATAACGCGAACGCGCTTTTTATGCATTTCTGCCTGCCGCAAATTGTGCACAATTAATTTTGCATTTTCCGACTAAATAAAAGCAGCGCGCCATGCCAAAGATGCAAATCAAATCAACAACAAATTGCAAGGCAAATAAACAAACAAAACAAAACAATCTCTGCGGGGGCAGCTTTTGCTTTTATTTTTGAATTTTCGAATTGTTGAAATTTTTATTTGCACTGCAGTTTGTGCTCCTCTGTCACTGGGGCACAACAGCGGCCGCTCAATCGTGGCGTGTATGTGTGTGAGTGAGTGCGGGAGGAACGCGTGTATCTGTGAGATACGCGATAAAAAGCTTAGCAGCTGGTATTTACCTTCTTTGCTGTCGCCGTGTCGCCGTGTCAGCTGCCACATGCGCTTCTTCCAAATCGCCAGCACAGATCACAAAATGCAAATAACAATAAAGATGCGTTCAACACTTTTTCCTCTGCTCCACTTCCCTTCGCCGCTTTGTCTTTTATTTCTGTATTACACGTTCTTTGCTTTTCTTTTCTTTTTGTTTATTGTCTTTTTGTCTAAATAAAAAATCACCGCTGACCGTTGACCGCTGTCCACTAGTAGAGCAGTAGTACTATTTAGCTCGGTTCGCGTTTGTGTAGCTGTTTAAACCGTTACGTTGCGTTCTTAACGCGCCGCATGAACTTTTCAAACTGAGGAGACCTGCGACCACGCGCGAGCGAACCCAACACGACGCCGAACCCGAGCACGAAAGAAAATGCCGAATGCCGATGTCGCTTTCGACGTCGACGTCGACGTCGCGTCGCGTCGCGCCGGTCGCCGGCAGCAGCGAATGCTGCAGTAGAAGCAGCAGCCGCTTGTGCCGTGCAAAACAAACAGGGGAGGGAAAAGTGGGCGTGGGATAGCACTCAAGGTTCTTGAGTGAGACTCAAAATGTTGAGCACTTTTTCTAATGGCGCAAACGTTATTTTCCAACAGATTAAAAGGGCTGATAAGCCCAAAAATTTGAAATCAAATCAAAATATTTAAATCGTTAAACGCTATACTGGAAAACTGGAAAGCTATAAACATGAATATGTTAATTGAGTCAAGCTGCAATAGATGAGAAGATGAGTCAGTTCACAAGATTAGAAAATATACTCAGACAAAAGCAGACAAACGTATACTTAATATTAAGGTTTGTATAATTGAGGAAAAAATGAATAGATTTTAATTGATCAAGTCAAAAGATAATAATCAGAAACGCATATTCAACACTTTATATAATTAAAAAGAAATTGTATTTCGTAGCAAACCATTCACATTAACTATCAGACAATTATAAAGCATTGTCCAACAGTGCGATATCGCAATTTACACAATTTGCACTCACTTGTAATTAACACTTGGCGCTAATAGAGAAACCCACTTTTAAATTTCATAAATATGTTATTACAGTTTATTGTATTGCATTTATCAAGTGTCACATTTTGTATATATATTTTTATATTTCGCATATTTCGGTTTTGGTTTATTTCAAAAATAAGCTTCTTTTGCACAGTACAAATACTAGTTGGGTGTGTGTAAAAATACAATTAAATCAATAGATATGCCATCATTAAGCGAATTGTAAATTAACAAATTAAATTTTGTTGCATGGTTGGCATGTTAATAAATAATAGTTGTTGTGTATGTTTTGTCCGTAAACACTTGGAAAAATCACATTTTCAGCTGCTGCACTGGTTTTTAAGCATCGTTTTCTGTTCTTTTCGCAGTTTTTCTCTTCTTTTTTTTTGGTTTTTGGCATTAAAAGCATCCCGTTGTTTAACAAATTTAACAAAATCTTAATCTAATGACTACAAGTAGGCACATTATCGTGTGGGAAGCACAATTAGCTGAAAAAGTAGACCGAGTCAAGAACGTTGCGCAGATCAAAGTCACCCTTCTGTGGCAGCTGTCGCAGGGTGCGATTCAGCTGCCGCTTCGACAGATCCTCCACAGAGCCGTCGTTGGTAAAGTCGCTGCAAATACAATTGTTTAAAAAAGTGCTCTGTATAAAGAAGTAGTTCAGTGCAACTCACTTGTCCTGGAAGCTGTAGGTGTGTCGCATAAACTTCGACAGCTGCTCGAGTATGGGCTGCGAGTGCAGCGCCACAAACTGCTCGCGACAAGCGCGATTCAGTTCAGGCACCGTGCACGCATGCGTCCAGAAGCAATCGTGCACCGAGACAAATGTGAGGCCCTGTCGTTCGCACTGCAACGAGGTGAGCATCATGTGCGACGAGTCCAGCGAGTGTATGAAGTTGGGCGGAAAGGCGTTCTTCTGCTTGAGAATGTTGGGCCGTTCGTAGAGATCCATCGACATGTTGTTGTTCACACGCAGACCATGGCGTGGCATATGCTTTGTCTCCTGGCGATTGTACGGCTGCACCACCGGCAGACCCAGCGGCGTCACCCACTCGACATTCTGGCTGCAGACGCCGGCAATGAGACGCGCGCATTCCGTGAACCAGTCTTGAATTTCACGAGTCGACGTGAACATCTCACGCAGGCTCTCAAACGTTTTCGTCGTCAGATACGTAGATGCAGGCCACACCCAGTCCTTGGGGAAGTCATCGATGTCCTTCAGCTGTCGCGCAATCTGCAGCCGAGCTCCGTAGCGTGTCACGCCGTACACCGTAGTCATCACCGTCTGCTTGATGACCTTGCGTCGCACGAATCCGTCCAAGACGGCCGCCACATGCAGCCCGTTCTTGGCGTCCGTTTTGCGTGTGCGCTCCACCAGCGCCGCCACCGCACTGTACACATCCTGGGGTATGGCCGATGGTGCCAGATTAACGCTGCAGGCGCCCGCCTGATCGCGACCCAGCGCCGCATAATGCTGCAAGCCGTTGCACGAGCCGTCCTGGTGGATGGGAAAGCGACTGAGGTAGGCGCTGGGATCGGGCGAACGTTGCACATTGGCGATTTCCATGCAGCACGCTAGCGTTTGCCACGGTTCGTCCGACTGGGACCACCACATGCGACCAGTGAGTGGATTGTCCGCCGAGTCGAGTATCTCGGGCATAATTTCCTCGGCGTACAGCAAACGTTCGCGCACAGAGTCGCGTTTCTTGAGGCCCGTCAAGTTGATGCAGTGCAGCTTCAGCCAGCTGAAACCATCGACGCCGAGTGGCTGGGCTTGATCAAAGATGAGCATCGAACGCGCCAAATCGGAGCCCAAGTGATTCAAATGCGGCGGCACCGGATAAACGCGTCCACGAAAGTCCATGTTGTGCGGCAGCCAGAAGACCTTGTCGCGGTACTAGAAAAGTGAGAAATAATCAGCTAAGAATATAAGAAACAGGTGAGATGAGTTGCTTACATGCTGTGCCAGCGACAGGCGATAGAGTGCATCGCACCACAAACTGTACATCTCGCCCTGTTTGCGTCGATGGCCGAGCTTATCCCTGAACTGCTTGGCACGCTCCGCAGCCGACACGGGGTGCTCGCTGTCATTGTCCGGCGGCAGCGTGGGCAACGGCGGCAGCGAGCTGGGCGGTTGGGGCACATCCAGCTTGGCGTCGCCGCCATTCTGAAACACCTTAATGATGACATCCAGCAGCTGGGTGTTGACACGCCACGGCACGCTGGCCAGCTGATTGAGCGAGTCGAGGGCCGGATAGAGATGTTGTGGATTGGAGGCGTGAATGCGCTCCCACTGCTGCACCGCCTGCTGTGGCAAACGTATTAGATCCGATTTGCTCAGCAAATAGCCGCCGTTGTGGGGCGTACTCCAGGGCTGCGGGGGGCACAGCATGGGCACCAGGTTCGAGTCGAAGGTGAGCGTCTGCTGGCGTGAGGCGCGCAATAAACGCGACAGCACCGGATGCGGTTTCACCTCCTCCTTGACCAGCCGTCCTTGATTGCGAAACAGCGTGTAGAAGGCAGGCAGCAGATTCTGTGGCGTTGTCGCTGAGGCTGCCTTCTTCTGACGCATAATATGCGAATCTATCTTAATGTCACGCACCAGAATATTGTAGAGGAAGCGACCCACACCCGTGAGCACATTGGCCGGCCACGACACCTCGGGCAGATCCATGGAGGGTCCACTGTGGCGCTGTTCGTGCACCAGACGCTGCCACATCTGCCGTGTGTTGTCCTGACTCTTGCCGCTGTCCCAGAGCTCACAGTAAGAGCTGTAGATGTCGCCAACTTTTTCCAGCGTGCCATTGTGCTTCTTCAGTTCGATTTGATAGCACTGCTGCACTCGTTGACCCAGCTCCTTGTACAGCTGACCCACTGTGGGACTGAAGGTCTCGGAGCCTTCGGCCAGCTTGTAGATCTCCTTGATGAGAATCTCCGTAAAGTGGCTCGTCTCTAAGACCTTGAGGTACGTGTAGTAGTTCATGTAGCCGTGCGGCTTAAAGCGCACCTGCGCTCGCAGCGTGTTCAGATCACGCACAATGGCCGCAGAGATTTGCTTGCGCCAAGTCTGCTCCAGTTCCTTGAGCTTGGTGCGCTGTAATGCAATGGTTATTAGAGAGATTGTTAGAAGTATTTATTATTTATAGCTTACGCAGAAGTCGGCATTGGCAAACTGCTTGGTCTTCTCGATCGACTTGATGGTAATGCAGCCATCCAGCTCCACTTGCAGCTGCTCACGTGCCAGCTGCTCCAATTGTGCTTTACTATAACCACGCTTTGAGTTCATGATGCTGCAATTCTGTTGCTGTATTGCATCACCCTCAGCGCCCATGGGTAAAACGTATGCGTTGAGATCGTTGAGCAGTTCGTTGTCGTAACCCAACTGAGGTGGCACATAAACCGGCGTGAAGTCCGGTCGGACACGCCTAATGGCATCCAGCGCTATGTCACGTTGATCCGACACAAACTTCGAGCGGTCCATAATCTGATTGAGCGTATATCCTTGTTGTTCAGCCTTCTCGATGTACTGCTCAATCAGCTGCACATTTTGTGCATCCGATTCAACGCGGCCAAGACATTCGAAGGCAGCTGCATAGGTTTGCTCGCTAAACTGCAGACCATCCTCGCTGATAAGCTTGAATAGCTCTTGGCAGCGATCAAAGTAACCCTTGCCCGCATAGCCGTGCAACAGGATGTTATACAGTTCAATGGAGATGATGTTCTGCTTCTGCGGTATGGTGCTCTTCTTGGCGCGACTGCGATATGCAAAGATGGTGGAGAGGGCGCGATTCAGCATGTTGGCCGAGACGCACACATTGAGATAGGTGACCAGATTGATGCTCAACGCACGCTGTTTGGCCAGACGTTCCTGCTCCTCATTGACGTGCACCTTGGACTTAAAACTGTTAATAGAAAATATTACTATCACTATGTGAGTAGCTTAAGAGCTATATATTGAGTACACACCGCTTTTTGGACTTGGCTGTCACGGCATTTATGTTGGACTGCACACTAGTTTCCTCGACAGCTTTCTGCGGTTGTTCGTCAATGTAAGGCTCAATTGATTCAAAGGGATCCAATAACGTCGACTCCACTGCGAGTTTCGGTGCATTTAAACTAAAAATAAAATCGTATTAGTGCAATAAATTATTAATATGTCAGTATTACTCACCCAAAGCTGGCCAGATCCGCTTCTATGTTGTCGTGCTGTTCATTTTCAAAGCCCTCAATGATGTCCCGATAATTGTGAAAGCTTTTCAGTATCTTATTCACTTCGGTCGGATTCGAAATAAACTTTTTTGTGTACGTATCCCTGCCAAAGAATATCATTGGCCTGTCATCGTACATGCCAGCCTCTAGAATCGAACTGTCTACAGCATCCAAATCGACCTTTTGATATTCGGCCGGCTGCCGTTGTGATGCCTCCTCGCTTTTAAATTTCGGCGCACCGCTGCTTTCTAGTATTAGCTGCTGATACTCCTCCAGTTGTTGCTGTGCTAGACCAGTATAGGGTTTGCCTGTCTTTTGAGCGCGGCGCTCCTCACGAGCACGCTTCTCCAGGATTTGCATTTGAGTTTTCTGTATGAATTCCGCCAATTTTTTTGACTTTAACCGCTTAACACGCGACTTGCGCTCGCTGGCAGTGAGTTCGGTTACTACAAGCAGTTGTGTGCTAGTTTTTTAACTGATAACAATTGCTTATAAGCGGAAGACTTACCTTCCAACAGCTCCACATATTTGGCGTAGCGCGGTTTACGTAAACGTTTCTTTTTAGCCTGCGCAAGGGCATCAGTTTGTGTGGGCGTAGTGGACTGTGTGCGTAAAGCAGTAGTTGCTACAAGAATTGCATATTTAATATATGTATGCACATTTAGTAGTTATTAACTTACTTGCCGGCGCTGGACGGTAGAGCATCTGATAATATTGCTGATATTGTGTCAAATTATGCCCAATGCCGCCGCAATTGCTGCAGCCTGTTGAGGTAGGCGCTGGCAGGCGCATAACACTTTGCACAGCTGCAGCGCGATTAGCGCTCAATAAGCGATACATGTTTGCGAAACAATTGTAACGTTTTATATATAAATTTAAACAATTTTTACACAAATATTTAAAGCTTGCATAATATTTTGTTGTCCATTGCGCGCTTCACGTGTTGGTCTGAATGTGCAAGTGTGACCGCAAGTGAAATACCAAAATATACTATTGCGTGGCCAAACAATATCCCAAAACACAACACTGCAATATTTTGACCCCATTTGTTAAATTAATATTTGATTGTCTTGTCATTTTTAAGCTGATCCGTAAAATAAACATATGTCATTTAGTTTTTCGACACGAGGAATTCCATTAAATAAATTTAAAATACACCATAAATAAGTATTCACACTGCATGGGACTACATCAACGTAAATATCGATAGAACAAAAAATAGTGCTGCCAATTTCGTGTAATTATCGTATTGTTAAGCTATGCATTTTTCGGATGTGCTCAACACTGCTTTTAAAGTTCAACGGTAAATTGTAAGAAAATGGCGCCCAAGCGTGAAAATAAAGATAAAAAGGGCAACACAGATCCAGAAGATGACAAACCGCAGCCACCAAATATATTTCTATACGTACAGCTTGCTAGCATCCGAGAACTGCCAACATCAAGGCATGCGCTGGAAATACACATGGACCAAGGCGGCAGCGTCCTCGTAAAGTGTGTGGAACAATACAACACTGAAGGCATAATATTGGAGGAAGAATTCAAGAGCAGGCCCACATACACCTTGATATTTCAGCAGGATAACTTGGACCGCATCAATCATGCAGCCGACAATCCGCTGATCATCAAACTCTATTTGCGCAAAGTCGAGTTATCCACAAGTTTTATTGGCACCGAAGAAGCCGAAGGAACTGTGGAGGAAGAAGATACAACTACTGCAGAGTCGATAAAACCGCCAATTCCAGATAAGGCAACGAATGATAGTGCAGACCAGAAGATCGAAGTGGATTATTTTCCTGACAATGAGGATCAGCTGTTGCTCTGTGTGGGTTACTTGGATTTAATAAAGCTCTTTGGCCATCATCGTTGCATGGTGCGCGAGGAGCTCTTTTTGTACCCAGTGCCCGGTGTGCCCTCCGAACTACGGTGCACCGTGCACTCCGAGTGGCATCTGTATACGCTGGTACCCATTGCCAAAGAGATCACCTTCACCAATATGGCATTTGTGTCCTTCGAGTCCATCTACAATCTAAAGCAAGACTATATGCTGGATGTGAACACGCTGAATGTGCAGCTCAGCTTCCGTTCCACGCAACCTATTGGACGGAACGAGTACCACGTGATTCCTTGGTGCAACTTCAGCAAATTCACCGAAGAGTGCATTGAGAATCAGCATAACTATCTGCTCTTTGAGTCGTTCAGGACCAACATGAATATTGGAAATTGTTTGGGCCTCACGTCTACCATGGAGGTGGGCACACACCGGCTGTTCCATCAGCTTATGTGTTCCGAAAATTTAGAGGTTAACTTCTCTGACATAAATCCGCGAATCGACAATGCTCTGATCTGCAACACATTTCATCGTTATATTCTAACTCGAGAGACGTCCGACGAGTTGTGCAATGTGTTCTTCTGGCGACGTTATGTGATCTTTGTGGAGATCTTTCAGACAGCAGGTCCGGCTGACGCCAAAGCAAAAGTACCCAAAGTCAGTAAGCAAAAGGTATTCGAGGGTATTCTGGATCCAGCCATTATGCTTTTTCCCGGTGGTAAGTGGCATAAATAAGAATAATTTCGCTTTTTATTTAATTTCAATGATATTTTTTAGTTCAAACGATACGATTTGCTGTGGAGCTCAAGTATTTGGGCGTCCGAAAGAAACCGGTGAAGCCCAAACAACCAGCCACTGTGAGCATGTTAAACCCATCAAAGGAACCACGTTTCACCAGCTTAGATACCGTGGGTGCCACATTTGCCATTATCAAGTTGTGCCTCTTGGCACCGCTGGGAGAGACGTACCATGAACTGAAGGTCTTCCGCGAGAGCTTCCTCGCTCAAAATCGGCTGCTGCATTGCAATCCGTCTCCACCAGATCCAGTAAAACCGACGCTATGTGAATTACAACGGGAAAACTATTTGCGTTTCGATGCATTCGTTCGCGGTACCATCCGCTATATTGTTGACAAGAAGGTGGAGAGCGTCGAGGAGAAACGCAATCATTTCTGCTGTGTGCTGCAGAATCTCACCAACATATTGATGAAGCTGGTGGGCAGTGATTTTAATAATCGCACGCACACCACCTCTAATCAAGAGTTTCGAGTGGGTAGTATTGAAACTATATGTGTAGTGAAGGCATATTTAAATTATGTGTATATTTAGAATGTCTGCTCGGTCGCCTTCAATGAGCTGGAGACGCGTATACACAACCTTCTGGAGAAGATAGAGGACGAAGGCTTTGAGGATCTGATCATGGATAGGCATAAGAAGGGCGAACAACTTTTCGATGGTATGAATGCCATCAAATTGATGAATGCGGTCGGAGATAAGCGCATGGCGAATTTTTTCTATGATAAGGTGAGTCAAAAGAACATGATAAGATAAAGCATAATGTAAAGCTTGGATAATTAATTGCTTAAAGTTAATTGGCAATCCTTCATACTCATAAAATAGACTACCGAGTCAATCAATCAATTCCAAATGCAATCAGCTTCATCTTGGGGACATTCTATTGATCATTATTAATCACTAACCAAGCATTTCAATTAATTGTTATTTTGTATTTCAGGAAAAGGAACACGGTGGGCCACTCTTTGATTTCTATGATCTCATTAACAAAATGGAACAATCCGAGTATGCAGCTGCCAAAGTGTTTTTCAAAACTGCAAAAATACTTTCGCCGCTACAAGATTACCTTACGTAAGTTTTACATCGGCTTTGCTTGTTTGCTTGTTGACCTAGACAAACACAACTGACCGATCACAGCGGTTGGATACGCATATTCATCAACTATGTGGACACTCGCGATGATCCCGATCCCGTCGTCGCAGCGAATGCCAATGAGTGCCTGTTGAAAAACATTACAAAATATGCTGAGACACATGTTCGCAAACTGGATGGTTGGATACTGCTCTATTGCTACTACAAGCACTTCGAATATGCGCCTGGTTTTAGCTATGCACGCTGGCGTCTCGAGGATCAGTTGTCGCATGTGGGACCTAAGATGAATGAGGCCGCTGGACCGCTCAGCATGTGGAGCATTTCGTTGAACGTGAATCCGGAGTGGAGTTCGAAACGTGGCAACATGTTCTTTGTGTGCTTCAAGTTGTTTGTGCGTCTGGGTCTCTACGATTTTGGCCAGGTGATCTTTGATGAGTTGAAGTCGGAGTGCGATGAGATTGATCGCTATTTGATTAGCACGCAGCTACAGATACTGCGCAAGAAGCTCGACAAAGATTTTGAGCCAGTTGAACATGGCGTTGGCGAGGACAACTTCGAAGAGGAAGAGTTGGTTGGTAAAGTGTAGACTGCTATTTTGACAAATTTTGCTTACGTTTGTTTATACCCTTCTCAGTCTCCCCAAGCGGCTTTTGTGGCTCAGGTTAATGGCAACATTGAGTTTGAGCGCGGCAACTGGGAGAAGGCGGCCAATTACTACGAGCGCATTGTGGATCAGCCGCCGGCCCGTGACGGCGAACGTGACAACTATTTGCTAAGCAAAGTGAGACTGGCTTACATATCCTTTCAAATGGGCAACTTCGACCAGACTGTGAATGCGCTAAGTCAACCATTTCAAGGCCAGTTGCTGACGCTCTTTTGCAACTATTGGATGGGCAAGGCCTACTACAGACTGGATGATTTAAACAAGGCACTAGAGTGCTTTATTGCCTGCACCTCGATTGGCGCACATGTGCCTAACATCTGGGGTTTCCTGGCGCTGATTAATCTGCATCTGGGCAACAATGTGAATGCCATTAGCTGCTGGAAATATGCTAGAATTGTAAGTATTTATTGCTATTTTAAGAGTGCTTCATAAGCTGTTAAAGTGGTGCTACAGGATCCGACTAAAACGATAACAGATGAAACGATTTACCAAGAGCTGGATCTAATTGATGTAGACAGCGTGGATTTATATATTGATGGTCCCAGTACAACTTCGTCCAGCTCGTCCACCTTCGACTTTAGCGAGGATGATGAGTGATGTGTTGTGTGTAGTGTGGTTGGCTGCAGTGCAGCTGCACATCAGCTAAGAAATAAATATTGTTTAATGCCGAGACAGCAGCTAAGCAGCAGGCAACATGACATCACGTTCTTAGCTCTTGGCTCGGCATCACTCAACTTGATGACGCCCCACCAAAAAATAATCAGTTGTTATTATGGTTTCATTAGCTGTGGTTACCTTCATGCAGCATCCAACACAACTTGGCAAACTATCGGGTCTTTTTGTGTAGCTGGTAGCTGCTTATTGTTGTTGTTGTGTGGCAGCCATGACTTGTTGACACAAGGTAATGAGACAGCCCACAATTTGCTTGCATAAGACAGCAGCAGCCGACACACACATTCACAGGCGCTCACACACACACACACACACACAAAGAGACATTAGCAGCTGCTTTTTATAGCATACTTTCGAGCGGTGCACAAATGCAGCGTCACAGACTTGCTAGTCAGTAGGCATCATAACATGGGCAGCGTTGGAGGCTTGGATTATGGCGATAAGCTGCCACCAGTGGGCAGCGTCACCAGCAGCACTGCCTTGGCCATACGCAACTCGACAATTATAGCGCATCGATTGTCCATCTACTTACCACAGCTACTGCTGCCCTCAAGGGATCCCCAGAAGGTGAGAGTCCCTAAGAAAATGAAACGCAAAGTTGAACAGAAGTTTGTAAGGCCACAAATGTGATTTCATTTACATGCTTGGCTGCAGCTCATCATGGAAATCAATTGCTATGTGGCACAGTTTCGTGAGCTACTGATCTACATTGGACAAACGCGAGATTCACCCGAGCTGCGCGAGAAGATTCGGCGGCTGCGTCGCAGCTGCGTGGATGCCTGCAAGCATCTGGCACATCTGATTACGCCACAGCCGCGCCATTGTTTGGGCAGTCCCAGCGAGCGCATGCATCTCTCGCTGTTGTTTCTGCTCACCCAGCAGTTTCAGCATGAGCTCATCAAGAGCTATCGCCTCATCCAGCTAGTGCCCTACGACATGACCGACTACTACGGTGAGTTTGACAATCTACCGTCCAAGGATTATAGTTGTGACAAAACACAACTTAAATTCGTTTAGCACCTGCTCGCACTGCGCCCTCTAATCTGGGCAATGTGATTAGCCAGATATTGCTGTGCAAGCAAATCAATCCGGACTTTCAGCAGGAGGAGCTGTGCAGCATCAGCAAGGATGCTCAGGAGCTGAGTGAGCTGCTCGACGAGCTGCAATCACATTTGCCCAACACAACCCAGGCAGGCGATGAGAACGCCGAGCACTGTGAGTAATGGCAGAAACTGCGCTGAATAGCCTAATAATCCCTTGGCTCTCTGTTTGCTCCTGCACAGCCGCTGCTGCTGTCTGCCTGAATGCACCGCCAGCTTGGTATACACAACATCGTCGTCGCAGCTGCCTCAGCCGCAGTCGCAGTCTCTGCTGTTGCTTTCTGCCATCCCAAGCGGGCTCGTTTTAAGCAGCCAACAACACGAAACAGGTAAGTGAAAGCCAGATGGCTTAGCAGACCGCATTATACTCTATCAATGTGAAATGCATTTTGTTTTGCAAGCAACCGAATGGCAAATCGTAAATAACTTCAGCCTTAACTTATCTGCGCGCATGCAGGAAACTCGCGCATAAAGTTCGCCCTGATATTGCTGGGAATTTTCAGCTGTAAAATATCTGTAGTGCTATCAGCGACGAACGATCAGCGTAACATTCTCTATAGATTTAATTATATTTATTTTGCAATCTATATAGCTTATTATTATTAGCTATTGCTGCTATTTACGAAATTCATTGAGATTATGTCGTTTTGTTTATTTATTTTTTTTTATAATTTTCCACTAAATTGGGCAGTCAGGCCACATTTAATTTTTGTATACACACAAACACGACACGAGTACTTTCAGCTGTCACTGTTGCAAACCTGTAGCCAGTCATAAGGAAGTGAATGTGGCACAAAGCAATAACAAATGTGTTTGATTGTAAATTCCGTTAACGCCGTAACGGTTAATTAAGGGCAGCTCAAAGATTTATGTTCAATTTCTCTTAATCCCAATTACCGCATAAACAAAGCCACGTTGTCCGTTGCCGTCTGACATCTGCGGGCTGTTGCCAAGTCGCTGAAAGTGATGAGCGATGTTTGCGTGTTCCACATTTGATGTAACGCTGACACTCGTGTACTATCTGTGGTTGATAAGGACGTAATCCCCACTTGCCGGTGTCTATTTGATTAGATGATAGTGCAGCACCCTCATTCAGCACAGGCCCCTAAAAACTTGATATATAATAGACATGACATTTCACAATTCAGGGTATTTCATATTTTCTTGAATATATTTTAATTTTAAAAATATGCTTTCGTCTTTTACAAAACATATCTCTACATTAAAAATATATGTATAGTATATATAGTATATATATTTATGTGTATATGTATATACTTTATGGAGTTCTATATAGTAGTGTATATATATATAAGGTATAAACTTCTAATATATGTCATATGGATTTTCACAGAAAATCTTCAACTTTCATTTTAGTTGTTTGAGTAATGCTTTCTTCTTTTCCCAATTGTTTTTTTTCCACCATTCTTTTTTCTATTCCTTTCTTTTGCTTATTTGCTGTTTTTGTTTTTGCTTGTGCGGTTTTCTTTTGTTTTGTTTGTTTTGTCCGTTTCTTACAATCGTGTTGAGCATTTTGCATTCTATGGAAGATTCGAATTTTCTTTATAGTTTTTCTGTTTTCTTTTTTCCAACTGGATGTGCACCAACAATTGCTACATAAATTCTAAGTATTGTTTTGTTTTTTCTCTTGATTTGTGCACAACAATGATTTTTTGGCAACAATAACTAAATGTTAACAACAATTATTGTTAGATCGTTGGACTCTTTTTTTGCTTGTGTCTGCTTTTTTTTTGTTTAGCTACAATATTAAATTCACTATTTGTTTACAAACTTGTTTTGTTTTACATTTGTGGCTAATATCACCGTTATCACTGCGCTATGCTTAAACTTTCTTGCGGTTAAGTTCAAGCTTTATGTAGTCTTCTGTGGTTCCTCGTCTTCTTTTTCAACTTCGTATTATGTGATTATTACAGTGCAAACAAATAATTAATTAACTGCTTAACGCTAATTCAACACATTGCAGAACTTATCGTAGAAAACTTGAACGCCGGGTACAAACAACAATCAAAAAATAATATACAAAACAAATAAAAAAGAGTACAAATTAAAAGGCGAATAAACACACTAAGAGTTAAGAACTAAAAAGAGCTTAGAAATTAAGCACTTAAGTTAAACATGAAGTGAGAGATTCCCACTCGCCGCAACCTCGCAAACCTCGCGAGCAGCGAGCAGTTAATGCAGCAATAAAATAATAATGTGGACTTGTGCCATGCCATGTGGCATGTGGCTTGACGGCCTATGGTGGCTTATGGCTGATGATGTTATGCTGGTATGCTGTGTGGCGCCAAAAGGATAATTAAAGGAACACTGTACTGTAAGAACGTCGACGACACGGCGACGCTTCAAAGGCGTGTGATTTTATTCGCCGCCGTTGACGACGTCGTCGACAGCTGCTCCAGGCGCGAACACAGCTCCTGCGCCAGACGCAGTTGATTCGCCGCGGCCGCGGCACATGAAGTCGCCGGTCCATTGCCAGCCACAGGCAGCTGCTGCTGCACTGCAGCGGCCATCGCTTCCGGGAAACTCAGGCAGACACCGACCCAGCGTGCTTTGCTGCAGGCATGCGACTATACAAGGAAGAGAGAGAGAGAGACAATGCACAATTAATGAAATGATTCAATATACATGCACGTATTCAATTTGCTACTCACCATGGCAAAGTCGCGTTTCCATTGCACACCGCACTGTCCATCGCAGAGGGGGCAGGGACGCTCGAGGCTGTAGCCACCGCATTCGCTGCAATCGAGGGAGACATGATCATCGGTCCAGGAGACGCCGCACGTAAAGCAGGAGCCAATGTGCTGGCGCAACTCCTCGATGGTCAGCACGTTGTCCATACTAATCTCCAGCGGGCTGCCGACCAAATCGGGCAACGAGGCAGACAGACCCAAGCTGTGATGACTGCAACGAGAGAGAGAGGAGAACAAATGACGATTAGCAACTAATATGACAGGTAAATAAACGCTACGCTACTAATATTCTAAGATGGGAGCCCCGTGAATCCGCACCTGGACTGCGAGCGAAAGGCAAGCGCACAGGCCATGACCTTGCGCAGTGGGCGGACATCGGCAGTATTCCGACGCTGGCGTGATTATGATAATAAGCAGCAGCGTGGAGAGTAGCGGAGAGAGTGGGGCGCAGTGTGCTGGGGACTGTACTAAGGCAGACAATCACAGCAACAGCGACAGACAGCAGCAGCTTTCGCTCGATCATGTGAGCGCCGCATTGTCGCCAGCTTTTATTGTTAGCACAAGAGAGCGGCAACAGTCATCAAGCAGACAGACATACTGAGCAGGAGAGGAGCGTTTGAAGAGCGCGCGACGTATTATGATAATGCTTTAGCAGCAGTATGGCAGAAGCAGAAAGAACAACAACAAAGCGTGTCGGTAATCGCATGGTTGTTGTACTCTGCACCCCAAATCACGATAAGATTGCGAAAACTATGAATGGAAATGCATAATCGAATCGAAAAAAAACGATTGCTGGCCAAGAGTCACCGTCAGTCACAGTCACAGTCACAATCACAGTCATACACTTGTAGTCAGCGTTGGTTCCCTCTAACTGGCCCTGACTTTGTTTACAACGACTCGAACAAAAATTAGCAAATGTATCGAAGCGGCGCCGCCGCGCTGTCATTCATTTAAAAACGGAAACGCGCTTCCAGCTAAACGGCTAAATTCAGACGTGAATCACAACAACAGGGCGTATGAGCAATCTGGCCATAGATAGATCAATAACGATATTTGAACATGCATGCATATGTGTTATGTTATACTATATAGCATCTAGATTAATCTGTTGTACTTACGCTAGTGGACTGCAAATGTCGGCAATTTGGGGAGCACGTACGCTGGCACTCGACATAGTTGCTGCTGTTGTTGGTACTGCAATGAGACAGAGAGAAAAAACAAAACATATAAAATAAGAAATAAGGAAAAGTTGAATAAAACAATTAAGCTCAAGAGTCAAAAGAGTGGGGCGAGCGGCACACGCAGTGGCAGAGGGGGCAACAATCAAGTGGGGGGCATGTATATGTCAGGGGCAATATAAAACACAAAACGACGACGTCGACGGCGGCAGGTAAACAAACGCACGAAGGTAAACGAGCTAGTTGTGCAGCTGCTGTTGCCACCAGAGTCGACGTAAGTGTGTGTGTGTGTGTGTGTGGCTGGGAAGTTATTATTAAGTATTATGTGTGTAGTGTGTGGGTATTATAAAACACTTAAATGTCAAAAAAATTGCATGGCGCACAGCAAAAACGAATCGAGCGCAACTGTACCATCACAAACAGCTGATGGCTGCTTGTGGATGCCGTGCACGTTGTGTGGATGTGGATGCCGATGTGGATGCTGTGTTGTTGACTCTCGCTTCAAGCTTTTCTTAACTAATTCCAAGTACAGGTCTACAGTATATACATACATATCTAAAGTGTCAATAAGCGGCATTCTGCGAAACAAAAATTGCGTTATGTTCAACCGGATTTTAGCGGTTGTTCCCCAGCTTGTGAGAGATGCGTCATTCAAAGCCCCCCAACCAATATTATTTGTTGTTGTTATTTATATTGTTGTATACGGGCAAGCCCGAATCGAAGGAATCCGAATTTGGGTCTTGGCGGCAATTAAAATAACCATTTAATTTGCGCAAAATGCCAACTAAATTGCACACCATACATGTTTGCAGGTGTATGTATGCATTGTGTATGTATGTATGCATTATAACGATACTATATTTATAGTCGGCACGAGCGCCATGTCTGTCTGTCCGTCTGTGTTGTGTGCAAATCTCTTTTGGATTTTGGCAGCATTGCAAATTTTTATTTTTGACACACTGGCTGGCGACACATGACTGCTGTCTGTCTGTCTGCTTTCTTCTTTCTTGCGTTCTATATTTAGTTGATCATATGAGCACACACAGCACCCATAATAAAATGTAATCAATGTGACCGAGACGTGCTAAATTTAAAGCCTCACACGCACACACAGTAGTTGACAACAACGAACGGGGCCCACAATGGCAATTCTTCTGCAATTCTGCAGCTGCTGTTAATGCAAAGCACGATGTTAATGCCATGTTAACTGCGCACTGCTCACAACTCTAATTTTGCACTCTCGCTCGCCCTCATACTGATCTCTCTATACATATGTGCGAGTGTTTGTGTGTGTATCTATGAAGCTATCTGGGGACAGGCAGCCTCAACAACTCACAACTAGTTGCATTTAATTGAATTTGATGTGATTTATTTATAGAAGGGTACTCACACAAACACACATTGAACAAGAATGCAACTTTGTTTTGTTTTTGTTTTTGTTATTTTTTCTATATTGTGAGTAAGTGTGTGTAAATGAGTTTATTTTGGGTACGGAAATACTTACAACTGTGGTTGTTGTTGATGAGTGTAGTTCAGAGAATATCTGATTGCTAACGGCGCAAATTATTTATTATGCACTATTAATAATCCAAATTTGGTTGCTGTTGCAGTTGTTGTTGTTGTTGCTGTTGCTATTATTGTTGGCCTTGCATAAGCGACAACAATGAAATTGCTTTGACAATTGCTTTTAAATAATTGCAATTAAATGTAGTTTTTGTTTTCTTGCTGTTTTTGCAAACGATTGTTTAACTTTTCACACACGCGCGCGTAATTCACGACAGACAGTTAAAAACAGTTGTGCACAAAATAACTATTTGCGCAAATTGTTTTTGAAAATGTTAATACAAATATTGTGACAGAAGCTGCAGCACACTTTTTTAGTTGGGCTTTCAATTATGTTTTATTTCCCTTTAGTAGGTTGAAACAAAAAATTAACTTGCTGTATAATTAGTTAAAGCAATGAAAAGCCAAAAGACCAAGTGGCGTGCACGACAACACAAAAATTACTGAAATGATTTCGCCGAGCGCGTGTCGCTTTTATAGCAAAACCAGCGGATGTGCGAGCGAATACGCAACACGTGAGAGCCGATGACGGAGCACGGCCACAGCACTGTGAGCGAGCGAGTGAGAGAGAGACTTAGTGAGCGTAGCTGATATTGCCATGCACAGCTGTGTTACTGTGTGTGTGTGTGGTCGGGAGAGCACCGTGACTGGCAGTGGGAGTGAGGCAGAGCGAGAGCAGAATAACAAAGCGAAGCTAACGAACTTGTCAGCTGAAATTTGAAAATGTGTTCACCAACACCAATGCCAATCGCACCACCACATACGTGTCCCATGTCCGAAGCGCAACGCAGAATGACGGAGCGAGTGTAGGGTAAATCAAAGTTAATGCTAAAAACAAAGTCTCAAGTCAGCAGACAATCAAATAGCGCAAATAGATGCTGGCCAAATTGGCGGCATACGCAACGCACACATATGCGTGTTTTTATGTAGTTGGCAACAGTCCGCCAACAGCCTGATTATAACAACAAAGCAAAACAAAAACATAAAACACTCTGCCGATCATCCAAATGAGAGCATCGCCGCAGCCTGCACAGGGAGAGCAAACACAGAGATAGTGTGAGCGAGATAGGGCATAAGGGAGAGAGCAAAGCCGCAGGGCAACAAGAACTGAAGAACCCAGACTAACTAACAGCTGGCAGGAGAGTGGAGAGTGAAGAGTGGAGAGTACGTATACGCAGAGTGGAACAAGTCTAGTACATTGACTAAATGTAAACTCGAGGGTCTGTTGACGTAGGCAATTTGCACAAGTGAAACACACACAGCGCAGAAACGTCAGCAGCAGCAACAGTGTCGGCATTTTCATCTAAATAACAAATTATTTTTCGCGAAGCTGACAGGTAGCGATAGATAGATAGCTGTGAATAGAGAGATAGAGAGGCACCCGCTGTGCGGGGCGAGGATGAGGGCAAGCTGTAAAACAAGCGGGCGGTCCACAACCAGGACAACAGGTCAATAGCGCGACCTGCGCTTTATGGCTTAGCTGGAACAGAACCGATTATCCTACAGCAAGGTCTTATCTCTCATTTGCTGTCTCGGTCCCTAGTCCACTCTAATCTTATCGGCGTGCGGCAAAAAGTGTGGCATGAAATCCAAAACAGCTGTAACGAAATCTAGTACTAGCCAGTGGAAATTGCCATTGCCGTCAAGTGCTAAAAAGGCAGCTCACAAAATATTCGCATGTTAATAGGAAAATTTATTGTTTATTTTATTTCATTTTTTTTTTGGCGTAAGTCGCAAGTCGCGCGTCGCTTTGCCAACGCTCAAATTTCGCCCTCTCTAAGCAAAAAAATACAATAAAAAGGGAGCTAGCTGCCCCCAAAGCCAAAGACAAAGTGACCCTCACCAAAAATAATGCAATTCAGCAGCGACAACGTCAAACTATATATAAAACTATATGAACACAGCCCCACACGAACATGAACGAACAAACACACACACGTACATGCACTTATAAACAAATTGATGTTTATTTAGAAAGGGGCATCATGATCATTCTGCCAGATTTGAATATTCCTACGGCACACTTTTCTGCCGCTTGCTATCTGACTGGCATTCAACGTTGAATGCGGCGCAGTTTCATCGTCATTGGGCCAGGACAGGGGGAAGATTCATCATCATCATCATTATTATTATTATTATCATCGTCAGCGTCGCATTGGGACATTTGAGGGAAAAGACCATTGTCATCTGAGAAGGTCGAGCGGCAATTACTTGTGTTGAAAACACCTCTGCTCTGCTCTGCTCTACTCCCCATCAGAGAGGTAGGGAGAGAGATTGCGTCAGGCCATAAATGCAAAAATATGAACCAAATAATATTTAAACAATATATAATTTGCAAAACCTTTTAAAATTGTTTTTAAGTGCGCTACAGCTCATGCTTTATTTTATTTGCTGTGTGTTCGTGGTACATATTTGAATTGAGTTGAGTTACCTGCCTTTTAAAGCTCGCCCCGGCATCTCAATGAGTTCGAGTGGCTCAAGTGAGTGCGAGAAGAATGAACTTCTTCTCTTTTTTTTTGGTTTTATTATTCTTGAACTTGACTGAATACATTTTCGAGCAGCACATCACAAAAAATGTGTGCAATGTACGTTGTATTGCATTGTATACTGCGTTTACAATCGTAATAAACTGTTTCAAGTTCAATAACCAGCCTCACTTTGTGCCTGATAAGCTTACAATACACCAACTCTAGATATACGATAAAAACAACAACAAAATACTATAGCTAATTTCGAAATTTCAAAATATAAGCGTATGAGATTTCAAACAAATAAATTGAAGGACACAACACGGTGCACAGAGTTCAGAGAACTAACGCTGCGGGATTTTTGCAGGCACAGGTAAAGTTCATGGATTTGCTTTCAGTTTAGACTGAGATTGTTATTTGTCAACAAAAAAGACAGGGACATCAATAGCTAAAGAAATGCGTTTCCGCTGTCAGTTTGCTATATTTAAACAGACGAAAAAATGCGACAAGAAATGCTAGAATTATCGGGAAATTAACTGAGCTTATGTTGTATATGATTTCGGCGAATATAGCTAAAGGCCTTCAAGATGTGAGGAGATAAAATTGATTTACGTTCGGTCTTATGCTGATTCATAATCGTTGAGCAACCCTCGTTGAAACAGAAACAGAGACAGGGACACCAACAAGTGCGGCTTGAGGAGGCATGCGCTTCCTCTTTAGCTATAGCGTGAGCTTGAGCTCTGCAGCAGCAGTTCAAACAACTCATCGTTGCTCATTTGTTTCAGATTTCACAGCTATGCAAACAAAGCTGCTCCTGGCCTGTGCAAGTGCTTGCCAATTGTTGTTACGAATGTTGTTGCGTATCTGTGTATCTGTGTGTTTGTCTGTGTGTGTGTGCGACTCACAAGTAAATAAACAAAATACATATGGCTGCGATGGATCGCTGTTGTTGCAGACCCGTCTCGAAGCCCAGCCCCAAGTGCGACTCCGAATCTCTTTAGTCGAGACCTGCAAAAACAGTTGACGTCAATGCAAAACTGCGGAAAATGTCACAAAAAACAGCAAGAAATTAAAATGAAATACATTAATTTGCATTGTTTTGATCATGAGCCGAATTTGTGACCAAGTTTGCTGCTCTTGCTGATTCATGGCTTACGAAGAAATCCATCAATTATGTGGGTGTGTGTTTGTTTATCTGTGTGTGTTTGTGTTTCTGTATGTGTGAGATAATTCAAGTGATTTCTAACTGAGAAATTCCAAGTCAACGGCGCCGTCAAATGCTAATGAGTTCAACAAAAACGCAAAACGAGTTTTGATTTTTAATATATGTAGTCTGGTGTAGATTAGCTTTGGGCTTCCCTCGCTGATAGATTTGTGCAAATAGCGTCTAACAACTGTTTACTTAATTAATGGGGGAAAAATACTTGAGCATTCACTTGCGAGAACTTGGAGAACTGAATGTAGGTAAACAGGGCGGGGTTCCCACCGAAACGAAAGTGGCATTGAGGGAGGCAGGCTGACGACGCAGCACGATCAACCGATCATCAGAACAGAACAGCACAGAACAGGAAAGAAAAGAAAGATGGAAAAATGCTTTTAACTCACGAGTTGATAGATAATTGGCTAGGAAATTCACGACCTCTCTGGGTGGGGGCAGAGAGCCGAGCTGTTGACAATGGCAATTAGAAGTGCGCGAATTATATGACCGGATCGTCTGGGCACTTTTGGCGAATGCGAATGCGAATGGGAATCCGACCCTGAACTTTAAGCTTTATCTACGACGCAGCCGTCTGCGATGAACAGCTGTTCTACGAAATTACGAGATTTACATAAGTCGCGCAACAGTTCCGCTTAAACTATTTGCATATGCTTAAAGATAAAAAAATCTTGGCGATTGCACGGAATAAATGCAAGATTACATAGAGTGGGTAACAGTAACAGAGCAAGGTTATTAGCAGAGCTGCTAAATAAATTACTGCAGTGCACTTTGAAAGATAGCAGTTTTATGTTACTGATTAACTCGCTAATAGCATATACTAAACATTTTAATGTGCCTTATATAAATTGCTGAAACCTTTTACTTCTGCATTAAATAAAGTTTACAGCGTTCAAAGTGAATTATTTGTATAAAAAATGCTTTGCAGTTTGCAGCCTTTAACAGCACCAGTTGAGACTGCAACAGTAACAGATTGAGAGGCTGCTACAATAACAGAGCACTGTTAACGAAGCGGAAGAAAGAGGTTTTTTTGGCTGCTCGCAAATTTGCAGTTTCTATTTGATATTGACAAATTACATATGGGTGTCAAGGCGTTATCTTTGATATATGCCAACGGGGTAATCGCCGTTTTATTGATTGCCGATAACACAAATAAAAGGGGGCGGGGCGCAAGTGTGTCAATTAGCTAAACTGGTTAACAATGGAAAACAACAAAAGAAAGGTGCTTATTAAGGAAAGTTTCCGAGTTGTGCCGTGGGTCCATCAATTATACTTTATCGGGGATATAATAGTGCTGTTTGCCAGTTTAAATACTTTAGTTATTAGCGATTTGAGTAATTTTGATCAATTATTTTCATGCTAGCTTTGCAATTATATTTCTAATCAACATTTTTTTGCCATAGCAAAAAGTGTGTGTACTATAAGTACATTAAGATGATCAACAACAAAATTATATAGGATGAGAGTCATGTGAATGCAATCAGAGAATGTTTTATGCTCGTTTCGAGTTGCCAAACTCAATTTGCCGCCTTATTTATGGCACAATACATCCATTATGCAGAGGCGAGAATTAAGTATATGCATAATGTGTATATATATACTTATTTATATCGCTTTTTTTTTTTCGCCATACGTATAGTATGTACGACCTATCCATTGTTCCGACGTATTGCGGCATTGCTGACGTCACGAATGGGACATAAATATATGAATGCTGTCGAGATTGTAGTTTGTTATTGTATTTAAATATGTGTGCATGCATATATATTTATAGGAGTATTGTGTTACATAGGAACTGCCCCCATATCGGACCCATTGGAACGTTAATAAAGTCCAACTATTTCGCATTATCTGAAGCCTATTTGCATCGCGAAATGCGCAATCGAGCAGCAACTACAACACAGGAAAGCGAAACACAACCACAACAACAACAACAACAACAAATAAAAAACCCAACGAAACTAGAATGGGAACGAACACTTCTGGCCCTGCCCTCCCCAGTCGGACAGACTATACTATATCCCCAAGTCCAAGTAGCTGGCATACCTCGACCTATAAGCCTGCATAGCTCAAGTATTAATTAACAGTTTCGCCTGCGGTGTGAAATGCAAATTTCGTATGACAAAAAACAAAAAAAGACCAACACAAAATGAAACAAAAACTTTACGCTAATTACACGTGACAACCCGCTGAGGCCGAATAAAAGAAGGCTCTATCTGGATAGCTGTGGGTCCAGCACAATATCTAGTATATAGAATAAACATATTGCAATGATATACGTAAGTAAATCTCTAGGCAGCTCAAGTGATCTGACCGACTATTTAGTTGACTTTAACTGGCTGACGTTGTCGTTGTCGTCGTTGTTGTTGTCGTCATATTATCATCATCATGATGATGAGCACTTGGCTGTCGTCTGTGTTAGATTTGCGTCGCACGAATCGTTTGTGCACACACAGCATCCACACACACACACATACATACACATACACACACAGACATACACGCCCAGCGAACAAACTGAGATGAGTTAAGTTTCCAGTTTAAACCGATTGCTACTAAATAATGTCGTTGTGGTTGTCGTCGACGTTGTCGTAGTCGTTGCTCGACAAGAAACTTGTGTGTATGTGTGCAGAGTATTGTGTGTTAAAATTGTAAATTGATAAAACAATGAAGCGCTGCAATGAATGAATGAAGCGTAATTTATATGGAAATCAATACAAATACACGACGCCATCAGCGAGTAGTATAAATTGCTGAAAGTATTAGTCAAGTCGAGAATGTCGCTATCGCTATCGCTGTCTATGTCTGACCTGCCCCCCAAAACTGTGTCCAGCCCTGAGATCGAGTGAATGCCAAGTGGTTCATATTATCCACTTCGCGCACGTTCCATTGACACTTGTCGTGGCATTAGACAGCGCCATCGACTACGACAACGACGACTGCGACGCCGACGACGACGACGACGATGGCGACTCAAGTATCCGCTTGGTTTTGGTTACTTGACTCTTTCTTCGCTTCGCTCTCTCGCAACGCGGCTGTTGAGGTTATAACCGGCTGGGACCCAAGTGAATCGGTTAGAGGCCGCTCTTCACACACACTCACACACACACGCACACTCATTGAGTGTTGTACACTATTCATAACGGCAGCTGGCGTCAACCGGCAATGTTTTTTCTGAGCTGTGAAGAGCGCGTGTAGTGAGCGCGAAGGAGGAGGAGGCAATTCAACAAAAGGTCAAGCCCGATCATCAAATTGCATTTTCGGCACCTCGAACCTGACCACAGCGCAATTTGAGGCGACGCGTGGACATTGACAGCTATCACCAGCAGCAAGCAGCAACAACAATTTGAACTGCGCTGAGGCTAAAGCTGAGCTGAAACTGAGGGCGACTTTATCGCCCTCGCCCGACGTGTTTGATGATGTCGGCAACATTTCAGTAAACCAAAAATAAGCAAAAACATACGAAAAAAAAAACATCACAACGAACGAATGCCAAAATTACTGATATTTGGCTATGATATACCCTGTAACCGGTTTAGGCGACAAACAAGCATAACGTCAGCAGCAACTAGGGGAATATTTTAAAATAGAAACGGCATTGAATTTGAATGGCTAAATTAAGAATCACACTTTTGGGGAATTCAAGAAACACTTTTTTAAATCTAACAATGACAAAGCATAACAACATTAAATTCATATTAATAAGCCATAATAAATCTGTTGCTGTAAAACAATTTAATTGAAGGGGAAAATTTCGAAATTACATTTTGGCATTCCATGAAAATTCTAGAGCAAATGAATCGATCAAAATCGCTTTTAATTATTATTTTTTTCAGCTGAATTTTCTCCAAGAATTGTGTTAATGAAGTACGCACTTCTAATGCTTCAGAATTCCACATATTTTGCAAAGCTGTCATGGAAAATCCTAAGTGCCTAATGAATTAACTAAATACACAATATTAACGTGTTAAATAAACTTGTTAAGTATTTCACATTATTTGTTGGTTAGCTGACGTCTAAATGCAAATACAGTGAGCTAGCGCAAAGAACAACTCTTAAAAATATTTACAGTGAAGAATTTTATAGATTTAAAAATTGGATATTGAAGAAGGAAGAGGAATTATATTACAGAATATAGATTGTACTTTCCATTGAAAAAGCATAGCGAGATCTCACTGTACGGAGAACACTTTCTTTGTGCATGCATAGAAAATAAGAACTAATCATATATTTGTCGTCTGCGTGTTAATAACAAATTTAAATAATCAATTTGCAAGTGAATTTGCTAATGAAATTGACAGCTGCAAAATGCGAAAATATGTTTTGTGCCAAAGAATGAAATGAATTATCTTGGTGTGCGGGTTGCAAAAGGTTGCATAAAACGTGTATACCGCACATTATGTAATTGCGGGGTATAAATAGTCTGCGCGTGGCGTTCCATTTGGTTTGTCTATAATGAGCATGGGAACATAAAAACAGACACACGATTTCGTATGCACAATCAAGCAGACACAGTTTAAAGGTGGGCTAGCTATTGCTCGATGCGAGGGGAGGGGAGCGGAGGGACGTATTGAGTACTCGTCGCAGCAGTGCGAAATTGAAAACGGTTTTATTTTTAAAATTTGTCATTACGTTTGTCGTTTTAATAAGCAATTGCATAAAAGCGCGACGTTTATGTAAGCAAACTTGCATGCCTGGCCATGGGAGCAAAAGTTGACTTTGCCAAGTGCATTCTGAGCGAAATTTAGTATTGTTTTCATTCCCATCGATAATCGAGACGGACCCCACAACCAACCAACCACCGGCGGGGGGGTCAATGTCTGGGGGATAAGGCAAAAAGGCAAAACAGATCGATGATATAAGACCAGCTGACTGGCAATATCGATAAGGAGCGCTATATAATAAGCATGTATATTGTGTAAGTTGTCTGGAACTGCAAAAACTGATTCAATGATTCATTAATGAGAGTACTGACTTGTAGGTAAATTACTGAATGAGATAAGATGCAAATAATGATGTTGATGATGATCATCATCATCATCATCAAGGCAGCGCACACGATAAGACCAGAGTGGGAAAGCAATTATGAAGACAAGTAATAATAATTACATGGGGAAATACCTGAATCATTCGCACTCGCACTCGCATTTGTACTTGCAACTGGCAATTGAATATTTATAGAATCTTACGAGCTCGGCTAATTAAAACATTTGTCCTATGGAAATACTCGGAAGTGCGCAAATACAGCGAGAGGCAAGCGCCAGTTATGAGGAAATGCCTGATAAAATCCATAGCATTATCTATATCACCGTATCTAGGCACAAAGCCAGACCTTTAGTACAGTCATACTATGTGATATATTATATTTAGAATTCATATAAAACTATTACAAACTCATATTACGCTTCTATTCATGTGAAATGCGATATTCGCAATTAATCATAAACATTGCTGTTTTCTCCATTTTTACTACATACAAGCCGCTTAAAGCGCTGTACAAATTAACCTTTAAGCGAGCTTAAGTGATAAACATTTGAGCTCAATACAAATATTTGCGCAACAGATGCGGCAGTAGAAGCACAACAAATTTCAAAACATTCAAAAGATGCTGAGCGCTTTATTTGCTTAATCTTGGAATCTTTTTATAATGTTGAAGAAATGCGGTTCTGTTTAATTTAATGTTTTTCCTTGTTGACACAGTCCACAAATAAAGCTGATCGTTGGTCGCATGCTCTGCAGAATTATGCTAGATATTCTAATATAACAGGACTGCTTGCAGCTTTGCATGAATGTGGGCACTGCTTCTAGCCAGCAGCATATGCTCCGCAAGCAGTGCAGCAGGCGACTGCTTCCTTTGCTGCTGTTAATACAATGTTAAGTGATCCGCAGGTTAAGTATGCGCCTAGTATACAATTATTTAAATAATTGCGGTGCTAGAACTAAATGTGTCTGCTGCCAACTGCAAGCTATAATCAAGTACAGTTGAAAGTATATTCCTAACAAGCGATTACTCAATTTTCAACACTTTCCCTCTCGCTAGTTGTGTTCTAAGCATGCTGGCGACGCTTAACAAATCTTCGTAGGTGGCTGCCCCTTAAATGGCATGTTGTAACTTCCCCAAAACGACCAACACGTGTCGAGTGCCACTTTAGTAAATGGACTTTGAAGCGCCGCACGCAACAATCATAAATTGCGCGTTTAAGCGGTCGCCCAGTTCGCCAAAAACAACAACGAGCTAAATTATATTGTATAGAGTGTTTTATGTGTGTGTGTGTGTGTGCATGATATTTCACTTTATTTCTAGGCGTCGCTAATGTGCATAATCCCTGCTCTGTCCCAGGTGATTAATGTTTGCACAATTCGTAGTCTACCTAGGCAAATAAAATGAGCAACTGAGAGTTCGGAGCGTCTCAGCGTTGTCGCAGAGCGTAGAACAAGTCACATGATAAACGCGTGAATTTCATAAATTTTCAGCGACAACAGAAACGTGTGAATAAGCGAGTCGCACGCGTTGTTAATACAACTACATACAACCGGGCGTTTTTTTTTTCAAGCTAATCAGATCCGCGTATCGCAGATAAACCGGCAAAACAGACACAACAACAATTAGCACATGAATTCTTTTCTTTTTTCACGCAGGATCGATGCATCGCAATTGATCGATGATGGAACGCTTTTGGCAGACAATGAATTGCTCAACATTATTGATCAGTTGTGTAAATTTAGCAAATTTCCTTCTAAATATAAAGCAACGCACATCCATTTTATTTTTGCAGCTGAACTGGCGATCCGAAAGTCCAAACAATGGACGGCAAATTTTTGGCACACACATATGTTTATATGTATGTACATATATTATATACAGGGAGCCACTCGAGCGATAAAGCTGACTATCGCTGCCAATTGATGTTAATAAAAGTGTGCGCCAGTTTCCGCTCAATCAAATCAAATATAGCGAAGCTAATTTTCAGCGTTTGCCGAAAATGTAATACGCTTGCCAATTGTGGAAGCCACTTTGTGTTGGCTGTGGGCCCTGATATATGGCAGCTTATGGTTTCGTTTGCCAGTCAATCTGTCAACTTGGTTAAGAATTTATATGCTTGTCTTGGCCAGAGTATAAAAGTCCAAGTCAACTGCAAGTGGGTCGCTCAAAAGAGCACAGGGACGCGATATGATATACATATATACTACATATAAACTCGTACTTGTACAGCTAGTCAACGACGGCGACCACGCCCACGCACCTGTTAATTAGTCAGTTGGAAAAAAACGGCAACTGATAAGCTCGTCGTCTACATGGCGTATACTCTATGTACAGACCACAAGTAATTCCAGGCATCGATAAATCGCCTCTGTGTGTATAGAAAACAGTTCCAGGTATCAGTTGATTGTGGCATGCACACTGATCGCTGCTATAAATAGATCTCAGGTTGATCTATTCGAGACGATTGTAAAAATAAATTGCAATCGGACGAGTTCGAGAAACTTGAGCAAATATTGACGAGCGTTACATCAGCAACTATACATATTTATAGCAATAAATATTTGCATGGCTTAATTGCGAGTCTATTAATTATCAATAAATATAAATCGAAAACTGTCGTCGTCGCATTCAAATCAGCAGCTAACATGACACGCTGCTGTTAAGCTACAACAGCGCTGTTAAGACACCTATTTGTATGTAGTGGCTGAATAGAGCATTCTGTTTAGCTTTGCACTAATGCACTTTTAACGACTAAGATATATGCACAATATAGGTAAATATTTGAATGGCTTAATTGTCGACTAATTCTAGGCAAATATAAATGAAATAGACTGAATGAGAACTGTTACAATCAAATCAGTAGCTGCTGTTAAGCTACAACACTGTTATTAATGCAGTAATTACAGTTTACTGTTAAGCTTTATATGGGGAATCACGTCTACATGCCTTGCCTGACTGTTGTGCATCTAATTAATAATTTGAGCAGTAGCTTACCTATAAAATTCAAATTGCGTAGTGCTGCAGAGCAGCTATTTGTTGTTGTGGCCACAGTCAGCTTGTCGATTACGACTGCCGTCGGTCCGGGGCAAAAGTCTGGATCATCTACATCAAAGAAAATGCCGTCTTCCCATTCAGTGACTATTTGTTGCGTTGATTTTGACAGCTGTTGTTGCTGCTGCTGTTGACTTGCTGTTGTTGCTGCAGTTGTTGATTCCAGCTTGAATTGTTGTTGCTGTAGTTGAGCGTAATTGCTGTTATTGTTGATGTTAACGTTGACGTTGCTGTTGTTGTTGCTGGCAAACGCGTTGTTGTTGCTACTTGTTGCAGACCGTTGTTTCATCTGTGTTGGAGAAAAAGAGACGCAATTAGAGAAGTGTCGGCGACATGTAGAAAAGAGGTGAGTGTACGTGACGCTATGCAAATACCAAACAACACACGTGGCTCCCACCCCGTCTCCCTCTCTCTCTGTCAAAGCCTCCAGCTGCAGCACTGACAGCAAACACAAACACACACAAAAGACGTGAAGTTAATAACAGCACGCTTTGTGCGTTGCGTTCACTTTGAAGCGGGCGAACGAAGCGGGAGGAAGGGAGATGGCGTGAAACTGAGTGGATAAACTGGAGCGACAGGACCAGCTGTTGCTGCCTGTTCACACACACACACGCACACATGGGAGGTCAAAAAACATGCACACACACGCATATCCAAGTACACTCGCATTCGATGCCTGCTCTAATATTGCAAATAATGCCGCTTGGCAATGCAAATTGCATATGCAAAATCAATAGATGCATTATTTAGGTGAAGGCTTCATCATCAGGCATGCATGCGTACATGCGTGTGTGCTCGCGTCTCTCTATAAGTGTATGCGTTTCTAGATGCTGCAATGCAAAAACACAAAATAACGCTTGTTTTTGTTTTTGCAATGCCGTTTTGCCTGCGTGTGCGTATGTATGTGTGCTTGTGCATGGGGGCACTTACCCCAGCACTCACCTTACTTTGCAAACGTTCCACAGCGCTTGAGCAGCGTTCAATTTCCTGCACTTCCAATAGAAAACGATGTTATTTTCACTGAATACTGTAATTTATGCACAAACTGCAGCACTTGCATTGATTTTAAGCGTTTAAATTCAATGTTTTGCTCGATTTTGCCAGCGGACTAAAATTTCTGGCATTCACAGTCATGCGGTGTTAGCAAAAAAAAGTTAGCAGTTCTCTCGCTGAATATAATCGGTTATCGACACACCACCACTCAACGTAAACATTTGCAGTGCTGTGTGCCAAAAAGCCGTTAGTAATTTTGCAATTTCAAAAGTTATTATTATTTTCAACAAAAATATTGTTGTTAGAGACCAAGAAAATGTTATATTCAAAAGCAAAAAGACAAACCGACCAATAGTTATTAAGTGGAGAACAGCTAATCGGTATATTTTTTGGCGTAAAATAGTATATTTTGAGACGCAAGTTGCGGTCACGCTGCAGATTATTCCAATAAGAAAACATTTACTCACACACAGTAAAGTAATTTTTGGCGAACATTTACGAAATTTCCGCAGTTCGACGTTTTAAAATGCACACAACTCTATTGCTTAACAATAATAGAGTGCAGTGAAAGAAAATTGAGCATAAGAAATTGAGTAGAGAACGAATTCACCATCAAGTCAACCGATCAACGTGTAGGCCTCGGCCATGGAGGAGAATATGTGGTAAATAAACATTGAGCCACAAACACAACTACAAAACCACAGCAAACACAGTACAGCAAACGTCGGCATCTACGTCAACTCAGGTCCCAGCGTGACAAAATTTTTGATGTAAAAAGCTTTCGCTGTCTGATGCTGCTTCGCCTTTTTAAGTAGTATTTTTGAGGACGGCCTTGCCTTGCCTAGCCTTCTACATTGATGACATAGCGTTGCGCGAGAAAGAGAGGGCAAATAGTCGGAATGAAAGCAATTGAGTCAGCAGGCTGATGATAGCAAGCTTTTGCGTTATCTATTGGCAGCAGCAGCGGCAACAGCTGTGCTAATTGGACACGTTGATGTGTAATCAGCGAAGACAAACGCATTATTGTTAGTGTTCAACCATGTTTGTTCTAGTGCAGTGACAATTAAAGCAAAAAATAGAAAGCGATGCAATGCAAAACGGATCGAGAGCTTTGGGGCCGAGCTTTGCGAAAGGCGAAGAAAGCAAAAAGCTTTCGCCCAATCAAACCGATCGGCAACTTTGAGGCTAAGCCTTGCAAAAGACAAAGAAAAAAGCTTTCTGGCAAGCAAACTGATTAACAAGCATTTCTCTCTTTTGGCAGGATAATTGAACTGGAGTCGGCGCTGCTGGACGACTGCAATGTGAACGACATCTTCAGCATTTGCCAGGGGAAACCGCTGCCGGAGGCACTGCGTCCGGATGTGTGGCAAGTTTGCCTCGATGTGCGCCACAAGAGCGATCAAATGTCGCTCTTCAATGAAATCTACGATCTGCCATTTCAAAGTCAACTGCGCGAGGACTGCAAACGCTACGTGGAACGCATCGGCAACGACGAAGAGGACAAAGTTTCGGTCGTCTCCGACCTGGAGTCCATTATGACATTCTACTGCAAGAATCGCAATCTACAATACGAGGCGGACAACGGATGGATTGAGCTGCTGCTGCCACTGTTTGCACTCAAACTTAATCGCTCCGACACCTTCAATCTGTTCGAGTCCATAAGGGACACCTATATACCCAAGGGCTGCAAGCCCAAGGGCAATGTCTTCCATGTGTTTCGCCTGCTGTTGCTGTACCACGATCCCGAACTGTGCACCGTGCTGGACACCAAGAAAATCACACCAGATCTGTATTCGCTGACGTGGTTCCAGTCACTGTTCGCCTCCTGCAGCAGCCTCTCGGTGATCATTGCCATGTGGGATCTGTACTTCCAGAATGCGGATCCATTTATGGTGTTCTTCTTGGCGCTCATCATACTGATCAATGGACGCGAACAGATCATGGCGTTAAAGAGCGCCACGAAGGAGGAGATCATCAAGTTTCTCATCAATATGCCGTGCGCCTTGGAGGTGGACGATGTGCCCGACTTTTGCTCCCTGGCACAGTATTATGCACTCAAGACGCCCACGTCCTTCAAGACGGACTACTTGAAGGCGCTGTATGGCAAACAGAACGATTCGCCACGCAGCCAGGAGGAGTCCAACAAAGTCTCACAGGCGCTCTGTTTGCCCGTCTCCGTCTACGAGCTGGTCGAGAACTCTGCCACCGAATTTCCCGTGCAGGATGCGGTGCGTTTCTTTCTGGTCGACTGCCGGCCGGCGGAACAATACAATGCTGGGCATTTGTCGACGGCATTTCATTTGGACTGCAATCTGATGCTCCAGGAGCCGGTGGCGTTTGCCACCGCCGTCCAAGGACTGCTCACTGCACAGAAGCAGGCCATCGAGGTGAACTCGAATGCGGGCGGCGAGCATTTGTGCTTCATGGGCAGCGGCCGGGTCGAGGAGGATCAGTACACACACATGGTGGTCGCCTCATTCCTGCAGAAGAACACACACTATGTGTCCTTGCTCACTGGCGGCTACACCTCCATACACGACTACTTCGGCGACCACATGGCCGACTGCCTGGAGGATCACAGCGTGAGCAAGTGTCTCGTCTGCCAGCAGCACAATGTCAAGGTGAGTTGAATGAAGTGAAACCCTTTCAGTTGGCTAATCGATCTCTATATGTGCTGCAGACCAAAGCTGTGCCGCTCAAGCTGCCTGCAACGACACCCAGCTCCACGGATCTGTTTAGCAAATTCTCGGCGGTCATGAAGTCCAAGTCCGCCGAGGTAAAGGGCCGCCTGCTCGACATTATCGTGAATCCCAGCTCAAATGGTGCCAACGCCGCGGCGAGCGCAGCCAGCAACGGTGGAGCGCCCTCATTGGCCGCCCAAGAGCGACATGTGAGTGCCAAGGACCGCAATGGCAAGCGTTATCGGAATGTGGCGCCCGTGTTCAGCATCGATGATGAGAACGAGGATGCCTACGATGGGGGCGAAAAGGATGCGCCGCAGGCGACGGGCGAAACAAAGGAGATTGTCAATCTGAATCAATATTTCAAGACCGCTGACATTATCAATGCATTCAAGTGCCAGGATGTCCACATGAATGGCTATATGTACGACAGCCATCTGATCATAACGCCCACACAGCTGGTTGTGCTGCGAGAGCTGGGCGGCGGTCAGGCGCAGATTATGGTGCGTCGGCCGCTGGCCAGCATCGTGAAGATCACAGCCAAGAAGCGGCATCGCAATCTGATCACGTTCAAGTACGGCTTCCCCGACGGCGACGGGCTGCTCATCACGGACATGGATCGTTTTCTCATACCAAATGCCACGGAGGCCACGGCGCTCGTCTCCAAGCACATTGTCCAGGTGCTCGACAACGCCAAGTAGGGCGCTCAACTGTGCTGCGATTTGCGAAGTCAATAGTCAGATCCATCTACTGCTGTACATCATATTCACACCAACCCCCCTAGAGACCCCACACAGATACTAGATGCAAGTGCAATGCTTTAGTCTTAAGCTGGCAAATGTTTTCCTTCGACAATATTGAATACATACATATATATATATCTATATTGAATTGGCATTAGCATAAATTGACCTCACACATGCAATTTGTAACATATAACACTAACCCCGACCCTGTCCCCAAAATAAAAAACAAAACAAAAGCCAAATAGTTACAGCAACACACTTGATACCATAACCCCATTGAGTTCAATTTATGTACCTCCCCCCTCCCCCCTCGCCTCCTCAGAAGCATCCCCCTAAATGCTAAGTGTATAAATAAAGGATTAAAACCTTAGACGCCTTGAGACTTACAATATGTAAAGATTATAACAAATATTTATTGCAATTAAACAAGGTATAAATAAACTATGTACTATATTCAAAACTAAAAAGTGTTTCGTATTGACTCGAGAGCTAATATAAAAAACAAAGCAAAAGAACTCACCCAACTTTTTCCAATTTCATTAGCGGAGGATGAAAGCCAAATAATGTTGCTGTAAATAAAAAAAAAGGAAAAATATAAGTTAAGAAATATAACAGCAAAAGTGAAAATGTTTTAAGCAGTCTATTAAAGAATTTTAAATTATTTATAATATTCAAAATTATCTTTCAAAAATGTTTCTATAAATTACGACTAAAATATTCAATCAAATGTTTAAATTGTATAGTAAAGATTACGTATACGCAATTTGCTTACAAAAATATCAAGCATACGCAACCAACAACGAAATATTAAGTATACGCAAATGTGCTTAACAAAATATTAAGCATACGCAACTTGATTCCACCTGTTCCAAAGCACATTCGGCCACACATTATGCATTATCTTGTCGAGGGTATCAAACGAAACAAGTTCAGCGCTTGGAACCTGCTTGAAAAGAACAACTCAACTCCGGCGAGCAACAGCTACCAATTTGCGTTACACATACTTAGTATAAGTAATTTAGGATTAGGGAGAAGGTATGCAGGGTGTGAAGCATGGCAGCAGCGGCAGCGGCAGAAGCAGTAAACTGAATAAGAATCGTTGTGCAGACATGGAGCAGGCGCATTTGAAGCGTTTGCCAGGCTAACGCCAAATACGTAAGCAGCCTGTTGGACGGTGTTGTTGCTGTTGCTGTTGTCGGTTGATTTTGCAGACGGCCGCAATTCTTATCAATGACAGTGACGTAGATGGCTGTGCAGACACAGACACAGGCCGATGTTGGCGATGCGGCTGCAAACTGAATTTGGGGCGATGGAACATTAAAAACTGTTGCACCACAGGCCCAACGAGACAGTTCATTCAGAACAGTCACAGCACGCGGACGCAGCAACAGCAGAAGCAGAAGCAGCACCAGCAATTGACAAAGCTTGAAGCTAGAGCAACAGCAACAGCAACAGCAGCAGCAACAGAGACTAAGGGTCAATTCGACCTCAATTGTGTGACTTGTTTACTTAGTTAGTGTTCTGTGTGCCTCGTGTGTTTTTGTGGCGCCTGTATTTGCCCAAGACTCGTTTGGTGCGTGGCCCACAACAAAGACAAGCAAGTCGAAGACAACAACAAAACACTCCACTCACTTTGTGACAAGTGTGGCATCTGCTTTTGTTTGCTGCTCCCTCAAAATGCAATTGCCGTTGTCACTGTCAGCGTCCGGAACTGGACACAGCGTGCTTATGGGCCTGATCCTGCTGCTCGTCGGACTGGCTGCCGCTGTGCCAGCCTCAGTGTTGGCCCAAAACACCGAGCTCTCCACCAATGCGAACAACAAGCTGCAACATCAGCAGCAACTCCAGCAGCAACAGCTACAGCAAAGGGAATTGCCGGCAGGTGAGTGTTAAAGTTCAACTTTCTTTTTTTTTATTGTTCTTTAGTGCGTGGGCTGCGGTTTCTGCGAATTTGTGCAAGTGTTGGCGAGTGTGTGTAAGTGTGTGTGTGTAGCCTACGTCAAACAACGTGTAGTTAATGTTAAAGGTCATTTGAAAATTTCATGTTTGAAAAATGGACATACGCCCCACGGCTCCACTCGCGTTGTAAGCGAGTGCCGCATAAGTACCCACAGCACGTACAGTAAAACCCTAAGAAGACGCTTTAAATTCATACGAGCGGCTTAGGAGAAATCTTGAAATATGGTTCATTTCATTGTCTTTAAACTGACACTTTTCAACTCACTAAAATATGCAAATAAATGTAGATTATGCATTTCAAAAGAAATCCATTTGTGTGTTAATTAAAAATAAATTAAATTTCTTTTTCACACTATTGAATATTTATTACTATTCAATATTTATTACATTTCTTGTTTAAATAAAGTAACTTGAAATTCTTGTGTTCAATTTAGCAAAGTGAGTAGCATATTTATAAAGTTAGCTTATTTTGTTTAATATATGGTGAAATATTGTATTTTCTAATATTTTATATTATAATGTACATCTTACATGAACTAACTGCTCCCCAATTTTCCATATTTTCTCTTTAAATGAAAAGTCAATTTATTTTATGTTGGCAAGCAGCAGAATATTAGGTTTTCAAAATTGCTGTCATTGAACATTGGTATTAAAAATAAAATAACTAATTTTAATGCTTAATTCCAGCATATTGTGATAATAAAGTTGCTGATTGATGAAATTTCATAGTAACGATTTTGAAATGCAAGAAATTAAATAAATTGTGTAATTATCAGTTTAAAGACAACAAAAGTGAAATAGACATAGTATATAATTCAGATTAAATGGCTGTTGGTACTTTGTGGCTTTGCAGTCCACATTTATTTATTCCCAATGCAAATTAAGCGACTCATTTTCAATCAAAACGTTATTTGAGCCGTTGGCCGTGTTGGGCAACAAATCTGTTTAGCGATTTGCTTGGCATTAGGCATAGTCGAATTTCACTGTACTTATGTGTGCGAGTGTGTGTGTGTAAAGGAGTGTGTGTGTGAGCTACTTGTAAGTTGAGCACATTAAGCAAAACGCCCACGCGCGCGCTTTTGGCAGCAGAAGGCAAGGAACCACCTAGCATCCTGTCAGTGTTTCTCATCTCCGTTGGAGAATGTTCCACGACCAGTAAGAGAGAGCAGCACGACGAGCACTTCAACCCATCCGGCTGCCCCGCCTACTCTGCCGCCGTTTAAACAACGGCATGTTCCATTTTCCGCTGTTGGGCTTGCAGGAAATTGCGTAGGTGTTTTCCACAGAGGCACCACGAAACGACAGCACAGCTGGCAGTGGCAAAGGCAAAGGCAACGGCAACGTCAATGGCAAGCAGCAAGCAGCTTGTAACTCAGCCGATTTGAACCAAAAAATGTTTGTGCTCCATTCAGAGCTTTGGCTTAGTGTAACATTACAATCATTGTGGGCCATAATACAGACAGACACACACACACTCAGAGGGATATGCATGTGTTGTAGTTGGTTACATTTAGTATATGCTGAGCTACACCTACGCAATGCGTGGGCGGCTGCTGCACAAAATGGCGACCAGCCTCTTTGGTATGCATGCGAGCTTGTGTATGTGTGTATGTATGTTTGTGTGTGTGTGTGTGTACGTGCGCGCGATTTCATTTCTATTTTTAGACTTCGCAGCAGATGCTCTTGTTCTTGCTGTTGTTGTCGTTGTTGTTGTTTCGTTTTTGCTGTTTGCTTTATGCTGCTGCTGCCGCTGCTGCTGCGGACTGACGCCATTTGTTATAGGGATTTCCAAGCCCGCTTAAAAGTATGCAATACTTTTTTCGCTGTCACTTTCTTAACAGAGCAGCCTTCGCTCTAAGCACTAAGGACTTGGACTTAAACTAAGCAATCTTCAGAGGCATGCTTACTACAAAATATGCAATTCTTGTCGAGTGGCCCCAAAGAAGACGCCACAAAATATTGAAATGAATTATTCAATTGACAATGATTTAGTTACGTGACGCTTCATTACATATTTATACAAGTCGCTGTCGCTGGCAAAGACAAAGCATATGCCATGAAATATTCAGTGCTGCTGTCAATTGCACAGTCAAGGACCGCAAATTTCTATAACACGGCAAGCGATTGAATAGCCCACCAGGCCAGCAGCCAGCAGCCAGCAGGCCACAGCAGACCAAGCTATCCAGCTTTTCTTGCTGGCCGCAAATGCCAGCCATATTTCCCTTTGCCGCTTTTCATGTCACAAATTTTCCATATGCCGTTATTATTAAGTTATTTTCAGGACGCACACTGCCTGCGGCTGTTAATTGTGTTGTTGCCAACGCAGCTCGTTCCCATTCTTCTTCAGTTACTGAGCAGCAGCAGAAGCAGCAGCTGCTTGGCCCAAACTCAGACCTCAGACCAAGCCTAAGCCACAGGCCACAACACAATCTCACGACGTGAAACGTGCAAGTGTGTGTGTGTGCGTGTGTGGGGCAAAAATTGAAGAGCAAACAACTTGTTGATATTTTTACAGTTCAGTGAATATTTTCATGTTAGCTGAGCAACAACAGCCACGACAAGAGCAAGAGCAAGACCAAGAAAAAGAAAAAAAGAACAAGAACAACGTTTTGCTACAAGTACATGGGAACATGGCGCACAATGACAATGCGTAGAACGACGTCAGCAAATGTCAGCGCATATAATTTAGTTGCCTGTTTTATTTATTTATGTAGACGCCTGCGCCTGCTGCCCCCTCACCCAGTCACACAATGTCCACCAATGTGTCCTCCATTGCACAGATTCTAGCCGGAGGACAGCCAGACGTTGCAGAGCTGGGAATTATTATGCTTTTTTTCCTCCTGCTCGCGCCGCTTTCAATTTTTTCTATTGTTGGCTGCTCTGGTGGCAAAACACATTTAGCCAAGGTTTAAGTTCTTGACAAGGCAAACATATGGTCAAGTTGCCCTGCTGGAAAAAGAAAGAAAGAAAGCAGCTCGAAACTGGGTTACTGGCCGCATAAACACACTGCGAAAATCGCAAGGTTTAGCTGACGCAGCATTTTTCCAATGGGAGGAAACATTGTGAACATTATGGACTAATAATTTTCAGCTGTCATTTGACTTTCGCATTCAGTCGATTGCAAGCTAAAAAGCAGGCTAAGTTCACTCTTATGAATTATACAATTTGCACGCTTGTAAATTATATTTCAATTATATTGTGGTTGAAGCAATTTAATTGAAATATTCTGACAATCGTTCTGATTGTATATTGGGGCCACTTAACGGCCCTTTGTCTGGCTGCCGCCTAAAAGTATGCTGCAAACGCTGTGCGTCAGAATATGTAACAAGATTTGAGAGACAGACTATCGCTGGGGTTTCGCCCCCAATCAATCATATCGCAGGCACACACTCTGATATTCTCGCTATTGATAGCCCTGGAAAAACGTTTCTATTTGCGTAATTTTCTGAATTTTTACACATAAATCATTGTTAATCATTTGTTTACTCGAATCGCTCGCTCGCTCGCTCGCTCGCTCGCTCATACGCTTCCCTTATCGATGATAAAACATTTCCATATCGAGTGCTAAAAAGATAAACGTGTGCCTGCTTAACTGAGCTGCCCTGAACGGAACTGAGCAGAGCTGAGCTGAGCTGAGTTGCTATAGGTAAATCCCCCCCACACACACACACAACATACGAGACACAGCAGAGTAGTTTGAGCATGCATTGATTGGTGACCAGGTGGGATTTGACACGTTGGATGTAGCTGATAAATGGAGTTTTGGGTCATGATACACATAGCTATAGAACGGTACGGCAAAAGCAGGCAGTCGACTTGATTAGTGTTAAGTGTTAACTCGAGTTTAATTACGAGCAACAGGCGCTTGATTAACAGGTTCAGCTAAGTCGATTCAATTAGCGTTTTGTGCACCGTTGAGTGTAAGGGCAAATTGAAGCAGCTGAAGCGACTGAAGCGACTGAAGTGGCAAACGGCAAATGGCAGAAGCAAACGACAGCGCCAAATGCGATTAGACATAATAATGTCAATGGGTATTAGTTGTTATGGGGATAACTAACTAAGCGTCAGAGGCCAGGCTATGCGCTGGCATTACATAAACATTGCCTTTGACAGCGCTAATTGCAATTAGTGGCACTGCCAAGCCATCGATGTATAAAATATAATAATAATCAAGAAAAAAAATAAAAACACCCACACACAACGAGAGCGAGAATATGAAACAATTATGGAAGCTAGGGCGCTTTTGCTAATTGCTTTCGCCTTTTATTGAATCAAGCTCTCGCACATAAATTGAAATTCTCTTGACGCTGGCCGCCCCTAAAAGCACGCAATGGAAAATTACATTTCATTTTCACACACAGCCATTAAACGCTCAGAGGATGCCGCAGCCTCCGCCGCCGCCGCGGTGCCGACAGCCGATAAAAAGTCAAGTCCGGAAATTGTGCCAGCTTCCTTCAGCAATGCGCCACCGGCGCGAAGTTCCGCGATTGAGCAGCCACAGCAGCAGCAACAGCAACAGCCGTCGGCTGGCCTCTATGCGCTGCCCAGCAACGATGAGATCCTGGCTGCGGTTGCTGCCGCCGCCCAGAGCAGCCAGCAGCAGCTGCAGAGCGATCCCACAGCCCTAGAGGAGGCGGTGGCCAGCAGCACGATGCGCAAGCGTGGCATCAACTACGAGTACAATCCCTACATGGCCGTGCCCAGCGTCGCCGACTATGGCAGCGATGTGCCCAGCGGCGTGTGGACCGATGACTACGAGCCGGCTGCGCCCGTCAACTACAACAGCAACTACAACAACGATCGGGAGCTGCAGGAACTGGATGACTATGTGCCCGAGCGACATGGTAAACACACACAATTCTCGTTGACTTCTCTGGGCGGTCTTTCATTCGCCTCCCTGCTTACAGTGAACGGCGGCAATGGCGGCCGCAACAAGGCTTATGATAATCTGCAGAATCTGCTTAATGCCGAGGCGTATTTGGAGAGCATTCCCCTCTCGGTGCCCCTCACCTACGCCAATCGCAACTACAACCTGGACGAGCGCAACAAGCGCGGCATTTACTACAACCTGGCCAACAACGGCGCCAACAGCGCTCCCGCCGAGAACCTCAACCTGAACAAGTACAGACGCTACGGAGACATGCGGTAAGTCTAACATTAGAAGTATCTAGATTCATAATCACTGCGATAATAGGCAATGTTGTCAAGCTGTTAAATTGCGTTTCCTCATCCAACTTTAAATTTAACTTAACATTAGAATAACATTTTGAAGTAACAGCAAATGCTGAAGCTGAATAAACTAAATTTCCGAATTAAGCATAATGTGGCTGTATGTTTAAGTAACATGTTTCTAACAGCATATTAGCAAAGTTGAATTCTTCCAACAGCATAGAGATTTTACTTAACATAGCAATAACATTTTAAACTGCCAAAAAATGTTAAATTTATGTAAATGAAATTTTTAGCTAAATAATAATGATTTTCTTCAACAAACCCTTCTTTACCCCATATGCAGACTAAAGCGAGACACCACCAAGCTGACCCCAGCCGATATGTTGGCCCTCGTTGCTCTGGTGGAGGCTGGCGAGCGTGCTCGCAAGGAAACCGACGTTGATGGCGGTGTCTCGGTGCCTTTAGTCGATGCGGAGGAGATGGACTACGTGCCAGCGGGCAGCTGGTTGGATTCCCCAGCACCACAGCAGCAATCGCCCGCACTGGTCGACTACTATGGCATACCGATGGAAGCCCAGGTGGTGCCCAAGTACGAGTACGTGCCACGCCCACAAAAGTATGTGGGCAGCAATAGCCGTAAGTGAAGGAGTCGACACAGCGCAAAAGTGAGTTGAACTAAATTTTGGTATATCGCAACAATTCACAGGTTTTGGTTCCTCAAAGCGTTTCATGGTCGCCAAGAAGAAGCGTTCGGTGAACCAGAGCCAGTTCATGAGCGAACCAGTTGGTGAACGGGGTCCCAACTATTATGGCGAGAAGTTCTACTAAGCGAAGGGAATGAATGCAATAGTTAAATGGATGGTACGAGAGCGAGAACGAGAGAGGGAGAGGGAGAGGGAGAGAGAATAGAAAAGCTTTCAAGCTGAGCTTTCCACTTTTATTGTTAACCACATCATATAATAATACTAATAATAATAATCTTGAATTGAATAACGCAAGAACAAGCCCCAATCATTTACCTTTGCTCTAGTTTGCAGAAGATCAAAATTATCAAATCGATGAAAATGAAAAATATTTCGATATACCTAATGATTAACGGTGTCAACGTCATGTGCAATTTTTGTGTAGTATTTGAATTTTGAAATACAAGTATATAAATTAACGCGGTATTGTTATACACACACATATATCTATTGCATAATAATTACATATATGAATTATTGTATGTCAAGAACATAATCAAAATCAATGTTTTTAAAACACTTAACAACACAACAGGGTTGACAAATTTTGTCTAATGCGAACTTACCTACTAACTACTAAATAACTACATATGCCTAGCCTAACCTAACCTAACTTTACGTAAACCTAACCTCACTTAATCAATGTCAATGTCTATGTCCAAATGTACAATTATCGAAATGAGAACCGTCAACACTATCACTATATAATTGTGTAATATCAAGGAAAGTAAGAAACAAAAAAAAAAACAAAAAACTAGAGGCTTCCCAAGTAGTACAAAACAAAAATGAAAGAAAAAGAAAATACAATCGATAGTTACTTTAAATGAGCTCATCATCAATCTACACATTTCTATTACGTTATTCTCGATATGTTTCTACTTACTATAAGAAGGCGCCATCTAAACTATCTGAACACCCTAACTATATGCTATATATATAAATATATTTACACTGTGCCACGACTTTTATACAGACTCGCGCCGACTTGACCGATCCAGCTAATGATGACGACAAAACAAAACGATGACATCTGAAAAGCAACTAAACGAAATATTCTGAAATATATCCCTATAACAAAATACCAATATATAATAATCGAAATATATGTATACATACTATACGACTATATATATATAAAACATACAATGTATATGCAAACTATTTGTCAAGATTAAGTGGCTCAGCGCATAAATATTTTAAATATACTATGGCGATTCCAGAGAGCGGCGTGCGAAGACGCGTTAATTTATTTTAATGAAATTGTCTGACTGTTTTATTGAAAACGAAAGAAAAAAAAAGGAAATAAAAAAAAAACGTACGAAATATGAAAATCAAATATACATACTACGATTATACACATACATTCTTATACATTACTTATATACAAACATTTATTTAAAGAATATTGAGAAATTTAAAAAAAGACAATGAAGAATATAAATAGCATATATGTTCGAGTGTGTGTATGTAAAATACTATAATTATAATAAAACATAAACAACACTCAAGTAACTACATACATACATACTTATACTTATTATACATATTTATAACATTTTCAAATATGTATCTTTTTCATTGCATTTTTTTATGAGGTCATTAAATATTTTGGCCTTCTCATTGGGTTTATAGTATTATACGAGCTTCATTTTTAGTAGCTTTATTTATCGAAAAAATGATTTATGTTTTTTTAATAAATAAAATGTCTTTGGTTTGGAAAACCTCAAAGTGAAACGTTTTAATTAATCGCCCAGCAATTAAGAACACATTAAATTACAGTGAGCTGTTAATTAGCATACAGCGCGTGTCTCTGTTAAAGATGGAACTCTGGTAAGTTCTCTGCTCCTTATCTGTTAACAGTCAGCTGTTAATCGACAGAGCACTAATTATAAAGAACTGTGGCCTGCAGTTGAGTAGGCTATTTATCGCCCTCTTAAGCTTGGCAACTTCGTCATATGCATATTTACATATATGTAATATTTATATGGTTTCATTAATCATAAAAATGTGTCTGTTCTATGAATAAACCGGCATATGAGGAGTTGTTGTACTTCTATAACCTGGGCAAACAATCAATAAATAGCCTTTGCTCCCATTGAGTTGCCCAAAATCTGCTGAATTCTGATTTATGCGTTTTTATCGTCCATCACATGTCATATCTGTAGCTACTACCACAATCAGTTCGGCGCCATTCAATAATAGCTTCATTTCAAGGGTTGTTTCATTAGCCCCCCCAATGACGTCACAAATGGCGCAGCAACAATTACGCACTAAACAACATTTACAACAAAATCATCGGCCAATTTTTGGTGGCGCATTTCCAATCTGGTTGTCAACCCACAAACAAATCACAGGCAAAGCGACAGCCAAATATCCTGTAGAACGTTCGGAACATAACGATTGGAATAAATGATAGAAATTCTATGACGGATTCGGTATTAATATAAGCTACCCTTTGTCCAGCTGCCTGCAGGGCATCAACTGAAATTTTGGGTGCTGAAATTATTATTTTGGTTGTCAACTGGCAACGAAAAATGAGAGTGAAACAAATGAAAATTGGGAGGCAATTCAATGAAAGCCAATTAAGAACTAAACGAAATTAAATATATCAAGCGAAATATAGGCTTTAATTCCAAATATGTCGGGGTTTTATTGAAAGTGTGTGCCGAAATTTAATAAAAATCAATTTAACCACCACACGCTTACTCGAGAACAGACCAAAACAGTAAGAAAGACACTCGCATTGATATACAACATACACTTTGTTTGGGAAGCTAACCATGCAGCCGTAAAACTCACTCGGCGTATCCAGAGGTCCATTGTGGACATTCTAGACGTAATGGCCCATAGAACCCGTCATCACAGCCGCCGTTGCGACTGTCCAACTTTTATGCAAACAGCCTCAACTTAGACATAAACAATATGCAGCAGAATTTGGATAGATAAACGAATGAAACTGAAAATAAAAAACAAAACAAATAATTAATGTGCTACCGACTGAACGACAATGCAATACCCTAGACCCTTCCAGATAAGACATCTATTAGACATATGCGTCTAATATGCGAGATTCACATTAGCTTTTCTCTTCGAGTATGGGATTCAATTACTCGAGTTGTGCATACCTCGATTGAGAATGAGAGTGCGAGACTGTGCCCCCAATATTCCATATGGAAACAAGCCGATAAAACACAAATAAAGAATACAAATAAAAAGCAAGTAAGCATGATTCGCTGGTGCGGTGAGCGGTTAGTAAATACCCTATAAACACTGAGCAAATACAATACAAAAATACAGCAAAGTGTTTAACTGCATTCGAATTTTAACATCAGTTTGAAATTGTTTGAGAAATATTAGTAAAACTCAATAGACAATTTTGAGAATATAAATAAATATTTACATAAATATTCGTATCGATTTCAATTACCTACGCAACAAATATCTAAATCAGAATTAAACTTTCATTCAATCATTATTACGTCTTAAACTACCGCTCTTAGTCATGCAATGCGGACAGGGTATAATAAACAAACGGCAGACAAGAGTGGCAACAACAACAGCAACAAGAGCCCCCCATTAATATGTATTTCTATATGTAGTTCGAATATTGTTGTTGTTGCTGCTGTGAACGTTATATCCAGAGAGTGCGAGAAGCGAGACGGAAAAGGGAAGTAAATACCAAAAACTCTAGTACTTAAGCCGGGACACATTTGCATACATCATCACCGCCATCATCATCATCGTCATCATCATCATCATCTTGTACGTCATCCGCATCAACATCAACATCAACACCAAGAACAAAGCAGTAAAACTGTGCCAGGCCTCAGTTGATCAGTTGGCAAATATTTGGGGAAGGACAGGATGTGAGAAACAAACAAAAGACGACGAACACAAAACGCTTTAAAGCAAAACGCATAATTTGAGCGATTTAAATATTTAATTTCAATAATCAACGCACATTTTCTGAACATGCAGCAAAAAATGGTCTATGAAATCTATTGCTTTGAAATTTAGCACTTAACTGGACTCCAGGGATTACATACAGGATATTATCGAGAAAAGGAAACGCTGATAGCAAGAACATTTGTAACATTTGTGAAACAAATCGAACAGCAGATTTGGACTCCGCGTGTTTATAATAATCCCAAATATTTAGCGCTTCTATAATTGAAAACATTCTAAATGCGGCATTGTAAACAAAGAGAATTTTTAGCTCAATTAATGCCGCTGTTTTAATAGTTTATATAAGGAGAGCATTTTGACATTTCAGCATTTCAGCATTTCAGCTTGTGCAATACATAATCGTAGCTTTGTCATGGGACAGATAATAGAACCCAACTTTCCGCTGGCACCGAAATTTGTTTAGCGCTAATTACAACTACAAATTAGTGACAAGCGTTGACTTTTTATTAAACAAAACGAAGTCAAAAGTGGACAGACGCAAGACGAACGAACGCCAAGCTAGAGCAACGGAACAACTTTTGGCAGACAGTTCGAGTTCGGCTTTTTGCCGGGGCTATTATAGCTATCCACTCATACGTATACTTAATATGCCTATTTATACTTATTTTATGCACGCGTTTTGCATTCCTAATTAATGCGCGCGACTTGGCCAAAAAATTTAAATCCCAACAATTGTATCAACGTTTTTTTTCGCTTTTGGAAACGATAGCATGCGGTGGTATGCGTGAGTTTTTTTCTCACTTTTTTGGGCATTTTTTTAGTTATACACCTGTATTTGTTTATAAACATTTACATTCGTTTTTAGTTGTATAACTTGTGCTGTAACTTTCTGGTGGGCGATGTGCTTCAGTTGCTGAATAATGAAATGCGCTACAGACATAGTCTTTTATATATTATTTCGATAATAACACATTCAGTATTTCAATTCGAAGAATAAATAAATTTACAGCCCCTCAATGAATGGCAAATTCTTGTGCAATTTGCTGTCTGTTAATGAAAGTACTCAAAGTCGTTAGCCAAGACACTTTAGCCAAGACAACAACCGGTCGCTTGCTGCTTCGGCTTGTGGCACGCAACCGCAACGCACAAATGCGAAACAGATTTGTGGATTGTGGCAGCTATGCTGCGGAGAGGCGCTCGACTGCCAGGGGATGGCATTTTGGTAACCCAAAAACATTGCGAACGTCGAAAACTTGCCGACACACGTTTGAGGTACAGAACTTACACCCAGCTGGGTAGCAAAGGTAGCGGTAGCTGGCAGAGCAAGTCCGAACGAGCCAAGAGGCACGCACACTCTCCAGCCAAACGAGCTTCGAGACGCGAGATGCGAGACCCGAGTGCCGAGCGCCGAGACCAGGCCAAACCCAAAACGCCGCAACCACGAGCCGGCAATGAACGCACACAAGCACAGAAACCAAACACAGGCAGACTGTAAATCATGCTCTTGAAATACTCGTATACGAACACCGAAAATATCCAAACGCGCAGCGACGTCGTCGTCGTCGTCGTCGTTGTAGTCGCTGTCGACGGAAATTGGAATCTCGAGGCGGCGAGTCGCAGTCAAAAATTTCAGTTGGTGGGCAGCTGCCACAGGCAACGCACGCGTCGCATTCCATTGAAAAGCAGTTCCGGATTTTCGTCGCGCGGAAAACTGTTAAAAAAAAAATCTGTTTCCAGGTTTTTTTTAAATTCTATTGTGTTTTGATCTGAAGAATTTACTCAAAAACCAACGAGCAACATGTCGGAGGAAGTGCCCGCCAAGGGCAGCATCTTGGGCAGTAAGTGTGCAACAAACTGGCTTCCCATATTGTGCTTGTGACATTTCGCCAATGCAAGTGTCGACTGCATCAGCGACGTGCAGCAGCTGCATTGCAGGTGCAACAAGTGTGTGTGTGATGCCACAGTGTGGCAATATGATGAAAACTTCTGGCCGGCCGCATGCAGTTCATTTGGGGGGCCCCCCAAACAAAAACACACTTTGACCTCAAAAACCGCCCAAAGGTCGTGTGCGAGGCGTGTGCGTGCCCAAAATGTGTGTGTATTAGTGTCTTCTCTGTGTGTTGGCGGCACATCCTTCCACCAGTTCAATACTCGACGGGGGCGGCGGCAGCGTTTATAGCAAACCCGCGGCATATATTTTTAGTCGCTATTATGTATTTTCCATTAGCTCCAGAGAGGAGCAGGCAACAACAGCAACAACGAAAAAAAGAAAGACATCATAGATGACTTTGACAGCTGGCCGGTGGTGACAAGGTCATTTGTATGTCAACGCTATAAACAATAATTGTCGTTCATAAGACGCCGCTTGCCAACATTACCTAGGCCAACAAATCTATATCGAACAATTTATATCTTATTTTCCTCATGAATTTATGGCGAAATTCCACCAGCAACTGCTTCGCGTGGTGCTTGAAGGCGGGGCAGGGGGGGCGGCATCCAGCCGGGACACAACTCCAGCTACCTGTACCTGCAAGGCCGGTCAAGTAGGGTTTGCTTTTGGCCAGCTTTCACTTGGCATTTCTTGCTCTTCCTTTGATTTCGCTTATGCTGATTTCGTCCCTTTTTTTTGAGATTTTTGTGTGTTTGGTTTTGAGAAACTTCTACTTGTTTCTTCTTACTTCTCTTCTGTGCTTTTATTTATGGCCTTGAAATCTTGTCTTGATTTGCTCTTTGCTCATATCTTCCACATCTTTTTCAAATTCATTTCCATTAGCTTGTATAAGACTTCAACTTGGAGTTCTGTTCCCTCATTTCAAAAGCACTTGAATAATTTTTTTGGGTATAAGAAGTGCTTAGTTTCTTATTGATTATATGTTTTTTTTTGTTTCAATAGAATTTTTGAATATTTCATATATTTGTTTGTATATTTTGTCTTCGCCCATTATCATAAATCCCATTTTTTAGTAGCCTCATTTGAGTTTAATTTCCTGACGCTTATTTATTTAGCAAATCCTGCAGCGTTTCAGCTTATTTCATGTTGAACTCTTTAGCATTCTCGCACTTCTTAGCTAAATATGTGGCATATTTCAAATGCTTAACAGAGCAAATATTGGTTTTTGCCACATTTATTTGTATTGGCTTAACTTGTCATATTTCAGTCTGCATATTTTTGGTACGCGCTGTTTGTTATTCTTGATAGCTCGTTAGACTCGGATTTTAAAGATTAACGTTTCATTTTTCACTATTTAAATTTCTTAATTTCTTTTGCCCTCAAACAAAAGGTTGTCACTAAACTCTGCACTCTATCTAAGTGCTTTACTTTCTCATATTACTTTCGCCTCACATTTATTTTTTTATTCTTATCAATTTGCTGTCATATTTTTAATTTATTAGCGCCAAACTCAAAGGCGTCTTATGGTCTACTTCTGCATATAAATCGATTAGAGTGACTAATTCGGACATTTTAATTTCCATGAAACTACAATTATCCTCTCCGTCCAGCGTTCAGCTTGTCAACTGCTGTTTACTTTCACTTTCCCCAATCGTTGCCCCCTTTTTATAGCATTTCAAATTAATCCTTTGGCTATCTTTTTATTGCTATATGCTTGTCTTGGGAGACCCCAAGCCAGCGGTTTGAGGTGAAAAACGTTTCTTAGAACATCCATTATTTGCTGTCGACAATAAAAATTAGACGGCGGCACAATTTGCGTAGTGAAGCGATAACGATGCGACGACTGGCCGTGGTGTTAATTGGTTTTGTCACCAATTGGGCATGATGCGAAATTGAAAATAAATACCATAAAAACATTCAAATTGTTATCGAAGCGAAGCCATAATTATGCCGCTTATTCAATAAGTTTAACTGCGCGTGGAGTCAAGATATAGATCGCTATAACGAGTACATTTACCTGACCCACCCCACTGATTAGTTTGATATTTTGTTTTACTCTGTGTGAACTTACAGAACTCGTGCCCGCACGCTATGTGCTCGCTATTTTGGGCTCCATCGGCATGGCCATTGTGTACGGCCTGAAGGTGAATCTGAGTGTCGCCATGGTTGCCATGGTGAACCACACGGCCATCCACAAGATGCAGGAGGCGGCCACGCATGTCACCCTCAGCACCGATGTCGCTAAAGCCACCGTTGAGGAGTGCTCCCCGCCGGGCGGTGTCAGCAATCAAACCGTCAAAGTTGAGGTAAGACAATAGCTCTAGCGAAACTCTAGATAGTTATGCCTGCTGCCCAGAAGGCAGGTTAGTGACAGGCTAAATTATATGTGTCAGAGTCAGAGACCTTATCGGCGTTGTCGCGCTGTCTGGCGATTGCCATAAGCACCCTAATCTAGTATCTGAGATTAATTGCGAGAGCTGCCAAAAGTGCCAACAACAATGCAGATAAAGCCTATTTTTGAATATAGCCACGCCTACTAGATCAGCTACAAAATCGCATAAACAAATTGCAAGCGAAACTTTTACAACACCTTCTCAATAAGCCATAGAAGCGAGCGATTGCTTAACAAACTAGCAAGATATGGCAGTAATAAAAGATTGCTATTGTAACTATATATTTGCTCGCAGTCTTGCCTCTGCCTTCCCACTTGCTAATGCCCCTTATTTATTCGCAGGATGGCCCCTTCGACTGGAGCGAGCCGCTGCAGGGCACCCTGCTGAGCTGCTACTTCTGGGGCTACCTCGTCTCGCAGATACCGTTGGCGCACGTTGCCGAGAACTTCTCGGCCAAGTGGGTGATGCTGTTCTCGGTGGCCATCAATGTGGTGTGCACCCTGCTGACGCCAGTCTTCACCACCGCCCATTACGGCGGCCTGATTGTGATGCGTGTGCTGGAGGGCGTCGGCGGCGGCGCCTCGTTCCCCGCTATGCACGTGATGATTGCCTCTTGGGCGCCGCCCAGCGAGCGTATGGTCATGTCGACAATCATCTATGTGGGCACCTCGGCCGGCACTGCGCTCTCCATTCTGATGTCGGGCATGTTGTCGGCTGCTTGGGGCTGGGAGTCGATTTTCTATGTGATGGGCGCTTTGAGTTGCATCTGGATGGCCTTGTGGATACTGCTGATTCAGGATAATCCCAACAAGCAGCGCTTCATTAGTCCCGAGGAGCGTCACATGATCACCAGCTCGCTGGGCACCGAGACCAAGGTGGAGCATCACCCGAAGGTGCCATGGGGCAAGGTGTTCACCTCGGTGCCGTTCTGGGCCATTCTCATTGCGCACACCTGCAACAACTTCGGCTGGTACATGTTCCTCATCGAGATTCCGTTCTACATGAAGCAGGTGCTCAAGTTCAACGTGGCCAGCAACGCGGCTCTCTCCGCTCTCCCCTACTTCCCCATGATCATCTTCAGCATATTCCTTGGCAAGATCTTGGACACGCTGCAGTCGAAAGGTGAGCTTGAGCAAAACGCAAAGTATAGCAAAGCTATCTATAATATTGGGGACATTTGGACATGTAGAAAATCGAAACTAATTGTAAACTATTCCTCTACAATAACATCTTAAAGTGTCTATCAAACTGTCCCCAAAATTTAACTTTATGGCTCCAATTCTACAATCAATATTTAACCCGTCATTCCCTATCACAAACTCAATCGTCCCGCAGGCAAAGTCAGCACAACCGTCGCTAGGAAGACCGCCACCTCGATCTGCACTGTTATTCCCGGCATCTGTCTGCTCGTCCTGTGCTTCATCGGCTGTCGCCACTACGAGGCCGTCTCCGTCATGTCCGTGGGCATTGTGGCCATGGGCGCCATGTTCTCCGGCTTCCTCTCCAATCACATTGATATCGCTCCCAATTTCGCTGGCACTTTGGTGGCCTTGACCAACACAGCCGCCACTTTGCCCGGCATCATTGTGCCGCTCTTCGTCGGCTTCGTGACACACGGAAACGTAAGCAATTCTTTACTCTACTTTGCAAGCAACTTCGTAATCATTGCGCTTTATCTTTTAGCAAAACATTGGCGCTTGGCGCATCATCTTTGGCGTCACCATTGCCCTGTTCGTCCTGGAGTTCTTCGTGTTTGTCATCTTTGGCTCTGGGGCCGAGCAGTCGTGGAATCGTTCTGGTGCCCAGCAGGAAGCCGAAGTGAAGGATGAGAAGACACCACTGAAGGACAACGTCCCATCGAAGGCATAAAACTAGTAATCTCGTTGCACGGAACACAAAACCCACAAAACCAAACAAATTAAGAACAGAATCAATTGATTTGTAGAGCCAAGCACAAAGACAACAGATAACAAGATAATGATCAACACTGTCGCACTGTCGCACTGGACTGTAAATACCAATACCAATTATAGTTTTTAGTTCTCTCTATTTGCTAAGTATACTCGTAAACTGTGCGTCTCTGGACAAGCCCCCCTAGAACCCAACCGAATCCTTCATCGCTTAACTGCCTCATGTACTTAACCTACCGACAACAAGCCCCCCCCCTCAAGAATGTTATCCGCCTACAGACAAACAAATAAAACGATATAGTAGTCAACATGAATTGGTATTTTCTTTTGAAGATGGAACAGGGTCATAAAATGTTACCTTTTGACTCATAGAAATGCAATTCAAACGCAAGCAATAATAATGAAATTTGAGAAGCATTTTAGTTGCGAAAATTGATAAACAAAAAAAGATCAGAATTCAATCATTTGAATAGAATAGGATAGAATTCTGTTGATGCAATAGCCTTATTAAAATTATTTATTTTCTGGCTAATAAAAATGCACGCCGTAGTAAAAGAATTCTGTTTGAAAATGAAAAGTCTCAGACTTTTGAAGCAATTAGCTTTGGATTCCCAATATTTCTGAATTAAGTAGTTAGTTTCATTTCCAACTACCAAAGCAACTCAGTCTATGAATATCTTTTTTATATAAAATCTTCAAAAATATGGATAGTTTAATGTTTTGAAACACAAATGGGAGGTGAAACTCCTGCGAATGGCAGCATATTAGGGCGTAAGTTTTTCGGCAGTTGACAACCCCATTAATGTTGAATTGAAGTGTGAATCGTATAGAGTGTGTGCCCGCACGGTATATATTTGTTTGCCTGGCCAACATCGGCATCAGCATTCTCTATGGACTGCGGGTGAACCTGAGTGTCACAATGGTCACCATGCTCAATCACACGGCCATTGTGGGCAACGAAACGAAAGGTGAGACGGCGTCGGAAGAATGTGAAGCACCCGATGGCACTAACATGGACAATGTGGAGGATGGACCCTATGAGTGGAGTGAACCGCTGCAGGGCATGCTCCTGGGCAGCTTCCTTTGGGGCTCGCTCATCGCGCAGATTCCGCTGGCCTATGTGGCTCAAATGTATTCGGCCAAATGGGTTTTCTTCTGCTCGGTGACGGGCAATGTGATCTGCACGTTGCTAATCCCACCGCTGGTGAAGCTGCATTACGCTGGACTGCTGGCAATGCGCATCGTTCAGGGCATCACTGGGGGTGCTGGATTTCCTGCGATGCACATCATGATTGCCCATTGGGCGCCACAAACGGAACGCCTGCTGATTACGTCGCTCATCTATATGGGAACATCGGCGGGCACGTTTTGTTCCATTTTGATGGCGGGCTTGGTGAGCAAGTACTTTGGCTGGGAAATGGTATTCTATGCCATGGGCGGGCTCAGCTGCATTTGGATGCCCTTGTGGATCATATGCATACAAGATGATCCCAATAAACAGCGCTTTATTAGTCAGAGCGAGCGTGAGCTGATCAACAATTCGCTGGGCACTACAGTTAAGCAACCGCGTCTGCCTTGCTTTAAGGTGCTCAAGTCACGTCCTTTCTGGGCGATTCTGATTGCCAACTGCTGCAACAACTTTAACTGGTTTATGTACCTCATCGAGATTCCGTTCTACTTGAAACAAGTGCTCAAGTTGGAAGTGTCCAAAAATGCGTTGTTTAGTGCGCTGCCTTATATCCCCTGCATTATCGTCAGCATTGTAACTGGCAGAGTATTGGATTATTTTCAGAACAAGAGTGCGTTTTTCTTAAAATTTTCTTCATTATTTCTTTACGTTTCCTTAGAAAAACTTAATAGAACTTCTGCACGCAAGATAGCCACTGCTTTTTCCTCACTGATTCCGGCTGCCATGCTTACTGGGTTGTGCTTTGTGGGCTGTCAACATTATGTGGCTGTCGCTCTGATGTCTATTGGTATTATTTCCATGGGTGCTGCGTATTCCGGCTTCATTGGCAATCATATGGACATTGCTCCAAATTTTGCTGGCATCTTGATGGGCATAACGAATACGGTGGCCACCATACCAGGCATTGTTGTTGCCCAATTGGCTGGATTTGTTACCGAGGGAAATGTGAGTGGCACTTAGAGATTAGTTCTATCATTATACTGATTATGTCATTTGGATTAGCAAACCATTGATGCATGGCGTATTGTGTTTGGTGTCGGAATTGTTTTGCTTCTCATTGAATTCGTGGTTTACACCGCACTTGCTTCAGGTGAAAAACAAGACTGGAATGATGGCTAAGGCTTTACTGGGTTTTTCACAAATGAATTTAAAGTGACAAATTCGATTAATTGCTCGCGCTATAACAAAGTGCCAGTCACAGGGTGTCAAGCATATTTATCGATAACACACACACACACGCATATTCAAACAATAAGTAATTATTATTCTACTACTTATTCTACCTATTCAGTAGCATAATAATTATTAATTGTTGAGTTATGTTACCAACTTGTGGGACTAGGATGAAATTAAATAAATTAAATTAACGCATATTTTGCTTTTCAATTTAATCAAATCAGCCGCAGTTACAACATCTCTCAAGTGTGACCACGTGTATTTCAAAAATAAAGAGAAACGGTCCCACATACAAACTACATTCATCAGCCTCGATAGTCATCGATAACGCTTTCGATATTTCCAACTAGAGAGATTTATTTACCGGTTGCCGCACAAAAAACAACAAACGGCAGTGAAATGTTGAAAGTGCGCAACATTTGCATGCTACAGCGACGCTGCCGCAGCGGCAACAAGAAACGCTGGAACGTGCTGCAGCACAAGAAGAACAACTGCGATCGAGCGCTCGACAGCTTCGACGATTTCTACGGCTCTGTCTACGGCGGACGATGGAAAAACATGCGAGCAGCGCTGCTAACCGAGCACAAATATGTCGCCATGGTGAACAATTTCGGAGACACAGAGCAGACGTGCAGCATGCTGGAAATGGACGGTGCCATCAACATAAAGTCGCTCATACAGTTGGCACAGGAGCGCCAGGAAAACACCCGCGATGCCGATCAATCGCTGGGCAATGAAACGCGTGCTCATTACGACATCGACGACAAACTCGATGCGTTGCTGAGAAAGCAACAAGAGCGCGAAGTGGCGGCGATTTATCCCACGGCAACGGAGGATGGCCACGTGCAGCCACAACAATTGAGCTACGAGCGAAGTGAGAAGAAGGCTGAAGAAGATCCAAACAACGAGGCCTCCTATGAGCCCAGCCTGACCAGAGCTCTGGAAGAAGACGTGCAACTCGACGCGAGTCGCTTGGTGGATCCACAATTCGGCACCGGCGGCCTCTACGAATATATGCCTGCCAACAGCATCAAGGGCATGGAGGATTGGGTCGCCGAGTCCGAGCATTATAAATACTATCAAACCAGCACAGATTTTCCTTTGGCCATCGAGCCCGAGCAAGACTTCAAATACCCGGAACACTTGGCCATCTACACGTATGAAATGGGCAACTGCTCGGAGTTCAAAGCACCGCGACAATGTCTCACTGGCGTCCTTTCGCACTTCCTCATGGATGGCGCCTCGGTGCTGCCGCCGCTTTTCCTCCAAGTGCAGCCCGGAGAGCGTGTGTTGGATGCTTGTGCAGCACCAGGCGGCAAATCGCTGCTTATGCTGCAGACGTTGCACCTGGATCAGCTTATATGCAACGATGTGCAGGAGTCGCGTCTCAATAAACTGCGTCGCGTCATGCAGGAATATCTCTTCGATTACAAACAACGCTGGGCGGGACAGCGTTTGATCTTCAGTCAGAGCGATGCTCGCAATTTGGATGAGTTTGGCAGCTATGACAAGATTCTGGTGGACGTGCCCTGCACCACAGATAGACATGTGCTCAACCAGCAGGACAACAACATCTTCAAGCCCACACGCATCAAGGAACGCCTGCGTATTCCCGAACTCCAAGCGGGCATTTTGTCAAATTGTTTGCGCCTGCTGAAACCTGGCGGCAGCCTCGTTTACTCCACCTGCTCGCTGTCGCCGGTGCAGAACGATGGCGTCGTTCACATGGCACTGCAAAAGGTCTTCACGGAGTATGGCATTACGGCGACCATCAAGGATCTGAGCCAACAAACGGCGCTCTTAGGAGATATTTACAAGTTCGAGCAGCCCAAGGGTTTAAAATATGGACAGATGGTTATTCCCTATTTGCCGGCTAATTTCGGACCAATGTACTTTAGTAAAATCACGCGAAATACTTAGGAAAACGTTACAAGTTGAAAACTATTTAAACGACTGTTACAGACCCCAATCTGGATAATACAATATGTTCCAGAATTCAATGTTCTAACTTGAATTTGGTAGAGCGACGCATAATTGTAGCTTCGATTAATAATATATCTGTTTAAACGACTGCTAGATAAGCCAATTATTGAAAATGTTCGGTATATAAATGTTATGAGGTGATTGTAAGTAATGCTTAGCACGGAAAGATTGTGCCAAGTTTATGTTTAAAGATTCCACAATTTCTCTCCACTTGGCGTTAAAGTCGTGGCATTTTGATCGATTCAGCTAAACAGCGAGACACGCTATCTGAACTTGAATTTAATATCATATATAATAGATAGATGGATATGTGAGAGCTTGTCTTGGCGTCAGCTTTGCCTTTAGCTCCCTCTAACTTAGCATAAATTTAAGAAACTTGAATGTAACATACATTGTTTCGCCCAGAGTTTTCTTGTTTCACATTTTCTCCGGCTTCTTTTTCTTCTTGCCCCTGATGGGCAATGGCCCGGGTGTCTTAAAGATGGTGCTGCAATTACAAAATAAAATATTAAACTTAATACTTATACAAATACAACGGTGTGACTCACTGGCATGTGGTACAAATGGGACTATACTTGCAGAAGACGCTCAAGCAGACGGAGCAAACGTAGCCAATGTCGATGAGCTCGCGGTGGCAGAAGCACGACGCACGATAGTCGACTTTTGGCGGCGGTGGCAAGACCATTTTGTGACGCATCTGTGGCGAAGGCAGAAACACCCACAGCAGATACTGCAACAGGCCATCGAGTTGTGTCACCTTCAGGAACTGTCCGTTGGTGATATCACAGCCCTGTTGCAACAAACTCAGCGTCTTGTCCAAGGCGCAAGTGTCGATGACAATGTTGAGCTTTTGTGCAGTGAAAAATACGTTCATGTAGGTCATGTACTGAGAGGCGCATTCATTGCTGCCCGTTATCACCAAGATGCGCGAGTGCATCTTAATGCCAGCGCCCACATTGCGTTGCAGCTGCGAGAGGAAAGAATATTTTATTATTTAAATAACATTTTCAGTTACTCTGCAAAAAGAATGTTAACATTTAACATTCCGTTAGCTGCCAAAAATTAACATTGTTCTGCAATGTTATTGCTGCAGTTATTTACTGTTTTAGATGGTGTGCAGTTAACGTGCTGTTAAAATGAATAAATTACTTACTCTGGAGATGTAACACAGAGCCATGGACATGCTGCCTGCCAGGAGACTCTCGCAGGGCGAGCTCAAGCGTGGCGCACTCATCAGTATACTGCCCAGTTGCTGCTTTACGGTCTTCTCCACCAAACTGAATACTTCATATTGACCATCCACCTGTCGCAGCTCCACTTGACGACCCGGCAAAGGGTAGAGAAAGTCACTAAGTACGAAATAAATACCATTAGTTAGTTAATTGGTGTATAAACCCACTACTTACGTGGCATGATGCGAACAGGAGATGACGGCCAATTTATTTTGCGCCTTTTGCATGAGATGCGCATTGCCAAAGGCGATGACAGCTTCTAGAATTTGTGTTAGATTTTGCGGATTCTGGCGCACAACGTGCTGTGATGGATTCGTGTCCAGCACCACGACCAGCAGATCAATGCTGGCCTCCGCTATAAGTATTTATCATGATTAATAAATTGAAAACAACTTTAAATGCATTTTAATTTACTTTCACTGTTTGCCAATGTCTCAGCTGCGTCCATATTTGCCGGCAAAACAACGCGTTGTGTTCAAGGTGCAAAAAAAATAAGAAGGTTGTCGCAGTGTAAATCAGCAAATGTAAAACATCATTCGTTTGGTCATATAGACTTAATTTATCATCACAGATTGACAAGAGAGACGCAATTAGTTCACTTTGATTAGCCAACCCATTTAGGCTTTATTTAAACGATAAATATTAATAAATTTGCTGCACTAAACGCGGATCACTCGGTTTCACATTCACCCGGTCGCGGAAACACTGAGCACAGCTGTGTTAATGGTGTAATAAGAAGGTTGTAGCAAACTTCACACAGCAAATGGTAAACGCACTCAATTACTTTACTTTATATTAAAACAAGAGACAGAATAGTAATTGTTGCAATTAAAACACCAAATTCACAACTGTTTTATTTAATGAATTCAAATGAATTTATTGCTGTTTCATGCATAACGGTTCCAGAGCTGTCGCTGCTTTCCAATTGGTTTTGCAATTCGCCCGGTCACACCGATCCAATGAACAGCTGTTGTTGTCAACTCTACATATTTCGCTGGGCGTTTCACCGACAAATTGTTGTTGATAAAAAAGCAGCAAATACGTAGTATTACTTGGACATTAACAAAATCTACACAAGCATAAAATGCTGGTTCTAGTACTGGGAGATTTGCATATACCACACCGCTGCAGCAGTTTGCCGGCCAAGTTTAAAAAGCTGCTGGTTCCCGGACGGATTCATCATATTTTGGCCACCGGAAACATCTGCACAAAGGAATCCTACGATTATCTCAAATCACTGGCCAACGATGTGCACATTGTGCGTGGCGATTTCGACGAGAATCTCAGCTACCCCGAACAAAAGGTGGTCACTGTGGGACAGTTTCGCATCGGTCTCTGTCATGGCCATCAAGTGGTGCCGCGTGGAGATCCCGAGGCACTGGCACTGATACAACGCCAGCTGGATGTGGATATCCTGATAACGGGGCACACGTACAAGTTTGAGGCGTACGAGCATGGCAATAAGTTCTACATTAATCCCGGCTCGGCAACGGGCGCCTTTAATCCACTGGACACGAATGTGGTGCCGTCGTTTGTGCTGATGGACATCCAAAGCACCACGGTGGTCACCTATGTGTATCAGCTGATTGGTGATGAGGTCAAGGTGGAGCGCATCGAGTACAAGAAGATCTAACAAGTATTAAAGGCAAAAGGCGAAATCATTCCTCTTTCCCCATGCTTCACTCTCGCACTGATCTTGATCTTGTTTGGAAAATCTGTATGAACAAAAAACAATTGTAAAAATTCAAACATGTTTCCTTTTTATTTTTATTTAATAAACAAAATGATTAAAGTTTTATTTAAATAGAAAAGTTTTTTTTTCCTGCACTGATTCCATGACCTTTATAAAAATAGAATTTTATAAATTGGCACACGATTTAAATAGATTATTTTGTCATTTTAATTTAATCGATCCGCATTGAAATTCAATTATTTGTCACCACAATCAATTGAAACACATTGACGTTTTATTTTTATTTAATAAAAAATGTTTTAAATTTTATTTAAATAGAATATAAAAGAGTTTGTTTTTCCATTTTTCATTTAGACGATCTTGATTCACTTACATGCTTATGTGCAAAAATTAATTAATTGTATAATTGAATGAAAAGTCTGCTTAAAATTGTTGACAAATGTTTCTTGTTTTCTTTTTCACGTGCATTAATTCTCATTAAATTTAATATAAATACAATTGGGTTATCGGCTGGGTTGCGTCGCGTTTTTGCTGGGTGGTTTAGCTTTGGCTGCACACCAAAATAATAATAAAAATAATAAATATCGGCATATTTGCAATGCAAATGATAGAATACTTTTTGCTCTTGAGACCAGCAGCAATGAATTTGGCAACAGTTTTCTCGACAGAACGATACAGATTATTCAATTAATTAGTAATTATTTTACGCTTGCTGCTTTGCTGGCTTACAGTACGCGTGGGGGTTTAAAAAAGCAATCTACGACACCCATGGATTACACACACAACCGAACACACACACACTTAGCCAAGGCTGTCCACGCACACAGTCTTGAGGGTTTTGCCATTGATGAAGGTCTTGTACTGCTCCGGCAAAGCCAATTCGGTCTGCAAAATATAAAAACGATAAACATAAAATGCAATCTTGTATAGTTGAAATTTGCACTTACATAATCACCGTTGGCCTCGGGCAGCAGAATGTTCATCTCCGAGGACTTGGAGCTGACGATCTCAACGCCCAGCGAGTCCTTGGACAGATACATTTGACAGCCGTCGGTCTTGTCAATCGACACCGTTGGCACCGAGCCCAACACCTGCATCTGGACGCTCTGGCAGTTGACAAACTCAACGGAGGCCACAACCGAATCGAAGAGCAACGAGCACTTTTTGCACGAGTCCAGCACAATGTTGTTCACCTTGCCCTTGACGGTAAGCGTGGAGCCCTCGCAGCGGAACATGTAGACCACATTGTTCATCTCAGCGTTGTCCACCAGCAGACCGCTGTTGTTCTTCTGATACTCGATCAGCCACTTTTTGCCGTCGCGCGTAAACACCGGCTCCTTAGGCGGAGCGGCGGCCACAGCATGGGCGCCACTGCTGCTGCTGGCGGGGGTCTTGAAGGGCGCTGGACCGGTGCGCAGCGAGGGATTCTTGTGCGTCTGCATGTCACCAGTGACCTTCTTCAAGTCTACAAATAAAGCTAGTTAGTTTGCGCATACACCTAAAACATTTTTCGTGACTCACTCTTGGTAATGTCGGCGCCTTGATTGATTTGGGCAAAGAGCGCGCTGCGATCATCGCCCACAGCGCCGTCCAGCTTCAGCGCATTCAGATCCAGTGGTGGCGGTGGTGGTGGCAGACCGCCAGGTGGTGGCGGTGGTGGGGCACCACCAGCGGGCGCTGCACCCTTGCCGGACCACACCAGACCCGTGGTGTGAAAAGACTTGATGTACGCTTGCAGATCGGTAAGCGTCTGAATCCAGGCGCGTGCCCACTCCACATGGGTGGTGTCCTTCTCCTTCCACTCCTTCAGCACGCGATTCGTGTAGAACTGTCCGGCATCGTTCATTTCCTTGACGAGTGGTCCGGGTTTCATGGCCACACAGACCCAGCCCAGGGCGGGAATGCTCTCGCTAATGGCCGACAAATGATTGAAGAACGGCGACGAGCGATGCTTCTCACGGTAATCCTGCACGGCGCTGATTTGCGTCGAAGTTGGCTGCAGCAGTTCCATTTGCTTCGGCTGCGGTGGTTGCGCGATTTCCGTGGCCAGCGTCACATAACGCAATTGAGCGCTGCAAGTGGAGAATTGTGAAAATGTTTCTGAATGAGTTGAATGGGGAAAGTGCTTACTCGAAGGCCGCCTTGACGAACTGCGCATGCTGGGCAACATCGCCACCAATTTTGGCCGACAGCGACAGATATTGAGCCAGTGGCCCATCCACAATATCCTCAAAGCCGGCGACACTCATGTTGCTGCTGCTGCTGCTGATAATCGGAGCTGTTGCTGGCGGTGTTAGTGGTGCTGGTGGTGTTAGTGGTGGCGGTGGCGGTGGCGGTGTTGGTAGTGGTGTCTCTGAGTCGGCTTTGTTGTCGGGCGCTACGATAAGCGTGTGCTCCAAGCGATCCACTAGCGTTTCCAAACGTTCGCAAATCCTCTCCAAATGCTCAACGGCAGCCGTGGGCTTTGATTCCGTTTCGTTATCTGTGAATCAGCCGCAAAAACAAGAAAATACAAATTATTAGCGCTGCACTCGATTTCATTAAAAAAAAAAAACAGCAAAAACAAAATATGTGCGTAAAAGTTGATGAGTAAAAAACAAATCAAACTTATGAATGTATTCACAATGCAAATTATGAGAATACATTATTATATTATTATTATATTATGCAAATAGTTGTTGTAATTGATGTCATCAAGTTGAGTGGTTGCAAAGTGCATGAATCACTGGAAGAACACTAAAGAAATATCAGAAAAAAGCAATCTTGATGAACTGGAGAATGAATGAACAGAGCTCATAATGATGATGATGGTGATGACGACGCTTGCAAAAAACAATGCTTTCATGTTGTGCGCACTTAACAAACTGTGAGAGTTTTTGAAAAAGAGTGAGTTATAAAAATAAACGAGTGTTTAAAGTCGGCTAAGCCAAACTTTATGAAACTCGGACAAGAAATGTAGTTTAAAAAAAAACATTTATGACTCCGGAAATCTATTAAATTTCTGAGATTTGGTAAGTTGAATATTTTGGTAAATTATATTTATACAAAGCGATTAAATATCAATTAGGAAAATCATACAACTGTCTAGAATTGTGAACATAAAATATTATACTTTCATTGCTATTGGGTTATTTTTGTATATTTGTTCTTAAAGATCTTTCATACTCATATTACACGAAGTCCAATCTATAATTAAGGTAATAATGTTCAGTGCATTTTCGTATAAAACAAATCACGACAAAACTCTGTAAATAAATTCTTGCGAACGAACACAAATTGTACTGATGTCGACAATAATAAGAGAAACCGTATTTGTTGAACTCAAAAATGCATATTTCTGTTATGTTGGCGTCGAATTGAGGGGGCATGCAACAACAGGAGACGACCAAGTAAAGAATCATGAGAGAAAACAGAGAAGAGAAAGAGAGTGGATGTTGTCAATTACCACGCACGGCCACGCTGTGCTCGACGGCGGCGTGCGCGGCGCGCAACAGCTCCGTGTAGAGTCGCTGACGCTTCAGCTCCAGCTCATCGCGTCCCACGGGCGTGACGGGTGGCTCAATGCAACCGCTGCTGCATTGACATTGGCGGGGTGGGGCAGCAACACAAACAGGGAAGAGAAATACGCTTTAGAAGTGGGCAAAATGTTAAATCGCAGTCGCTAGAGAACGCGTACATTTCGTTGAGACGCTCATCATCAAACCAGGCGGGCAATCCGTGGGCAAACACCAATGTCTCCGGCAGCAGTTCGCCCTCAATGTACGGAGCACACATGCTCTCGCGCTTCGGCGGCGGCAGCGAGTCGGAGAACACTTCATCGTCGTCGGCCAGCGAGCTGTTGTTGTTGTTGTGGTTGGCCAGCAGCAGCAGCGAGGTGGGCAACGGTTCCGGCTCTATGATCTCGGCCCGGTTGCTGATGTTCACCTTCTTCTTGATGGATTGATGTGTCGAATTGTGTCGCGAGAGGCAGCTCTTTGTTGGCTGCTGCTGCTGCTGCTGCTGTTGTTGTTGTTGTTGCTGATGCTGTGGCGATGTTGCAGCTGCTGGCACTCCATCATTCACAACACCACCACCACCACCACCACCACCGTCGTCATCATCATCGCCCGCACTGGTCATCGATGCGGGCGGTGCTGTGGAAGTGGAGGAATGTGCCGAACGCAGCCCAAATCCACTGGCTTCTATGTCGATGGCTGTGAAGACGCCACAAGCGTGGTTACTACTACACAATATAGGCACTTTGGTGATCTTAAAATATAAAGCGACACGAAACCCGATATCCCATTCTTCAACTCAATTTAGGGGTTTCTTTTGTGGTTTTAGTTTCCAGCTAATTTTAAATTCTAAGCCCTAAGAATCTGAAATAATTGTTAAAGATTTAAAATCCACAAATTCCTATGCAGAAACGTAGTTTTCATATAACTTTTCTTAAAGTATTCTATTGGAATGCACACTATTATTAAATAATATAGGTCTAACTCAAAAGAACTCTTTGTAATAATTATCAGTTGCACAACTTTATCAGTTGAGTCAAAATATAAAGCATTTAGTTTCAAGTGCCAAGTAAAATCTAAGTTTTAAATATTCTATTAAGTAACTCAAATTTGGCATTATAAGAAAAACAATTAATTAATAATTACATTATCTTGGCAATAATTACTAGAGTCTACAAATTCTTTTTATCTCTTTCAACTCTTTCTCAAATTTCATTCGTGACTTTAATGTACCTACAATGCATGAAATTGTTTTCTTAGGGGAGTATAATACAAATATCACTCTTGAGACTGAATAAAATTCGGGCTAGTCACGCTTTGCTTCATGGTCTCAACTATGAACAATTTCTAATGCTAATTTCCAAATAGAAACGAAGAAAACGTAAAGAAAAGTGCTACAATTGAAATGCTGCTTCACGTCAAGAAGTATGATAATTCAGCATAATTCCGAATAGAAACCATATTTGCAGCTACAACTCAAGTTACACACAAATGACTTGGAAATTAAAAGAATTGGTGCAAGAAGCGCAGGTTCTGGGCACTGACAGCACACACTGTTAACGAGGGGTTTCCAGATACCTGATCCAGCAAAAGGTACGAGTGCTAGAGAATTGTGGTAATAGCTAAGAGAAATAAGGCTTATTGTGAATACCAGTTTGGGGCTCAATAACAACATCATCATTGGGTGGAGCAACTTCATCGGTCGCCTCCAAGGGCTCCGGCTCCTTGGTTGGAGCTATTGGTTCGGTAACCGGTTCAACTGCGGTTTCTGATGCTGGGCCATTTGCTGGTTTGGCCTCCGTTTGGGGTTCGGGTTCGAGTTCGATTTCGGTTTTGGGTTTGGGTTCGTTCGCTGGACTTGTCTCAGCAGCCTGTGCTTCGATTGTTGATTCGTCGTCGTGCTGCTTATCCTTGTCTTTGTCCTTATCCTTTTTGGCTGCTTTGGGATTTGCACGACAACATGAGAACATTTTTGCGGTTGTTCGGGGAGGGGTGTTGACTTTAAAAATTGAACGACACGATGGTGATTGTTGTATATGAATCACATTAAGATTATGCAATTTCCGTATTTAAAACTCATTCTCGGTTACGACGACGTCGAAAGCAGCCAAGCAGCCATATAAAAAAATTTTGGTTAGGCGTATGACGAAAGCCGCAAAGGAAAAAGCAAATAGCATATATAAAATTGGTAACCACTCCTTAAGCTGCTTTACGATTCCTACAGCGTTCGCACACTAACAGACGCGTATTAACGCACTTTTCTTACACGTTTGACATTAAAAAATTAGCAAATTTAATCACTTTTCAAATTCGAATGCAAAACCTGCCTGGGCACGGCAAAAACAGTGAACGGCAATAGGCCACGGCTAGCACCCAACTGGGTCACACACACCAGCGACCGCACACATATACACAAATACGCTTTTTGCTCCACAGCTGCTGATGGAACACACCCTAAAAGGGAATCAAAAGCGCACGCACAGGACTCGCTTCGCAGCGGGGCAGCATTTAAGACTTTAACAGCACAGCGCACTGTTAACAGGTCACTGTTAATGACTCGGACTGTAAGCTGAGCTTTGTGAACGCGACACAATTTAGTTTTGCGCAATTGCTTTGTCCAAATTTGGCCGATAAACTGAATACAGCTTTAAAAAGGCAACGTAATAAATATCATACTATTTTTACATGGTCATTTATGTTTTGTTGTTGTAATTGGAAGCTGTTGCTTGTGGAGAAAGCTTCACACACACAACTACGACAACAAGGTAAAGAAGAGAGTTTGCGCGCACATAAGGAGAGAAGCAAGAGAGCGCTGTTGAGATGAGAGAGCGGAAAGCTGTGTGCAGACTTTGATATTGTTATTGTATTTCTTGCAGCAGCAACAATGAGTTTATTGCACCGGCAGCTGCGGCCAACCACTTAGTTGTTTTGTTGTTGTTGCCAAACAAATGATGATGGCAATTAGAGTGAGAATCCGTCTGGCAGCAGCAGAAGAAAAAAGCAACAACTTTCGCTCAGCTGCTAGCAGAGATACAAGTTACTTCTGCTTGCCCAGATAGAGTAGGATGTAGAGCTTGTTCTTTTGTGGGCAATGTGCATTCAAATGCACACGCATACACACGCAAGCAGATTAAATGTCCGCAGCAGAAGACCCGTTATGTATGTGAGTTGAGTTGATTTGAGTTGAGCTGAGCGAGCGTCGCCGCTAACAATTAATTAGAAATTAAAACCTGCTGCCCATATAGGGACAGCACTAATATTTCCAGCGAAATGGTTCTAAACTTGTAATCTATGCGTGTCTTTTTTATTGTTTTTTTTTTTTGTTAAACTGATAGCGTTTTTTGGCCATCTTTGATTTCACACAAACACACCTATACATGCATATACATGTATGTATTTATTCACTCTTGCGTAAACTTTCTAGATAGGCTGTGGGAGTGAGTCAGAGAAACAAGCACACAAACACACACACACAAGTACGAAAACAGTAACGATTCAACCAGCGGCAAACAGCTGAGAAGTTGAAAGAAGAAGTTAGAGCAGCTATCGGGAGCCGCAGATCGAACGTTCTTCTTGTCACCTACTTAATGCACTTTTTGTTGGATTTGCGCATTTACAATTAAAATGCCATGTACTTAAATTGAAATGGATATGAAATCATCATTATAAATATACCAAAAACTAAGTAACACATACAAGCGCACACATTACATACACATGCATGTGTGTTAATTTAACAAACAAAAAGTGATTCACATAAAAATAGCCAACCAACAAAAATACATATCGAACACAGCTGTCTCCTGTCCTCGCACACTTGGCGCCCACACATAGCTACAAAGTGCACATATAGACTGTATATTTGCATATGTGTGTTCATGTACGTGTCCATATTAAATTCCAGACAGCCTGGCCGCAGGAGCGGAAAGAATTAAAAACCCCACCCAAGGCAACGACGACAACGCAGCCGGCACTTTTCTCTGCTGCTGCACTTGGCAATTTTTGCACACAACTAAAAAAACACTCATCAAATGATTTTACGCACATTTTGTTGTTGGTTTTTATAAAGCACAGGCAACTCACACGCACACATATATATATTCTTGATCACTTACCACAAAATGTAATGTAATGCGAAGGCGAGCAATTTGTTAAACACACAATTCTTGATAACCGCTTCAAACGTTGTTTTTATGCGAAAAATCAACGACGAATGAATCGCCACACAGCGTGACCGCAGCGTGGCATCTCAAAATGGCCTAAAACCATCGCAATCATTTGGCCACACAGTAGCGTATACGATGGTTTGCCGCCATATGTCGATAGTCACAGCCATAGAATCGCTTATCGATAAAGTCATTCAGCGCGAATTCACGTCGTAGTGCAGTTTTAATGGTGTTTTAATTTTCAACAAGTGCATTTTCTACATTATTCAACCATTCATCGTAATAGTCGTATAAAAATGGCACGTCGTCAGTTTCATAAGGCGTCAATGGCACATCGTATGGCATTGGAAAAGCCGGAACTTCATTGCGGGCACTACCCAAAGGAAATGTGTCCTCGCCAGACTGCAAAAGTGAAAAGTAAATAACAAATGTGTAAACAATTCAAATAGCTAAACACTTTTCAACCAACCACAAATCTTGGCAAGAATAAAACACCCGCCTCATAATTTGCAATGCTCAGCAAGGAATATCTGTTCGTACATCCCCAAGCAGCTTTCGACACATTCGCCGATGTCAAGAGAAACCAATGAAGACTCTGCTCCTGCTCGTTGAACCTTGCATAGCATTTGTTGTGTGGCATCGCCTGGGAACGATGCCGTTGATCCGACTTCCATTGCTGTAGATGCCTCATAAGCCAGGGTTGGCGCCCATTGAACTCTCTTGAATAGGGACTACACCGACCACCTGCAATGCCGTCATGGCTTCCCAAAACATTTCGCAAACTGGGATGTATCATCTTGAAGGGCACAAATCCACGCAAATGGTTCACTGGCGCCAAATTCTTACGCATATTGCGTACGAGATCAGCCTGCACCCAACCCAGTATTGTAGGTCCAAAACTGCCAATGCTGCTGCTCTGGCAGACAACTGGAATACTGTCGTCAATGGGTGCCACATGTTTTTCCAGCAAAGCTCCGATTGCCGTGCAGCCCCAGGGAGCGGGTTGCTCATGTTGCCCAGGCACGGAGGTAATCAGAAATACACTGTAGCAAAAAAGCACATTATTTAAAAACTATATGAAAGTCTTTTTACATTTTAGATATTGAAACTAGTCGACTCACTTAATGGCACTGAAATCCGTCTTGCGTATGCGATCTAGCCACGAGTCTAATTGTGCCACTTGATAAACGGCAAGATAACGCAGTAAATCGGCCTTAAAGCCCGTGACACTTTCGCCATCCGTTGGATCCGCGCCCTCCTTCATGACAGGCAGGCGAGGACTCATCCACAAGCTCTGAGTGAAATTGCACCAATCGATAGTGTACAAATTCGCCGTTGAGATGACAATACGCATCGAACCGTCCGTATAGCCGAGCAACATTATTTTAGCATGCGACACAGCAAAGTCTGATGCCATTTGAATTTGGATAGCTTCCACATTCGACTTTAGTTGGCCAATTTCTTCTAAATCGGTTTTCTCATAGCCATACAACACAAGCAATGGTTTGTCTCTGGAATACACATTGAAAATATTAAATTTATGTAGCTCTTCTTAAATGTTGTGTACTTACAGAATGCCCGCTTTGTGATAGAAACCTAATAACCATCTAATGTTAACTATAAAATTAATTTGCACAGTGCTTTCAATCTCGCCCAGACTTTCATCCAAGATCTCCTGCATCGTTATGGTAAGCGGCTCCTCGTGCGTCGCTGGAGCGTCTCTGATTGCAATGAAGAAGATATTGTAAGGAGCAGCACGCTTCAATTTCTCAGCCATGCCACCCTGCTTCACCGTATCGTACATATATTCGGAATGATCAAGTCTGTCCTCGGTTAGATCGTTCAGATATTCTGCAAGTTCATAATCGCGTGTAGCACTCATTTTGCTGTTGGATTAGAGGTAAAGAAAATTATTTATTCATGAAAGTAATCAATTTTTTAACTTATAAGAAATTTTAAACTTTGCATAATTATTTATTGCATAACTTTCAATCATACTGAATTATTTGAAACTTCGTTTATGAAGGCTTGGAGCTTTGGAAATTTATTATATTTAACAAATAGAATTATTAACAGTTGGCCAAAGACATGTCATAAGGCCATGAAACACCTGCCGTGTTTTACTTTCAAGTGGCTTATCTGATCGTTATCATTTTCGTCGTTATTTATTAACGTGTTAGTAATAGTGTTTTTGGGTTGATTTACGCATTCCTTAAAAAGATCATTGTTATAATATCCTTTTAGGTGGTGGGGCTATTGTTAAAGAATCATATTTGATTATGTTTTAAAATATCATTTTACATTTATTAAAATATGCACACATTCAAAATATGCTCATAAATCACAAATATCCATTGTGCAATGCAGCACAATTATTCATCAATAGTCCTGAACATACCTGTATTTTAAGTGTGTTTAGTAGGATTTTTAGTATATAGAACACGAGGACAAATTCAAAAAGTGCACAATTCAGTTAATGATATGTCTATGTGGCAAAGAGTGAGCAACAAGTGAACAAGTGAATTAATAACTTGTGTGATTCCCTGACAAAACATAACATCGATAACAGTGCTCTGATATCGATAGCGTTTAAAGACCAGTTGCCGGTAGTATAAAATAAAAGAAGGTAGCTCAAATATACATATATTAAAAGTGAAACTAAAAAATAAAACAGTTTGCCTGCAGACAATTATTTTTTCTGATATCGACAATAAATATAAATCAATTAAACACTAAAAATATTCAAATATTGAAATAAGTTTTAAGAAGTTAAACGTTATAAAAATAACTGTTTCCTACGCCCTGAAAATAAGCCATTTAACAAGTAAAATCAAGCAGAGTATATATGTAGTGTATTTTAAGTAAACGAAGCGAACAACTTTGTTAGCCCTGCAGATAATCCATTAGGAAGGGTGTATCATCGGGTCCATAGGGCGTCAAGGGCACATCGTAGGGCAGGGGGAAGGCGGGCACGCCATCTCTTGCATTGCCCAGGGGAAAAGTCTCCTCTCCCGTCTGCAAATGAGACGCAAACAATTACAAATTGGTTACCAATAAGTACAGCCATTAAACGCACGCACCACGAATCGCGGCAGGAACAAGACACCAGCCTCATAGTTGGCAATGCGCAGACAGGGCTGTATGTTCATGTTCTTGTTGAAGGAGCCCCAGGCGGCCTTCGAGAGATTCGCCGAGGTGAGCACGAACCAGTAAACGCACTGCTCTTCGAGATTGAAGCGTGTGTAGCTCTTAATGTGCGGCATGGCCTGAGAACGATGACGATCCGTCGATTTCCACTGCTGCAGATGATTTTTGAGCCAAGGCTGCTTATCGTTGGTGTTCTTGCCATAGGGCAAACAACCGCCGCCGAGCATGCCGTCGTGACTGCGTGAAACGTTGCCAAAACTCGGGTAGATCATCTTGAAGGCCGGCAGCTGACGTAGGCGTCCAACTGGCGAGGAGTCCTTGCGCAGATTGTTGACGAAATCCTGTTGAATCCAGGCCTGCACATTGGCGCCCAGGCTGCCAATGCTGCTGCTCTGGCAAACAACGGGTATGCGATCGTCAATGGGTGTGGAGTGCTTGGACAGCAGCGAACCGAGACGCGCGCAGCCCCAAGGATGGCCACGCACGGCGCTCTCACGATGTCCGCCCGGCACGGAGCCAATGAAGAAGACACTAAGAAGAAAATAGACTATGAAAATGGTATAAAAACTATGGCTTAAAAGCTCAAATCACTTGACAGCGCTGCAATCGCTTTTGCGCAGACGCGCAATCCAAGGCTGCAGCTGTGGCAGCTTGTATTCCACCAGATAAAGCATGAGATCCTGTTTGAAGCCCGTTGGACTTTCGCCTGCTGTGGTGTCCGCGTCTTCAGGCAGCGCTGGCAGCAAAGGACTGATCCACAGACCCTGCGTGCGATTGTGCCAATCGTCTTCGTACAAATTGGCCGTGGAGATGACGACACGCGTGCCACCATCCGCATAGCCGAGTAGCATTAGTTTGGTGTGCGAGGTGGCAAATGGTGTGGGCATCTTCACCTTGATCGCGGTCACTTGTGGCTTGAATTTGCCAATGCCCAGCAGCTCCGGGGACTCGTCGCCATAGAGCACGAGCAGCGGCTTATCGCTGTAAAATATTTGGAGTAATTAATGTGGACTATAAAGTGATATGTATATATTCTACACACAGTATGCCGGCAAAGTAGTAGTGTCCTAGCAGCCAGCCAATGTCAATCATAAAGTTGATCTGCACACTCGACTCAATCTTGCCGAGACTTTCGTCGAGTATCTCCTGCAAAGTGATGCTGAGTGGTTCGTTATGTGTGGGTTTCGAGTCTGTGATGGCTGTGAGGAACATGTTGTAGGGCGCAGCACGTTGCAGCTTGGCTGCCATGCGTCCCTTCTCCACCACAACGGGAATGTAATCGCGTATGTTGCGTTCGCTTAGCTTCTGTTTCTTGGCGAGATTCGAGTTGTCCTGGCTGCTGGAGGCAGCACGACTTGTGCTGGCAGCTGGAGCAACTGGTGATGGCTCTATGCGCACTGGATTGGCTGCTGGAGCAGCTGTCAAAGGCTTCGCAGGCTTCTCTTGGGCAGCCGGCTGTTTGTCCGCCTTGGGAAAGAGTTTCTCCAGCAGTTTAAGCTGCTGGTTGATGAGTTCACTGGAATATTTGCTCGGTATGTCATACTCTCCACTGCCCGCAGCAAAGCCCTTGGCATAAATTGCATCCACTAGGACCAAACACAACAAGAGCACAAATTATTTGTCTGGCGAAAATTGTGAAATTGTGAACTTACAATGCGCATGTTTATATTCTTTAAAGTGTATGGGATTCTTGCGGTAGCATTTCTCGGCGTAGGGACACTCCTGCATTGTACGGCAACTTTGAAATTTCCTAACAATTAAATAAATTAGAGTAAAACAAACTGGTAAATAAAAGCGGCAATTGCAGCTGAGCTAAACAACAGCGCGGTTATCGAAGAATATCGATAACAGTCTGCAGCGAAATTAAAAACTATCGAATTGTAGCGCACTGATTTTAGTATCAGAGTGATTTAAGTATTGAAGATTCAGAATTATCAAAATAATGGTGCACTTGCAAAGTTATCCTAACTATCATAATCACTAACATTGACTTAGTATATATAAAGCGTATAAAGAAATACTGCATTAGAAAGTGTAGCAAGCACAACTATCAATTATCGTTCTTTCATTCATTTATTAATAGTTTCAAAAAAATTACACCAAGTGTGTGCTTTATGCCATTTTCAAATTAGTCATTTTTTCTTCAACAATATTTCTGTGATGCTTACTAAGTTTTGCGGTTAACCTTCGTTAATGCGATGATCACAATCGCATTTTCATTCACTCGTCATGAGCCCTGCAAAATGTAGAAGAATTCAGACATAAATCGCAGCTTCAAGTGAACGGTTGTATATTGAAAAATGTCAGACAGAAGAAAAAGAAGTGGATGTGACTCCGGTATTTTAGCCGATATAATCGAAGTCGAATACAAAATGTCACATAAATATCGTGGCAGAGCATTAATCTTTAATAATGAACACTTTGAGGATTCCAGTTTAAGATCCAGGATGGGCACAAATGTGGACAGCGAACGACTCGAATCGGTGCTGAAACGTTTGGGTTTTAAAGTCTCCGAATATATGGATTATACAAAAAAGGATATTCTGCGAAAGATCAACAAGACGGCAGCGCGAAACCATTCGGAACATGATTGTGTACTGATTGCGATACTTTCACATGGCAAAATGGGTTACATTCATGCCAGGGACTCGTTTTACTCCCTCGACGATGTTTGGCGACCTTTTGCCGCCGACAAATGCCCAACCTTGGCCGGCAAACCGAAATTGTTTTTTATACAGGCCTGTCAAGGAGATCTCAAGGATCCTGGTTACCCGCTGCAACATCCCGAAACGTTGTACTGCGAGGAGCCTACATTTATGAGCTGTAGAATGCCACTTCATGAGGATTTCCTTATCGCGTTTTCTACAGTACCGGGATATTGTTCCTGGCGAAACACAATCGATGGTAGCTGGTTTATACAGAGTTTATGCGAAGAACTAGCAGCGAACGGAGCGAATCGTGATATATTGACCTTGTTGACATTTGTAGCTCGGCGTGTTGCTTTCAACTTTGAGAGCTATGATCCATGGAGGCCTGAAATGCATCAGAAGAAACAAATAACGTGTACGATGTCCACGCTAACCAGAATTTTATATTTTCATGACAATAGTACCCAAGAATTGGAGGGGGAACTTGAAAATTGTTTACTTATTGATGTTTAGTTTTAATAAACATTTATTTAAAACGCAAATTTGTGGTCTTCATTTAATACTTATTCATTAGTAAACCGCCGCTTATGATTCAAATTCAAATTCGAAACAATTTCCCTTTTGTACTAAAAAAATGTCCATCTCTAACGATAAGTATGAACTTTCGATGTTGCCAGCTAATAGTTTTCAATCACAGTTTGACATGCAATACAATTTGCTGGTAAATTGTGCATTATTATTTTTAATATACGTATTGGCATTAATATTAATTAGTAACTTTATTGAAATAAATTAAATAGTGTAGCTGTAAACAAATGGCAACGCGGCAGTGTTGTAAAATGTAGTTGGTTCACTGTAGACACTTCGTGTCTGTCGTCGGTCGCTCGTCGTTCGTTGTCGTCGTCGTCGTCGTGTGTGCATTTCATGATAAACAATTTAAAATAAATAACAAAATTCACATACTTATGGTGCATTAAAGTAAACAAACTGGCCACTAAAGCAGACCACAAGTGATAAATTGTACGCGTGAGTAGCATTCAAATTGTTTTATGTGCATTTCGATGGCAAAACTAAGCACAGAGTAACTCAGTGCAATTACGTTTGGCTGAAAGAAAATTTTTTTCTTCTGCTCTCATACTCTACTGCTGTCGCTGCCGCGCTGCTGCTGCCGAAAGAGACTTGGCTGGCGTCGTCGTCGTTGTGTTGTTGTTTTTGTATATGCTGCTGCCGCTCTTGTTGTTGCTGTTACTCCTCTTGCTCGCTCGGCAGGGATTACGTTTTATTCTCAGCCTCTCGTCAGTTTTATGCTGCAATATATATACATGTGTGTGTGTGTGTTTGTATGTGTTTGTGCTGCGCGCGCCATTAATTGAACTAAAAAAAAGAAAGAAATTGAAAACAATTATAAATACACACAATAAAATCAAATTTTTATGATGTTTTGAAAATACTTGAATGTCGCTTACAAAAATTTCTGACATTTCTTTTCAACGAAATCCACTTGAATGCGGCGCAGGTGCGGATTACTATTGTATTTAGTATTTTTCTTTTTTGGGCGCGCAGATTTAATAACATTTATTAGTCACAAACAAATGCCAAGTAAGCGAACTTCATGATGATTCGATGATTAATCGGATTTAAGCGAACTTTCGACCACCTATCGCTCTAGTGAGTCAGAAAGAGAACGCCTCACAAAGAGACGCTAATTTATGCTCTTCCTTCTCTGTCTGTCTTTCTTGGTTGCCTTGTATAGTCATTTAGCCAAGTCTACCAGCTCGCTCTGCTCAAACAAACTGTTATCATAGACTAAAAAAAATGCTGCTAACTCGCACTCTGTTATCAATTTCATCATATACTTCGTTTTGCCTTTTCTCTATTTTCTATGCATTCACTTTACACTTTTGTGTTTATTTGTATATGTGTGTCGCTTATCTACGCAGCGCAGCGTTTATTGTGCTTCTCTTCTCACTTTACGCGTTGTTGTTGTTATCAGCGCGCGCGCAAAGCATTCAGTCAACGGCGACTGCGACGGCGACGGCGACGGCAACGGCAACAGCGATATCACCTCAAACGTGCACAGACAAATTGCCTTCGCTATGCCGTTAGACGCCGTTCAGTCGCGGTCAACGTCAGCGCCAGCTTTGGCATCGCTGCCTTTTCCTTTGTCGAAGGTAACTGAAGCGCAACCCAAGCCACAAGAAGACTTGCACTCAATTCTAAACACACTGCGTTTATTGGGTTGTGTAGGTGTGTGTGGGTATGTGTGAGTGCGTTGATTTGCTGCATTTGTTTTCTGCGTATTTTGCAGGGAGCTTTGCCCAACACTGGCAACGCCGCTTCTTCTGTTGTTCTTGTAATTGCAGTCTCTGAGCATTTGCCCAAGTGAGCATAGCGAGAGTGGCAAGCAAAATAAGCTTCGGGCATTTGTGAAATCTGCTGCATCATGTTGAGCATTCGTTGGTAAAAGCGCTTTAAGGCGATTTCTATAGAATCTCTCAATCTTATGCTTCAAGCTGATAACAATCTCAATGTGAACTTCTGGGAATCATATTAATATAGACGTTAGAGCTTCTATTATTATTCTAATTGTTAATCATGTAAAGGTCTCGTTATGAACTCTGATTACAGATTAAGAAATTTCGATTTGATTTTTATTGATTTATTTTGCTTAGACAGTTTTCATGCGATAATATTTGTATTTAAATGAAATATGCCAATGAACAACATGCATCTATCAAAAATTATTAGGTGAAAAATTAGTTTGAGCTTATTAAATTTAAATAATTTAATAAATCCATATAAGAACTTCGTCCTGTTATGTACCAACTCTATGTTATTAAAATGTACAAAAGCCCATTTGAGCATGATATTTAAATTTATTTTTTATTGGTTAATTTCATAGTCGTCTCAATTCTAATCTTTCAACTAATTTTGTTTGCAAATTTTTACTGGTTGCAACTATAAATCAAAATGCAAAGAACATAAATCATTTTTGAAAATAAACTATGAAAAGTGAGTTGTTGTAAAGTCTCGAGAGTCTCCAGACTGACGCCTTCGATTTGCATTTTAGGCTTTTGTGTTGATGGTTAGTCAGTCTATCTGTGTATGTGTGTGTGTGTGTGTGTTTGTGTTGACCGAAACTGCCTCCAGTCCTCAAATAATCCACGCCCACTCCCACGCCACCGCCGCCATCGCCTACAATCTGCAATCTGTGCCCCTTAGAGCAATGAGCATATTCGTGTGTAATGTTCCTTTTTGTTTTACGACTCAACGGTTATTCTAATTTATGTTGCATACACATATTGTATTTATATATGAGGTTCGACAACGTTGCACAGACACAGACACACACACTTGGTGGTTCGCTTGATTGGGCAATTCACAATTTGCCACGCTGCGAAAATTAAGTGCGCAAAGTCAATATTTCAATTTCGGAAAACGCAGCTCACAACACAAAACACAAGAAACATGTAAGGAAGCTACTGGCGAAAGTGCTCGACTATGAAATACCCGTAACTATTCTTTATCTAACAATCGAGGAATCTATTGCTCCTCTATTTCCATCCCCAGCATTCCCAGTCATTTGAATAACTTCCATGCTAAAATTGCAGGATTCATTCGATATGAGAATCAATAGTTATTAGCGCTCAGTAATATTGATTATACATCTTTTAGTTGCCCTCACAAATTCACTAAAGCTTTAATATCGTTTGTCTTATAACACCTTGCACCTTTTGGGTGACGGGTATTGAAATTTGCATATGCGAAAGAAGTGGTGCATGCTGCATGTGTTGCATGTTGGTACTGCATGATTATAAACCAGCTAACCAGCTGAGCCTCAAAAGGCGGCACAGCCTACGCATCAGGTTGCAAGTTGCCAGCAACCTAACGACTTTTAGCGGCATTTTGTAAATGAGCCACATAATGGTCTCGCTCGCAAGCTCTGGCTTTTTGGTTAAATAATTATGTTATTAATTGGATTTCTGCAACACAAACACACACACACACACAAACTCGCGTACAGAATATTTGCATGCTAGTTGCAGCCCTGATTCGTAATCCCCCATTTTGCTACATTGCCTTCGGGGCGGGGTTTTTATCTCTGTGCCACTATTTTTAGATCTATCGAAAGCGTGATTTACGTTTTTCTCTGTTTGATTTCTGCCAGTGGGCGTTTCCTCCCCCTCTCATTCTCCTTTGCCTTCCCCCTTTGCCCATATAACTATTTAATTTTTCTCTTGCGATTGTTGGCGCTGCTCTTGATCTTCTTGTCGCGATAATCCGCGCATTTGGTAATAAAAAAAAAAATAGACTCGAATAAAAGTCAAAACAAAGCAAAAAAAATTGTCAACACGCATTTGAACTTATTTTTAGACCCTGTCGCAATCGGATTTAGTGTTTTTTATTATTTTATTTTATTTTTTTTTTGCTGTACCTTTGACTATGATTATAATGCCATAGACTGGAAACAACTTTATTAAGTGCTTGATAGAGATGTTTATCACGGCAAAGAGACCTGAACATTGGCTTAATTCAAATCTCTGCAGAGTCTAATGAAAAGGTCGAAGCTCGAGTACACTTTTTGTTGGCAATTGGCAAAAAATTCTTTTAAGAGACTCGCAGAAAGAAGTTTTGGTTATTAACAGATAAAATATCATGTTGATAATTAAATTTATTAAATATATTTTTCGTTGTTGCCAGCAGTATCACAAGATATATAACTCTAAAATTTCTAGTTCCATTTAAAGTCCTTAGAGCTTGTGAAGGAAATTAAAGTCCGTCGCTTTGTGTTACAATTCGTTACAGTTGCGGTAATAAACGCCCACAAAGTTCACAGCTATTTGGCAGTCATTGTGCAGCTTTTGCCATCTGCCATCGAAAACTACGTTTTCTTTTTGTTTTTCCTTTTTTTTTGTAGTTAGTAAAATGGCAAATGGCCCGTCTTAAAGGCGGAGCGGAAAACTTATGAAAACGCAACTTTAAACTGTAATAAAGTGGGAAATTACAGCGCATAAATCTCTGTCGCTAAACTGTCAAGAGAGGCGAATCGAGTCGACGTTGCGTTGCGTCTGGAATCGGGAGCCAACACCCACACACACACAAACACACACAGATGCATTTACAGTGGTTGGCTCTGTGAATGAATTCGGTTAGTGGCCGGCTATTAAACCGACTTTACAGTTTGGCAGCTACTGTTGAGTGGCAAATTTAAATGCAACATGCGGGGCCAAGCGCCACACAAGGCGTCGCACGCAATGCTCCATCTCTGTCTCTGTCTCTGTCTCTCCATCTTCATCTCCCTCTCCCTCCCGCTGCTGTCTGTCGCGATCTTGTTGTGGTTGTTGTCGCTGTTGCGTTGGACTATTCAGGCATTCAGATCGCGCGACACTTGACTTGGCGCTTCATTGTCCATATAAAACTAATAATTATTGCATTTAAAATCTAATAAATAAGCGCATTGACAATGCGGAGTTGTTGTGGATTTAAAAGCCACACTACGACACACAAGGGGAACGGAAAACGGGGGAGAGGACGACGGACGACATGATGAAAACAAACAGTCTTGGAAGACGCTGCACTGCCTGCCACTCCTATTTTAATGGCGCTATGCTCAGGGCTGGGCTGCACAGTTTGTTGGGACAATCAAATTATGCGTCTCGATGCGAATTTTCTACTCCCCTTTTTCACATTCAATTGTTGGTTTCTTTTACGTCTTGATGTCAACTTAAATTTGTCGTCTCTTAAATAAGCAGGCAGCAATAAGTTGTAAATAATTTAGTCCAGTAATACCCTTTTTTTAATTCCTTAAGTCAAAGACAGAATTTTAGTCGAATATTGTGTTCAAAACAAACGGACTTGAAATTTGAATTCATTTCGTAAATTGCGGACTGTTTTATAATGGCCTAGGGAAATGGAATAGGAGAAAGAAACTCGATCGTCAAAAAATCAATCGGTTATCTACGTTTTTATAGAACTTTTTGTAAATCCATAAGTAAATATAATTTTTGATGTATAGTTCTTTATGTTCAATCGTATGATCGCCAATTGGATTTTGCGATGCAGCCCTGGCAGAATTTCTAGTAATGATCATCGTGAAAAGTACACAACTCGAACAATTCTCGTTGCTGTTGTCGTCGTTGTTGTTGTTGTCGTCGTCGGTTTAGTGACAATGTTGCTGCCGCTTTTGACCATAATTGTTGTACTTGTCATTGTTTTGTGTCGCGTTGCCAACTACAGCGCAAACGCACCGACGTCCAAACCGCAGACGTTTCATGTTCTTGTTGTTGTTGTTGTTGTTGCCGCTGCTGCTGGAAATGTCTGCGTGTGCGTGTGTGTGTGTGTGTAAGTGTGTGTTAAATACATGTAATTAGCCATGTTTGTGCCATTTAATCCGTTCGGAGTGCATGTCCTCTCTCCACACTCTGGCGACGCGTTTCTAAGAATTCTTTGCGTTTTGTTTTGGCGCACGCATTAGGCGCCACAAAGCGCGGCCACGTTTAACCCCCAAGCAGCGCGCATGCAACTTGCAACTTGCAACTCGCGACTTGGTCTGGTCTGGCCCGGCCTGGGCATACTCCACATATTTATGGGCTATTTAGGCGAGTGTGGCGCGCATCGTGTGGATGCTGGCGAGCGAGGGAGATGGCGTTGATGTTGTTGCTGTTGTTGTATGGTGGTCGCTGGGCTGCGTCAGTCTTTGGCATTGATTGGCAGCTGAGCACGCAACAATTGTTGCATGGCGCTGCACTGGACGCCACTTGCAACTTGCAAGCTGTGAGCTGTGAGCTGTGAGTAGCAAGTTCACTTTTGGCACATGTTTTTCTCTTGCATGCAGTTTTGTTCGTTACTGCACAGGCAGTTGGCAACGCTGCTTATGTGCGTGGGTGTGGGCAAAAAGGGTGGCTACACTTTGTTGACAGCTCAATTACGGTTTTCAGAAGGCGCACAGGGTTGCCAGATGGCGTGTTGCTTTGCAATTAACGCGTCAATTATTTGTAATTAGAATTGACTTAATTTTCATTTTTGTATGTTGTATTTTTGTATATTGTGTGCTGTGTTTGCCAAAAGGATTCTTTTGTGTGCACTTTTGGCACGTGCGGACATTAAGAGAGGGTGCAAGTGCTGTGCGCGTTGCATATGTGTGTGTGTTGTTGTTGTGTGCTGTATAATTTGCGTGCATGCATAAATTTTTATTGTTTGCTGTTTGTGTTTGCTGCTGCTGCTGCTGCTGTTTTCCATTTATGTGGTGGGTGCGCTTCATGACTATTTTCGGTTTTTACGACAACTGCGTTATGTTACCCATGTTGGCCATAAATTCGCGTTTAGTAGTGTTAAACACGCTATAAAAACTAGGCAATATTAAAAGTGGCGCCCACTCCGCCGCACTCACTCGCATCTGGCAACTCCCGAATGCAATTTGACGAAAGAGTTGGCAACGCACAACTTGCTGGAATTCTTTTCCTACGATTGCTTGCTCTTTCTCTCTCTGTCTCTCCCTCTTTCAGTCTGCACTTCTGTGGCGCTTTGGACTTTCTCTCTCTGTCGCTCTGCCGCTGGCATGCCATTCACTTGCTGTGGCTGCATTTACAGTTTGATTGCTGCCCACACGTTTCGCGTTCACGTGCACTACGCCCCCCCCAAAGCCTCCCTCTAGCTGCTCCAACCCTTTTGCAGATAGCGGAGCATTTGATTTGTTTAAAGTAAAATAATAAAAAAACATGCTAGCGTGCGAGTGTGTGTGTGTGTTTGTATAGCGCTTGGCTGCTCGTGTTATTGTTGTTGTTGCTGCTTGTGGCTTTTTTAGACACAACACAAGGCGGCAGGCAGGCAACCGCACAATACGTCACTCAGCAGTTAGCAGGTTGCCAGGGCTCCACACACACAAACTATCGCCAAGCGAAGTAAGCACGGGCTTCATAAATATCGATACCAGTTGTGATGCTTGCGTTTGCTCCTTTTTGGTTGAGCATGCAGCCCTGATACTCAGTTTCTCACACACTCTCAATTGTTTCGTTCGCTCGTTCACAGCGCATTCGTCGTTGATCGCTCACTTCGTGCAGTTGTGTTTATCGGACAATCGTCGTCAGGCTGTCGCCTAAATTACATGCATTTGTTGTGCATAATTTTTACGCAAAATATATTATCAATTAAAAAACAAATAAATATTGATGAAACAAAAACAAGAGCTCGTTGAACGCGAAATGTGAATGCGTGTGCAAGTCTGTCAAAATATAATTATTTGTATTATTTATGTAAATGCTGCGTCGTCGCCGTCTGCATTTTATTCGTCTGTTGCCGTCTCTCTCTTAGTGGAGGGTCTCGGGATCTCATATAACATTTGGATGCTGATTTCTGATTTCTGCAGCCAACTCTCTGTGTCCTATTGTGTGTGTGTGTGTGTGTGTGTGTCTGAGTGCGTGTGCGTGCAGTATAAATAAATAAAAATAATATCTGCAATCTTTGCCATAACCGCGAGGAGTGAACGGAACCAAACCAAACCGAAACCATCAGCCGAAGAACGACTAACGTGAACATCTCCATCCATCTCTCAGTCCAACATGTGTACGTTGTTCGCTTTTTGTTTTGCTCGATCAAAAAGTTGTTGCTTTTTTATTAGTCTTGTAATTTATCATCCATTGCCATTGCCATTACCATCAGCATTACCATTGCCTTGCATTATTTGTTTATTTTTAAACACATGTCCCCACAGGTCCTATTCTCTCTTTCTATACCCGCTATGCAATAGAGTTGAAGGGTATTTTAATTTAATGATAAGCAACTAATAATCTCTCTGACTGTTCTTATAATCATTTGGATGTTCCAGAGAAATTAGAAGTTAGAGGCTATTTTATTTTAATTAAAATAACGATATCCTACTGCCTTAAACGAATAATAGTAATTTAAAAGCTAGCTTTTAAACGGATTCTGATTTCCTTACGATAACGTATTTAAGTATTTCTTATTCACAATATATTCGTTTTTAATCCCCTACAATTGAGTAACGGGTATTTCGCGGTCGGACGTCCTCGGCTTGAGCTTTCTTGTATTTTTGTTGTTTCTCCTTTTCGTTTTTTGATGTTGTTGTTTTTACGTTTTCGTTTTCAATGGCAACGGAAGCGCCTGACGATAAGTCAGCAACTCTCGCTACTGCAGTTTGCTATCGATCTTCTACTTCTTTTGCTTCTGATTCGGCTTCGGCTACGGCGTCAGCGTCGGCTTCTGCTGCTATCGCGGTCTACCTGATGTGCACCCTCTTGATTTACGCTTTATTGTCATTGCCGCATTTATGATTGATTATTGATTGGAATTATATGATACGCATGCGCGAATGCGTGACTTTCATACAGAACAGAACCAACTGCAACTCCCCAAACTCTGGCTCCTGGTTTTCCCGCACTTCGCTTACTGCGCTCCTTCTGAGTTATGATCAACTTTAGTTGACTTTGCGCTTCCTGGGAGCAGCATCGATGCTCTCTGCTGACTCCCTTTAGCACTATTGTCACGCATTTTAGCGATCAGACATTTAATTTGTAATTGCATTTAACGTTTATTGCAATTTAATTTGTGTGCTTGAATCATTTTAGAATTATTGCCTTCATCGTTGTCATGCCTCATTAAAATAGCTGTTCAATTTCTATAAAGCGATAATAAAAGGGCTCAACTATCAATCAGTCATCAATTGCGACTTCTTTGTTAAAAAAAAACGGCTTAAATAATCCAATTGAAGAGTTATTAAAATGATAAAGAGTTTAATGTATCATATCAACGATGAATTTCATTGGATTCTAATATCGAGTAGAAAATTGATTGAAATAATTTGGAATCTCTAGTAGAAAAATTATCTATTCCCGTTGTTAGGAGTTTCATTGAACTTTACTCTATCTAAATAAGAGTGACGAATACATTATTATTTTATTATAATAAATAAAATATAATAGTTTCTAAATATTTACAATGCATCAGATTATCAAAGCCATATGAATTATAAGATAATACTTAAAAATAATTCGCTTAAGGGCGACGTCAGAATATTTCCCCTATTTGTTATTTCACTGCCTTAACCACTAATCCCTTGTTTTGTTATTATTTATACTGCACATATTTGTGCTAAAAATTCCCAAGCACAGCTGCGTCCAGTTCGTGGGTCAGTTCACTGGAAATGCCATAGAGCATCATCTATGTCAATAGAATTCCAAAGCCCTCACCTGCAGTCCAGTGTACACACAACCACAACGCATTGTCGCGATGCGAACAGCGGGGAGGTCGACATTAGAGGGGTTATTATTCAAAATTTTAATGCTTGCGCCGCGCAATCAATCGGGGCTCCAATTTGGGGCTCCGCCAGCTGGTCAAATACTGCGATAATTACACACTGGCAAGGGGGGCGAAGGAGTGGAGCGGGGTGGTGTGGAGGAAGGGGCCTGTGGCCTGAGGTGTTGCTGGCTTGACGTGGTGGGGCGGCTGAAAATGTGGCAGCAACCAAACAAATTGTCAACGGACAACAAAATGCCGGCAACGCCCCGCGTAGGCCACGAAATAGTTGGAAAATTAATTCAAGTTGCGGCTAATTTGGCCAGAAAACAGCTAGAAACACAGTATGTGAGTGCTTTGTGAATAGTTGTGTGTGTGTGGCAGGCGTGTTAGGAGGTGCCACAAGTGTTGCACTTGTTGATTTATTGTCGGTATTTAATTGGTTTTGAAATTGGATTTGAATAAGCCTGCCCCACAGACCGCCCACCACACCCTTGCCTTGCCTCCTTGTCTTGCCTCCTCGTCTTCCTCATCGCAGCTACAAAAATCCGCAAATTAATTGCTACAACAAATTTTTCTTTCAATTAGATTTTGTCACTTAACAAAAATTTAATCAACAAAACTAAAGAGCGCGAGAGCGTGGTGGAAGTTTTTTTTTTGCCAGCAATTTGTTGTTCGCATTGAAATGTCATAATTCAAATTGAATTGTTGTCTTTACCGTTATGCGGTTAGTGGATGGCAGCGACTGGTGGCAGGTGGGGCAGGTCAGGGAGTCAGCAGCAGCAGCAGCAACACAAACTGACAAGTTGCAGCAACCATTTGACTGCGGTGTTATCTCTGTTTTGTGCTAATTATGATGTGCACTGTTCATTAATGCACTCGCCACTCACTGTGCACAGTGTGGCAAAAGTTTCCCAAGCAATCATTTTAAACATTACTCATAATTGACTTGTTTGCAAAATTATTTAAAAACGTATTTCATTATTTTGTGATTAAATGATTATTATTGTTATTAAAATTTCCCAACTGTGTTCGATTCATTTGAATATTTATTTATAAGATTTGTTGTCCAATCCTGTCTTTCTTTATTTTCAAACTTAAATTATTATTTAATTCAAAAGTCATCGCTGAACTTTAAATATATTATTTTCCTCTCTTATGCATCGCCCAACATTTGTTAATAATTTAATTCATTTAGTGTTTATTGAGGGCTGTCGCCGCGAATGCTGCCGAATGATTCATCCGCCCTCGCTGCGGTTAGCTCATTCACAAATTAATTTAATGCTCGAGAAATGCCAGTTAACAGTTTCTTTAACTCAAGTGCGAAATGCAATAAGTCGCTGACTAATCTCAAATCGCCTAAATTTGCATTTATTTCACGGTAAATGCAAAATATACATTCACAATTACAACTTTTCGACGAATTCTGTTGTTGATCAAAATAATGCCATAAATACACAATTAAAATCGCTTTATATCTCTACTGATAAATCGGCAGAATTCATGAGCTAATTTTATGATCAGTAAACATTGTTTATAGTTGAACGAACATGAAACCACGATGAATTTATCTAGCAGTTGTCACCATATTTAACAATTTGAATCGAGAGTAATGACTGACGTTTAATTAAGTCTTAAAACTTCTTAGTATAATTCTGTGCTTTTCTTACCACTGTGGCACGATCCTAAAGTCTGTCACTAAAATAAAATGAAATAAAACATTTTCAAATGAAATTGAATTATTATTAATCAGATATTGATACTACATATTTAATCGTTAGCACTTTTGCATGGCGATGGCATTGTTGATTTTATTAAGTTACTTTTTTGTTGTAATTTTTGCATACGACAAATTGAAATCAATAAAATTGAATTTTCGATCAATTTGCATGCAATGGACGCTGACCTTGATGATCGGCGACAACGAACATGGGGAGGAGTCGAGCATGATTTGTGCACAGACGACGGACAACAGGCGACAGCAAAATAACAACAGCCATCGATAGCAAACCGAAAACAAACGACGACTTCATTTGAAGCTGGGCACATGGCCAACTTGTTGTTATTGTTGTTGTCGTCGGGGGGCGTTGCTTAAGCCAATAATCTAAGCTTAGATATATGTGCATATGTATATGTGTAGAGATATTGATAGATTGATAAATGTGTGCACGTATTTAACGCTGTTGCTGTTGCGTTTCTCTTCTTTCTTTATAGACTATCCGCCTGCTGATAGCTATACCGGTTTTCGGGTAACTCCACCCCAAAGCAATCATCATCCGCACCACAGCAGCAACAACAACAACAGCAACAACAACAATAACATCAGCAGTAACAGCAACACGAACTGTACTAACAGCCACAGTAACAACCACAACAACAACAACAACTGCAACAACAACAATAGCAACAGAATGGACACCGATGATGTTGAGTCGAACACAAGCAGCGCCATGTCCACATTGGGCACATTATTCTCATTCCAATCGCCGGCGGTGAAGAAACTATTGGGCTGGAAGCAGGGCGACGAGGAGGAGAAATGGGCCGAGAAGGCCGTCGACAGTTTGGTCAAGAAGCTGAAGAAACGCAAAGGCGCCATCGAGGAGCTGGAACGTGCCCTATCCTGCCCCGGTCAGCCCTCGAAGTGTGTGACCATACCACGCTCATTAGACGGCCGATTACAGGTAAATTACAGCGAGAAATAACAGGGTATCATTAAGTGACAGAGTGTAGAAGAAACCAGAGATGCAGAGTAGCATGAAGAGTACCATAAAATTAATACAAATCAGAAGTAATACAACTAAATATAATACAGAAATTATAATCGAGAGCAGAAGTGTCGAATAGATAGCGAAAATGTAAAGATAAATTATTGGATTCGAAAGAGAATAAAATGCTAAAGAATAGAAAAAAGTAAGCTACATGATTATTAAAAATCTTTCTGAGTTTGCAGCAGAGTTAAACGCAATGGTAGTTAAAATAATTAAGGACTTTCTGGCATATATTGAAGGAAATTGAGAGAAAAAGAATCTACAGAGTTATAGCCGAATATTTTGTTGAAGTTCAGACATAGAAATAAATGCATTGTCCCATTGAATTTTTGTATTCATCGCCCAATTTCTCTGCTTCTCCACACAGGTCTCCCATCGCAAGGGTCTGCCACATGTGATCTACTGCCGCGTGTGGCGCTGGCCCGATCTGCAGTCGCACCACGAACTGAAACCGCTCGAATTATGCCAATATCCGTTCAGCGCCAAACAGAAGGAAGTCTGCATCAATCCCTATCACTACAAGCGCGTCGAGAGTCCCGTCTTGCCGCCGGTGCTCGTGCCACGCCACTCGGAGTTCGCGCCCGGCCACTCGATGCTGCAGTTCAATCAAATGGCCGAGCCGAGCATGCCACACAATGTCAGCTACTCGAACAGTGGCTTCAACTCGCACAGTCTCAGCAATAGCAACACATCGGTGGGCAGTCCCAGTTCCGTCAACTCCAATCCCAATTCACCGTACAACAGTCTGGCGGGCACCCCGCCACCCGCCTACAGTCCATCCGAGGATGGCAACTCCAACAATCCGAACGACGGCACCCAAATGCTCGACGCCCAGATGGGCGATGTGGCGCAGGTCAGCTACTCGGAGCCAGCGTTTTGGGCCTCCATTGCCTACTACGAGCTGAACTGTCGGGTCGGCGAGGTGTTTCACTGCAACAACAATTCGGTGATTGTCGATGGCTTCACGAATCCGTCGAACAACTCCGATCGCTGCTGCCTCGGCCAGCTGAGCAATGTGAATCGCAACAGTACCATCGAGAACACACGCCGTCATATAGGTGAGTTAACAAAGAGATTCTATGTTTAAATGTCGCAGAGGTTTGCTTATAAAATAGGCGACAATATGGCTAAAATTCATCAATAAGGTTTGGTAGTTATTTAATGAGTTCTGGGACAACGCTATATAAATCTCTTTAAACTGTTTTTTAACTATATAAATGCAACATACGAACAAGTGACTCAAAGATAACTTGTTCAATTCTATGAATACTATCATTTTAAAGTAAAAGTTTTATTCATTATTGCTATGCAAACATTAGGAAATTGCTGTAGGTTTAGTATTAGGCTGCACTATTTACCGAATACGAGTTGGACATACAAATGCTTATCTACTTCCTTTATTTCCCAGGTAAAGGCGTCCATCTGTACTACGTGACCGGCGAGGTGTACGCCGAGTGCCTGTCCGATTCCGCCATATTCGTGCAGTCGCGCAACTGCAACTATCATCACGGCTTCCATCCGAGCACCGTGTGTAAAATCCCGCCGGGATGCTCACTAAAGATCTTCAACAATCAGGAATTTGCTCAACTGCTCTCGCAATCGGTGAACAACGGCTTCGAGGCCGTCTACGAGCTGACGAAAATGTGCACGATCCGTATGTCCTTTGTGAAGGGCTGGGGTGCCGAATACCATCGACAGGATGTGACCTCAACGCCCTGCTGGATCGAGATCCATCTGCATGGGCCACTGCAATGGCTGGACAAGGTGCTCACACAAATGGGATCGCCGCATAATGCGATCAGCTCTGTATCCTAAAGACAAAGAAAATAGAATGGGAAACACTAACTAAACTAATCTAACTAAATAGAACTGTAGTCGAGGAAGGAAGGAAAGTCCAATACGCACGCCGACAAAGTTTGCAGCTAAGAAAAAAGTAAAAACAAAACAAAACAAAACAAAAACAACTCTGTAAAAGACGTAGAGCAAAGTAGAGAAAAGGTGAAGCGTGCAAGAAAAGGACGGAAACCTAAATGAATATTAACGAAAAATGTGTGCGTGTACATGCCTTATATATAATGAATATTATACACTGATTTATATATATTACATAAATATGTAGAAACAGCTACTCAACCCGCCTCTCGCCCCCCATAAACTTACCTATATAATTTCTAGTTTATCGTATATGATTTTCAACGCGAATGTCATTCCTTATGCAACAAAAAAAAAAAAAAAAGAAAAACAATGAGAAGAAACGAAATTCAACTGAACTAAAAAGGATCTTTATGCAAATCGATCCATTACATCGATCTATATGCAACAAATATTATATGCTGATAATATTAAATATGCCCTTTGGCAGCATGTTGTCCAAGTCTATTTCAAGTGCTACTTATGTGTCATTGCGAATTGCTTTAAAAGATAGCGAAGAGAAAAACAAAAGAAAGAATTAAATAATACTATATATACTATACTTTATGATATGCCTAACTCTATATATTTACCACTTAAAGTACCATTAGAGTATGTAGGGCAAGTTTTAAACAACTTTTATGCAATACATTTCTTAAAATACGCAACACACAGACACACACACTCACACACATACACACACACACACTACAAACACAACACTACACAACAAAACAAATATTACGTTTAACTAATTAATGAATGATCTTGTTTAACTTTAAGTACAATTTTCAAAAAAAAAAAAAAAGAAAAAACAACAATCAAAAACAAACGCAATCAATTTTAAGTTTAATCATTTGCATAGTTAAGTTTATTTTAGTTTTTGTTTCATTTTCAACAATTTTTTCGATGGTTTTTTGAAAAAAACACATGATTTTTTATTGTTTAATGCAAAATTTGTGCCGAACCGTTTTTTATAAGTAGTTATAATGTCATCATTTGAAATAAACCGTTTTTGCCTTATATGTTTATTTGTTTTTTTTTTTGTGCCCTCAACAAAATACAACACTCAACTAATAATATAATATAAAAATTTATATAAGCTGTAAATTATGGCTAAAGAAGCTGAATATTCAATGTTACAATTGTGCCTATTTACATATTTAATTGCGCTTTCAATGTGTCTAAATGTATTTTTAGTCTAAGGACTCACAAAAAGGATTTTTTGCTAACCAAACAAATTTTAAATAACAGAACAAACTTGCCTTGAAGTTTACAGTTTGCGAGCTGCTTTACAATATCTTACAATGCCTTACACAAACAAGTTAAATTGCTTTTACTTGCAGCACGCAACGCCATTTATTGTAATTGTGTACTACAAATATATATACATACTATTGTAAAACAATTTGAAATTTAACGTATAATAAATTAAATTCATGAAAATCGCACGTTTCTTTTGCTGTCTGGCAACGCTACAATTATTGATTTATCGAATGACGATATACATACTTGATAAACAGCTGACATCAACAGCTGCGTTGAAGTTGTATTTTTCCTTTTTACTCAGGCGGCCACACTGTGTTTTTACATCTACAATTTGTCAACATGAACTCGTCTAAAGTGAACGATCCGTTGGAATTATTGACAAATAAAGGCATCCGGGAGCCGTCATTCTTGAATCCGATATGGAATCCTATTGCCGGCGCTGCGGCCGGTTTCGGCGCGGCCATCTTTGTCAACTGGGGCTTCCGTAAACCAGTGTTCGCTGGTAAGTGCGCTGTGACGTAACATTGTTTTTTTACACACATTCATTATTATTAAATATTGATTTGCAGGCATACAGAAACACATTGCCTTCGCCCTTATTGGCGGTGCTCTGGGCGTGTACTTTGACAACAAACGCAACGAATATGTGGCCAAGCGCGATGCAGTCCTCCGGCATTATATTGAGCTGCACCCTGACGATTTTCCCAAGACAGGTAGAGTTTTCTTCCAAGTCCATTCTACCATAGGATGTTAGGAAATACTATTCTCTTCTTGCTTTGCAGATCGCAAGAAGTATGCCGATGTTTTGGAAAGTTGGGTGCCCGTCCGTTAATGGGAACAGAGATGCCACACCGCCTGCTGATCAAGCCCTGCTTCAACCTAACATATATTAGTTAATTAAACGGCTTTAACTGTAATACATATGAATACCAAACTGTGAGAATGGCGTATTTCACTTAAATGCTGCAGCGGCTTCAATTGATTGGGATTGCATGCTGTGGCAGTGTGACCAACAAACGACGAAGTAAAACGACAAGCTAAAGGCACATGCGCGCGTTTTTGAATGCCGGTTGTATATATTTGTTAACAAAAATACGTATTTTGCAGAATTAAATAAGTCTTCCTACTAACATTATGAATTTTGAGCATAGTTCACAGTGAACTTGGTATTTAGCGTAATTCACCGCTAAGTGCCGCTTTTGGTATTTTTAGTATGCCTGCAATAATTTTTCGTAGTGGCAAATTTAGTGCTTATGCACCATTCCGAAAAAAGCGCACTTTTGCGCCTTCCAATCGGTTGACGCTGTTTCAGTTTCGGGCGAATCGTTTTTTTCGTAGGACGTGTGGACGCATCATTAAAGTTTTTTAAGCGATTTGTGTGCCAGCATGCAGAGAATAAAAAAAGAAAATTCAACGCGCCATAAAATCAATAAGCATAATGCAACGTTAAATAAATGTAATACATCAAACTAATAGCAAGTTATTAGATTTTAAGCTGGGCTTGAAAGTTCGCAAGATTTTTTAATTCTGCTTCGTGCGTGTGCTTCGCTATTTTAAGTGACTGTGTAAGAATGTGTGTGTGTGTCAGTGTGCGTGGATGTTAAAGCCGCCAGGATTTTACCGTTACAATTTACGAAAAACGTTGAAAATGTTCGTCGCGTGCAAAGTAAATGAATAAGTAAAACTACAATAATAAATAACAACAAGAGAAAAAATAATCTACGCTCCACTTTGGACAAATTATTGATCATTAACTAAAACAAAATTCGGTATTTTGTTTTTGGCAATTTTGACTTATTACCTATAAAGCAAAAGAGCAACAACAAAAGTTTTGCTGGCGCCAAGCGGCAGCAGCGGAAATTACAACAATACTATAATAACAGCAGCTACAACAACAAGAGGCTAAGCAAAGTGACTTGAAAGGCACGTCATACGCAGCGCGCGTCAACCACAACGGCAGCGCAGCAGCCGTCGCCGCAGCAAAGACAAAACAACAAGCAAAAACAACTACAACAATAATAAGTAAAGCTCCCAAGCTGCCAAAAGGCCGACGGCTTTTGGTGTTTTTTCTTTTGCTTTTGTGAAAACTTCTCACAGGCGAATTTTGTTTTGTGTCGGCTTATCAACAGCAGCAGCGATTATGGCAAAGGTAGGTGAATCTCAAAGCTGAGCTTTTAATTTTATTAGAAAATTATTTATTTATTTATGTGGCGACTGCCAAGCACAATTTGCTGCCCTTTTCTGCTCATTTTACTTCTTCCTTTTCTACACCCACCAACAGTGTTGTTAAATCGGCTATTTTATGGCCAAATCTAATTCTCGAGAAATGTAATTAGTCGATATAATTTCATACATTATTAGAAACGCTTACAAAAGTATTTTCTAATTATAGCAAATTAATAATATTTGTGAATAATAAGCTGTTAAATATGTGCGGCTGGACGTTGTTAGCTATTTTCGGCTATTTCCAAAGTCTCATTTAGCTGCAAGTGAAGTTAGCAGCACTGCCTACCACTTTTTCACGCCTTCTCTCCTTCTGTATCTTTGTCCTCTACTCATCTTTGCGTCATTTCTTACATGTGCTTTGTCAATATGGATTTCATTTGAGTGTTAATGTATGCGGGTGTATGTACAAATGTGTGTGTGTCGAAGTTGATTTTCACTTGTGTTTCTGTGTATAAATTATGCATATTTGTGGGTTTCTTTTTATCGGTTTGAGGGGAGACATTGATTTCTTTCCAAGGTGCTTTTGCCACCCTCACAAAGGAAGGTGGCAATTTTATGGCGTGTAAAATTGCCAACAAAATTGCACATTGAAGCGGAAGCAGCGGGAGGGAGAGTGTAAAAATCTCAATCAATTGTTAAAACAGTGCGACCAAAGTAGATAATGAAGGAATATTAAATTACACATTCTTCTTGAATGCTTCTGTTTGCAATTTTGCAAGCTTTTATTTCGCATTTGGGTTTACACCGTTTCGAGCTTATCAACTCGATTTATGATTTCTCCTTTTCTATTTATTTCTGTCGTTCCCTTTTCATGCACTCTGTCAAGCTTATCAACTCTAATTCCGCTTTTCTATTATCTTTTCTCTCTATTGTTTATTTTCAAAGCGCATGATAAATTGTTAGTGATCTTAAATTGGGAAATTGGTAAAAGTGTTAATTTGACATGATGTCCAGTTACTTGACAAATAATTTGAAATTGAGGGAATAGTCGGATTTCTTCAAATACTATTTAATTGAGAAATTCCAAGTTGATTGCCATTTTGTTGTACTTTCTGAGTCGTAAATGTTCATTATTTACAATTCTACCTAGTTTGTGGCTAAAAATAATTCATCTTCTCGTCCTCTGAGAATCTTGTTCGCTTCTCGAGCACTTAGCTAAATGAAAAGCCTATTAAATTGCACTGTAAGCCGGAGTTTTAGTGCAGAAACCCGCACAAATCTTGCGCTTTGCTTAAAACGCACGCAACAGCGATTTCCGGCCATAAAACACTAAACGGAAATTCTGAATTTGCGATCCCCAATCAAGCAAACTGCCCTGTTTCTACTGCTCCACTCTCCACTCACGCATTGTACAGGCAAAAACTTCAATTTGAAGTACTTGGACAATTTTTCATCGCTATTCTGGCCCCCCCGAAATGAGCAACATTTTTCTTCGGTGGCGTCTCAGCGAATTTGGTCATGCATTTTTTATGACCCACACACATGGCTAGCTGAGGGAGATGATGAGGAGGTGGATCTTGTGGGAGGCTGGGCCTTAATGCACGCGACGTCTGACGGTCGCGTGCCTCATGTTGCGCGTGTGTTTTTTCGGTACAACTCGGGATATATTACCTTTTCACGTCACTTGTCGCTGCCATATAAGGTTCTTATCTGGGTCTTTTATGTGCCGCCTCCTCAGTCTCTGAACAGTCTTCGCTCTCCCCTTTTTATAGTATTATATTAGTCTGTTTACATATGGGGCGTCGTTTTTATGATTCAGCTCGCAAATGGCATAAATGTTGTGATTTCCAGGGCAGAGTAAAAGTGGAACTCGCGGTTAGAGCCGAATTTCCCATGGCGCTTTATGCAAAACAAGAATCAGCAGATACCAACAACTTTCACATATTATTAGTTAAACATAGATGCGAATATATGTTTTATATCTATTATGCATAGCCTGGATAAAGCAGCGGGCGGTTTATACGATTGGGTCCTTGAAACGCGAATGCCACAAACAACAAAAAGCTGCCTTTCAACCACAATTTGTAGACTTGAATATACCCTGGAGTTTATTATATAAGAGAGCATAGAATAACAAATTTAATGTAGTCCATCACTTTATTTTCAATCATTTCTCTTCTTTACCATGGTTTTATTCCAATCATCTGATAATCATAATCTCCAGCTTTAAAGAATTTTAATATATTCCTAAAGAAACTTGTAATTTCTTCAACTTTTCAAGTTACTTGAAAATTTTGATTACTTCTTGCTCCCTATAACATTCAACATTCCATGCGACGTCCCTTTTTAGCCAATTCCTTTGCTAGGGTAGTAAAAAACGAACTCAATGAGGCTGCACTTTTGTTGCACAGCCTTTCGCGACAAGCCTCATAATCAGCGACATCATCATCATCATCATCATAATCATCATAATCAGCGGCCTCCTTGTCGCTTCGCCTTCTACACCGCTCAGTGGCTTCATCATTATGTGCAGCATGTATTATTATATTCCTCTTATGCAATTGTCGGTCGTGGGTTTTTGTGTGTCAACAACAGCAGCCGCAGCGGGCGCCGTGCCACAAGCAGCAGCAGTTGCAGTGGCAAGTGCAAGGATAGAACTTGCTGGCATTTTCTAAAATATATTATCCTGAGAGCATAAAACAGTGCTCGTGTTTATCGTTCATGAAAGACAATTTTCTTAAGCGACAAGCAAAAGCAATTCCATTGCTGTCAAGAGTTACTCCAATAACAGCAGCCATATAGCTTATTAAATTTCCGAAAAACATAGCATGTTCATTTATAGATCGACATAAAATGTTTAGAATTTAAGCAGAACAAAGAAATTCAAATAAATGCTATTCTTGTTGAAGAAAATTTGGCACACTTTCACTGCAGGATATAACAACATTGACAGATTAAAATACATAAATTTTGCATCATATTTCGATTATTTACACTTATTTGATACTGCAATTGTTCGTTATGAAATAATGCATCACTTTAGGGTGTCAAAAGTGCAGCAAAAGATGAATATCTTCGGATTGAAGAATTTCATTCTTCTGAAATGATTTAAATTCAAATTACGTCGCCGTATATACATTTCGAAAGAGATAATTTTGAAATGCAGCCATCAAAATGCCACAGTGCATTTTACCGTTATGCTACAAACGTTGCATACTTTTGCGGACGCCAACATCTGTTTTATCTGAAGCTGGCTGCGGGCCATGGGAATGAATATTCCATTCTTACCATTTTTTTTTTTTGATTTATAGCAACGCTAGCATTTCGATTTCTGTATTGACTGAACCCAGAATATTTGCATTCGCTCCGCCCCCTTCTCTCCTCCGCTCGTTCTCTTCATTGCTCATTCTTCCACTCAGTTGTGTCCCATATCGACAGTTAGTAGGCGTTCTTCTTTATTTATGGACGCTATTGGCTACGTACACATTTATCGATAAATGTTGAAGTCCAACGAAATGCACATGCACATGAAATTGCAAACAAATTCCTACATATGTATTTGTATATATAAAGATATGTGTGTAAATTCATATGTGTGCAAGTTTGCATATCGCACGTTATTCGAGCGTATTCGGCAAATACAAATGCGATAAATATCAACTGCAAATTTCAACAGGATGTTAAGCTTTTAATTTATGCGCTCATCCAACTGCAAAATGTCCATTAACAAATATCAATATTTTTAATACTATATATATTTGTTTAATTTATGGCCGAATTTCAGCAAGGCGTATATAATGTTGATTAGTTTAATTTTAAACATAATATGGAGAGTGTTTTCTGTGTGTGTGCTTTGCAGGATTTATGCTGCAGTTTGTAAAAGCTTTGAAAACAGTTTTAATAACTAAACCAGATTATTTAGATTGGTAATTCAGATGATGGTTTTATATATGCATATTGAAAACTGTGTAAAAAGTGTAAATTATGGAAATGAATGGGCAAATAGTAATTAACTTTTAAGGAGAAAATTCTATGGTGGAAACAATTTTGAAATTATCGAGTTTTTATAAGGGGCTCTCTTAAAAGTGTATTTATTCAATTTGAAATAGTGGAAGATCAAGTGTTCCTTAAAGATCCCACTTAAAGTTAATTAAACCTTTAGAAGTAATAAGCATATGTTTACAAAAAGTTAAGATACTTAAAAGGATGCAGCTTATTTTGGATATGTAGAGTCAAGAGCAAGTTTGCAAATTGTTTCGTTGTAACTACTTAAATTGGCAAGAAAACATTTTGGACAGCTAATTAGTTACCGTGCCGCATTCGCTGCATTTTGTGTATTGTTGCGCACAATTTTTAATTTGGCATTCCGTAGGTAATCACGTGGCAACTGCACACACACAAATGCACGCAGACCAGACCAACTGACGTCACGTTACGTAGACGTGACTCATTCGCCGGCATGCTGCAAGTTGGCTCTAGTGAGCACATGAGAGACACAAAACCGCAGCGCGTTGCAAGCAACTTGAGCTAATTTCATTAAATATTCATGGCCACGACACAGTGGCAACAAAAGCAAAAACAAAGCTTGTTGCAACAACGCTGTCAATGCACAAGGCAGCTGAAGAAGAGCGAAAAACACCAAAATGCAGTGGCAGCTCAATGGCTGCCATGTTGTTGTCGTTGTCGTTGTCGTTGTCGTTGTCGTTGGTGCCTCTCACATGTCGTGCACATTTTTAACGTACCGCACATGTGGCACAGTCTCGTGGCAGCTTTCCATTGTTCGCTTAGGCGCGGCGCCAGCTGCCTCTGACAAATTATCATTTAATCATTTGCCAGTTTTTTCCATTTTTTGTTCGCTCTCTCGCACAAAGTTCAAGGCCTATTGATTGGCCCGTGATGTTTGATGATTAGATATTGATGAATTGTTAGATTGATGATGGTTCTGCTCGTAATAACAAAAAAACAAACAAACAGGGGGAAAAACGCAAACAAATTTACTTTATTGTCTGCGCGATAAATGAATTTTTCCATGCAACTCCTGCTCCCTTTTGCCCATTAGTACTAATTAAATTAAGCGCTACACGAGACTCTTCATGCTGCCAAAAAGTGCTCGGCAACAAGAAATGATGGTAAAGCAAGTCCAGCTTTTAGCCGATGCTCCCAGTTGCAGCTGCTGCTGCTGCTGCATAAATAATATGGCGCAGATATAAATGGCCCATGGTGCGGCTGTGGCTGCGACTGTCTGTCGACACTCTTTTTTTTGCGTTGCCTGGCTCTCGTCTTTTCTTTTTTATGCCATGTCCTTTCGGCCATAAGGCCATAAAATGGCTGACTATGGGGTACATAAACATTTAAAAGGGTTCACAAAGTTTGTGTACCCAAGTCAAGTGGCAAACAGTTCACAAAAACTGCACATACTGCTGGGCTGACGGGCTGCTGGGCAACTGTTTGTCTGCGTCTGCTTGCTTGTGTTTCGTTTGGCGTGCAGCTGCAAAAATTTGCGAATATTCTAGAAAAAATGGTAAATGTTTTTTTCAATTTTATCTGCAAAATGTTTGGAAATGCGCACACTTGTCTAAAAATCAATTTCACTACGATAGAATAGAATAATATTAGCTGTTACACTTTATTTCTAAAGTATTCTCGGCATAATCTGCACCAAAAACTATGCTACACAATTTGTGCGGAAGATTGTCAATCTGAAATTGTTTATTTTGTACGAAAAGATATAAATACTTCTAAGTGGCTGCTTTGAATATAAGTTTTAAAGCATCGCCTTTCATTTGACCCGATGCTAACAGAAATGTTACAAAACTTTAACTATAATTCTGTTTACAGTTAACATCTTAAGGGAAGCTTCTCACTTCCTTCGAACAACACCCACAACTAACAACTTTGTTGCCATAAAAGCCAAAGCCAAAGCCAAAGCCAAAGCCAAAGCCAAACCGGCTGTTAAGTTAGTGGTAAACCGCATTTGAAAACATTTGTTTGCCTGCGGTCAACAAAACAATTGGTGGCCTGAGAAAGCACATCGATAACCCACCTGTCAGAACGAAACTATAACAGAAATCATAAATATAAAAACTACACTGCTTAACTTGTCCAAGAGCAGCTTAGAGAAAATATATTTTGCTCAAGAAAGCAGCTATATAATTAGAGTGGAACTTGCTCAACTCGCATAAATTTAGCAGCACAGTCTCAAATAGCTTGATAATATTTTCTAGAAATTGTTAGCGTATCCCTGAGGCTTCTATAACAGTGTTTTCGCAAAGCATTTTTGTTTGTATGCCTTTCTGCTGTTTGCACATTTCAATTGAAATGATTTTATTTTTTCATGGCGTATTTGCTGTTGGAGTTCATTGAACAGTTTTCCACAAGAAATTTCTCTCTTTCCCGCGTTGCTCTTCTTTAGCTACGCATTAAAATATTAATTAATTAGTTTGTGATTATTCTCTTAGTGTTTTCAATAAGCGATTTTAATTATATGAATATGTCGGAAATGCGCAATTCTATCAAAATATTTGAACAACCGACCACCGTAGGGCAATAATGAATAATTAATTTGCATTTTATGGCAGCCATTTAAATTAATTGCAGGTGCAACGCAAAATGTGCAATCAGCATAAATAAAGAACAAATGCAATGCTAAAATGTAATTTGAATTTACGCTTTTCAGCGCTGTGTCAGTTATAATAGCGTAAATTTGTTGAATATTCAATTAGTTTGTTGGGCGTGGTAAATTTGTTACGGTTTTGTTACTTTTTCTATATTTCCCACATCGTCGTCGCATGTTCAATGTACTCCAGAGATAGGGTAGCGAAACGACGCTGCAGATGATACAGAAAAAAAAGTCTTGTTGCTTTTACTAGCCAGATAATAATTGAATTTTTTATTGAAAATAGAACTGCAACCCAAGAGGAAGTGCAGTGAAAGAGCTCTGATAACTATTACGATAGTTTGCTGAGCTCCTCTGTGTGCTGTGGGTGCAGCCGTTGTAAGGGGAAAGAGAGTGAATTCACTGTGTGAATTCAACTGAAACAGGAAAAGATGAGGGAAACTAAATACTTTACGCAAAACTAGCTAAAGTGGCTTCGATGCCGCTTTAGAACTTTTCACGGCTTTAAACTTGAATTCAGTGGTCAATCAGGCAATGTAAATTGAAATGAATTTAATCAATCGATAGATAGAATTTTCCATCTCTCTCTCTCTCTCTCTCTGTTTCGTTTTTAAGTGAAATCGTGTGCTTCTTTTATCAGATATTTTCCAGGCTCGGCATATAACGTGTATTTGATTGTGTGCGGCCATCAAATGTGCAGCAAATTAAATAAAAACGTGGGCTGAAAGGTGTAAAAACGTGCTGGACGGTAGCACACAGAATGTTTGTTGCAACATGTGAGTGCTGTAACCTGACCAATATGATGATGATAGTATTACCACGAAATGGAACGCTCTTCTCTGTCCGTTCGCACTTTATGTGTTTGTAATTGAAAATTAAGCGCCTGTCATCAGCTTTAGCCTGGAGGTGAAGTAGTTACCACCGAGTGCCGAGTGCTGAGGGCAGGCGCCAAGTCGAATGTGGAGGCATTTTGTGTGTGCTTGTGAGTGTGTATGTGGCTGTGTGTTGTGCTTGTGGATGTGGCTTGTAATGGCTGGAGAAGGTGGGTTGAGGTTGCGTTTCGATTCAATGGCGCACTGCAAAATTGCCAGCTAACCGAGCGATGCACTTAAATCCGTGTGACGGCTGCCATGTGCGGTTAATTTGTTTCAAATCGGCTTTAGACTAGCTCGCTCTACAGCAATGTGTACAAGGATATTGCTAGCTCGCTGTTGTGGCTGATTAGTTTTTATTGCTGAGAAAAAGTGTTGGTGCAAGTTGATAGCTACGAGCTTGAAGTGGTGCAATTATACCACAGTTAAAGTAGGGGAATGTTTCCAGTAGCTATTGGCAGCTAATTTCCTAAGTGTTCTCACACAAACAAACCGGGCTTACTATGAAATAATATGCATATATCACTAAACTAGACTGAACAGTATAATTTCATCATATTGTGCCATCAAACGTTGCACATGTTCAATGCCCCTTTGTATAATTTATTTAATTAAAACATTTTTCGACGCCCGCCTGAAAGTATGCAGTGAAATTTTTACACTCCACTCGATTGCATGCAATTTGAGCTGAGCGCAGCGGAAAGTGATTGAAAAGAGAGTAAAAGAGATAGTGAAAACAAACAATAGAATTTACTACTAACCCAATTTGAATCCCATATTACCACCAACAACAGCAACGACAACAACAGCAAGGCGACGAACAATTTATAAAGCGCCGTTGCACGCGATGTTGCAAAAGCAACACCGCCAGCAACAAAATAATAACAACAACACAAATATGAGCGCACAAAAGGCGCAAATAAAAGTGGAAAGCGTCTAAAATTACGGAAATGTATGAAGCGCATTTTACGGCTGCCTAGGAGGCGACCGGGCTGAAAACTAAAGTCCTACACAGTACAAATGCTTACGTATAAATGTGGTTAAGCAAGCATGTGTGTATGTGTGTGTGTATATGAGAATATATTTCATTCTCAGTGTATGTGTGTGCAATTTGACTTTGCTTAAGTTTACAACAATGTTGTGTGCATACAACGTATACATACAACAGCCGTGTGTAAAAGTAAACTGCGGGTTTTTCTTGTTTTTTTTTTTTGGGCGCGGGTTTTTCCCTTTTTTCGGCCTGCCGGAAGTAACAAAATTAATTTGCGACCGGTGACTTTGGGACTCGCCTCTGCTCAGCCATTTTGTTAGTTATTTTCGCAACGGCAAAAAACAAAACAAAAAATGCTAAAATTACAGAATAGGGGGAATGAAAGAAAAGGTATTTTATTAGTGGCGTTTTTCTCACTAGTTGCGCGTGAGGCGCAAGCACTCTGGCAACTCTGGCCACGAGCGTCCGTTTTAATGCTCATTATAATTATATAGTGCTGTGCGAGTGTTTTTGTGTGTGGTGTGTGTGTGTGTGTGTGTGCTGTCTGGTGTATAGTCTCAGCATTTTTATGGGCTCTTGATGCCGCTCCCTGTGCAGCAGGGCGAGCTGCAAATCAGCACAAAACAAGCTCACTTAATGACTTGCCCGCCAGGTGGCGTTGCACAAAGCATTATGAGTGTCAAAACCCACATTTGTGTGTGTCTGTGTGTGTGTGTGTGTGTGTTGGGGAGAACTTTAGCATGTGTGTGTGTGTGTATGTTTTGCTTCCTTATGTATACATACAACACATTTCATACGCCCCGTTGCCGCGACAACATTGTCATACCAACACCTCAATTATGGGCAGGGTATATTAAGCTAGCAGTGAATTGATCTTATTTTTGTTGCATATTTCATAGTCATACTCTTGATCCATTAATCTAAATTTCGTACATTTGCATTTTTTCGTTATATATTTATAACTTTTATTGCTACTCCCAGTCATATTCACTTTGAGTAGCGGTATTTAAATAGTCGTTATCACTCTGAGTTACGTGACTCGCTTGGGTTTCGTGTTATGCACACTCTTAACACCCAACACTGAGGTGCTGACATGACCCGAGCACATTAAATAGACTTTGCAAATTATGTGAGCAAATGCGGGCGGCGGCGGGCGGGGTGGTGTTTGAAACAAAAATAAAGGAATGTGGCACATGGAGGGCAGTCAACTCTATAGAAGTTTGCGGTCTGTACCGGCTGCATGGGCCCAAAACCTTTTCTAATGAATGTGGAATTTGCATGTCCTTGCAGTTGAACGAATCGCCTGCACATACATAATTATATGGTCATGAAGTTGTATCCTTGATGAACATGTACACTGCATTTAATGCGCCAAATGAGCAGCGAAAAACAAACGAGTATGGCTTTAAGTTTAGAAGCCAAGTTTGAAGTTGCGATATGTGGCGATTTAATAAACAGCACTTCAAGTTACAACTTGTAGTGTGTGGTTTTGTGAGAGAAAATTGAATGGCTACAAGTTTTCGCTTGTATTTTAGCATATGGGGAATATAATCCAGAGGGAATCTGATTTGCTCGTGTGGGTTGTTCGTATGCGAGCTGAGATTGTGTGGCGAAATCATTTGCATAAATAAATATGTTCTGCATCAGCAAGCAAAATAAGCAAAAATCAAAATCAATACGCTCTCTTAATGCGCATATATATTCATAAATACAAAGCAATGAATTAGGAATTTAACTGCAAGATACTCTGTAATAAAGTTGCTATAAAGAACAGTAAAGTTAAAGTTTCTGTACTTCTTCAACAGCCAGGTCAAGTTCACCTTTAGTAATTCAATGTAAATTCATTTGCTTGTCCTCAAATGGATATCTTTAGATCCTCTATTAGCATTGTGCTGTAGTTATCTCGGTGTCTGTTGCAGCAGTCTGCCGTTTACTTATCTCTTTAATGGGTATAAAGAGAGAACGCACCTTAATAAAAATTCAAGTAAGAATGAGTTGCGTCGCCGACTATGCTGATATCTGTAGCATACTTTCGAGGGCTTATGCAAATGACCTTCGTTCTCTATTTGGTTGCTCTCGTTGTTGCCGTCGCCGACGCTGATGTTGTTGTTGTTGTTGTTGTTGCTTTGCTTTAGTCAAGCTGCATAATTGAGAAGAGCAAAAGGAAAAGCCAAAGCAAAAGCTAGAAAGGAGAAATGTACATAGGAAAGACTACAAAACGTTTGACGTTTGAAACTTTTGTGTTTTGTTTTTTTTTTTTTTTTGCTACCCCAACGTAACGCATCGCAGCTTTCTGTACCTACTTTGCCTGTCTGACTGTCGGTATTTACGCTCGAGCGTGCACTAAGACTGCCACACATCCTGTGCCCCACACACACATTCCCCAACGCACCAACACAACATGTGTGTGTGTGCAGCGTCCTTCACAAACTATGCTAACATGTTTTTGCTGCCAGCATCAGCAAGCTCATAGAAATCAGAAAGCTAAAAAATAAAATAGAATAAATAAATTTTCAACCCCTGGCCCTCGCCTCAAAATATCTACAAACTATTTACATTTACAATATATATATATATTTTTTTTTTATTCAACCATGTTAATTACAAGTTTTAAGCGTCGCTTTAAGTGCCGCCCGTTGACAGTAATTAACTTTTTAAGTTTAGCTGAATGGTTTAACTTATCTGGCTTAATTTTACCCTGATTTTGTGTCGAAAGTTGTTGCAGTCTTCGCCGCAAACTGTTAGTTCCTGCCGCCACTTTTCGACGCGGTTCAAAATGCCAACATCTTTCGCCTCCAACTATGCACAAGTTTCGACCCGTTCTCAGTCCCCTCCCCCTGCCGCTCAGCTTCAATCGGCGGGGGTCGTTGTGGAACTTTCTAAAGTTCAAAGCAGAAACTATGTGAACTGCATTTGCAATGCGGCAATTTTGGGGGCCAGTTTTGGGGGACTTTCAGCATACTGAACGACGCTGTACAAGAAATTTCAACTTTGCTGCAGTCAAAACGATCAAGAAACTGTGGCGCATAAGCAGCTGAAGATTAACGCAACATTTGCTTGAAATTTTTAATTGAAAACATCGTGGCAATATGTTGTTTAAATTGTTGAACTGAAGAGTGGACGAAGAGCAAACTTCTTGACTTGTCACAACTTGTTTACACCTAAGAAATTGCTGAATTTGAAATCAACAAGCTTTAACTTTATAGAGGAGAGAAAACTACTTGATCTGGTTTACACTTGACTTCTAGGCTTTAAATCCATAATTTAATATTGTTAACATTATAAATTGTGCAAAATACAGCTATTAAACTTATTCTCTATGTATGGCGTGCGCTTTTAAGTATGCTAAACAAACTGAACAGTCGCATTGACAACGTGACGCTAATGGCAAGTGACAGCCTTGTGTTTAGAATATTTCGATGCACAGTCGTCACTCATACGTCGCGTTGCCGTCCCAATGATTTATTTTACTTTTATGTTTGTGTGTGTGTGTGTGTTCGTTAGCCTTGTCGCCGGCGTCAAAATTAAATGACATTGTTTTTGAGGCGCGCAACTCAATCGTAAATCATGTGATTGCTGTTGTTAGTGCTCTAGTTGCTGTCGCAGTTGCTGTTGTTGCTATAATTCGTGCTCGTTGGCAAAAGGTAAACAATGTCACATAAAACCCGCAGTTGTCAGCCGGTTTTGCCGTCCATTTACAACCCGCAAGAGCCATAGAGCTTAGGTACGCGCAACGAAAAATTTGATATATATGACAGTTTGTTGTTGTTATTGTTGTTCTTCTGGCTGATGTTGTTGTTGATGTGGTTGTTCCTCCTTTTTGACAGTTGTTACATGCGCTGCACTGCAGAATGACAAACAAGAAAATAGAAAAGTAGACAAGAAATTTTCAGTAGCATTGCAAAAAAGAAAAAAAAATGTTGCACAGTTTTGTTGTCGAGTGTAAGAAAGGAAGTTTTTATGTGTGTACGTGACAGTAGTCAGCATTTTCCTACTCTCTTCTACACTCTACACTCTTTTCTAGCGGCCCCTCCCCGCCCGCAGCTGAAGTGAGTCGGCGGGGGAGGAGGGGGAAATTTGGGTCAACTACTATCGACTGGCAGTTGTTGCCTTTCAAACTGTCAGCGACACGAATGCCGAGTGGAGTAGACCGACCAAAAAGCAGCAGAGACGAGAGAAAATAAAAGCACACAGTTTGGAAAAGTGTTGCGGCAGTCACTAGAGACATGGACAGTGTTCGTTGGTTGGGTTGTTAGGTCGTTGCTGGATTTGGCTTGTGTTGGGGAAGCCACTCAAGTGCAGTGAAATTTGATTTCAATTGCCATATGATTTTTCCAAAATGCAATAAGAAAAGTGCACAAAAAAATAAGGGTGTGGTAACGAGCAACTCGAGTAAGACACGTATATATACAAGGGAAGAGGCGAAGTGGGCGGTAGAGGGCTAAGAAATGGAAATGTTGACTTAAATAATTTAGTTGATTACGTGGCTACAAGCTGCTAAATGTTCGACCAGGTTTCCCAAGTGCCGCTCGATGTGGTTTGTGAAAAGCAAATGCTTTGATTGCAATTAAAATGATACGGCAAATGATTTGCAAATGTAGTTATGAAAAAACCCATAAAAAACAGATTTATTTAGAAATGCAATTTACATGTTTATTGAATAAGCAATTACTAGATTAGATTAGTAAGCAAGTCAGTGGAATTAAATGCGATTTCAGCAGCAAATGTGTAGCATACTTTTTGAGTGTAATAAATATATTAATCAGATTAACTGGAACTAAAGTCTGCACTTGCTTAAGTGAAAGAGAACAAGTATTTCATTCAATAAGCTAGATGAATTAGTGTCTCAATAGAAAGGATTATTGCGTGTTTATTGTCGAATATAATTCGAACACATTTCAAATTTATTTGGACGATGTTTAACAATTAGCAACGAAGCAATTAGTTAAATTTAAACTTAATTTCTACTCTACTTATTGGAATATGTTCTCTTATTTAACTTGTAAATATTTCACTAATTGCTACCAGTATTTCTGCACAGTAATTGAGGCACAAGTTAATCACAAAAGATGCCAAATAGTTTGCTGGCAAGCTTAACTCATTACTCATCGAATGTGTGGCGACCTCACTGGCTTTCGAAGCTCGTCAAACATTTGGCATTGGCTTTCAACTGGCAACTCTGCTGTTTTATTTTCTTCATCGAATTTCAATTTTCCATTTTCGTTTTGAGCTTTGGAAATCAGAGATGCACACATATCAACAACGCAAATGTACAAAAGTTGGCAGTCGTAAACCACACGATGCACAATGCACATTACGAAATCCCAGAGACCGCAAACAACTGAAACATACTGCGCAATTCACAAATGCACAAATGAGCAAATGAACAGAGAGGCAAGAGACAATGTTGCCAACAATAATAACAACAACAACAACAACAACAACGGGAAACAGACATGAACAAGGCTAACAATGTTAGCAAAAGATAATAAACATTACCACAAAATGTTCAGCAGCTTCATTATTGTCAACAGTTTTCGGCCTGGCCAATACGATTTGGCCAGTTTGCAATTAAACCCACAGAGAAATGCAATAATATTGGGTATTGAAGCGGTTAATGAGCGGGCAACATTGCCGATATTTTAACTCGTTTCTTTGGCCCATTGATTTAATGTGTCCATTTAATGACTCGTAATTTCTGACCTTCAACTCTATAACCGCCGGATGATTGTATTTCACTTTGCCAGCTGCTTTAAAATGCACGCTTTCAAATCAATTTCCAATTGCAATTGCATTCGCAATTTGGAAAATTGCTTGTGTGACGGATAGCGGGAGGGGAAAGGGGAAGGGGGCATGGGTTGGGACCACTCCAATAAGGTGTGGATAGCCAAGGGGACTCATCAATTCAATGTTGCTGCGAACAACGATTTACATTTGAAAAGTTTTGTTGTTGGCCTTCGTCGTGCTTGCCTCAAAAATTTCTTTGGTGAATTGCATAAAGCTTGCTTGCAATGGCATTCGAGTGGCTGTGGCACGTACATTTTATCCTGTTGCACTAGCCCGCTGCCGTTGCTGCTGTTGCCCCATTTGATAAATGTCCACTCTGTGGCAGAGTCCTGATTCCCTGGAGCATGATAAATTACGTTACATATTCTAAAACGAGTCTCACATACCGAGCATAGCTTAGAGAAAATTGGAAATGTGGAAAAGTACGTGACATTAAGTATACACAGCGAAACTCATTAGCGCGAGCTTGCCACGTTATCTTCTAACATTTGTATTACTTAGTATTTTATTTAACAGCTAAACATGTGTTACATACTTTTCGACAGCGGATTAAAGTTAAACGAGATTGCATTAATTTTAATAGACTTTGTTTCCAAAGCAATAATCCTCTTGCATTGTTGTAGTAAAGAAATCTGCTGTTTATTCTCCAAATTCAAGCAGGAATCCGTTTATGCTTACCCGCGAATATCCTTCGACAAAGTCGCTTAATTACAGCCCGTCTAAATATAGTCGACGTGGCAGAACTTAAGCTGCTCTAAGCTCACTTGCCACACGTGTTGCGCAAATGTTTCGTCACATTAATTTCCAGCCAAATTTCCAGCTAAACGCACATTAAATAAAACGTAAGCACACACAATGAAAATTGTGTATATAGTATATCTGGGTATCCTTATGGCAATCATAAGAAACTCGTTTATAAAAACACCCAGAAGGCGGTTTTATTTCTACAAATGTTTTTCACTTTGAACACCTCCCTCTTTTGCCATCTCTTGTCTCTCTTTTTCTGCCCTTATTCTTACGCAGTTCACAATACAAATTAAAATGGCAAATGTTTTTTTATACTTCCTACCATTTTTTTTCCAGCTATTTTGTTGTTTGCCTTTTGTTATGACCTTTGCTTATTGCGTGGCTGTTTATATACCCTGCAGCTATTAAATGACTATACGCAAAAGGGTATAATAAAGTTGGCAAATAGACTGGAGGGGGGAGGGGAGGGGAAGTGAGAGAAAGTGATTGAGCTGAAGGCGTTAAATTTATTATCTCCTGCTTCGAAATGTTTGTAATTAAAAAGATATTTATGACTGTGCGTGTTAAATTCCAATTTTACAATTATTTCACACCGGAAATTTGCAGTATTCAACCACAAAGTGAAACGTTTATCAAAAGTAATTGGTGATTTCGTTTCTTAGTGTAACGGGGCGCTTATTTGATTATCATGATAGTCAAAATTGTCAATGAATGCCTTTTTGTATTAGTACAGAGTATTTATTTGTCTAACATATCCTCTCTAGATTTTTCGATTATTTTTCCGCTGGCAGACTTTTTGCCATGGGTGGTCGGCTTTTTAATCTGCGCATAGAAATATGCAACGATTTTTGAACTTACAGCTAACAGCAGGCGCAAAGAGAATATCTTTTAAATCCCAGCCACAGCTCCTAGTTGATTTGCAACTATTGCTGTACGCTGTCGTCTCATCCATCTCTCAGCATGTGTTTTGCTTAACGACTGCCACTTGAAGTTGAAACTGCCTCTTCTACTGACCAAGAGTTGCACATAAATTTCGTTACAAGTATGCCAGGATGGCCTAAGGGGGACAATATCGAGTGTAAAATATGTCGAGCTTAACTCTCTAGCATTAATTGTCTCGCTGACAGTCTGTATTTGTCTCAGTCCCCAGCTGTCTATCGGGCTACTTCATCTGCTGGCTGCTGCATTGTCTGTTTCTCTGGCATGTCTCCGTCTAGTCGCCATAAAAATGATTTAATTTTACACACGACTGCGGACTTGTCCAAAATTATTGCCTCTCCTTCGAATGGCAAGAAAGAAATAAGAAAAATATAAAACGAGGCGTATTTTTTAGCATGCGAATAGACAGTTGACAGAGAGTCGCTCACTCCCACATGGCCTGAAAATGGTTCGATGGTTTTTTAACTTTTCTTTGTCTTTTAAACAATTTAAAATATTGATTTCTTTCTAAAATACCAATGATGTTGTTTATGCTATTTTATTAGGTGAGTCTTTATTGCTTAATGAAAAAATTTGCTGTTTTAATATATATTTTTGCTGAGTTGTTCTTTCCCCACAATTTCAAGCAGCTGTCACACGTACCTAACTCAAGACACTCACACTTTCAACCATATTGTGCAATATTAAAAATGTTACGCAGACTTTTCCAATTTATTGATGATTTCGTCATGCACAATAAAAGAATGCTGCGCATGTTGACAAACTGCGCCGCAAAGTATGCTTCAAAATTGTCAAGCAATTTAAATTATTTCCGCATTGGATTTTTAAGACGACGATAAAGTTAAGAAGGATGCGTTGTCAGCTTAACGGATGAAAATTAACAAGCAAGTCCTAATTTGAAGAACTTAAAAGTTTAAACTTTGCGTCAGAGATGGACGAATTTATATATTTCTAAATTTCAAAATGACTTGGTCATCAAAATAGAGATTACATCTATTCAGAATTCTTTTTAAAACTTTATCTCACAGCCTTGAAAGCGCCTTCAACTTAGTTAGCTTCTGCTTTTCCTATATTAAATTACTGAAGTTGGCCTGCATAATTGCAAAGTCTGTTTGCAATTCATAAATAAGTAAACTTGAATTATTTGCACTGAGTTTCATTACGCAATGCAAATGTTGTGCTTTAAGTTCTCTGCTTCGTCTGCAGTGGGCGTTGTTGTTGGCCAGTTTTTTTGCGGGGGGCGTCTCATTTTCCCGAATTTCCCAATGGCTGGCAAGATAAGCCGCTTAGTGAATGCCCCGTTGATGGATACGAGCTAATGGCTTGTGAAAATGTAGCTAGTCCAGTTGTAAAATATACGAGCCAAGTTGAAACGACGACTCGACGGGTTAAGTTGATTGAGCTGTTCAACTTACAAGAGGACTGAAGGCAAGAACGAAGCACTAGATAGACAGGCTGTCAGTGTTGTGGGTGTAGGATAGATAAGCCAAGAAACCTACTCACATGTTTTACGGCTTAAATAAAATATTTAAAGTCTCACCGTAGCATATGGATGTGACCTCTGCTTTGCCACAAACGAGGAGAGAGCGAGAGAGTGAGCAAAAGAGCGAGATGCGAGTACTTGGTGATTTAAAATTGCACTTGCGTAAGATTTTAATGAGCTTGTGCTTCAGCAAATTGGCCCAATTAACTTTTCAATTGCTTCTTTGAAAATGCAAACCTAATTAACAAATATGTGGCAATTATGTTGTTTAAGCAACATGGAGGTGTTATTTTGAGAAGACTTATGTTTAAATTACATTCTGTTAATGGGAGGGAAGAGCAAGAAATCAGAAATATAATTAATTCTGAGAAATAATAAATTAAATAATTTAGAAAATACTGTAACAAAATTGAATTATGTATTCTATATTAGCTCTAATTTTTGTAGGCATTCCTTAAATTTCATTTGATGAACACTATTGTTGTCTATTTACTTTTAGTTTATGTAGATTTAGTGCTGTTGTCGAAGACAAACAATTGCTATCTTCCCACTGATTGTTTCATTCCACCTCCAATTTACTTGCAAATTTCAAATATTTGCATATTGATTAGCTTATTCAGCTGCCTTTGGTTAGCAGTATTGTGTTGTATTCATGTCAAAATCAAAGATTTCCATTCGCTATGCATATCAAATGTCAACTCGGCAAACATTGCCTATCATATCTAGCGTAAATAGACGCAGAAATGTTCCATAATTTTCCGATTTCGCATGTTGTTTTTCTTGCAGCGCTTAACCTCCGACAATCGTTATTGATTGCCAATTGGAATTATGCATGCATAGACTGAACCAATACACACACACACACACACACATACAAATATGCAGAGACATGCAACGCTTTGAATTTATGCAATATTCTAACCGAAACCGAAACTGTCCTCAAGTTGCGTTCCCTGCTTTAGCGTTAACTGTTATTAATACTCATGCAAAGCGACCGCCCCGCTTTACACAGCTACAGTTACTCTCAGTTGCCGATGTGCATGTGCTGTGTATATAAATCGATAAATTTTATTTAGTTCCGTTCGCCGACTTCCCTTGCGCTTCCCTCCCACCGCCCGCCTCACGCGCCACATCCGTTGTGCTGTCAGGCTGAGGACAGACATTTGCGCTTAACCCACATAGCAGTATTTATATACCCTGCAAAGAACGAAATCGGGACAACAGAGTTGTTTAGCACTAACCCGAAACTTTCTAGAACAAAGCCATTTAGAACTGGTTTGATTTAGTTTTAATTTTGTCGAACAAACTGTTGAAATCTCTCTTGTGCTCTTTATAGGGTATATCTCAACCAAGTGCAGCCATTTCGACTTGTTTTGGTTATGGTTTCGTTTGTTTTTTTTTTAAACGCAACCACTTTTACTTCTGCTTCTTGCTCGCTTTTCATTTTGTCCGTTTGACTTTGTTTTCCGCCTGCGTTATGACAATATATTTACATTTGTGTTTTACTCGTTGCGTGTCGCGTTTTTTTTCTCCTGTCTGCTCCGTTTTTTTTATTGTCTCCTTGCCAATTGCCGGTTTGTCGGTGATACAAATATTTTTGTATTGTCATATTGTATGGAGACAAATACTGGTGAAGCAGATTGCACAGATTCCATGAGATCCTTGTGAGATTTTCAATTCAACATCAACTAGGGAAGGAGTCTGAAAACTGCAGAGAAAATGTTCTAAAAATGTTAAAGTATTTTGATTATTATTATGAATAAATCAGAGTACAATGTGGATTTAACTCTATCAGAAAAAAGAATTCAGAAATGTCTTTTTTGATTACTATAAAATTATATTAATATGAGAGCCTAATTTAATTCAACTTGTTCTGCGTTAAACTATGTTTTTTTTATTCAACTGAGAATGCATTACTTGGCAGCAAGCTGTTTTAAAATGCGTCCCTCGGTTCATCAGTTATTTATATATAGGCTGCGGGTCCTTTTGCAATCGTATGGCGGCGCTCGTTAATAAACCTTCACGCCATATTGAGCTATAAACAATGTTCATTATAACCAGCATTCCCTTGAGCTCTTATCGCATGCCATTTACCCTCGGAGCAGCAGCAGTTGCAGCTCCCATGCAACACCTCCTGCCGCGGCTTCTTGCTCCTTGCCCCAGCTTCAGCTGCTGCTGCGTGTCATATTGCAATAATTATGGGCCACATATGCGAACTGGCTGCGAAATGAACAATTTGCAGCGCCTCTCGTGGCCTCTCGGCCGCCTTATTCCTCGGGCGTGGAAACAGGAAAACTTTGTGCATTTTCTAGTTGATAACAATCATTGAGCTCTCTGTGTGTGTGTGTGTGTGTGCATTGGGTCTGGGGTAGTGCTTGCAAAACTTTCGACATTTTCTATAACGGGCCCGGAAAAAAGTTCAAGGACATTTACCAATAGGATGTTGCCGAGGTTGCTTTCAACTCAATGAACGAACCGAGCGGGCCTCAAGTTTGTTTAACTTGGGCCGTCGGTGTCGAGGAATGCATTTTTCGATTAAGCTCAAGACTGTGTAAGCTGCATCGAACTACATTTAATACTTGTATTTGCTATTTGCGGCTTTTGGCAACTGACTTCGCATCCGAGTATTTGTGAGTATGTGCGGTTGGAACTTTTGTTGTCTTTGCTAAACGATGATATTGAAAGTTTTGCATGCTTAGGCAAATTGTTTTTAAATTTGTCCAACGAAACTTATACAGCTTGAAAAACTTTAAGTTCGCCAACAGCTACTGGAAGAAATTTGGCAGAAATTTACATGAATATGCATATTTTTAATGTGGTTAGTATTTTTTAAGCTATACTTGAAACTCAGAATTGAATACTATTTTTTCCATTTATATTACGAATTGCTTTCCCCATTTCATTTTCGTTATTGATTTTTGTAGTACCAAAACTCTAATTTTACTTTCTAACTAAAATAACAATAATAGTCAGCAGAGAAAAGTTTGAGTTTCATTTGCATTTCTCCGTTGTTAAATGTGCTCCTTGGGGATCTGTCACCCCATGTTTATCACGTATGCCCATTACCCCAGAACTTTCGTCATTTACTGGTCTTTTAAACATAAGTTATCTATTCCAATCTTGCTCCCAGACACACAGACACACACACGTGCTTAATTAGCTCTTTCTGTCGCTGGTAAAACCACCTCTAATGCTGTAGTATAATTACATGATTAAAGCCAGTCGTAAAACACGTGGAATTTCATAAAGAATTTAACACAACCCGAAACGCAGCCCCATTTAATTATATTAGACTGCAATTAGCTATGCGTTAAGCTTGCAGAAAACAACCCCCAAGAAAGCAGAGTAGCGCAATGGAGCTGAATAAGTGGGATGACTTTGGATATACCCTACAAAAATGTATTTTTAAATGTCATTTCCTAACTCGTCTTCTGTTTGGGGTAATGAAATACTTTTATTATTTACTTATTTTCTTAATATTCGATTTACTCTGTTAATATAATTTATTTATGTGCTCATTGATTTCTCTATTTTTTTATTCCTTTGTCTTTATTTCTTATTCTTTCTCTCAATACGCTTTTTCTACTCCTTTTCTTTGCAAATATTTTTAGTACAGCTTTTTTGCTTCCTCGCTTCTCTATTTGGCAATATACCCGCTTGCATTCGTACTGCTGGGTATTTAAATAGCTGTGTCCTCAAATTGCATAGCCTGATGACATCAGCGTATGACAACTCTGCTCCCTTTAGTCCCTCCCCACCGCGCTGTTCCTTCGTTTGCTACCCTGTTTTAAAGTACGTTGAACTGCTGCCAAGTGGAAACGCCCCAGTGAACTACATTGCAGGGTGACGGCGCCAGCCAAAAAGTCTGAGCACGTGCGTGGCTGCTGCTGCTGCTACTGCAGCGCCGAGGGAGCTGCGGGGGGGAGGGTGGTCAGCAGACTGGTTGGCGCCACAGCGAAAAAATAACTACGCACTTTCCCAATAGCGGGAATGGGGTGGAATTGACTCGGTCAAGACGCCAGCTGCCGCAATCTGTTGAGGCAGTTTTCGGCAATCGTTCAGCGTTTGCGGGTGTCTCAGTTTCGTTGCGGCTGCTGCTCGCATTGCTTCGTCCGTCACTCAACGAACTTTTCTTTGTGTACTTCGCAGGATCCGGCAACGACACGAATTCCGCGCTTGGACGGCATGTCGCGCATTCTACCGCCGGGCAGCTTTGGCGGCAGCTCGAACAGTGGCACAACCACGACCACGTCACACATTCGCCCGCCCACAGCCACAGCGGGCACAGCGCTGAAGTCGCACACACAAATCTTTCATGCGCCCTCAGTGCCCACCGCGGGCAACAAGAGGCGCCCCATCAGCTCGTATCATCCGACGGTGACGCCGCTGCACGATCTGGGCGCCAACATCAAGAAGAGCGCCTCCGGGGAGCGTCTGAACAATGCCGTCAGCCTGATCAGCAAACGCACGACGACAGTGCTGAAAAAATACTTTGGCCAGGCGAAGATTGGCGCGGGAAGCGGCGCGGTTGCAACTGCGTCCCCACTGATGACCAGCTCGCTGCCCCAGACGCCGCTGCCAGCTGCCAAGCAGCAGCAACAGCAGCAGCAGCAGCAACAACAGAAGTCGCAGCAGTTGCAGCTGACGAGCAGCACGCCAATGCCGCTGATGCGCTCCGAGACGTTTGTGTGCGACGAGGAGGCGCCCGAGGAGGAGAAGACACCGGTGCCGCATCGCATAAATCTGGAGAGCACGCGACTCTCGAGCGTGGGCTTCGGACTCACCTTGGACCTGGACAGCACGAGCATCAACAAGACGAGCAGCATCAACAGCAACAGCAACAATAATTTGAATAGAACACGCGCTGTGCCCGCTGACAGAACCAGGACTTTGATGGCCGCTGGCGAGCCAGCAGATAGAACTAGAACAGTGCAGCCAGCTGCAAGCGAGCAACAGGACAGGACCATGACTGTGGACAGGACCATGACTGTGGACAGAACCGTGACTGTGGACAGAACCATGACTGTGCTGGCTGCCAATGATGCCACACAAGTGTTGCTGGATCGCACACGACCCGTTATACGACCCGGGGAGGCCGCGGAGACGACGGCACAGCTCACGCAGAACCTCGATCTGACCAAGAGCATGGATCAGCTGCCGCTGCTGGAGCACATGTCGATTCCCTCGGGCCTGGACATGCTCAGCGCCCAGTCGGAGGCCAGCGAGCTGGCTGCCGACTTGGATGCGACGTTGACGGCGCTGGCGCCGGACAAAACCGCCATGAAGCTGCCGCTGAACTCGACGATCAACACGGAGCGTTTGCTCGACATCAGCGGCTTGCAGTCGCCGGCGCGCCACATTCAACTGCTGAACTTGACGCGTGAGTTTCTCGAGCAGTCGCCGGCACGGCTGCCAACAGCCGGAGGGGCAGCAGCAGCAGCGGCAGCGGTTGCTGGCGTTGGACGTCGTTCGATGGGCCAGCAATCGTTGGTCTGCCTCACACCACAGTCGGCGACGACGACGCCGCACGGGGCGCGTTTCCAGCAGACGCCGGTGCCGGTGCATTTGCTCTCGCCGCTGCTCAAAGCAGCGCGCAGTGATCTTGTGCTGCCCACGCGCACTCCGGACACCGAGTTGCCGCAGCTAGACGGCACGCTGACGGGCGTGTTGCAAGGCGGCGGCTTGCGGAATGCGCCGCGCACACGCTACAGCTTTGGGCTGGAGCTGCACGAGTCCATGCTGGACTCATCCATTGAGCTGGTGGACAACTCGTTTTCGGCCTCGCAGCAGCAGCTGCAGCAGTTGCAGCAGCAGCTGTTCAAGAAGCAGCACAGCTTCGATCTGGACGAAAGTTTGGGCATCTTGACGCCCGACCAGATGAAGGAGTTCCTCGACTCGTCCTCGCAGCACAACAACAATCAGCAGAGTCACAGCAGCCAGCAGCTGGAGCTGCAATTGGCTGCCGTGCAACAGCATCAGCAGCAGCTGCAACAGCAGCAGCAACAACAACAGCAGCAACAGCATCAACAGCAGCAGCATCAGCAACAACAACAGCAATTGCAGCTGCAGCAACAGCTGCGCATGGAACAAACGCCATCGCCGGAGGAGCTGCCGCTAGATCCCATCGAGCCGCAGCTGGTGGCAGCCATAGCGAGTGCACCGCTGGCGCAGGCGACGGCGGCGGCGATTGCGGCAACGTCGACGGCGGCGACCACAAATGCCAAGCTGAGCAACAGCTTCATTACCAGCGTGACCAGTGTGACCAGCCTCGACACGGGCTACCAGGGCGACGGCGAAATGTCGCGTCCCGCCTCGCGCGGCGCCTGCGATCACTCGCCCAGCAATGGACCGCACCTGGGACGCGTCAGTCGTCAGCCCAGCTTTCCGCCAATGCCGGCAGCGGCGCAAGCTGCGCCCATGCGACGCCAGGATCCGATGACGGACTCGGATTTCTTTACGGAGTCCGATGCGGACGATGTGCTGCAGCGCGGCGATCGGCGGGCGCAGGTGATCGACGGCCAGCTCTATGGGCCGACGGCGGGCATGCAGCCGAGTGCGTCGGTGCCGCAGCTGGAGGATTCGTGCATGGAATCGTCGGGTATCTTCACGGACGTGGAGAATCGTTGTGACGAGGAGATGCGACTGCCGGAGCTCGAGGTCGATGTGGACGTTGAGGTGGACGTGGATATGTCGCCCGATGACTCCACGCAAACGATGCGCAAAGCTCAAGGTCAAGCTCAGTCGGCCAATCAACAGCAGCAGCAGCAGCAGCAGCAGCAGCAGCAGCAGCCGTCAAGTCTGCAGCAGCAGAGTTTACAGCAGCGTCCGCTCTCTTCGTCGTCGGCAGCGACGACGCTTTCGCTCTCGAATCGAACTTCGTACTGCAGCGTCGACGGCGGCAGCGCGAAGAGCTTTTGCGACGAAGCTTTCAGCAGCAGCAACAGCAGCTGTGCTGGCAGCGGCTGCGGCAGCGAGCTACAACAGCGATCGTCGGCAGCGCTTTCAGTACAGCGCGCAGCGTCGCCGCGTCAACAACACAACAACAGCAGCAGCAATCACGTCGCTTCGTCGCTAACTTCGCTCTGTACCGTTGAGAACTTATCGTCAAGCTCATCGCTCGCCGCGTCGCCCAAAGCAGCTAAGATAAAAACAACAACTGCAGCCGGCGCATCGAAAGCTTCGACTACAATAGCAACAACAACGCCGCGTAGTGCGAAAACACAAAACGCGCGTAAATCGCATACGCCCAATAAATGGGATGCCGTAATGAATAAAATCGCCAGCAATAAGTCAACAATTAAAACTAATTACAGTGATGTGAAATCCAAAGTGTCCACCACGCGTGCCGCCAACATGGCCGGACCACCCAACGGCAGCGCAGTGGCTGCAAATGCATCTGGCAACGCTACCACAACTAGCAACAGTCCCACAAGCAGCGGCAGTCCGCGCATCTCGCCCTCGGTGCGTCGCTCGCCCTCCGTCACGCCGGCAACTGTTAAACGCAGCAGCGTCAACAGCGCCAGCGGCAGCTCAAAGTCGCCGTCGACGTCGACGTCAACACGGCAGCCACAGGATAAAGGCTCAGTTGGCGCCGGCGTCAGCGTTTTTGCGCGTCTATCAGCAAAGTCGCCCACATCGCCCACAGCGTCGAGTGCAGCGAAGCGATTGCAGCCAGTGCTAATTAAGCGGTAAGTCACCCACAGCTATGATTATACATTTGATTTAGACGTGCTAAGCTAGGTATTTTTTCTTTTTATAAATGTGAAATTCGGGAATTTTTTAATCATACTTCGATAGCTATTCAATAACGAATCAAGGTATATTTTCACCACAAAATCTTTGAGACCTTAGTTATCTATTAGAATTGTCTACAGGCCACTGTGCTTAATTACAACATTTTCTTAATCATCGTCTATAAATTCTTTTCCGCAATTTTACGCAATTTTGGGAATTTACCCACTTATAATTATAAATTATAAATAATTTCGTTTTAGTAAGCTTAGCGCAATATTCTTGCTAGTTTTGTTTTGTTGTTAATCAATTTCAATGATGTCGTCGTTAAACTAATTCTCAATTTAGCGTTTTTTTCCTCTATTATTTCGCAAAGTTTCTCTATGGCAAATTTCATGCTGTCTATATCATGATTGCTAATTTCGTTCCCCAATCTAAAGGCATTTTGTTACGGACCCAAAACTTATTTTCCAATTTAGTCGTAGCATCTTTTTAGCATATTTGAAAGTTGCTGAGTTATCTTATCTGCTTATCAGCGGGATGCCAAGTTTATCAAAGAATTTAACGACAACTTGGCTCCTTATCAATGGTGCCGGCGTCTTGATTGATTTCTTGTGTTCCACATTTTGTTTATAAGGCTATCGAATTCACTGTTAATAGCCATCGTTCACCGGCGAGTGATAAAGTCACTCGCAATAGAATGTGGTGTGAGTGCATTAATTAAATTCAGTTCATGGTCAACGGAGAGTTGAATTGAACTGATCGGGCAACATAATTGATAGATACGATTAACATACGAATTGTTTAACTGTCATTGCTCATTGAAGTTTAAATTGAATTTGAAATTCAACACAATAGAAATAGCTCACTGCTGACGTCGTCTAAAACTTCATTGAGACCCAAAAATATTAAGCTGGGAATTGCAATCTCTGTTGCTGAAATCCTCGACATTCCTCTGCAAACTGTCTTAATAGTCCAACTGGGTCATGTTGAACATAGCAGCAGCAGACAGTGCTTGACATAAAGCAAGGAATACTAATTTCACAAATGCTCATTATTTACCTACTAGCTGTGATGTCACACAGCTCTCTTCCTGTAAATATGCGAATGTCACAACAAATTAAACACATTGAGAAGACAAACCCATCCCTCGGAAACGCAACCACAAAAAAATATGTCCCAAAACTCAACTATTTATGAGTGAAACATGCGCGAGAATGAGAAAGAGAGACAACAAAACGTCGGCGACTTGTGCAATTTATTGGACCCGTGTCGTGTATATTAAACATCATTTGTCGAGGGGGCGCTTAGCATTTAAACTAGACAGGAGGGGAGTGCGGATATGTGGAGGAGTGGCGCCTAGGCCTGGCTAGAGGGGAAGGTGCGGTTGTTGTGTGTGCGTTGAGCTTAATTTCACAGCAATTTTTTGGCATTAAAAATGAGACACACACATGAGTTGAGCTAGCTTTTGTCTCGTCATGTGAACTGACAAATGCTCTCGTTCTCGTTCCGGCCCAAGGGTCGTATGTGCATTATACAAATTAATATGAAACTCGCATGAAAGCGAGACAGTGAGATACAGAGAGAGAGCTAGAGGGGTATAAAGAACAAAGCTAGCAAAATTAATACCACTGAACTTTGAATTTTATTTTTATTTCATTTCTTGTTTTTTGGGGAGCCACTCAACGAAAAAAATTACCCAAAACTCACAAAACAAAAAAGAAACAAAACGAGGCAAAACAAAATGCTCAATTAATTCAACTGCGAGGGTCGTCGTTTGGTCTATTATATATTATTTTATTTCGTTTTAAGTTTAGCGTGTTGTTGTTACTACTCGAAATTGCAACATAGTAAATGGCATGAAAAAAACAACACTGCGATAAATGCTGTAAATCAAATAGCGAAAATAATCAGCAAATCTGTTAAGCTGTTCTCGCCGTTTCTCTCTGTCTCTCTTAGCGATAACAGGTCGCATACGCCATTCAAATTCATTAGATAAAAGTATTTGTTTACGTCCATATTGTTTTTTTTTTTTACGATTAAACGATGCATTTCATTACTCGAATCTAGTATGTTGGTTTCAATAGCTTAGGCAAAGCAAGTTTTAAACGATTGCGATTGTAAATGTGATATATGCGGTCACTATATTGCCGTATAATTCAGTAGTCAACAAACAGTTTATGTAGCTTTATTTACTTTTGTTTGAAATGGCATTTGTTACTCTACAAATACTTTGAGAATCTTTTAAGAGACTGAAACCGGTAGACAAGCAATGAAGTTAGCTTAAAACTAGATAAGTGCCGATCAATAAAAAAAACCTGAATTAATAATTAATATTGGGAAATGGTTGAATTGAAAACATCCGATAATTTATTTGGCGCCATGAGCGGCATATGCAGCTTTAAAAAGTCTCTTTTTAAAAGTCTTACAATATTTTTTGTGCCTAGTAAACCACAAAAAAAAAAACAACAAACGCAAAGCAGCCGCCAATTGCAGCAATAACATCAACAAATCACAAATTATTGTTTATGTGTGTTGTGTCTGTGTTTGTGTGTGAGCGAGTGTGTCACATTTGGTATGTAAGTGCGAGAAGATTTTACTCAGATGCCGGCAATAACAACAATTCACGACAACAACAACGACAACAATAACAAGCTGCAGCTAGCGCACGAACTGTGAATAGATGTGAATGTATCTTGAAGTGTGCGCAACGCTATTCTTTTTTTTCTTTTTTTGCCTTTTTTTTGTGACGAAGTGTGTGAAAAACGCCCAAGCTCAAGCTCAAGTCAAGTGAGCTGTGCGCTGAAATGTGTGTAGCTCTATCTGAATCTCTGTATCTGTATCTGTATCTGTATCTTGGCTATGTATCTGGATTTGTTGGTACTCAGCGTAGTTCTGCGGATTTGTGTATTGCGTCAAGTTGAGCTTGTTTATGTGAAACACACTGAAGATTGTATCGACGTTTGGGCGAAATGAAGCCATTAGTTTCAGTTGAAGAATATACGCGTTTATTTATTTATTAATGGGGCAATTAAATAAATGCTTGTTTATGGGCATATTCATAGTTTTAAATACTTAGATTAGCTTGAAGTTCATTTCAATTTACAGCATGAGATCACTGCTAAGTGCAGCCACACTTTATAGCTTACCTAAACAACAAATGATTCAGCTGGTGAGATAATATTCACATTTGACCCATAGACTGCATGAGATAACCCCGACGCGCATTCAAGTTCTACTCGAGACTAATACAATACCGAAATAAAATTGTAGATAAGTCTGTTATGATTATCTTCTGCTTGGGCATTTTCGTCAATTTATGCGCAGTCCGAAGTGTCTTCCATTTAATTGAACGATTTAACAAATGGACAACTGACCACTGACCACACCAAATAGTAAATCCATTAACAACTTACATAACTCAAAGCATAGTTCGATACGGAAACATAAGTGCTGACTAAAGCAGACCAAAAGCACAGCACTAATTGCTATTTGTGGGGCTTGGTCTGGGTCTCAACATTTTTTTGTTTTTTGTTTGTGGGCCTGTAGCACATGTTATCAGCCATGGAGCATGGAGCCAGCATGTTAGTTGTAGTTGTTAGATAAACAAAAAAGCCAGAAAAAAACAAACGAAAACGAGCGAGAGAAACAAAACGGAGATACATGGGCATGAAAAATACCATAAATTTGAACAAGGTCACAACAAGAAACAGAACAACAATTAGGAAACACGTCGTCGTCGAAGCCAGAAGCTAGCACAATGCTAATATTGATTTTTAGCTGAAATAATTGCCTGTGAAAAACGATCTTTTAGCGGCTCAGAGAATTGAAAGTTTTCAATACGAAATCCTCAGTCGGTTATTTATGCATTGTAAGCGTTTCATTAACACAAGTCCGTGAAACTTTGTATGCGAGTTTGCTTGACGTTAGTTTTTTTGCCAGCTCATAAAGTAGAAGTCGCTTATATGATGGTCAGCCAGAGATAAGAGAATGTAACTATACACTGCAAGAAATTTCAGAAAAAAAGACTCCACTAAACAATACATAATGACTGAGAAGTAAAAAGTTCTTGAATTCCTCAAGTTTCGTACATAATGCGAATTTAATGAAGCCATGATATAGAGTGGGAAAAGAGACTAAGCTAAATGCTGTTATTAAATTTTAGAATAGACAATGGATTAAACTAGTATTAATAACTAGCGATATCTAGAACATGGTCTGGGAAATCTGGAGAAATTAATAACTAAGTAGAAGAAATCTAATTAATTTAGTGAAGAGCTAAAGCGTGTATCATAAAAATTCCCCAATAGGACAAAATCATATTGATTTCAATACGTTTTTCTTAGGTGTACTGACATATAAATACATTTTGCAGGCATCTTTCCCTTTCTATCTACGTGTCTGTTAGTTTTTATGACTTTGACCTTTTAAATGATGTTGTTGTTGCCTTAATGCTAATGATCGTGACGGCCAGATAAACTAGTCATAAAATGTCGTTGGGTTTATTAATAATAATAAAAGTTGCCCATCATACTCTTGAACTCAATTGAAATTGCTGAAACTGAAGCTGCTGCTGCTGCTGCTGCTGTTGCTGCTGAAGATGAAAGCCGATGTTGATGACAACCTATTGAATGCTAATAAAGTTATCTATCAACAGACACACAGTCGAGTGTTGTGCCCGCCCCTTGGGTTGCTGTCTTGTGCCCTGTTTGCATGTCATATGCAGAGCACAGCTGTAAATAAATTGAGGCAACAGGCACACACAGTATGAGAGAGAGGCCCAGGCCGGGCCATGGTGGCAAATACTCGTTGCGCTGTTTTGACAAGTGTCACGAGAGCTGTCAACACGCCCGACGTTGATAAAATACGGCCAAGCCATTTCAGCCGGCTAAAAACAAGCAGAAGAACTGGAAATGATCAACTGGCAAATGCGCTGTAACAAAGAAAAAATGAGTTCCCCCGTTTGAAAACCTGTTGTTATCTTAGAATTGAGCAGTAAATTCTTTGCTCTCTATCTAATCAAAGTACCACGAATATAATCGCAATTTTAATTAGGCTTATCGTGAAGATTTCTATGTGAAATACGTTTATTTGATGAGATAAAAGTTTCATTACAAGGTCTGTTAGTGCCATAAAAAAGCACTTAATGTGTTATGATTTTTATTATACTTAAAATTAAAAAAATAGCTTCACTCCCAGTCTATCTAATCGCAAGGTTTAAATTTTGATTCTTCAATGCAAGGCTACTCTTTCAAAAATATTTGTTAATATTTTATCGCTCGTCTTCGCGAAATTTTCTATAACAAATTGACTTCAACATGACTTCTTCGCCGACTCAAATACTCTATGTGTAGATGGTATTTTGCATACATGTTGCAACTATTTAACGCCCACAAAATATTGCAAACGCGTTGTTGCAATTAAACATTCAAGTTGAGTCTTAAATAAATTTTTCCTTTACGCTTTGTTGTTGATTTTGCTTCAAAACTTAATTACAGATTATGCAATGTTTTCAAGCAAGATATTTATTTGGTGGGGGGTATTTTTAATGCCTTCAACGAAATGCGTGAAAAATGTAAAAACCGTAACAAGTTGAACCCTCATTCCCCCCAACAAACAACGCCTCTTTCAACCCGAGGCGGTACTTTTAATAGCGTTGAACTGTAAAGAGCCAAAACAAAAAGAAGAAGAAAAAAAAAACAAGTCAACAAAATAGAAAAAATAATATAACAAACGCGTTTTTTTTTTCTTTTAGCCAAAAGTTAGAAAAGTAGCTCTCAACGGGTTGAAATTTATTTGCGTTTCTTTTTGCATAATTTTTTTCACCTTTTGTTTACATTATTAATATACAATTTTGTATACATTTTGCGGCTGGCAATTTATAAATTTGCTTACAGCTGCCTGTTTTATAATGTTTATAAATATGCATTGAATTGGCTGCCATCTGCCGGTTAATTAGAATACATCTTTTTATACAAGCGTAGAATTTATGAACTTCATGCGAAACTGGATTGGTTGGTTGGTCTTGATTAGGTTGCGATTGAGCATTAAGATATTTTTTTATATAAAGCAGAGTTTCGCTTTCGCGAATATCTTAATTCAAGCTTCATTTAATCCAAATTAAGATACAAGACTCGAATACAGAATAGTTAATGTTGATATAAGCTGATTCTGTAAATTCAAATTTGTGAATCAGCATTGATTTAAAAAAATCCAACAATTATATTAAAAAATAATAATAATCAAGCCAATTGAAATGAGCATTTTGATAGGCAGCGGAAGTTTTCGCATCAATTGGAAAACAAATTACACCGCAAAACTCAACGGAAATATGCTAACAGAAATAGCACAGAAATTCAAATAGAGCATGCATTATTGAGCTTTTTCGATTTAATGAACTAAATTCATAAATTTAACACAAGTTTGCAGCCACAATTGCGCAATTTGCTAATGAAAGCTACAAATTTCACCTGATTTGAATGATAAACATAAGCAAATTATGCAAGAGTCCGGCAAATATTGACAACTCGCAGCTCGTTATGGATATCAATGCAAATGGCAACAGTTTTACAAAGCGGAACAAAGTACAAACATTATTGGCGTGCCCTTCACAAGGGAAATTTTTCAGACGGTTATAATTTCCGCAGGGAAATTAGGTATTCATGATGCTTTTCCTACTACAATTTGGTTTTGTATTTTCATGCAATTTGTTTGTTTACTCAACAAATGAGCTAAAAATGCAAGTTCAACCAAAAGATTGAAAGTTTAAACTAAGCCTGTCGAACCCTTAAGCCGCAACAGTTTAAACTTTAAACTGAAAACTAAATCGAAAACTTTTGCCAGCAGCTTCACTTTCCCTCGGGTAAACTAAATCCTCTCCCCTCTCTTTAGCCACGCCTCAAATAAATTTGTTAAGCTCTATTTGCGCTTGTAATTTGTAAGTGAAAAATCAACAAAAGAGTTGCCCAAAAACTTGTTTGCAAATTGTGGCGAGTTCTCGTTGTCGTTCTCGTTTCGGTTGCACAGTAATCTCAAGCCCCCCCAAAAGCTATTTGAATAAATGTAAATTTGTACTATATACATACTATATAAGATGTATGTGTAGATATATATACATATGTATGTATGTAGCAGCTATAGACTTAAAACTGACCCTGAACTTGCGGTCTGAGCTCAGCTTGTTGGTCGATTGAGCAGCGTGTGAATATTTATACGCTAATCAATGTGCTGCTCTTATTGATGGGCGTGTTTCGAATATGTTTTTTGAGTAAATAAAAAATTCAGCTGAAGTATTTGCCGGCGGATTACGTGTTAAGGGCATAAGAAATGGCCTATGACACGTGGCCCATAACCGCATACGCAACAGCGCTGTATGACTGTAAGGGCCATAAAGCCGCACTTGGGACTTTACGAACTGCGGACGTTGTATCCATTCGAAGACTGAGAAAGACATAAAACCAACTGGGGCTTAGATTTAGTAAAAAAGTCAGCGGGGTGCTTAACTGATTCTTGCATTTGGAGGTCGATTTGGTTATAAAGTTAATGGAGATTTGATAAAGTCGAGTTTCGTTCGATTTTTATTGAGAAAATAAACAATAACATTAAGAATTTGCTATTTAATAGTAGCGTACAATATTAAATACCTTTCGCACGCTTCAAGCACTGGGAAACTTCATCTTTCTTTGAAATTGTTGTAAACTTTTTGCTCATTTTTCTTTGGTTCATCCCAACTTTGTGTCACCATTAATCTTCGGCCAAGATGGCTTCGCTAATTGAATATTAATCTATAAAATATGTCATAGGAATCAAGGTGATAAATGACTATTGGCATTCGCTGAATAGAGCAACCCAAAACTAGCAAAAAAAATGGAAAAAAATGTGGACAGGTATCGCATTCTAATGAAATCTCAACTTAAATAAATCTTAAAACCACATTTGCATTTTACGTTGTAACGAGTTCCATTGAAAAATGCAACGGGCACGTTTTGTGAAACTTTAGTTTTTTTTTGTTCTTTTTTGCATTGTGCTTTTATTATAAGGTTTCAATTTCCATTTCAATTTGTTGCGAAAGCGCTTTTGATAACATTATTAATTGCTGTGCTTGGGGTGAGCAGCTTTTTTGCTTCAGGACGTCAATTTGTCGGTTGTTGTAATCCGGTTTTATGTCGATGATGCTGATGAGCATGAGACAATAATACAGTCGAATTTGTTACGACCTAATTGGGAAATGGCTACAAAAAACTTGTGCTAAATTGTGTAAAAGTCAACGGTCATTTAATTAATATTTGAGATGATTAATATATTATTGGGATTCATTTCATTAGATCATATTATATTTTTAGCAGTGAATTAACTTTTTCTAGAATATTCAAAACACCTAATTAGAAATGTTATTCCCATTTGGGCTTCATTAGTGAATTCATTAATATATTTACCAAAAACAAAGCGTATTCCTCAATCGCTGCCTCGGTTCATTTGGGGAAATTCATTGAAGCGCAAGCCAATTCAACGCTCAATCAATTTTAATGCAATTGTGCATTGTGTTGCATTTTTGTCGTCAATTAAGTTTGCCGCAGAACCCATTGGAGAGTTAAGTCCGGCATTGCATTTAGCCATAATTGCATGCAACGCCATATAAAAATGTCGCTAGCATCGTTGTTGCTGTTGTTGTTGTTGTTGTTGTTGTTGTTGTTGCCACATTTGCATTCACAATTTATGCAGATTTTTCTATGTTTTTCTTTGCTGCTTTCTGCTTTCTTTTGCCCAGTAATTACGACGACTGTAGGGAATACAACTTGTGATTTCGCGTATAAGAAACGTGAAATTTGAAATTGTAATGAAGTTGGTTTTTTTAAGGGACCTCAACTTGGCGGTTGTTAAGTTTATCACTAAGTCTGCTGGCCAATGTAAATTGTTTATTAGCCAGCGCGAAATATGCAGAATTTGAAGTTACCCAAGTAGATGAAAGGCGACACAAATATGAAGAAAAACTTGAATAGTTTACAGTCATAGCTTAAATAAGGGGCATATTTTCCAAACAAATTTAAAATTGTAGAAAACGCAAGCTTTAAAATTAGTTGATTGATGATTCTATTTATTAAATTATGGATAGTCTATGAAATTAGTATTCGGTAAAAAAGAAGTCACTTGATGAGGTGAAGAGTGTCACAATTAAGCGACCTAATTAGCTAAAGGTCTTTCCCCTGCTGACAACAGTTCAAAGTCGTTAGTATCTAATGATTAAATTAATGGTAATTGCTTTTATTGCATTGAACGTCTAACTTAATTATCGAAGCTTTTGGGATGCGTCTGTACAATTACATATGCCTTGATATTTTGCCCAATAAATCTTGCTTTAATTTCCTTAACTTCTACAGCTCAGTGCGCATTTAAATGCTGCTACATTTAGCATTCTGAGCCTGTTCGTTAATGCGTAATTAGCCACGCATGCATTCCATTTATTCTGGACGCCCTTAGGCTCTCGCTTCCTTATTTGCAATTGAAACACATGCAGTGATTAGAGAGTATCCATAACATAGTTTCGTGCTCTGGCAAAGGTCCCAAGTGCCCGAAATGTATTTTGATGGCATTTTAAGTGCCGCAAACTGAACTGAACTAATGCAAGAGGCGCATCTCAACAGCTGTGTTATGTCGCGATATTCGGTCGTCAGCTCGTCACCATTATCATCATTTGATACGAAACGAAAAAAATAAATAAACGCGAAGAGAGGAAGGAAGGGAGGCCAAAAGACTGGGAAGCTACTAAAAAAGACACGTGGCGACATTTGCACCGTGGGGCAATTTAGTGGGGAAAAAGTCAACACAAAGGCGACAGTGAAGGAAAAACTCGAGACGTCAATTTATGTGAGCGTGAAAACAAATTGCCTTCCGTATGGAAAAATTATTGCATGTGCGCAGCCAAATAAAGTCGAGAGAAGAAAACCCTCAAAGGCATAGACAGGGTCTCTGTCGTTGCACTATAGCAACGGGCTACTGCAGCTTCGATTGAGACGACTGTGAGCACGCATAGGAATTGATGACAAATCATGAATTTGTCACAGCAAAACACACACACACACAAACACAACTCAACGAGGGCAGACACCTGCGACAGAGAGGAGGAAGGGAGGAGGAGAAGGGGGAGGGCGGCACTGTGGTGTAGAGTAGGGTAACAGGAAGAGTAGTAGGCAGTCAGAGGCAGTCACGTCACAACAATGACCATTCGCATGTCTCATGCGTCACGTGAGGCATTTACGCAATCAACGCACAGCACAGCCTCGATCTCTGCCTCCGACTGTGCCTCTGCCTCTCGGCCTTTCCACCTCCTTGTGCAGTTTGGTTGCCATGTTTACCGATTATACGCTGTAACGACTGAGAGCGAAGGGTAGCTAATGAAGACAGCAGAGCAAAATTAAACGCAGGGCTTGAGATATGATCAAGTAATCAATGTTTGTTGATTGGTTTGACGTATACAACAAATTGCCAAAAAATCTAGAAAATTGAATTGAAAATTATCTATAATGAAGGGCATTTCTGCTTTCTTATTATAAACGTTTGTGAAGTTCTATACTTGATGAAAACAATTACTATTTGCAAACTTGCTTCAAAATGAGATTATTACTCAATATGTATTTATTTGAATGTATCAATTAAAGAGTATCTCACAGTGCCAGCTACTTTCGCGCCGCTTTCTTAATGGCATGGTGCTTAGGTATTTTAGCTTGGATACATTTGAAGCACACCTACACACACCAACGCACAACACACCGCAGCACACCGCAGCACAGAGTCAGTCGTGTCTCGAATCTGCCTTCGATGCGTTTTCGCACGTTTCGCAATGTAGCCAAAGTGTCAACAGAATGTGCTCGTCGCATAGCGCCCATCTCTCCATTGGCAACTCATCTCTCAGTTCGCAGTTCGCAGCTCCAATCGAATCGCATCGAGTGAGTCGCATTAAAAGTGGTAGTATCTTTTTGTTGTGGGCCTGTGGCACATGTCGCAAGCGGCTTTTCGGCCTTTACAATTTGTCGTCGTCGCCGTCACCGTCGCCGTCGTCATCTCGTCCCCTTTTGTTTTGTGTGTTTCGAAAATGTTTTACAAGTGAGTGAAATTCGTGTGTGCTGCTTCTGTTTTAGTTTTTTTTCTTTTCAGTTTTCCCCGTTTCGTTTTCATTTTTTCTACACAATTTCCTTCGTTTTTCGTCGCTTTTTTGTGTGTGGTGATATTTGATTGATGTTCGCTGTGCAGCGACTTTGGCTTTACTTCTCCGTTGCGACTCTTTATAAATTGGATATAAACTAATGAGCTTAAGCGATTTCGGGGTAGCATTTGCTCTGCTTGCCCTTTGTTTTTGCTGTGAAAGCGCCAGTTGAAAGAAAAATTGTTGTGGTCCCAACGTCAGAGGAGGGTGTGGGAGGGGGATGCGAACGAACGATGTGTGTGTTCGTTCTATAGAAAACGAAATTGAAGAAGCTTTGTGGGAACCAAGTGTTAGGAAGCATTGTGAAAGTCATTCATAAATAGAAACGCCCCAACTATGCGCTACAATTTGATCTTCTAACAATGCTTTTTGTTTGTTTATTTGTTTGTGTACGTATAAAATAACAATATTATTGCACTGATTATGCTGTGTAATGGGATGTATTTGGAGCCTGATGACTTGGCATTGTTACAGATACAATTGTTGGGGATATGCTAACATTGTAAAACTAATTTGACGTTTTTTTTGCAAGCAACTCAAATTGAATTAAAAAAGTCGCTCTTAAGTAACTTCAATTAGCCTGTTAATGAATCACTTTTCACAAATATAAAAAGGGTCGAACCGTAGAAATATAAATAAAATGTGCAGATGCACCTGCCCCAATGCACAGCAAATTAGTCGCCCACACAGCGTCAACAACAACACCAACAAGAAGAAGAACCAAAACTCTCTGACTGCATCTGGCACTTGAGACATTATTAGTAGACATGAGTGTATCGAGTGAAGCATAAATCTTACGCTTGCAGGCGACTACAATACATAATTCCACCACATGAATCACGTGGCGTATTTATAAAACGACAACAGTGGGGCATCATCAGCATGATCATCATGCTGCTCTGCTTCATGATCATCCCGATCTCAGCCAAAACTCTATTTTTGCGCGTGTCTTCAGCTCGGCCGGACTCTTTGCATGCAGTTGCAGTCACAGATCCGAACCCGGACCCGCAGCCATCGTCCACAGTCCACAGCTATAGTCATACCCTACCCATACCCTTACCCGCAGTCGGCATAGCCGGAACGACGGCCACTTCACCGCAGATGAACAACGAAGTCGCAGCGCAGAAATTAGTTCAAATTCTATATTTAAAAGTAGGACTGGCAGCAAAATGTTGCACCCGTTGTGTGTTGCCACTGGCAGTCGCATCGTGTCGTCTTGCCACTCTCGCCTCTCGTCTCTCAGCGCTGCCTGCCTCGTCTCGACTTCACTCGCCGCTTGCTGCTGCAGTTTTCCAAACGAAGCGCAACGCGTTGGAAAACACTTGTTTTGGTTTTCGGGCTTTTCCGACCACAAACATTGTTGTTGTAATTGTTGTTGTTGTGTTAGCATGCATAATGCACGACTAGTTGAATTTTTGAGTACTTAACAACAGTGACCAGCTAACTGACACAAGGTGGTCACTTGGCAGTTTACAGACCGAGAAGTTACGAGTTGTAAAAACGTGCTTGCTATACCCTGTAAAAACGAGTGAATATCAAAGTAATTAATGCATTCTTTTGATAGCTTTTCCCACACTTGATGTATAATTATTTTTAAAGCTGCTCATAAATGAGTTTTAAAAGTACTCGACTCCCCACTTCAAGCATTCCGTTGACAGTCATTCAATATTTGACAATTCTTATTAAAACCTAAGTGCTTTTGCTTAGCAATTGTCATTAGCGAACGCCCACAGCTCAAATTCAATAATTGCTTAGAAGCAGAGCATAACAAAGCGGCATATTACCCGCCGCATGTTAGGCAAATATTGAGCGTCGTTATCTTGGCAAAAAGTTGTTGAAATGTTTACGCTCAGTTTCGTCCATTTTACATGGGTAGAAAACATTACGCGGATCGCTCAAGCACAACGACGCCGGTTCTGTTGCCAGTTTGTTGCCGAGGCTCAGAATCAATTAAGTGTTATTGTTGTTTGCCATTCTTGTGCCACATACTCTTTGAAAACTTCTGTTGGCTTCATCAAATTTGTATTTTTATTTCGTTTTATTTTCTTGCTGTTGCAAATTTTCACGTACGTCATTCAATTAATAATACGAGTAATCGACACTTTTTGCGCCGAATTTCCGCTCTCAAGTTCCAGCTGAGTGCGCTAATGTGAAAAACCGTTCTTAATACCCTGTAAACATAAACAAAACGGCATAAAGAGTGGCTCAGATTGTGAAACTTGACTGTCATCCACAAAAATTTTAAGATTGTACTGTCCAAAAATAAAATTGCAGAATATTCACTTGTTTGCTCTGTGCAAATTCATACATACAAATCATAATTAAAATGCATTTTACAGCTTACAGCGTAATTTCCAGTCGAGTTCTGTTCTTGTCGTCTTATTATTCTGCTTCATTTTGAGGGCCAATCGAAGAGAATGAAGAAAAAATTGGTTCCAAGAATCTGAAGCTAAAATCGAGGCGTGTTTTTGTCTGTGCTTGCACTCAAAATATGTTCATTATATGTGAATTCTTTGGCTGGAAAACAAAGAAACATAAAATCGCTTACACCGAAATGGCATTTTGGTCAAAGCACCGGCACCAAGCAAAAAAAAAGAAAAATACATAATTTTTGTGTAGAGTGTTGAGTGGCTATTTATAACGTAATTCTCGGTTGACCGCAATTTGAATAGACGTCTATGTTCCATGTGTGTTTGGAACATAAACTACAATATTTGAATTGGGGTTGCGGTCGGTCTTTGGCAATGCCTGCGACTGCGACTGCGACTGCGACTGAGACTGGAAATGATGATGTAATTTTCAAAACGAATAAAATATCAATTTGTTTATGGCAAAGCGCAAAAGGAAATGATGGTAATTAAGTTGATCTTAGGATGCGCATAAATTGAATCATTCGAAAGTGGAGGAGTTTTCAGGGAATAACCATATCGTCTCTACTATAGATGCTACTACCTGCAATCATTCGTCTGTGTTCTAGTCGAAAGCAAAATGCTCTATTGATCCACATACAAGGGGCAATTAGAGCAATGATGCTAATGAAACAGAAGTCGGCACAACATAGGCGTAGAGTGAGACGACATGCTCGTAATATACTAAAAAAGTTTTCCATTTCTTATCGGCCCTGGCATTTCAATTTGCACATAGACGCGTCGGCGGCTCTCTCTGAAGTCGTTTTGTACTTATCTGCAGCTGGGGCTCCACATCGCGTGCCTCATTAGAAAATGCAGTCAATCGGCATAGAGGGGGAAGTGTGGGGGGAAGGGAGGCGGTACGGAAAGAAGCGACACATTCGCGACGGTTTCCTAACCTCAATGTTGTCAACTGTCTTCCATGTTGTAGCAAGACAACACGGCAACATCTATCATAACCATCGTTACAATATATAAGGCACTCAGACCATATATGACTTAATGTGTGTGTGCCTCTAGAAAAAGTGTGGCAAAGCGGGCGAGAGCAGGTTGCACATTTGCCATATCTGATGGAGGAGACATTGCCACAACCAGCGGCAACTTGGAACGGTAGCAGGTTGTTATTGTTACCGTTGTCGCTATACACTTTTTTGTTGTGCTCTTTAGCATGTTTTACGTGTGTGTTTTAATCGAGTTTGTCAGAAAAGGGAACAAAGCTCCTATTTATTCTTAATTAATTCAGCTTTAATGTGGTTTTTGGTATTATATACTATTAGCTTCATAATTTAGGGTCCGTGTGCAGAAAAAGAAAACTCTTTTGCATAGGGAACTCGAGTTTTTCACTTGTGTGCAGCAGTGAATGGGAGAAGTTTGTTTAAGCTTACATCAGTTTGTTACTTGTTTTTAATATAAAATAAAAAACATTTTTTGGATAAAGTATTTTGAATTCTATGGGCTAAAAATTGTACTACTTGGTTTATTTGTTTATTGTTTATTAGGACACTTATTCTACTTATTATTTCAGTAGCTCAGCGTATTTGCAGTTCGTTGTTATGTCTTTGCGTTTGCACTTTGGTTCCGTTTACCCGTTTATTATTGTAATCCATTATGTGATGCTTGTCTGACTCTCTGCGTGTGTGTGTGTGTGTGTTTGTTGTGTGTGTTGTGCCTCACTTTGAAGCAAAATTCTGCTAATGTTCATTAATAACTCATGCGTTAAACAAAAGCACGGTCGCAATACCCGTAACAGCCCCCATATCACACATACACACTCGTCCCCCTCCCCGTTTGCCACGCCACCTGCCTGTCCACCTCTATCAGTCTGTCTGTCTCTCAACTGTCTCTGCGTCGTTCTCTCTCACTTGACTGCTGAAGCCGTCTGACAGTCCAGACCAGACCACGCCAGACCAGTCTTTGCAGTCTTTGGTGCCTCGTTCAATGGCTTTTAAGCGCGCCGTACAATGAGCTATTGTGAATTAGACTGTTGCAAGCCGACATGACAGAAGACAATGCGGCAAAGTGGAGGAACTGCGAATCACGGGAATTACTCTATAATATTTTGTGTTTGCATTGAATAGAATGAATGCTCTTCTGATGATTATCTGCTGCAAAAATATTGCGATCCACGAAAAAATGTAAAAGAAAAAAAGTTTCGCTTTCATGTGCTTGGGCAATTAAACTACATAAATTAGCCGAAAAGGTCACCTACATAGATAGTTATGCAAAGAACAAAAGAATTGATTAATGGGAATTTTCACAAGCAGCAGAAATACCAACACAACACACAGCACACAGCGCACACACTTGAATCAGAACTCGCATAATGAACTCATTGTGCCGCTTCGTCGGTCCCCGTTCCATGTAGAAGCAGAAGGAAGTGGCCAATTTAATTATTCCATAATGCAAATGCTTTGAATGCGGGGACTTGAGGTTAGCAGATCAGCAGAGCGCCAATCTGATGATTAAAGCAATTGACTGCGGTCAAAGTGAAAGTACGCAAATTGTGTGCAGCGATAAAACAACTTCAAAGACTCGCAGCGAATCTTACAATTGGCAAAAGAAATACCCTAACACTTATGCTTCATAGAGTTTATTATTTCATTGCTGAGATCTCGTAGTCTTTTCCCCAATTCTGTTATAACTAAACTAGCCTTTAGCATGTGCTTGGCTACAGGGTATGCTGCTCAATGCGCCGCTTGAATTTCATTTAAATTGAACAACGGAGATTTCGCTAACCCCCCGCTTCGTTGTTTGCTTTACACAAACAAATAAGACGAGGATTACATGCTCTCCTCGGCACCTCTCAACGCTGCTGCCTTCGGGTTGCAATTGTGCATAAGCAAAAGTTGGTTTTTGGTCAACTGGCAAACAGTTTCAACTGCAATTAAGTTTAATGGAAGCTCATTAAGCGACATACGAATTGTTTTCCAGCCAGCTGAAAAGGCGTGGCCAGTGGGCGAGTTTCGGCAATTGCATAATAAGCGTCTCTCCACTGAACGCTAGACTTTGTCTCACGCTCTGCTTTTCGTTTCCTTCATTTTTTATGGAGGAAAAATTTGCAACTGCGTGCGGAAGTCGGATCGCTGTCATAATTTTTAAGAGGGAAGGAAGCTTACACATAAAAAAATAAGGAAAAGAAAAGAAATGCTATAGAAAGAACCCTTGCCAAATGCCATTAAAAAAAAACTGCCAACTGTAGCAATTTCACATCTCTTTTTTTCGAGTTTCCGTTGTGTCCTTGCAACACGACAACAATTAAAATGCAGCCTGTGGCGTCAATAAAACGAACAATTGTCAGGTTGTAAAAAGAACGTTTTACAGCATCAGCAGCAGACAATAGCGACGTTTTTTGTTGCAGTTGTTGTTGCTGGACAAAATTATAAGCTACACACAAAAGCTTTGGTATCAGATTAATTAGAGATGAATAAACACTTTTTGCTCAACATGATTAATTGCGCAATGCAATGCAAACGGAAGGCGACAAAACAAATGAAGGATTTTTATGCTCAAATTAATATTTGAGTGCGGAATACTTCAGGAAATCTGTCGAATGACAAACTGTTTAAACTGACAATTCACATCAGTAAAATTGGTTGAGTAGATTTATCAGTTGCAGCTGAGAAGCTGAGTTTGCTGGAAGTCTAGTTAGAGCGCAGTCTGTTAGTATTCATAGAATAGAAAACTATCTATTTTTTAATGCATTTTAAGAACTCGCAACGCGCAATTGTTATAAGTTTTGAAAACTTTCTTTGCGCTTAGCAAAGTTTGCAGTTTACCCTTTAATTTATATATTTACCGCTGACATTTTGCGCAGTTTTCTATTGTCTGGCTGTGCATTCGATGTGACAGCAATTTCATTGTCAAGGTTTCGTGGTTGTGTCGTCAACTCGACGAAGCCACGCCCTTTGCACACATTCCACGCCTAAAAAACGCCCAAAAACACGGCAGCCCCGACGATGGGTAACAAGTTTTATCAATGCAGGTAACACGTACAGTTTGTGCCATTAATTAAGCCCAATTTTGAAGTGGAGCAAAGGGAAATACATGTGGTGAATGAGAAGGAAGTAGAGAAGAGTAGGACTAGCAGTTTGGGGGAAGCGCTACTAATGCTGACTGGCCGGCAAATGGGTTTAATTATGCAAAACGAGAGGCGACGACGGCGAGCAGCGTCGAATGAACTGAAGCATAAACATTGTGCGGAAATTGAGCCAAAGAATCACACACACACACACACCCAACAAAGGCGAGTTGTAATGTGTGTGTGTGAGTGGGGGGAAGTGTTTGATGGGGGGCTTTGAGGAGACGGCAGCACTTGCTTATAAACAAATTGGACTTTAAAATAGCTCACAAAGTTTGTCTGTCTGTCTTCGCATTGCATTCGTGACGTTGTTATAAATATTTATTATATCATCACCATAGCGCACTGGGTGGGAGGGGGATGGGTGGTGTAACTGCAGCTACGTCGTAATTAAAATGCATTATTAATGAAATGCAAATGTGAAGAAATTAATGAAAAATGCAATAGACGCGTTGCGCACAGCAACAACAACAATGGCGTTGCTCCAGAGCGAAGACGCACACGAAGAATATAAATATGTATGTGTGTGCATTTAGCCGTGTATCTGTGTGTCAACCAAAACGCCCTCGGCAATCCTTACATCACCCGCTGTCCTCTATCTATGCTTTTTCAACGGACTCATTTTATTTACTTTGCACGCTTTATCCACTTTGTGTGCGCGTGTGTGTGTGGTTCGTTTTACGGGTTTTTCCCGCATGCAGTACAGTTTTTCTACACGTATTTTTTCCTTCTACTACTGCATAATTAATTCGAAAGTTTTCTGCCAGGAATTGTTAATGTATTTATAATAGCTTTTAGTTGCAAGGACAGCAGCAAACGCATCACCTTTCATTTGCACTGCTTGCTGTGTGTAACGCACTTAGCCTCAAGCAGTTCACTGCATTCGCAGCACTTTCTAAAGGGATCACATTCAATTCGCGCAGCGTTGACGACAATTGAACGCACGTAATGTAAAGCTGGCCATTGCATTTTGTGCCATACACAATTTGGCCAAGAAGATTGCATGCTGTGCCATTACTGAGTACCACACCCACCTGCCCTCCTCCGGCCGCTTGCGATTAACTCACCTTCTCAACCTTGAAGTGTTCTCACCACTCTCTCGCAATAGTTGCTATAATTAGAGATGAACGTTGCGTGTGCTCGCACGCAACACAAGCGGCAATAAATAACAAGTTGGCCGTTAAACTTAACCTCAAGTTTAGCCATGACTAGGGAGCGGCAGCGTTGCCAGCCTTTGCGATAACTCAGCGTTGAACGGCTGTCAACTTATTGATGGCCACGTTGCGTATACGCAATTTGTACGGTGAACTTTTCAACTGACATAGTTGTAAATGCAATTTTAGTTAAAGTGACAAGCAGCTCACATGTTTTATGCAGTTGCTGATAAAACAAAAAAGAAAGAAAAACTGGTTAATTCGGTTTTCTTTTAATGCAGCAGGTGCTCACGCATTGACAATTGCATTGCGCTTTAATTACATTTAATTATGCGACAAGAAAATTGAATTAAATGCGTTGAACTGTGGCAGTTTTCGCTTGTCGTCGTTCGCTGCAAATAAAAAGAAATTCATGTGCAGGGGAAACACAGAAAAATGTCGCCTTGTTGACAAGCGCCAAGCTGCAGCTTTTCGCATTAATTGTTAAACGTTGCTAAAGTTGCTTGAAGTTGGCTCACATAAATTACAGTTATGTGTGGCACTTTGGCGGCTAACGGAAACGCAGTTGGCACTGCTAATTCCTTTTGGCCATTTGCAAAGCGGACAAGCTGCGTTTCCTGCCTCCCCAATCTTTATTTGCAGTTGTTTTTCTTCGCTACTGCATTTTCAATTAGCGCTTCGAACGGAAGTCGCACAAAAAACAAACCAACTGGAAAAAGTGGAATATATTTTGTAGCACCCACTTAGGGGGCTATGGAAAAGAAAAAAAACTCGTTAAATAAAAGAAAAGCAGCCAGCGCGCATAACGCATAATTTTTTCGGCAACTTGACTATTGAGTTGCCTTTCGTATTTTCCAATTTTCACCTGTTTTAATTTGATTTGTATTTTTGGATTATTGTGTATTTGCGCAGCGAACCGAACCGCTGATGAGTGCCATCAGTAAATTTCACACAGCTTGGCGCAGTTGAAAGCAAGTAAAACGACTACTGCGCACGCCAAAAGTATTTTCCTATAATTTTCAATTAATTTTCTGCATATTTTTCAAGTATTTGCCACGCACAATTAAGTTGTCCACGCAGTTGTGAGGTAACAGCGAACTGTTAACGCTGTACAGTGATTGCCAGAAGTATGCAACACATTAATTTAATTACTCTTTGTTTTTCTTCTCATTTGCAGTGGACGTTCGTATAGCAAGGACAGCCAGAAGAGTTCGCACAGCGATCTGAGCTCACTGTGCAACGGCGGCGGATCCCCAAAATTATTGGCAAAAACTCCACTGCGTAAGTCGATGTACTAATTAATTATTTATTAGCTTTAGTAGCAGCCAAATTTGGGCTGCTAAGTTGGAATAATTTGCACTGCTGCTTACAAGTATGCTACACTTTAAATGCAGTGATCGCTGCTTGCACTGCAGCAACTGCTTGCTGTGTCAAGCAGTTCGTATAAGCAAGCAGTTTATATGGCTGACTTGGATGTTGCCTGCAACATTTGTGTTGTGACTTAAGAGCGAATGAAACTTGTTTCCAAATCTCCCAGCTGCAAAGAAAGACTTGGAGAAAAAAAGACCAAGCCGAAGAACCCAGCACAGAAAGTCAAAACAACGAACCGGCTTTTTCGAGCAGCTGCTTAAGAGCTGTTGTTGTAGCAGCGCAGCCTCGACGGCGAGTGTGTGCGTGCATGTATCTAGATACAAATGTATCTGCAGCGATAAAACGGCACAACACAAATTCCATTTAGCCTGCACCATTTTCAGTCTCTTTAGTCTGCGGCGGGTTTTCAATGTTGTCGCGCCGCTTGCGCTCGTTATGATATTTTTCATGTTGTTATTTTCTTTGCGTGTCGCGTCGTGTTGTTTTGTATGTGTTTTCTGCCGTGTTTATGGCGCGTTCTTCAACAAGAATTCAATGTGCAATTTACACACGTGCAGCAGGCCTTACCCACTGTGATAACAAATTGCGAAACAAATTAAACCAAAATGCAGATACAAAAAAAAATCTGAAATCATAAAAAATAGTGTGAGAATCTCGTGTGTGCAGTAAAGTGCAAAGAATATCAAAATACAACGCACAAATTTGTAGCTAATCAAGGGGTTGTTTCCCACTTCAACGCTTTTTGGACCCCTATTTCAATTGTGCCAAAACTCTGGTGTTGTCGTCGTTGTGCGCGACAGACAGAAAACGGGTTTTGAGTCTATAGAATGCCGGTTTCGGAAATGGAAGCGTATGCAGCGAATGTGAAACAATCAAGCGGGCAACACCTGAACTTTAATTTTTAGCTTTTACCTGCGCTGCATTTGACGTCATTCAAGTCGGGTATTGTAATATTGAATTGAAAGACGCAGTTTCAAAAATTGTTTCGAGCTGTCGCAATGTTAATTTATCAGTTGTATACAAACAAAAAGTATTCAAATTAGCTGCAGGTGATAAAACAATTAGAATATTTTTGAACTACAATAAGAATACGTAGCAAATCAGCAGAACGACAAAAGTTGAATATTTAACAATCGATAATAATGTGATAAACGCTTTAAAACGCGGGCTTAATGCTAAATCGAATTCATTAAACTATTGACTTACTTCCACAAACTTGTATGAAAAGACGGCCTCTACTGAGAATAGATAGAGTTCACAACCAATATCCAGTTGTTCGTTTCTTTTTTTTTGGCTCTTTTTTCTAGTTTATTATTTCATGCAGTGATTCTGTGTTTCAATAGCCCCAAGGCGATCAACTCGTGTGTGCGCTCATTGAATAACCAAAAAGCAAACGAAAATTCGCATTTGGTTTCGAAGTTTTGGGGCGCTCAATCAAACAGTCTTTCAATCAATCAATCATGTCGTTCCGTCCGTGCCGTCTGGCAGTTAACGTATTCGCCGCGCTGCTCTTGTTAACGTTGTAGTTGTTGCTGTCTTGCCCATAAATTATGCGGCTAATCATTTTGTTACAGTTTACAGTTTGTGGCAAGTTTTGCTTTGCCTTTCGTTCTCACGAAGCCGCAAAATTGCTGCCACGACTCTTCACGTGCCCGACTCTGAAGTTCTCTCGCCACACAATCCCTAGCACACTCTTTCGTACCACCTCTCGTAGTCTTTCTTTCTCTCTCTATTATTCTATGCTCCCTCTATCAATGGTGTTTTAAGCGCCGTTAGCTTTTGTGTGCAGCCGGAAAGTTCATTTACCTAGACACCAGGCAAAGCTACTCGTTGAAACGTGCCTCGTTCTATAAGGTTCGAGATCAAATTCATTAAATGCCACAGCATTAAAGAGGAAGTTCTTAGTTCTTAGTTCTTAGGCCCTAGTTGGGTCGAGGTGATCATTATGCCTAATGCGACAGATACATAAAAAAAGAGATCATAACTTCAGGAAATATGACAAACATAAAAAGCTTTAAAAGGGATTTTTCCCCCAATGAAAAGGCGGTAGTTCATTTGACCACTTTTATTTGTTTATAATATAATAGGGCTTTTCTTATGAGTCTACTCAACAAGCTCAACGAATTGAAATGCAATTAGCAATTAATTTGTAATTATCGCAAATGTCGAGCGATAGCAGCAACAAGCAACAGGTTCTCTCACATTTATTCGCTGTTTCTCTTAACTTCGTGTGCGATTAGAAATGAATGAATTTAATGTGTATTAAGAGCTGAGAGCCGCGCAAAAGGGTCAGTTGAATGTGAAAGTTATGCTTAACCATGATTAATGATGATTGATGCCCCTCAATTGCCCCAAACAAAGTCCAACATTTTGGCTGCGATTCCATAGACAATTCTTCGGCGGGTTTTGTGTAGAGTTTGTTGCATTCGTGTAAACATCAAATTGCGATGCGAACCCGAGATTCTTCTCTAGCATTACATTAATAATGTTGTAAAGTTAGACAAGTGCAAGTGCGACACCTGTTTCCGGCATTTGTTGAGTTCCCAAGTGCTCGCCAAGTGCTTCCAGCCACATTCTTTTGGCCTCTCTCTTTCGCCAGCACTCTTTCTGCTCACTGTGTTTTCTTCATGGGACTATAGAGAGTATCTGTGTGTTTTGTGTGTTTATCATTGTGACTGCTATTATTTTCATTATGCAGTCGAGAGTCGCTTTTTTTTTTGCTGCTGCCACTGACGGTTAGACGGTTGAGTGTGCGGCGACTTTTAATACACTGCAAAGCCACAGCTACACAATTCTGAGGTTGCTGACACATTTCAAGCATGGAAAGCTTTATTTATATTATATCTTGCTGATCGTTACTCTCTCTAGAGTATCTGTTAGGCGTATACATTTGTTTAGCTTATTCCTACTTGACTTTTTTCATGCTCTTTCTTAATTTTCACTTGACGTGCTGTGGCATGCTTTGTGCTTTTGCGCTTTTTACATTATTATTATCATATTTGCATTTTTGCGCTCTCAGTCATTTGCCTTCTCTCTCTTTCTCGCCCTCTGTCTCTGTCTCGCTTGAAAGTATAATTCACAATCGCTGGCTCAACACAAGCGTAACAAGCAACGCTCCTGTCTCTCTCTCTGTTTCTCTACTGAACTGAACTCAGTTGTCTGTCAGAAGGCGCTTGTGAAAAGTTGATGTCGGCTTTTTTTGTGCTGTCGTTGTACTGAACTATGTCTACCTCCATCTCGACCCCCTCGCGCCGAACAGTTTTTCACTATTGGTTGCAGCAGAGTATTTCGCTCTGTGGCGCTTTGTAATTATGTGGGAAATTCGCAAAATGCTAGACAGAAATTTTACTTTTTATTTTGTTATTCGCTGCTGCTGCTATCCACCCATAGACATATTATTTATTTTCTTTTCATTTACTGCAATTTTTTACGTTATTGTTTTTGTAATAATACGCTTAACTATGCGAGAAAGTGTTGTAGGCGTACAGAAAAAAAAACTCAAGCAAAAACTAGGCTGTAAAACATGTACGAACATCTCTCGTTGTAAAACATAAAAAGTTGCCATGTTTTTATAAAACTGCAACTCGCGCAATTTTGTAGATTGAAAATACTTGTAGTAAACTCTAAAATAGCTAGCAGAATTGTTAATAAATAATTAGTGTTCTCAAATATCTTCTCGTTTTTTGCTGAAACTTGTTTTGCACATAAAATTATTCAAGCAGTTCAAGTCCTTTAATTCTGATGCAAGCAGTGGCATGAAATGTGGCTCTGCTAGCAAGCAGTTCATTCGTCTGTGTGTATTTTAACAGCTTAAATTTCAACTCAAACATTTTCAATTGGAGCGCTATTAATTTGTAAAATTTTTTATATATTACTGCTCTCACATTTCGCAGAACATTTTTATGTTAAGACTGATGCAGCCTAGAGCAAGGGCTGCATTCGATGCGCTCGTAAAAGCTAGGGTATCAATTATGATAATCAGCTGTGCCGCCCACAAAATTGACGCCCTTTTATTTTTTTTTTGTATAAAATGTAACTCGACCTCAGGAAATACGGCAAAGTGACTACGAAAACAACTTGAAACCATCAACTTTCACTTGGAATAATATCGGCAATTGAATTCACTTGGGCTTGGGGCTTTGGGGGGACTTGAGATTTGTTGTTTTTTTTCGTTGTTCATGTTTTAGTTTCTGATATGTTTTGCATAATTCCCCTGGCGTTAAAGCAAGTGGACAGCAAAAACTGAACACTTTTCATTTTGGTATAATGAAGCGCTTATAAGCCACGTTAAAAGCCAAAGCAAGCGAGCTCCATCAGCTGTTTTCAGTTGGTGTTTTATTTTTTATGTGGTCACTGAACCAACGAACTCAACTTTGTATTGTTGTTGTTGTTGCTGTGATAATCTTGACAACGACAACGACTGCTCGTTATTGTTGTCGCTTTTCAATTCTAGCGTGTCTAAAAAGAAGAAATGCCACCGTCTTTAGCAAGCATAGAGATTGTGTCGATCAATCGAATTAAGGCAACTCAAAAACATGTTCGCGTTTGTAACACCAATAAAATATCGGGAAGAAACGCAAGCATTAACAGTTTAGAGAATTCACTTTGATCTCTAGCCATTAAAGATGGAGACATTAACAGGAAGATCCCGAAGATTCGACACAGAGCAGCATTGCCCAATGAGGTTAATACAGTTTTTTCGACTTTAAATATAGCACAGCAGCCCGTTTCAGTTGAGGCCAAACATCTTTATTAAGAGTACTAAAAGTAGTATACAAACACAACAACAGCAGAACTGATTGTGGTAAACAAGTGTCATAAATTTGCTATGTTTGATTAAGAAATCGCTTTATTTGGTGCAACTTGCAATGAATGCAATTTTTGCGGTCGTCAATCCTAGGAAATTTTAATGCTTGAAAGGAATTTAGGTTTTCCAAACGTTTTTTAGTTAACAGAAAGAGTGGAAAACATAAGATCACGATTAGTTTCGCTTTACTAATTAATTTAAAATTGGTACCATTATAATTTCTTATATCTTGACATACATTTTTCTTCAAAAATCAATTCTCTAAAGATTCTGCTCCAGTTTTTTTTTTATGACTTTACGATACCAACTTTACTCTCATAATTTTCCCGCAGCTCGACTTCTTGGTAAACCTGACTTGTAGCGCATCTTTTAGTCATTATCAAATTGTTCAAGATGTCGGCATATTAAGTTTGCTTTGATTGAACGTCGCAGTTAATGCCACAGCAGCAGCTGGTTCCAAAAGTTTGTTGAGTTGTTGAATGGCCACGCGATAAGAGAGAGCGAAAGAGAGCGTCCCTGCCTGCTGCCTGCATCTTGCTGCTCGACTCGATTGATGTAAGCAAGGTGGCATGGGGAGCAGCAGCTGTTGCATTGGCGACCGACTCAATATAGTGTGCATTGGTATCGCATCGCTTTTAGTGCAGCGTCGCAGCGTCGCGATGCGTCGTGGCTAATTTGCATATCAAACTAAGTCAAAGCAATGCTTTTAGAAGACACGACTGTGTGTGTGAGTCAATTGATGCGCTGGGGGGCAACTCAAGTGCTTGCCACACGCTGGAGGCTATCAAAGTGCATTTGCTTTCAAGTGGATTTTACCCCCAACGCCCGAAAGCGGCTTAACTCAATAAATTAATTGTGTCGTTAGAGAAACGCTTAAACAACTGCCCACTTCCTGTGCGCGAAGCAGCAAAAAAACTAACAGCAATAATAATCAAAATAATAGTAATACAAGAAATAGCGATAAAAGTAATAGTAATTGTTATTCATATTGTAATCTAATGACCCAACTGTCGTCCAAGTTCGAGCCGAAGTTTTTGTTGCTTGGAGGTCGCACGTGCGCCTACGAAAATGAAATCGAGTGAAAAATCAACTGGCAACTGTTGTTGCCGCTGTTGTTGTTGTTGTTGTTGTTGTGGTGGTGGTGTCTCTAATGAACGAGACACAAGCGGAAGCATTTGGCTCGCAACCACAGCAGCAACAACATCAACTTGTCGCCATTCATTAGACAGTCTAAGTACTCACTAAATACAGATCTTGTTTATGTTTTAACCGTTTTTACCTTGCCTTGCCTTGGCTTTCGTTTGTTTCGTTTGATCGAGCGCCGTCGTCGTTTTTAGCTTTGTTAACATATACAGAGTGGGAGCAACACGACTTATACAGTTACTTCTCGACTTTCCAGAGCCCTGTGCCCTCTTCACTGTAGATATATGTATATATATATATATATATATATATACAAGGCCGTCAATTGGTCTTAATTGAGATTTTTAGTTAAGACGGAATTTGGAATTACAGTTTTTCAAAGATATTCATTTAGTCTGCTTACATTCATATGCACAATTTTTCGTAATAGAGTTTTGATGATAAGCAGCAAAGTATCAGCAGCATCGTCTCTCTTAAAGTCTGTTCTCTTACCACTGTGTATTAAATTCGTACACTTAACACATCTTCTTGCAATTTAACATGCCATTAGCACAAATACCAGGGAATTGCACACATTTTAGGAAGAAGTCTGCTATACCCTAAAAAAATACATAGGTTCAGCGATTGATACACTTTCTTTGAGCAAGTTGTATCCAGATTTACATACAGTACAACAATCACAGCACTGGGAGAACAAATAGGTCCATATGTAGAAGAAGCATCCAAGAAATGCCACAAAGAATGATATGAAAATCAAGAGGAGAAACCAAAGGATGCCCCATATAACGTTTGCCATGCTTGCTTATGTCCTTTGAAATGTTGTCTAGGTGAAAGAAATGTGTTAAAAGCGCAGTTGCAACAACAACTTTTTCCATTACCCAAAAATTATAGCTGTTTTATTTTTTTGAATTTTATGCTTTTGTACTCAGTTATTTTAGTCCGAATGAAACAATAAAAGTAATGAATTATCTAGAACAAACCAATTTCCAGGCAAACTGAGATCAAGCATAAAAAATTAAGGAATTTGTAAAAAATGCCAAAAGCTTAGAAAATAAATACAAGCTTAAAAGATGTTTTTGCATTCAATCGAAAGATAACAAAAAAAAAAAGATGGACATAAAGATTTTAAGATGCGAAGATTTCCTGCAATTAATTAAATATAAATTTGACAACCTACAGTCGATTATCAGGAATGATTCGTTAGGTACTCTAGTATTTTTTAATCTACGGAATTTTATTTAGCTGCATGTAGTACATGTGAAATCAATTAAAATTCTCTTCATATAAGATTGTCCAAAAGTAATATTTTCAAGAAACGTAGCGATTCCTTAGAATTTATCCCTGCAGAGAGGCTGGCACAATTGGTAGCTAATGAAACAGCGAAGTGGATGCTGCATACAGTGCGATAAAAGATCCCAGTTGTTCTGTAAGGGGAAATTACATACATGTCACGATTTGAAAATACTGAATCACTTACCTCACATAAACTGCATGAATGCATGTAATAAATGATGTATGGGAGCGTAACGGCCACGTAAATCAAGTACATGCTTATAAGAATTGAAATACAGATCCTTTTAGTTGTATTCGACATATTGTTTATTGAATTATTTAACTGCAAGTAAAATTTACAATGTACAAATCACAAACATTGAGATATATATAATGAACTGCTAAAAGCATCCACACAGATTTGACATTTGAAATGTGACACACTAGATCTTTAAAACAACATATGTTTTCAGCTATTCAATCCCATAATTTCCATTGGGAACCAGTTTCTCAGCTGATATCATCTTCAAGCCGATACAAACCATAGAAATGGCATTGACATTTTACAAGTTATCGATTCCCAGCATGGAGGTTAAGCTTTGTTTGCTTTGGCATTTGCTTACGATGATCAAACTTTTATTTCAATTTTTTTGGAAAGTCATGATGTCGTGCTTGAAATGCAATGCCAAAGATCTAACAAAAAAAACTATGCGCAATGATTCTTCGAATGATTGTGTAGAAAGTGAAAATACTTGGCCAGTAGAAATCTCCATTGAAGGCGAGAGTGTGAGAACTCTCAAGAGATGAGCTTGAAACTGACCTACGAAGTGAAGAACTAGAGAAACTTTTACGTTTCTTTTGTATTCTGAGCAGTTTGTATTTTTCAATTTTAGGCCAACAATCATAATTGCGTTTGTCAATTGTCAACCTCATTTGATGCGAAATTAAGCAAATTGGCGGCCATTTAGTTAGCCTCATCTGAAAATGAGGTTTATGTCGCCGCAGCCATTTGCAACTGTGTGCTGCATATAATTTAGCCAGCTAAAAGCAGTGTGCATATTGGCTTAATAAATTCACACATTCGCCTAATATCTTTTTGGGTAAGATGCAAACAGCGACTACAACACACAGTCGTCACAGCCTCAAAACATCTAGCTAGCTGCTAGCTGCATGTTAATATGCAAATGAGTATTTTTATAACAAATTGCCGCCACTTGCTCGCAACTCTCGCCGGTCGGGCAGTCAAAAAGTGTGCCAGGAGCCAAGAAAACGAAGACGCCGATGGCCAAGTAGAAGCTGCAGTAGACGCTGAAGGCGCTCAGGGGCAGGGAAAGAATACTAAATGTATGCCCCCCTCTAAGCGAAATGACAGGCAACGATTTAAAAATAAAATTGCATTATGAATGCATTCGCCTCTGTGTTCTATGTATTCGCCATTTCCTCTGCGCTAGACAAAACTGAACGTGCCCGGCTGTAAAAGCAATGCGAAGTCGGCCACGAAATACCCTTTAAAAAAGGGTACATTGGAAGTTTAAAATATACTGCTCTAAGTACATTTCTTAAATTGAAAACATGGCAAATAAATTCGAAAAACAATTTCAATGATTATCTTTTATTATTCTTCCTTAAAGTCAATGTAGATAAATGAATAATCAACATATTATATTAGTCTTTTCAATTGTTTCTTATCATGCATATTCCCAGTGCACATTTAATAACTGCAGGGTATTAAAGACACACAAATCTATGTCAACGTCTATATTTGTCTTGGCCCTGCGCAGTTTTTATGAATTTTACTGGAGCGAATTGGGGGAAAATATATTTCAATGACATCATTTTGAGTCTTAAATTTCTTGAAATCTATTTAATGTTTATTCGCTGATAGATTTACAATGCGTTTCGCTTGATTGTTGATATAAAGTTGCAGTTATTGCTGCAACTGCAGCATGGGCAATTTTTGTGTTTTAATGATTGTTTAGCATGGCTGACTCTTTGCCTGCGTCGCGACCTCCCCTCGGTGTCGATTTTAATGGTGCACAATTTTTACATTTATGTGCAGCACATTAATAACAAATAAAAAACAAAATGAATGAAAGAAATCATGCTTTTGCATGGCAATAGTTAATTTTATTAGCCAGACCGGCCAACAGTTGACCAGTTCCATTCAGTTCAGTTCAGCGGGTTCATTGGACTCGTGTTTATGGCATTGCAATAGTTGTGGCCATTTCAATGTGCCGGCGAAATGCTTAATAAGTCCAATGCTCCATTGCTTCACACACAGACTTGTAAAGCAATCAAATGTGTAGCTTGAAGTACGCACATTATTCCTTTTTACTAGAAATGGCCAGAGTCGGCAAATAAATGTTTATGACCTACAACTTAATTTATACGGCAAATGAATCATTAGAGCTGCGAGATTTTTATTGTGTTTTCGAGATATTGAAAGTGACTTCAAAGAAATACCCAATCCTCAGAGCTATAAAGTTGGAAAAGCTATTAGAGGATTTTCAATTGATTCTTTTGCGAGGTGCTAGCTACATTTTTTATTTAAGCTTAATGGTCATGCAAATCCAATCGATTATTTGGGTATTGTCTGAAGTAAACTTTAAGTAGAAGAAGAATTTGAGTATTATAGTTTTAAACCAGAACATTAGAAACCGTTTTCATTCCTACTCTATTAGCATATATCTATATATATTATCCTTCCATCTCTATTATTTATAGAACCTTTTGAAGCTGTTGCTGCTGCAGCGTCTTGCGCTCTATTAATTCCGTTGACTCGGCTGCCTTTTGTGTGCAAATTGTCTCAACAGCTTTGCACTTACTGCCACCGTTGCCACGTTTGCCCCTGAATTATGCATATTTATGCTCACCTGTGTCGCTCTTGCCACTTGCCACTTGCCACACGCTCCCCCTCTGCCTCGCTCTTTCTCTACTCTGCCTGCTCAATTAATTGCTTTTGCTGCTGTCTGTCTGGCAGTTGCGCTTGCAGTGAGTGTCGTTGTTGTTGCAGCTGCTGTTGCTGCTGCTCTCTCCTGAGCTGCCGTTGAAAAAATGCGACAAGCGACGCCCACGCAGCGACGAGTCGACTTTTAATTAAAAGTCAAATTCAATTTTTGCATATTACATTAAATCGGGGCCCCGCAGCACTTGCCACAAAGCTCGCCGCTCATCAGGCCTCATCAGACAGCGAGCGTGCTGATAAATTACACAAACAACAACAACATCAACAGCGACGACGACGGCGGCAACGACAAACGTTGGCAAGAAAATGCCCTTGAGAATGGCCCACAACTTCCGCTTTTAGTTGGAAAACTTCCGGCATTTGAAGTTGCTGTTGTTGTTGTTGTTGCTGCTGGTGTCTGTTCAATCATGTGCCTGGCATGTGAATTATGCTCCAAAGTTTTCCAATTGACTGACTCCAAATTTAGACCCCGATACGACATTTCCCCTGCAACACGCGGCAATTGTCTTGATGTCTCTCCTACAGCAGTGCGATAGTAGAGTGGTCTTCATCCGGAGTCCGCGCACCTTTCAACAACTGTAACTTGGCTAATTATAGTTTTGCCCTGGCCGCAGTGACATTTACAGGGCTGCCGACGACTCATAGGCAATGAGAGCGCGGGCTGCTCGAAAAAAGACCAACTTTATTAGGGTCTATGAACTTTTTTACAATTACGAATAGCTTAACTTGCTCCTAAGGCGTTGCAATTAAATATATCTTGAGCTAGTTATTGTAGTATTTTATTTCAAAGCACTTTGCAATATTTGATTTTTTATCGTGTAATTATTATTAAATTATTCATTAGACAACGTTATTTTCTAGCCTCTAAAAGTAAAAATATAATGATCTTAAATTTTTCGTAAATACTTTGGACTATTTTCCCACATTCACTTTGCTGTCTCAATACTTTCGAACTGCCCTCGCTGTGTAGTAGTTATAAGGAGAACGCCCGTGCTATTTATAACAATGAGGTTGCGCTTCGTTTGCCACACGTTGCAAGCGTGAATTTCCCTTCTTTTTGCATGAGTTTCTTTTTGTGTTCAGTGTTTCTTCAACTTGTCTAAGGGGAAATTATCAACGGGTACTTTTTCAGCTGCTGCTGTTGTTGTTGCTCCAAATATTCGAAAGCATCGAAATGTTGGCTGGCAAAGCAATTTGTCAACTCGTTTCGCTTCTTCGGGTTGCAGTTTGCTCCTAGCCATTTTGCTTATAACTTATGATGACATTCAGAGCTGTCAACGCAGCACACAAATTCTGCTGTGCTCCCAACTTTTTTTTTTTGTCGCTTAGTTTCTTTTTTCTCCACGGCGCTACGAAGATTTATTTCGGGCTTTTGCAATGAGTTGTTCTTTTTTGTTGTAGTAGTTGTTTGTTGTTGTTGTTTTTTGGGGCTGCACCTGTTAGACAGCCGACCAAGTCCACATTGAGGTCAGCTGCTGGTGCAGCGGCAATTTGTCAAGAGACTCGCACGATATTTTGTTGCGAAATTCCTAAACGAACCCCATTCGTCCCAGGGCAGACAACGGACTACTTGGCAGATCGTTTCTATGACAGCGCTGCTGATATAGTGCCCCAAATCGAGAATGAGAACAATAAAACAAGTGTATTTGTGTTTGGACAGCTCTAGAATTTAAAAAATTCAAGTCGTACTATTTACAATACAATAAAACGCATAATTAATGAGATTTCTAATACTCTGAGTGAAAAAAAGCTTTGTAAACTTGAAAAACAATGACATTTCCAATAGATATACTATAATGATTGTTTAAATTTATTATCTTAATAATGCACCTCAAATAATAATTGATTAGTACCATAATCTAATTAGATATTTACAGTCCCGGCTGTCGGAATAGTTTACGTATTGTCGAGAGATTTTTCGTGTTCTGCTGATGTTTTTTCACGCGATTTTATTGGTTTTTTTTCATACACTTCATAGTCGTAAAAATCATTTAATTAAAAGGGAAAAACGGAAAAAACTACTTTAGTGCTTGAGTGCACACTTTTGGCCCATTAAATGAGGCGGCTAATTGAATCATTTATTGGGCCAATTAACAGTTATGAAATGTGTGTGACCAAAATCTATAATTTAATGCGAATGTCAATTGCAGTTGCCGCAAAAAAGTAAACAGAAAATGAAATAAACTAAAGATAACAAAAAGAAACTTTACCAATCAAAATGTCAAACTATTTATAAGCTCAAAAAGTTGCAAAACAAAGCGAAAAAAAAACCTCAACTCAACCGACGACAACAAAGAAAAATGTCATCAAGCATCAATTGTCAGCGACAACATCAAATTAAAGTCTCCTGCGCGGGTGTCGCACAACAGTGAGAGTTGTTGATAGAGGAATAGGGGGCAGAAAGTGGAGGATCGGAGATCGCTCCTCTCTCTTTGTGTGCGCGAAAGTGAAACTACGACAACAATCTACCACTTACATATATATATAAATATCCGTCAAGTATAACTAACCTAACGGCAAAATGGGTGCCCATAGCTCCAAGGAGAAACTGTCGCGTTCGTATTCCGAGCGTTACATACACAGCCAAATGATCGAACGGGAGAGATTTGGAAGCTTTGGCAAGCGTACGAAAGGCGTGCCAAAAGGTAAGTGAACTGCCCAAAAAAAAAAAAAAATAGATCACAACCACAACAAGTAATATGGGTGTGAATGGAGGATGATTACGCGTATAATGTTTGCTAATCACGATGATCTCCCACACACAATAGGCGAGATCACACTTAGCGAAGACAAATACGAAATGTGTTGCATAAACCCGCGATGAATTGCGAATTTTGAAGCCAAGTTCACACGGTTGACGAGGCTGGGAATATTACGCAATTTCGGCTTAGCGTGTTCTATATAAATATAATAGAGAATGTCGTGGATTTTGTATGTAGGATTAGCGAAACAATGAAACAACCTTTAATAGAGTATTAGCCAAACGTGTGAGAACTTGGTTTTCGTCTAAAATCAGTCGTTAACCTTACACTGCTGACTGTATTATTTATACAATCATATCAAATTTCAAGATTTCACTATTATTTTAAACAGATTGCAATCTAGACTTCACTATTGTATAGAAATGAACTCAAAAACTGCATTTAAACAAAGTTTAAAAGTTGCTTTCAAGCATTTTGTATTTTAAATTCATTATTTTCGTCAGTCTAGGCTGTGACCGCATTACCAATATTTTATGTTCATTGTCATTTCACAATGGGATTCAATTCCCAAACTTTGAAAATACGAATTTTACTTTAAGGCCTTCCAATCCATTTGCTGCTTGCGGTCTCAGCTGTGCTCTCCATCTATATATTCTTCGCTTGTTTTAGCACAATGCAATGTGGTTTTCCGACTAAAAAAAAAATAAAAAATTAGTTGCTATACATATAGAAAATCTCTCGTCTCGGGCTGAAAAAAAAATGAAAGGAATTAGTATGCACAAGTTAGTGGACTGAAGCTCCACGACAAAAACATTTTGGCGTGCTGTGGCTTCTTCTTTTGATAAGCCCCAGTGGGATTAAGTTAGGTGCGCTATTGCACAGAGAGGGGTGTGGGGAAAGTGCGGGTTCCTTGGACACACATTTTGCATGCTGATAAAAGTTGCGGCAAATTCGCAAAAGCCGCCGCCACCGCCGCAGCGACGTGCAACTTTTGCACTGTGGTGAGTCGCAGTGTAATTAGGCGACAGCTAAAAATAAAATTTATTAGATTACATGCAGCTGTGCAAACCGCTTCGGAAATGTTATTGTTGCTGCTGCAACTTCCCTTTATTTTTTTTAGATATCTTTCAACTCGTCTGTTGCAAGAACGAACTGCCTGCAATAAATGCAATTTGTTTAAAAAAAAGGCAAGCAATAAAAAATATAATTCAAATACAAGTATCGTTCGCTGTCTTTAACTCAAAAATATAATATTTTCCAGTTTGCCAAGTGCAGAATCTCCTGCTGGGCAGCACTTTAAAGCGATTATGTTATGAGATCTCTGTGTGTGTGTGTGTGTGTGTGTGTGTGTGTATGTAGATGCATGTCTGGGGCTCTAGCATAATGCTTTTGTTTGTACATTATGTTTTTATTACTGCGCCCCCTGGCGGCCGATGCATGCACTCGCATAATGCAATATCATTTCAACGTTTTTCTCACACATTCGCTGGTGCTGCAGACAGTTGGGGCAGGAGAATGAGAAAAAAAAGGGAAAACACTTCAATTACATGCAAGTGCTTTGTTTTAATCGACAAACATTGAAACGCAAATAGCAAACCCCCATTAAAGTTCCAAAGAGCAAGAGAAACAGAAAGGGGAAGCGAGGGGAAATGCAAGCGTTGCTTGTGGGAGGCACAAGCAAGGACGGGGAAGTGGCGTGGCATCGTCAGATGGAATGCCGCTTCACCGTCGTCAGAGTCGCAAGCAACGTGTTCATGCATAAATTAAATATCTCATTTCGTATTTCATATTTTTGTTCGTATTTCGTGTGCTTCGATAACTTGTCATTTTACTCACTTGCCACACCGTCTGTTATATTCCATGTTTGCAGGAGCTGCCAAGAAGCGTGATGTACGCAATTTGAGCATATCACCAACAGATCTGGGACCGCCACCAAAGACCCAACAAACAACCAAGGGACAATCGACGCGCACCAAATCGACAACGCCAACGCCCACAGCGATACGTAAGTACTCTTTCCTTCTACTCTTTCCTTTGCCTCTCTCACTCTCTACTTAAGCTGAGATTAATGGGCATACTTCAGAAGTAGAAAGATGATGCGCGAAATAAATTGGTTCCTGACAATACAATTCAAGCGACAAATTATTCTCTTTAGTCTATATTTTTCATTAATATCGAGTGCAAGCAGAATTTTATGAATATCTTAGGCAGTAAAGAGCAAGAATAATCTGTTCGTAAGCACCAAGCAACATTACAACATTTCAATGGTCTTAAAATTGAACTCAATTCTAGAGCATATCTTCTGTTTGTCTGTTACATTTCGGCTGTAAAATACCACAATTTTCGCCAAGCTTTGAACTCTGAAGAGAACTATAAAAACGATGTTGCACTTAGTTACTGTACAGCCCCCGTAGACAAGTGGCAAGAGCAAAAAGCACTCGTGCAACTCTTCAGACGCCCTTGGCAGCGGCTCCAGCGGCTGCTTCAAATTGTTGGGGCCAAATTGCGTAATCATGGCGCTCAGGTGAATGATGATATATAGCAGTAGCAACACGAAGTTTTGTGTTGTTTTGGGATCATGCCCTCGAATGATTTGCACCAACTGCGACTTCCACGGCATGTCCAGCAATTGGGGGCGTGTCTAATGAAGCACAGTGGCCGTTAGATCCCATTGGGAGCCAACAATGGACCGTTCGCATACTACGAATTGCCGGTTTTGGGACCCAGCTGAGAGCTGAGAGCTGAGCGAGTCTGCAGCCTGCCCCAAATTGGGCTAACAATTGACTTAGCCCGCGCTGCGTTGCCAGATGAAATCTGTGCGAAATGGGCTGGAACGTGAATTGGCCATGCCAAGTGACTCACTGCCAACTGTGCGCCAAAGTGAGTCATCCATTTAGCTCACAGACTCACCAGATACTTGGGACTGACTGCAGTCAGCGATCCAGATGCAGCTACAGATACATTTGAAGTTCTCATTTAAAGACCCCCATCTCAAGTTGACGGCGAATGTGTCAATGGCAAACTGAATACGATTGAAAATCGTTGCTGTTGTTGTGCTCGTTTTTTGGCGATTTGTTCGCTGAATTTTGGGAGTGAACTTAAGTAGGGGAATTAGCATTAAAAAATTACGCCAGCCGCTGATGTCAGTCATTAGTTGTGTTATTTTTGAATATGAATATTTTTCACGCTCCCATCGAGACAAATCTGCAGAGCCAACAAAGAAATTTGAGCAGACTGGTGGAATTCGGAAAGCGTGATAGGATTTTTTAATAATTATTTAAGCACTTTACGAACATTGAACAGCTGAAGTTATTCTGGGAACTCATTTAATATTGAAAGACAATAATCGATGTACAGAAAAACACTCACCAAGTTTATGGCATAATCAAGCGCTAATAGCTGACTGGTTAACAGGTTTTGCTTAAATAGAATATCTAAACGATATTTGGTGGATCATAAATCTACTGCCGTATTTGGGCTGCTTTCACTCTAGACATTTCTACGATTTATATTTTAATTTGCCTCAACTCAAAGAGAATATATCTTTGCAGACATGTTTCAAAATTATAAAATCTCAGAGAACTATATCTATTTATTGAGTCAACAAGTGTACTTTTCTACATTTTGTTTCACACTTGCCGTAGCCAAAGTAAATAGCACAAGTCAATTGGAAAAAATCCCTTTGAAAGCTCTTGCCTCATTTTCCATTAGCAATCAGAGCAATTGCACAATAAGCTCATTATCTTCAACATTTCTTTTCTTTTTCTAAATATATAAATCATAAATTATTTTTTGCTGCCGATATGAAGATTCGAGGTATTTGTGTGTGTGCCGCAATCTATATGTTTGTGGCATTTTAACCAGTTTGAACTCTTTCCGCTTGGGCATAAGTTGAAGATTTGCTTGAAGATCGGCACAAGCATCGGTGGTTCAGTGGTAGAATGCTCGCCTGCCACGCGGGCGGCCCGGGTTCGATTCCCGGCCGATGCAACCTTACTTTTTTTATTTTTCCTTTTGTGTGTGCTAGACCGTTTCCTAATCAGCTTGTGGGTTGGTTTGCATAAATTACTTTTAATGGGGAAATCCATTGTAGAAATTGCTCAAATATCGTCGCATTAAGAGTGCTCTCAGACACGACTGGACGCTGGACATTCTATTTGCTACCCGCATAACAAGCACAGCAACAAAGCTGGCAGTGAGGCAAACTAAATTTAATTTACTCGCACTATCGCGCATGTTTTTCCAGTTATTTGCACATGAATGCTGCAAAAAGACGATGGAGAAACGTGTTTTGCATATGCAAATTTCGCTTGTGAGCAACAAACAAAGCGTAAAAACTTTTTACCTATTGTTTGTCTTGGCATCACGCAATGGCCTCCATTGCTACGACTATTTCTTTTGCAATTTACAACAATTAAACTAAAAAGATATGCACTCAGTATTCTGCAAAATCATGGAAATAAATGTTGAAAGAAATGGCAAAAAACTAGTTTTGCATCGGCCGGGAATCGAACCCGGGCCGCCCGCGTGGCAGGCGAGCATTCTACCACTGAACCACCGATGCTTGATGAACTCATCAGTCAAATAAGTCATATACTTAGTATTAGGTATTAAGATTAAGTTAACACTAAAGAAAGAGTTGATCTGAGTATGCTTTGCATAAATGTGTGACGATCACATCATTCAGCATATTCCCAAGAAATATATCTAGATAGATCCCCAAGATATGTATAGATTTATTCGAAAATGATTCCAAAATAAATACATTTAATTTTCCCCTCACAAATTTGATCTTTGGCGATTTGTAAAAATAAAAAAGGATATTTGCATCGGCCGGGAATCGAACCCGGGCCGCCCGCGTGGCAGGCGAGCATTCTACCACTGAACCACCGATGCTGTTATAACGGTAAATTCAAAATAGTTGTATATTAACTATGAATTATGAAAGAGTTATGAATATTAAAAAAAACGCAATGTCAATTATAATTTGCTTCATCTATAGCGTGATCAAATGGATTCAATGAACTTATTACCTATATCTTATCCCTTTTCCACAAAGAGAGAAAAAAGATCTTAATTTAGACCATTATCAAACTTTATCAAAATATATTAGATCTAAAAACAGCAAAAAAGTAATTTGCATCGGCCGGGAATCGAACCCGGGCCGCCCGCGTGGCAGGCGAGCATTCTACCACTGAACCACCGATGCTTGTGGAGATGCAACCAAATGTTGCAAACAAATGCAATGCTGCAGCTTCAGCGATGTGTTGAAGCTGGTTTTGCTGCACGATCATTGGTCAAAGCGTTTAACTGCGGCGACTTGCACAATCTCAACACCGAGGAGTTTACATAGATAAATTGCAGCTGTAAGCTGAGCCTGTCAGTCAGTCGATCAGTCTGTTTGTCTGTCTGCGTATGTGTGTGTGTGTGTTTGTGTGTGTGTTGACGAGGTCTTTAGCCAACACTCCCCATTTAGAGCTGGTTCGTTCTTCGCTTGTCTTCAATCACGTAATCGTAACGTAATTTTGCAATTACACCTCTCTCAATATTCAGTGGACATACGCGTGGTTAAACGTGCCTCTGAATTAGCCCACGTATTTTTATTGGCTTAACATTTATTGGCATAATTATGGCGATGCGGCATTTTGTCACCTCTTTGCGTTCAACAATATTTAAAGTTGAGATTTCAGCGGCACTTTGTGTTGTTGCCTCTGCCCACGAGCACTTGGCTCGTGATCACTGATCACACAGCCCGAGGCAACGAGAGCAACTCGAGATCCGGTTAGGCTAATTGCTTATCAATTCAACTTGAATTGGAGTGAATTGCATTCGATAGGAGTTGAGTGGTTGCTCCTGGGTTTACCCTTTAAATACTTGCTTGATTTGCAATGGCAATGGCAACTCTGCGTTGCCTCGTCGTGTTGCAAGCTCTTGTTGTTTGCCTTGAAGTTGTTTTAAGCGCCGCCTCAGTTGACATTGGCCCCAACATTGCAACTTCTGCCTGTGTGTTGTGTTGTCTTGTGTTTTGTTGTATTGCGTTTGTTTTGTCTGTTTTTGGCGGCTTTGCGGGGCCTAGACTGGTACTAGCCATTTATGGCTTCTGGCTCCGCTCGGCTGTCGCTCGCTCTTCTCCCTTTCGGTTGCATTGCGGTTAGCATTGAACAACAACGAGCGACGACTTTTTGTCGTGCAGTCGCAAATTAACTAAAAACAATACAAAAGCAATAGCCAAACAATAGCCAGAGAATCGACATGAGGTCAGCCAACAGCTGCCCCGCTACTCTGCTAATTCTGTTTCGTACTCCTCTTGAGCAAACAAAAGTAAATTATGCTAATTATTGTGTAAGGAAACCTGTCTCAGTTAAGAGAGTGCATAGAAATTTGTACTCTTTTTTGCGTGAACTGCTTGGTAACAAGTGTGCTGCTTGCGCATTAGCAGGCACTGCTTGGCCACTCTCTTTCTTTCTCTTTGATCGCTGACGGGCAACATGTTGCTACAGCAATGCACTGCTTGTCGCCCAGTACGTTGCGACTGCTTGCGCCTACACACTTGCTTTTGTTTGGTGCAATTCTCCACCTCTCTCCACAGCGCTGCAGCAGCAGCAACAGGTGTTTTGCTTATGATTTTTCGTTTGTTTCTTTTTATTTTGGTGAAGTTGTTCTGAAATGTCGAAAACTGGTTTTTAAAATTTGTAGCTGCTTTTGCTGCGCGCCCAGCCATTGCATTGATAGGCACCAAAGCAAAGGCAAACAAACATTTTTTGGAGTAGGCCTTGAACGAACAAAATATCAAAATAATTTAAGCAGGCTTTCCACCACGTGCTTACAAAATTACGTTTTTGCATAATTTTTATATTTTTTTAATGCGATAAAAAACTGCGATAAAATAAATAACACATTTAAATGGGCTGGGCTGTATTTTTAAAATTCTTCGGTTTGCGAAAAATTAATTCATCCGATGTCACTCGACATCGAAAGAATGCTCATCGTGAGTGTGTATTTTACAATTCACAATATTAATATATATTTTATTTAGTTGGTATTTTCATTTGTTGCAATTTCATATGAGACAAAGACATTTTAATATAGAGCCAAAAAGTATGCAATAGTTTTTTGTCGTTAACGATATTCACTTCAGAAAGAAATTGAATATTGCATAGAAATTGCAATGATGTAAATAGATTTTTAACTGATTTCAAATAAAATAAATAATCTTTAATTATATTTAATCAATTAAAATTATTCTCCCTTGCTTCTTTGCAGAAAAACGGTTAAATAGCAGCGCCCCATCAACAACATCGATCACCACAAGTTCGTCGATCGTCAAAGGTGCTCTAAAGACGACTCAACAGAATAAATCCCAACAGAATGTGAAGAATAATGCAACAGTTAAAAACAGTTCAAAGCCATTGGATGTTAATATTTCCGAGGGTAAGTTGCGAAATGACATCAAGTAGATAAAATCGAAATTAATATTTAAGCAATAACCAACAAAATTGGAGCGCACAATGAATTGAGTCACTCGTTTTGTCGCCCTCTGCATTTTGAATTGTTTTTTGAGGTTTTCGGTTATTGGAGTCAATGTGAAAGCATAGTAAATGAATGCCCCAAAACCAATTTGATTTCGTGTATTGACTTTTGTTTGAGAACTGGTTGCACCGCAAAAACATTTGCTACAGTTGCGCAAATTGTTGAAAACTTTAACCAACTCACACACACACATATACACACAATGTTGCTACCGAACATATACAAATTGAGCTCCTGGGGGCTTTTTACGGCTGTCAAGTTTTTGGTTCAAGTAGCGCAACTTTTCTAATTAATATTAATGCCACTAATTAGCCATTGGGGGGAATCTGCTAAAAGGCAGCAACAGCTTACATGCCAACGGTGGCATGCCATAAATATTTTTCACAGCTCTCAATACCCAGGAAAAATTTAAGGGACTGACGGATGTGTTGAAATTTGCCAAAAAAAAAAAAATAGCGCGACATATGATTAATTTATATTTTTCATTTAGTCCATTTCAACAACAGATATTTGTTAGTATTGCAAAATGGAGACAGCTTTTATAACAGGGTATTGTCTAGTCGTTAACTATTCTAAGAGTGTTCTTGCTTTATTTTCATTTCCATGTCGTGTTTTTCTTGCTTTTTGCGACACCTGTTCGAGTGACAAAACGCCTCAGCGCAGTTTCGCAATATCAATTTGAGAAAACTCTCAAATAAGATCAATGTTTGTGTGCAAGTTTGTTACTGGGGGGAATTATATATTTTGTCGAAATTAACACATTAAACTGATGAGCAACAAATTTGCTGTTTGGTTTTAAGCGATTAACTAGATCAAAGTTCTATAGATTTTATCTGTTGTCGAAATATTTGAGCTCTAACACAAACTAATATGACTTTGAAGACATTTTCGTGATCAAATTTGTACATATAGTAAATGAATTCTTATGATGCTGCTCCTTACTTAACCAAACGCTGTTTTAGGTAATTGATGCAGTATCTAAATTTATATTGCAAGCGAGCTACGAGTGAGTTGTATGCAGTTATGGCATTTAGCATGCATAACGTGTGTTTGCCTGGTCAAGTGGTCGTCGTCTGCCCCGCCATGCTCCACATTCCTGCCCCCTGGCATTGCCCCAAACACACAAAAACATAAACACACTGAGACTCAGACTCACACTCTGCACTCGAGTGTGGCCCCTTATTATGTACCTGCAGAAATGTCACAGCTTGTTTATGCCGCAAACGCGTTGCACGTTGCACGTTTGGCGCCGCGCGCGTTCGACATGCTTAACAAAATGCGCTGCTTTGATGCTCAACGAGTTGTGCAGGCAACTCTTTTTGGGCTGCGGGAGGAGGCTGGCGACGCGAGGCGTTGACGTGTGCCACATTGTGCTGCCACGCCCCTTCGCTGCACTGCCGTTTCCCCTCGCTTATTGAAGTTAAATTGTTTGCTTAATGTTTTGCCGAGTGTTGTGCATTTTGTGGCCACCGCTAGCCGAGACACGAACCCGCCAGCACTGCTTTAGCGGCTGCAGCAACCAAACAATAAATAAGCAATTGTTATTTATGGCTTTCACGGCGCAACAAACGGCGTGCGATCAATTAACTTGTCACTTAATTTGATTGTGTTCCCAGACCCGCATAACAGACAGACCGAGACACAAGACAGACAGACAGACAGACACGTGCAAAGAAACTGGAGGAAAATCAATGAAAAATCTTGAACACGCCAACTCTTTTTGGTTGGTTAAACGATCCGATCCGATCCGACTGAAGCTGAAGCTGAAGTGTGTGTTGTGTGTGCTGTGTGTGCTGTGTGTGTGTGGCACGCCTCTCGATTTAACTTGTTTTCACTCTTTTATTTATTGCCCACACACAAGTTCATTGATTTCGTGGTGTCTGCTTGCTGTTTATGAGCATTTTTCACGCTTTCGTTCGATTAATTGACAACAACATTTGTCCAAACATTTCTCGCGCTCCTCCCCAAAATGGAGCACGCCAAATGACCTCCCATGAGCGGGGTAGGTGAAAGAGGGCGACCCTAGCACTCATCATTTGCAAATGAGACACACAAAAAGTTAATGACCGACTTGCCCTCCCCTTTCGCCCCTTTCCCCCCGCAACACGCACGTCTTCTTTTTTCCATTTTCTTCGTTTTTATTGTTCACTTTTACTTTTCTTTTTTGGCCATCATGCGTAACCAGCGCCCAAAGTCATCATCTCGACGCGTCTGTGCAAATACGATATCTACTCGTGATGGCACTCATGAGTACTATTCATAAATATTTGAACATCAGGCTGAAATTGCCCGGCAATTTCCTAATGCAAATTGTCGCGCATTGGAAGGCAAATTATTTTCTTGATGTCTGCCTACAAAAAAAAAAACTATCGAAAGCGAATCGATAATTTGGCAATAAGCATTTGGCTGTTTGCTTTTATGCCGAATGTGTGAAATTGATAATTAGCGAGACAGATTCAAGGAAGTAAAATTCGTAAAATATTGAATTGATTTATTTCGCTATTTGTAGTTAAAGAAGGTTACATTTCTCACTTCTTCTCTCAGCTTTATATGAATTAAATAATTTGCCAACTCATTTAAAAAGAACGTAACTCTTGTCGTGTTGCAAATTGCTGTCATAATTCTTTTCGTTTTGGGAACTGTGTCGCCAAGTTACAGCTGTAAAGTCAATTAAATAGTTTAAACATTAATAAATTCACAAAATATTGCAGCAGCTGCAGAAGCAGCGCTTGAGAAACTCTTGTGTGCCAAATGTAGTTGTAAAACTGAAATATCAGCAAAGGTTTCACAACTTTAATTGGCATGACAAATAAAAAGCATATGCAAAAAGAGTTTTCATCATGCTGTTTTTGTTTTTTTTTTGCTTTCTTGTTTATTTGCACACAAAAAACTTTTGACTTCGAGTAAACCGAACAGATAAAAATCCAAAACCAAAAGTCGATTGCATAAATTGCGCCCAAGCAAACCAAATCCAAAGCACTCAAAGCGAAGCGAACTAAAAAGCGAGTGCCGCTCTTTGGGTTTTGTGTAATTCAATTTTGAATATTTTACCGGGGCAGCGTGAGAACTGCTGCCTGATATGGCAATCATTTATGGGCATATTTTAGGCCAATGGGAAAAAAAGGTGGGAAAATTGCAATCAAAATGAACGCAACGCAAAAGTAATTTTTGGACACTTTCGTCGCGCACTCAACACGATTGTCAGATCTTACATAAAAGACGCCACTCCACACAGTTCCTGGCCGAAAACATCGAAACACATAAAAGCACTTTCAATTGGCAATCACATGCGAATCTGCACGGCTTTATAACAGATATCCGGCACGCGATTCGTGTGCCGGACAATCGCATACTCTATATAAAAAAGGAGTTGATTGATTAGCCACGAAATTAACCGGCTACGTAACAAAGGTTTTTAGGGAAGAGCTCGCAATGCTGATTTATAGTTATTTGATTTCTTAATCATCTTATGAATTCTAATCAAATTGAAATTTCTCTATTTAAGACTCCCCAAAGTACTTCAAGCATTTTGTCTCCATTTATCAATCAATTTATTGATCACTTTATTTGCTTGCTACACTTTATTTTTTTTTTGGGAGGGTAACTATTAAGAGTACCTTCTCTTCGGTTGCGTTGTGAATTACTTTCATAATTTCTTTCTTTCCGCACTTTTGTAATAATTTTTTAATCAATTTCGTATCACATAATTAATGAAATGTGCTCGTTTACTTTGCGGAGCTCCACTTTGTTTGCTGGCCAGCATAAAATTGGCAATTTCATCAAAAACGGTTGAGGTAAATGCGACCATAAAAACAAATTGGGGTCAACTCAGTCTCTCGCTTTTTGAGGCTACCAGCCAACCATTCTATCGCTTTGATACGCGTATCTCTGGTATCAAAGTGATTCCAATAAAATGCGAAAAAAAAGAGCAAGAGAAAAGTGTAGCTCAGGCATTTCGCGTGATCATAATTAAACTTGATGGAATTTTTAACTGGAGCATAGCTTTTAATGAGCCTCAGTTCTGGGCCAGGCCCAAAGTACAAGCCAAGGCGGAGGGGTATGCGAATTTACATGTTCGCCTCGTCTCGTCTCAACTCGGCTCGTGCCAGTCAATGGCCAGACCAAAATGCAGACTATCAGTAGCGCTGTCTATCCGCCTTGCCTATCTGTCGCTTTATTGCTGGCCAAGTGTGACGCGAAAGTCACGGCGACAACCGCGAAAACTACGATGACAAAGTCTACAATTACAACCAACCTTTCTTTCAATTCGAATTTCGAAACAACAAAAAACAACAGCTAAAAAACTGTCGGCGAAAGGGGGAAATACTCGTACTTGGCACACACACAATTTGCCAAGTGAAAAGCTCGATTATAAGCATATCTATGCAAACATCTGTGCAGATATAAATATGCTAATTGCTTATTAACCATTTCACGAGTGATCTTCCAGCTGATTTTAAGTCACTCTTCAAATTTCATTTCGTTTTGCTGCATCATTTTTGGGCATCTTTTTTACGGCGGCTTTTAATTGAAAAGCTTTTGCTTTTCTATTCAAGTTTTTTGCGATTATCTTTTGAGCGATTAAATGTGATTTTAAATTTGTTGGGTAGGCTTTTGAATAGTGAAAAAATATATAGTATTTATACGATGCAGGTACGTTAAAAATACCTATAAATAAAATGTAATATCTAAGATAGTTCGTCTTCAGATACTAAAGCGTATAGCTAAATTTCTGCTTCTATTAGATTTAGTTTTAAATTCAAAATATTAGTTGATTGAAAGAAACTTGAAATGCCAATTTATTTCCTTTTAGATTAATATTTCATCCCTTATAGTCATGACGAAGTTTCTGCTGTCAGGACTTTGTCTAGATCATTTTAAAACAGTTTTCTTTTTAGTGATTCCTTTTTTAGTGATTCCCCCAACAAAGTGCGGTTTTAGGCTTGGCTTTGCCATAATAGATCAGTTTAATAATGTTTGCCATTTTTCTAGCCACCCGTTGGGTCGCTTTGTCTGAGTAGACAACTAATAATGTTTTTATGCGCTTTGTTTTTATTTTTGCATAATTACAATTAAATTCATTTCCCCACCTACTTTTCCTCATAGCAGTACTCACAATTTCTTTAATGTATTTGTTTGCTTTTGTTGTTGTTGCTTTTTTTTTGCATTTCTCTTTACATAAGCTTTGAAGTTTTTAGTGTGTGCGTTTTGTTGTTGTTGTGGTGCTTTATGTTTTTTTTTTTCTTGTGCTTTGCCTTTTTGGCGTCGCTGCCGTCGCCGTCGTCGTCGGCGTCGACGTCGTCGACTTTGGCGTCGCGCCTGTGGCTTGGAAGTTAGTCGCGCGTCGCGCTTTCAAACCAACAGACGTGCGCGGGGCTGTCATTGTTGTTATTGTTGTGAATGGGCGAGTGAATGAGTTGGTGTTAGGAGAAGTGCTTTTGTTTTTGTATTTGTCTGTTGCGTGCGTATAACAGACGGCGACAGTTTGAGAGCCATTGAGCCTCGAGTGTGGAGATTGCGCCTGCGCCAAATAGAAACAACAAGAACAATAACAAACATGGGCCTCAACGAGTTCGTCTCTCTGTTCTACGGGTCGGCACAGAATTTGCACGACAGCAGCAAATTGGCGTCGACGTCGACGTATTCATTGCCAACGGTCGCGGATGTTAAAGAGTTTCGACAAATGCTAAAAAATCACAAAAATGCCCAGGCTAAAAAGTACAATTACAAGGATTATCCGAACGATTTGAAATATGCCAAAAATGTGAGTGCAACGCAGCCAACGGTGGCAGCTGCGAAAAAGTTGCTCAACAACAGCAGCAACGGCGGCGGCGGCGGCGGCCACAACAACAATAACAACAATAATGGCAAATCGCTTAAAGTGCCGCCAGCCACAAGGATACCAACAAAATCAGCATCCATTGCTGCGTCGTGCAGCATCAGCAGTGGCAGCGAAATGGACTTGCAACGCGGCAAACAGAAGTCTGCTACATCGTCGGCGAGCTCCTTTCTGTGGAACTCCTTTCGGTTGCCACGCAGGCAAAAGGCAACGCCAGCGACAAAAGCAACCACAACACCAACACCAACAACAACAAAAACAACAGATAAAAAACGCTCTGCCGGTGAGTGCCAAGTACCGAATACCGAATGCCAAATACTAAATACCAAATGGCAAAAGACAAGCGAGAAAAATCAATTGCCAAAACTGAAGCCCAGAACAAAACATATGCCAAGTGAAATACCCTGTAGAGTGTGTGATGAGAAGTTTTGTTTCGGTCGATTGGTGATAAGTTTAGTCGTGTATGGTGGAATCTTCTCTACATACGTTCATCAAGTGCAGGGAGTCGCATAATTCTTTACTAAAGAAATATCTAACTGATTTCTGAGATATCTCAAAACCTAAACTGTTTATTAATAGACTATTGTATTCATTTCTTTCAAAGATCGTGCTATGATTTGTATTTTGAATTTAAGTGAAGCATTATTTAGCAGAAACATTTATCAGTAGTTCATCAAGATAATCTAATATTATTATAAAGCTTTTTGAGAAAATATTTATTGTTAGTGTGATTACAGAGCTGCCCTTTTTTTTACATGAGTTTCTAAGTTTCTTTTTGAGTTGAAGTAACGCAACAAAATTAATGCCTAATATACATAATATGCTTATTAAATCTGCATACAATTTACCAACTCAAACTTCAACTTACAGTTACTGAGATCAACCTGTAGATGCAGATGACTGCAAGTTTCGGTTGGTCTTCAGTCTAGATAGTGATCTTAAGACCCGTTTTATGCTTCGAGGGTATCAAAATCTGCCAGCTAATTGTTAATTGCCATTGAGACGCAGCCGGTGGAGTATCTGATGCTGTCTGGCAGTTTTTTGACCCATTTACATTTGAGAAACTCCACTTGAACAAAGCTGAGCAGAACAATGGAACAATTGGCAGCGCGACCAGCGGCCAGCGGCTATTTGGCTAACAAGCAACGAACAACAAACAACATGAAGTAACCCAATAAACCAACAACCAAAAAAAATGAGGAAGAAATAAGGCATAGACAATAACAATAAAAAAGTACAGCTACCAAATTCTAACTGCTTAGCGGTTATCTAATAACGCGGGAGACATTAAATTTGATGTCTTATGTAAGTTACATGCTCTGGGCGAGCATATTACACCCATTTCCTGTTCGTGTCGTTGACGTTGTTGCTGTTGTTGTTGTTGTGCCACCAGCACCACAAACGATCCGTCAAATTGTTCAAACAACGTTTCCACTCCACAATTAGAACTCAACTCAAGATCTATTCCCTGTGTGTTGTACTTCTGTTCACAATACCAAAAAAAAAAGAATCATAATTTTCTTGTCTTCACTTTGGTTTCCATTTTCGCTTTTTGACGCGTTGCGAATCCGATTGTTTGTGCTTTTTTAGAAATAGAAAACAGTGTAGAAAAAACACGAGTTATAAGTATATTTCATCTTAATTATCAAATTTTGTGACTTTTGTCCAGTCATTTGTGTGGAGCGTAAAGAAGATTGTCCAAAGTCACACAAAGTTGTTGATTTTAGACAAAAAAAAAAAAAGAAATCTTTATTTTAATTAGGAAAAAAACATAGAAGATAGGAAATCATGAAAACTTCTTTAAATCTCTGTTTCGTAATAGAATAGAATATTTTGTATGCTTCATTTACTTTGCATAGAAAGTGTTGTAGAACTCTAAATTTGCTTTTCTTACGCCCCTTTTTTTAAACTTCTCACGACTTTTTCATTTCAATGAGTATTTTGCTAATTGATTCTCAGCTCTCTTTGATTTTTCTGCAAGTTATTATGATTCATTCATTAGTTTTATCGCCTGGTTTATTATTGTCAACACCATCTTGGCATCGTCTTGATGTCTGCTCTGCGCATGTTCTGGCGATTGAAATGGAGGCGCAACAAGAGTCGTGTAGTGCTGAAGTGGCGCCCACACGTGGCGTCTGCCCCGTGGACCATTATTGATTTTTAACCGAAACTAGAAATTCCTGTCTGAACTTTGTACATTTGTTGAGGGAGTGTGGCACGAAGAAGAAGAATAAGCAGCAGTAGAATAAAAGAGGAATACCTACAAGTACCGACACCGAGTACATTTTGTGGTGTGTGACTAATGTGACTTGAGCCCACGACATCCCCGACGAAAATACACTGGATGATGATGACTCATCAGGCGACTACCCCAACGGCAACAACAACAAGAATAGTCAGAAGAAGAAGTAGAATATGCAGAAGAAGCAGCAGCATTAGCTGGTAGAATAACAAGCGGTACTTTCTCGCTCTCACTTTCTCTCTTTTGCTCTGCTGTCAGCATAAAAATTGCATAATGTGTACTCCATGTGTGTGTTTGTGTGTGTGCCTGCCTGCCTGCCTTTTTGACACACTGACACTTATTGCTCAGTGAGCACAGTGTTGACAGGCAGGCAGAGCAGAGCTGGGCAGAGAGCGCGCCAAGCAGTGCACATGCGCAGTATCAGTCGCTGTCAAACTGTTATACGCTAACTGCTTGTTTACAGTGCTCCACAAACTGCCTACAATTGACGAAGTCATTTACAGCGTATTCTGTTAGTCGTTTATGCCCATTTGATGGGGCAATTCGTAGAGCGTGTGCCGCAAGCTATGATTATGTCATCGTTAAGTGATCTTACGCATCTGCTTCTTCGTGCAATCTTAAGTGCAATTTGCTTTTAAAATTCCCCAAATCGATTAATTAATAATCCCAACTCAACGCACAACAAAAATTCAATATTCATAAAATAAAAAAACAACAACAGCAGGCGGCAAGGCGTAATTAAATCAGAGCTGCGTTAATTAACGGTACTGCTCCATGCTGGAATTAACAAACTGTGACCACATGCTGTGTGGCGCCTCCAGCTGATGCTGCCACAAGCTGCTCTCTGCAGCACTAATGGAGTCAAGTGCAAGCGACGTAACGGCCAATGGACACCGGCTAATGGCCAGTGCAGAGCAACTGCAGTCGTCTGTGCACCAAAGCGCAACAAATTGTTGCACTCAACTCTCTCGACTCTTCAATGTTGCAACGCGCTGCAGTAGCCACGGCCACAGCCAATTGATTGATAACCGCCTTTCAGTCTCGAGTAGTTTTGGCTGCCAGCCAAAGTGCCGCTTGCCGCTTGCCGGCTGTCGACTGTCGGTTGTCGGCTGTTTGCCTGCGTCTCCTTGTGAACACGGGGCGTATGCGCAATTTGCATGCTAAGGCGCAAGATAAGCAAATTTGTTTGCAACGCAGATGGCACATTTATTTATTTCATGGCCAGCCTTTGCTGCTGTCCATCTGTTGTGTTGTTGCTGTTTTTCCCTATTAGCTTGTGGCGTGTGCCATTTGCATTGAACTTGTTTATTTCTTTTGCCCCGTCATCGTTATTCTTTTACCATTTCGACTAGGCCATAATTAAGGTCATGTGCCTGTTTAACAATATATCTATCCTAGCAAACAAATAGTTTCTCGTTGTGTGGCTCTTGTAATGGGTTTTTTGCTTAGAAAGAAAACTTGTGAACCCAAAGTGAATGACAGCAGAAAATGTAGTGAAGAAAAAAGAGGCACTTAGTTAAAACTTTAGTTAAAAACTAACTTGAAGCGAACTTAAATCAACTCGTTTAATTAATTACACTTTTAGTGACACTTTTGCGACTGGTTTCTTCAAGTAATATTTTTAGAATAGTTGAATCGATGTACGATACTTGCTTGCTTTGATCGATATGTATAGTTGGCTCTGTTAACAGTATGGTCTGTTAACTCCTTGCTGTTAATCATCTGGTAATCGATTATGATCGATTGCTGCTGTAATACTATATAACTGGAATGCAGGTCATGTTATCATACTATAAATAGCCTGCTACTTCCTGTACAATTGCCAGACGTTGGCAGAGTCAGCTGGTGTCAATATCTGGTGGTCGAGCTATGTGTGCGTGTGTGTGCCAGCAAGCAGTGCCAAAAACATGTTTGTATGTTTGCAAAGTGCAGTCTAATGTGTTTGGCCACACACGGGACCAAGAAATTAAAAGCTGCGTATGTGCTGAAGGGACGTGTTCGATCAGACGAGCAATGTGTGTGTAGGTGTGTGTGTTTGTTTGCATGTACTTTTGGTGTAAAACTGGAAGGTGAGTTAGTGAATTAGAGCTTGCGTGAGAGAAGTATAAACAGCCTGCTTGCTCTTACAGAATTGCCAGGCGTTAACAGAGCAAGTTGCTGTTAATATCAAAGTGGACTTAGTGAGCATGATTAGGCGGCAATGCTTCACAAAGTTTGCGCAACCTGTAAAGCTATGCATGCGTGTGTATGTGTGAGTGTACTGAGATCGATACTGTTAAATAAAGTATGAAATTATTTGTATAGAGTACTTTGTTTTAATCTTACTCTGCTTTTTATTTACCTATTTGCAAATAATTTATCAACCAATTTGAATATTTATTATTTAATTATCACATGTATAATTAATAGTCTGTGCTTAGTTTTTTTACTTTCTTCAAATTTTTATTTTTATTTGTCGGATATGATAAATAAATTTTCGCATAATGAGCTGGAATTTATAAAGCGCGAAAATAAGTTCGCTTTCTGTTGCCAAGGCTAGCGCATAAATTGGTTCATTTCCTGTTGGGTTTCCCTACATTCGCTCGCTCGGTGGGTGTTATTACCATTTGGGGAAACTGCTGAGTTGGGGGTCTGTTATTTTTATGAGCCATTTGTATTTTGGCCACTCTTTTGTTTGGTCGTGTTTGCAGTTGTAGTCGTAGTTGTAGTGTGTTTAATATAGTTTTATTCCCTGAGCTGTGGCCAACTCTCTGTTGACGCGTTGACCAAATTGATGTGTTGCCAAAGCCATTAAGCCAAGTCGGCTGTGTATTGACTTACGCACCATTTGGCCCACAATTCGCTCTGGGTCTTTTGCGTTTTCCCTTTGCCGCCTCTTGCTTTGTTTCTTTCTTTATTTCTTTTGCGCTGCGACTCGTCGCAATTAACACTTGTTGACAAGTTCAGTAGGCCAAGTCAGTGTGTATTGTTGTTGTTGTTGTTGTTTTTGCTGTTGTTGCTCAAGCATTGCGTGGCAGAGGCAATTTAAACTTAACACTTGACGCCCACGCGCTGTGCCCCCATTTGGGGCAGCTGCTATGATTTGAGGCGATTAAAATTTGATTTATGTCGACTCATTAATTAGACGACGCCACGTCGCCTCAGGCTACAGTTTTTTGCCAAACATTTACTGCCCAAGGGGTTGCACAGCCACTGGACGGCACAGTGGTCAAGTGAAAGTATTTTGACTGAGGATGTTTGTATTAAATAATTCATTGTTATAATGATACCTATCTTCCATTAAATAATTTGTTACGTGTGCAAATTATTTTTCATCAGCAAAGTTTGTTTTACATTTCTTTTTCGCCCACTGTAAGCAGTGAAATTAATTAATGTGACGACTGCTTTGCCTTCGCCTGCCAAAGCTATTAAGTGACCCATTGAACGACCTCGGCAGACACTCTCAACTGCATTTGTCACCATCCCTCCACTCTCACTCTCTCTCTTTCTCGCTGTCTCTATCCCTTGCGCTCTCTAAAAGCTCCGTGCACTGACGTCATAGGCCGAGCATTGTCTCTCCGTTAATTAGGCGCATTCTTTTTTGAATGCCCGGCACGAGTGCGAAGCGAAGCCAACGAATGAATATACAAATAAATACATACGTGTATGTGAAATGAAAACTCAACGATCTTGCATATTCACCACACACTCGAGCACTCGGCGGCGATGGCGATCGGCAAACTACGCACAGTGCGGTGTGGTGAGTTGAGCGGCGCAATTAGCGAACGGCAACTGCCCAAGCGAAATGTCCAATGCGCGCCGCTCGCGACTCTTTTTGTTGTTTTTGAATTGAATTCATTAACAGTTTATGTTTAGAACATAGAACGTGCTGTGTTGTTTGTTGTACGGCGCGCTTAATTCTGCAATTTACAATTATCAACGATCAGCGACACAACGAAATGCAGGTCGCGCAACGTGTGCAATGAAATGGAAGCAGTGCTATTAAAGATGCGCTTACACTAGCATATGAAAGCAGTGCAAGTTATAGTTGAAGTGCAAGCAGTGTGCGCGTGGGTGTCATTGAAGTGCAAGCAGTTGACTTAGAACACTGCACTTTATTGTTATTTTTGCTATTGAAGAATGTGCGAAATGGCAGACAAGCTCGATAGCTGCGAATATGAAAATACAGAAGATGAGGGAATTGGCGGTAAGTGGTGTTTGTGAAATTTGGCAACTATGCCGCCAACGAACGACATTGGCCAAGAATATCGACGCAATTTCCTCGCACGAAAGTCAACAGAAATCGCAAAAATATTGTGCAAAATAAATACGACGACAAAAACAGCATTAAAACTGAATGGCAACGTTTTGTGTAGGAAAGCATACAAGTACAAATACGAATACGAGTATTATGAGGTCTGACCTAGAGCTGACTGACCACAGAGTAAACAAACGAATATGCTCTGTACATACACATATATTTACATAAATATGCATATGTGTGCTTAGAATGTCTGTGTATTTTTCAGTTAACATCCATTTTGCATTAGCATTAATCGAATTGTGCTTGACTACAGTGTATTTGATGTATTATTATTATTATTTTCATAGAGTATTTCAGGCTCTACTATTGCGTAGAAAGTGACTTTCCCCGTCTCACTTTTCGCTCTCCTCAGCATTTCCTCTTATTCATCACTTTTGGGAGCTGCCACAGCCACAAGTTCGCATACAATATAAATATGAAATACATATATTTGTATTATATTGTTATATTATTCCCGCATATGTGTGCCACATGATTGCTAACGAGTGTGTGAATTCATATGTAGAAATTATGAGTGCACTCGTAAAAAGCATTCGATCGTCGTCGCTGTGACACATGTAATGTCGTTGGCTTCTGATTAATTAGCTAATTTGGTTTTGTATAAAGTGTTTGTGTTTGGTTTCAATTTGTTTCGACTGGTTTATTGTGCCAAATAAGCAAGGAATCGACTTGGAGACTCTTGTGGTGCACAACTTGTCTATAAATAAGCATTAGAACTGCTGCCAAAAACCAAAAAAATGCTACTATACTCTATTTTGTGCTTGTCGTCTAAATAGATTAAAAACAAAACCGAACAACAAAAAATATAAATAAAAATACGACGGCGTCGTGTGGACTTTTGTTGTGGTTGGGGGTACGACCTTGAATTGCGTCCAGACCGTTAAATGTAATGCAACAACTAAAAGACTTTAAGCTACCCTGTAGTTTGGGGCTTTATGTGTTGTGCAAACTTGCTGAAACTTTGAGAATACATAGACACAAGATTTAATTGAGTGTGGATGCCATGAGAGCTGTGTTTATTGTCGAAAATAAAATAAATACTAGAATTCATCGATAGTACATTTAATACAGGCTAATATGCTCGCATCTGTTTGCTAGACGTCCAAATCGCCAGATGTCGTTGTCTTTCATCGATGGCTCACTCGCTGACTTGTCGGGGCCTCCATCAGTCATTATAAGGTTGCCAACAAAGCAGCTCCTATGCTCATCTTTCTGATTGACATTCAGCAGACGTCGTTCTTCATTCACTATAAAGCACTGCGAGGCTCGGTTTCTTCTGACAAGTTCTTCCGCTCTGCGGTTGCCTTTATTAGTTTCTTTTATTCGCCGATTCGCACGTTGTTTACAACTGTAAATTGTTTATAATGCCAGTCTTCGATCTCGTCTACGCACAATTTATTGAATAAGCAAATAAGTTTACATTTTTATGTCAATTTCAATTTGCAGGGATTTTTTTTATGTGTGTGGTAAATATCTTTGTTTGCCTGGAACAAATAATATTGTATGTTTTTTTCACTTCAGCTGTTGCCAATACACAGTCGAAAGTTTATGTTGACTTTGAGGGTTAACTGCTGTTATTAAATAGTTTAATGATAACATTCACAAATGATTAATTGTGACTGTCAATACAAGGGAACTGTTTGTTTACTTGGGTCGCACAGGTTGAAAGAACTTTATCAAACTTACAGTGAATTTTATAAAGAAATCGTATCGAATTCCACATAGATAATGTATTTATTAGAGTAAGAAATTTTACCAACATGTAGTGTATTATTTTCGTACAAAAATATGCTAGAAAAGCAATCCTAAGTGCTGCTTGAATGTCGTGGAATTTTAGATAAACCACAGAGCTGAGCGCATACAAGCATCATTTATTATATATATTTTTGAGTGCTTTTGCACATTTCACAGCGAAAATTAGTGAATAAATTCCACTTGAAAAGTCGTCTCATAGACGCCCACAAAGAGCGAGCGCTTAAATGGGCGACGCTTTAACTATTTCAACCGTTCATCTGTCCATCTGTCTGTGTTTCTGCCTTTCTGTCAGTCTGTCTGTCGCACTAAACACTTTTGCAGTTAAACAGCAATTAAAGCAGAAAGACTGCAAATAAACAAGTGACTGCTGGACAGTTCAACAAACCCGCTTCCCTCTTTTTCGAGCGGCAAATAACGCACTAACTCCCCGCTCCCTCTGCCTCCCTTGACGCCCCCATTTGAGCTGTCGCAGAAACTAAACAGAAACCCGAAAAGACTCAAGTGAGATTTTTATGCCGTTGTGGAAAACGCAGCTAATTGAAATGCCAGTTGCCGTTTCGCAGTTTTCGATTTGTTGTTTGTTAATGCTATTTTCATTATTGTTGTTTTAGCTTTTAATTACGGGCATTTTGCCGCTGGACATGTTTTTTGTTTCGCTGCACTTTTTATTTTTTTGTGGGTCGCCATGGGCCAAGACAGGTTGCATTTTGTCCAAAACAGGCAACAACTGGTGGCTGTGTGTGGCATGCAATTGTGTGTGTGAGTGAGTGAATGCATCGCGAAGTCAGTCACTTAGGCAGTTGCCTAATGCCAAATAAGATATTTCGGAATTTCAATTATTTTCGTCGTGTGTATGTTTGTGTCTGTGTGTGTGTGTGTGTTGGTGTGTGTGTGTGTGTGTGGTCAGTGCAACACACGTTCTTGCATGCTGACAGCGCTTTGACTTTGACCGAGCAAATGCAGCCCACTGTGCAGTCGCACAGTGTGACTGACTGACAGACTGACAGCAGGCGTTGACACATGTTGATTTCCAGCTGAAAACCGAAAAGCGAAAACGAAAACCCCCGAAAAAAAACCGTCATTATCAGTTTGGCTGACCAAATAAAGACCAGCATGTGAATGTGAATGGAATAGTGTGCGAATATGAATGGAAATACAAATATGAATGCGAAGCAATGTTAGTTGGTTTGAAATGCAATATAAAAGACAGACTTTTGCCTAAAAGCTAAGAGAGCTGTCAGATAATTTGAAGTCATTGCTAGCTTTAAATCCTTTTTGTTGAGTGTCAACTTGTCTTAGAATGAAAGCTTGAAGGCGCTTGTGAAAGCTGTGATATAGGCAAGCTAATAAATATCTGCAGTCTCATCATTTTACTAGAAATTAGAACATTTTGTAAGTAGTTCCTATTCTATTTATTTAAATTTATCAATAATGCAGACATAACTCAGGGTGATTCTGAAGTATAGCGCTTATTGTTGAATTTATGAGAGTTTTCTATATTGTAAAATGAAGTGCTTTTACTGTAGACCATTCAAAACAAACCTGCAATTTGAATTTTATCGTGGGAAATTCCCTTCGAACAGCCTGCAACACTTTTCGCACTTTTCACACACCGAAATATTCGTGAATGAAACAAACACCCGCCGCCTAGGTTTTTCCGCTTGTCGTAAAACAGCCAAGTGAGAGATGTGAAAGGTAACAAAAAGTCGGCGAAAGAATGACAAACTAGTGCCCACATTCAAGCGAATAACTACTGAGGTGGTCGGTTTGCCAGTCATAAAATGCACAATTGCCGACGCTCGCAGCGTGAACGCAACTCTGCTGCTGCCCCATGGCGCGAAATGCTGTCAGCAAAAGAACTTGTCCAGCAGATCGAAGCGGAGAGATGCGTGAGAACGCAACTCGACGATGCTCCAGTGAGACAGTGAGACAGTGAGACAGAGAGACATTGAGACAGTCTTGGCCTTGGCATCGCTTGGCCATTAATGTCGTGTAACTAATGCCGTTTAATTGCCTAATTGCCAGCGACATTGACATTGCAGTGTCTCTGAAATCGACGTGTGCCAGGCACTCGCTGTCTCCTCTCTTTCTCTGTTCAGGTCGTGTGGCATTGGAAGTTCCATTCTAGGCTCACGCGTCTCCTCAGGTGTTGTCGTTTCTTAATTGCTAATGGTTATTTTTACGCATTAGTTAAGCTGCAAAATATGATTATTGACTTGAGAGTGGGGAAATTCCCTTCGATTTCGGATTTGAAATTCCACATCCTATTAAAATTGTTGCGCTGTTTGCTTAGGCTCTGCACAAAACTGTCGTGCAGTCCTAGTGAAGGTTTTTCCTTTGACTTTGTGGGGAAATTTATTGTATTTATTTCAGCTGCATTTAACAATCGGTATGTCAACTGTTTATAGTTAATGATTTGCTGGATTAACATTACATAAAAAAACATAATCGTGTAGTTTTAATCTCCATTTTCATGCAGTGCACAGCCAATTTAAGTTATTGATTTAATGACTACATTTATTTATGGCCAAGTCCACAACAGCAAGTTTAGCTCAATAGGGAAATGCACTTTTAAAGCAATATAAAAAGAGATTGCTGTAGAAATTTGGTATTAACAAATTACCCAAAGTATTAATATAAAGTTGAATATATTTTTCAATATGTGAATAATGTTTAACCGCAATGTTGTTCAAATTACATTACATAATGCGACATTAAATATAATTTATGAGGCAAAATCATTAACATTTCAACGGCTCAATTCAGTTTGAGATTGAAAATTAATTTATGAAATACAGAAATCATTTGAAGCCAATCAACTGTGAATAAACCGTGACTAGGAAATTGATTAGTGTCGAGAAAGAAATGCCACAAGAAAGTGCAACAAGTGAAGTGCATGTAGTGCAAGTACAGGTGCAACTACATGTGCAACAAATACAAAAAAAAAATAAAAAAAACTGAACTCGAAGCACCTTTTGTGCACGTCGAGCAGCGAACTCTTTGGCTATTTGTCAGCCTCTCGTTTGGCTACTAGCTCCCCTTGACTTGTTGTTGGCCACGCATCCTCTAATTGACAACACAGCTCCCTCTGGGGTGTAATTGATGAGGCTCTAGGCCTCTGACCTGCCTCTGTCGCTGTGGGCGTGTGGCGCAATCTACACCTAAGTGTAGTGTGAGTAATTTATGAAGACATTGTTGTCTGCTTTAAATACTCGCATTTGCTTTCCCTTTTTTTGCCGCTGCTGCTGCTGCTGTTGTTTGTTGCTCATCTGCAGCAATTACTCATCTTTCAATCGCTCAATCTTGGAGACGGCAAATGACAACTGAGCTTAGCTCAGCTCAACTGAGTCATCATTAGTTGGTTCAGTCACAACTTTCGCTGACTCTTGTATAATATTTCTCAAAATTATGATTTGAATAACAAGCAAAGATAATATCTTAATCACAATCTTCCCTCTCTCTCTCTCTGTCTCTCTTTGTAGAATCACTGCGGTCGGGCGTGGACCAAACGGAGCTGCAGGACCTCAATGAGTTGGGCTTAATCCTGACAACGGCACGCGACTCGAAGCGCGCCTCCATCAGCAATGAGTCGGCCTGCATCTGTGGCGCCGCAGACAGTGGCAGCTGCAGTTGTGCCGCCGAGAAGGCGCCCAAGTTGCTGCGCACACAGGAGTCGAGTTCCGCCTTGGACGCTCAGCAACACAGCGAACAGACAACAGCAACAGAGGCCCAGCTGAAGGAACTAACAGCTAACATACCCACAACAAATGAGGTGGGTTTAAAGTGCCTATAAATTTAATGTGAATTACTTAGTCTTTTTTTCTTGGCTTTTTCGACAGGACACTTCACTGCCCAGCCAGGCGGAGAAGAATCCCCTGCTCAAGTGCTACATGGAGAACGGCTACTTGAACTACGAACGCCTAGCCAAGTGTCTGGAGGGCAGAAAACAGCAGCAGGAGCAGCAGCAATGCCAACTGATGGGACTCGCCATTGTTGTGCAGTGCATGTCGAAGCAGGTGAGTTCTGGTCTCTCAATTGAATGGGCAGCGGCACAAGAGGTACGAAGGGTTTCAGCTCGACGAGGATTTGGCAAAAACAGGCGCCAGGCAAAAGTCCTTGCCTGGCAAACCAGCATTTTGTTCCGAACTTTTGTTCGCTTTGATGCGCTCGCTCGCTCGACTGATTTTCCCTTTGTTTTCTAGAGCAAAAAGAGTGCGGCGAACGAGCGAGCGGAGGTTTGCCGTGTGCTCTAATAAAAGGCCAAAATCCAGGCCAGCGAATGGGCCAGAAATTTGCTTTAAGCTGCGCTTAAATTTCAGCTAATTTCGTTTAATTGTTACAGTTTCGGCTAAGCCTCTGAAGCCCCGCAACTGAAACCATATCCGGGCTCGAGTTGCAGCCTTAAAGCCTGGGCCACTTTTTCGCTCTCTTTGTTTGCACTAATTAATACTCTAGTTTCGGCCTGGCCAACTACATCCGCTACACACACACACACAACTGCAAACAGCTGCTTGAATTCCCACATCTGCTTCAGTCGCTTGACCCTTTTTGTTTTGTTGAGAAATGCTGAAAGGGTGCGATCTGCTCTGCATTCAATTAATTGTTATCATTATTCTCGAAAGGATTTTCAATGTTAGAGAGTGCACTATATTTTTCTCATATATGTGCGAGATTTAACAGTTTCTGCTGGTCGGGCTTAACAGCTCTCTATAAAAGCGGTTAGTAGCCGAGGTGCGAATATAAAGAAATATTAAAATTTGTAAAGCAGAAATACCTGCCAGATTGTTCTACATACTTGATCCCTTTCGCAGTCTAATTATTCTCGAGATGGGCTTGAAAGTGAGTAACAAAAGTGCAGGGTTTTATAAGGCATCTTGAGCATATCAGTGGAAATTCCTTTAGAGCTGATTAAGAAAGTTGTCTACATTTTTCTTTTCGTTGTAAGGGCTATTCAAATACTTTTATTCGAGTTCAGGAAGGTTTCCTATCTATTCATATTATTTTAGTGTTTCTTTCTCTCAGTATATTGAAGGTTTTCTAAGTTTAGAAATCATTACAATATCTCATTACTCATTTCAATTACATTTTTCCACATTTCTTTCATTCAATTGAAAAGTCATTTATCTTGTGGCTCAGCGTTACAAAACTACCTGTTGCAGTCTGTTGCTGTGTCTGTTGGGGTGGTCGATAATTGGCATTTGCTTGGCTTGTTAGCCAGCCATTAAATTGCAATAATAAGATCGTAAAAATGCGCGACAACAACATTATTTTGACATTTGCATCTCGATGTGATGAGATGTGTCGTTAGGAGAGCGAGTTCCTTTCTTCCTTTTCACTCGTAAATCGATTTATGATGTTGCTCGCCTGGTGACTCTTAAACCGCAAATGTTTTCGCAGGCAGGTAGCGAACAGGTGAGCTGAGGGGAGAATGCACTTAATATTAAATGCAAAATAATATAAAATGAATTATTAATATTCCCTGCATGTAGTTTATATGCGAGAAGTTGGGCTTAATATTCTATTGAATTGTTTCACACAATTGCACAATTTTAGTTGCTCATTTATTTCGCATTTCATTTGGGATAATAGAAAAATGGAAGTAGCCTCAAAGCAACCTTTTTTTGTGTCGTGTCATAATCCCATTCATTGCACAATATTTCGAGTGCTTTGAATGAATGCTTTGCCGCAATGTTTGTGTAACTTGTTGCATGCGGTTTGTTGTGCATTTTCAATGGAATTTTCACATTTGTATAAATCGCTGGAGAATTTCAATATTGCTTATAGTTTTTCCCACTAAAAGCCTAAACGTGTGCTCAGAGAGCAGGGAATTGTTGTTTGCTTTGTTGTTGTTGCTGCTGTTGTTTGTGCTGTGCTGTCAAACATAAATATTTATTTAAATATGATCCAGCTAGAGATTTCACAGGACAGTGTGAAAACCTAGAATACAGCACACAAGCAAGGCCATTAAGGACACGTTCTCTGTTTCTCTGCATCGCTCAGCGCGTGTTTCAATGTTTATGGCAGTGGAAAATGAAGTGAAGGACATGGAGAATGCTGACGATACTTTCAATGCCAGCAAATTTTAATGATACTCCAGTTACTCTCGATACTCTGCATCTAGACTGCAGACAGTAGACTCCTAGAGTAGTCAAAGGATTAAGGACAAACGAGTGACACTTTAATTGTAGCTTCTACACACACACACACAGGTAGTCAAGGATACGCCGACAAGGAGACAGTCTAGAGTCGTAGTCTGAGACGGAGACTGAGACAGACACGTAATTACAATCAAAGTATTGCGACAACAGACAACGATAGACATCTGTAATTTCGAACCATGTCAGACAGTCTAATATGAGGTGGGCTTAAAGGTCGCGGGGCGGGAGTCGGTGATTAAGCATTGGCATGTTTAGTGATGGACAAAGCAAACCCCAAAAGAGACAATTGCGGAATTGGGTTGAAAACTGGAGAATCTTTAGTTTTTAATCTTGGTTGTTCATATAACTCCACGGTAACTTAATATTAAAGACTTGTAGATCAGAACGCACTAAATGAGCAAGAAAGTAGAAATTAATTAAAAAAAAGTGAAAGAAGTGCACATTAAATATTTGATAAACTTAAATTAACAAGCCATTAGTGAAACATGTTAACCATATTTGGCACTCTCAAAACGAAAAAAGTTTTCAAATATTACCGATTAGTTCCATGCAATAATTCGACTCCCGTATATCCTTTGTTACACTTGAAGTAGTTGCTAATGGCCAAGTCTAAAGACTGCCATGAATTTCGCTTTTATTGCCAGTCAATCGTGAAAATTGCAATTGGTTGTAGCTAATCAAATTTGCGTCAAGTACTCGAAACTAAGTGTATCACCATCACTCGGCACTCAAGCTGACGCCAGCGAAGAGGAGTGTGCTTCCCTCTATTCCTATGCCTTTTCCTTTTGGGAGGAAGACACTTCGAGACGCACTTTGTGCGACATTGGCACACCCGAAATGTCTCAGCGAAGGAGAGCAAATTGAAGTGCATTCCGACGCCCCACAAAAGGGATGCGAAATGTTGGCCAAAAGGGTTGTGTGCGTGCCGCAGCTGAACTGTGACCAATTTTGCAATTTTACAGTCACCGAAAACGGCATGAGGTGTGTGGCCGAAATCGTTGGAAAGATTAAGCCACAGACTTGGCTGCAGATCGATGGCAACTTCTTCTCTCTGGGGGCGTTGACGAGTAGCCAAATACGCCCTTCGGTCCACCGAGGGCCACACCCATTTTGCCTTTTGGTTTTTTGTGCAAAGGGAAATGGAAATGGCAACGAAGATCCTTTTTACCTAAATCCTAAATCTGCTGTAAATATTTTGAGCCATCTGTGCAACACGGCATTTTCTACCTGTTGCCCTATAAAAGGAGCTGTCGATCCTGTCGCTGGTCATCAGTCGACTCGCAGTATTCGTCGTGTTCAACACGCAACGTGCAACGCTCGCATCAAGAAATATACAAAATGTTTAAGAACTTTGTGTTTACCAACGAGAATTTGTCCGCTGAAACCATGGACTTTGATTTGATCAGCTGGACGATGGACAGCGCAACAGAGAGCAGCAACAACTATATGGATAGTCTGACTAATGATTCTCAGGTAAAAGGCAGAACCAAATGAGAGATAGGAAAAATGATTGGCTTAGGGAATATACAGAGTGAATATAGCAACTAGCATTGTGGGTGCTTCAAATTTCGCATTTCCATCTAAGTAATTAATTGTTAACTGAAGTGAAGCTGCTGCACTATATTTCATTTTCATTTTCTTAATAAAACGAAAATAGCAGTGGTTAATCATAATAACAGGAAAACATAATTTCATTATGTCTAGATGTTTAAAACTTTGTAACTCCTGACAAAATACTCTTTTTTATTAGGAGTTCGCAATATATGTTTGTCAAAATTCATTAGAATAACACTTACGATCACTTAGTTAGTGTTCATTAAAAAATACTTAAAAAGCAAAGAACCTACCAGGAACACTTTTATTCCCACGCTCTGCCTACGCTACGCGAGAAACGCAAATGAAAATAGAAATCGCTGTCAAGGCTAACAGCGTTGGGAATTTTCCCATCGTAAAACCATTTGTGCGAGAGCCATTCAGAAGTGGCCAGGTAGCTGAAGTGCAACCGTTCTAAACTCCTTGTCTGTTGTTCTTTTGGCCTTGCAGATGGACAAGTTGAGCTGTCAGGAGAAGAAGTCACAGACAACGCTGGCCGAGACAATTGCCAGGCTGCAGCAGACGCAGCGCAGTTGCGAAGAGTTGCGACAGCAGTTGCAGGACAAGGACATGGAATGGACACAGCATCAGCAGGAGCTGGAGCATCTGCAACGCAGCAAGCTACAAGAAGGTAAGACAAAAGCTGCCCTAAATCTCTACAGCAATCGTCAACTAACGCGTTGCTCTTTCTGTCTTCTTCTGTGCAGCACAAGACAAAGTGCAGGAGGTGCAGCTGCTGGCCAAGGAGCGTTTCCTTGAGCTCGAGTCACAGGTGCTGGCCAAGGACGAGGAGAAGAAGCAGGCGCTGCAGTCCTATCACCAGGAGATGGCCCATCAGCTGCGCCACAAGCAGGACCAGCTGAACGCCGCCGAGCAGCAGGTGCTGCAGCTGCAAACGCGTTTGCGCGATCACGAATCGCAGGAGCAGCTGCTGCGCGAGAAGCTCACCCGCAAGGAGAACACCCATGTGCGTTCCATGTCGGCGGCCACACAACGCGAGGAGGAGGCCCTGGAGCGTGTCAAGGAGCTGAGCAAGGAGCTGCAGTCGTTGCGCGCCAGCACAGAGCTGAAGGAGCGCGATCTACGCGATCGCCTGGCGCTGTCCCAGGACGAGGTGAGCGTGCTGCGCACATCCTCGCAGCGACGCAGTCCCAGCAGCGGCAGCAGCCAGAGCAACAGCAACAGCCTCAACGACAGCAGCGGCGAACTGTGCCGGCTGACCAACGAGGCCGAGAGTTTGCGCTGTGTGCTGGAGCTGAAGCAGGCCGAGATCTCGGCGCTGTCCAAGCAGAATGCCGAGCTGCAGCGGGAGAACGAAGAGCAGCGCAGTCTGAGCAATCGTGTCACGCTGCTCGAGGCACAGAACGAGATGCTGCGCACAGAGCTCGAGAGCAAGAACGAGAAGGAAAAGTAAGTACAAAACGAATGTGGCTGTGGTTGGTGTGTGTCCTGGCTAAGCACTGGTCGAAATACCAGCTGTGGTTTATGTCCTGACTAAATGTTGATTGTATCACAACTAATTTCCTGTTCTCTCTCTCTCTCTCTCTCGCTGTCTTGCAGAGATATCCAGCGCCAGATGGAGGAGATGCAGAAGGCCTTCAACCACGAGAGCATCAAGCGCAAGCGTCTCACCTGCGACAAGGAGGAGCTGCAGTACCACCTCAAGCAACGCTCCGAGCAACTGTTTCTGGTGCAAGCCCAGCTGCACGAGCTGTCCAACTGCTCGCAGGACAGCTCCATCAACAATCACTCGTACAGTCGCAGCAACTCGATGCGTGCCGACTACCACAGCACAACCAGCAGCACATCGCCGCCAGCCTCGCCAGTCATCAAGGGCGTCATCGAACGCAACGACTCCGTTAGCTGGGTGCTCGAAATGGACGACGAGACGCCGCAGGTGGCCGCCTCGAAGCTGGTGCGACGCGCCGGCTCGCTGCGCAGCACCTGCGAACGCAGTCCCACCCAACGCAGACAGCCGCAGTTCTCGCAGAGCGCCACCAGCAACGGTCACGGTCACGGCCACAGCAATGGCCACGGACATGGCCCGTCGGGTCCCAATCCCTTGTCGCAGAGCATGTCGGCCACGGCGTTGATGCGCGGCCAGACCAGTGAGCCCGAGTCGCCGCGTCCGCTGTGCCGCGCTCGCTCACAGTCCGTGTGCAACAACAAGGCTGCAGCAGCGACGTCGTTTGAGGCGCGTTCGCAGCGCCAACAGCAGCGGCCGCGTCAGAGCTGCGATGTGAACGAGGCGCCGCTGTCCGACTGGCAGGTGGATGAGCTGCGCGCCAGCTCGCCGCAGCCGTTGCCGCCACCAGTTTTGGGCGAACTGCGACCGCGCAGTAGCTCCGCGATGAAGCTCATGGCCTGCGATGCATATCCCAAGGCGCTGAACAAGAAATTCCAGGAGATACAGGAATCTGCCGGCGAGGCAATGGTGTCCGGTGCCAATTCGGAGGATGAGAGCTGCTCGGCCTCGTCGGAGGATATGCGCAGCTCGTCGGCATCCAGCACTGCATCGGCGGCTGGCTGTTCGCTGTCGAAACGCCAGAAGCAGCCGTCACGCATGTCCATTGAGGAGGCGCTGCTGCTCGATCAGGTGAACAGCCTGAACGGCACACCGATGGAGGTGAGCTGGTCGGAGGACGCTGCCGACGCGGATGCGGCCAACAATGGACACAGCAGCACCGCATGACAGCCGCCATCGCTGGATGTGGGCTACGAGGAACGTGCCGTCATCGAACAGATAGCAGAGGCAGCCGAAGAGGCTTATGAGATGGCCACAGATGCCCAGCAGGAAGAGCTGATTGTGGGCGACGTTGACGACCAGGACGATGATGTTGATGATGATGAGGCAGGGGAGGAGGAGGTGGAGGATGTTGATTTCGATGTCGAAGTGGATGTCGACGTGGATGATGATGATGATGATGATGATAGCTTTTAAAGCAGGCGCGTGCATCTAGATTGTAGAACAATTCAACATGAGCATCATTAAGTAAAAGTAAAAGCATAGCTTGGCGCAAAAATAAAACAGAGAACAGAGAACAAAAACACAAACAGAAAACTAAGAAAACCGAAAAACTCTATAAACTGTAAGAGTCTTGAAGAGAGTATAAGAAGATGATAAATCATACATTGTAATTGAAAATTTCAAAATGAAAATGTTTTATGTAAATAAGTGCATTTAGAGTGCGATTTTGTGAAAGCGAAAGCGAGAGGCAACAATATTTGTTTATTAATCGGATAACATAATTTAATGAATTTAAGATTTAGGAGGATAGCTGAGGGATATATTATGCAAACACACACACACAAATACACACATGCATACATGCATACACAATAAGCGGATCCGTCACAGTCTAAAGAGTACTTTGGAACGAACAAGATTGAGAGAAAGAGAGTGCACACATTTTACGATTTACGATTACGAGACACGCGACTCAGTGAATAATCAAAATGAGTAGAAGAGTATAACAGTAGTAGGTAGAACACAGTAGCAGCCCAACTCTTCAGAAAAAAAAAACCGAAACAAAACAAAAACTCATAACTACGTTTCAAGGCAAATACGATAATACTACGAGTACATAAATAAATGTTATGGTTAGGCATTTAGCTCAAGCAGTATAAATATATACGAGTATATACACACAACTTATAATAACTATACAATACCAGATTTATATATATACAACATATTATTATTATTATTGTATTCTAACCACAAAAAACACGCAACTCGAAATAACGTCTATCGTATATCGTATATTATATAATATGTAATGTGTTATAACCCCCTCAACACACACCATCTCCTTCTCCTCTAAAGCTCAACGGATAGAACAGAACAGAGGAAAGAATATTCACTTGATGTCCTTAATTGTAATCCCCCGTAAACTCGAAAAATTGAAATTGTACAATTTACACAGATCTAGAAATGTACGGATTTAGCAAAATTTGCATCCGGACCCTTAAGCTTTAATTTTTTGTGCGTGTTTGTGAAATATTTGAGCATTATTTATTATTTAGTTTTTAGGATCAGCTGAAGGATCATTAATTCTAATACATAAATGCATATATACATATTGTTTATAGATTATTTGTACATTAGTTTTTAGCTTAGTATTTAGTTAAATTTACGTTTTTAATTTGTTATCAATGATTGTGTATCCGTATCCGTAACCGTATCCGTATCTATAACTATAACTGTAACTATAACTATAAATGTATCTAATTGCAAGTCTTATACGTATAAGCTAAAAGGATACGCAACAGTTTAACACGCAGCATTGTCATTAATTTTTAAGTAAGAAATACAATTACTATGTTATTTTTATGTGTGAGCCCAGCAGCAGCAAAAATAACATCAGCAACTCATCCTAAATTCTGTGTATACCTATGTTATGATGAATGAAAGAAAGCAGAAGAAAATAAAACAGAAGGGAATGCAAATAAGAGTAGAATATAACAGTATAATACAAATTGCTACGGAAATGAGAAACCTACAAATATTTTTTGCTAAATAATTTCAAAACCTAAAATAAAATAGTACTTGTTTCAACAAACAACCTGGAGTATCCTTTTTTTTCAGGTTTCAATAAAAATTTCATCCACAGATATTAGCGCATTTCAAAATGAATTTTAACATTTTGGAATTAAACAGAATTTTTACCGATAAAGTGCCTTGGATTTTGACCAAAAATCAGAAAATCCTTAATATCTCCGCTATTTACAGGACGATTCGGATGTCCTTTGGTCAGATAGTAGCCCAAGCCAAGACGCATCGTTTGACACAGGACTCGACAGGATACGCAAGGATTCAGCCGAGTTATACGCTATTTTTTATATGCAAAAAATCCTTATTATCTTTGGTGTTTAAAGGACTTTCGTCCTTTTTGTCATGCCATCTGACGCGTCTTAATGAGGACTTTCTTTGGTGAAAAATACATCAGGATAGTCCTTCAAATAAAGGAGCTACGGCCGATTTTGTGATTTTTGCCCAAATTTTGCGATCCTCACCCTTCAAATATTTGGGAAAATTTTATGCTGCGATTTTGAAATTTTTTGATGCCGATCGATTCTTTTGGTCCTGTAGGTTTTAGAAAAATAGATCCTTTCGTCCTTGGCAAGGACTCTTCACAGTTATGGGGGGAATTGAAAAAATTCTTTTAATATTTACAGCAGAAATCTGAAAAATGATCCTTTCTTAAAATATGACTATAGAGAAGTCCTTAAAGGACCTTGCAAGGACATTTAATAAAAAACATTTATTCATCTAGTAGTAGTTAAAACCTGCACAATTGAGTGTACAACACATTCACATAATACTTAAACTCGGACAGCCTTGAGCTCATTCGTCTTTAACCTGTCTTCGTACTCCTTAAGGAGCTTGAATTTCTGGATTTTGCCGGACGTTGTCTTAGGGAATGCATCAATAGGCACCACGTAGCGGGGCACCTTGAAGTGGGCCAGCTTGCCCTTGGAGTAGGCACGCACAGTCTCGCTGGTGAACGTATTGGGATCCACGTCGTCATGGAGCCGCACAAAGGCGCAAAGCTCCTCACCCAAACGCTCATCGGGAACGCCAATGACCTGCAGAGAAATTAAATTACTTTCAAATCAAATATATTGCAATAGACGACCACTCACGTGAGCTTCAACCACCTGGGGATGGCCGTTCAAAAAGTCTTCAATCTCTTTGGGGAAAACGTTCTCGCCACCTCGAATGATCATCTCCTTGAGGCGACCGACAATGCGACCATAGCCATTGGCGTCGATAACGAACTGATCGCCCGTGTGCAGCCAATTGTCGGCACTAAGAATCTCCTCCGTCTTGGCCGCATCATTGTGGTAGCCCAGCATGGTCAGATAGCCACGCACACACAGTTCACCCGGCTGTCCAAAGGGCACCATATTACCCTTCGAATCTATAACCTTGGCCTCGATGTGATCTGTGATGAAGCCAACGCTATTCAGAACAGTATCCTCTGGCTCGCCGGGCTTCGATTGGAAGATGACGGCCGTTGACTCTGTGAGTCCATAGACACTGTGCATCGTCTGCACGCCCAGCACCTCCTTGACATCGATAATGAGTTGTGGTGCTACAATGGCACCACCCGTGACAGCCTTCTTAATCTTTCCCAGTGGCATCTGAAGCGTACGCTGCGCCTGCACCAGATCCACGTACATTGTGGGGGTGCCATGTATCACAGTGCATTTCTCATCGACGATCGCCTTCAGCGAGTCCTTTGGACTGAAGCCGGGCGCTGGCAGCACCAAGGTTGCGCCCTTGGCCAGTGCTGCCATGATTGTGATGGCCACACCAAAAGCATGGAAAAGCGGCACCTGTACACAGATCCTTTCGGCATCGAGCTCATTGCGGGTACCTACATGGATGCCATTGTTGACGAGATTGTAGTGGGAGAGGAGCGCAGCCTTTGGATTGCCAGTGGTGCCTGAGGTGAACTGCACGTTGCACGGAGTCTCGGGGCAGATCTCCCGCTGCAGCTTGGCGATCTCCGACTGCTCTGCGGCATTGCTCAGATCGCGCAGCTCGTCAAAGCGGAAGGCACCCTTGAGACTCTCCTGGCTGTTGATGATGATCGTGCGCAGATGGGGAAACTCCTCGCTTTTGATCTTTCCTGGCTCCGAGTGAGCGACTTCGGGGCAAATATCGCGTAATATCTCATAGTATTTGGTGCTCTTGAATGCCTCGGGCGCCACAATCGCCTTGATGTCCACCTTCTTCAGGCAGTAGGCCACCTCGGGGCCCTGGAACGCCGGATTAATGCCCACCGAGGTGAGACCAGCGCGAGCCGCGCCCATGTAAGTGAGATACCAGTGCATATAGTTGGGTGCCCAAATGCCAATGGCATCGCCCTTCTGTAATCCCAGCTTGCGGAAACCAGCCGCCAAACGATCCACCTCCTGCAGCAGGCTGCGGAACGTGTATCGCTCTGCTTCGTGATACGAAACTATCGCCTCAGTGCTGCCAAACTTGCTGGCGGCCACTTCGATTTGTTGGCCCACATTGCGATAGACCAACGGTTCCTTGCCAACGTTGTGTATGTAGCTGCTTGTGGCAACGCTGCAATTAAAGGATGTGCAATATTATTAGCAAAAGATCGCAGTTGTTGAGAGATCTATAAATATTTAGAAAATGTTTCAAAGTCAAATTAAATTGCGCAATATGAATAAGCGTTTCATTTTTAATTTTAAAAAAATAACTATATATGTACATACATATGTACATCACATTGTATAAGTGAAACATAAATGTTGGAAAATAATTTATTTGTTGATTAAAATAATTATTTTAGAAATTTGTAGATATTATTATTATATATTTAAACATAATATTTTAAAATGTTTTCCTTTATGGTTTTATTATTCAGGTAACTTATTTTGCTTGTTTTACGCTTACACGTACACATATTTAGTTGATTCATAGCCCACAATCCACAGTCTATCTAAAGACACGCCTTAGCAGGGACAGTTTGAAATGCATTGTGGTTGCTGTCTAGGCTAAGCAGCGTTTACTACTGCACGCAATAGCTTTCAAAGCTTGTTCCAAAAATAACTTTCATGTCTGACTTTTAATTGCTCGCTCTCTGTTTGTGTTTGCTATGTAAATTGTTTTTGCGTTGTAAACACATGATGTTATGAATTGTAAGAGCTTTTTACTCGTTTAAATTGTAATAACGCTTAGTTATCATTTTAATTAAATTCATATGTAACATTTAATCAATTATTATTCAATAATCAGTCTTTAATATATACTGGTGTGCAAATTGCTTGCTAACTGAAATGACCGTAAAAACTTAGGTGAATTTGACGCTTTAAATATAGTAAGCTGTTGGTGGAAAATTTCGAAAGTCAACAGGTAAATGTTCTGCGTAGTTACGTCTAATCAGCTAACTTTCGGGTTTGGGGGTAAATTACTGTAAATGCGAAAGAAAGCGAAGGCGAAAAACGACTAGTCGATGCACTGATACTCTTACTTTACATATACCTATAATGTATGTAATTTTTTATAATTAGTAACAATATTCTATAATGTAGACGCTTCTCACTGCTTGGGTAATTCCACTAATATTCTGTAATGCAGACTTTACCCTTTCCTCTCATTCGGTAATTCTACTATGTCCAAATTAGAACTATAAAAATGTTACGCAACTATTGCGTCGCAGCTTTGCTGACGTGGAAGCAAAGTGACCATGATGCGCCAGTTTAATTCTCTATCATTGGTGTTTCAATCACTCTAAGCATGGAAAATAGTCAGAGCCATTCTAAGCAAATGCATCACTAGATCAATTAATTGCTGTACTTCACACAGCCACACACACATAGGCATAGACACACCTTGAACTTGAGCAAACCTCTTATCTGTCTTCATCATCTCCTCATTATTTTTTTTTCTTCTTTGACTTACCAACGCAATGCTTTTTGGGCAGCGTGCTGTTTAAGCAGATGCCGTGAGAGAATTTGCAGCTTCTTGTTCAACATGGTTAACACAGTTTATCGTAATTTATTGCAATTTATTAATGCACATTACTTTTTCGCACTTCAAATATTAATTACTAACTGTTAATATACGCAGCTTGTGATTGATTCACTAGTAAGTAACCAGAGCTAAAATTCACACGTCTACGATTCGCCGCATTCAAACGCGTACTGAGCAGGGTTCGTTCTAATCGCCGCCGACATCGCCTTGAGAATTGCTGAAAAGCAGCAAAAACGGCGAATTCGTTTGCTCTTATCTACATAAAAGCAAACGCGCACAAACACATCGGGATTTGCCGATCTTCGTCTAGATATTGGTCGCTGTTTTTATGCTTTTTGTTTTGTTCATTCTCATCGTTTCTTTTTTGTTTTGCTACTTTTAATACCTGACGGCACGTGTCGCTCACGCAATCTTGCTTATAGGTATATTTGTTTTTGCCATTTCGTTTCACTTCTCATTTTGTTTGTGTGTTTGCTGTGTTCGAGTGCTTTTATATTTAACCGGCATTTTGCACTTGTATGTTTTTATTTTGCGCGATTCCATCCCGCTATAGTCGATTGGTTTATGAGCTTTCAAAAGCTGCCTTTGTTAATGTTGTTGCTTCAAAATGTGCTTTTAGGCAAGATTTTTAATTTGTATTTAAACTGTATAGCTCGGTTGCATGTGTGTACGTGTTTGGCAATCATAAAGACCTTGGTTTGTGGATCTTTGTGTAATTAGCTTGCATTCAATTCGCAAAAAGTTTGCCGCAATTTGGATTGTGGTTATTAAAAAGAGAGAAAAATAGCGTATTAAATTACTAGTAAACGAGACTACCGAAGACAATATCGTTCACTGCTGTTGCCCTTAAGTTCACCCTAATTAAGGTAGTGACATAGATTTCGTGGCTACAATAAAAATACGACAGATGGCGCTGATTTATCATGATGTTGGTTGATTAAATTTGCAGCGCATAAATCATATTAGCTTATAGAAATTTTGCACATGCTTATTAGGTAACAACATATTCGCGGAGGAAATCTTATTATATTTGTGCATAAGCGCCGTGTCAGTGTATTTCGAATGTTCATATTTGTGTTTGTGTGTAGAAGTTTAAAATACATATTTATGCTGTGGTATAATACCACTGGTATTAGATCTAATGCTCCGCAGTTTAAAATGCTTGCCGAATATTGAACTGAAGCTTCGTCAAGCAAAGGCGATAAAGAAATGGCGATATCGCAACTCTTTTTTTTGTTGGAAATGCTAATCACAGTTTTATAGTATATGTATATATGTATTTATACTAGCTATTATCGCAGCACGCCGTCAAAGCCACTCAATTTGTTGTTACCTTTGTCTGTTTAGCGTCTAGAATTTAGCACAAGTTTTTTTGGTACAGCTGATATTAATAGATTTGCCAGACGGACAAACGAACGTACGACTAGAACTTCTTATCAATTTAAAGTCATTAGCAGTAATCAAATGAATTGTATTATATGTTGTACGCGTGTTCTCAATCTATCAAAAACGAACAGCTGGGGGACAATTGAAGAAGTGGAATAGATTCTCCGATCGTGTTGAAGGCACCTTGAGGTGCAATCAGACTCAATTTTGTATAGACGTTCTCTTGCCCAGCAGAATCTGCTTGAGGTTGGGAATCTTTTTATTGAAGTCACCAGAGCGATCGATCTCCATCTCATCGATCTCGTAGAGCACATGCGTATGTATATCCTTGGGGGCCACCCTGTGTATAAAGTCGGTGTCTGTCGCCCTGCCCTTCTCATAGCAGAAATCGGCAATTTCCGTGCACTTGCAATCGGGTGGATCGACAGCTACCTCATAGAGGAATGTCGCGAATAATTCGGAATTTCGCTGGTATTCATCTTTGGTGCAGCTCTCGTTGACCTGATGCGGCTGCATACGGATCGAACAGAAGGGCAAGCCGACCACCTGGATACCCTTCGAGCAATGCCGACGCAACTCATTGATGATGGGCATGCACGTGTTGACGGTATCCGGTATTGCGGCCGTCACATTGTACGTTCGCTTGTAGGCGCGAAACGCGGCCTGGTTAAAGGAGGCGCCGCGTGATTCCTTTGTGGGCTCCAGCTGATCGATGACACTCAAATACGCTCTGCTCTGGCACTTGAGACGCCTATACGCCAGATCCAGATGGTCCTTGACCAAATATTTCACATACTGCACACTCTGGTCAGGCACCAGTTTCACCGAGAATCTCGCCGAGGCACGCGCCGGCGAGTTAAAGTCGCGTAAACTCACCGATGAATTGTACTCGACTGTGTGCATCGTCAGGCTGGGCATGCACCAGCGATGCTTGAGGAACTCCGGATGTGATTCTTCGTGCAGCAAAGCCGTCGCACCCGTGCGCTGCTTGACCTCCCGTATGCCCACATCCACCATACAGAAGATGTGCCAATCGTGCTGCGTGACGGGCAACAGATGCCGATGCAAACCCCGCACCAATATGCCATGCTTGGTGTCCGTCAGTGTGTTCATCAGCACACACAGATCCGACATGGGATCACGACGCACGCCGCATGAACAATGTTGGGGCGGACAGTCATCGTTTTCCTTTTTAGCGCGCTTGGCACGCACCTCCAAATTGAAGTGCACGTAGCCGCTGTGGCAGGTGGTCAGCATGGGCACATGCTCGGCTATCCACAGGTTGGTCGCGCTTACCAACACATCGACGGGGTTGAAGAATTGTTTGCGCTCCACGAACAACTTACGCAGGTTACTCGGGCTCTCGTTGCTGTTGCTGCTGATGACGAACTTGATGTTGACGGGCAGATCACCGGTCTTCACAATCCACGCCTCGATGGCCTGGATCCAGCACATGAGCGGCCCCTTGGAGGTGGTCAGGCCGTGGCCATAGAGTTTATCGCCTTCCTCAGTGAGCGTGAAGGGCGGATACTTCCAGGGATCGTTCTTGAGCACGACGGGCACATCCACTTCGCCGTAGATGAGCATTACATTCTTGGTGGGCGTCGAGAAGTAATTGGCAAAGATCATGTAATGCGACGGCGTGTCTTCGTCCTTGGACTCCACATCCACGATCTCCACATCGAAGTGCAGCTCAGTCAGTCGCTGGGCCACGCGATCCATCGCCTGTTTGTTCTGCGCCTCGTATTCGCTGTCCTGCGCGATGCTCCTAATGGCCAATATGCTACTGAGTTCCAAGCGATGTCTACTCTGCATTTCATATATGTGGTCGATCACAGTGTTCAGTTGGACGAGGGTCACCGTAACACGTTGCGCGGGCGGATAATCGCGAATGCAGTAATCGCGCAGACAGTCGCATCGATCGGTGGCAACCTGATCAATGAAGATGCCACACGTGTTCTTTTCGCCCCAGCAAATCATTTTGGCGCCGTAAACTCGTTTTCAATTAAGAAGCAAATGATTTGAATTTAGACGTAGAAACTCCAAATCAAATAACCAAAAAATTATTTATCAATGACCAATCTAGCAGAGCATTCTCCAATATTTCGATTTTTTTTAATTAATTTCTATGTGACGCATTTAAAGTTGCGACTGTCTTTCTTAATGTCGGCATAATAACTTCATAAAGTGCGAAATGTTTTAAGCAGACATGAAGAAATGCAGCTGCTCTTTATACATACAATTTCTTTTCAAAATTTTCAATTAGCTTTTCCCAAATTAGATCATTTGCAGCATTTTGATGACTTCTGTAGATCTTCGGTTTAACAACTTTTCTAAAAGCTTGCCATCTTTCAATCATGTATTGGTTGCTTTTTACTATTCTTGCATCCATTGTATGCGTATTCAAATTGCCCATTGAGTGGCCGTGTTTTTCAGAATCGTTTTAATTTTCTTGCATATTCCAATCAGGATTACTTTTGCTTTGCTTCACGCCACGTCTGCATTTTCTATTAATAATAATATTTCCTTCTTGTTTCACATTAAGCGACTTCTCTACTTTCTTGGGCATTCTTATGCTCCTTCATTCATTTCTTCAAGCTACTAGCTACTCGTAGTCATATTAGTTTTATACTTCAGTCTTCCATATTGTCTAATGAATCTCTGTGTAAAGCTTCGGCTTTCTTAGCCTTCTTCCTCTTCAACAGCTTCTTGTACTTGAAGGGCATACAGAGATAGTCGGCAATGGTTTTCTTTTCCTTACGCGGTACATGATGTGACACCGACTTGCGACGCAGCATGTGTGATAAAAGTTTCTTCATCTTCGAATCTACCACCTCCTCTTCGCCCTTCGCGGAAGCCAGTCTCTCGGCCACGCCCCTCAATTGACAGTAATCGGGAATGTGACCGCACTTGCATCGCACATTCAGCGATGACAATTCAAAGAGCAGTGTGGCACACACTTTCGAGTGGCGCACGAACTGATCCTCGAGTATGGACTCGTTCTCATGCAGATGGCGATCTGAACGTTTTGCATACGGCACCAGCAAAATGGGTTTGTTCACCAGCTTGCGATAAACACTGGCAATGGGCAGGCAAACGGCAATGCCGGCGGTGGCAATTGGCTCCCGCATATAGACATCCGCGACAGCTTGAATCAGAGCATTGACGTGCTTCGAGTTGGTTGACCACGAGGTCGGTTCGCAGGCGTCTAGCAGCAGCACTTTCATATCGGTGCTCACCTCGAGGTCGGTACACATGCGACGCAAATGATCCTGCACAGCGTTGTGGATGGCAGGCAGCTCCTGATCGGGCACCAGTTTGAGGGAGAACTTGCCGGTGACGAGCATGGGCAATGAGCGACTGCACTCGGAAACGTTGTCACTGCCCTCGATGCCGTGCATGCAGAGCGTCGGTTTGCACCAGCGATTCTGCAGCAGATTCACCTTGTTGTCCTCGTGCCGCAGACGCCGAATCTCCAGACGATCCATATACTTGGGCACGCTGAAATCAGCCGTCTCGAGCAGCTGCCATTCGGTGACAGTCAGTCGTCTGACCATATGATCGATACGTGGTATTCTAATCTCCTGGTGACTGTTCACCATGCTGCTCATCAGATGGCACAGATCGGTCATCGGCTCAAATAACAGACCGCCAGCCAGGCCGGCCTCCACACTCTTGTTGGCGCCACGTACCTGAATGCCAAAGTGCGCCCAGCCCGTGAGACCGCAGGCGATGACGGGACGCTCCGCGTTCAGCCACGAGTTCGCATCGAAAATCATGTAGTCGACGTCAAGAAAGAAGTCCATGCGCGAATGCACGTAATCCTGGACGCCGTCGCTGCCCACCTCGTGCAGCATGTCAACAATGAACTTCACGTTGATGGGCAGATCCCGGTTGATCTTTATCCAACACTCGATGGCCTGGAGCCAGCCGATAAGCATGCCCTTGCCACTGGTGACGCCACGGCCATAAAAGAGGCCATCTCGCACATTTAGCTCGAATGGATCGCTGAACCAGCAGTCTCGCTCCGCGGGCACCACATCCACATGGGCATAGATCAGCACTGTGGTCTTTGTGGGCGACGAAAAGTAGTTGGCGAAGAGAACCTTTTGCACCGGCTCCTGCAAGCAACTGCCGGGCATATTATCGATGGCGATGAAATTGGTGCGGAACTTCAGAGCTGCCAGACGGTTGGCGACCCACTCGAGTGCATCGCAGCCTAGCTTCCGATACTTCATGTCCACGGAAATCGAGCGGATTCTGACCAGCTGATCCAGATCAGCTATACACTCATCTACCTGCTCCTCTATGCAGTTAATCACACTTTCCAGCTTGAATTCGAGATCTTCGCGTATCTGACGTTTACGCACCTTGTCCACGAATCGCATTTTGCAGTTGTGGCAAAAGCATTTCTGCACATGCTCGTTCTCGTATTCATCGTAACTTTTCATCGATATTGTGGATCGCATTGATCGTTTCGATTGCAAGCTGCCTGTTCGTATACTGTTCTGTCTGGACGCGCCAGCCCTCGAAATGGATGACGAACGCTTCGGCATTTTCCTATTTATCTACTTATTCGATTCGATTTTTTTGGGAAACAGTAAAATTTTGTCTGCTGTGATTAAAAACTATTGTTGTTTTTTTTTTATTTTATATTAAGTTAGGCAATTTTTGCTAAGAGTTACTCATTATATTTCATAATTAGCATGAGACCCTAAATTTCATTATCAATGACCATAAATATTGAATTACTTTTTACTTAACTGAATTGAATTTGCCTGAAGATTCCAATGTTTTCGAATATATGCATATATGACATCTTTGAAAAACAAATTATTTCGGAAGCCTTACATTATGGAATGTAGACGAATTGTTATATTTAAAGTAAATTAAGGGAATATACATTTAAAAAGGGGAGAAACAAATTATACAGTTACAGCAAGATATAAAAGAAGAAAATTTGCATGTCAGCATTTTTCCAGATTAAAAGTCGCCTCATAGGGAATCCCCAAGCTAAAACTCCTACAAGAACATCCAAGAGTATGCTGTATATTAATTATTGAAGTGAATTTCCAAGTGAATTCCCGAACTCAAACTCGTCGCTAATCTCGGCAACTTGACGAAACTGCAGAGCGCTCTTAGCGAATAATTTACGCGCCAAAAAAAACTGTGTCAGCCACGTTCCGAGGCGGAGAATCAACAATTGTAAACAAACGTGACTTCAACTCTAGCGCGGAGTCTTTTTTTGTTTTTGAGGTGCAGCCACTCTCAGCGCTCAGTGGCAGTTTCGTCATGTTGCCAAGGTGTTGTGCTCTGGCTGTGTGCCTCAGCGAGTGGCAAGTGGCAAGTGGCAAAAATATTTTGGCCAGGCAAATCAGAAACTTGCTGAAGCTCGTGGCAAACGGTTGTTGTTCCCTCAAACATTGGAAGTAGCATTGGCTCAGTGAATCAGAGAACCTGAGAAACCGTTTGGTAGAAAGAAAGGCACTTGCCGTTTAAGTGAGACGCACACGCAACCAAAACAATAAAAGAGGCTAAACATATAAAATTGTGTAGTAAAAGTGAAGAAAGCGGAGAAAAACAGCAACAGCAACAACAACAAACGAAACCAAACCAAAAACCGAGTGAAGCAAAAGGAATAATAATAGGAAGCGGATGTGTGTTGTTGTTGCATTTCTTGCTGTTCTTGTTGTGGCAGAGGAAACATACGAAAAGTGGGGTAAAAAGTAACCAACAAACGTTTGTTGTTTTCTGACTTCGATTGTAGTGTTTAAGTGAGTGTGTGTGTGTGTATGTGTGTTGCCAATGAAAATGCAAATTGTTGGTAACAAATATTGGTAAAATGCGGAGGCCAACAAATTATTGTGCAATGCGAGTGCAAAAGCAACAAAAATAACATATGCAAAATATATACAACAACGTTAAACCATGCAGCCAATCAATACGAAGCAAGACAACTCGTAAATCAAATACAAATAAATTATAAACAAATTCCATTTCGAGTACAAAATAAAAGTGCAGCAGTTGCAGTTGACTTGGGATTCATTTTGATTGTATAATGGGAATAAACATGGGAACTGGGAGGAAGCAGGATTAACTCAAGAAGACCACGACGACGACGGCAACGACGAGGAGCATAGAGCGCTAGCATGTCGCAGCCGAGAGGTGGACGCGGCGGTGGGCGTGGCGGTGGCGCTGGCGGCGCTGGCGTTGGCCGCAAAACGCCCTCATCATTGACGGGGCCACCCGACGACTCGGCCACGGGCAGCGAACGTGCAACGCCAGCGAGCAAAGCCGACTCGGATCCCAAGGATGATAGCTCCAGCAATGGCGACAAAAAGGATACCGATAGCTTCCCAGCACCCAAGCCACCGAGTGCTGGCGCCTCCATACGCGACACGGCCAACAAGGTGCTGGGACTGGCCATGAAGAGCGAGTGGACGCCCATCGAAGCGGAGCTGAAGAAACTCGAGAAATATGTGGCGAATGTCGGCGAGGATGGCAATCACATACCACTGGCCGGAGTCCACGATATGGTGAGTGGTCGATGGGTATTAGGTATAAAGTACAAGTACAAGTAGTACTCGGTCGAGTACACACGACTTTGTAAAATCAATTTTGGAGGCAAGTCCAAAGGCGAAAATGTAAGGCGACGTCGCCCTTATCAACGTCGCCTGGCGGCATTTTAGTTGTTGGTTGTTTACCAGCCAAAATAACGACACAGGATGAGACTAGTGAGTGTGTGTGTATGTGTGTGTGTGTGTTAGTGTGTGTTTGTATGTGTTATTTGATAGCACGGCCCAAATGTTTGGCTGCCAAGGCAATGGCAACAAAAAACGCGCCGTTCGTTCTCTCTGTCTGCGTCCTGCCACAAGTTGCGCTGACTACCCCGAATAAACTCATAAAGCATCGAAATTGAAGCGCTTCGATTTCAATTTACCATAAAAAATATCCAAACGCAAAGTCGTTGACATAAAATTAACGTTGCAAGCAGCTCCCCCTGCTATCACCCCACAATCTTTGCCCACTTTGAATACTTTGAATGCTTCTTCTCTATTCTCACTCTGTCTCTCTCCCGCTTTCCGCCCGTCCCTTTCGGCTGACAATAAAATGCAAGTAGGGGACAAAAAGATATACTATAGAAATGTAGGCAGGAAATCAAAGGAAAATGCCTAAAAGAAACGTAGACAAAGTGTAACGGAAAGGGTTCGCCTTATGAAATGCCATGCAAATTATTTCGCTGTGCGAAAGGCATCATTAACATAGAGCCTCTGCCAGTCTACAGGCTATTGATACCCTATGTCTCAATGGTACACGAAATGAGGTAGAATATACTACATTTATCATTTTAATGAATTTAATATTGCAACTGTAATTGAAACTGATTGAAAGGGCTTCTAGTTTTTGTTAGCTAGATCTCTTTAAAATTACTTGGGGATTAGCTAAACGTATTTTTTAAATCATCTACTATTATTATGATAAATAGTCTTGGATACTCAACTAATCCTTATTTAATTTGGAATATAGAGTGTTTGGTAGTCAACCAAATACAAATATGCAGTGCTCAGATTTAGTTCAGCTCCAAATTTGTTGTTTATTTGAGCTGTCAGACAGCTTATAGGTTTTGTTCTTGATTTAGTTTTAATTAAGAAAATTACGCAGAAGTAAACAGCAAATAAAATGAGGTGAAAATGTAAGCTTATCAATGATGAAGAGCTGGAAAACAACTGAGCTTGCGATTTGAGCATTTGTAAATGTATTATAATGATGATGACTTGCTATGTTTTTGGGCCAACTTACAAGTACTTTATATGTTTTGGGAAACTTGTTTAAATTGGGCGTTTGCTTAAGATCGAATAAACGGGGATGAATCATATTATTAGAAAATAAATTTCACTTGAAAGAAATCCGCAGATATTTAATTAATTTTTGTTGTATTTGGTCAAGTGTTATAGACTTCATTTTAAAATGTATTTGATATTTTTGTGTCATTGTTGTACAATTATTTAAACTACATTTATAATTAGCACTCGAAATTATTAACAATATTCTTATATTTTATTGCAGAACACCGGCATGACACCGTTGATGTATGCAACAAAGGACAATAAGACGGCGATAATGGATCGCATGATAGAGCTGGGTGCTGATGTTGGAGCACGGAATAATGTGAGTATCGAATGTTAAAGTATCGAGTTACAGAGCAATCAAGTGCTTAAAGCAACTGAACTCGTCTTAAATTACCAACTTATGAATACAAAGCAGCGCTCAGCTGAGTTGGGGAAAGTGGAGAGCGAACAGAGAGCCGGCAGGAACAAAAGAAGCCGCTGGAATTGTGTCAAATCGATAAAAACCGCATAATTAAATCTCACGCGGGGGCGTCGTTGCATGAAGGGACTGACGAAGGGGAAAAGAGGAAAAGGGCTATTGCGGTGCGGTCCACGCACTTTCCGCACATACACACTCTCCACACACACACGCATTGTGCGGGAAAATCGCCGGCGGGACTTTCCAACAGCCAACAATCAACATTTAAGGGCCGCTGTGGGTCAACTGAACAGAGCTTGGCCAACATTTTGGCCAGGTGCAGGGCAATTGTTACGAGTTGCGGCGACACGCGAAGCCGCAAAGGAATTTCCTAGCTGGTAAACTCCACAAGGGGATGGCCGCAGGAGAAAGATTGAGAGGTTGCTTGTTTGGCCATATCACATATATTCTTTGATTTTCTTACGCTATTTTTGCTGCCTACTTTCAGGCGCCAGCGTAAATTGCAAACTATTTTTAGAGGGAAGCGAAGACAAGGCTTTTATAATGATAAGATATTGAGGCTAATCTAGTGTTGTAAAGCGAAGGCGGCCCAACAGCTTGTGCCGAGTGATGAGGTGCCGAAAAGGGTTATCGAATGAAATAAATAATGTTGTACTATATAGAGCACAAGGTTACAAGAACTGAAAGCTTGGTAGCAGGCAACGCATCCCTGGCACCATAAAGTACATTTATATCTTATACTCAACAACAGTGTTCCCAATTTGTGGGCTTCTGTGTCTATATTTAAGAATAAATGAACGGCGAATAATATAAATAACAAATCGAAGAAAGGGTGAACTAAATTGTAGTTATGTAGCTATTTGCAAATATATTTATTTTACAAATACTCTAGTGTATTCTTTAAATAATTCTCTTGTGCTATGAGAGATTGGGACAAGGTCAAATTTGATAACTTAGGACTACTTCTAAGTAATTACCTATACTTGAGAATTACCAAGATTGTACTTCTTTGATTGCCCTTCACTTAATCTCACTTCAAATGCTGAAGTGAGCAATTGTAATGGAACATATGGCCAGCTAAGCGAACACACAGTAGGTTGTTAGCCAATTGGCAATTGCTTTTGGTAGCAGTTGGACATTGAGCATTATGTTCGCATGCCGCAATTACTTACAAGAATCAACGGCATTTCATTTCATTTTGGGCAACAAATACATAAGCATGTGTTGAGCTTGAAGCGATAAAAATCCTTGACCTAATTACAAAATAATTGTTGGCAAAACCAAGAGAAAAGCCAAAAACCAAAACCAGAAACGAACGAAGAAAAGTTGGCAAAGTCAGCGAATTTAATTACCAAAACAAACATAGAATTGGTGAATTCTATTTCAGACTCCCATAAAAAAAAATGCTGTTTGCTGCTCTGAGAAAGGCGAAAGGTTAATTTGAATACACTCAAACAATTGAATTACTTGACCGATGGACGAACTATGAATACAACCTAAATTATATCTGAAGTAAGGCTTGTTTTTTTATGTACAAGTCTCGAAACTAGTTTAACATCATTCCGGATGTAGTTTAAGCTATGTTTATTCGGCAAATTAACATTTAAATGGCATTGGTAGAAGTTAACAAAGAGGGGTTTTTTTAAGTTTAATATATCTCGGAATTATTTGTAAACTTACTTTAGTTTACTTCACATAACTGGCAGAATATATATTCAGTGTGCTATCTTAATTCCATTTGGCAATTGCAAAAAATGTCATAGGGTCAGTCACATAATTACTGAAAGAACCTTCAACTGCAAATCTTTGGCATTTGGCAGTTGTAATAACAAGAATTAAACCTATCGATCTGTCTATTTTTATGCACTCGTTCATTCATATTTCCTCAGCTATAAAAAAAACCGAGTGTGACTTCTGTTTGTACCGCAACTTATATAGATTATATCTTAATTTCTCCTACCAAATAAATGGAATTTATGACCAACTAAATAGCAGGCACGTTATTTGAGTTAGTAGTATACAATTATATGGAAAATAATGCAAGTGTACTAGTATAAAGCTGCGTCATGCTTTCATTTCAAAAGTGTTTATGATTTCATCAAATTTGTCACTTGGGCTTGACCACTCTAAAAGAATATTGTCATTGTATACTATAATTGCACTTTTAATTAGAGCTGTATTTTCAACTAATTAAATTAAAAAGTAAAGTAGGAAAACGAGCAGCTAGTGTTTTTTTTTATATTTTTTTCTGTGATAAATCGAGTTTTTCATTATATAATTTGCTAGATGAGTTTATCTTGAAATAATTCACAATTAGCACGACACTTGCAGCACTACAATGAAATGATGTAATGAGTGTGTGTAATTAGCTTTAGCGAGGAGTTATTGGAGGGCGAACTGGGCGTGGCCAGCACATGTCAGTTGAAAGTATCTCGGGAGGCGTCACCAACTTCATTTGTTGCAACTTAAAAGCCAATTAATCAAGCAGCTGACTTTCAAATACGAGTACGCCCAACTGCCACCACGACACTCTCTTGACGGCTTTTTGGCGCTGACCTTTGGGCCAAGACAAATGGCCGCAGAGAGGCGGAGAAGTGGTAACATTCTTATGGGCCCGAAAAAATTGCGTCATTAATATGCAATTTTAATTAAAACGGACTTGAAGCACTCGTTGTACTTGCTACTTGGACTTCATGGCACACGATGACAGCGTGAAATTCTTACATTAGCCATTAAGTTGGCCAAAACTCAGACTCAATTTGTCAAACGGTTGCGGTGCGGTGCGTGTTGCTGCCACGCTCTCACGCACAACATGTGGCAAGGGGGAAACTCGTAAACTCTCTTCTCGACTTTGGCGACAAATTCATTTATTTAATTAATCGCCAAGTGCTGACATCAGCTTTTTATTAAATTTTACAATTTGCTGCACTACTTACAAGTATCTCTTACATGTGTGCGCGGCCAAGTGTGTGTGCGATTGGGTCTGTGTGGGTCAAATGACTTCATCTTCAGTTTCAGTTTCAGAAATCGTAGCATACTTTGTTGCGCTCCACACACAACAAAAGCAAACAAACTGTAACTGGGTCGTCTTGGCCTATCACACATTGCTTGCCTCTCACTTTTCCCCTCTTTATCTTAGCCCACCCTTCACCCTGCAGCCCCTTGTTGCCCTGCAACTGAACGAGGGGCAGGCGCAAAAATGTGCTGGAAAATTTGCGCTTCCGTTTTTGTTTTGTTTCCGGTTTTTGCTTTCGTTGTGCCAAACCACACAACAACAAATTCACATACACACACACATGCACTTGCAATAACACACACACACTTATGTAGCTGAAAAGTATGCAAAACAGGCGCGTGAAATATTATCTGTCTAGCATTTAGTTTAGCACTCGTAGCACAATGTGTACGTCTACTTTTGGCAGCTACTGTTTGCCTTGCCATGCCTTCCTTTTACTTTGTTTTACGAGCGTTTCGAACCGCAACAACCTGACCTGGCCAAAACGTGGCAAACGTCTTTCACCTGGACACATGTCAAAGCCAAACGAAGTCAAGCCAGGTCTTGACTTAAGCTTTTTTCGCCAATTCAGACACCCTGCGTTGCGTTCTATGCAAATCAGCGCAACCTGCAGCCCAAAAATAGAAGAAGCACAGCAGGTTCAGAAATGAAAGAACTAGCCAAACACGCCATGAATTACGTATACCCTTGAGTCAAGCAGAAAGAACTCTAAGTATTTGAAGACAATGAATAGATTGAGTAGTTTAGTTAATGATAACTAGATCTGATCTCCACTTGACAGAGTTTAGCATGAAGCACTTTTTAGTTACTTGAACAGTTCTTAATGCCTCAAAAGAATGCAACATTAAAGTTGGCATTTATTTTTTTTCGTAAGAAATAATAATTTAAATTACCCTTTAAAGCAGTGTTCAATTAGGTTTAATCTTCGATTAAATTATTTTCAAATATTAATTAAAATAATTAGTGAATTGGTAAGTATTTTCTATAGTTTTAAGGAGCTTGAAGTTTCGATTTAAGGACTGCAATTAATCGAAGAGTAGAATATTAAAAACATGTGTTTTGTTTTGCTAATCAAGCAGAACATATTTGCAGATGATTTAACAGCAATCAATTTGCCTGAAAGGAATGCGCCTTAATACTGATTTTATTTTAGGTACAGTTACGCACCTCACACAGGTGATAAGGAACTCTACAAATGCCAGCTCAAATTTACATAAATTGGCAAAGTTATATAAGAGTTAGCGTCAAACATTGTGTAACGAACCCCATGACAATGCATTAATGCCCGCACACATGTATTCAGAATGAGGCATATAAAAAACCCAACTCACTTCCGTTTCAAGGGGGGCCCAAAAAAAGAACAGAAGCCAAGAAAACCAAATGACCACGGAGCAAGTTATAAATTAAGTAAATCCGCTGTGGACGCCGTTCGGCCCATGTGGCGTATGTGTAACATATTTATTGCGTTATGGCTTATTACATAAGGCGATAAATGGGAAACGAGAACTGCTCCAATGCCCCCGATTTAGCATACATACATACATAGCATGCCATATGTGAGCGGAGCAAGTGAGTCACTTGTCGCCAAAATGGTAATCGAAAATTGGGTACCGACGTTATCTTGGCGCAGGGTCAAGTGTGTGGCAAGAGCACTGATGCACTTCTTGCATGTGCGGCATGACTCCAGCTAACGACCATTAAGAAATGGCCAAAAGTGAAAGTCCACATGCAAAGATTTTATGTGGCGTGAACCAACAAGCCAAGTTAACGTAATCAGCCGCACCTCTTTCTCTCGACCTGGCCAAGTGCCAAGTGCAGCGCCACAGGGGAGCGAAAGGAGGTTCGGAAAGTATTGTGCGATGACTTTGACCCATTGAACAGCTACTGGACTGACTGACCTGTGCTGGTTTTCCCCCCTTTTAAATGATTTCCCCAAATTGATTTGAGGTCTCACCCACTAATATTCTCCTCTTCTCGTCTCAACTCTCTTTGCAGGATAATTACAATGTGCTGCATATTGCGGCAATGTATTCGCGTGAGGATGTCGTCAAATTGCTGCTAACAAAACGCGGCGTTGATCCCTTCTCCACCGGCGGCGTAAGTATAATTCAAATGTACATTAAGCTCTTCTTTAAGTTGACATTACTACTTATTATTTTACGGCACGGCAAATGTTAAAGTTTCTTAATTACTACAGAATATTTAGTTTCCAAAAGTACATATAGGGTAGAAATATATATCGGTGTAATTTCTTGGTTTGTGTGTCGATCTTCAAATTGAAATGAAGCATTTTTTGTGGCCTCAAAATCTCTTCAATAGCTTCAAATAAAAATTTCTTAAGCCCTTTAAATGATTCTTAAATTATTAGCTTGCGCCTCTTAACAAAGACATTCAAGTCAACGGATTTTAAAATCAATGCACAAGCCTTGAGTGCCGTCACTTGAGTTAATGGCTGAGCATTTTAAAGGCACTTTAAAGTCCATTAGACGCATATTTGTGTGCAAAGGTCAGCGCTAAAGATGTGCCGCATGTTGCATGTGACTTTGGCACGTTAGAGGCTAAGAGACCAATTAGTGGCGACAAGGTTAAGACTGAAGCTCAGCTAATGTCGGTCCCTCAAGGCCTCTAATTAAAAAAAAAGCATAAGGAAACCAATGCAAAGCAAACAGCGACTCTGCCCCAGGGGTCTTTGGCTGTCGCTCTAAGGTAAACAAACTGCGGTTACCAGGCACCCTCTAATTTCTATACCAAGTGAATGTGAAATGTGTGCAGAGCTTATTACATACAGGATGAACAAATGCATGGTCCCAAATTTGAAGAGATCTTAAAAAGCTATAAACAAAAAAAATCTTGCATCTTTTAGTGAAGTGGAGTTGAAAATGAATTATAGTACAAAAGAGTACAAATCCAAATACAATGAGATCACATACTTGACACAGAGATAATTGAGATGCCTGACACAAGGCATAAATTTGGCAAAAAACTGCAGTTGCGAAGAAAAGGGCTTGTCTTTTTAAATTAATTAAATTACGTAGAAATTTTCGCAGTTGTAGATTAAAATCATATTATATTGGTAAGGGGTTGAAATGAAGTCAGCAGAAAAAATTAATTAAACGAAACTTTCGAAATTTTACTAAATGAAGTCACTGACATTGACTTTGATCACTACAGGGTATTTGAGAGTCGATTATCTCATGGCGACTCACATTCCTTTTAGCATTTTAATTTTTTTTGCCGCAATGTGAATGACGGGGCGTGGCCAGCGCCTCATAGCCGAAATTACTGATGTTTATCAGCACCGGAGTGCTTAGAGAGAGAGATGGCCAATGAGTGCAAGCACGACAGCTACAGTAAACACACTCACATAAAGAGACACCCACACTCACACACCTATACACCTCTCTATATGTACATACATCTGAAACCAACACATGCAAAGGCAGATGTTAACTTTTGTTTTAGCAACAGCCAACTTTGAAGTGGGTTTGCTTCTGAGTCTCGTGTGCGTGGCAAACTCCCCACAACAACAACACCTAGGCGCAACACCTACCCTACCCACCCCCGCCCACAACTGTATAGGCCTGTCAGGTGCCAGAGCACAGGCACAGGAAGCGCTGTTGCTGTCAATCTGCGAAGCAAAAGCAAAAAAAAACAACATCTAAATGACACGAAATGTGCTTATAAACGAAAAAACCAAGCGTTCTTCTATTCAGTTGCAATTTGGATTTTGAAGTGAATAGTTTTTGGGTGTCAACTAAGCACACACACAGCTACACACAGCTACACACACAAACACACATTTTCACTGACACCCAACACACGCTCATAAAACTCGCATTAAAAGCGGCAAGTGCGTGCCAGCCACAGTGATCATCATAATTATTGTGACTCCACCTAGAAAAGTGATTCTATCAAAATAATTAAATTCATATCTCACGCTCTTCTTTCTTATTAAAACAAAAATGGCTCTATCTCATCCTCTCTTCTTATTTAGTATTAAAATAATGAAAGTTGTATCCCTCTCTCTCTCTTTTTTGATTAAAATAATTCATTTACATATCTCTCACTCTTTTGCCTTGTTTAAATACTGGAATTCATTTCTGTTTCTCGCTTCTTTGCAGTCGCGTTCACAAACTGCGGTTCATTTGGTGTCCAGTCGTCAAACGGGCACTGCAACAAATATCCTGCGAGCTCTCCTAGCGGCTGCTGGCAAGGATATACGCTTAAAGGCAGACGGCGTAAGTAGATCCACATATGCGAAACTATTCGAATACCAAAGTGAATCTGAGTGAATGTATAAGTATGTGTTGAAGGAGCTACAAGTGTTGCTCTAGCGAGTGCTGGTAAATGGCCAAGTTATGAGTTGCTGGCAGTCGACATTATGCTGAAGTACACTCAACGCTGGTGCCAGGCGGTGCCAAGGTAAACAAAAGTTAAATAAAAAAAAATAAACACACACAAGAAGAGCAACAACAAATCAAATAAGGAAGCAGCAGCAGCAGCAGCTAACAGCAATTGTGAAAAATCGATATGCAAAGCCCGAAAAAAGCAAATGCATTCGAAAATGTATAAAAATACAACTCGCTAAGTCGCAAAGTGGGAAAGTCGGAAAAGTCGACAAAGTTGGAAAAAGTCGGCAAAGCGAAAGAGCCAAAAATAATGTCAGAGCTGTTGTCTGATTAACTTGCATTGAAGCCCCCAAAAGGAATCAGACAAAATGCGGAACTATTTGTCGCATCACGTGCTCCTTGCTCCCTTCTCTTAGCTCCGTGTACGCTGATATTTCCACAACGCACGCGACCCCCGGCGAGTGCATAAATTTCACTTCCATCTCCCTCTGCACTCGTCTCTCTCTCTCCCTTTCCCACTGAGTACTGAGTGTGATTTCAGGGGGAAATGCTATAGCATTGGGGAGTCGATTGATTGTCTAGACAAAAAGACTTGGCGATATTCGGTAAACGGCAAACTTGATTTAAATCAATTAGATGGCAACTCACAAACACACACATACCGACAGTCACTCACACACGCAGACACATACACAAACATATACAACTAATGGCACTGTCAGACAAAATTAGCCGAATAAAGTATTTAGCTATCATCTTCTATTGGCATTTCAACTGCCGACTTACCCGTTTCCCCATTTCCCATTTCCCATTGCCATTTCCATATCCATTCCATTTCGATTTCGATACGGTGAAACAGCAATGACAATGGCACGCACTCTACGAACACTCTGTCTACTCGCTGGCAGAGGGCGCTCAACTCGTTGCCAACAACAAACACATAATATTCTCCAGCGAGCGGACGGATGGGGGCTACACGAAGAGAGCCTCCAAAAAAAGGGGGTCACAAGTTGCTCTACAACTTGATTTACTTGCCTGGTGAGCAAAGACAGCACAGGGCAGACAGGAGGGCGGAGGAGCCGTGGAGAGTAGGGGAGGAGGGTGCGCTTTTCATGCGCCTTTGCCAGTTCAAAGTTCGCGCGAAAAAGTTGCGAACTTGGCTAAAAATAGCAAACATGCAGCCCGTTAACACTTGAGGCATGAATTGGCTAATTGGTTATTTATGTTTTTGTGTGTGCGAGTGTGTCTCGCTGTGTGTGTGGATGTGTGAGTAATTATGCTAACTAAAGGCAATTAACATTATCGCTCTGTCTCTATCTTTCACTTATAGCGTGGCAAAATCCCATTGCTGCTGTCTGTCGAGTCGGGCAATCAGTCGATGTGCAGAGAGCTGCTGGCTGCACAAACGGCGGACCAACTAAAGGTAAGTCTCTCTTTAACCATTAAGTTCGCTTATAACTCACATATGAACAGTATTCAATCAGATATGAGGGTGACTCTTAGAGAGAGCGGTGATGGCGAGAACATTGTGGAAGAGGTAAAGACCATAAATCCAAAATCTCAAATCTTTACGCAAAACCAAACATCATTTGAACTGATGGATTACTCTACTTTTTCCTCACCTTCTCACCAAACTTATCTTAAGGCTATACTTCATTTTAAAAATAATCTCGCATTTTGCATAGATTGAATTCGACCGATTACAGTGCGCTCGCTGTCAATCAAAAATGTCAGCCACTATTCAAAGGCCACAAATCAAAATGCAAAATGCCATAAATCAAGAAATATTTATCAGAAATGCGGCTACGCTGCAAGTGTATGCAAATGTCACTGGCTGGCTTGTTGGCTGATACGCAGCCAACTTAATAAGTGAAGCGAGGCAACAGCGACGGCGTGAAAAGTGCAACAATGCAAATGCGCTGTGACTTTGGCAAAAGTTTTCGCAAGCAAACGAATGGGAAGGGTGAAAATAGCAAGTGGCAAGTGGGAATGCGATAGCTGGAGTCAAGAGCAGAGTGCGTGTTGATCAAATTAACCGAAAGGGGTTAAAGTTATAGTTAAAGTTAAAGTTCGAGTGACTTGACTTTGGCCAACAGCGCTTGGCACGCAATCGGCCCAAAACTGAGCCAGCCGGCTTACAAAGTGGGTCAAATGTATTTGCGAAAACGCAGTCACAAATTGAATAGGGACGGGGGCCAACTAGGAGAGCGTTGTGCCAAGACATGGGTTTAACCTTGCTGTGAACGTACAAAACGGGCAGTGACCAGCACAATCTGACATATCACATGTATTGAATGCAATGCGCAACTTATGCTCCACACCTTGTTCTAATTCTCGATGTTCGTGGCCAGGCAACGACGGCCAATGGAGACACGGCCTTGCATTTGGCCGCCAGACGGCGAGATGTGGACATGGTGCGCATACTCGTCGACTACGGCACCAACGTGGACACCCAGAACGGCGAGGGCCAGACGCCGTTGCACATTGCCGCCGCCGAGGGCGACGAGGCGCTGCTTAAGTATTTTTATGGTGTGCGTGCCTCGGCCTCCATAGCGGACAATCAAGGTAAGTCAGTCGACCCAATTACCGCATGGAGAATTGTAATCTAACATCAAATACTGCGTGCATAGATCGAACTCCAATGCATCTGGCTGCGGAGAATGGACATGCGCATGTAATTGAGATACTGGCGGACAAATTCAAGGCGAGCATCTTCGAGCGCACCAAGGATGGCAGCACACTGATGCACATTGCATCACTCAATGGCCATGCTGAGTGCGCCACGATGCTCTTCAAGAAGGGCGTCTACCTCCACATGCCCAACAAGGATGGCGCACGCAGCATACACACTGCCGCTGCCTACGGTCACACTGGCATCATCAACACGCTGCTGCAGAAGGGCGAGAAGGTGGACGTGACCACAAATGTAAGTAAACCTTTGTTTTTCACTTGTCACATATTGTAATTCGCACTCTTCTAGGATAACTACACGGCTCTGCACATTGCCGTGGAGTCCGCGAAGCCAGCTGTGGTGGAAACGCTGCTTGGATTTGGCGCCGATGTTCATGTGCGCGGTGGCAAATTACGCGAGACGCCGCTGCACATTGCTGCCCGCGTCAAGGATGGCGATCGTTGCGCTCTCATGCTGCTAAAGTCGGGCGCAAGTCCGAATCTCACTACGGACGACTGCTTGACGCCTGTGCATGTGGCGGCGCGTCACGGCAATCTTGCGACGATGATGCAGCTGCTCGAGGATGGCGGAGATCCGCTCTACAAGTCAAATGTGAGTGAAGACGTGTAATAGACGCGAGTGCTTTGTAATCCCAAACTGACATCGCTTCCCTCTTTCTTCGCAGACTGGCGAGACGCCGCTGCATATGGCGTGCAGATCGTGTCACCCGGAGATTGTGCGCCATCTGATCGAGACGGTGAAGGAGAAACACGGCCAGGAGAAGGCCACCACGTACATCAACTCTGTGAACGATGATGGTGCCACGGCGCTACATTACACTTGCCAAATTACCAAGGAGGAGGTGAAAATACCCGAATCCGATAAGCAAATCGTGCGCACGCTGCTCGAGAATGGCGCCGACGTCACGCTGCAGACGAAAAACGCCTTGGAAACGGCGTTTCACTATTGCGCCGTCGCGGGCAACAACGATGTGCTGATGGAGATGATCTCGCACATGAATCCCACGGACATACAGAAGGCAATGAATCGCCAGTCGTCGGTGGGCTGGACACCGCTGCTGATTGCCTGCCATCGCGGTCACATGGAGCTGGTCAACAATCTTTTAGCGAATCATGCGAGGGTCGATGTCTTCGACACCGAGGGAAGATCCGCCCTGCACTTGGCTGCGGAGCGCGGCTATTTGCATGTCTGTGATGCGCTGCTGACGAACAAGGCCTTCATCAATTCAAAGTCGCGTGTGGGACGCACCGCACTCCATTTGGCGGCCATGAACGGCTTCACGCATCTGGTGAAGTTCCTCATCAAGGATCACAATGCCGTCATCGATATCCTGACGCTGCGCAAACAGACGCCGCTGCATCTGGCGGCGGCCAGCGGACAGATGGAGGTGTGCCAGCTGCTGCTAGAGCTGGGCGCCAACATTGATGCGACCGATGATTTGGGCCAGAAGCCCATCCATGTCGCTGCCCAGAACAACTACTCTGAAGTGGCCAAACTGTTCCTGCAGCAGCATCCGTCACTGGTGAATGCCACCAGCAAAGATGGCAACACTTGTGCCCATATTGCTGCCATGCAGGGCTCCGTCAAGGTGATCGAGGAGCTCATGAAGTTCGATCGATCCGGCGTGATATCGGCTAGAAATAAGTTGACCGATGCCACGCCCCTACAACTAGCCGCCGAGGGCGGACACGCCGACGTCGTCAAGGCCCTGGTACGCGCCGGCGCCTCATGCACCGAGGAGAACAAGGCGGGCTTCACGGCCGTCCATTTGGCCGCCCAGAATGGACACGGTCAGGTGCTGGACGTGCTCAAGAGCACGAATTCGTTGCGCATCAACAGCAAGAAACTGGGTCTAACGCCGCTCCATGTGGCCGCCTACTATGGACAGGCGGACACTGTGCGAGAGCTGCTTACGAGTGTGCCGGCCACGGTGAAGTCAGAGACGCCCACGGGGCAGAGTCTGTTCGGTGAGCTGGGCACAGAGTCGGGCATGACGCCACTGCATTTGGCTGCCTTCTCGGGCAATGAGAATGTGGTGCGCTTGCTCCTCAATTCGGCGGGTGTGCAAGTCGATGCAGCGACCGTGGAGAACGTAAGCCAAGCAAGAAGTTTGACAACTTCATTTACAATTTGTTGACGTCACAAATCTTGTCCTACGTGTTGTCTTAGAATTCCATAGATATGTGTATAATGATTTTTAATTTTCTTCTTTTCTCTGTTTGTTTTAAAATACAATTATGTTTCTTATTCTTTGTGTCTTTGCTAGATTTTTGGTTAAATAATAAATCTGTATCGATCTTTAAGTATTCACCTTCTTTCTTTTACGCTCCAATTCTAATCAACATTCTCGTTGACAGGGTTACAATCCGCTCCATTTGGCTTGCTTCGGTGGACACATGTCAGTGGTTGGTTTGCTTCTGAGTCGGTCGGCGGAACTCCTGCAATCCACTGATCGCAATGGCCGCACCGGACTGCATATCGCAGCGATGCACGGTCATTTCCAGATGGTGGAGATACTGCTCGGCCAGGGCGCTGAGATAAATGCAACCGATCGCAACGGTTGGACGCCACTGCATTGTGCTGCCAAAGCCGGCCACTTGGAAGTGGTTAAGCTGCTCTGCGAGGCGGGCGCCTCACCCAAATCCGAGACGAACTACGGCTGTGCGGCAATTTGGTTTGCCGCCTCCGAGGGTCACAACGAGGTGCTGAGGTATTTGATGAACAAAGAGCATGACACGTACGGCTTGATGGAAGACAAGCGCTTCGTTTACAATCTGATGGTCGTCTCCAAGAATCACAATAACAAGCCGATACAGGAGTTTGTGCTGGTCTCGCCGGCGCCAGTCGATACAGCTGCCAAACTGTCCAACATTTACATAACTCTCTCGACGAAGGTGCGTTGAATACCTTCCACTGAACTTGCTCACTGTCTTGTTTATCTTTTTTCTGCTCGCCCACAGGAGAAGGAACGCGCCAAGGATTTGGTGGCAGCTGGCAAACAGTGCGAGGCGATGGCCACTGAGCTGCTGGCGCTGGCAGCTGGCTCCGATTCGGCGGGGAAGATTCTGCAGGCGACCGATAAGCGAAATGTGGAGTTTCTCGACGTGCTCATCGAGAACGAGCAGAAGGAAGTCATAGCACATACAGTAGTTCAACGATACTTGCAAGTCAGTTGATCAATCGGTTTGCGCTCCAAATCAATACTAAACTAATTGTTGTGAACTCGCTTTAGGAACTGTGGCACGGCTCACTAACGTGGGCCTCGTGGAAGATCATGTTGCTGCTGGTTGCGTTTATCGTTTGTCCGCCTGTATGGATTGGCTTCACCTTTCCGATGGGCCACAAGTTCAACAAGGTGCCCATCATCAAGTTCATGTCCTACCTCACCTCGCACATTTACCTCATGACCCATCTGAGCATCGTGGGCATTACGCCTATTTATCCGGTGCTGCGTCTCAGCCTGGTCCCCTACTGGTACGAAATAGGCTTGCTCATTTGGTTGAGCGGTCTACTTTTGTTCGAGTTGACGAATCCATCCGATAAATCGGGTCTGGGATCGATCAAGGTGCTCGTCCTGCTGCTGGGCATGGCCGGTGTCGGTGTCCATGTCGTCGCCTTTCTCTTCGTCTCCAAGGAATATTGGCCCACGCTCGTCTATTGTCGTAATCAATGCTTCGCACTTGCCTTTCTCCTGGCCTGTGTGCAGATCTTGGACTTTTTGTCGTTCCACCATCTGTTTGGACCGTGGGCAATCATCATTGGCGATCTGCTGAAGGATCTGGCACGGTTTCTTGCCGTCCTTGCCATCTTTGTGTTTGGTTTCTCTATGCACATAGTGGCGTTGAATCAATCGTTTGCCAACTTTACGCCCGAGGATCTGCGCAGCTTTGAGAAGAAGAATCGCAATCGTGGCTATTTCAGTGACGGTAAGTCCGAACGTTTGCTTTGCTTATACGATTAACTCTATTCAATTTCGTTGAAAATCTTTTTGGTTGACATTGTTTTCGATTTTGATTTCGATTACCGTTTTTGGTTCTTTCGGAATGTTTTCGCAACATCCTCGTTTTGAATTAATGTGTCTTGATAAGTATCTGTATTCTGCCTTGAATGAAACTACTCAATGTGCTCAATGTTCCACCTACCAAACTACAAGCACAACCACAATACAACAACAATTGCATGCTGTACAACTACAAACTATAAAATAATAAGAAAAACAAAAAACCAAAAACAAAATACTGAACCCAACCTCAAAACCCTCTTTGATGTCGTCATGTGCTATTGATCCAACCTATTGAACAATCCCCAAAGCTAAACCCAAAACTGAATCAGATCGAAAATACTAATACAATTCTCTCCCCTTTCCCCGCCCCCTCTTTAAAATGATGCTTCAGATGATATGCCCACCCCACGTCCCCCGCCCGTGGAGAGTTATGTTGATAGTCGCTTTAGCGAATTTCGACGCAAACACAAAGATGATCGTAAGTTTCGTAACGTTAACGTATACGTAACGCAACGTAACGCAACGCTTCCTTCCTTCGTTCAGCCTTTCTGCATGGGCTCTCTCACTCTCTATATATATGTACATATATAATCTATATAGTTATATCCAATCTGCAGGTCGGCTCCCTTTTTATTTATTTAAAGAGGACACCGGCCGAACTGTTCCTTGCCTTCAATGTTGTGTGTAACATGTTTTTATTGTCAATATCTTATTTTCCAGTTGTATGGAAAAAGCAAATGCAACAACAAATTCTACACATACTCGACTACAACTACTACTTAAAACTGCTACTCGTACTATAACAACAACAACCATTCGTACTAACAACAAAAATATCAAACGTTAGCCTTGTCCTTTAAGTTTATTTCATTTCGAGGCATGTTTTATCTTGGTCTTGGTCAGTGGATACGTTCTATGTTTTGTGCAATCTTGATGTTGTGGATCAATGTTAATCAATCTAGGTATCATAAGCTACATGATTCAGTTATATTATTTATATTTCTAATATCATTTATCTATTTTATTCTTTTTGATTAATATTTTAAAAACTTACTGCATGAATTTATAATATAATTATTCTGTATATTGTCTTATTTTAATATTTTAATAAAACTGTGCTATATTTTTGAAGAAGATATTTTAAAAAGAAGATAACCCCAGCTTCAGATTCCCTGAATCTTTAGTTCATTTGTTATTTTTGTCTTTGAACTACCAGATAAATAAAATTAAAAGTACATATCAAATATGAATATTATGAAACAAAGTTAGATATGATTTCAGTTTTTGTCTAAGAAAAACATTTAAAATTATATATAAATCATTGATAATCAAATAAAGTTTCACATTATATTTTACTCTAGGCAAATGCGCGAATAATAAAATTAAATAATTATTAGATTACTTTAAAAAAAATATCAAAAATAAGTTTTCTCATTAATATTATTTATGATAAGAGAATTTCTTGTAAACACTTATAATTTACTTAATTTTCAAATGTTAAAAATTTTTCTTTTCATCATTCGCAAAGAAAATTGATCAAATTAATTCAAATTACATAATTCAATTCAATTCAGTTCAATGCATGTTGATGTTCTGCAAGTCGCAAGCAAATTCCCAAAATTATCACTTCAATTATATCAAAATGGGTATATATGCAATCAGTATATACATCTGTATACTCGTACAATCAAGAAGTCATGCTCGCCTGGCTGCCAGGCGCATGAAGCTTAAAGCTTGTGCCGACGCTTGCCGCCCTTCCACCCAAGAATATAACAAAAATGCTGCACAGAACGGCGAAACGAATCATATGATGAGAAACTCGCCATTAAAAGATCGAATCGATAATTCAATATGTGTGTTTTGGCCGATGTAAAACCTGTACAATGACTATATATATTTATATTACTATATTGGAATGTGATCAAATTGCCTGAAGTGTTGCTCTCGTTGCTGTTGCTGTTGCTGTTACTGTTTGCTGTGGCAGCTGCTGTTGCTTTTGACGTATCGTACACTCCTCTCCCATTTCGCACACACGCCTGTGCCATACTATATCAATTTAATAACCTAACAATATCAATATCCAATCGCAAATATTCAATATTCCAAGCAAGCAAAGCAAATTAATCTCCCTCACAACGTTAGTCTTGATGTGCGTGTTGTTTCGTGTTTGCTTTTGATATCTATATCGAATAATCAATCGAATGAAATATGATGATGATCAAATGAATCGCCAAAAATCTTTGTGAACAAAATGTCGCTGCTGTTAGGACCCATGACACCATTTCTGGCTTTCGAGCGTCTGTTCTTCGCCGTTTTCGGACAAACGACCACCGTGGACATCAATCCCATGCGACATCTGCGTCCCGAGTGGACCGAGGTCCTGTTCAAATTTGTCTTTGGCATCTATTTGTTAGTGTCTGTGGTTGTGCTCATTAACCTGCTAATTGCCATGATGTCGGATACTTATCAACGCATTCAGGTTTGTATTGACAATCTTCACTAATTACACGCTCTCCTCCCCCCTCTCTCTCTCTCTCTCTCTCTCTCTTTCTCTCCCTCTCTCTCTTTTTATACCATACTATATATATATATATAAATACTGTAATATTATTTTCTGTTCAACTTGTACTCTTTTGGTTTGAATTGAAACGCTTTTGATAACAACCCCGTTGACCGTTTTGACAAAATTGAAACGCAATTGGCCCACGTTTTTGGTTTTATTCTACGGTTGGTCGATTACGCCAAATCAACGGTCAACATTGATTGGACGAATTCGCCAACCGCATGTCAATTGGGCGTGCGTTATCTTTTTATTTTTCCAATCTGCTGTTCATCGTGTGTGTGCTGTGTTCGTATAATCATTCGCTTTGGGGGTTGATATCTGGACTCGTATTTTGTATATATTCGGTCTATTGGGTGCCATGAAAATGAAACGACAAATCAAAAAACAAAAAAAAAACCTACAAATCAAATACCGGTAAAAACAAATACGAAAACGGGAAAACGACACAGTGCGCATGCATCCAATAAACTCGTTCGAGTTACTCTTCTTCGCCGTGTTTGGCCAGACGACGACGGAGCAAACTCAAGTTGACAAAATCAAAAATTTAGCCGTGCCCACTCAACCTTATTGGGTCGAGTATCTGTTCAAAATTGTGTTTGGCATTTACATGTTGGTATCGGTGGTTGTACTCATTAACCTGCTGATTGCTATGATGTCAGACACCTATCAAAGAATTCAGGTAGTATTGCTAATGGCGCTTCTAATCAAATTCAATTTTATTCAACTCCTTCAATGCTCGTAACCAAGTATATAACTTATTATATAATTCTACAAATACAACATTAATTTTTATAAATATAATACCTTAACTCTTAAATAAGTTATGTCTAATTTATAATTAATCTTTTTAATAATTAATCCACAAGTCTTTTTCCAGATAAACTCCCAATTGTTTAGTATTTAAGTTATAGACAATTTGTTCAGGAAACGTGATAGCAGATGAGATAACGAGAAGCACAGATCAAAAGTTACATACAAAAATAATTATATTGAGCAGACTAGTTCAAACAAATTCAAACATCAGTCATAATATCAGAAGCAATGTGAAAAATTGATTAAAAATTACAACGGAAACCAGTTAGACATTTTAGAATTGAATTTTGTTGACACACATAACGATCTCTACAGATATCAGTCCTCAAGATCACACATACACTTACACCCTTAACATTATATTATCGTTTTAGCCAAAGTGTATACTGAATGGCACATTTTGTAGATCCATCAACTGCCCAGACTTGCAGCTTCCAGGTTTTTTCAAGAAAACACAACAAAACTAAAACAAAAACTAAATAAAAATAATCAAAATTGTAGCTGCATCTGTGAGATACAATTTCGCCGATAAAAAGGCAAAATGTGTCTTGCAGATTGAATCACTTGCTTCTAGATTGTGAGATACAATTAGTGTGTGCTCTAGCTTTAGATCATATATAATTATCTATTATTAGCGAAAAGTGCGTAGCTTTTGTGCCCAGTGTTGCGAAATTTAATCAAATACTGCTAGCGAACTGCCCAGTGTTGGCAAATGCATGCTTTATAAATTACTGCTGCATGTTTCTGTGTCTATGTTTAAGTCTCTTACTCGTCCTATCTCGTATCTCTGAAATATACCAGTAAATGTGTATGGTTTTGTCAAGCAATTTCTCCAGAGAATTACAGAGAATGCATCTCTCTTGAGGCTAGAAATTGTTAAGCAAAACAAACACGTTCATTTGTGTATTTCCCTTATTGAAAATTCTTTGTTGCAGCGTGCTTAAGTTAACATTAAAATTAAAATGTAAATTGTAACTGCTTAATGAAAAAACCAAACAAAACCAAAAAAAAAAATCATGAAACTCATTTGTGTAATTGTTGTTCTTGTTCTATCCTATTCATGTCTCATCCATTCTCATCAATCTATACGCAAAAACTATCAATCAAAACAATTGCAATGCAATGCAAAACCTATGAAATACTAGGCGCAATCCGACATCGAATGGAAATTTGGCTTATCCAAGCTTATACGCAATATGCATCGCACCACAACTGCGCCATCGCCGCTTAATTTAGTTACCACCTGGTTTATGTGGATCGTCGAGAAGGTCAAGGTAACCCAAATCATAAGAAACCTAGCTCTATTATTATGGAATCAGAACTCTAGTAGTTGCTGACCTTTTCCGCAAACCATTTAAAGCAATTTGGCAACAACCGCAAATGGAAAATAAAATGACAAAAAATTAACACCATTTTGATTTACAACGTCCTGTCCAACGAATGCTTTAAGTGTGTTGCTGTTGATTTGCACTCAGCACTATGTATTGAACAAGTATACGCACTGAGTCACACACTTTTCAATTTAATCTCTTCCGTTGATGCTTTCAATGTTTAATCGCTCGTATTTCGTATTGTGTCTCTTGTCTGTCTAAATATATATGTATGTGCCGTAAAACTGTACTACTGTGTGTGTACTGTGTTGATTGTCATGTGTCCTGTCTCTAATGAAACGCCTTGAATAACTTACACACGCCACAGGCACGCATGAAGAAAAAGAAGCGTCCAAGTCTGGTACAGATGATGGGAATACGTCAGGCCAGTCCACGCACCAAAGCCGGCGCCAAATGGCTATCGAAGATCAAGAAAGGTGAGCAATGTATGTATCGCATCGCTACGCGTAAGTTGCCCCCTCCTACAACCAACACTCGACCCCCTTCGACCAAAAAGCAAACCGTCGAATTGCCAATGCCCAAGGTTGGTCAAGAGTGCAAGAGTTTTTGGTGCTACAAGCGATCGTAAATATGCCTCTTTCTATACAGCTATCTCAACTGTGCAACTATACAACTATACTACTACCACTACTACTACTACTCTACTGAATCTCTCTCTATTTCTCTTTCTTAACTATTGGCGCGCTCTAGCTCAAAATTTCTTTCTCAACTTCCAACTTTCATGGCCTTCCTTTCACACCCCTCTGTATCTGATCATAAGCATTTTTAACGTAATTTTCACTTTAATCTCTCAGACTCGGTGGCCCTATCGCAGGTGCATCTATCGCCATTAGGCTCCCAGGCCAGCTTCTCGGCAGCGAATCAGAATCGCATCGAGAATGTCGCCGATTGGGAGGCAATTGCCAAGAAGTATCGCGCCCTGGTTGGAGACGAGGAGGGTGGCTCTCTCAAGGACTCGGATGCGGAGAGTGGCTCGCAGGAGGGCAGCGGTGGAGCACAGGCTCCGGCACAGGTGGGAAGAGCGGCCATTAAGGGCAATTTAGAACAGCTTTTTGATAATTAGATATTGTTTTAAGATCTCGCTTTTTGCATTTGCATTATTTACTAAACGTGTTTCGATTTGCAGGTCTAAAAATAAAAGCTTCAAGATCATCCCTCTCTGCTACCACTTCCTCTACTCTTCTACTCTATCTCAACTTCTCCTCTCTCAAAACTCTTCCCCAAAAACCATCTAACTCTCCCATCTCGACTGTCTTGCCTCTTCTGTACTTAAGCTCTACTCTCTAAGTAACTGTAACTATAAGCTGCACTCTTGGGAATCTAATCTAAGTTTCACTAACTAACCTTAACTAATTTAGCTAGAATATTGAAATTGTTTTTAATAATTAATTAAGCCTAAGCTATCTGATTTTCCTTTTACGAGAATATTTGTATTTAGTTAAAGAAGTAACAATTTTTTATATGAAGTTCAATCCAAAATGAAAAACAACAACAACACAACGAGTTTTCCATAAATACTTAATAAATTATTTGAAATAAGTAAATTTTTAAGGTCCTTATTGGACTAAGCAAAAACGTCCAAACTTGCCTAACCTTTTGACAAGAACTCGCCTAGCATTTTAATATTTTATTATTAAGCGAATTTCCATAATTACGACGATGATGGCGATGTTAGCATTATTTATACTCATAATTGCTAGTTAGTAAGTTTTTAACATTAGCTTTCACTTAATCAAATTTATTCATTTAAGCTTTTGGTGTGTATGAAGAATTTATCCAATTTTTTTCAATCAATGTGAAAACCATTTATTTATTTTGACAATTCTCAGTGTGACATTTTTAATTTCTAAAGCTTTTTTTATGAAATGTATGCATTGAATTTGTTATATGTATGTATTGTGTAAATAAATAGTCATATTTGAAAAAAGCAAGCAAACTTGTATGTTCACTGCTTTTAATAAAGTATATAAATGAAATGAAATTGAATCATAAAGCAGCTTGAAATTTTTTACAGTGCACGCTGGTGCAGCTAGAACTGTTGTCTCTCTTACACAGCCAATCAGCGGCAGACGTAAGACGCCTGTCCTACTCATGTGTGGTTGCTGTCTTGGTTATTATTGCCGTAGTTAACATTGCTGCCGTCAGATGTCGCTTTGCGATGCGCCATCTATGTAAATGCACTCGAAACTCACCCGTCTATTTTGTATGGATAAAGAATCAATGTTAAAGACTGCAACTAATTTGACTGATTAACTTTAATAATTTATGCAATATATTTAATTTGGAATGTGAGTTTTCAATCTTGATCTCTGACCCTAATTTGTGTACATAGTTACTGATTTAATAATTATATTTCATATTTTCTCATCCACGCGGATATGAACTCAGTTTATGTAATCCCGGCTGTAGAAAATTGAGTTGATGACAAACGACTTGTATCCGGATACGTAATATGAGCTTGTTGTAACATAATTAAATATTATCTTAGAGTGAACTTTGTTGATTTCCGTTTGGAATTATTGAAATTGGAAGTAATCAACAGCTTTAGCAATTACTTTAGCTCACACACACACGCACATATGTGCAAAATGAAATTGACCAAGGTGTTGAATTGGCCAAGTGAATTTTAATTTGACTTCAACTGCAGCAGCAACATCAGCAGCAACAACAACTGCAGGTGTCACATTTTGGTTGCAAAGTGTTGAAAATTGCAACTGGTCTGGGAAACTGGTCCAATTGTTGTCGTCGTTGTTGTTGTTGTTGTGTTGCTGTGCTTTATTATAGATAATTGCCTTTTGCTGCTGTCACTTGACTGTTGAATGTTGACATTGTTGTTGCTGCAAGCTGTGATATTTTTAGCTTGATAAGCATAACAAGTTACCAATCTGCCTGGTCTGTGTAAAAGTGTAAAATATTGTCAAGGTTTATGACCACAAGCTTGTCAAATATTGTTACAATTAGGCAGTTAATAAATTTCGATGCTGAGTTTAACTGATTTATTTTCAGTGTGCCTTGTGTGAGTGTTTGTGTGTGTGGTCAAAACAGGTTAAATGATTAATGCCAGGCAGCCACTTGACCACTTTCCACATTGGCTACTGAAATCGACCATCGATCGTAGAGATCTCTAAGATCGTAGTTGGGAGACAGCTGCATGTTAACTGCAAATAAATTCAAATTGAACGCACTCAATGCAAATGAAAATCAATGAAATTCGTAGAGAGCTGCAGACATTGTCCATCATTCATCAAACAACAGCCACTGACACAACCACAGCCACAGCCAAAGCCACAGTCTCAGACAGTGTGTGTTTGCACAGCAGGTGACATTTCCAGACCAGGAAAAGGAATCAAAATAAATTATTAAAAAAAAAAAACAAACTGGAGAGAAATAAAGTGAACACACACCCAGATGAACACGAAACGAACATCGAACACGACATGGAAACAAGTTGTAGTTACTGGAGTTTGCGTTTGATATAGTACAAAACACTTTTTCATATCGAAATTTGTGATATGTTTTGATTAATGGCAAGCGACACAAACACTTAATTTGACGCCGCGTCGCGTCGCCTCAAACCGAATGGAGCTGGCGCAGGCGCCTTAAGAAAAAAATAAGAAAAACAGCAGCTAAAAACCGAAATGAACGAAACGATCCCAAGCAAAGCAAACTAAAGCGATCTCGGTGTGCGAGAAGGGGAATCAAAATCAAGCATAATCTCGAGCAAGATTAATTATTGTAATCACATCAACAGCAGAGGGCCCCAGTGAGACACCACTGAAAGATCAGCGAAATGGGAAGAAGACAAACAAAAAAGAAAAACCTCAAAAATGATCAATGATCATCAAAAACGAAGCATTCGAAAATGTTGCTGTTGATTTTTATAGTGTGCTCTGAGGGTATAGGGTATTGGGGTATGGCTTACACATTTCATTGGCTAATCAAGATGCTAATTTGAAGAAGATTAATTTGTGTGTGCGACTTGCAAGCTTGCCCAGAGTTTCGCAGAGCCTGCGAGGCATAGCCAAATGAGCAGATTCACAGAGATTATAATCTGATATTTCATGTTAATCGTCACGGAGAGAGACAGCGAGAAACACAAACTGAAATCTGAAATCTAAAGGCTTGTTTTATTATGAATACGCATACAACCAACACACACTCCCCACTTGATGTCGTAGCTCTTCGCATTTCATTAAATATTTAGCATAGCATGTGATGCACACACACACTTCTCTAGACAGACCTCCATAGTCAGTGTGCTCTGTTGGCCAAGTGACACGCAGATTAATTGAAATTTTATGAGTAGCGCAGACGTAAACAATCAGCGAGACCACCTTTTGCCAACCCCTAAGGTCATAAGAGCCTGTCTGCAGTCTCCAGTTTGCAGACTGCAGTCTTCAGTTTACGGTCTCGACGCTTCAGTTTTCAGTCTCCTCGATCTTCTACAGTCTCTCTGCAGTTCTTCTCTCTCTCTCTCTTTGTTTGCTGCTGCTGCAAATCTGTGACTGTCGTTGCAGTTAGAGCTCTCGCTCCTAGCAGCCAGAGCATGAAAAATGGCCTACAAACTGACACAGTGGTCACAAAACGCCCAACAGTATATAAAATATAAATTTCAAAGCTGTATCTATATTTCAATAATTAAAATATATTAATTACTTTTCAACTGTGTTATAAATATGCCTTTTTTCTACAATCAAGAAAAAATATATTCATTTTTAATTACCTTATAAATTCTCCACTTTCCTTAATATTAAATTAATTTTGATATGACTAAAAATAAAGTTTTCTTTTTAATTTTATTGAAATAAATACTCCCTTCATTCCTCCTTGTTAACTTGAGCTATGACCACTGTGACTTCCATGCTAATTGATAGACTGTGAAATTATTTGGCAATGCCAAGAAAGTAAGCCTCCGTGAGCAGAGCTAACTCCTGTGCTGGTCACTTTGGAGACGCTCATCAAGCCACACTCCACACTCCATGGACTTGAGGTCGGCACATCGTTTGTGTCTTTCTTTGTCTTTTCAAGTTGGAGGCAGTTACTTGCCTTCTGGCAACACATCAGTATCACAAGACGGCAATGGGTGGGGGGAACCACCCGAAACTCAGTCTAAGTGAAAAGTGTTAAAAGTGCGACTTGGCTGGGCTTCAGCTATGGCAAATTTAAAGACAAATGAGGCGGCATCAACGGAACGGCATTTTTGACATTTGCAAAATTTGAAATGTCAGCCAAAAGCTGAGGCGAAGCTCTTGACGAAGGTTCCACATCGACTTCGTCTTCGACTTTGAGTTTCAGTTAGCCAGTCATCCGGGTGGGCTGCGACTCGACTCTATTTCTGGCATGGAGTTGTTGGAGTCTTACTACTAAATGTTACGGTTAGTCGGATAAGTTGCGGGCATTTAAATTAAAACTCAGGTGAAAGGTTATTAATTTACAAATGAAACTGGGTCGTTGTTGTTTTTGCTGTCGCTGTTTCTGTTAATATATGTATATTGTTGTTGTTACTGGTTTTTGGCTTGGCTCATTTGGTTTAATGCTGTTTTGAGTAGGGGCCGAGCGAAATGATGACAAATGAAATGACACTGACAGACGGTGAAATGAAAGCGGATGCGAAGACACAAAGCTTTCCTTCAACATTTCATAAGACTGCCCAAGAGCCCAACTTGAAGGGAACCACCCAAATTATTAAATAGGTGTGAAGGAGCCGAAAGAGAAAGCTGCTAAATGCGCCACTTGCGCAATTGCAAGCAGCCCTTCTTTTAAATTGGATGAACTCCATTTAAAAACGGGGAACAAAGATCGTATTAAAACGATTAATTGATATATTTAAATAAATAGATTCGTTGATTTCAGATCTGCTTCTAATCCAAAGACCTTGAATAATGTTAAAAAAATCGACACTCATTCTGAATTTGTCATATTTAAATATAGTAATTGTTGTTTGCAAGCTATTTAAAAATTCCATAGGGCAAAAGTATTATAAAAATATTCCAAATTGATGTTTTCCAATGGTAGAACAATTTTCTATTAGCTTTAGTGTTTAATTTAGATACATATTTTTTTATGTTTCCGTTGCACGTGTAAAGTCAAATATATTTTTGTTTAATTAGATGAGAGCTAAAGGGTTGTTAACTTTTTGTTTAGTTACTATTAATTGCAAGTGAAGCTGGTAATCAGCAGTTGAAAAATCTCAATTGTGTTTGCTGAAATTGTGGGCAATTTGTGTTGTAACTTATGGCCAACATCAGTAGCACAATTAAAATCATTTAGAGGCCAATTAAATTTCGTTAGCAGCATTAAAAATGGCAATGGGCAACGGCAGTCAAAACGATAGCCCGGGTCACATGAGAACAATTGCGTAATCGGAACATCGAGAGCGGAGTCAAGAGAGGAGAATGCAATGGAGATGGAGGGCAGCATGTGGAACCATTTGCAGATGCAGTCGACAATTAAAATCACGAAAATGGCTGTTGATGTTGCGCCAGTTGTCCTGTTCCCATTCCCATTCTCGGTCTCGTTCTCATTCCCAATTCAAGTCCCAGCGCTAGCTGCTGCAACTCTAGCCGCATCTCCATGCTACATGCATTCGATCAGAGTGCGTGTGCGTGCTGTACTGTGATTTGGCTTAAATTGTCCGCATTCTCTGGGTGTGTGTCTGTGATTCTCATTCTCTGTAGCAGCTGTAGCGGCTGGCCATTAGAGTCTACGTCCAGTCCAGTCGAGTTGAGTGGTCCCCCAATGCATGGGAATTTCAATTAGACAACTCTAGAGTGAAATTTTCCCACCACTTGACCAATTACGAGCATTTGCTAAAGCTGAAGCTACACACTTGATTTCATCTGCATTGCCAAATAAAATATGTGTTCGTAAGAAAAAAAAAATTAAAAAGAAATTACACATTGGCATCCGTATGCCGCCTACGTGTTCCACTGCCCCAGCGTTTGCAACTTGTGAGTTGTGCATGTTGCAAGTAGGAGGTAGGTTGATTATGAAGTTCGGTTCGGTTCGGTTCGGTTTTGGTGGTGGCACCATTCAATTTTATACAAATTTGCTACTCTTTCTCCAGCAAAACTTTCACAGCTTCTGCAGTAGACACAAACTCTTGGCTAGCTGCCTATTATTATGATGGCCAAGCTCAGCAAAAAGTGCATTGGAGAAGTCTGCGACGAGAAGTAGCTGCCATTATTGGGAAGCTGCATTTTTTACGCCTCCAAATCGAATAATTTGCGCATAAGTTATGGTCACAGTTACTTTACGTATTTTCAGTTTGTCGTGCGTGATGAATTTCCCTCGCTTACCGTTACAGCAAATGGACATGGACATCGACTCCAGCATCGACATGGACAACATTGAATATGAAAGTGGCCACGGCTTGTTGGGCTACCAACTAAGCGCTAAGGCTGCGTCCGTAGCCGCAACGAAAGGCCAGCGTAAGGCTGTGGCTCAGGGCGAAGGCTCAAACAGTTGTTGTGCTGCCCTATGTTGCCCACCAAAGCCAAATCCAAAGCCCAAACTCGAGGCAACTTAAGGCAGCCGAGTCCAACCATGGCAACAACGCCACCCTCGGTTAGCAGAGCAAATTTCACACTTTAGGCTTACTAGCTGCTCAGCCAAATGAGAAATAACCATAGATACTAACTACCAAAAAGCAATAATAATAACATGGGCAGCAACTTCATTTTCCAAACTAACGAAGCATTGGCACTCTTTCTGATAGAAGAAAAGCAAAAGCAACTCAATGAGTTATCGTTGTGATTCTTAAAATACAAAGTGAAACAAATAATACAATTCTAATCATTTCTCAAATATTTCTTACACTGAATTAATAGCAACACATACAGTATTTATAGATCCAAATCATATTTAAGATTGCTGTAAATTTAAAATATTTATTTGACGCCATCAAGAACTTGACTTTAATTTTCGTATTATATTTACTATTAATATAATTCCTCAACCATTTTTAACTGATCTGCTGAGTCTGTATAATACGTATACATTTCGCATTGAGTTCATTTCAATTTCGCTGGAATACCCTTACTGAGTGGGGGCATTACAATTGCTAAACATTCAACGCCAGGCAAAAAGTCCTCATCGTCGTCGACGTTGTTGTGAGTTTCATTCTCTTTGATCTTGTAGCGCCGATCAAATCGATCAAACGTAATTTTCGCAGCACGAACGTGCGGCATGGAGCAAAGAGCGCCAAGTGCTGTGCCCTGTTTGTGTTGTAGTTGCTGTTCTTGTAGCAAAGTACATTTACACCAATTGCACTGATCGATCTGGGTGTAAGTTATATGCCACAGCAGCAACACAGCAACAGCAACAGCAACAGCAACCACAGCAGCAGTAACAGCAGCAACAAACCACAGTCGCAACCGCCTTGGGACCGTGCCAAATTCTTAATAGTTGCGAGCTTACTATGAGAGCACACTCACACACACGCATTCAAGACGCACACTCTTGTGTGAGCTGAACTCGCATACAACGAGTGTAAACAATGAAAAGAATACAGTGAAAGAGAGAACAGCAACGCAGAGTGCAGCACCATGATAAAAGCGTTTTGTGGTTTAGAGTCGCACTGTGGCGGTTTCGCTATAATTAAGGACTTTGGTGTAATTTGTACACCTATTTAGGATCGCGTTGATTACAGGCCGGCGTTTTATTGCTTTTGACACCTAAAGGGAACCAACCAAGCGGGCAAGCGGCAAAACGGACAAAAAGCTGCCCAACCGGACTCAACCTACAACCCAAAACACCATTTGGAAGCTGTGCGAAAAAAACGCTAAACAACAGATAGAGATGGATAGAGCGAAAGACAAAGACGGAGAGACAGAGACTCCACACACTTGTGGCCTGCCCAGTTCTTGATCTCAATCGCGGATCTGGCGTTGAAGATTGCAAGACTTTGCCACAGTTGAAGTGGATTTATTGGCTGACGTGAGTATTTAGTGTTGACGGCATAGAACAAAAGAATTCACGGCAGCCGCTTCTCGGCGGTCACCCGCGCCTCAGGCTCTTAGAAACACACACACACACATACATAAACACAATCACAGCACCTGGCTTAGCCAACTGAAGCAAACATTCCAGCTGGCATCCTGCCACCAGCTCTCAGCTCGTCAGCGGAACTGGACAACTCGTTGCCCCCCTTGAAGTGGACGCTCATTGAACGCTGATCGACTAATCTTTGGCCAGAGATTGCAAAGACCAATAACACAAAGCAGACGGAGCAGCAAAGGCGCCAATAAATAAATAGAGAGGTTAAGTATCCAAAGCAATTTTTAAGTTAGATGTGAAGTCAAATGGGAGACAGGCAAAGAAAAAAGAAAAATGGACACAAACATAAATTTATAACTGAAGTTCTAACTACTCTCGTTTAATAGTGGTTTTCCTCTTCAAATTAAATTTTACAAAGCTCTTCCGATCAACAGAAAAATTGCATGCAGAAAATAAACACAGCAAACACAAATAATATTAACAATATTGATAAATCATTTTTAAGTCTGATGTCAAGCCTAATATGAGAATGAGGAAAGACCATAACATTAAGGAAGTGATAAAAATGAATTTATATTGATCTCTATTCAATTTAATTATTAATAAATGCTACAGTAGACATCTATTTTTTTTAAGAACTCAAATAAAAGTCAAGGCAAACGGTTTGAAAATGTTGTCATTAACACGACACAGTCGAACAGCATTAAATAATGGCCATAATTCATTAACAGCATTTAGACAGCCAGACAGAGAGTAATACTAATAACAACAACTAAACTAACAACTACGACGGCAACAGCAACCACAACAATAACAACAATGAGTAGAATAATAACGCTAGATTTAGATTGTCGAGTAGTGGCATCGAGTCAAACAAATGGCATAAAATTGTATCATAAATAAGTTGTCAGCAGTTTGCCAAATATGAGAGGCAGGTCGACTTAATCGCCAGCAATTAGTTGCTCGTGGGCAATTCTCGACACAAATTCGCAAACAAATTATACAAATATATCGATGGACGCTCGATTTAGCGATGCTTATCGGCGTGAAAAACAATCGACAGTGGCCAAGCAACGAGGGGAAACACCACTGAAAGCATTTGTCAACGCTCGTTGAGGGCGTTAATTCCACGAAATTTAACTGCACAGATTTTTGCTGCACCCACACACACACACACACTCTGAGTGAAATGAACAAAAGAACTGGAAGAGTGTCTTCCAGCGAAGTGAGCTCCACACACAGTCTGTGGCAGTTGCAAGCAATCGCAGCGGGTGGGCGTCGATTTTGACACTTGAAGTTGGCTTAAAAAATTGCGGATATGTCACATGATTTTATGGCTATATAAGCAGGAGGAGGTGGCCAACGAGTAGGAGGCGGAGGAGGAGCTGAAGAAGTAGGAGAAGGCGGTGCGCAACATGCCGTGGGGCAACTGCTAAATCATTCTTATATAAATGTTGCAAATCGCAACAGGATTTTTGCTGCTGCCAGTCCTGACACCATGGCATGACACTGCTGTCTGTTGCAGACTGCACGTTGCATGCTGCCAGAGGCCTCTCCACTTAGCTGGACATTCCAGCTGCTCACTTACGATGATTTCACACCTCGGGGAGTCGTCCTCCCGCTCCACGGCGCTCCACTAATCGAACTCTACTCACTCGCCTCGCATTCATACGCTTACAAGTACTCACACTCGCAATCGTACTCGCATTTGTACATGACAGCCTTTGGGAGGCATTAAACATGATGGTTACAGTGCAAAGCTACAGCTCTTTCAGCTCCCTCCTTTGTGCCTCTCTGTGCCAGTCTAAACTGGTCTGCTGGTGGTCCCCTCAGCTCGTCAGTTGGTTACTTAGCTAGTCAGTTAGCTGGGAGTAGTCCAGATTAACGCTTTTATTAGCCAAATGCACAGGTCGCATGACAAGTGCACATTGCACAAGCTGACAATAAGACTGTGGCCAATTGTGATGACCACAAGTATTATAGACTATTAAAGAGTGAATTAGCTAAAATATTTGCATAAGTGCTCTGGCACTTTGCTTTGCCGTATCTTGTCTTTGACGTGCCGATGCCTGAAGAAACGCTTGCAACTGCTGCTATTTCAATTAGGCTGAGAATACTAGTTTAGTCAAACAGATTATTAAATAATTTATCTGATTTATTTCAAGCAGAGTGAAATCTGAAGACTGTTGGCATAATAAGGAAACTACACATTAAGTTATATATTTTTTTTTAGCTTAGTTAATTAGGTTCTCCCAGTTTTCTTTTACCTTAACCTATGCATAATATAATATTTTCTTTGCTTGTGAATTGTACTTTTCATCAATTTTCTTCATCTCAATCTTATAATATTGATCTTTCCGAACCACTTTCAACCGCTGCCAAGCAGAAGACAGATTCAATCTTAGCAACATCTTAACCACATTTTCAACACGTGCCACAATCCTTGTAAAGGGAAACTCCTTGTCAAGTGCTGGTTCCCAGCTTTAAATAATTTGATGAAGTCTATATCGGACAACACGCAATGCATTTCAATTAAAATAACCAACTTCACAAGCAAATCGAATTAAAATTTAAACTACTAGCCAGCTGATTTTCAATATAAATTATAAATTTCTTTACCAGACTTTCTGGCTGCTTGCATGTGTTAATTGCCACAGCGAGCTGGCATCATTGCAATTGGCAGTTGGCCTTCAGTTGGCGCAATTTAGTCGACAAAAGAGAAAAGGACGTGTAAAACAGAGTTATCAAAGTTGTTGACCGCAAATCAACCGCCAACTACAAGGCATAATTTAAATTTACAAATGAAGTTTTATGCAACGGCCTCAATGTGGCAGCCACATGCTACCCTTCTCTTTCCTACTATCCCTCCCTCTCTCTCACTGTGTCTTGCTCTCTTTGTGCAGCGAGCAACACTTCAATCAAAACACAATTTGTGCTGAGCAAAAGAAACCTGTACACGCTTGGCGGCAAATGGCAAAGGCAATCGCAACAACTTCCTCATACCTGCAGCCTCCACATCCTCCTCCCTCTGGCACCTAGTCCACCTCTTCTGCGCTTCTCTCTCTCTCTCTCTCTCTCTGTCTCTCTAGTGTCTCTCTCGCAGCGAGCGCCCTTCGTTGGGCCCATATTCATGGCCATCTTCACGTCGGCAACGGCATCCTTTGAGCCTTTTGCCAAATTACCGCGCATTTAATTTTAACTTTGATGTTGCATGCGGCAAACGCTTTGGAGGCGCATATATGTGTGGCTGCCACACAAATCCAGAGCATGAAATGGCGATAACTGGCAACTGGAGGTAACTGAAAAGCTCTCCCAGTGCTGATAACTCAAACTGTACACTGAAAACTGATTTGCATGTAAATTTTGCATGCTTTTTTTTCCATGCTTTGCATCACATTTGCGCATAATTAAGCCACCAGGTGGGGAGGGGAATTCACTCGTAATAATAAAAAATATAATAAAATATGCTTTTATTCTTTAAGATGACCAAAAATGGACATTGCTTGCTTTTTTCGTATTGACCTGAAGTTAGTCGCATTTGATTACAATTAGAGTTGAGGAGCGGATGTGTTGAGGGATGAAGAAGTTTGGGATTTCGGCCATTTGGCTGACAAAGTTCAATTGTTTGGCTTTGGCGAATGTGTGGGCTCCGAAACAGATTTATGGACATTTTGATTGGTGTTTGTAACGTCCACAAAAAAGCCAACGGCCAAAATTACATTTTGCCGCTCGTCAATTTGTCTGGAAAGTCGTCATCATTGTCCATGTGTCTGTGTGCCTGACGCTGTCTGTGTGTTTTTGTAAAATTATCTGTGTGTACGTGTATGTGTTGTTGGCAACGTTGCCATTGTGGTTGCCATTGCCGCTTTGCCGTTGACAACATGTTGTTGGCGCATTTCGAGCGGCATTATGATAATTTTATGGCAAATCATTTTGTTTACAGCGCCTCGCTCAGGTGGGCAGGTGTGGGCTCCGTCATTGTTGTGCTGTGTTCTGCTGTGCTGTGTAGGCGTTGTGGGCGTGCCGCAAACTTTACACAAAATGCTGTGAATGATTATCGATTTTACATGGCAAATTGCAGACCATATTTGTTAATAGACACGAACTAACTCCTATTGTATCACAAACTGGCCACATATTAATACATACAGACGAATAGCCACGAGGCGAACTCTATTCTTTTTACAGATTTCGAAATTAATTTAATTGCTTAATAATGACCAATAAAATTGCACATATTTTGCTGTCTCGTGGCTTACGGTTATAGTAATGTAATTATTTAATTATGACCACTACAAAATAATATAGAATTTTATGATAACTAGCTTTGAAGTTTAAAATGTTAAGTCAAAGAGGTTATTTTTTTGCAGTGAAGTATCAGCAGAAATAATTATTAATATATTTTATTTATGAAATAAGAATTATCTAGTTTAGAAAATTTATCTACTATTTATGCTTCTGATTTATATTGTATGTTCAACGTATTATTATAATTACTATTTTACATTTTTAAAATAATAAAATTAAGGTAAGAGCCATTTAAAATATATATTACTTTTCGCTTTTCAATTTCTAAATAATTTCTTGTTTATTGATACTTATACAAAGTTTGCATACTGAAGATTCAGAAGTCTAAAAAGCCGTCGGACGAAAAATTCGCTAACCCCAAAAACCACAAATACTCTCTGCTCGAAGATCCCAACAAAACCGGCCAAGTCGACAGATAAAGTAGGCAGAGCCAGAAGAGAGATTCACTCAAAGAGCCTACACATACTTATGTTGTTTTCGCTTGGTTCTGCTCTGGACTGGTCTGGTTCGTTGACTGGCTCTGGGGGAGGTCTGGGCAGGGAGATAAGTTAGCGAGCGAGAGGAGGTGGAGGGGCACTCAGTGGACTGGTCCAACACTTTAGTTTTTGGAACGAGCGCTAAAGAGCTGCTGATGCTTCGGCCAAGTGAAGAGCCAACTGCAAACCAGTTTACTTAAATACCAAACGAGTTAACAGCAAACCACAGCAGAACAGGCACAACAACCACAACAACCGCAACAACAACAATAATCACATTTGGCCAGTTGAACGAATCAGTGCCAATGAGGCAAAAGGCTTGGTCACTAAGTAGAGTTGGAGGAGCCAAGTGAACGCCTACTCGACTTGAGAGACTAGTATGAGAAAATGGCTGCGATACGAAGGAGCAAAGTCTTAGTCTCAATTAGATCACAGTCTTTGCCCGCTTTAGATAACAAAATTCGTATCCATTTTCATGAGCCCTCAATTAATATTACTAATATTTCCAACAACCTTTAGATAGGATTAACAGCTAAGAGAAAACATGGAAATTAAAATGATGCGTGTGGTTTTTCACACATTTCTCCGTCGAAGCGGGTTTTCTTTCACTTCACGCCTTGCACTTGCGGGCGGAGGGGCGTGTCCTGTGTCATTCTCCAACAATTTCGTATGCTACTCCAGCAGAGAAGACTGAGTGAGCTGAAAATCCCTTTTCGGTATTGCAATTGGAAATGGATGGAAATTGGAAATGGAACTTTCTTTAAGAATTAAGCACGCTTTATGCTCAATTTTTATTTCTCAACTCGACTGCACGCATTTCAAATGTAAAATGATGCCACATGTGTGTCTCTCGGTATCTCTGTAGCTTCACATTTAACTGAGACTGCTGCTTGTTGAGCGTAAGATCGATTTTTGCTTGCCTTTCAGTTTGCCATCACATTCGTGAGGCATCATTATGTGTGGCATGTTTTTGTGTTTGTGGCATTTTTAATCCCTTTAACAAATATGAAATTATCCGAGCTGTCATAAGTATAAACTGAGAGCAGAGACTGAGGAGTGAGGGACTGGCAATTATGATTGCTTTAAAAGATTTCTCTCCTCAGTTCTTCATGCTTATTCAGACTACAAATGAGGTGTTTGTCTGTACTGGAGAAACTACGTTTGACAAATTATGTAAACTTATAGTTCGATCATTGTTAATTATTACAAACTATATAAGAAATTAAAAAAATACTCTATCTCATATCTTAGTTTGTCTAGACAGAAAATATGTATTTTAATTGTTTGCTCTCTCACTATATACCTTTTATTGGAATTTCCTTATCAATATTAAATATTGTACCATCAAGCCCTTTCTGTTTTGAGCCCAGGATTTGCATATATTTTCATTAGATTTAAACGCAGGCAACGCCTTTCAATTTGGCGGCACCTTTTAGCCATTTAAGCCACAGATTTTGGTGGCATTGTCAGTGCGTATGTAAAATTGCCACAGGGCCAAATATGAAGATGCCGCAATCTGCAGCGCAACTCAATCAGAGTATGAGGCACAAAGGCGAATCGGGGGTAGGACTAACGTGCCGTCAGCAATTTGCATACCAATTGCAACGCCATACGTCAAAAAATGTGAAGTTTAATATAGAAAATACTCAAACTGTGCGAGGGCTGGGCACTGTGGGATCTGTGGGATCAGGGATCCAGCGTGGACTGAGCAGGGGATCAGAATGTGGGCTGCGCAGCCATTGACTGACAAGGACAAGTCGTGTGCGACAGTTGACAGCTGCTGCCTGCCACCGTTTGATGGTTGCAGTTGCCCTGAGTTGGGGCAAGCAGCCAGCAGTCATGAAGCCAGACAGCCACCACAGGGAGGCGGCTGCGTCACCGTGCAACACAGTAGCCAATGGGTGGTGGTGCCACTTGGATGTGGCGTCTGCTGCTGTTGCTCCTGCTGCCGCTGCCGCTGCTGCTGCTGCAACTGGACAAATGACAGTAAATGTTGCAGCTGCAATTGATGAATTTATGCGCTGCGTTTCACGTTGAGAGAAATGCATTTTTCATAACTAATTGAAAAGACTGCTCTCTCTTTCTTCCAATTAATATGCATTTACAAGGACATTTTTGAATATCTTTTGGAGCGTATCTCCAGTAGTTGAGCATAAATTCATGGATTATGGCCATGGGGGGGATACAAGAAGAAAAAAGCCAACAAACTGTCAGACATTTTTATCAGCAATTAATCGTGTTAATCAAATGCCTTGTCAGCATCATTTACGCAGTTCGAAAAGATTCAAAATGAGCTTACGAAATGCGTTACAAGCGTTACACGACGACTTGTTACTCACTTTTGATACTGTGTAAGCATTAACTGTAGCCCAATAGGGTTTATAGGTTTGTGGGAAACTTTAAGAACAACGAAATTGACAATACGTATTTAGTATTTAATTTTAAATTTGAAAATTAAATTTAGTTATTTTAAAAAGTCATTTTAAATTAGAACTTATTGCCGTTAAGTACTTTGAATTTGTTAAGTTTTAAAACACTAAACGTGGGTGACTTATTATACTATTTTATTTAAAAGATTGTAGGGCAGCTGCTTGTCGAGCAACGAAAACTGCTTTCCGCATTTGACTTGACACGAGAGTGAAAAGCTTTTCTTTTCTTATTTTCGTATAAAGATTTTACAAGCCAATCAATCAATGACAGAGCCAAAGCCATCGCTAGAGCCGAGGGCAATTTTCAATAGAAATTCATTGCATTTTCATAATACAAATTGTTGAAAATTAAGCGCACGAGTCAACAACAACAACAACAGCAATAACAAATAGAAGAGTGGCGTGAAAACAAGTGATGTGATGTGAAGGGAGTGAAGAGTAGGGTACGACATGGGGACTGGGGTCAATCATCGTGACTGTTGAGCCTATGGGGCCACTATTGAATTGGGCAATGGCAATGGTAAGTGCAACAAGAGGCAAACAAAAAAGCGCATTAAAAAGGTTTTTCATGCTCATGCCACATAGAAAGTTGCAGTTATTGTTGTTGTTATTGGCGCTTATCTTGGCTGGCATCTCAAGTTGTCATGTCAACGCTTCTGATTCTACAACATTTTTGGGCGCATTCCACACACAATTCAACCGGTATGTCTGCGTGTGTGTGTGTGTGTGTGTGTAGAAGCTTGAAGTTGATTTGTGCTTGCCCCCAACGAGACACGAGGCTACTTACGCGACTCACAACTTGAGTTGCAACCACAGATTGATGTTGCAGCACAGTTGGATACGGCTTGAAGTTGTAACTGCCGCCGTTTCTTTCCCTTTTCCCCCTCTCTCCCTCACCCCTTTTCTGTTTGTCTGTCCGTTGGAGTGATTGTCTCTGTTGCTTGTGGCAGCCGCATCAATGTCAGCATCAGTCGCCCAATATCATCAACAACGTCGCGTTCCGTCAGGTTGATTAATTTGCTGGTCTTGTGGCCTGTAACCGTGGCAACCGTGGCAAGAAATGCTAAAGTGGTAAATCCAGATGGCTAGGAGTAAGAGAGAGGGGGTGGAAGGGGCTGCCAACTCTGTATTGGCATTTATTAAAAGCGGATTTAGTTAATGAGTTATTTTTGGTGGCACAGTTCGCAGTCTGTGGCCATTAATTATATGATACTTATATACAATACTCGTATCCATATAACATATACATATTCGAAAAATATACTTAATTCAGTGCGGGTCGGACACGCTGCTTGTCAAGGTTTTACCTTGTTAATATGCAATGATTAAAAGTGTCATTTGTTATTGTTTCATTCGTCTTTCACAATCCATAATCCACAATGCATAATCGACCAGCCGACAATAACAAAATTCTCACACAAATGGAATGCGGACAGAGTTGAAACAGGCAAATATATAATTTATTCATCAAAGTTTGATTTGAATGATAATAATAAACACCAATTCTAATCTAAATAGATTCGATTTAATATAATTTAAAGTATGATCTTTACTATAATAAATAAACTAAATTATTTATGCTTTTAAATTCAATTTTACAAATATTGTATTATCAGAAAGCAGATAATTAAATGCAGTCTAGCAAAATTCTCAGATGCTGCGTATTTAATATTTAAAAAGGTATTCTGTGAATTATTTTCTCCTTTTTTTGGGCAAATAAATTAACAGCAAATGACACAGCGAAATTGCGGTCAATTTGTCGAAAGATGCGACAACGAAAACAACAACGACGACGACGACGAACAACAAACAAAAACGCTGCAAATTTCATTTATTAAATGAACAAAAAGCAAACTGCCAAAATAATATTTAAAATTAATGCGTTTTGCAGGACAGTTGAGAACGGACAACTGCCAACAGAGGAATGAGAACTGAGAACTGAGAATTGTGAAGTGAGCAGTGAGATGAAACGAACTGAGGATGCGGATGCTGCACCCACATATGCCGAACTTCACACCTGTTTGTTGTGCATGGCAACTGGCGACTGAGCCAAGATGCCAGAGAGGCAAATAATGTCAACATGTGGTCCCCGAGGATCCTGCTGTGCGCCGCTTGAGTCAGTGTGTTTGGAGGATGCTCTGCATCCCGAGCTGAACTCTCAATATCGAAATCGGTTGTTTTTTCTGTCTTTTGTGTTTGCAAAACAAAACGACGCCGCTTTGTCTCCCTGTTGTCTGCCCTGACAGGCCGCAAGGCAAAACAAGGTACAACAAAACGACACACACCACAACATAACACACGCACCACACAACAAAAGTAACAATTTTTATGCACTGCAAATATGCATAAATATGCCTGGACCATAAGCAAGTCGTGTTTATAGATGTGCTCCTTGCGTTTATCCCATTTCCCATATCCTTTAAGGATATTTACTTATGGCTTTTTGCTTATTAATGACCTCACTGCTGTTATTCCCCTGAATGTTGTTGTAGTTTTTGCGGCTGCTGCCTCATTGTCTGCCGAGACTCACTCGATTGCCGTCAGTCCTTTTGAGCTGTTCAGCTCTTTAGTTGCTTTGCTTTGGCTCTTTACTTTGTTATTTAGCGGTCTCCCGTTGGTGCCAGGATTTCGAACGTTTCTTCTTTGCCGCTAAATTAGCAGAAATAAAGGTTGCCTCTAAGCCGTTCACTAACTGTACCCAACGGCTACTGTTTGCCCACTTTAACTTGCCGTTTTTATTGTCTTTGGCGGTTTGCGATTCGATTTTGAGTGAGATTTCCTATTTCCCTTGGGTATAATCAGTTGAATGAAGCATGTAGCTAATATTTGAGAGAGTGAGAGAAGCCGTGAATAGAACGAGACATATAAATTGTGGATACAATGAGAGAATCCAAATAGAGATGCTAGTTGGATTTGTGTTAAGTAAAAGGCATTTTAATGAAATAAAATTGGCCTTAGAAAAATCTCTCCGGCATTAAGTGCATTGTAAATTCCACTTTTCTGTAATCCGTAAAGCTTCCTCTTTTAAATTAATGACATTTTGTCGTAGAGTCTCTTATCTATATCCAAATTAAATAATTGTGGTTACTCAAAACGAAAAAAAAAAAAACGATTCATCATTAATACCTAGTTTACAATACATTTTTGCTAACCTTTGCTAACTTTTCAATTAATTTTTATCCCTACCATTATTTTTCTGCCTTCCTTTCAATGCAATCTTCAAAAAACATATCTCAGTCTGGATCTTTGTTATCCTCAGGTACTGATAATTTGGTATAACCAACAAAAATGATTGCCACAAATAATTGGTATACATAATGCACATAATCTCCATATTATTGCAAGCGTTCAGCGGCCCTTTCTTTGCTATCGACATCAAACTCGTATGCAGCCAAGGGTAAAACAATTTGACTACAATTTGGCTACTTCATTGGCATTGGTCAGTGGGTAGCCATATCATGCTTATCATTTACAATTTATCAAGGAAAGAATAAAGAAACCGTTGGCGTTTGGTTGCTGGCCACGTTTGGTGTCAAATTTGGGTGTTGACCACATGAGCGCGTACATGGCAATCAACGCCAAATTATTTTTCCTTCTTCTACAGTGTGCGACAGGGAAGAGTAGTGAGAGAGAGTAACAGAACGATTTGAAGGCAGCTTCAGATGAGTGCGTGTTTGCTTCCTTCCGCAGCTGCAGATGGCAATTATTTCAGGTAGCTCCGTAGCACTGGAATTCGGACTATCTATGCTATAATTTTCGGCTTGCCCCAGAAGACGACACCTTGCATTTGCCTCATGCCTCATGCCTTTGGCCTTTTGGGTTTCGCGGCTGACGTTGCCTTTGCCATTGCGTAGATTACTACTGTAAATATTATTAAGCGAAGATTACAATCGGTGGCTCTGGGGATGGAACCGTTCATTAAACTCATTTTAAGCAATATCTGATTTCGTGTCCAACTCAAGTAAAAGTTGCGCATGCGCAGCTCTGGCGCCGATTGCGTTCGCTGATGCCACCGCCATTTTGTTTTTGGATGTATAACGCGTACGGATGATACTAGTCGAAAACCTTTGACGCGTAATTGACAAGCTTTTTCCGTTGACGGGGGCCTTGCCACATTTATGCGGCATTTAAACCAACTAATTGCACACAATTTCCCTTCTACGTGAAAACTCTTTGTGTCATGTTTAATTATTTCCACATTTATGTAAATGTTTTTTTTTTTGTACTTTTTCCACTTTTTTTGGGTGCCCATCCCCCGGGCCAAGTTAAGCGCGCAATTAGGCCCCAAAATTGTTGCGTGTGTTTAGGTGCGCGTGAAAAAAAAGTTCCCAAAAAAGTACATCAGACAATAATACAAAATAACGAAAATCTGGAGGCATAAAAACGTGTATGGAAAGTTTTTCCCGTTTTCAGAGCAAATTCGTAAATTATTCAACAAACTGTCACGCAATATTCATCAGTGGCCTCCCGAAAATCAGATGGAAATCAAAGCAAAAACATTTAATGTCCGCCCCAGACCACACATTTGGCCAATTGATTGGAAATGTTGTCCCCTCCGTCTCTGTCCCTTTATATCTACAGATAATTCCACACGCACATGTAAAATGTTCAACAATTTTTGACAATTAGCGGCACTTTTCATGTGCTCTCCCTTTGCTAAAGAGGGGGCTGCAAAGGGGGCCGGTCAACAGGGTTATCGGTTGGCGTCTGGCCCAGTGTCATATTGACAATTTAGGCGCAAATTTGTTTTAACATTCAACGCGTTTGCGTTTGAAACTCAACGTAAAGCTAAAGTTAATTTCGGTACTTTTTATTTCATTGCTGATGTTGTATAATTTCAATTGTAATTGTGTATGTTCCGCGTCCCTTGCAGATACACAAATGTATTTCCATTGTTAACAAATTGAATCACGGCGTTTTGACATTTAAATGACATTTGAATTGTTTAGAGAGCGATACGTTCAACATAACGGCCAGACTTCTGACAGACTGGGATTTTGTGTTGACGATGCTCACGAAAGGTGCTCCGAAATTTAGCAAAATTCGTTGGAAGTTAAAATTGAAATATTTTTAAAAAATGTTTTATAATTATATATTGAGGACTTACCATTGTCATAATTTATAGTCGATATACACCTAAAAAAGAAATAAATTGATTAATTTCTTTTCAACTACACGCATTAACTACATATGAATTTAACGAAAAAATTACTCAATATGCACACTTTTATACTTATTGCGACTCTTTTGAAATTACTACACTTTTTTATATAATTTTTCAACCACTTAGGGTTTCCAAAAATCTCAAACGCGTATTAAAATCTTAAAAGTACTCAATAAATTACACGGAAATTGCATAGTGCTATTCACTGACGCACTCCAATGACTCACAAATAACTGAAAAAAATACAAAGAATACAAAAAGAAGGAAAAAACCACATCCATAACGGCGAAGTCGTTAAATCAAAAGTCGTAAAAAGTTTACGCAAATTTGTGCCATTGAGAAATCAAAAAGAAAAATGAAAAACCGAAGAAAAAATTCGAAATGGTTCAAAAATGAATTTTTATCAATTTCTTTTGAAATTTACTGCCAAAATGCTTAAACATGGCGTCGATTTGCTTAAAGAAATTCCAGTGCGGGGTCGTCGCACATGAAACGAACCAGAGATCAAAGCGAACAGAAGGCGAAAGAGTTGCCAGAGCCAGTCGCGGGGCGGGGGAATATATAATTTTCAATTTTCCACAATTACCGCGAACAGCTAAGCAATTTTCCGGGGCACAAGTACACAAGTATCAATATGTACGCGGGAGTTTCAGGCACTGAGGGGGATCGAGGGCGGAGGGAGGGGCTAGCTGGCTGCCGATAGGCCGCACAAAGTGCAGATAAAATTAATTAAAATTTAATTCAATTCAATTCACTTGCGCCGGCGCGAAACACAAAGAGATTTATCGCTGATAAACGCGTTGAGAATGGCGAATGGCCAAAACTCGTTGGCTTCCATGGCGCGCAGATCAATGGAATGGATTGGTTCACCACCTGCCCCCTACTCGCCCTTCTCCTATCGTGCTCTGTTTTCTTCTAGGAGTTTGGGATCAGGCTGTTTGCTTGACTAGTTGTTGCTGTGGTTTGAGCCATTAAAATGCCATAAAATTATTAATTAAGCAAGTGCACAAAAAGCCAACGCCACTTGCCAGATTTATGGCGCACCCAGTGACGATAAAGTGCTTTTGGACGGAAAATGGAAAAGCCAGGCGCTGATATGAACAGGCTGGCCAACAAAAGATACTACTGCTACGGCTCCCCTCTTCCCTAGAATCTCACTCCCTGCCTGAGACCCAGAGTCTGAGTCTGAGTGGATCTGCTGCGACTGCTGCTCACATGGAAGCATTATGGATTTTTAACGAGTTTTCAATTTATTTGCGCGCCAGTCGGGAAAATGTTTCGAGTGCTTTTCATACAGACACTTGACTATCAAGTGCTTTATTTTCTGCATTTTTTTGGCTTGGCTATGACGCGACTTAGCTGTGGACTAGTCAGAAAAAAGCGCCAGCAGATGCTATGACAAATACACTATGCAACAGAAAAGTGATCAACAAATATGACATACATAAATATAAAAATGTAGCTATTTAATAAGTTCTTCATTTTCACAGAATTTTAAGTAAATTACTTTTATGTTAATATTACAGTCAAAATATAGTGTAAATGACGGAATTATTTGATCGCATGATTAGTATATATATTTTTTTCCCTTCCACTTTTAATACTCAAATGGAACCAAAAACAATATCGACAGGAGTTAAGTTACAAAATGAATTTATGTTTTCTAATATATTATGCTACGTCTTACCCATAGATTGTTTGAGAGGCAGCATTGAAATGTTGCTTCCTTATGACACCGCATGGACAAATAAGCAAAGAGCCGACAGAGAACCAAGCACATAATCGACTTTGGGGCCCTTGGGGCCAGAATCGTGTCTGCTAATAAAACGCTAAAAGCACAACAACAACAAACGGCAGTAACAACAATCGGCAACAGGCTGGCTGACTTGCTGGCCAACAATAGTCAATAAAACATGCGGCAAATCATGTTTATCGCATTGATTTATGCATTTTTAATGTGTTGCTGTTCCTTATCGGCAATGCGCCTAAATCAACGTTGCCCCCAAAAAGCGTCGAACCCACTTTCACTGCATCCCCAGTTCCAGTTGCCAGTTGCCAGTCTCCAACGCCAGTTAAGTCTTCGTCTCCATCTCTCGCTTGGACAGACATTCGCTCTGAGCTACGTTAATTTTTAAATCTCACCGCCTGATTAGTTTGCTTTTGCAGCAATTGTGCGCCATCTTGATTAGGTCTGCTTCTTCGCCGTCTTTGCTCTTTGGGTCTTTGGTCTGAGCCAAGTCGTGGTGCATCTTTTTGGCCAGTGGTCCGAGTGGTTTGGTGGTGTTGCTGCATCAAAGAGCGCCGCCTTCGCCGCTGCCTTTTGTCTTATTAATAATTCACATTAACGCTTTGCGAGTGCGGCCAGGTTGCCGCCTGTGTTTCAGCCTCCTTCTTTTAGCCAGTCTCTTCAGTCTCAGTCTCAGTCTCAGTTTCAGTCTCAGCCGCAGTCTGAGTCTCAGTTTCAGTTTTTCCAATGGCATTACCAGTGTTTGCCAGCCCACTCGTAATAATCACACCACTCGCATCTTTTGGCAGTCATTTGGCGGCTTTGCCTTTTGCTTTTTGCTTAATTTTTCGGCATGTTTTTTGACACAAATGCCGAAAGCGCACGAAATGTGCCCACCGACTGAATGGTACCGCAAAATACTCAATTCACAATACTCTCGCGAGCCAAACTGGCCAATAAATAAGGTGTGAAATAGCTAAGTGGGACGGACACGAATTTCTAGTGCTCTCCGCGATCATGTGCCACTGATTGTAAGCGCCTTGCAGCAAATGTTATTCATTTTAATTGGTCAGCTCATGGGAAAAAGAGAGAAGAGACAGCTTGAAAAAACAGGAGATGGCACTGTTTATCCTGGGGTAGTAATTAGCATATTTCTAACGAGTTTAATAAGAGTAATGAAAAAAATGTTTTGGAATTTAAATATTGTCGATCATATATCATTTGGGTATTCTTCTATTATATTCCATCATTTCTTTGAATTGAGTGTACAGAGTCGACCAGAAAGCATTTATAAATTACATACTTAAATATCTTCAAAATTATGATTTATATTTATCTTTATAGAGATGGTATACCACTTGCAATATGTATTTGAATTTCAACCACATTTTAATTTTTAATTTATGAAATACTTTATGTTGAATTTCATTTAATATCCCAAATCGTTTGCAGATAGATCCTCCCTGAAACTGTGATTTTTAATGCCAACGTCTGTCACATTTGCACGCTGTTTGTTTGTTGACTTAACTCAAAGTCGGCTATTTGCCTAGTTTCATAATTGCAGCAGACGATACAAAAGGATTAGCATTGTCAGTGTGCTCATTTGCATAGGTAAACAGTATGGTGGCAGCACGAAATACAGAGCAAGAATGTTGTGCGGTCGTCGCATGTGTCAAAAAGTAAACAACTCGCAATTTGCATAAGCAAATTAAAATGGATTAATGTCAGCGTATCGCCTGCAGGACAAACAATTTCCTCAGCATTAACTGGCATTAAGAAAAGGACTCGCAGCGATAGAAAAAAAACGCATAGCATACTTTGTGGCGACGCGCGACAAGGTGAGCTGAACGTGCCACAGCCTGCTCCTGATTGGATTGGAGGCGCAGCGTTTTATGGTCGCATTCGGCAACGCTTAATTGCTAGCAGTCGAAAGTAATCAAGGAGTCAGCTCAAGGAGCACGTGAGGTTTGATTAACAAAGGGTTTTTCCCCCGCCTTCTCATCCCGCCTGCCATTCAGTCCACTCTCCGCACAAGTTTCACGAGAGTGCATGAGATTTGCTCGTAAATCTATGGACCGCTTCAGCGGCAAATTAATACGGCAAATGGGGAGCGTGACGGAAGGGGAGAAAAAGCAGTCATTCATTGTGGTCATGTAGCATCTTAGTCGCCATATCCCTTAAATGATGTATAAAAAAAATGGCAGCGTAACGAGAAAAAAGAAAGGCAAACGATATGGCCATAAATGGATCAACTCGCCGGCGTGCGCACCTGAGGCCAGGCAGGATAACCGGCAGCAGGACATTTGCCAGTTCAGTCCAGTGGCAATAATAGCCAGCACAAAGAGTGCCGCCGTTTTATGGCCCAAACATGCGACGCAGCTCCCATTCCTGCTCCTCTCCCGCACCAAACGCTGCCGGATTTGAGGGTTCAGGGTTCAGGTTTCGGTTTCAGCTGCAACAAATCAGTGCAAGGATTTTTTTACGATTAACTGCGTAATTGAGTCGTTTCGCAGAAGACGCACACGCAGCAGGACAACAGCAAAGCGGACAGCAAGCGGCATAGAGTTGGGGTTGGGGGCCGCCACAAGGACTTCGCACAGGGCGCAGCGCACAAATTTAATTAAACTGTAATAAAGCAAATCCTAGCAGTCGTCCCACTGCCTGCTTGCCTGCTTGCCGTTCTCGTAATGAGAGCTAAATCAAGCTTAAGCCACTCTACAACTAACCGCCCACAACAGCAACAACAACAACCACAACAAGAACAACAAAATTGACATGAAACTTGCCTTTGATAAAGGTGCAGGGAATTGATGAAGGCAAAGCTGGGCGTTAGACGATTGGGCGGAGCCTCAGGTAAATAATGCAATAGGCCAGGACAAGCATTGGGCTACACAGCCCCCTCCTCCCCTTTGCTCCTCTGCGCTCATGCCACCCCACGCGTTATGGCAAATTGAGGCAGATTTATCATCGCAGCACAGTGGGTGCCATAAAAAAGTTTATGCCTCGGCAAGGTGAACACAAAAGCGGAAAGAAATTGCGGATAAGCGCCAAAGATGTGCCAGGGAATGCAAAGTACTTCCATCTCCACAAACACACACATACACACACACACTCTGCCCGTGGAACCGCAAAATGGCTGCTAAACTGACAAGCGAACTTTATTATTTGTACTTTTTTTTTTTTATTTATACCCCACCAGCATGCAGTGCAAAGTTTTCTTCACCCTCCCGCCTAACCCACTTCGATACAGTTTTTTTTTCCACCCATCTCTCCCTCTCCCTCTCTTGGGTCCGCCGTTTTTCTCATATTTAGACAGCCAGAGCTTACGGCGCTTCAATGTGCTGTTGTCTTTTGCGAGTGGATGATGTGGCAGGCTCAGTTGGTAGTTGCGAGTTGAAGTTGCAAGGACACAGATGTTTTGCGACTAAATTGTCCTGTGCTTAAGTCTGACGAGTATTCAGCGAAGCCAAGGGCGAGGGCGAAAGCGAAGGCGGCGGCGACGGCGACGGCGACGCCTTATTCAGGGCAGAGACGTTTGGAGTTGCCAGTTCAATTTGCTGCGAAAAAAATGGCAAATGTGTTTATGCGTAAAGATGTGTGCGAAGAGAGACAACACAAGCAATTTTGTGAAAGGGACCAAGAATGAGAGACAGAAAGAGACTGAAATGATGAGAAGCAATGCGACAAGATAGCTGTTTAAGCAAATGATTTATTCGTTTGTAACCAACATACGAACATCTTCTAAAACAGCTGTCTACGTGGATCATTTAGAAATTTGAAATAACAGCTAATCGATAATACATTTTGCTTATTTCAGCTCCTATTCGTAAAATAATCTCTTAACATATCTTCTAAATAAACTGTATTAGTTACAGCAAAAGTTGTAAGCATTCATTTATCTCCCCATTTTATTAATAAGCAATTTCGGAATGTATTAACAATTTGCATTTTATGCTAATTAACATGTATTCAAATCAACATTCCGTGGTAAATAACCAACAATCGCCTGCCAAGCCAAAGCAATTAGAGAAAGCAATACAGTTTGTATATTTCATTTTTTTGCTATTCCTTTTTGCATTTTTCACATGTTTCACTTTTAATTGCATTTTCTAGGCCGTCAATTTTCGCATCAGATTGAAATGAAAACGCGGCAAGTGTAATTTCAGCACTTTGGCTCTTCATTACGTGGCTGTAATTGCACATGAATACGAAAACGAATACGACTAACATATGAATGCAACTATGAATGCAAGTACTCTCGTACCGATTGTTGTATTCATGTGAATGCATTTGACCGTTGCGAGTGCAAAAAGACTTATTTTCAACACTCGCAAACGGCGTCAAATGCCGACAGTGAATTGAAAGCTAAGAAATTTCCGCTGTCATATAGTTTATGAATGCAGTATACGCGAGCACAATCCTCTGAATGTAACATATGTGTATATAGCTATGTCATAGAGTGCCATTTGCGAAAACCTGTTAATTATTAACAATTTTTTTGCCTCTAGCAGGCCTCTGCGTGTCTGTAATTAGCTGCATTTCCATTGAAAAGCTGCCGCAATTAAAAAGAGGCCAACACCACACGCACTGCATTGCATCGCATTGTCGACAACCGGCAAAACTTAAAGTCTTCAGTGCAAAGTGTTGCCAACTTATCGTACAAAATTATTACACAGCAACTCACAATTCAAATACAAGAAGTAGATGAATAGATGGAGATACCGAGACTGAGACAGTTCGAGTGAGAACTGCGGTGTCTATAGAGTCATATACAAGAATTAATGGACCACGCTTCAGTGGGCTTCACAACAGCTCAAGGCGTTTCGCTTTGAGGAAGTTCGAATAGAGGAGAATGAGTATACCAATCTGCAGCTCTGCAAATACTGGAGGTCTATTGCCACATGTGGCAATTACATATAATTGCAGACTACCTTGCATCGCTAATTGTATTGCAGATGCGGCAGACTTTATTCAAAAACTGTGGAGGGGCAAAACAATGTGGGTTGGAAAGTACCTTAAGCAAATAATAGAATTGTAACTTTTTATAAATTGAAAATTTAAAAAACAAAATAGTTTATTTCCATACTTTAGAAATTATGTAATTACTTAATTCAATACAAAAATCATTATTCAAACTTCAGAATTCTCATATTCAACTTTGTCCGTTTAAGTTTACTTACTCAATTATTTATTTCTGAAACTTCAATAGCTACTCTAGAAACTCCAGCACATTTACACACCCATATCAATGGTCACAAAATGATAAATATCTAAGCCCACACGTGTGCGATGGTCAGAAACCATCAAACATTTTTCCACACTCGCCACGGCGCATAAATTATGGTCTACAAAACAAAAACAAAAAAAGAAACGTTTAGTGCCACAAATTAATTGGACAACATTAATTTCGAATGAACGTTTATTCAACAAAAAACACAACGTGAAATCAAATTAATAATCGAAGGTTAACGTTAAAAAAGCTGTGAACTGCAAGCTTAGAATTTGTTTAGATCATTGACCAGCATGTCTGCAGCACCACCACCAGCAGCTGCACCACTAGCACCACTGTAGCACACCACATGCACAATATGCAACCGCCGCCAACTTTTTTTTTACAACTTCATTTGGCGCCATCAACGGCTAGCGACGTGTCGTGCCTCGTTCCTCTCCTCAAGCCGCCTATAATTATGGCAAATTAAATGCAAAATGTGTTTAATCTCAAATGTTACTTGCCTCCCCACCAACTACACTTTGGACTCTCCAACTATTCGTTGGAGCTACGGTTGCTTAGTTTGCACATTGATTGCCCTGTAAATTTGTTTTTCTCATAACGATTGCTTACTGTAGATACACTGCAAATTGTATATACGAATAAGTCGTAGATTATGGATGAAAATGTGAATTCAATACTATATTTTGTTTATTATTACTTCTGCTAAAAAGACCAACGAATGATGTATGACAGCTATATTCGTTTACTCTATAGTTTGTAAATTGAATTTGAATGCAAAATATTTTTTTGTATTTGCTTACGCAACTTCACTTTGACAGAGCATCCAAATGTCGTCTTAGAATCTTCTTTACAGTTGTTTCAGCGATCGTGTACGGCGTGTAATTATAGCGGTTCTGCACGCTAATCAGCGTAATGTGCGATGTATAACTATAGGCAAAAGTCAACGCATAAATAAGCAGGCAGGGGCGGACAGAGATGAGTTACAGCGGCGGCAATGCGTTGTTCAATATTGTGATCAGCAGACGGCATTTGTGGCCTCATTGAAAAGCAGGCTGACAATGACTGCTAAAAGAGAGTAGACAGCAAACAGCAGGCACCGAGAGAAGGCAAACTTGGCAGCCAGAGAGAATGCCAGGTTAATTAAAGCAGCACTACAGCTGGCTGCAGGGATAGCATAGGGAGAGAGAAGAATCAAATCGAGCTCGATTTTGTGTATAATTTATGAGCAACTTTACAAATCAAGCGACAACATAAACAATCTGCTCTTCTAACTATATGATTCTGCAGGGAGCGAGCGAAAAAGGGCGATAAATAGGAGACAGAATGAGAGAAAGGAGGAGAGATATAGCTGCTGTCACTCCCCTTTGTGCGCCCTCTTGCTGTGTCTGTTGGCATTTCATGTGGTCGTGTGGTTGGGCAACAATTGAACAATTGTGCAATGTTTGCTCGATTTTATTACATTTGCTCATTAGTGCAAATAGAAGAGGATCCCTTTTTCGGTTTCTATTCACAGCTCTTGGTCTTTCTCTCAATTTCTGTGAAACTTGTTTACGGGTTTTGTAGCTGTCGTGCTATTGACACAGCTTGTGCTGCAAAATGTGCCAAATGTGTTAGAAAACTGCCCAGCACCAACAACAGCAACACCAAAAAGGTGTTAAACTGGCAAAAAGTCACTACGGAGAAACGTCTGCTGAAAAGCTGAAAATCAGTTAGCCAACCTACCCATTGTGTCTTGTCAAGCTAACAATGCCTTGGTACTTGAGCAAACAAACTGCCCCCCGATGTAGGCGACCATTTATCATGAGAGCGCATGAAAAGAGACCCCATTGAGGTGATGGCTGTGGCACGATCTACTATAGTTTGACCACCATGGCCAGACAGCAATGGCCTAATGATCAGAATGTTTTGCATTTGAATGTGGCGGAAATTTGGCAGTAAATAGAGAAAGGAGCATAGAGAATGAAATTGTAGAGCTATGAGATGGAATTTAGCTGAATGATCATTATAAAAATATATTTGAAATCATATATACTTTTCTAAATAAACGGAAATTTACAATTGTACAAAATGCCAACTGCTTTGTTTTCATCCGAAACATTTTCCAACTGCTGAAAAGATTAATTTATTTTAATTAATAACTCATGAAAAGCCTACTGAGCGGCAGACTTCCTGCTTTTCCTCAGCTGGACCCCACGCACCACACGTAACCCAAAACCGAGTCCAAGACCTTCAACTGAACCCATATTAAACGGTAGCCTCGACATGTGTAGGGGCTGCACCTTTTTATTTTGTATTTTATAAGTATTTATTTTTTTTTTTGTTGTTAATTTACCGCGTGTATTAAGCAAATGAAATACGAAATGCTTTGAATGCAGCGGTTACAGCTTCGTTTCCAACCGTGGGCACTCTAAACGATCTTTATCGCATTGTCCTGCCCCGCTTGGCGTTTGTTTTGACCGAACAAATGAGGCTAATTTGTCAAATGAAGGGAGCTACTTTACTCGAGTTGAATTCTTGGCATTTCTTTTCGGTTCTTGTCTGTGGCTCAAGGCATGAAATTTTCATTTGACAGGCATGGACATGCGTAGGCCTGACACTTGGATATTAATAAGCCAAGTTTTCCTTTTTTTTTTTTGTATTATTTTTTGGCTTGGGTCCTGCCACTAAACTGAACTCCGCCTGTCAACTTATATGCCCACCTAAATAACAGCAGGCAGACTGCAGACACAGGAATACCGTTTTTTTGTTGGACAGTGATTAAGCGAGAATTAAGTGTCAGATCAGATTGTGGAATGTTCAAGTAAGGTTCAGGCAACGACTGCCCCAACCGCATCGAAATTGGCTAAGCGTGAAAAGTGGTAGAAGCCGCGAAGGCGTTTTAGACGCTTCATCGGAGATCACATGGGTCGCATGGAAGAGGCGACCAACTGTTATTTGGGAGTATGCAAAATGTGCTCAAATGAATATGAGACGTCAATCAGCGCAGCGTCAGCTTCCAGCTGCCAACTGGTGACTGTTGGTAACTGGCAATCGCTAACAAAGCCCAAATACAAAATGATTAAAAAAAGATTATAAACTCGCCATATGAGCATGAGTGTATACTCGAATGGCAATGTCAGCATCATCGTTCAGTCAACTCAAACTTGGACTTGTGGCTCATTAAGCAGCCATGACGAATGCAAATGAAACTGATATATGACTGAGACTCCCAGACACAAACACAGACACAGACAGAGACACAGACACAGGCTCCCAACTTCCACGTCCAACTCAGACCCCAGACAGATGCCATGTCGTGTGGCTTTATATGGCATCTTGCTGCTGGCTTAACGGCCTTTCCAGTCTCATTCTCAGTCTCTGACTGAATCTGAATCTGAATCTGAATCCAACTCGGACGCTTACTGTGACTCTGCTTAGCTCACTGCGTAATCATTTGGGTGGTCTGTTGCTGATTTTAAGGTGACTTGGCGTGAATTTGTTAACTTTTGCTTCAAGCTCCTCTGGCGCTTCTGATGGACAGCCTCTCAGTTCCAGCAGCAGCAGCCACAGCTAATGGCAACCAATCAGTTCGAATGCCATAAATAAGCAGAAGCTAAATGTGAAGCGAGATAGACAGCTTCGCAGTGCGTTTATGCGTGCACTATTCGTGATTTCAGTTGATGAAATAACAACTTTAAATAAAAATGATAAAATTGTACATTTACTCCGTTGGTAAAATCTGACTAATCCTGTTGTAATTGTTGTATGATTTTGAATTAAAGAGTTTTATAGTCGTTGGATATGTTTATAGTTAAGCCACTTGATTGGAATTAATAATACAAAATATTACAATATAAATACAACAACATTCTACAGCTGCAAATTACATGTGAAAGGGAGCAATATCGTTTAGGAAATCGTTGTTTAAACCAAGTTCGAGTTTATTATTCGCTTATCGTTCAAATAATATCACAAATAAAGCCAACGCATAAACGTATCAGTATGACTGTCAAACTCATGGCAAATTTCCAACTGCAATTAGCTCTGTTGCAAGTCAACTAGGACTTTCCTTTTGGACAGTGGCTTTCCACTTGTTTGCCAGCTTGCCAGCTTGCTGAAACAAGAAAAACTGTCGACTAATGCAGCTTGGAATGGAGCGTAATGGATGATCCAACAGCGTGTGCCGAAATTTAATCAAATCAGGTAAATTTGTCATAAAACATCAGAGCAAGTCGCACAAAAAGAGGAAACGAAATAAAACTAATTTTGAAATGGATTTCGTACGCAGTTTTGAACACAAATTGCCAGGCGAACAACTAGGATTCCGACTTGGGTGTTTTATTTACTTTATGCTGGGTTTTGTTTTTGCTTTTTTTTTGTTGGCTGTCCTTTTGCAAATTATGCGAAAGCATTTCGAAATTGAACGCATGACAGGATGTCCCTGAAACAGAAACAGTTCTTGTGCTGCTGTGCTGTGGTGGTGCTGGCCCCCATTCTGTGGCCATTTATCCATTATGACATTGGTCAGCAGAAAACTTGCAAGTCATGGAAATGACCACGTGTCCTCCCTGCTGCTAATAATAAAGCAAGCCCGGCCCCAAACAAAGCTACGGCAAGCCAAGACATTTGCCAGCATGAAAAACTAATAAAACAAAAGTTTCTTCCCTTTCTGTTTTTTACCTTTTTATGTTAAATCACCGCAAGAGCCAAACGAAATGGACCGTAACACATGTGTCCCCTTGTCAGGACCAATAAGCAGCCGCAGGACTGTTCGAAACTTGCACAAAAAAAAAAAAAGAAACGAACACAACAAGAAACTGCCATTGTTGCTGTTGTTTGTTGCTTGGGTTCGTGATTTGCTAAACTTATGAAATTACTTTACGTGTATCTCTCAGCTTCACGTCCAGTCCAGCATTGCCTCCCCTTCCCCCATTCTCGTCTACCGTAAAACTCGATGGTTTTTTTTTCTTGCCGTCCTTTGCCGGCCATTTGGTCAATTCCTGCGGCTGTCATTGTGCTATTCCGGCGCCTTATCTCTTTAGGATTTACATACCATGTGCTTGGATAGCTTGCAAAACTTTTACGCAACTTCATATGTTGGATTAGGCGTCCTTTTCTGTGAGCTGGACTCGGACTCAACTAGCCTCGACTGTGTGGAGGGGGTTAGGAGGAGATAGTATGGGTTATTTCTTCACTAAAAAATGCCATAAATAGCAAATCACATTAAGTTTAGGAAAACTCTGGTGTCCCGTTGTTTGCATATCCATATCCACATAGCTTTCCAGATAAGCATTGCCAAAGTTTTAGTTTACGACTGCCACGTTTCCACTTCAAACCAAGCACACAAACAATAAGTAATATACACATAGAATAAAAAACTTTCGCTTTCTTCTCGTATTGTTTTTTAGGTCCCTGCACTTTGCAATATTATTATGCAGCAAATTCTGTTTTCCAATCAACCCGTTAGCCTATCGCAAAATATTCAAATTCATTTCGTTATCAAGATGCGATTTGCAAATGCAGACAGCCTAATAGTGATATAAATTAAATAATTTCGTTTCATGATTCGTTGGTTTAGTCTAGATGTTAGAATTGACAACAATTGGTATAATTAACATTTTGCAGTTTCGGTTTCAATTCTAAAATGTCACCTAAAATTGGGTAATATAAAGACAAAGTTCGCTTGTAGCTGCTTCTGATATGTATTCAAATATATTTGAAAATCATTAGAAAATGGCTCACAATTGCTGATGTTATTCAACAGCAGCAATATTAGCTCACACATTCATACATGCAAGCTGGGAAATTGCAATAGTCAACATTCGTATTATTTTTCAGCGCGATTTTAAGAAAAATTTAGTTCTTCAAGTTAGATTTTTGCACCAATTAATCGAATTTCTTTATTAAAGGTTTTTTTTTGCTACAGTTGCCCCACATTGACACGCTTCTTTATGCTTGGCCTACTGCAATTTACGAATTGACAATCTAATATTTCTACGCAATTTACGCAGCAGCTGCAGCCGAGTTGAGTCTATGAACACAGACAGAGCTAGGACGGAAAAACCACTTGCGATGGCCTTAATAAAAGATCAACGAAGCGTTAAGAAAAAGCAGTTAGCAGTCAAATTGCCAGAGCTAGTGGACAGTGATTGAGATCATGGTACAAAAAAGTAGAGTCGCAAAAAAAAGGATAACGAATCGAGGAATGGACTGGGTGGAAGAACAACGACGACGACGAGAGGCGAACTCTTAATTTAAACAAATATTTTGCCAGCGTGTAATATTGACTACAAATGCAAGTGCAAATGTTGCCACGGTTTGAAAGGATATCCGAATAGATATGTATACAGTTACAGCATAGGTTGGGTGAGGGGAAAAAAGAAATAGGAGAGCGACAAAAGCAAAGGCAAAGCAAAGCAAAGCAATTTAAGCCAAAAAGGGTGTCACATGTGCCAAATGACTTTTGCGTGTGGAAATGACAATGATTTCTGTGCTATGGAGACAATAACGAAATGCAAACAAACAAAGGACGAGCACACCACAGTCTCGCACACACACACACACCCACACACACACAGGACATGTAGCAACTTCATCGAAAGCTGTGACATTTGCATTTGTCTGCCATATTTGTAAATGAAATTGCCACAGCTTTGAGCGCCTCTCCCCTCTCCTCCTACACCGCTGTTCGTGTCCCTCTGTCAGGCTAAACTTCAAATTAGTTTCGCCAAATAGTTTACCCAAGCAGGGAAATGATTAAGCTGTAGGTGGGCAGAAGATCCTAGCAGTTGGTACACACAGATATCCTCCGCTTGGGGCGAGCACATGTTGCCTCATAAAGCTGTCACAAAATGACTTTACAACTTAATACAGCAAACGTGGCAGCCACTAGGGAGTTGTTGTTGCACTTGCAACTGCCACAAGACATCAATCACATTGAACTGCCACAAATATAAACACGTCAAACAAAGCTGCAGACTGTAAACTGCAACATGCAATGTCGCGTTTGCTACTCTCTCTCTCTCTCTCACAGTATCTTCTTCAGGGCCAGACTGCGACACTTTTGGCCACGGCCAACGCGAAGTGTCATTAGACTGCCGCCGCGACATTAGATTTTTGGTCGCAAAAGTGCAAAGTTTTTGCCACCAAAATTGCGCATTTGGCAGCTGTCTAAACGTCTCGCGCACTTTTCGCGACAGCTTCACGGCTTCGCATTGGGTCGAAAACACAGCCAAGTTAGCAAAGAAGCCATCAATGGCTAGGGATATGGAGTGCTGTGACAACCAGCTGCCACATGTGGCAATCTCTCCGCTAATTTGATGCCTGCCAATGTCGAAAATCAAAATTTTCAGTTTACTTGTCGCTGCCCAAAGTTTAGCGATTTCCCAACACATATTGAAATCTCCGAAATACAAAATAAACATTTAAACTAAAACTTTATGCAGAACATAAATGATTTCAATAAATATTCAACTCTATTCATTATATATAACTCATTAAATAATTCAAATTCAAGTATTACATCTATTGGAATGCTTGTCAAAATAATATAATAAAATTGTACGTAAAATAACCTTCATAAATCAATAAATTCAACTGATTGTGTCAATTATCAAACACATATAATTTGTCGAGTTACATGCAATAAAAATGTAATTTAGATTCAGCGAATGCAAGTTTTGTAACCCTATAAAATTGTAAAGTGTCAATTTTTCTCAATAATGTGCAATAGTTTTATAACTAAATTTTCAAATGAGACTCTAATAAAACCGACCCACTCTCATTTGTGCTTATTTCTTTCAACCTCGACTGCCAGTCGATTAGCTGTGCTAACAAAGCAACCATTTTCAGCAAAATAAAATTTCTATAGATACTACTAAGTATAGAGATTTTTCATTTTTAATGACGACCTCATATCGCACATTTACACTCCCCATTGCATGACAACTTCAGCCATAGAGGCAGTTTGCCAACTCCAGCACTATAATTAACTACAAAAATAAAGAGAGAAGAAAAATACAAAAAAAAAAAACAAAAAATAATGTAAATCAAAATTATGAAAATGCAAACACTTTGCGCTCTAATTACATAGACTGCAACAGCTGAAACAGTTGCAACAACAACAACAGCAACTAGAGCAATGGGAATAAACAAATACGACAGGTAATAAAATTGGCGACTTTGTCACTTGTTGGTTGCTGTTGTGGTGGGCGTTCGCTTTGCTGTGGTTCCTGCACGTAATGCCCTCAAATTTAATTGCCGCAACAACAGTGGAGATCCCAATGCATATATATATGCATATGTATATATATGTAGTTGCCATATAGTTGTGTCTAGCCTATGGTAATGGATCGCGTGAATTTGCTAAAGTTTAGTGCTTCATTTTGTGGCTTTTGGCCAGACGACGAAACTGTCGCGACACGAACTTGCCGCTGACTCTAGCTAATTGCAAACTGCTGCAGTTGCACCTGCTGCTGCTGCTGCTGGTGCTGTGATTGCTGTTGCTTCTGGGGGGCTGGCTGTGGGCGTGGTACTGCCTCCCAATTGAGCTATTTGACTAGGATACAGTTGTGGTCGTTGTGCAAACGCCCTGGAAAAATCTTGGCTTGGTTAGATGGTATTTTTATGATCTTAATAACCCTTTAGAGTAACTTCATTATTGGTTTATTCAAGCATGCTGTAAACTTACAAATATAATAAAATTTCACCTCCAATAAACGACATCAAGTTTTCAGACATAGTTTCTACATGTAATTAATTTAATCCATCTTCTTCAATGTTACAATTGTTTTATAGGATATCTTCATAGTTGGATTGCATTGTTAGCTTGCTGAAAAAAATCAAGTTGATTGCATCTTTTGTCGCATGAGCTCAGACCAGCCCCAGCATGGTTTTTGGGCCCCACCCATGGCCATGTAATTTGCCATTGACAGGTTTTGGGTCTCTCCGCTCGTCGCTCGTCGGACGCACACATCCGCATTCACATGCACATGCACATCGACATCGACATTCACATCGACAGGCACATTCACATCCATATCCGGATCGCGTGCTGCATGTCAACGCGTGTGTTCCACGGCTGCCATTCGATGCCATGCCATGCAATTGTCGAGCTTGGAGCCTAAAGATGGCGTTCAGTAAATTTCAGCGCGTGAGGTGCAACCATCAAGTGGATGCAACGTAGCAAGCGGCGGCAAGCAAACATATGATTAATTGCAATGGCTGGCAATGATTGGTTCCTGGTAAACAACCCATTGGCATGGCATGTTCTCCGCTCTGGACAAGTTGTTGCCAAGGTGTAGTTCTAGGAAGCGAGACAACCAACTCTCTCTCACTCTCACACTTTTTATTTTATTTTGTTGTTTTTTTTTTTTTTTTTGAGCATTGCTAGACAAGTCAGCGTCTCAGCGCTGTATCAACGATAGCATCTAGGATCTACTAGCTGATCTTTCACACCTTGCACCGCCAGTTAGTCTATTGTTTGTGTGTCTTCTGTTGGGCCTGTCAGGTTATTGTCCTTCCGCGCAGTTGATATAAATCGCATTAATCACAATCTGAGCAGACAATGCCACGGCAAGGTGTGAGCATAGTTTTGACAGCGACAATGACAAGAATTTCAAATAAATAAATAAGCGACATTTGATGTGGGGTGCAACCTGTTCGATTCAATGGAAAACACGCCTAAACTGTCTGACATTGTGTCTGCTTCTTTTGTCCATGGCAATAATAAAACTTTCCCAGCATTGGCTCTGAAGATCACCAGAGTTGAGGTCTCTATCATGTGGGTGGTGCTCAGATGTGGGCATATTTGAGCTGTATTATTCGATGCATATGTTGTTAACCGTCTTTGATCTAGCCGTGTTTTTTGTAGGCCTGTTAATTGCAGTCAATTGCTGACTCATAAATTTTGACAGCAAACGGTTTATGTTGTATTTTGATCTGTGTGGCAGCCACAGGATGTGGCATCGTTAAACTCGAGCGCTGCATTTGATGTGGCTGGCAATTATGCCGCAGCCACCGCCGTGGCAGGAAACTGTCAGCCCCCCCAAGCCAAGCAGAGTCGGTAAGCGAAAGAATCAAATGGGAGCCTGCCAAACAAATATATCTTAGCATTTGTATCTGTATCTTTAGCTGCAGTTGAGCTCGAGACACCTGTGGGCGTGCATCATCATCATCAGCAATTTTAGCATATTATCAACGCATCTGCGAACCGACAAAGTCTTTTCAACGCTTTCGGTAGTATTTTGTTTAGTCTTTAGTCTTTTTTTTCTAGAATGATAGGCGTTGCCCAGCTGGAAGCTGCAGTTGCAAGCAGAAAACAGCATGCGGCAAGATAGAGCCTAGGCATTTGCTGTAACTGTAGCTAAACTTCAATTTAAACACTGTAACCAATAAACAATAATGCGAATTGTTTAGCATACTTGAATATATATATAAAGTGAAGAAATCATATGTTATTCCACAAATTGTAAATTTTACTTTATTCACATTGAAATGTGCTATAAGCTGTAAGACTCTTGACTTTGAATTCTCACAATTCAAGCACCATATTTTTATATATTTCTGCAGCTATTCGCTCAGTGTATATGCTGCTGCATCTGCGCCTTTCGCTTCGATTAATTTTCGCATTAAGCTCAACCACAGCTCCGCCCTGCGAGTGCAGCACTGGTCACAGGTTTTCTCCCTTTTGCGTTACTTGCTGCCTTCGGATTTGCTAATTTAGTTGTGGGCGCGGTAATGAAATCAAATTAGGCAAGTGTGCAGCATCAATATCGCGGCATCCACAGCGTTGCAGTTGCAGTTTCAGCAACAGTTCCAGATCAGCTGTTAATTGATTTGTGCCGCAGTGTGGCAAGCTCAAGGATAATTGCCGGAGCAAGCGAGTGCAAAAGGCCACCGGCTTCAAAGTGCGGGCGTTTTTGCTAATGTCCTTGAGGCAAGCGACACACCTGCAACAGATTCGCAGAGACACGCGTGCCACACACAAGCAGCGAACTCAAGGCTGCGCATAAAATTCAATTGGCTGCAATTATGTGAAGTTTTTCCTACTTTGGCTTTATTTTTTTATGCTGCACAGACAAAGGATTAGAGAACAAAACAATTTGCTACGCAATTCATATGCAACAACAACACAGCAACAGGAATAACAACAACAACATTCAAACGCACATGCTGCTAGTTTTTTCGGGTAGCAATAAAATTGATATATCTAGTCCTGCAATATGGCTACCATATGGACCCGGGCATCCACATATCCTTGTGGCTTAGTTTCAATATTTTCCGCATTTTTTCCGTTCTCCTTTTTGCTGCGCTTATTGGCCATTTAGCGCACGTAAGCGAAAAAAATGCTCAAATTTCTACAAATAAAAACTAATGGCACAAAATACCAACAACGGCAGGGAACAGCAACAACAAAACAAGGACCACATGATCCAATCTGCGGCATTGACTTTTGTCATAATCCTGTCAAAGCGTAAACAAAAATTTCAGCCACAATGCGAAATCTGCAGCATGTCATTGGATTTGGAATTCTCTGGGATTGCTTTCGGGATTGGCCAATAGATATTCTCCATACCCAAATACATACGCGCCACTATGAGGATGAATGTTGCCCATTTGCCCAGGTTGCAACAGATTGCGTTACTTTGCGTCGCGTTGCGTTGCCAATGTCAACAATTTTGCGTTGAGCAAAAACATACTTTCCAAAAATAAATATGCCTCGCTGCATCCAGCAGATGGAAAACTTACGACCACGTGTCAAGATCTGATGGATATCGAAAGCAATCACTTGGGATTGTTTTTGTTTTTCTTCTCTTACAGTTAGAGCAAATACTTTCCTCATGCTCAATGTTACATTAGGCAATACAATGCATACATATTACATATTTGGTGAGATATTCTTGGGGTTTACCATAAATAACATCTCTATCTCATTTTATACATGCTAAGTTTCTAAAAATTGTCTTCATAAAATTTTAATAAATTAATTTAATGTGTACTTGTCACTCATTTATTTTTGTATCTACTCTAAAAGATATTTTATCTCTCTAATCGCGTTAAAATACACAAAGGCTATCGCCCAAAGTTAATCTATATTTTATTTGCTTAAATATGCACATTAGAGACGCCTAGAGAATGACTTCATTACCGACGACAAATTCTCAGCAAAACGCGCCCAATTCAATTTGATTAAATTTAACGTGTTAAAAAATAAATGAAGCACACGATTTGCCAATTTTTCAAGAGAGAATGAGAGCGGGAGTTGTAAATGAAGAGGGAGAACGAGAAAGCTAGAGAATAAGGCAGACAAAATATGGTGGCATATGCAAATGAGCTGCCAGGACGCGGCAAACAAATCATTGAAAAATTGTCACCGACTTGCGAGTCGCTGAACGGGAGAAAATAAAAATAAAGCAAACAAAAGCACCCTACTTCAGCACTCCACCCCATCCCGAGCTGTCTGTGTGCTGTACTGTGCCCACCATCAACGTGGCCATTAGTCGCAACCACGAAACGCATGCAAATGAAACCGCAGCACAGAAGGAGCTCAAAACAGTCGCAGGAGCAGGAGCAGGAGCAGGAGACGGTGTCGCAGCAGGCGCCGCGCATCCTGCCCAGAGACCAGAAGGGGCGCAGCTGACGAATTGTGAAAAAAAGATGGCTGTATCTAGGGTCGCTACGAATTGGGTGTGGGCCTCAAAAAACAGCCACTCTGACTCCCTGCCTCTCGACTGTGTCCTGGGATCGACAGAGACTTCGACTGCGGCTCTGGCTGCGGCTGCGGCGCTATAATTTTCTGCTGCGTTCACACGCCATCGTCGCATTTTTTTCAGTTTCGTTGTTGTTGTTTCTTTTAAGTAAACATTTAAATTAAAAACATTTACATATGCAGGGTGTGTGGCTGTGTGTGTGTGTGGGTAGCGCTGATATTCAATTATGATACATTCAATTGGAGGGCGCGACAGTTTTCAGATAAATTTTGTGAGTTGTGCGTTTCACATGACGTGGGCCCAAAACACAATATTTCGCATTCGGGAAGACCAAGAAAATTACAGTTATTTATGCGTATATAGACGAAAAACAGTTACCTCGATGGTAAAAAAAACATAAATATGAATGGTAACGTACGATTTCATTTGAATAACTAAACACAACATTTTATGAATAGAGAAAAATATAAAACATAATTTCTTCTTATAAAAAAATAAAACGTATCTTTTAAATTGTTCAACTATAAATTTATAAAAATAAACTCTATTTTTATTATTATTGAATTGAACTTAGTTGTTCTACCTATAATATTGTTATACATTTTGTTTCAAAACCAAATTTCAAAATAATGTAATTATTTGATATATTAATTATTGCCTATTTGCATTAAATCAATTTGCACAATTGGCATTATCAGCTCGTTTATCCTTTTAACTTAGCAGTCAACTCATTTTCACTCATTCAAACATTCGCTCACAGCAATAAACTCACTCAACACTCAAAGGAACGTGGTGAGTTTCAGCGCGCAACAAAGTGGAAATGAAACAAAACGTAGAGCAGAAAAAAAAATCCACTCATGCACATGGCAGCAGAAAAAAATCTGTAAATAGCTGACGAAAAGTTCAAAACACACCCCCTCCCAAAGCAACTATACACACACGCACACACTAACACTTCCGCAGTGCCAGTCTCACTCCAGGGGCAACAACAACAGCTAAGCAGACCAACTGTCAACAGCCCAAAAACAAAATGACGAATTTATGAACTTGTTTGCGATCGCCAGAGCGAGACAACACTAAGCGCGCCACTCGCTCAATTTTACCATCCACTCAATTCGCTCAGCGTATGGCCATCTCGCTTGCACGCTTGTGCTATGGCATTTGCAGGCGATTGCGCTCAACAAATGTGTGAGTGAGCTGTTTGAGTGTATGGGAATTTCAATTCGAATTGGAAACATGACTTATGTCGGCGTCGATGTCGACGACGACGACGACGTCGCTGTCGCTGCATTGGAATGCTGCATATGCTATTGCCTGCTCGCTCGCGCACTCATTGCTCATCGTTATCGCTGTTGTTGTTGGCTGCGCTGTCTGTTTGTCTCTTGCGGTTAACCGCTTTACGTTGCGTGTGAAGCTTACGTGAGAGCAGCAGCAACAGCACCAGCACCAGCGGCAGCAGCAGCAGCAGCGCTGGGTGCAAAACTTTTGGCGCTTTTGAGCTGCGTAAAGTTTGGACCTCAGTGCTGTCAGGTATTTTGCGCTAGCCGCGCAGAGCCGGACAAATAGGCACAACAGCAAACAAACAGAACACACACAAGGCAGAAAGCATAACGCAACGCAACGCAACAACACACATAAAAGTGCCTTAGACTCGTTAGTCCGTTAAGTTGTTTGTCGTAACGTCAGCGTCGGCGTCACCGTCACCGTCACGTAAGCGTATTTTCAGCGTTACGTGGTGTTGAAAACTCAGTGCCGTAAGATCGTCAGCTGTGCGCATCGGCAGAGGGGGCTGGGGGAGGTTAGGAGCAACTGCGGGAGCAGCGGGGTGATAGGTTGGAGGAGAAGGCACTCGCACTTCGGGCTTGTTGCGAATGCGTTTACATGGCAAAAAGCAAATCGCAGCCGCCACAAATTCATTCAATGGTCAGCTGTGCGACTGTAAAGCGGTTTTCTCGGCAAAGCGCAAAACGCAAAAATATCGCACACACACAAATACACACAATTTCGGCGTAAATGAAAAATGAAACATCGCAGAACGTCGCGCAAATAAATTTTTGTCGTAAATTGTCGGTAGTGCAACAGCAACAACAATGTGTTATTAATAAAACTATTTGTAACAAAAAAGAAACCAAACAAAAAATATAAAAGAAATTTGTTTAGTATTGAGTTGCAAATTGAGACGAATATTTGTAAACGAAGTAAACGCAGCTTTAAAATGCTTTTAAGCAATCAACCGGCAAACACAAAGCCACAGCAGCCGTCGCCGACACCGCCACAAAGCTTTAAATCGAAGCTGCAGCAACAAATCGCTACAGCAGCAGCTGCTGCTAACGCCACAACAGCAACAACAAATATTGCCAACGGTCACAGCAACAACAACAACAACAACAACAGCAACGGCAACCATCATCATCACCATCCACATCATCATCATCAACTTCACCATCATCAGCATAATATTTCCTTTGCCACGGATTTCTCAATTGCCGCGATTATGGCGCGCGGCGGAAACGCCTCAAGCAGCCGCGAGCCATCCGAAAGGAGTTTGAGTGAGTAGCAAAAGTAATTGAGAATCGTACTCGTATTTGCCCCTCTCTTTTTACTTTGCTCAATATACGTGCCAATTTGTAATATATTTAGAACAAATATATATAACGAGATTTTGATGGCATTTAAACAGCTCTATTTGATATTGAAATCAGTTGGATTAAATAAATTAATGAATTTAGAATCATCGGAAGTATTGTATTATGTAGCTACATTTAGAGCAAAAGGAATGCTGATTATATATTTTAATAATATAGAAGGAATCATGAGGGATTTGGATTGAAAATATTCATGTAACTATGAGATTAATGTTAACGTGAAATTATGTTTCTGTATTTGGCAAAAATAGTATGATATACAAAATAATAATACTTAATACATTCATACATTTTTATACCAAAAATAAATATTTTCAATATCCGTCATAAAAATTTCAAATATTCTTTATAATAGAATTTTTTAATTTGCATAGATAAACTTTATGGACATAATCTTCTCTTAAAAAGTAAACAAACCTTTTTTTAACGTTGAATAAGTTGTTCCAATTTATGGAACTCCACACTCAGTTTTTCTTTTTATGAAATCGATCTAATAATAACTGCAAATCCAAGCACAAAATATTTATGCTTCGACAGGTTTCCCTTTAGCTTCTTAGAATTAATTTTCGTGCTGCTTCATCAGCTATTTTTACGTATTTAGAGTTAATTCCATTCCATTAATCGCTCAAGTGTGAAATTTTATTTCCTGTTTTGCATTTTGAGTGCCGGCATTTATAGCTATCAAAATTCACCGAACTATGGTGGAACTGTTTTTTATTAGCGAAGAGCAGAAGTCAAGTATTGTCAGGCGAAAATCCTTAATTAATATTAAAATGAATTTAGTAATGCCAATAAACTTAAAAAATTTAAAATTGAATACAAAAATTCCAGTCAACCGAATGTATTCTATCGAATCGAGCCTAACCCATTGATTCGTATTCATTGATTCATAACTTGAAGAAGGAGTAAAATTTTGCTTTATTATTGAAATGGAAATAATAAAATTTAGTTCAAGTGTGTAGGTGCTTTTGACATTTTTACAGCCAGCAATTAATTTGCAAATACTTTAATGGCTGTAATAAAAAGGTCTTTGATTCATATCAATATATAATAGGATTTTGGATTTTATTATTATTACCAGCTTTTATTCGTCAATAGAATATGGACAACTTTTGAAATAAACAAAATTGGTCCCGAGCATGGCGATTATGCAAACGTCAACAGAACTTCAGTGTAGGTCTTTAGCAGACACAAATATTTTTAAACGTAGTGAACAGTAATCGTAATCAACTAATGAGAATGTACACTTGAATAGAAAAACATTTAACAAACTAACAAATTAATTATTAGAAACGATCTCAAGGACTGTGCAACTATATTATTTTAAATTTCATAGGTCAACAATTTGTTCCCAAAATGTATAACAATTTTTATCATAATGTATGGGAAAGTCGCGCAAATGTATTCATAAATTGATTTAATTAATTTAATTTTTACAGATACGGAAATTAAATTAATTTACTATTATTTATTCTATAAAAGTTTGCAATTAAATGTTCAATATATATTTATTTGTTTAAATATATAATTCATTAATTTTATTGCTGCCATAATTATCTAATGCTGCCGTTTTACGCTTGCAACCAAATGTTGCACAGTTGCAGGTGTTGTTTATGCATTTTTTTGCGTATTATGTGTCCATAAATTGCATATTGATGACAATGCAACGTTGATGACTTGATAATTGCGGCAAATGCGCGGGCAATAAAATAATCAAAGCCTATTCGAATGCACGGGGCGTGGTTATGTCGCTGTCTCTGTCACGCACACACAGTGTGGGATACGGGGAATGAGAGGGAAACACATTAAGATAGACATCGACAGCTACATGCACAACAATTTAGATGCCATAATTGGCTGCAGTTGGCACCGTCAGCTCAACGGGCCGCCTCCTTGTTGCCCCCGCTTGTCGATGGCAATTCAACAGAAAAACAATGGAAAATTTAACAGGAACAACAACAAGTCGAATGACAACGGGCACAAATTAACATATGAAATTGCATTTGGGCGCAAATAATTGAATTTGGCGTATCTACATCTGTGAAATGTATCTGTATCTGTATCTGTGAAATGCATCTGTGCGTCAGCATCAGCGTCAGCGTTGTAGTTGTTGCCGCATGCAACATGTTGTTGCTGCCTGTTTGCATGCCACTTGATGACTCTCTTTAATTCTATTTCTCTCCCTCTCTTTCTCTCTCGCTTTGCAGGCCCGCTGTCTGTGGAGCGCTATTCAACGCAGGATGTGGACGATGATGTTGACGTTGATGTGGTCGACTGCAGCGACTCGGAAACGCCAACGCCAACGGCAGCGGCAACAGCAGCAGCAGCAGCGACGGCTGCAGCAGCAGCGGCGGCGGCGGCAGCGGCAGCCCAGCAGCATGCACGTCATGCCTTGCGTGTTGCACAACAACAGCAACAGCAACAGCAACAACAACAGCAGCAACAACAGCAGCAACAACAGCAGCAGCAGAGACAGCAGCAGCAACAACAGACACATCCCCATCATCATGCAACGCCAAACAAGCAACGCCAACAACACAATCATCAGCACAACAGCAACAATAACAACAACAACAACAACAACAACAATCACAGCAAATCGAGCAGCCATCGAGGGCGTGCCACAGCCACACCAAGTGCAGCTGGAGCTGGCAGCACGCCCTCACCGCCCCCTGGTGGCACACACAGCCCCAGCGAGCTGCATGCCGAAGACGAGCGCCTGTCGCCTGAGGAGCCTGCGCAGGTAACGAAACGCCACAACAAAGTTAGCACAAATCCAATTCGCGTTTATTCCGCCTCGCTCACTTCGCCACACAAGCCCAACTAAGCATCTTCTCTCTCTCTCTCTCGATCTATCTGCTTACAGCTGCCCACGCCCAAAATTCTTGGTTCGTGCAATTGTGATGATCTCATGCCCGTGCAATGCCATCTGGAGACAAAGGAGCTGTGGGATAAGTTCCATGAGCTGGGCACCGAAATGATCATCACCAAAACGGGCAGGTGAGTTAACTTAAGACATATTCTTCAGTGCCATCGTCTCTGCTGCTTCTTCTGGGGTGATGTTTATCAGGTGTAGCTCATGTCAGGTGTCAGGGCAATCCCTTGATGTGTGACGAGATTTCAACTGTCTGCTGGCGATACAGTTGTATAATATATGCAGATTGAAATGTTTTGGGGGCTGGTTTTCACAAAACCAAAGAGTACTGATGACTTTAGCCTCAATTGGGGTAATTGCGCTATTTTATGCTTTGTTCTATTATATTTGTAAGTTCTGAACAATTTTAGAACATTTAACAAGCGCGCAATGAATAAGCCTACAAAATGACAACTGTTTTTCTGTAATTAACTTTATCAAAAGTTCTATTTCATTATCATGTTCTCATTAAATTTAGAATTCCAAACTTTGGGCTGCCATTTCGCTTCATGTTTTCACTGGTAGCTCTCTTAATTCGCACAGTTCTCCCAAATGCCACTTTTCTGTAATATCAATTAGCCGCCATGAGGGCGCATGCCACAGCTTGTGGCATCAATTGATTCCATGTTAGCCGGCCCATCAATCGCCACTAATCAGATACTCAAAATATCATTTTGAAGCACATGCTCAAAACGTGAACAATCAATAAGAAATGCTGAACACTCCGCCTTTCACTCACATGCCCAATCGCAATAAGTTCGAGTATTATTCACATTCACATTTTCAACATTTTGCCCGCCCCAAAGACTTAACTGCAAAATATCAGCAAGTTTTCGGTTAGTTTCTCATTACGACTGCCGGCTGCCAACTGTGCGTTCAACTCCTTCTTCTCCCTCTGCCATTGTCTGGTCCCTCGGAAGAAATTGATTGACAAGGCATCGAAATAATATGCCGTCGATTTTCGATTTTCGATTAGCAAGCGGCAAACCCCCCAAATGAGAGCACACCGACCCGAAAACCAGCCACACTGGCGGCTGTTTCTTGTCAGCTGTTCAAAAGCTCAACACACACATACACACACACACACAACACTCAGACCCCACATTCATTCTCACACTCACACGCACAACGAGTGCTTAAACGACTTTTCATTCGCAACTCAACAAAGTCGACTTCAAAAATGATTGCTTTGACGATTTTCGTGCGAATGTTGTGTAAAATGCGAAATGCGAATGAATACAACAAAACACAAGTGAGAAATTACAAAAAAGCACAATGATAGACGACAAGACACTCAGTGAAAACACATCTTAGCATTTAGCAATGAAAATGTGTCGATTTATCAACCAACTATTCCTTTAATTAGCTTTAATTCAGCTTCGTTGCAATTATTAATTAACTTCAATGAATATTAAGCTATTCAATTTAAAAACACAAGTTCGATGAAAAATAAATTGACTTTATTCTCAGCATACCCTGTGGTTAATATTCTTTGATTTGCAGGGTACAAATGAACCAAACATGCATGAAACATAAATTTCAGCATAGTTGTTATTGTTTTTCCTGCTGCTGTTGGGTCTCAGAGTTCTTATGTTGATGACATGCGAAATGCGCATTAGTCGAATGACTGCCAGGCTGCTGGCTGGTAGTTAGGAACTGAATTCACGTTCTCCTTTTGTTATTCGCCGAGTTTTTTTTTTGTGCTTGGCAACTTTTGTTTGTTTGCTGTTAACCCCTTATTTCAGCTACCTTGCCCCATAATCCCCCGCCCAGCTCAATGGCAATGGGGCTCAGCTCAACGCGCATTTGCGACACATTAACAAATTTACTCCTTTCGCTGGTTCGCTCTGACGTCCTGACATTCTGACAGCGCCACAAAGTATAAATTGCAATGTAATAGCTGCCGATTGTCGCGCTAACAACACATTTGCATGTCCTTTGAGTTTAGCTTTAGCTTTTTTCTTTCTTTTTCTTTTTTTTTCACTCTCTGTTATTCCAATGTGAGCCCTGTTGCCTGGCTCCTGTTTTTTGTGCCCTGTAATTAGCCCACAGAACAGCTTTGCCGATGTCGATGCCCCCAGACTTACTTATTTACATTTGTGCGGGTTGGCAAATGCGAGTACAAATGCAAAGCAAACTTGTAACCCTTTTGCCAGATATCCATCTACTATGTCAGCACATCGTTTGGCCGTCGGACACTTGGCTAGTTGTTGTCAGACTGACTCGCTGAATGACTGACTGGCATCGGGGATCAACCTGCAGCTAACAGCTTTCAATTGCAGGTTCTGTTCTAAATTACTTAAAAATAATTGTTGTACTTGTCACTGACATGTTGTACATTGCAATAGCAGTTTAAATTCAGTGAAAAGTCTATATGTAAGCGTATTTTAGTCGTGCTTTTTGAATAATATTCTGAAATCATCCTTTCTTATACTTATACAGGGGGTCGAGAAATAAAAAAACAAAACTAAATCAATTACAACAATATCGATTTAAGCGGAAATTCATTGTCATCAATTCCAGAACAGAAAGTATTTGCACTCGTCAGCCATAACAATTCCCTCCTCTAACAGACTATTAAATGGAATTGTTAACGCCTTTGCCGTAATTCACAACAATTTGGCAACATTTGTTGCAAGTGGCGTGAATCCGTGGCAAATGTTTCCAAAACATGCAAATGCGCATGCGTAGCTCACATCAACAGCAGAGAAATGGAAGCGACGACCAAAAGAACATAATTTATGATTTATGGTCAAAAAGAAAGCAAAAGAAAACCAAAAAAAAAAGGCAAAAGGATCGAAATGCGGCCGTTACCTGTTGCCAGTTGCCAGTTGCCAGTTGCCATTTGTTGTTGGGTTATTCGGCTGCGTTCGATGTTGTCGATGCTGTTGTTGCGGTCATTGAGATAAAATATCACGTGGTTTTTGTGATTTTGTCACGCTGTCAGCGGTTTTCGTAACAGCAGCAGTTGGCGGTTGCAATGAGAATGAAGTCACAGGCGGCTCTAATTGTCCTGCCAACATCAGCAGGCGGCAATTGACATCTTACCCGGCAAAGAGGAGAGTCAATAGGATAGATATCCTAGCGGGCAGTCAAGTTACTTGTGTTTTGTCAATATTTTAGCGACAACAAACTCTTCACGCATTTTAGCCAATTGTCTCAGAGTCTGCAGCCTCTTCCGACGGTAGCTCTCCAAGAGGCGCGTAGCAATTGCAATTTTCATGCTTCAGCAGCGGTGACAACAACAATATCAGCTGAGACCAACTGAAAATTTATTAATTTCCACCAACTCTTCTTGAACAACTTCATTAATATTTCATTCAGTGTGGGGCAGCTGAATTGTGTGGCAAGCACATTTATCATTCGAATGACAACAATGAAACAAGTTAATCCCCTACAGAAAGGTGCAGGATCAGCGACCATTAAAAGTAGTCTACAAATTTAGGCGCAGCCAGCTAATACACGCAGCAAAATTATTGTGTTGCTTTGAAAATGTCACAGTGTTCGCAGAAAGAATATAATTTAAATATTTGCTAAATTCAGCAATTAAATATTGTGTATGAATCTAAGAAAGTCGGTTAATTGAGAATATAATTAAATTATTCACCACAAAAAATGTCCACTCTTAAATGAAAATAAAGAATATTTTGAACCACAATTTTTCTTGGAGTACAACAGCCAATTATGAATTAATTAACTAATAAACACTAGAGCAAGATGTGGCCAATGAAAGAGTGAGCGACAGCTGAAGACTCGATGTGGCAGTGGAAGTCGAGGCTGACATTGGAATTGGAGCTGGCGGCAGAATGAAATGAGCTGCGCTTCATATATTTTTACAAGCAGCGATAACATCGCTCAGTTTTAGTTATGGAAAAGCAGCCGCTCCGAGGGTTGCTTAAAGTTGTAGCCGAAAAGGGAACTAGAATTAGCATTTAGTTGCATTTATTAACTGACCAAGCTGACCGGCTTAATTTGCTGGAACTAAGGTGTTGATAATGAAATGCGAGGCGAAGTTTATGTCTAGCTGCAATCGAAATGCTCCCCATCCGGAGACGGAAGTGCGGATAAGTTGCGACTCATATGGCCCCCGGGCGAGGCAATAAAGAAAACTAGCCGCAGCTCTAATTGGGCGTGGCAAGACAGTTAATTGAAAGTCGAGAAAGAGTCCAGAAGTTGAGACGAGAATGCGTAGTCCAGTGTGGCGAGCAACCCTCGGTTGGCAAATGGTGTGTAAACTTCATAATTGTAACCTTTGGCACCTTTGGCGCTCCGCAGCACAGCAGTCGAAATGAGTGAAAGCCATTTCCCTAATTTTCCCATAAACAAATACATAAAATCCACACTTAGACGCATAGCGAAAATAACAGAAAGTCCAAAAAAGAAAAAGTCGAGAAAAAATGGTAACAAAACTGTGCCACGCCTCCCGCAACCTTGCTCCACCTCCCTCAAGCTCACTACTCGCGCCGAGTGTTGGGGGCGTTCTGTGGGCATGGCCCGCAGGCAGCACGTTGCTGAGTTGCCTCATAAAAATGTATGTAAATGTTTCAATATGATTTACGACATTTCCGCTGGCAGCGAAAGCTGCCAAATGGGGTGAGGCGTCGCTAGGACAGGGAGGGGGTTGAGGAATAGCCAAATCAAAGGGCGTGGCAGTTAACCAAGGGGGCGCATTTGGTATTTTCACACATTTATGGACACATTAGCAAGCTATCAAAAGTGTTAGAAACTTTTCTTTCGCGAAATATTATACATATATACACAGTTAGTTAGATAGCTGGATGAACGACTATTTCTTGATCGGAGTTGCCAGCGTCAAGCTCGAGTGCAACTGCAGATGGCAGCTGTGCGATAAGACGGCTACAATGGTGCTAATTGTGGCATGCAACAGAGCCAACTGACTCGCATCGTTGACAGTTATTACTTTGGTAAATACGAGAGCGTTGGCAACCCTGCAAAAAACAGCCACATACAGTGAATTGTGTGTGTACTTGCATGGCGGCCAAGTGCACTAAACCCGCCCACATTCACTCATTCATTCAAATGCACGAATGTCTCCTCCATCCATCGTCTGAGCACTGAGCACTCGTTCTGCTTGTGGGCGCAGCCAAATGATTGCCTGGAGTAACGGATAAGGCAGAGACTGAAATCATGTTTGTATTTATTTTTACTTAGTACATACACTCTCTATCGTCTGCTATCTATGCGGAGTGCCAGACATGACATTTGTTGCGACGCCACTAGAAGTGCAAATTATTATCAATTATCCATTATTATTACAATTATTGCAATCTTGTCTGTGATTTATGGCTTGACAATCACGATTTATGCAGAGAAAATGCTGCAAATTATGTACGAAACATTTAAGGCAACCAAATGAATCATGCCAGAAATATGTAAATTTATTGTATGTAAACTGCATGTATTACTCTATTGATTTATCAATCGATCTGTCTGACTATTTGCAAGTTGTATCGATCTGAGCTGAGTAATTTAATCAAGAGAATAACCAATAAATTAATTCAAGTATTCATTAATGCTTAAAAATATTAGACTCCGGACTCAGCTCGAAACATTTAAAATACCCATCTGATTTAAGCGTCAATTTGTTGAAATCCTTTTCCATTTTCCCTCAAGTAACTACATTATAATTCCTGTTTTGATTTCGCCCCGCAATCAACTCCGAAGTTGGGCGCTCAGTACAGTTAATTAGTGGATGATTATGACAAATGTTGCAACATTCATTTACAACTCAACTAAACGCAATAACACAACCACAACAATAAATGTGTGCATGTGCGTTTTCTATACGGTTATAAAAATGAAACCAGAAGACAAATGACACAAACTGGGCTGGGTCATTAGCGTCATTTACACTTAGCTGGCCACACCAGCAACAACTAGCTCTATGAGAAACAGTTCTTTGTCGAAGCAGGCGGTCGGTCGACTTCGACGCGGAAATGTGTCAAAAACGTGCTAAAAGTCATAAAATTAAATATGCGTCTTATTTACATACACTCACTACCCTCCAAGCTCTAAGCTCAACAATAAAAATATAAAAGCTAGCGCACGATTCGTATTTTTTTGTTTGGTTTTTTTGGGGTTTCTTTTTTTTTTTTTTTTTTTGCTACACGTTTATGTTGTTGTATAGATTCCATGTAAATGTAACGCTAACATTTCCTCTTGGTCTACTTTCAGGCGCATGTTCCCCACGGTGCGTGTTAGTTTCTCGGGCCCCTTGCGCCAGATACAACCACCGGATCGCTATGCCGTTCTGCTGGACATTGTGCCGTTGGATTCGAGACGCTATCGCTATGCGTATCATCGCAGTTCGTGGCTGGTGGCCGGCAAGGCGGATCCACCGCCTCCTGCTCGCATTTATGCACATCCCGATAGTCCCATAAGCCCAGAGGCGTTGCGCAAACAAGTCGTCTCCTTTGAGAAGGTGAAGTTGACAAACAACGAAATGGATAAGAGCGGACAGGTGAGTTCGATTCGCTCCCACTCAAATTCATTTCTCTCTCTCTCTCTCTCTCTTTGTTGTGAGTCAAATGGGTCAAAAGGTTGACAGCATTGCAGGACATTGACACAGACTGAAACTGCTCAAAACTAAATCGATAGACAATACATCTACAATTAAGCTCAGCTCGTATTCGCTTGAATCTGTTAAAAAAAAAAAATAATTTTTACAACCAATATTTTCTGAGCTTTTGAGTCTTACAATTTTCACAAAATTACTATTCCAATTTAAATTAAATTAATACTTAAATCATATAGCATTAGTTTAGTAACAGTAACAAGTTCTCTACATTTAAGTGAAATATTAAAAGAGATGCCAAAATTTAATTATCGAATTCAATCAATGGTAATATTTGTTGAGCTTCATATATATATATATATGTATTTGAACACATTTATTTTGAACGCTTGAAAACCGAGAAAATTCACGCGAGATTCGCAGTTATTATCAAGCTGAGCTCCTTCTTAAGGATGCTGGACCTAAACAAAAAAAAAACATTTATGAATAATTTAGGAAAAGACAGAAGACATAAAACCGGCAACTGGGCTGGCATTGTTTGCATGTTGACGGCAACCAGGCACCATGCGGCAGGGTTGCCAACTACGCGCACAAACTGTGAGAGCGAAAGGGAGAGGGAGAAAAAGAAAGAAAGAGAGAGACAGAGAGAGAGAGAGAGAGAGAGAGAGAAGTGAAATAACCTGTCATACAACCGGCATATGCAAATTCCAAAAAATGAATGAAAATTGTTGGCAATTTGGTGGCAAATGCAAAACGCGCGACCAACACACAAGGTAATCTGCCCCACATACCCTACATCCCCTCCCATTCACCCTACTCACTCATATACCCTGCACACTCATCTTGTGGCATCTCTTTCGCCGCTGGCCATGAAAAGTGGCGACGCTCTGTTTACGAGCCAGCTACCGTTTTTATCGCAGCCATAAAGGATGCTGTTGCCTTCGGAAAAACCGTCAAAACAAACGCCGACTACTTTTTATTGTTGTAAATTTTTTATAAGATCCCATGGCAACACAAAAAAAAAAAGAAGAGAAATAAATATTTTTGTTTGTTCTTTCTCGTTGTTGGCTCACAGGTCGTGCTGAATTCTATGCATCGGTATCAGCCACGCATTCATCTGGTGCGTTTAAGCCATGGCCAAAGCATACCCGGCAATCCCAAGGAGCTGCAGGATATGGATCATAAAACGTTCGTATTCCCGGAGACGGTATTCACAGCCGTGACGGCCTATCAGAATCAATTGATTACAAAATTGAAAATCGATTCGAATCCGTTTGCAAAAGGATTTCGCGATTCGTCGCGTCTGACTGACTTTGATAGGTGAGTTTCATACAAGACAAACACAAGTTCACAAGAAGTGTGGGGGAAGCTGCTACAGCACTTGAGTGATCACAGCTCACTAATAAAAAACAGTAGTAGTAGTTGACCCAGCAATTTTATGAGCCTTGTTTGCTGATTTATGACCTCATTTACGAGTGAACCTCCTATGGCTTGATGCGGCTTCCTTAGGTTTTCCTTTTTAGTTGTGCTTAACCTTACAGTAGCTCGAATTTCTGCTGATTAGCGAAAATGTGTGAAAGTCCGCATCGAATGTCATAAAAATAACAAGCAGAAATTGTAGCAAAACCGAATGCGTTTCAATTAGTAGCAGTTTAAAGTGGAGCACTGGAAATACTAGATATTTTTTTACTAAAAAAAATATATGTTTGTATCATGAGCAAAATCAATTTTGGGAAATTTCAACAAATTTGAATTAAGTTTTATTTGTATTTTTGCATTTCAATTTGTCTGCCTAAAAATGACTCAATTTACTTAAAGTCCTTGCTACTAGCAATTGTAAACGTGGAGCAAATGCGGGTTGTGCTCAAAGGATAACCGCCTAAGTTTCCACATTTTCAGTTTTAGCTTGTTCTTTGTTTTCTTTTTCGGGAGGTCAGCGCTGCTGCTTCTTCCCGTATCTCGCTCGAGAAGACGGCCAAAGAGAATGCAGCAGAAGTGTTGCAAGGCGGCGGCTACGTGGACTATTAAGACAGCAACGCAGCCAGCCAGCCAGGCAGCGAGTCGGACAGTCGGACAGTCGGCCAGCAGCAGCAGCAACAGCAACATGGCAACAAGAGGCAACATTCAATGTTTTTAGCCGGCTCGGCGGCGTCTTAAGTGGCGTAAATTACAGATCGGCGCTTTTAACTTTGAAGCCGATTCGTACATGAAATGAAAACACGAAAATAATGAGTGAATGTTGTTGTTGTTATTGTTGCTGTTGCTGACGTTGTTTAGTGTCGGCAATTGGCAGTTACTTTCAACGTAATTATGTTATTGCTCTTTGCGGTGCCTCCGTGCTGCAGCAACAAGTTATTCTTCGTTTTATCTCGCTCTCTCTCTCTCTCTCTCGCTCTGTGACTCTCTTTAACATTTTCATACTGCTCTCTCATTCTTAGGGATCCCATGGATTCATTCTTTTTCGATCAGCACATGCGCGCTGCCCCATTGCGTTTCTTTCCCGATCCGTTGATGTCACAACTAACGCCACAGGAGGCAGATGCCGCCTCGTTGGCGCTATTGGAGAAGGCGCGTCAGCATTTGCAAATGTTTGGCCGCTCGCCATACACGGAAATGTTGCTGCCCCATCTGTACCAGCGTGCCGCACCGCCAGCACCGCCGCCGCCCTCAGCACTGGGCGCCTTTCAGCTGGGCATGTGGCAACAACAGTGGCCACAGCTGACCGCCGGTTTCCTTGCCAGCGCCAATCAGCAGGCTGCATTCGCTGCCGCCGCCGCTGCAGCAGCTGGCGCCAGTCGCACGCCACCGCCCACAATAACAGCAGGAGGAGGTGGAGGTGGTCCTGGAGCAGCCTCAGCACCGCCAGCGCCCGCAACGCCCACATCGTCATGCGGTTCGGCATCGCCGGATTTGCGCATCAAGACGCAGCTGGGACACTATCCGCAGCGCTTCAGTCCGTATCAGGTGCCACAGCATCCGCAGTCTGCCACATCGCCGGCGCCCTCGACGCGAGCCGAGAGTCCCTAAGTGCTAAACGCTGCAGACGCCACTCGAAATGTATGTGCAATGCCCGGAAATGTTTGTAAATAACCCTCGCCTCATTCCCCACGAATACAACAGTCCCAAAAAAAAAAAAGAAAAAACAAAACAAATCCACAAAGCTGTGTAGCTAAACATGTTGCAGCAACATGTTGCCAACACTTAACTTAGTAGTTTGTTTATGCGCGCTCGCTGCAACGTGAGATGAAATTAGAATGATATTAAAAATTTTAACTAGATACTTTCAATTATGAAATTAATTTATTGTGATACCGCAATGTTAAACATAAGAACTTAAATTATGAATGTGCAGTAGTTAAATAATTTCAATGATGGTTATATTCGTTTTCCTTTTAAAATAAAAACATATTGTATTTCTATATTCTATAAAAACATAATTTATTAAAACTTTGTTTCCTCTAATTTAAAATGCATAAAAATTCAATGCATTTGCCGCGTTAATTTCATGATCACGTTAAGCGACACGCATAAACGAGTATAAACCTTATATACATATGTATATGTACTTAATGTAGTTTATAGTCCTAGCCGTGTAACAGTATTAGTTAATTTAATTAGGCTTAGCATTAGTGCAAACAATTTGCTTGTGTTTTCCATTGTATATTTATGTTTTATAATTTTATTTCTATTTTTTTGTAATTTAATTTTGTTGTTCAACTTGTTCCTAACTGCAAATTATTGTAAAAATTCCATGCTAATTGTACACTTTGGACACGCCCCGAAAACTCTTCAAATCAAATCGAAATCAAAAATGCAATAAAAGAAAACAAAAACGAAAAACAAAAAAAAAACTATCTAAATTATGTGCAAAAATAATAATAAACAATTTATAACACAAAAATGAAACAAAACAAAAGCAAATGTTTTGCGTTGTATCTAAAACAATTATTAATGATGTTGATGATGATGATGGGAAGTCGCCAAACAAAATGCAGTTGCAGTTGCCGGTTGCTGGTTGCTGTCGGCCCATGTTGCTAGTTGCAGTTGCACGTGATGCGCAGTCGCGCGTGGCAACAACTTGGGGCAAGCAGACACTGACATTTATGCGTCGACGAATGAAATATAATTTATAGAATTTTGTGCTCTTTATGAAAGTCTAATTAATTACAAAGGCCGTGTTTAGTGCCAGCGTTTTCATACTCCTATATCATATCATTTCCACTCTTCAGTGGCACTGCTAAGAAACGAAGTTGGGGGAGTTAATACATAGTGAAAGGGTTGCCAGTCTCTGTTGTTGAAGTTGTTTGTTATTGATGTTGTAGTTGTTGTGCATGCAATCAACTATGAATACAGATGATACATGCAACTGAGGATGGAGGTAAAGGGAAAAATAGTTGCTGTTGTCGCTTGCAGTTGCAGTTGCAGTTGCACGCGACATGCGTCATCAATTTCTAATGATATATGTCTTCGGCATAGACATTTGTTATTAATTGTTAATGCTGTTGCTGCTTTAGTGCGGACATTAGTTATTAATATTGTTAATGCACTTTTTAATTAGTTGCCAAGCGCAGATAAAAGGCAATCGGGCTGAAAGAGTTGCATGTGAATTCAGTAGAGAGTTGCAGATGCATTAAATAAATCAAATGTGAAAACGACGACCATCCACGACTAACATAAACCCTGTAAATTTGTTAATTTTCTGTTGAAGAATTTGCAATGCCAAAGAAAAATTTTCCATATTAAATTAAGCAATTTTTGAGGCAATGCTGCGAGTGCAACAATTGCTGGAATCGCAGCTAATTTAATTTAATTCTTTTTCATGTACGACAAAACTTCTTTCGTGTGCACGTGTTTCTGGTACTATTTCGTTATTTGTTTCAATTACATTCGACTGTTATTTTCAATGCAATTTACAGCACATTTCAAACTCGTGCTGTCAATCGTATGTAATTAAAAAGCCTCGGACTGTGGCAGACAAGAGGCAAAGTCCGTAGCATATGGCAAGTTTTTCTCGCCATATTAATAACTTTATTTTTATGCCCATAGGCCACACGAAATGTGGAGAAGCAGATTGGAGGTGGTACGGCATTTAAATATGGCTTATATAACAGGGCCAGGTTAGGTTTACCTGACCTAACCGATAACTAACTAATAATTATACAGTCAAAACTTGCAATTATAAAATCATTTTTTCGACCAACAACCAACAGCAGCTAAAAACGTTGGAACAACTTTCAAAATATCTTAATTAACGACTATGCGTTGACCGACAGTATTTAGGCTTTGAGAAGTCTGTGAGAAAGTGTCATATTTCCATTAAGTATTTATGAGAAGTGTGGAAATTCGAAAGTGAAATTGTCAGTTATTCTAACTTTTAATTAGCTGTAGAAATATTTTTAATTGACCACATTTCAATAAATATTTTTTAAGAACATTTATGGTCATTAGGTAAGAATCAAATCGAGCTACAAAGAGAACTATTTTATTAATTAGCTTGAATTATATTTGGTATACATTATTCTTAAAAAATAAAATTACTGGCAACATATTCCAGCCGATTCCATGCTGAAGACACGTAGTTAGCATTATGAATTCAAAAGCCGCACACAAAAAAAAAATTACAAGGCTACGTTTTGGCCTTTATGGCATGGGGCATGGGGCATGTAGATTAGCTGCAATTTTCTCACTCACTGCGACAAAGTCGTACACAAATTATCTCGCCACTAAAAATTTGCCTAATTTCGAACATAAATATGAAACATCTTATCACAAGCGACCGATCTCTGGCCAGGGATATCTCCTCCTCTCCCTCCCCTCGGCAACCTTTTTTTTACTTCCCCCACTCTCACTCTCTGACTAATTTTTGTGTGTGTTCTGTTGGATAAAAAACAAAACACCCTCAACATGAAATTGGTAGCTAAACCTGGCCAGGCGCTAACAAATTTATGTCTTCTTCAGGCTTAGACAACGCAAAAGGTGCTACTAAATTAGCTGAGGAATGGAAGAAAAACAGAACGGGAACGAATGAGCGAATGGGCAAAGGTAAAGGTGAAGGCAAAGGTAAACGGCGCTCAGCTCATTACACACAATTTGCAGTTAGGTGCGAGCATATAAATTTCCTCTATACCTGTTTCAGGCTCGCCCGGGACCTCAATGCTTCTTATCAAAATTATGCAGACTTTTATCTAAATTATTATTTTGAGCATTTTTTTAACTCGCCTCTAGCCGGGGGATTTACTATAAATTGTATTGCTGACCTAAATCTTGGTATTAAATCTCCGAGTTTTGAGCATAAATTAAAAAAACTGTACTTTGAAATTAATTAGAAAATATTTCTTATACTTTTCAATTTGAAACTGTATCGAAAAAATGAATTATAAATTTAAAAAAATTTAAATTAAGTGCTACAAGTGTTTGTATTTTTACTACAATAATTTGTGTATAATAAATCTTTAAAAAGAAATCATTGAACTTAAGCCCACACATGTCTCGCATAGCTCCCGCTAAAATCTGCATCGATGCGTTAAGCTTTTCGTGACAGAATAACGCTCGCATTGGTACGACATAAAAGGATATGTAATATCATTTCTAGCAGTTGCGCAAATTATAGTGCAAGTCCATTTAACGTGGCCAATTGTGGACATTTTAATTGCTCGTCGACTGCGACTGCGAATGCAGGGGGAGGGCAGAGGCGTGGCATTCGCATTAGCCATAAACATGGGTTTAATTGCACCATTAAATGTATTCAATTTATCAAAGAAACACGAAAACAAACAAGCGTCAGCTTGTCAAAGAACAGATACATCTACATTTTACCAGCAACTGCACAGTACTGTCTCCCCTCGCTTTCCCTTCTTTCGATCAACAGTTGTTTTATAATGCCATCATGATTTAGCAATTTCTTGTTTATGATATGCTACGAATACAACAAGTATTTGGCGTGTGTTGATATACGAATGGAGATGATAATGTGAGCTAGAAGCAGAAAGACTGAATAAACTACAAACAAGATGGCTGCGAAAAAAGCAGGAAAAGGCAGGCAAAAGGAAATCAGATAAAGTTGAAACAGATAAAGTATGTTATGGCCATCAGCAGAAGGTGTACAAATAATACAAGTTTGTAGGCACATATTAAAACACCTAAATGGCTTTCTGTATGGTAATTATGGTAATTTTATTACGAGTATGTGTGTCTGTTTGTGTGTTTGTGTGTGTCTGCGCACAGAGTAAAGACTTTTAACAAGCCGACATGAAAGTCTGTATGAAATTAATTTCACGACATGCTGTGGGCAGGGCAACTGGGGGGACAAGGGAGGCGTTGCAATTGAGAATTATGCCAAAAGGCCTCCTCGTCGCGAGGTGTTTGTGTCCAGGGCACAAACAAACGATGCCTACATCACACTTCAACACAATCCGGCAATTTCATCGAATGCCAGCACAAGCCCGAGACAGCGACAGAAGAGAGAGTGAGTGCGAGAAGGGAGGATAACAGGCGAGAAGCCAACCCTTTAACCCAAATGCATTTCACGTTACGCCAGCTGAGAATTTCTCCTGTGCAGGCATGCATGTACTCAGTATGTCTCCCTCTCTCCTGTGTTCTACGTCTCGCTCTCTCACACACATACACAAAGGCTGTCTGCTTTGTCTGCATATTGAAAATTTGCATGTTTAAGCATATCCTTGCCAACACTTTCCATGCCAGCCATACTTGTATGCTGTATGCTCACAGCCATACATGTATGCTTGCTCTTCATGGATTTCTACAGAGGTGTCGACTAAAGGGGATTGCTGTGACTGTTCAGAAGAGAAGTGATTTAGATTATGTATACTATAGACTTAATCAATTCTGAAACAGTGTACATTTAATTAATCTGCATTAGATGCTTAGAAAAACTTTTCTTTGTGATGCCCCCATCAAACGAAAATCCAACTACGCGCCTGTTGCTGAGAATTAAAGTGTTGCAGGGTATGTGGTGGTTCAGCATACCGGAAGTGCGCGCAGTTTAAAGCTTATCGCTGCAATTTAAGTTGCCTAAGGATATGCGCCGCCTTCCAGTAAGTAAAGGCTGGGCGCTATCAAAGAAATAAAATATAATTTCAGTGCAAATTAGTTGCAATTTTGTGCCGGGCACAGCGTTCAATGAACTCTCGTTCTCGAATCGAACCGCAAAATGTTGTCCACAGTATCTCAGCCCGCTTCGTCCAATTGTTGGTTCATTAAGTTTTCGACAAAACTGTCAAAGGCGAAATGAAATGGAGATTACAAGCTGAAGATATGCAGACAGCTCAAGAGACGCCAGACTGAAAAATACATACTTAATGCATTTGTGTAGATATATGGGCTAACTGTTGCGTGTGGCGATTGATCAGCTTGTGCATCTTTATCAATATGCGACAAAGTTTCATCATTAGCAGACGACTTGCTAATGACTATTAATAAATGCCACAACACACACACACACACACACACACACGCACACTCGCATGTGTGTGCATTAACAAAATGCAATGCTGCAATGAAAAATGGTTATTTCATGGCCAAAAACACACATGTGCACATGAAGACAGAAAGTATCTGACAGATACACACAGACACGCAGAGGCAACTCTATTGCTCACTTGGTGTTGACACTTGAGAAATTTGTAGCTCATCTTTTGCTGCCATATCTCGATGCTCAAAAACGGCCCCGGACAAAAACTGCAGACGACAAAACGGGCATTGGACAGTCGCAAAGGAGTTTGTGCGAGAGAGGGAGGTAAAGAAATGAAGGCATGCCAGCTTTGCCACTAATTATAAATACAAACAGACGCAAGCTGAGGCAAAATTCTGGCACACACACACACATAGAGATACATATGTATCTTATAGATACAAGTACTTGTGGCAGTTGCTGCTCAGCTGCTGCTTTCGCATTGTGGGCGGTGGGCGTCTTTCTCAGCCAACGTAATTGCCAAGCTTATTTTTGGCATTGCTTGTAATAAGACGTCAACGCTGTTTAAATCATTTTGCCACATGAAAATCATTGAAATTCATTCAATTGATTATGCGAAGCTGACATTTAATTGAGATACAATGAGGTAGCGCAGGGGTTGCTTAAATAATGCGTGAGGGTGAAACATACAACAACATTTACGCTTGGAAAACACTATTTATATAATTTTATTTCTCAGAAAAATATATATTTTAATGAAATACCACGAGTTCTTTATTCTATAAAAAATAATTATGGTCTGATTGCGACACATTTTAAATCTAAAAGCAGCATATATCTTTTTAATCATAACTCGTACCCTTCGACGAGCTGTCAACTGATTTTTATAGCAACAGGTAAAACAGCAAATAAATAAATACACAAATCATATTTAAAAATAGCTATGTTGCGGATAATGTTTTTTAGATATGCGTGATTTTCTCATTTTCCGCCCATTTGCCTTGCGCTTCAACATTGTTTATGGTCTGTGAATTATATGTATGAGCGCGATGAGGCATTTAAAAATAATGTGCGCCAAATTCGAATAAAACTTAATGTTAATCAGGTGCGAAATATGCGCGAACGGACATCAAAGTGGAAAAAATGCTGACACAAAATGCTGATAGAAAATAGTGTTGTACAAACGAAACGAAAAACTGCGGGAAAAATAGACGCTTCCCCCGATGCGGCCGACACTTGCGGCGAATGTGAAATGAAAGCGAGCTGGCAAAAAACTGGATGGCCAACAAACAAGGCAAAAAAAAGGCACCTGACTAGTTTTGAGTGAGTTGCCAAAAGGCGGCCATTTTGGGCGGCTCAAGCTCAGGCGCAAAGGAGAGCACAACACACAGGGGACAGCGAAAAGGAGAGAGAGCGAGAGCGAGAAAGAAAGAGCACGCGCAAGCGGCATTCCAGTGGGCAGCATTCCAGGCCAGGCGCAAAAAAGGGGAAATTCTGAGCGCAAATTGTGTTTGCAACTGAGCGAACAAGTGTGTGTGCGAGTGAGTGCGAGTGAGTTAGTGTGCGTGCGTGAGCAACTCTTAGAGTGTGTGCGTGCGCTAAGCAGCCAGATGATTGAGGGCGTTGCTTGGCAAAAATGGCAGACAATGTTGAAAGCTTTAACTACAGCAGCGCACGCACTGGCAGCAGGGGGAGAATGAGAGCACGTATGAGTGAGTGAGTGAGTGAGCGAGAGCGAGAGCGAGTGAATGAGTGAGGGCGCAGCAGTTGCCCCGTCTCAATGGTGGAGTGAGTGCAACATTTTGCGAGGCATACGAAAACAAGATGGTAGTGCAAATCAAGACGAGCAGGGGAAGGCGCGTCGAGGTGGGGAGAGAAGTTGCAACTTGTCCGTAGCTTGTTAACAATTGCAGCACTCAAATAAATGAGCCCAACAACAGCGTCAAGGATCTACCAGCCTGTGTGAGTTTGTGTGTGCGATTCAGAGAAATTAGTTTCGGCTGAAGCTGAGGAGGTGGAGGAGGAGCTGCTTGTAACAGTTGCCTGGCTGCAGGCAATATACTTAATTAAAAGTCGCACGAGACAAAAGCCAAAAACGCAAAAAGTGATTAAAACAAGCAAAACACTTCTATATATATTTTTTTCGCTTTTGTTCTTTATGCACGTCTATACCACAAGAGGCATGCTGCAACGACTGCTGCAGCCACTACAACAAGAACAATAACAACTGTGCAGCTTGTGCTTGTGTAAATTCACTGCCCCCCAATTCCCGTCTTTCACTTGCAATTGTTTGTCACTCAACAGCGTTGTCTTGCGAACCGCCCTCGGCCCCAACTCTCCTTCTTCATCTCTCGCACACTCTCTTGCTCTGTCGCTCTTTTTTTTTTATTTGGGGCTACACATTTCACTTGGCACATCAAAGTGCGCACTCACTCGTGTTGTTACTGTGGCTGTTGTCGGTGCTGATTATTCACATCGATTGGCATTTGTGAAATTTCACGAATTGGCACTTTTTACCACTTGGGTGGTTCTGCCTTTCGCTCTGCGCTAATTTCGTACACAGTTTTCTCGTTGTTGGTGTTGCTGTTATTTTCTGTCTCTTACTCCTTTGCTTTAGCTATTCTTGTTGTTGCTGTTGCCACATTCCCCAAATTACATTGCAACCAATTGACAATTCGTTTCACACGTCAAAGCGACTTTTTGTGTGGTCGCTGACAGTAGAAACGAAATAAAACTCAACGATAAAAACTAAGAAATAAAAAAGCACTGAAAAAAATAAATACTGTATGGAACCGTAAACAAAGTTAGACAGAAAAGTTCCGATAAAATAATAATGATAATGATTTCAGATTTATAATTCTCGGTATAATTAATAAATTTACTTACCACAACTTACTTTCACCAATTTTAATTTAGGTAAACTGAAAAGAAATAGTTTTAAAAGAATGTTAACTATATACATAACTTTAAAAGCATTTTTATGAAATGTATGTTCGCAAAAACAAAGTTTCATATGTAAATATTTAAAAAAAATCATGTTTAATTTGACAATGTAGTATTTTTGTTTTCAAATAATTTTAAATTTAATTTTTAATAGAAGAAATATAGATTTTAGTATCGTCTTAATTTTTATTCGATTTCTAGGAATCATTAAGGAACTCTAAAAGCCAAACATCCTGGCAGATAAAATCGGCCATGGATCAGTTTAGTTGATGACTTTTCAATTCGTGGGCTACCCACAACACCTGCCTTTTGCTCCCATTTCAGCCACCGTCTTGCCCTTGCACGACCTCCTGTAGTTTTTCCGGCTAAGGCGCAAACTGCTGCAGCTCAGTGTTAAGGGCAAAACTAGTCAACATTTTGAATGTAGGGCGCGTGGTCATTTGATCAACGTATATTATAGTTTCATTTAAGGTTTAATTAATTACAAAATATTTGTTTAAAATGCGCGCAAACGCTGTTAAAAGACAAATTGATAAATGAATGCAGCTCCGGAAAATTTATGTGAATTTTCGAAAATAGAATTATCCACCTGTTCCAGCAGAAAATAAACGAACATGTGTTTACCTACCATGAATGATGAACTATTCCATTCCATTGATGTCTATAAATAGTGACACACACTCACGAAAACTGTGTTGATTAATCGTGCAAAATTAGAGGTAAAAAAGTGTAAAATGAAGCATGTTGAACAACTAAACAAATAAATTATTATGTATGACAACCTACATAGAAACTACGACTGTATCGAATATCAAATGCAGACATTTTATTATGAAAATCTTTCAATTCTTCAATACTACAGTCACTTTTGCGCACGGGGGAACTCGAGAAAGAAAAATAGTATAGATTTTTGTGCCACACACAGTGCCTGCCAAAATGAAGGCCGCGGAAGCATGTTTGCAGCACATTTAAGAGACGATGAATGTATATTGTTGAACATTAATAACTTTCATATACTCTATAAATTCTTCGAGTAGGCATGGACATCAAGAAACTACTTACATAACTATTATAATTTAACCAACCTATGTCTTTTAGTTTTTTAATTCTAATTGAAGTCATAGTTGATATTGCTTGAAATACTCTTTCCAAGGATTTATATGCAGCCGCAACGCTAATGAGCATAACGAAATTTATGACATTCCGGCTACAACTACAGCAGCAACAATTTAAATGCTGATGTTGATGCTGCTGCTGTTGCATTCGTCGCATAATTCTCACACTTCGACAGGCAAACGGAAAACAAATACAAATTGAATGCCGCCAAAGTTGGCTTGTTTTAGATGCACAGTGAAATGTCAAATTTAGTTGACAATTAATAAATAACGCTACTGGGCGCTTAAATGGCGCCACAACACGAGGGGACCTGGAGAGAGGATTGGACAAAGAGGGGAATCGCAGACGTCACATTTTCATATAGTCATTAATTTTAAATAATTATGCGGCAGAGCAGACGAAAATCACAACAATGCTGTCGCTTCAGCGCTCTACGTTGGGTGGCCCATATGTGTGGCAAGTCACCGAGGGGCAGGTTGGGTGGCGGGGGAAGCTGTTCACTTAATTAACTGCCTGGAATATCCTGCGCTACAAATTGTTCACACTTCAACGTTTTTGATGCGCCTGCCCCACTTCCTGGCCACGTGTGTTGCTCTTAAAAATTTTTTTTGTCGTGTTTTTGAAAATGTGCTGCTGCCCCCGCTTTTTATCTGCCTTGCCAAGTTGGGGCATCTAATTGACATGTTCGTGACACATGTTGTTCGTAACAGCTCCTGGGCAACAGGATACCATTGCTAGATGAAAAGAGAGGGCGAGAGGAAGAGACGAAGAGGGATTCTCAGATATTCAGCGGGACCTCACACGCGCCTCCAGCGCAAATGTCAGCGATATGCGACTCGATGATATATGATTAGGAAGCCTCGCTTCGTTAGCTGGGGAATGTATTGAAATGTTGTGACACTGCCAAAGCCAAAGCCGCGAGAAGTAGACGGTGTCAGTTTCTAGAGATGAACCATGTGGGAGAACATATCACGCGTTTCAACTATATGAGGAGGAATTTCATAAAGTTTGCTCTTCCTCTAACGAGAATATATATCAAATTATTCCCTATATGTTCATTACGTTCGTACTTCCAAAATAATATGGAATTTTTGATATGATGCTTTGAGCTCTACAAGAATGAGACTAATTAATTCTTACTTTTCATCTTTGTAACCTTAATTCTTCCCTTCCAAATTGAATCGAACCAATAGTTGTAGCTCCCATTCCTTAGAAACTAACACATCCCTTGCAACCTGCTGCTTCCCCCCCTAGATCACTACTAAGCTGCACATCGTCAGTGTCTGCTCATCGGCTAATCCACAAAATCTGCGCTTTCATAGGCCATTAAAATTAACTAGCATGTTGTTTGCACGAATGGGGATGGAGAGTTTTCAATTGAAGCCGCATTTTATGCACAATGCCGAAATCCGATTCTAATTTTTTGTACGGCAACAACAATGGCCAAATCCGGTCATGGCGATAATCGCCAATGGACCCAGTAACAACAGCAGAGCAACCAAAACAATAACAATAACAACATTAGCTAACTGTGGCACTGACACCACCGCCCATTGAGGCATGCACACACACACACACACGCCTACTCACTTACACAGAGACACACACGTGTCATGCGGCTGTCTCGCTGTCTCCACTGTCTCTGCGTCTGTATCTCACTGACAGCTACAAATTGCGCTACAAGGCTGAGCTTGAAAGTTGCCTGGGCGGGGCAGGGTAACCCCACCTCCTACTGCCACCCCACCCCTTCATCCGTCCCCCCACTACGGTACGCGTCATGGCCCCGTGTCATACGAAAAGTAAGCGTCAACGCCGACGTTCGTGTAACTTTCAGCATAATGACCCAGACACGTGGCTGTCTAATGTGACCAGCCGCACATAGACAAAGTGTCAGAGTGGCCAGACAAGCGACAAGAGACCAGAGTCACCAGCGGTACTTAACCATTGTTTTTTCCAACATTTTATGGTAAAATGTGAAATAGACGGCGTGCTGGAAGTACGTCGACAGCGGGAAGGGGAGAAAGCCGAGATGAAGCAGGGAACGTGTTAGAGATTTTATGTGCCTATCTGTCTCGTTTTTAATACACTTTACTGCAATTTGGCATTCGACAGATTTGCGGCAATTAAATCGCGCAGCTAATTGAAATTGCACTTGATGTTTTAATCCAATTAAGTACTATGGCGATTTTCGACAATTAATTGTTGTTGGAGTAGGGAAAGAATTGCGTTTTGTGGAACACATTCCATAGAAATAATGAATTGGTATCTTAAAACCTCTTAAACAAAAAATAAAAAGACGCAATTGTAAATCTAGTGGTTTCTTGATAATAAATAAAGCATTACATAAATGTGCTTTTCATTGTTGAAACATATTTTCAATTACAAATAAATTCAATCATATAATAATAATTTTACTCAAGATAACTAAAAATAATTATTTTCTATTTTTGGATAAATTCTGAATAGACTACAAAATATAGGAAAAAGAGAATTATATATTTCTCTAGTATGTCAAAAAGAATTGAGTCCAAAACTAAAATTTCAATTAAGAATTAGAGCTAGAATTTTGTGCTTCTTCTGTTTGGTTCGTGGGCAACAGCTCTATTAGAACCGAAAGTTGATCAGTTGTCAATGATATGAAGAGCATGTAGCAATCCATCAATCAAATGTGATGTGTGTCGAGCAGCAAGGGACTAGTTTGTATACATATTTGTAGTTTGTACACGTAGATACGAATCTTTCTACTGGCCAAAAAGTTAATTTATTTATAATTGCTGTAGCAAAGCGTCGAGACCAAGCACACTCACTTGCCTGCTCAGTTTAGTGTGTAATGACGTGTAATTCTAGAATTCTGTAATTCTGCTAATGAGCACTCGTATCGCTGGGGCAAACAACATGTGTAAGTGTTACGCTCGCGATAAGAACTCGAGCATTTCAATTAGCTGTCTCCCTGCCCCCTGCCCCCTGCTCGCTGAGCTGCAAACTTGGTAGACAAACTCCCGACTGAGAACTCTTCCTGTCGATATTAACGCGCAATAAATTAGCACAAGCAACGGCGGCGAGGTGAGACACCAAAAGACGACTTATCAAAGCGTCAGCTTCTGCTGGATGAAACGCGTCTAGCAGCCTTACGCTACTACGCCGAGTATTAACATTAACATGCAGAGCCAGCGTTAGCGTGCAGTCCGATGCGATCCACGGCGATCCAGTGCGATGCGCATAATCTTTCCCAACTCTTTCGACGGTTAATTTCAGTTTGAGATAATTATAGAGCGGCTGCCACCAAAGAGGCAAGGCCCCAACTCAGTGGTTCGCCGAGTCAAGAAGCCGAGCAGTCTGCGGCAGGGGCAGCAAGGTGGTGGCATGCGCTTGCACGCGCTCGAATTTATTATTAGGTCTCCCTCGTCTTCTCAACGCTGCCCAGCGTCTCATTCTGCTGTTGCTGCTGCTTCTGCTGCTGCTTCCCGCATCTTCAGACAATCAACTTGATGCTCCTGCCGTTCCTGTTGCCGCTGCAGATCAGAACAGGGCGTTGAGTGTAGTAAGTGATAGTGGGCAGCATCCAGCTACAGCAAGAGCAGCAGAGCAGGAGCAGGAGCAGTCGCAGAAGTGGAAGCAGTAACCAACGCATTGAACAGTGCATAATTATACAGTTCTCTGGTTGGGGTATATTACTTAAGTTAGGCCATTTGGCAAATCTTCATTGAAATACTTGTTAAGAATTGTTTTTATCAGTTCGCTTAATTTAGAAATCTCTTTCGTCTTTTCTATTCACTGTTGACATTAAGCAGACAACTGCAGACTTATTTTATATTATATATTTATGAGATACATGGCATTTTTGTCAATTTACAAATCCTCTAACATACAAAATCTATGGGTGAATCATGTATAAAGCGGTTTATACCGCAGACACTGTCTTGCGTGTCACATAGAGCATTCCCTTGAGCAGGCTAAGGTTCTTTCATCATTTTAATAGTTATATTATTTTCAACATTCCAAAGAGCCAGCAGAATCTGGGCTGAACTGAAGACGAGCCGAGCAGCAGCAAAGCGAAATGCCGACAAATATCAAAGTCATATGCGCGCCACGCCCACCAATGGCATGTTGATCTTCATCAAGATCGTGGCCACAAGTCAAGGCATCGGCGATGTACAGCGGTAGATTCGAACGTATTGGCTGGGCTGCCGCGTTCTGAGCACTGGGCTCTGGGGCTGCCCGCCATGGAAGCTAATCAACAATTTTCTCACCTCTTTTTCGTGAGCTGAACGAGAAGCAACAAAAAGAGCAAAAAAAAATGTGTATGAGAGAAACAAAAGCAAAATCGTTGCGGTAGGCGTTTGTCGGACTGAATGTTCTGTCGGCAGAGCCGGATTGCCCCGCACTTACCCCTCACTGCCAGCCCCTGCCGCCCTGCTTCGGCAATTTGATGTTGAGCCTTTGTTTTAAGCCGCATATTTTTTGATAATAAGACACCGTGAGGCACTGAACTGAACCTGTTGCATGTCGGCAAATCGGGTTAATCGATTTTAAATCGTTTTTATGTTTTCATTTTGATATTGCTTTTTCACCCTCTCTCTGCTGCTTCTCGTGCTCTTTACCCAGAAGATTAATCTGCTGTTAACCATTAGAAGTTCGTTAGGAACTGCTCGATCGATAAAGATTTGTAGTTGAGCCATACGAGAGCGTAAAAAAATAAACAAATATGGAAGATAAACCGCAAGCAATCTCGCATGAAATCGCGTGAATTATGAGTCTGGCATTATTGCGGTCGATGGGGACAAAATGGACAGATGGACGTCCATTTAAATCAATTCGAATATATGGCATCGTTAATGGAAATTTATTCGCGCTGTTACTTCTGCCAGAGACCCCACACAGTACTCCACACAGCAAAGCCGACTTGCAACACACAACGTGAAGCGTACAACGTGCGACGTGGCTACCAAATAAAACTTGCTGAATATTCGCACAGCCAGTTGCAAATTGATGGACAACCCACCGGGCAGAGACACACCAGCTACACCACACTTCTCCACACCTTCTTCCCACCAATCCAGTGCTCTCCACTTTGCCCGCTGCACCATTCACTCTGTCGCTGTAGTAGGCACATTGTATGAAGTTGTATTTATTTATAGCTGTGCTCGCTGTGCTGATTTTTCAAATACTCCACTAACTGACAAACGCCTCGAGCTTAGCCAAGCCCGCTGGCCAGTTTCCCATCCCCTCGTTCCGTTCACAGTCGCTGTTCAGCCTTCCGAAGTGCCCCACACACATACGCAGAGACTCACACATGTAAGCGCTTAAAAAATTACGTTTTCTCAATAAGTTTTGATAAAAATCAACATCATTTGTGGTCGGCCCAGTTGGGGGGAATTCCAATATGGTAGCACAAACAGCAACAGAAACAGCAGCTGAGCTGAGCTTTACACTGACTTTGGCTGTGGTTTAACAGTAGCTTTAGGCCAAGTCGCAAAGGCAATGAGCTAGCCTCTTGTGTTTACACATATTTCCATGTACAATACACACTTAGCGATACTTTCAAGTAAAAAATAAAGTTGTTAGCCAGCAAATATCTAACAAAAGTTTACCTAATATCCCAAAGTTAAAAAATTTCCTGTGGCTTAATTTTACAGATATGCCACGCCAATTGCCATGTAGCGCACTCAATTCAGAGGACCGTTGCTCATTAGGCTACCCGTACGCCCCTTGTGAGACGAAACCAGTTAAAAAAGAGCATACGAGCAGCTCCTCCACACAGTCGCATTCATATAAACACCTTCTGCCCTTCGTACTCCTTCTTTTCTTCAGCTCCATCATTATTGCTCTCGAGTGCTGCTTACTGCCAGCGACGCTGTTGTTCTTCTTGTTGTTGTCAGCTTAAGCTAAGCAGTCGCCACACATCCGCAGCATGATCTCCAGCGCTCCTCCACCTCATCACCGTCATCCACTCACACTCAAAAAAGTATTCACATTCATGTTCACATTCACATGCACATTCACATGACCATGTCTTACGCTCGTCATTTGCGCGATTTTTAAGCTGATGATCAGCGACAAACGATCTTTCACTCGCGTTATGATGGATTCATACCACCAACAAATTTGCCACTGATGAATGGATTTCTGTCTGGCTATCTCTCATTCTCTCTGCCTCCCCAGTTTCTTTGCTCCCCAGCTCCATCGTTCCATCTCTTTTACTCACTGGTAACCAACTCTCCATGTCCATGTCATTCACGCAGTTGCGCAGTCAACCGATAAACGCCAACATGGTGCAGAGATTTTGTTCAGCTTCTGGAATGCGTAGCAAGTTGTGGCAGACACGAGACAGTCGCAGTCGCAGTCGCAGTCACAGTTCGAAGTCCCAGCCTTAAATCAGTCAGACAGTCGCAACTTGAGAAACTCTGGCTCCTTTCGTGTGTGTAACGCATTGTAACAAATTGATTTGGCATTTGTAGCGACAGCCAGAGAAGCTGACAGTAGAGCACTCTCGCATAATGTCTAAGATTAGCCTGGGATAAGACCAAAATAAAAGCAAGTTCTTTTATAACTAAACGCCAGATATTTCAATGATAACCTATGCGTATTTATGCAATGCTTGTGGCTCTCTAATAATCAATATCGATCAGCTCATTTATTGCGACCACCCAGGCTCTCGCAATGGTCATCAATTTGTTGGCAGCACCTTTGACACTTTCCCTAAGCTTTTGTCTTTGATTTCTTTTGATATGCAAATTGAGGCAAAAGCTGCACAAAGTCAAAATGCCGCCGACAATTGTCAGTGGGGCATTCCAAGCGTGTCTGCTGTCTGTCACAATTCTTCGATATTGAAATAGGTAATTTACCAGGTACTGTACGAGTGTTCCAAGTGTGAGTACATTTACAATTCATACTGCCAAAGGCTAATGTCGAACATCAGACGAGAAGACCGATGACTGAGCGCGTTTAATCGCCACTTTTGTCAAACGTGTCAATCAAGTCTTTGATGTCTAGTTGAGACCACCACGCCTTCTTCAGCCCCCATTTGAAGGGGAAATCTCTTTCTTCCTTTTATGCACTGTGCACAGTGGTGCAATGAGTGCATAACTCAAATAAAATTATAATCACAATGTGTTTTCTGAGATATATTTTTTTAATAAACCTAGCTACCGATTACAAATAAATTTTATACTTTAAATATTCAAAAATATAGAAATTCAATTATACTTTATTTTTTGTATTAAAGTTTCAGTGTGCTTTCTGCTGTCAGACAAAACCAGAACCAGCAAAATTAGTAACGTTTCCAATTACAAACGTAGCGCGGTCAAATCTACACACTCTGATGGGATATAGTGTGTGCCTGTGTGTTGGCGTGTAAAAAGCGCCGCGCGTTGACGTGTCAGAATTTTCATATGCATGTCAAGTGTCAAATGCTGGAAATCACTCCATAAATGGCACCGCACAGCACCACAGACACCCCCGTCTCGTGCTGTTCCTCATTCACCGCACGCACCTACAAAACACTGATTACAGCAACTGTTTCGCTGCTGACTGTTGATTTCGTTTGATACGTCGCTTGTCATGTCAGTTTTGACAGTTTGTTTGTTAGCCCAAAAGCCGAATATCAAAAAGAAAAAAAAAAACCCCGAGCAACGATCGAAATGCCGGCTGATGCTGGTCCAGGGTTGGGATTGGAGTCAAAGTACTAGTTACTGGTGGCTGTTGACTGGTAGTGGACCTCGCTCATTCGTTATGCTTAACTTCAATTAGACGAATTGAGGTTTCTCTTCACACATGCATCTGCAGGCAGACAGGCAATGCTTGCGACTGCGCCTAGGGGCCTAACGCTTAGAGGCAGCGACAAGGGCTGGAGTAGGAGACGGGCCGTTACGGCATTATAATTGCCATTAGATTAGCTGTCATGTTTTAGCGCGAGATTCTTTGTTTTTCTCATTGCTCTGTGATTTGATGACAATGACACATTTTATTTTGTTGTGGCTGAGATTGAGACTGAATATGTGCTAGGGATGAGTAACGTGTCGTGACACGAATTTAGGAGTAGGGAAAAATATATTTGCAGTATGACATTAAAGCAAATACAACTACACTATAATAATTTATAGACAGTTTAAATAAAGATTTTATTCTTAGCTATTTAAATTATTAATATTTAACAGTCGAATGTTTATTTATTAATTAATTCTATTTTTCTGGAATACATTATGATGCTTTAGAATAAATAATTCAATACATAATAATACAAATATTAATTGCATACAAAAAATCGATTTGGTATTACTGTTCAATTCTATCTAAGTTCTCATCTCTAGCTACCGCTTGGCTGCTGTGGATTGGCTGGCTTTTGGGTTGATTTTGATTTGACATTGATGTGTCAGCCCGTTAAATGAGCAAATATGACAGGGATAACGGGCTTGCTTTGTGGTTTCGTTTAAGCACCCTTAGCTCGAGGGGTTGATTGTGCATTGTTTGCGGTTTTTATTCTCTTCCTTTTTTTCTTGCTTCTCCTGTATGCTTGACTTTCTCAGGATTTGTCAGTGGTTGAGCTTGATTTGATATGATTTGCGCAACAAAAAAACCGTAACTGAGCCTAACCTTGAAGTCAAAGTTAATTGCAGTTGAAGCAAATCTTTGCATTCTTTTGCACAAAGCAGAAAGAATTAAGCGACTTTGTTGAACCTTCAATTGTAGTTAGATTGCAACTTTTGAACTGCTGACGTATATTCTTATAGCTGCATTCTTCCCATGTCCAGGTTAATTTAAATTTAACAAGAGTGTCAAAAAAATTAAGTGCCTTACTTGCACGTCATAGTTTCCCATGATAGTTTCCCTCTCAGTTGTGATTCCAATTACTATATGTACTTTGTATTGAGTATGCAGTTTTGACTACTCAACATATGATCATATAATCTGTTAGTTTAATCCTCAGTAGATACGCCCAAAGCTAATCCAGCATAAATCAATAACTCAGATACTCGTTAAGCTGCCACACCCACTACTAAGATTGGGTCACATTTAAAGCATATTAGATAACTTGCTAGCTTAGGAGATGGAAAATAAAGCGGAAAATTTCGATTTCATGGCGATAATCATGAATCGTGATTTATTTAGCGGAACAATTTGTCAGTGTGGTGGCGTCGGCGTCCTTCTGATTTCCCTTCTGATAGCCACCGGCTACAATCACGTACCCTTGGCAAACTGCCCTCAAAAAAAAAGGGGTGGCTCTACACTCGACCATTCATTCGCATTCACATTCCCATTCGTATTCGTTTTCGTTTTCGTACTCTCTGTCTGCTGTTGACTTGTGAGTGCTTTGCACCCAGGCTACACAGGCTACCACGTACTCCGGAAAAGGATATGCCACTGAGAGACCTTGGTGCTGCGCAAATTCGCGCAACTATTTGTGAAATTCGGCACAATAAAATGTTGTTATCTATGGTCTCATTATCATCAACACACACACACACACACACAAGCACACTGAATGAATTGTGCGAGGGTGCGCCCTTCTACCCCCTTGACGGCAGCTAGCGCCGGATGCAGTCAAGTTGAAAATTAATTTTGTCACAGTTGCGCATCGTCGGATAGTGTCATTATGATATCGACAAGCGACAACCCGACGACCGATGCGAGGTCTGTGGACGGCTACAACCACGACCACGACAACTACGACAACGACAGCGACCACGACCATGAGAGCATGATAATGATGAGCCTGTCTGTCTGACTGTCTTTGTGGATTGCGAGGGTCGAAACGGGCGTTGCCAATTGCAAAGCATACGCCGTTAGTTACGTTCCTGCAAATTGAAAAGATTCGTTAGACGTGCGTCAGGTCGTGTGATTTCATTTTTATCATTCGCTTTTTAAGCCCATTCGACATGCTTGCAAATTTGTTTGGCATTTGAAACTCGCTCACACAATAACTGAACTAATTTTGAGTTGCCTATGTGGGAACTTGTAAATTAATTTAAATGAAATTTTCATTTTATTAACCGTGCAAATTGGTTCACACTTTGGTTGAACTCTTAAATGTGAATAAAGTGCGCACAGGAGGCGTGAGAGCGAAAACACCAAAACTACTTTTTTGTATAGAAAGAAACTAAGAAAAGCAGAATTATTTGTTATCATTCAGTATTAATCTGACTGAAATCGAGTTCATGACTTAAGCGTTTCAACTGTTCATACCAAATCGAAACTCTGCCCAAATGATGCGTTGTCAACGGCGGCACCTTTAAGAGAGGCGCGAGAGTTAAGAACTACTTTACACTTCAAACTAATCGCATCTAATTTGACAGATTTACATAAGGATTAGTCGCAGGCAAAAGAGACACTGACGAGGTCGAGACCCCGGTCATGGCTAAGAGGCCAAGCACTAAGTACATATTGATGACTTGACACTGACTGACTGTCAAATGTCACTCACAGACAAGACGAAAAATCGACGCTCATACACGATACGAAAGTGAAGGATTAGAGCAAATTGGTAAGACGAGCAGACCAAAAAGACCCGGCCAAGCAGACTGCGTTGACAGTTGAGACGTTGTGGGGCAGGGGCACGGGAAGGGGCTCTAAGTGACAGTTGGAGGAAAAGGGGAAACGCAATACAAGTGGGCGTTCAAGCTCGGCGTAATTCACACTTTTGTCACGGGCAGTTGGCCAGACTACAGAATAGAAGCAGCAGCAGCAACAGCAGAGAGTTGGAAGTCAGCATTGGAGCGGATATTGATGACACAATGTTGCACATTAAGTCATTCAATTCGAAATGTTGCACAGCTGTGACGATTTTTAGCACCCATCAGCAGCAACAACAAATCAACGGCACATCAAGCGCGAAATAAAGGGGTTGGGTTCGATGTAATTCGCTCGTGTTTTGACCCTAGAGATGGAAAAAAGTCGTGAGCTGGGTTTGAACAACAAAAATACAAGGCACAAACTATTCTTATTAAATGTAAACTATATATTCAAAATAATGTAACTGAAATACCTATTCAAATTTGGAATCCTTTATATTTTTCTATCGACTCTGTAGGAAGTTGTAAAAAAATATGAATTAAAAAACTAAGCTAATTTCCATATGTTTTCTTAAAAACATTATACATTTTTATATTTTCCCAATAAATTGACCTTTCACTTTCATTTCATTGCGTTCCATAAATCAATTGATAGTGTTCGACCCATCTCTAGTTATTTGTCAGTTACTAAGAGAGGGCTCGCTGGCAACTTCATTACTTTGCGTCATTAGGCACTCAAATTGTTCTTGCCATAGAGTTCAACTCTTTTGTTACGAGTCAGCCAAAAAAGTATTGAAACGGTTGCGCTTCAATGCTAAACGGAAGTGCGCGTCTCCAGCCGCCTGTATTGAGTTTTCCAGTTGTTCACGAGTTTCTATAGATTGTTCGGGGTTCTATTCGTTCATAAGGTGCGTCTATATAGAGTGACAAAAGGTTGCGCTTGGTCAACTCAATCGTCGGTGGCTCAATCGAAAAACCATCCGTCGAATGCCCGACCCATATCGAACACTGCGCTAATATTGTCGAGTTAACTGGCGCTGTAGTTATGTCGTTGCTACGGCTGTCATTAGTATTGTTATTGTTGTTGTTGATTCTTGGCTGTTCGGAACTCGTAATTTGCTTTTAATTTTTATGACTCTTGCACCCTTTTTTCGCCTTTTCCATTTGCTCAATGCCGCCAATGCGTTGCCATCAACGCTCGTGGCGTTGCGAGAGAGAGTGGCGTAAATTAACAGCGTTAATGATCGATTTTATAGCAATCGATAGCTGTGTGCCTTACTTTGTACTGACGCGACTATTGACAGTTGGTCAATTGTTAAAGGGGTGTGAGAGCTTGACTTTAATGAACTGCTGCAAATGTACCTAAAGCTAGGCTTAAGATATAGAGGCATATATATATATATATCGCTTTAGTCAAAATAAAATTCCTTGCATAGCTAATCATTCCTTTGTTCCGATTCAATTGAATATTTTATGATTCTCACCCTTAATCAATTATTTTTGCATTTATTAATCCTTTACCTAACTTTCTCAAGTCGTTAAATAATGTTAATTTAACATTCAATAAGCAATATACAAAATTCATTATTGCATTTTGAGCGCACTTATGTAAAATAATAATGAGTTGCTGTATAAATCATTTATCATTAGAAATCAATTAATAGATACTATGGAAACTATAGACACTTACAAACACAAAACGGTTCTTAGTGATTTATGAATCTATTTATTATTTATTACTGCTTCACACAATTAACAATTGCATTGCATATTTGTGGCTAAATTGAGGCGAATTGAAATTGCCCGAAATAAGCTTGAATAAATTATTGACCTACATTTCAGTATACGAGTATGTACTTGTAGATTGAATGGCAAATTTGCCACGATAGAGTCATTAATACCCATCCTCTATTGAAGCATTCTTCTAATGCATTTGCTATCCGATCTGAAAGTTGTAATCATGCGTCGAACTTGTTCTGAACTGGATTTTCAGTCCGTTGTCGTAACCCGTTCCATTAGACTTAAATACTTCCGCAGCTTCTGTGTTGCTGCTGTGTGGCAACCGGCTTTAAATGCTGACATATATTAACTGTACTCGACTAGCAAATACTCAGCAAATAAAAAGAATATGTAAATATTAAAGTTATGGCGGTTAAGCATACCTATTCAGCTGATTTGTTGCAGGGCATTTAAAGCCAGCTTTATAAGCAAGCATCGTTACAATGGCATTGAAATTCTAGAATCTTTTCAGCAACTAACGACAAGGCACGATACTCTAATTTGGTATGTATCTTCACCAAAAAAAAAATCTACAACAACATGAAGCTGAAGTTGTCTGGAGACCGAATCGCAATTCGACTCACAGTCCAAGGCGAATCTGTGGTCGCCATCATTTGCATTTTGTGTGAAGGAGCAGCTGACAACTTTATTTTGTTGGCCAAAATGGCCTCAAATTACAGGCAGGCAGGCAGGCAGTCAAGAACCAGGCCAGAACTCTGTTTAATAGAGAAGGCTTAGAATTGGCCAAAACAGACTGCTAGCTAGCTGGCTTTGCTTTTCTCTTATGCATGCATTTTTTGCTTTTGTAGTTTTGTCTTTGGTGCAGAGTGGCGCAGGCGCATAAATAAAGTTAGCGCCCAATTTATCATATTTTCCATATCTTTGTGCAGCAACAACTGGCGCCCAGACTCAGACAGAGAGACTGCAACTCTGTTTGGCTTGTTGAAACCATGTGCATACGCTTGTCTGGGCTTTCACAAATCGTTGCTGCAGTTTGCCGGCAAAAAGGAGTTGAGTTGAGTCGCCACACAATGGGTGGTGGTGGGGCATTTTGTGAATGCCACTTAATTACACGGAAGTTTGCCTCAGTTGGCAGCAACTGGTAGCTGCCGTAGCCGATTTAATGCCCCTTCGTTGCTCTCTCGCTACTTTGCCAAGACCAACAGTTGGCGGTTCAAGGTTGAGACGTAAACTGATATGCAGCATCCGCCACAGTAACAGATAAAGTGACAGCACAAGCAACAGCAAGAGCAACAGCAAAAGCAAAAGCAAGAGCAACAGAAATGCGACAGAAACAGAAACTTACTCGCTGGGTGGTGATGCAAAAACTAATTGCAACAAGCTCGCAGCGAATGCAACATGCACATGCACATGCAACACACGAAAACACATCCAAAGAGCACCCATCTACAGCCAATAAATCAGTAAATATTTCAGCAATAATTCAGGTATACTCGTTGCGATCCTGGGGCTCAGGTGCTAGCCTGTTGACGCTGGTATTCACGCCTTGAGCACGCGTCTCCACACTACACTGATCTCCTCCTAGTTGCTAGCTACACATAAGTAATTAACAGCGACCAGGAACGTTGCACACACAAGACATACAAGGTGAGTGCATTGAGAGAAAACTGGCATGCAAACATAAAGAACAAGCTGACATTTAATATGACTTTCGATTTGGGCATACAGTTTCATTTCAAGTGGAAAAATATGGTATTCTGATCTGCTAAGTAGGCGTGGTCAGCCAGGATAGCTTCAGAAAGATTGGATATCCTGTTGAGATGTTCATGTGTGTGTGTGTGTGCCGTTAATGCTGCTCTACTAATCGGGTATTATTGTCACTTCTGTTAGAAAAGTATAAATAGGCTGCTGGCGCTTACAGAGCATCAAGGCATTAACAGAGTAAGTTTGCGGGTCTGTACGACTGTCTGTGTAATATTTGCATGTGTGAGTACTTGTCTACACGTGGGACCAGGAAATTAAGATGGACGGATGTGCTAATTAGGCGTAGTCAAGCAGTAGAGCTTCACAAAGATTGCGCAGTGTGAGCTACCGACTACTGCTGCTGTTCAATAATATAGGATGCTATGTAAACCATGTATTCCGTTTTTCCCAGTGCAGAATGGCATTGCATGCGACAACTGCTAGGACACGCAGCGACAGAAACCTTTTTCACATTTCGCTCCTCACACCTTTCGCGATTAATCAAGCGAGCCCGTCTTGAATTGAGCAAAACCGAAAACAGAACAGCCAAGATGCCACAAGCTTGAACGACGCCACAAATACCGGCACAGTTCCAACTTCAGCTCCAACTGCAGCTCCAGCTGTGCCTTTGACACTGGCTTAAAATGTAATGATTTAGTTGCATATTCATAATTAACGTGTTCGGCGGGGGCAAGCGCATGAGTCATGGCAAACTTTGAGACATGGTGATGCTGCTGCACACACACACACAATATTTTCTAAGGCCAGAGGCAAATCGCAGTCGTCGTCTCATTAACTTTCAACTCGCCAGCGAATTGTGGGGGCATTAGCGGCATTTTGTTTTTGCCAGTTTTGCGCCTAATTGAATGTCGGCATCATTTCAAATACCCAGCCCCATCATTCAGAGGTGGAGTTGTGCCCTAATAGCCGTGCCATCTGCCAAAGCGAAGACCCAACCATACAGCAATATACGAAAGCTGAGCGAGTCCAAGTACGTGTACGAGTAATTCCGGTGTTAATTTGTACGCAAGATGCCCATCAATCATGTGTGGAGGTAGCTGACGGTGCTGGGGGCACCACGAAAAGGAAGCGCACTTTTGTGGGCGTTGGCGGTCGAGCTTTTTGTTGTCGGCGACTTCGACGGCGGCGGCGGCGGCAACTAAGAGATGTGTTCGGCGTTCGCTTTTCGGCAAAAAGGAGTAGCCAGACGGACCAAGAGCAAAGGAGGCCCCACAGCCAATTGTGAAACATCGTGAGAAAATGAGCCACAAAAGAAGATGAAAGTGAACGCAGTTCAGGTTAATTATGGAATTATGGAAGCGATAACAAAATTCCATAGTGAGACTATTACAAACTTAATAAAAATTATTGAAGTCACCAGTCTCCACTTTCAAAGCACAGTTTTCTAAAGAAAAACTTTAAGGAAGGCGTGTAAAATGTCAGCAGCTGTGATCGTGTCAATGATGTGCCACACACACATACACACACACATATACACCATACAATACACAACAGACAGCAGAACACGACATGAAACATGCAACCAAAATAGGCACAAGCAAAACATGAATGAATTGTCGTATATATTGTGGACTAACAATCAAGTCAAATAATTAAACGACTGTCAGAAGAACATGCGGTGCCAGACAGTCCAAAAACAAGCCAAGGATGGAGAAGGCCCACACACACACACACAGAGAGAGAGAGAAAGAGAGACAAGCTCACACAAAGTTGACACAATGCTGCGATAAATTTGCTCATCATTCACTCATTCAGTCGGTAAGTCATTCACGATCGTTGACTATAAATAAAGCGGGCCTCATCAGTCAAACCCCCCACTAGCTGGGGAAAAGCTAAAGCTAAAGTGAGGTGCCAATGATAGTGCTGCAAAGGGAAAGCTACGTAAGGCAGGGCGACAATTTCCATGTATTTCCTCATACCAAAAAGACTGGCAGCCAAAGCATCCAATTTGCGGTGATCATTCATGTAATGTAACAAGATCATTTTTGCCCCCCCCAACTCTTTGCTCGGCACGTTGTGTGTGGCACAAACGAGTAAAAGTGTCAACATTTACAAGCAGCAAATGTCAAGTTGGCTGACAGCAGCAACAACTACTTATTGCCAATTGGCAGCAACTGTTGCTGTTGCTGGTGCCGTTGCCGTTGCAAGGGAACACGCAGCAGCAAACACAACTCGATGGAATTGTTACATCAATTTCACCTTTTAATTACAGAACATTTTTATTTTTACAACCATATGCTGCACCCACTTGCCACAGACTTCATCATCATAATGATCGTCTCTGTTTATTTTTTGTTCTCTCTCGTCGTCTCTGTTCTTTTTTGCATTTCGATTGAGTTAATTGTTTTTATGCCCGGGGTGCCACTGACTGGGGTATGTCAAACAACTGTCAGTTAGTTCGTCATCATCATCAGCAGCAGCCGGAGCCGCAGCAGCGCCACCAGCAGCAACAGTTGGGCCCCGAGATCGGTTCGTGATCGTGAGGCTTGTGATTAATTTGCAGTCATTTTAGGCAGACGATCGTCTTATTGTTTAAACAAAATATTGACTCATAACTCTGTTGATTAATTAAATTCACCAATAAATCACAAGATTGTGATAGAAAGAGAGAGAAAGAAAATGTTAGAAAGAGAAAGAGACAGAGAGCGCAGCAGCCGTTCAGCTGATGAGCTTCAACACCGCTGGCAGTGTTGAAATATTGACACCACAGGTGATTTTATATGGAAGTCAATATTTTCGTTTGTTTGCCTTGTTACACAAATTAGGCACAGCGCCAGACGGTTCTCTGACCCAGACAGGCTCCTCTCTTCCTCTTCCTCTCACGCTCTGTCTCTTTCAGGTGAATAAACCAACAGCATTTGCTGAGGGCGCCATGCGGGCTTGAACTTTGAGGTTTGAGGTTCACTTCGAAATATCACAATCAGCATGTGTAGATCGGAAGTCCAGCGAATGAAGCTCATTAATTCCACTATAACGATTGTCTCTCTATTGTCTATAGAAAAATGCTTAATTTATTGTATTTTAATAAGACATTTCCTTTTAGCTCTAGTGTGAAAAAGCTCACATTTGCTAAGCCAGTCAGGCAATAATTATAGCTGGATTTAATATACACACATTAAGTGGAGGTATTAAATCAAACAAACAAAAAAAATTATTGAAATATGTATATTAATAAATAATTAATTATAAAAATAAATTCATATTATATGTATATATGTATATTTAAATTATTGTGAATGTTAATGTGCGAGATCACTAGTTTAAAAATAAATGTATGAAAACGAAATAAAAATTAAGAATTGAAAATATAGCTGGCTTTGTTTATTTTTAACTTGATTTGTTTGCTCCAGTATTCAGCTAGGAAATTACATAAATCGCCGATTCCTATAGAAAATAATTTGCCAGCCCAATTTTCGTCAGCTGCTGGCAACTTGTTTGGCTCTCAACGAAACAAGCGCGGCAATTTCAGGCCAATTTTAATGCATTTTTAAACACTTGACGGAGTCAACTTTTAAGTGGCCAAGACTTGCCATTGTTGTCAATTCACCCGCTTGCTAACCCCACTCTGTGCTTGTTAGTTTGCGTTCGAGTCGGAAAGCTAATTATCTCGCCATTTTGTATTGAAATTTTGAATAATTCAGTTGGCAAATTAGCCGTTGTGGCGTTCCGAACTAGTGACAGTGCGAGTATCAAATACACATGACTGTGTGACAAATTCCACATAAAACAATTGACAACACCAGCAATAACAACAACGATGGGTTAGATGGACAGCGGCAACAATAGCAACAACAACTGTCGCTAAATAACAAACGACAGGCAGTCAACGAAAAAATATTTAATTGAATTAAATTGTTTGCTGCTGTTACCAATCGCAATTGGCCAATTTAGCAAAACAGCTAGACAGACAAAACGCAAAGTACAAATTGTTAGCCAAATGAAAGGCCCAAACGGAACACCGAAAAAAGAGACGATAAAAAGAGACACGACAAAGGTGGAAAGTGGCGTGGAGTGTCGCTTTTATTGTTTACTTTCAATCACTTTTCGTCACGAAGTAACAACAACAACAACAACGACAACAACGACAACAGCAGCCGCATAAATAAATAATGAACATGACGGCGTTGGGGGAGTTCACTAACTGTCTATACCGTAGGGGGCGTGCCACGACTGTAGGTGGGGGCAGAAGTGAAGGCAAAGGTGGAGGCGGTACGTCATTTGCATAGAGCAAATCACAGTAATACACTCACAAACACACTCGCACCCAATCACACACACGCTTGAGTGACTTTGTGGACATTGTTGACAAATTGCACATAATGACATTAAATTGAAAATGATTGTGTGCAATTGTTGTTTTATGCCTATTTTTCCATTTCTTTCTTGCGTGTATCTATCTCTCGCTCATCCTCGGCATACAAATTAAAATTAATGGGCAACGCAGTGGCGCGTAAAATGCCCAACACGATACATCACTAAAGTTCAGCAACAACCAACAGCCAAACACACCCACAACAACATCATCGAACAACGAACAACAGACTGGCCATAAACAGAAGCTGCACTTGAGATCGCAAAACTACCCAAGTATCTTTACCACTTACACGAAATCATTTCACTTTGCCTAATGTGCAATTAGAAAACGCATTTTCATTAGTTTTTATCGCAAACCATTTCGAGTTTCCAGCTTCAGCTGGTCCTAAATCTGTATAGCACGTGTGCCACCGACTGCTCTGCCCTGCCCTTTCCGATCTTATGTAAATGGATGCGATATGGTTTTCAATAAGGCATCCGGCATCCTCAAGGTATGTTGAAAATGCGCTTAATTTTCTTATCGTACAACAACAGCAAGCGTTAAATCAAAATCTAAATTTTGAAGCGCCAAAAAAAACCAGATGACTAAAAGCATTTGGCGTCTGTAATGATGATATTCATAATAATGAGGGGGCGTACTTCAGCAGCTCAAATTGATTGGCCAATTGAAGAAATAGCGAGAGGTTTTGTATTGTGGATTTCTAAACCTTCAGCTCTGACAACTGTTGAAGTGAAACTTAAAGTGAATATTAAATTCAGACAACAAACTTTAAAGACAAAATCTTTTTTGTGATAGGAGTCATTTAAGCATTGCTTAATAATAATGAACATTTATAACTACAATTTTAGAATATACAAATCTGGAATTCAATTTATATAAATGTTAAAATAACAGAAAGTTTTTTGAACAATCTGTGAAGGGAAAATATTTTTTATTACTTTCGCCCGTCCACTTCCTTATAAGCCAAATCAATTTTATTGCATTTATTGTCTTAAAACATTCGATTCAACATGGTTTCAACATGTTTGCTTAGGTTGTGCGCATACAATTTCCACATTTACTTAATAACAGCCATCCATCTATCGTATGTTCGTCAGTCCGCTTGCCATTTCCATTTCAATTTAGCAGCCAGAGTTCAATGTCTTTGCTCTCACTTGGCTGAAAGCAGAAAACAGCTTTCGCCACACACTCAGCTCAAAGTAGTTGGCAAATTAGCAACGGCAACGGCAACAGCAGCTACAGCAGCAATTACAGTACAAACAACAGTCAACAACAACAACTTGCTGTGTGATCGCAGTCGCATTCGTCTGTAGTATTATTAACGTACGCTCAATCATACGATCGTGTGAAATGATTTTGATCATTGGCCATCTATCAATATTTCAATATATAAGCGCAACAACAATAATAATAACAACAGCAGCAGCAACAGCAACAGCAGTTGCTGGCAACGTTTAATTAACGTGATAAATTGTTTGTAAATTTCTTAATTATTACGTAGCCGTCGTGTGGCCAGAGTCAGAGTCTGACTGAGTCAGGCAAGCAATTGTTGGTGCTGTTTTTGCCATTCACCTTAGCACTTGCACGCGTATTTATTTTATAATAATTTGCACCGCCAACTATAATTAATTTAATATGCAACGAATCGCTTCAAATTGTTTTCTCTGCCAACATTTAAATTAGTTGTCGAGTGTCGCAAATTGTTTATGAAGTGCACAACAACAGTCACAGCTATAAAAGCAATTTCATGAACAACAGCAGCCACAGCAGCACAATTATTCTATAATGTTGCTATTGAGAAACTGTTAACAAGTTAATTAATAATAAAAAAATAGAAAGACCAATAAATACAAATGCCATGTTATCTGCCTGTGTTGTTGAGTTCTCGTACACATACACACATGCTAGACAAGTTATGGGATCTGAACAATTAAGATTGTACAATGTTCATTACATAAAGTCTGGCAATTTATCTAACTGCTGCTAAATGTACAGTTCAGGATGCTTTAACTGCTGCTAAATGTACCTATTAGTTGTGCTGTACAGTTAAACTGAAAGTGCTCAGCGCTGCGCGAGTAGAATGCAATCTTCAGAGATCATTTTGTTAAATTAACTAAATCGCGCACACATTCTGTAATACTTGTGAAACATGGTTATAGTAATAAACGCCTTATATAACATATCTTACTTAAAAATTTTATAATACATAATTTGGCGAATAAAACTTGTATTGATATTCTTAAGTTACTGGCAACATTATTTATATTTACTGATAACACAAATATTTTTAATATTCTTCGATAGGTTACAAGCAAAATTGTATATACAGTTTATAAATTACTCTTCATCATAAATGATATTTAAGCTGTTTGAGTGAAATGTTTAATACATATTAATTTGCGACTGCATAGCTACTCCATACTGATGATTTCCTTGGTGAACTCCTACTTAAAAGTTGTAATGAAAGCAACTTGTAAACTATAAGAAAATCGATCAAACTAATTTGAACATACGAACTTGCCAACAATTTATTCGATTTGGCCAAATTCCAAGACGAGACCAATAAATGCAGCTGCCAAAAGTTTTCCATCGTAAGGATAGCAGTAAAATATGTGTACGTACTACGTATGTTTCGCTATGTGTATGTGTGTGTATCAATGGGACTGAGACTAATTAATTAAAAAGAGACTCAAACTGGCAGCAGCTTGGGCCACCAGCCAGCCGCCCACTTGTACAGCAAACTGCCTTACTAAGCGCCTTGTGATCCTTTCTTAATTGAAAAATGTCGTCGCAAACAGCAGTCGCAAAGACTGAGACCGAGAGCGAAAGAGATGGAGAACGGAAACATTGCCAAGCATTCAGTCAGCCCAACCAACAAAATCCTTGTTAATCCTGCACTGAAATTGGAAAAACCTGCAGAGCCACAGACAGTCTACTTCAACACCCTCCGCCTCTGTCTTTCTCCCTCTCTCTCTCTCTCTCTCTCTGTCTCTCTCGCTTTCCCTACTTCTTCCCTACTCACTTCGTATATCTTCCAATTGACTGTTCTGTAGACTTCGCTCGTAAAACATCTCTTGAGCCGCACACGCAGCACCATAAAATTTGTACGGAAATTATGTAATAAATGCAACATAAAATTTGGCTTTGCTACACTAATTGGAATGCAATGCAGCAACAATTTGTTAAATAGAAACATTACGAATAGAGAAGGCAGACAGACACTCTCAAAGTCTGCCCTCATATATAATCCTTTGCGCACAATATAAAGTGTCACAATATTACACTTTCACAACAAAACAACGTAGCTGGAAAACAAATCGTTAATATTTCTGACTCATGCACACACAGCATACAATACATTTTCCTCAATACAAAACGTGGCAGACTTTATGTCTTCTGCTCGCCAGGGGAGACTCAAGACTGCATACTCTATGCTGGGGGCTACTACCCGGCTTTCATTCATAAATCGCCCAACTATATTGCCCGTAGCTTCGGACTGAACAAAAGAGGTCGTCACACCTTTTCTTTCGTTCGTCGTCGTTTTCTTCTCCGTTGGTTTGGTAGGGAAATCAATATCTAAACAATGCGCTCAACGATTATTCCGGCAACAACATTTCTTTTCAACAGCCCCTCCCCCACCAAAAAAAAAAGAAGTTTGACACTTTTTATGACTGTGAAACTTTTGTGTGTATTACGAGCGTATTATAAACTTTGAGGCAGCTACGACAAATGAGCCCGCCCGTGTTGGCAACTGTGGATAGCCGGACCGCCGCGTCGCATTGTCTGTGGATGCTGGTCATCTGTCTGCGTGGAGGGAGGGCGAGAGGAAATCATTCAGTTCTCATTTGCATGAAAATTTGTTGAAAACACATTTAACTGAAATCGAATGCCTTTGAAAATATGTTGAAACGGTAATTTGCTGGCCAGTTTAGATGCGTTATTAGCAGCGTTTATATACAAGTTACGCCCAAAACGTAGAGAATGAAACACACACAAAAAAATAGATATCTATAAAATATCGAGATATTCAAAGATACATGTATCCATGGATTTTGTTACGATTTTCGTTTGTGCTCTAATTTATGCATTTCGAATTGGGTTGGCGTTGTGCTATTCAACGGCAGTGTAATGTCTGTATTGGAGTCTGTTTAAAGTGCAATAAGCAAGTCTAAGACTGATCTATGAGCCAAGATATTGAAGCTCAGATTCGGCTTGAATTTAGATGACAGTGCTTAACTTAAGCTTACACATATCTGCTTTTTTTTTTTGTTATTTAAAATGTCTTGAATTACCAGATAAGACTCGAGACTTGAGGTTTTGTAGTTTGATATTGTAATTTATGGTTGTTGATCAATCAGAAGCGAATTGGAGCTGACTTTTGTAATTTGGAATAGCTCTATCATATCAAACACGATCTCTAATTGATGAAATTCAATTTATTAAGAATATGTATGTAAACAAATAAAAAGTAGAATGTATACAATTTGACTTTGTCATATCATTTAATTTCCTTCATGCTTGAGCCACTGTGCTATTCGCAACTTGACTGTGTGGCTCTGTTTCCTTGTGCTAAACCTTATGAAATACGCAGGAAACGTTCGTGTTGAAAAATGTGATGTTTAATTTCGCACATTAAAATCAGAAAATTATCAGACACGAAAAGTCATAAACCGCACACCAAATGCCATCATAAAGGTAGCAACAAAAACAAAATTTCATAACTGGCAACAAATCGAACGCCGAATACTCTTTATATTTTTTTAAAGATTTCACATTTCAAATAACACATTTAAAAAAAGTATAAATATTTTATGTAATTGAATAAATACTTGGGCTACGGTCCATTATTTAAAAATTGTATTTTATCTTCATTAGGGTAATGTAAACATTTAATAAAAATGCCAATCAGCTTTAATTAAATGAATAGAGTATATAAAAACCTAGTCATTAGGAAAACACTGCGCATGGCGACACAGACGGAAGCACAATCCAGAGAAAAGCAAGAGAGTCTGCGAGTCTGTAGACGAGCAAAAAGCGCAGTGAGCAAGATTAAAATCTTCTGAGAATTGTGTACAAAGCAAACAGGCAAAAGGTAAGTAACATAAATGAGCAAGGGGCAGAAGATCGAACAGGCGGCAATGGAGGCGATGCCAGAATCAAATCGATAAATTGAGAAGAACCGATGAGGGAGCGAGCGAGAGATACAGAGAGAGGGGTACAGTAGGATAAGAGACGACAAGGAGAATGGCATGTAAACAAATCGATTTGTTTCATTGATGACATTCTTGCCGAGATTTTTGCAAAATGTCATAAAGTTTATGACTTAAGTCTTTTGTTTGACGCTGACTGCATCGACTGCAGCTCCGACTGCCAAGACTGAGCCCAGTCACTGTGCTGGTGATCGCACAAAAATATCATTATTAAAACTGATCGAACCGTACCCGAACCGGTTTCCAGTTCAGCTTCGGCGGTGTCGTCGTGCAGCCAGCCCATTGGAGTCCCAGCACCTTAACTTTATATGCAGATTTTCCAGACTTTTGCATTCACACCTACAAAAGTGTCATCCGTTTGGCATTTAGCTGCTCACCCCGGCCGCCGATTGTGTGCGCTTCTTTATTTATTTATATCGGGTTTTTTGTCGTTTTTTTTTTTTGCGCTGAGCAACAACCACAAATTTAACGATTAAGACGTGTTAAATTGTTAACAAGCCACTTGCAGTTATTGCCAATAAGCTGCAAATTTACGAGTCTTGCGTTTGGCTATGATGTCCCTCAGTCTCACAATCTTACACACAACCAACCTGGTCTCGCATTCGTTTCTTTCTGCCCAGTTTTCGCTTGGCTTGGATTGTTATTATCGCTGTGGGTCTGTGTTGTTCTCTAGGCCCCAGTAGACTAGACATTTGCATAAGAAAGCTCCGCGTCGTTGCAATGGACTCGAGTTCCGAGGCTTTTGTACTCTGGCCCACAGTTCAAAATGCTCAAATAGTCAAATGCTCAATGAGACATCGACAAAGCTGATGCTAGGTGAAATTTATGCAGCTGAGTGTGGCTTGGCTTACGGTTTGACAGATTAAGAGTTGTTTAGCAGCACGTTTTGGATATAGATATTACAGATTAAATGGACAAAAGTTGCTCCAAATAAGATCAAACACGCATTAAATCAACTGAATATCTGATGAAGAAGTTGTGTGAATGTGAGTAGCTTTTTTTTGTCGCGTCGATCGCTGAACTTTACAAACCATTTGCATTTCTGTAAGAAAAAATTTTGACTAGCGGCAATTTGGCAATAAGAATCAATTTGTATGATTTACAAAACCAGTTTTGGTAATTTAGCCATCATCAATTTGGAAATGTCATTTACATATTTAGCCATTAAAATGTACCCCCCAAACGCAACGCCTGCGGCAATGTTAACATATGTAAAAATTCAAGGGGAATGGCAAGAACTTCAACTGCTGTTGGCTGACTGGCTGGCTGGTTGACTGAAATTAATTTCAAAAGCCCAAAATAAATAAACAGTCACAAATTATGGCCAAATTAGCAAACAACAACCACTTGGCCATGACAAAATACCCAAGAGCGAGCATGGAGAGGGAGAGAGAGCGACACAAGTGTCGCGACAGGCAGTGCGTAAGCGTATGCGTATGCGTATCTATGAGATACGTGTTACATGTGTTGCATAATGCCAACACAAACACAATTACTGAGGGAGCGGGGTGTAATGGCAATAAATACAAGCCGCATATAAAGCGACGCGGCGGTCGCTTAATCCCAGCAAAAGGCTGAGCCAAGTCACCCCAAAATGTTATTTATACACCCAACAACCATCCCATGACACCCACACACCCCTCACACACACACATACACAGCCGGAAAACTGTGCAGAGCAGCAGCGACGACCAATTACTCAACATGATTTCAATGAAATTACCACAGAAAACAAAGCCAAGCTAGTAGCAGCAGTCAGCTACTACCACAACTGGAACACAGTAAATAGAATACGGCATACGGTACACACAGGATGCAGGATACTGTGGATGTGGCATTCAGCTACAGTTCCATTTACAATAGCAACAGCAGCAACAGCAGCAGCAGCCGAAACAGCAACAACAACATCAATCTCAATAACAATTCATAATTCATGTTTAACATGCGCTCCCCGTTGGCTTACCCGCTGAGCAATTTTGGCTGAACAACACCCAGCCCCCTCCACACAATCACCACCACCCCCTCAGAAGGCACCCCTTTTCAAGTGAACAGCAATCATACACCCCTCGCTGGCTTGCATAAATTGTTGATTGTTTGTCTATGCTCGGGCGTATTTATGAGTCGAGTTGAAGTCAACTTTTTGCTGTTGTCTCAATAACAAATGACAGCATGGGGGTTGCCCGACGACAACAACAACAGTAACTGTCTCCCAAAACCTCCCCCCGCCACCTGGCTGCTGTTGTCCTACTGATGATCATCCCTAATTGGTGTTGAATGGAGTTTTTTTTGTGTTGCGTTGTGTTGTCTTTTGTTGCCAGGGGTGAAAGGTGGCAACCTGCAGCCGGTGGTTGAGTGGTTGACGGCTTGAGGAAGCTGCGTGTCACATGGCAAGTGTATTTCTTTTTCTTTATTGGTTATCAGCGGTGTGGGGTTTGTATTAGCCAAATGTTGTGGATGGGCGTGAAACTTATTAACATAATTGAGCTGTTTGTTTATCCTACAGCTGAAACTGTCTAGATTATTTCTGCCAGGCAGACAATAAATTTGGGACTGCAAATAACTCACGACAAATTTGACAGAAAATTAAGACACTGAATCAATTTGTGTAATTTTATTTCTGTTGTATAGCAAAACTCCTCCATATTTATAAGAAATTATATTTTTAGCCTCAAAAAGAGATTTCATTTAAAAATATTAACAACATGCAATCTATTTACAAGTTTATTGAAACTTGCGAAACACATTGTTAAAATCATGAAAATACGCACATTTTCAATAAGTTGAGTCTGCACATTGAAGTTGAAGTTGGCAATTTTAATGCAGAGTTTTATGTGTGACATTTATGTGTTTTCAGTGTAATTTTCTGAAATTTATAGGCACTTTAACTTACGCACAAAGGAAACTGCCAACGCCCGACGAAAGAAGGAGGACAAAAACAAGATGAATAAGAGGAAGAACACGAGACACAGCCCAACACAAATAAATACAAGGAATGATATAGGCCGGCAAAGAAATCGAATGAAATCGACAGAAATTGTAATGAGAATGAGACAAACGCCGCGGGGGAGATTATTTCTGTGAGTAAGTGTGCGATTGTTGTCTGTGTGTATGTGTGTGTGTGTCTTGGGGCATACCAAGCGATGAGGAAATTAGCATACGCTTATGTTATAATTTAATTATAATTTATTGATTTTAAATGTCTCTTTTATTCAGCAAGCTGTTTGCTTTTTTTTTTGGCATCGGCAGCGTTGAAGTCGCTTTGTTTACGATCTGTAAATATATGCATTTTATGGAACATTTCATTTGCCAAACTTGCCAAAGATACCGCACAAAACTGAGTTATGAATGAGTGGGATTGCCTTAATTTAAACATGTTAATTCTTGCTACGGGCACGTTCTCAACAGTGTGACCATGTAAGCGTTCGGATCTATGTGTGGATGGTGTCCAGCGTTGCCAACTGGCTGCAAAATATATAAAGTGCCAACCGCTGCCACCCAATTACCAAATGACATGACAAAACCGCTTTAAGGCGTCGCCTGACGCTCTCTCAACCTTTCGCCCTCCCCCGATATCTAACAAAATTGCAAATTAGAAACAGAGCACAAAGCAAAAGCGCGACAAAATAACAAAAAAAAAAAACCACATAAAACTTAAACAAAGGCAACAAGATAACTGTCAAAATAAAGGAAGCGAGCGGCAGCAGGCGAAGGACGTCAAAAAAAACAAAAAGAACTGAAGAAAATATATAAACAAATATCATAAAATGCAAGCAATAAAAAAAACTCAACGGAAAGCCATGAAAATGTAGCAGAAAAACGACGGAAAACAAGCTAAAAGCAAACTGGCAGCTCGACTAAACGATGATCTGTATTACGAAGAATCTTTTTTTTTTATTGAATCATAAAAAGTCAACCTTTATCTTTCTTTACTAATATATCTTGTGCATTAAATCCATAAATATCTATTGGAGAACTCTAACATTCCCTATGAGTGTATTGAGTTTTTACAGGGTACAATAAAAACATCGTTCTGCAGCTTTTTTTGTTCGTTTTTGCTTATCTTTAACTGCCATCAACAAGATGGCAACTTCCGTTCGCGCGCCATAATGCTTTCTCTACATAGAAACCAACACACACACACACACACACACATATATACATGGACTCATACAGAGCGTAGGGCAACGCGAGACAAGTCACGCACACTGGGCCGCATCCTGATCCAGTTCTGTGCAAGGAAAAGCTCATGGTAGTGAGGAAAGCGGTACACTGGAGGGAGGTAGCACAACACAAATGGTCACCAGGGCGTGTAATTGAGTGCTACAGGACCCTTTTAACATTTTTATTTGCACATTAGCGAGGGTGGAAATGGCGAAATTTGCGCCCAAAAGTGACAGCGCGTTGAATGTGGGTGGCAAAAAAGACTGAACGAGATCTCTTTCTTTCTCTCTCTCCCATCAGACAGCAGCAGAAAACAGACGTTGTTGGCAATCTGGCGATGATGGAGATTGGAGGGGGAGTTTGCCACGTCCTTATTGACTTTCAGTTAGATGTCAATATGCTTGAATGTTTGCTCTTTGTGCGTTCATCTCTGAAGTCGTAGACAAATTTGTCTGCGGTTCAATATGCGACAGTTGACGTAGTGTGAGATGGATCCGGTCAGAAATGGTGTGGTTTCGGTGAATGTAGGGTGGGTTATTCAAACATATGCTGAATAGTAGCCAGAAAATTGAAAATAAAAGCACATTGCATTGGGGAAATTTTAATAAAAAAATATATTGAGAGCAATTATTTTTCTTTTCTAGTTAAAGCAATTTCATTAATTTAATTATATAATTTACAATTTAAACTTTACTTATAGATAACAAAATGTATTTTAATATATTAAATTGATTTAATTCAATGATTTTGAAAACAAAATCATTAGAATTATTATTTTTGTATATTTAGTTATTTGCAGCCTTAAATCTTCTAGATTTAAAACCTTTGGAACTTACAAAAATTAATTTTATTGATATGCCCTAGCTCAGCTCGTTTGTGTTGTAATCCCCGAATGTTCATGTACATAATTCTGCTAAATATTTAAAGCTTCCCTTAGCTAGTTAGCGTCAGCTAGCCCTTTTTTTGGCCACAACCTATTTGTAACTTATAAATCAAATTTGGTCTTCGCACCACATTCCACCGCAACGCACAATATGATAAAAGCCGCAAAACACAAGCCGCTGAAAAAAGTAAACCCCAAATACCCCAGTCTCATAATTCAAAGGGCAGCCACAGCCACGCAGTTGGCAAAAACCCTTTTCATACACGGCGTATGAGTAACATGGCAAATTTCATGAATAATTCGACGCCGCAGCTGATGATAAAACATGAAAATGGGCAAACATAAATCTAGCACAAGAGATAGGCCATAAACAGGACTACAACAGCAACAGAGGATGGAGCCTGAAACTACTTAAATATTACACAAAATTCAACTGACATTCGTTGGCTTATTAAAGTTGCCACTTTCACTGTGTGTGTGTGTGTGTGTGTGTGTGTGTGTGTATGTGTGCGATGCCAACATACCCCCATTTTTCGAAGGACTCTGTGCTTGAGAGTCGTTGAGCAAAGTCAACTTTCGTTTAGCTTGTAAATAGCTCGTTTTCGCAGACTCAGTAACTCGACGCCATGTTAATATATAACAATTAATCTTGACTAAAAGTATCTTCTGAGCCGCCCACAGGCACCACAGGAGCCACGGCAACAGCAGCAGATCCTTGCCACAATTTTGCTCTCCCTGAAATCTACCCGCTCTTACTCTTAATGCATGGCAATGACTTGGACGCCACTGTTTGCCGCCATGTTGTTTTCAGTCTTCCCCACACACATACACTTTAGCAGAGCCCCATACACACATACATACATACACGCACACATTTTGCACATTACAGTGTTAATGTGCCTACTGCCGCATGTAAAAACCCAAGTAATTTGAGAGCAGCACTGAAAGAGATAGAACTAGCGAGAGAGAGAAAGGGATAGTGAGAAAGGGGCTACGCAGCTTTTCGGCTTGCCATGCCTCATTTCGCCCCCGCGTGTCTCTTTTCCTTTCTCGTTGTGGGTGTGCGTGTTAATGATTTTTTGCACACAGCTTCACAACTTGACGCGTTGGCTGCCCAGCTCTCAGTCCCATCATCGGGACGTGGAGCTGGGTTGTAGAGCTACCACTTGTGGGTGGTTTATATACACGAATATACGCTTACACATACAGCTCACAGCTTTACAGGTAGATATAAAATTATATGGGCTGGCAGGTGCAGTCAACGCTTTCGGGTTATGTCTACACGTGTGTGCTGTCTGTCTGACTGGCCCCTTGGTCAGCCACGGCTGATTAACAGATACAAAGCTGGGCATATCAAGCTCTTATATAAAGGTGGTCATAAATTTAATTCAACTGCAGTAAAATATATTAATTAAGAAGATTATATCCATCTTTTAATATAAAATTGTATTGAAGATTTTTCATATATATTTATTTGTTTTTATAAATAAGAGTCATGAAAGATAAACTGATCCTTTTTAATTTAATTATTTAGTTGATTATTAATTACTTATAATTATAGTAAGAGTAAGGCTTTCAGTATTAAAAATGTTTTTTTGACAATATTATGTTTATTATTCATGATACTTCTAACCTAGTTAGCCAGCTAAGCCGAAAAACCGCTATCACGTTGATTTCATCTGTGGAAAATTGCCCCCGCCGAAAAAAAAAAAGAAAATATATAGAAGTGTTTGTTAAACAAGAAAGTCATGTAACGGATCGCGATGTCAGCTGGCGATTGCAGCTCTGCAATGCTTCGCTAACTGCGAAACCAAGGAAATGTCAAGTGTCAATCAAAAGCACCGCTGGAGACTCAGACTCTGTCTCAGACGATGACTGTGGAGCGGGTCGCATTGCCAAATACTTGGTACGAGCACATTGAAATCCTTGGCGCCAGCTTGATCAAATCGTTGAGTTGTTTTTTTTTGCTTTTTTTTTATATATTCATTTACTTTGTTTGTATTGTGAGTCAGCGCGAAGTTGGCGTAAAAACTGTTTATCATTTGTAAGTCAAAAGTTGAGTTTGATGTTGGCTAATAGAGGCGTTACCAGCCGGACAGCTACACAACTCCAGCTGGACAGCACCCAGGTTATTAATTACTCTATTTTCCCAAACCCGAAAGAAACCCAAGTGCCGCCCATTGAATTTTTGGGTAAGGGAAACCCGCGAAGAGCTATGAATGGTGGCCCGCTACTTATTACAATTTAATTGTTTTACAATTTTCGGTGGCGCTTATTAGCATTTTCGTGGTGCCCGAACCATATTACCACACGTGGTGCAATTCCCAAAAAAAAGAAACAAAAAACAGAGACTAACCTGCGCATGGTTGACTACAACTGAAACAATAACAATAATGAATATGAAGTACAGCGCACTGAGTCTTGAAAACCGTTGCGTCTGATTTTTACCATAAATTATGCAGATAAGCATAAGTGCCGGGGCGTGATCGGGGGGCAAGAAAAGTTTCATTTTGTTGTTATTATTGCGCTTAATTGTTTCTTTTTTTTTGTAGTTTGTAGTCGGAAAAAGGGCGACCATTTTTGAAAAGCGTGTGCAGGGCTAATGAACAGTTTTGTATTGTTGCGCTCTCTGACTGTTTGTAAGTTAGTCGTCGGGAAGGGACGCAGGTGGGTGGTCACGGTGCGAGAGGCGTGTAATTGCCAGTTGAGCTCTTCTCGCGCAATGATATAGATGTAACGTGTTGTGTGAGGCGACAGAGAAATACTCTAGGATGCCTAAACCTCCATTAAATTATAATTAAAATAGTCAAAACCTCTAGCAACAAGATGAGCAAAGGAAATCCAAATCAAAATTAGGCAGCAGAATAAATCTGTCATTAATTTATAAAAATTAATAAATATGTAAAACTTTGTAGATTTTTTTTAAATCTACTAGAAGTATAGTTTTATTTAAATTGATATTTATATTATATTATTCCCTTATAGTATAATTTATAAACTAATATACCCTTTTAAAATGCTGTGAACAGAGCATGTAAAAGCTTCACTCTTATGTAAGCAACTCAGCGCTCAAATTTAAAATTCACAGCACATTTTCTCAGCGCTGCGCTGCAAGTAACAATATTGACAAAAACTCACACACACACACTCATATATAGACACAGAAACATAAACGAAGCTGCAGATGGAGAAATTGCTAAAGGACGAAAAGGAGTCGCTGCTGCTGCTGCTTAAAATTCCGTGAGCATCGTTTCACAACTTTCCAACTTGCCAAAAAATCGAAAAAAAGCCAAATGAAAAAAAAGCAAAGAAAATATAAGGAAAAGTGGAGGGAAAAGCGCATAAATTGCACGTCCTGGCAGCACTTTGGCATGGGTGTGGCAGGCAGACAGAGATAGTAGCAGAGAGAGAAAGAGAGAGTGGACGACAGACAAAGCAAAAGAAAGAGCGAGAACGGGTGAGAGTGAGAGATAGCGACGAGTGAGCTCGAGCAAAATGTGCGGAAAATAAATGAAAATGCTCAAAGCTCGTTCACAAGAGTGCTTACGGCGTCCGCAAGGAGCTGTTGAAGTGGCAAATTTGCGCAAGCGACACCCGAGGCAGCCGAGGAGCGCGATGTCGAGAAGACGACCAGAGAGAGAGCGCAACACGGAGGTGAAGACGGTGGCAGGACAACGACTCTGCTGCTCTGGCTGTTGCCTGCTGGCTGCCATCGTTACTTACAACAACTACATGCCAGTGTCAACACATACTTGGCCATTTAAGTGGGCAATGGCAAAAACGCCCCAAATGGAAAACATATATACAGGCAAACAGACAGACAGTCGGACGAGCCGACAGTGAGACACTGCCGCCATATTTGTTTGACTCTTCCACTTCCCTCGCTGCGCAGCACACATTTTTATGGCTTTGACATAAAAACCAAATGCAGACGAGCAGCAATGACATTTATACGGGCATTCGCCATCTCAGTCTAACCGCCTTTGCTTTGTACACTGTATACTATAATTAACCCCTTTTCATTTTCGTGATTTTTTTCTGTCAGTTGGGCTGAGCTGAGAAAAAGGCTTTTTAATGACTTTGGCGACAAAAAGTTTTGCAATTTTTTCGCAATTTGCCGCCACAACAATTTGCGTTTAATTAACCAAAAGTTAAAGTTTCCATTTGTAATGCGCTTAGGAAAGCTAATGAACTTGCCAAATTGTTGTCGAAAGTTTTTGTCTGGCAATAAAATTAATTTTGATGACAACAGCAGTTACTACCACTGCTTCTCCTCGTCTTCTTCTACATGTTGTGTGGCAGTTGTTGTTATTGTTGTTGTCGTTTATAGCCCGAAAATAATTGAGAAACCAAGTCCAAAAATCAACTGGGCAAATGCTTAAAACGCTTAATGAGCACGCTACTTACTTACTTTGCCGGAAAAGTTGTGGAAACTGAGTCAAGGAAAAGCATTAAAAGCGCTCACTTAATAGCTAATAGCTGTCGACTTTATAATCTAGTAACTGATGTAGAACTCTTGGAATATATCTCACTTATTATGATGTCGAAATTGTTACTTGATGAAGTGAGGAAGAGCGCCATGGACTTCCAGTGTATTGTGTTATAGAAACAAATAAATCAATACTAATTGAATTAGTTAAAACATTGTAAAAAAGACTATATTCTATTTTATTCCGTTTCATATTTTCAACTACCTAAATCACAAAACAATTTTTTTTCAAAATCAATATAATTCAAAAATTATATTAATGTTTTTTTATATAGACAAAATCCCTAATGCCCTAAAAAGTTAATTTTAAATTGAGCCGTAAAAGGATTGTTAAATCAAATTAAAGCATACAGCTTGAGCGCAGAGCTAACCCCTTCAAATTCTACAAAACTATGCACACAAATAGGGAGGAAGGAGAGTGTGAAAGAGAACGAGAGTTCGTAGATCAACTTTAATCTGAAATGCGGCGTGTAAATGATGCCATCATAATATTTTGATTTGTGAACGACAACGCAGAAGGCAGCGTGAGGCTGGCAGCATATCATCAGTTAAGGGGTTAATAAAGCGCATAAAATGCCTTGAAAACGGATTTTCCGGCCACATAATTTCCACTCCCTGCCAAACTAATCACATCCGACTTGGCGGCAGCATAAGGTGCGCATTACTCATAATGCGAGCGTGTGATATGAGGACAAAGCAAGCCGTGTGGACACCTCTCTGTCTAAATTCAGCCCCCAATTCAGGAGCATACTAGAAGACTATAAAGCGAGAGAGGGTATCGGCTTCAGCCACCCTTCTTGCTTCTGGCCTACTTAACTCACACCCTCAAACGCCAATCAGCCTAATCGCTTTCGTTGCGCCGCATGGCTTAACTTTTGCTGTCGTTTTGTTGCTCTGGCAAACTGGCTAAAAGTTTATATTGAGCGACTTTCAACTTAAATAGGAGAGCATGTGTAGCACGAGTGCGAGTTCTGCATGAAAATCAGCAACAACAGCAGCAATTTCCTCATCATCATCATCGTCAACATCGTCGACGTCGTTGTTGTCAACCTCACTTTCTCTTCATCTCCACAACGTGTGTCGCCATATTTGTTTTTATTGCTCTTCCTTTGTTTATTATGTGATTTTCCTGCATATGGCCAAAAATTGTGTGTGCGTGAGTTTTCGAGTTAATCGCACAAAATTTTATGTTAATTTTCATAAATTTTATTGCCGCCCCCCAATCCCCCAAGTTCTCCTTCCAAGCTACCACAAGCTAACCCTCTCCACCACAAAAAAGGTCTTTTTAATTAGTTTTCCTTTTGTGTGGGATTTATTTTATGTGCGTAATAAGTTCTTTATGGCGGCAGCCATAGGGATGAGAGGGGGAGGTGCTTTTTTTTAAGAGTTGTAACCCATAAAGTTGACACAACGAAATACAAAATACTCGTGTTTTCATTTAGTGTTATACCGTCCCGTTTTTCTCTCTCTTTTTTATTTCTTATAAATAGTCTTGGCATAGTACTTCTATTTGTTTAACTGCCAGCATATTTCAGTTTCAGGCAGTCAAGTGTCAAATTATTTTGAAGGCGCTTTGGGAGCTGTTAACATTTAGTCTACATCCAAAGACTTGGAGTTAAAAAGTCATAAAAATAACAACAAGACAACTGTACAGGTTTTGAGCTGGGGGAAAATAGAAGGGAGGAGTTTGAAACATTTGAAAAATTTGCAGCACAAATAATAAACCCATTAAAAATTACTGGTTTAAAAAAAAAATAATTCCACACTAATCTAATCTGTAAAATAATTGATTCTCAGAATTTGATACTGATTTTGATAAGAAATAATGTTTTGAGTACACAAAAAATTATGGCAAATTCAAATGAATAATTGCAATTGGTATTTTGTGTAGCAGAATAAATGTTGATCTTTAAATAGAAGTTAAATAGACAATATTGGCTTATGGCTGAATGCTTGTGTGGCCAGCGAGTGGTGAGTGTCAAAACGGCGATCGATCATCGTCAGACTGATTTGTGGCATATGTGGTAAACAGAGAAGAAGGATGAGATCTCCCCCTGAACCAGATCCATCAATGACGAAACAACGATCACAAGTACAATAAAAATCAAAGCCATAGAAAGAAGAGGCAGATTAAACACAAATGTGATTGAAAGCAAAACAGAATATTTCATTTGAATACATGATGGACGGAGGGCATTGTTGTTACAATCGCATCAAAAGTGACATAGTTAGGGCCATAATGAACAGCTGTTATTACACACACATAAAGCGGAGTCCTGGTGGAATCCTAAACAGAGATCAGAGGCAACCAAAGACATTACCAATATGATAGATGGACGAGTTAATTTGACTGAGTGCGTGGCGAGCTCGAATTATCGAATAGCGGCTAATGTAATTACAAAAACAACAAGAGATAATAAAAAGGGCAGCCAAGGGCAAAAGTCGAGCGCATCAACTTAATCATTTTAACTAATTGCAAGAGCGAGAGGTGGAAAAAATAAAAAAAAGCGCTTAAAAGGCTGAAGTGGTCCCAAGGGACAAAACCGAAGCAACCAATTATGTTGATGGTAAACAAATTGCGCACGTTCCTCGTTGGCATAAAAATTAGTAAAAACAAAAAAAAAAAAAAAAAGAAAGACGAAGAATACAACAAAAAATTGGTTGCTACTTACTATAGTTGTATCGCTAAAAGGACACGCCAAGCAACTGGGAACTGAAAGATCTAATTACACTAATGACAGCCAGAGTACATGCGAGAGTAGTCCTGGCTGTCGTTGTCCTCTGTTGTGTGTTGCAATTAAACGTTTCAATTGTGCTGCGTGCAACAACGACATAAGGTCAGATGCGAGTCAGCTGGCAAATGAATTGCACGAGTATTCCTCACTACTAAGCTGGCAGAGTGTATTTATTCATTTAATATTGAACAACTAGCAGTAGCCATTTAAACAGCTTCTGTCTGTCCGTGCAGCGTGTGGCACACGCAACGGCATCAGCTTTCGCCGTGGTCTCCTGCCAAATGAAGCAGTAAGCCAAATACTACCATCGATCGACTCTTCTGTCTACTGCTCGATTTGGATCCGGCCCACAAGAAGAAGAGAACTTCCGTCACACAACTTAAGCGGATTTAGCGCCTGTTGACGCCTCTCAAATTTCGAAAAGCCGCTTGCTCACATTGCGACCGCACACAACGATTCTCATTAGCAGTCCACCAACCAGAAAAACAGACACAAACAGAAAAGAAAACAGATCCACAAATGTATCCTTTCCATAAGTGTTGAGAATTGCGTCAGCAAAAGGGTCAAAACCAGAACCCAGAAACTCTAAACGTGCTGAATCAAAACGAAAAATGGGGCGTTACGCAGACCTCACATGAGTGCGGTCTGAGAATGCCGTCTACAAGCATAAATCTCTCTTTGTTCCACTCATGTGTGAAAATGTATGTCGAATGGCTGTGACATTTAACACTTTTAGCAAAGACAATAATTAGAAGCTATATTAAATATTATTGCTTTGAATAATTTACTACTTTTTAATTGAAGAAGGTTAAATATTAAATAAGCATACTAACTTAAAATAAGCATACTAACATACTAAATTTAATAGGAGGCGAGACCAAATAATTAAGATTCCTTGTCAATAAAGAATTGATCAATATCTCAAATTCTCTAGGAAACTCTTATTTTTTTAAGTTCTACTCGCATTTTACTCATAATAAAACCGCACCGATAAACCACCGATAAGATAGCACATAAAAATCACAGACAAAGCGTTCTAATTATGATTGATGCGGTACAAAAACCAAACTACACATTTTTGTGGCCATAACTTCAAATGTGCTCATAAAAACCGCATCAGTCTAGGACAATGCCAAGAAAAGAGACTCCAGAAACCCCGAAGGTAACACAAATGCAAATCAAATATGAAATTTTTAATATTTTGTTGGCACAACACAACAAATTTCAATATAATGAAAGGAGAAAAAGAGACCAACGCCACACAGAGCGTGGAAAATGATCTATTGCCGAGACGAGTCAAAAAAAAAAAAACCCGAGACGAAGGACAGACACAAGAACACGGCGTCCTGGCATGATCTGCGCCTGAGCAGATGCTGCAGCATCCTTGCTCATGTCCTTGTCCTTTACCCCTGCAATTTGAATTCAATTTAGAGCAGAAACTGAGTTTGGTTTCGGTTCGGTTCGGGTTGACTTGACTTGACTTGTGCCCTATGTGACAAGAGACAGGACAAGAATGGAATGAACGAAGGCATTTGGTATGTTTGCTTTTTGGGAAATGCATGACAAAAGGACATGTGCAACAGCCACAGGCTGCTCCTTCATTTTTTATAACGCCTTATGATCCTTTTGCAGCATTATGGCAGCCATTTTTATTGCCGCTCGCCGCACTCGACTTTGACTCTCCATTAATCAAGAATGCTGCACGTGTGCCGGGCGCTAAGAAGTCAATTTATCTCATGGATAATAGTAGGCAGGACTAATCCGAAAGTGTAGCCTACAATTAGCTGCGGCCTCTATTATGTTGTGCAATGAATGAAAGTGAAAGATTACGCCAAGTACTCCCAATTTTTGTCCAAAAGGAGCTATTCGATCCCTCTCCATTGTTTGCAATTTTAATTGCGCCAACCGAACGCTTCCCATTTTCACACTACTTGCCCAGTGCTGCACCTGTGTCCAGGACACCACACACACACACAGTTGGTGGGTAATTCTCATGGTAATTGCAGTTTCCCTTTGCGTGTTTGATAGGCGTGGTCAACCCCTCGCTGTGGTGGGTGTTGCGCCTTTAGCGGCTTAAGAGTTTTGTCTACGACTTTAAACGTTGCCGCTTTGCAGTCTTAAAAAAAGGAAATGCTGAAAAAACACCTCTAATAGACACCTAAGGCAACCGCATTCCAGATCTGCAGGGCCTGTCCGTTATGTCGGTGAAAATGTTTGAAATACGCACTAGGAAGTAGCCACAATTCGACGAATTTTGACAACAAACGCACCGACTTGCCTTTTTACTCAAAGTTTATCAAGCAATTTAAAATTCATAATTTTTATTGGCAATGAAATTTAATTATTCTGATAGATGTAAGGCTAGTTTAATACACAAAACATGATTAACTAAATCGACACTAAACTCTTGCCCACTTTGCAGCAGTTGGCTTCATAAAATGAACAGCTGTGCAGTCTATGTAAATTCAGTATTAAGGTGCATAAAAAGGGCGTGGTGCAATGTCAATTATTAAACGACTAAAAACGGCGAGTCCAAGCTGAAGACTGGCATAAAAAAGCGATCACAAAACGCTACAAAAATATGGCTTGAGTTTCTTTTAGTGCTGTTGTATGAGGCGTGGTACAACGCCTGTTGCAATGACATAAATTTAACAATATACAAAGAAAAAACAGAGACACATAAATAAATAAATACAACGCGTTTTTGTGAGAGAGGCCTGAAGTAATTTAACGAAATTACGCATCGTTTAAGTTGTGATTTATGTGGCATGAGAAGCACATAGAAACCGAAACCGAAACAGAGACACAAACTAAAATGCAAACCCTTCACCCTGCCACACACACGCACACATATAAATGTGTACAAAGTCAGACTGAATCTTTGCCTCGGATTGTTAATGAGTCGAATTACACACTGAGAGCGAGCGGGAGAAGAAGACACTGTCAGGACAGGGGCAGGAGAGCAAAGGGGGCTCTGACTGCCGCTGCTGTTGCTGAGTGGCCGCCGAAAGGTGTGACAATTGTTACACACACACATATACACATACACAACCTCACCGTCACACACTCAGACATCCAGAGAGGAGCATGACTCTGGGAAGTTGGCAAAGATTTATGCGACTGCCAAAGGAATTCCCAGAAATTACAGACAATTCCTTGCGGTCTCCTGGTCTCCTGGCTATGTTGCAGGAGCACCCTTTGTCTATGCGCTGTTTGAGGCTTTTGCAATAAGCAAATTACGAGTACCGAAAACAGTATTGTTGGCACTTTTAACAGAATTGCTACCGGCAGTTGGCGGCGCACAAAAAATAAGAGATAGAGAGAGAGAGAGCGAGACATGAAACAACTAAGTTAAAAAGCGGCTCCGGTAGCCGCCAATTCCCTGGAGCAGTCGGCGCACATTTATCAAAGCACACGGCGGCGGTTTCGGTAGGTTTGAAGATGCACCAGACCCAGAATACTGTGCCCCGTGGGCCCACAGGTTTTGCATCCGACTCTGTTATGCATCCCTGGGGCATTAGCGGTACAGAGTTTCGGCCACAAAACGCAATGAGTTTCATTAATAAATTCAAACCAACATTTGTGTTTTTGTCTTGTAAACAGCCCAATATCCAACAACAACAAGAGTGAACAAAATGAAAAGAGAATGCTCATGTTCTGTGGGCGTTCACAGTGCTAAGAAAATTGAATGGAACATATTTGGTAAATATTTGCGGGCTGTGAAAAGGCTGAAAAGGTCAAAGGACATTTCGATGAGATGTGTGAAAGGCCGAGACTCATAATAAAAGATGAGAAATGATTGTCCAAGCTGCCAGACAAAGCGGCACCAGAGCTGTGTGAGTTCCTGAAAGATGTTGTTCATGAAAAAAGATGACAAGACTGCTAGAAGATATTTCTGATTTTGCTTTGAAAATTTACCATTTAACAATCCGTCAGAAAATGGTTAAGTTTATATTAAGAAATTTATTAAAGTTATTAAATGTATTCGAATAACACTTACTTTATTATATATAATGAAAAATTCACTATTCACTAATTTCTTACCTTATCAAGTGGAGAAAATTCTGAAAAAGAAAAAAACAATCAAATATTACTTCTTGGTCAATTAACACAAAAAATAATTGAATCACAAGTGAATTCTAAAAATATGTGTTTTTTGTAGTGATTTCCGGCATTTGAGCTTATCGCTGCAGAGCAACAGATCACAGCAAGTGGCACTCGCCGGAAGCACACGTGCCCCAGCTGCGAAGTCCAAGTGCTTGTCTAAATTTCGAAACGAAGTCAAGTACTCGTTTTTAATTTTTATGAAAATTCACTCGATAAGGGATAGAGCAGATGTGCCGCAAATTGAAGAAGCGCTTTCGAAACATTTTGGGGGTTTGCTGGAATTTCTAATTGTTTTCTTCTTGCACTAAGCGAAACTATTAGTTTGAACTAGACATCTCGAGACGCTGATCATCAATCAAAGTTGCCGCAACGTTGGTGGTCGAAAATTGTTATTAAATGTCCGGGAAATGTCGCATTGTTGATATACGCTGTCGCTGGACCAGGACAAATGCAAAAGTCGTCCTTGCGGCAATGCTTCAAAGTGAAAGTGTTCGATTACGCGGCAACAAAAAAAAATGCCGAAAGACCTCGTTAAAATATTAATGAGCAATTGAGCGTATTGCCGACAAAGGCAACAAGATACTTGAACGAACAAGGAGAAAGTGACGCAGTGACAACGAAAGCGGACTGTGACAGTTTACAGCACTAATTAACAAGCGAATTTTTTTTTGTTTATTTTTACAAGATCGCCACAAGTGGCTCTTGGCTTGGACCCTCAGACTACATCTGGTTAAGAGGCCTATAAATTAGGCCTGCCAGCGGCTGCTTTTGTTTTCACAACTTGTGTTTTTCTTCTTGAGTCTCTTGAAACATTCGGGTGACAAACGCGACTACCACCAATGTCACGCACACACACATGACATTCATGTATTCAAATGCCTGACATCCTGGGAGAAGGAAGCTGCTAAAGCGCGAACGCGGAACACACACGATGTTTGAGCATTTGGCGTCGACTTCTTGGTGAAAGTGTCAGAGTGACAGTCTGACATACACACTTTGCTGTCCTACTTGATGCTGCTGGGAATGTGCCGAATTTACGAGGGTTGCCAGAGCTGTTGGAATGCGACCTCTTTAGATCAGAATCAGTATTAAATATTTAAAATTGAACACGCAAGTATTTAAATATTTTTTTAATAACTTAATAAATTTCATATTTACAAATTTCCATAGTCATTTCTTAAACTTTTCTAATTATTACTTTTGCTTTTATAATTTTATTAAACTACTTAAATATTTCATTATATCACATCAGAAAACAATATTTTCTTTAAAGAATACTGTACTGTTTTCTCTAAAGAATATTTTTAGCTAAAAAACAATTTCCTTATATCTATTTAATTTAATTTTTTGTAGAGTTCGTTTTTGGTTTCCCATTGTGAAAAGGACAACCCTCGTCTATTGAGCTTGACTCTGGTGAGTGTTTTGTTAGCGCATAAAAGTGTCAAATTACTGAAATCATAGGGAGAAAGAGGGAGAGAGACTGCAGAGCACAGGGCCAGCGGATAAGCGGGATTAGTGCGCTTGTTAGTAGCAGTCACTGTAACAGCGACTGTTACCTCAGATACGTCTGATAATTGGCGGATCTGAGACATGTAATGAATTCTGACGGACTGTCACTTTCAAGATTTTATTTTTTTTGCATTTTCTGCTATATACAATGTCTTTGAGGTAATTGGCAGTGACAAAGGTCTCGACTTGTGTGTGTTCTAAGTGAAAGACCGAGAGCTGCAATTTGTTGACACCGTCCAATCAATTCAAAGGTTTCTGAAAGTTGCAAAACCATTGCGTTGCGTAATTATACAAAATAACAGTGTACTGCAAGCAAAACGAAGGGGCGTTACTCTATTTGCATGCCGGTCATGTCCGGTTTTTACTTTGTTGAGTTGGTCTTTTGGCCTTTTGGTGGTTGCTTTTTTCCGCCATATTACAAGCGCACTCCATATTTACTTACAACTTGGAATTATTTGTTTTGCAATACTTCACAAAAACAGACACACACACACCGCAAATGCTAATGTGCTGCAATCAGCATTCACTCGACTCGTAATTAAAGGCAAAGCAAACATTCACTTAACGCAACAACCCGAGCGACAATTTCCATAGAAATTATAAATGTTTCATAATAATTTCGGTAACACAACATATTTTACATTCATGGACAAGTTTACGGTGAAGGAATAATTACAATATATTGCTATCTTATTAAAAAGCATATAATTTACTCTACTATGGTGTATATGTTCTAAAATAATATATAAAATGGCGTACGAACATGAGCAAGAACTTCTATTTCATCAAATGTAATACTAAAAGCTTTAAGGAGTAAGTTAATATACCTAACATAAAAGTTTATCAACATCAAGTAATTTCTCTACACAAAAGTTGACAAGAAATATATATATTTTGGTGTATTATATTATTTATTGAAATATAAACACTGTACTTTTATGAAATTATAAGCTCACAACTCTAAAGAAATCGACCCAAGTTTTTGGTAACTAAGAAGACATTTCCGTATTTGTTAATTAATCAATTGGTTAATAAAAACACAAATTATTACATTTACCTTTTAAAATAGTAGTAAATATTTTTTAAATTAGCCGATAACAAAATTTTAAAACTCGAGAGAAAATAGTGTAACAATTTTTTACACAAAAATACCGTAACCTATACAAGTCCAAATTTGGTTTTCAAAAGGAATTAAATATAACATTAAATTCGAATAGCAACAAGTTGCATTTTAAACCAGCCATAAGTACATATAACCTTGAAATAGCTCCCCAGAAGGAGTAAAAAAGGATGCGACGCGTGCGAATGCAACTGTTGCTAATTAGCAGACAGGCGGGCCCAAAGCGTTAAAAAATACGAGTATGTGAGAAACCAAAATGAATGAAATGAGAGAAAGGAGGGAACGGCACAAGAAACTCACTCAAACAGCAGAACGCAGCGGAACGTGTTGGAATTGTGTGAAACGAAAGGCACTCAACGGCAAACAGCAACAACAATAATAACGACAACGACAACAGCAGCAGCGAGAGATAACAAGAGACGACAACGGCGAAAAGTTGTCTAAAAACGAACAGCAACAACTACAACAACAACAACAGCAAGAGGAAACATGAAAAACCGCAAGCAAAACGTTTGCACTTCATAAATGCCAGCGCATGTGCCAGAGCGAGAGCGAGAGAGAGCTCACAAGAGTGAGAGCGCAGCGGCAAAGCGCCGACATTTTTAATTGTAAATGAGTTATGACGACGTCGAGCAGAGCCGTCGCTCTGCCCTCTGCTACAACACTGTGACTGTGTCGATGTGTCTATCTGCCTGTATAAGTGCGTGTGTGTGTCTGCTGAGTAGCCGTCAACACGCAGCGACGACGAGAGCGAGGAGCGACGAGCGCACTCCCACTCAAGCATTCCGCTCCGGCATCAGCGCATGCGTGCGAGTGCAATGACAACAAGCGCACAGCACCATACACTTAATTGCCATCACGCTCTCTCTCACCAACACACACTCACACACATGCTACTTCCCCCGTTGTCGTTGCTTTTCCCAATTGAAAATGTGAGTTGAATTTTTGTTTCCAGCACAAGTTGCGCTGCTGCCGCACTGCTCACTCTAATGTCTTCGGCATTGCGCTGCTGCTCGTTATGCTGGCCTGCTCGCACTTGGTGTGCACAAGTTGGAAAACTGGTTTCCCGCTGCCATTCGTCGTTGCTGCCGCTGCTGCCGTTTTGCCGCCGCTGCTCGCTAAGTTCCCTCACAATTTCCAACATACAATTCAGTTCTTCGTCGCCTGTCTTACGTTGCGCACACACTCAATCCGCGTTGCGCTGCAGTTTCTACACACAGCTAACAGCTACAACAACAAAACAGAACTCGCGTGACTTACACACACAAACACACAGATTTTACTGCCTATGCGTGTGCGTTGCATTTACCGTTACAGTTATTTATACATATACACATCTACACCTAAAACAAAGTGTTTACTTTAGTGCGAAAATGCTGCAAAATTCATAAGTGTCTAAAGTGCTAACAAGTGCCGATCCACAAAGATACAATATCTAGCAGATACAATTATCTGCTCGTAACTCTCTCTCTCTCTCTCTCTCTCTATCAATCAAAAGCTTTGAATACAAGTCGCTCTGTCAAAATGCTCGTCGGCTCACATCCGTATCTATGCAATGGCGTTCTGCCGCCCGTCTCCGCTGTTGTGGCTCCCAATAGCAACAACAGCAACAATAACAACACAGCCACAGCAACGGCGACAACAACAACAACGAGTAACAAAAGTGCCGCCGGCTCAGCAACGGATTTCTCCATAGCTGCCATCATGGCACGCGAGGATGCCTCCAGTCGGGAGTCCTCTGTGCGCAGTGCAAGTAAGTTGATAAGCCAAAAGCAAAAAATGGGAAATGGGAAAGGGTATAAATATAGAAAACTCAAAAGTTCAGTTGGAAATGCTGTTAATGTAACAAAACATTGTTGAGCAGATGCTAAAAGAATCAATCGTAACAAGCTTTTAGATTGACCAAAACAAGCTCCATTTCATTGGAAATGCTTACGCTTTTATTGTATCAGTTTTACGTTACATCAGCCAATAGCAAATATAAATCTTGCTCTACTGATGATTACATCTTCAAGCTTTTCCGCCGCAAACTTGTTAAATTCGAAATCAAAGGTTACGAAACTCATTAAGTCCAGAAATTAACCCGATATTAGCAGCAATTAAACTGTAGCATCAATTAGCAGCTGCTGTTCACAAAGTACCTATAACCGAAGCCGTCGGCTTGCAAATTACTAACTGTTTAAGTTCTATTAGAATATTGCTTTGCTGTGAACTGACAACTTGCCTTTCAGCTTGAGCAAATTAAATTGTTGCCACAATTTCGTAATAGAGGAACAACGGCGGCAGCAAAAAAAATATAGCTGCTATCGCTCGAGCAAAGTCAAGTTGCAATATAAGAACAAGACATATATAATTATAATGGACAATTAACGGTCACTCGCTGCAATCAGAGTCTAACTTTTATATGGCAAAACTTGTTTCCAACTCGCCGACGGCATCCGCAATTAAATGTGCCCCAAGAGGGGTGAGGGTGTGGTGGGCAGGGCACAAAAGGGGGGCACAACTGTAATAATCAAATCAAAGATCGTCAAAACCACTTATTGAACTTTTGTACTAGTTTTTGTATTCAGATTAGATGTGAAGCAAAATTTAAATATTTATTGATCACAATCAAGAAACCAAAAAACAAAGAAGACAAAAGCTGCTAATTATGTTAATTAGCGTTCAAAATTTTTATTAATTTTACGAGGCGCAAAAATCAGCGACGGCAAATGCCAATGCTTGAAATTATTTATTAAATGTATGCATAAATATATACTTTATTTATGTGCATTTCTTGAGGCGACTCGTTTTCACTGTTCACTGTTGACTCAAGCTGCGACAACAAAAACAACAACACCAACAACAACAATCAAAAGACAAAAATAAATTCAATTTGTGCTGATTTTGCATTTGAACACCTGAAGGGGCAGCAGAGCACACTATAAAATTAAAGCTTATTAATTTTAAGCAACAACTTGAACAAAGCCGATGAGCAGCAGCTCTATAAAGTCGTTAAAATTTCTAGAAATTTAAACCATAATATTATGACTATTATTATGATTGTTGTTGTCGTTGTTGGAGACACCTTGAGACGACTTGACTCGTCGCTGTGTGTGATTGTTGTTAAAGCATATTGAAGAGTGCCAATTAAGCGGCAATTGTTCCATTGTAAATGGAATCGTAACGGAAATTACATATGCCGCCGTAGACGACGAGGCGACGACGACGACGTTCTGTCTGCCGCATTAGTCAAAGCCAGAAGCAGAAGTTTCCAATTTTCTTGTGCAGTCAGCAACATGTTGCCAGTGTGAGAGTGCAGTAATTAGCAACATGTTGCCGAAACAAATTGACTGTGGAATTATATGTACTTTCATTCAATTTGCATGCCCCAAGTATTCATTCATTTAATTTTAAATTTACTATGTTTTTTCTCGCTACTTCCCAGGTCCCATTTCGGTTGAGGATGAGGTTGACGTTGATGTTGTTGATTGCAGTGATGCTGAAGAGCCGCCATCCAAGGCGCGTCGTCTTAACCACCATCACCATCATCATCATCACAGCAACAACCACAGCAACAATAACAACAATAACAACAACAGTGTGGCACACATCAATTCAAATCACAAGGGTCGCCAGAGCAACGGCGCCAGCAGTGCCACAAACGAATCTCAGCTAAACACAAGTTCCACAAGCAGCCAAGGACGCTGCTCGACGCCACCACAGTCGCCTGGCACGGAGGATAGTGAGGAGCGTTTGACACCCGAACCGGTGCAGAAGGCACCAAAAATTGTTGGTTCCTGTAATTGTGATGATCTCAAGCCGGTGCAATGCCATTTGGAGACCAAAGAGCTGTGGGATCGCTTTCACGAATTGGGCACCGAGATGATCATTACTAAAACGGGCAGGTAAGCAAATCACCATTAGCTTATACAAGGGGGCAGACTGTGTTGCAAGTAGAGAGGAACGTCGAGTTTGCAAAGGCATTTCTAATTATATTCCAACGTGCTATACACATATAGTTTAAATGCACATTTTTGTTTGGATATCTTTTGTGCTGCTTTCAACTGCAAGTTGTCAGCTCACATTTCATTTCCGTTGCACTTTCCTTAAACTGGCTCCCCTGGCCGTTTGAGTCACTTCTAAGCATACCAAATTTTTGCAATGTCAACACGAATTTCATGCAGTCGTCACATAAAAGAAACCATTAAACTGTGTGCGGTCCCCAGGACACAATCACAAACGTCGAGAGATTCTACCTGTGCGCCACAGAGTCAAGTCGACCGCATTTTCTGCAACATGAGATTTCTTTTTTCATTCGTTCGTTGCTGGGCGTTGCTCTTGTCAGCAGGATAGGGCAGGACAGTGACCACGGGTTGTCCACACCTAGCTCCCACTGGCCACACACACACTGACGCACACGCATCGGAAACTGAACTAGTTTGTGGACCCAGGAGAGAACACACGCACACACTCACTCTCAGTCTTTTAATGATATTGTAAAAATCACACCTTAGAGCGCACGCAGACAGACAACAGCAGACAGCGAGTCAAACAGGGCGGTCCCTGGGCCATTCTTTTGGCCAGGAGGTTATGTCACACGCAGGCTTAGAACGCATTAAAACCACAGGATGCCTAAGCTAAAGAGTTTCCCCTTTTGTGTGCACTTGTCAAAGCAGCCAAACATACAAATAATACAATAGCAGTAATAATATGCCCCTTCTGCCTTTTTGGGGTTATAAATTAAAGAATTTACTAGATGGGTAATGCTAGAGAGCGCCTGTGTGTGGCTCGCAATGACCTCAGATTTAAATTAATAACAAGGAGAAATCTTTTTACATACAATGACAAAAATTCCTTTACGAAATGCCTAACAAAAAACGAAATCTCTTTTAATTTTCCCTTTTGCAGACGCATGTTCCCCACGGTGCGCGTTTCATTCTCGGGCCCGTTGCGTCAAATCCAACCTGCCGATCGTTATGCAGTGCTGCTGGACATAATACCGATGGACTCGAAACGCTATCGTTATGCATATCATCGGTCCGCATGGCTGGTGGCTGGCAAGGCAGACCCAGCGCCTCCGGCCCGTCTCTATTCCCATCCAGACAGCCCCTTCAGCTGCGAGGCGCTGCGCAAACAAGTTATCTCCTTCGAGAAGGTCAAGCTGACTAATAACGAAATGGATAAGAACGGACAGGTGAGTTGACTACAGGCTAAGCATAACCGACAGACAGCCAGGCAGACAGCGAGAGTGTAAGAAAGCACGAGGCAGTAAGAGTGTATGGAAGAGAGACAGCTAGAGTGCGATAGATTGAGATCTGACTCTTGGCATTGAGAATCGAGATTGTGGGCGCGATAGGTGTGTGTTAAATGATTGATAATTGTGCTTGGATTATGCAAACTGAGCAACGTGACATAAATGTGAATGTCTTTGACACAGGTTGGAAGTTATAATAGTAGATGAGCAATTTTTTTAAAATTGTAAATCTAATTACTCTACTTCTAGTAATTCAAAAAGCTTAGAAATTTAGAACATCTTATTGTTTTGCTACAATTAAAAATAAAGGCAGCATACTAAAATCAAACTCTTTTTAAAACCGCAACTAATTTAGCAAATTTTCCGCCTCTCTTCTCGCTCTTCACAGATTGTGCTCAACTCTATGCATCGCTATCAGCCACGCATTCACCTGGTGCGCTTGGCACATGGCCAGAGCATACCCAGCAATCCCAAGGAGCTGCAAGACCTGGATCATAAAACCTATGTGTTTCCGGAGACAGTGTTTACGGCAGTCACCGCCTACCAGAATCAGCTGATTACCAAATTGAAAATCGATTCGAATCCGTTTGCCAAGGGATTCCGAGACTCGTCGCGTCTGACCGACTTTGATCGCGATCCCATGGAAGCCTTGCTGCTGGAGCAGCAGTTGCGCTCGCCATTGCGCCTGTTTCCCGATCCGCTGATGCAACAGTTTGCCGCCCAACAGGGTGCCGCCGATCCCGCCTCGATGGCGCTCTTCGAGAAGGCGCGCCAGCACCTGCAAATGTTTGGCGGCAATTCGCCATACGCCCAACTGATGATGCCGCAAATGTATCAGGCGGCCGCCGCCGCACCCCCGCCACCCGGCTTGGGTGCCTTTCACATGTTCCAGCAGCAATGGCCGCAGCTAACCGCTGGCTTTTTGGCCAGCGCCAATCAGCAGGCAGCCGCCGCTCAGGCCGCTGCCCAGGCGCAGGCGCAAGCACAGGCAGCAGCCGCAGCGATGGCGGCGAATCGCACACCACCGCCGCCACCCACAGCCTCAACGCCCTCGTCCACGTCGTCGGGATCACCGTCACCCGATATGCGGCCGCGACAATTTCAGCGCTTCAGTCCATATCAACTGCCAGCGCAGGCAGCACCGCCGCCGTCGTCGATGCCACCAGCAGCGGGATCGCCGTCAGCACCCGCCTCCCGCAGCCCAGCTCACTAGGCAGTGAGGCAAAACAGGCAGGCATTTGCCCAAAAACAGTATTAATCCAAAAAGAAAAACAGAGGAAGAAGCAAAAAAAAAACACAATTAAGTAAATGTTATAAATTATTTGTTATATGCTCTATCTATCTTGTGCTCTCTCCTTCCTTCTCGGACTATCCTGTTCTCACTCTTTCTTACATTGTTTTTCCCCCCATGGCTTTTTGTGTATAAAATTTCATTTTCGACCCATGTACAGTTAAATGTTGCGCTAGAAAATTTGTGTAAATTAGTTAAAACATATTGTAAAAATGTTTCAATGTTGTTCGAAAACTCATCTCAGTGTAAAGTTTAAAGCAAAATTCTAAAAAAAATTCAAAACAAATCAAAAACGCAAGAAAAAAATTAAATAATGCTGCTTCATCTTTGTAAACACTATACGTTAGTTATGCTATATATAAATCTATATATAAATAAATTAATAATATATTCATAGTATTAACATAAATTCATAGACGCTTCAGTTAGTTTTATTTATATGAGAATTCTAATTTAAGGCTAAACGAAAAAATACAAAGAAATTCAACAAAAATAATATATATGTTTATTCACTGTGAACAAACAAAAACTATTTAAAGAAAAATTTATTAAACAAAAAAAAACTTAAAACAAAAATCACAATAAAAATATGAATATGTGAATCAAATCTGTGGCAATGATTTTAATTTATGGAGAAAACTGAAAATGTGGAAGAAGTCCAAATTATACTCAGGATGTTTCTAATCTCCCATTTAAATACTCGTTGCAACCTAAAACACTCTCTACTCGTACGTTTCAGATTGCTGCATGGATTAACTTTTTCGTTCAGCTCGTTATCCTCAAAGTCTCCACATAAATTAGAGTCACAATTGCACTTGACTTGGCAACTAGGCAAATATCCTGTGCTTCTCTTTGCTGTAGTGGGAATTTCTCACACGTCTGCACTTGTTTCGTTACACTTTTCACTCTCAAAAGCATATCCTGTGCATGCAAGTGAGTATCCTTGCCCCATAGGCGTAATTCCTCTGTTGCAAGTGACGCGTTGCGTTGCGTTGCGTTTGCAGGCAGAACAAATTGAAAACAGACAAGAAACGATACGAAGCAGCAGCCGTCGGGGAAATATGTTTAACGAATGCATTTTCATGGTCACTCAAAGTGAACAGTTTTTCATTACCTTTTTTGCTTTTCCTTCTCTTGGGTTGTTGGACCCAAAGATGGATGATCTCGTCGTTGTCTCGTCGACAGTGTGGATAAGCGTAACCAAATTGTATTGAAAGTTTGTTTTTTGGGTTAACTCTTCAAGCATAAATCAGGCCAGACAAATCAAGAATGCCGCTTTGTGCCTCACCGCACACTTGATAACTCAATGAAAAAAAGCCACCACCAAAGCCACTCGATGTACTGCGCAATGGTGTAGAGGGAGTAATTATAAAGAAATTAACTTGGAAGGATAAACATCTACCAAAAATAGAAAACAAACACTTCCTCTAATTATGCTAGAAATTATTCAATATGAACATGATATTATGTAAAAAGGTGCAATCGACATTTGTCTATCTGGCACCTAACATTGTAATCGTCGTCACTCGACCCCGAAGTTAGTTGCGCTTGGGCATTATTTATCAGGTCTCGTCGATCTTTGGGTGTCTCAGTTAATTACAAACTAATCACAAGAACAAACAAAACATTAGGCTATCATCAGACGCTGATCTTAACAGGAGCAACTACACAACGAAAACGAGAAGAACAACAACAACCAGAGGGAATATGTCAAATGCTGGGCTAATTTATAAGCAAGGCCACCAAAGATCCGTGTAGTTTCAGTGTCAAAACAAACAGCTCGGCGGCCCCAAAATGGTAACATTTGACTCATTTCTGAGTCTGATGGGGGAGTGAGAGAGATGTATACATCCACTGGACGCTTCAATTCAACAGTGTGTGTTTGTGTGTGAGTGTCTCGTGCGTGGTGTGGACTTGATGTCGCTCCCTTGGCATAAATTTTCCTTCCTTTTGGCGTTTCGTTTTAATTTGAATGTAAATGATGCTGCGCTGCTGCCGCACAGCAAGCACAGCACAGCACATGGAGCAGCTGTGAATATGCTTTTGCTTTTGCTTTTGCTGCTGGTGTCTGGCTACTCGCCCCTCGCACTTCAGTTCTTCATCATTCTCCAACTACTACTCTCCTCACTCTTGCGCCGTCTCTTCTCATGTACACCCACAAATCAGCGTTGGCAGACAGGCCGACAAGGGAGAACTTCCATGAGGTTAAATGTCAAAAGGCGCTACAAACAGTGACAAAATATTTAATTTTTGGGGCGTTAGTAAATATTTGTGGCACTTAATTGGCTGCCGGGTGGCGGTTCCATTAATTTATGACACCCAAAATGTGTATGAGCCTTGTCAAGGTAGAAACATAATATACTTATTAATTTAATATTGAAATGGAGATGGTTTACTCAGAAGTTCATATTGCACAGTCAAACTCTTCAACTGAATCGTATTTAAAAATATAAAAATATTTATAATTTCTTGTCAAAGTGTATTTATAGTATTCCTGTAGTAGTTCTATGCTTTCTGTAGTATTATTCTCTATTATCTGCAGTTTCATCATGTTAAACACCTTTGCTGCTGTCACTTGGCAGCAAGATCAAGAGATATCACTAAAAGGTGCAACGCCTGTGTGTCTGTCTGTCAGTTTGGTTCTTTTATTGCACTTTATGCTGTTCGGATGACATTACAAACTGAACTAGCAATCAACGCGCTGCTGCCACGCCCCATTCATTAACCCAAACATGACCAGGCAAAGAGTGTTGGCCCTAACGGTAGATGGGCAAGTGTGTAGCACTTGCAACATTATGCGGCACGTGCTGCATCAACCGACACGTGTATGTGAGTGTGAGCGAATGTGTGTGGAGCCCATTGGGCAATGAGTTAGTGACTATGACTGTCTCCCTTTTGCCTTTTGCCACTGGACCTGCGGCATGACGTTGCCCAACGCTTGGGCAATTCCCTGATCGCCCGTCCTGGCGCCCCGCCGAGTGAAAATTTGTAGAAATTAACGTTTTTATTCCTCGGCTTGATTGTAATTAAATGAAATTGCAGAAAAATCAATAAATATCTGGCAAAACGCAAATTGAAAAGGGCCGCCATATCGATGATGTGCAGCTATCGTTGACATACTCGTCGTGGCTACCTACAAAAAACGGCTGGTAACAGGTCTCAAGCCTAAAGTTAATTGGGCTGCCTGTTAATGACTTTATAAACACACAGTCTGAGGCCACAAGACTCAAACTATAACTCGAACATGTCAAAGGGCACAAAACTGTCCTATGCTGTCCAGCTGTCAAGCTGTTACAGAGTCAGCTAAGGAGACGGGTAGAAAATCAATTAGATGGCACTGTGGACTGTGTGACTGCGGCCAAAAGAAAAACTCATATATCATTAACAATTTTCATGTCATATTGCATTTACGTGTGACGTCTTGAGGCCTTTCGCCTAAGGTTCCCCCACTTGCGTCCCCCCTTGTTGTCAATTCCCCATCAAATCGAAATGAAAGGCCAGCCAACAAGGCTGAGACAGACGACACATTCATCAAATATTCAAATACAACAATTTACACATGCAACCCAAAAGCCCAGAAGAAAATCAAATTAAATAAATTTTATACGAAAATTAGGAGAAATTGCTTGTGAACGCCCCTCCACATAGAAGCAACTCAAACATAGGCAAACTGATAACTATAATTACATTTTACCCTCACAAAAGACAAGAGGGAAAAATTGATTTTTATATTACTACTCGTATGTAGTTGTTGCTGGGCAGTTTATTGGCTTAACTTGGCTAGCGTGTGAGGCCGTTGAGGTCAGACCGAAAGCCCAACACACTGCGCACGGTTGAGAGGAGATGCAAAGGGTTTCCCACTCCACCAACTCTTCACAATAGATCCCTCTCTGTCTTCTTGCTGAGCATTTAATGCTGGTCCAAATGAAAACTTTTTGTCCAAATCCTTGTGGTCAACGTCTAACGACTTATTGTGCCAAAAGTGAACCTCTACATATGTATCATGCGTATACCCTACAGGGCAAGAGTTTAGAAACTAGAGTTTAGTAAAATTTACCCAAAAAGAAACCGTATTTTCTAGTCGGTCACTCGCTGCCACAGCTCACTCACCCGTTGTTGTTTTGGCAATTGATTAAAAGGCTTAGCAGTTGAGACAATTGGCCATTTAGGGGACTTGCTTCGGTGTCGGCTTGGTTCAGCTATGGAATTAGTGGCAAATTAGTATATAGCACATTGGAAAACACCGTTAAATGTTGGGTGCCTAATGTGCGAGTTTATGGTTAGCAGAAAAATATATGCTTGGGTTTTATTGCGTTTTTAGAAACCGCTGGGAAAAAAATCCAATTGTTGTGACGTGCAAAATATTTGTACACGAGAAAAAGCGAAGCAACTGTCTTTTCCAAATTAAACAAATATTTAATTGTTTAATTAAGCTTTACTTTTATAAAGTCTTCTACATGCCAAATGTTTACTTATAGAAGCGCATACATTAAGGCTAAAATGTAGCTATAATAAATTGTTATTCATTTTGAATACGCAAATTTTTTCATACATTGGTTCAAGTTGAAATTTATTAATTTCTATGATATACGCTGACATTTTGATGAAACGTTGCCATTGAATGCAGATAAGCATAAGATATGTGATACGTACTGGCAGGGGTAAAAGAAGAAAAAAATACGGCAAAACGAAACCAAAAACAGCAGCAACAAAATGTTTAAAACGTTGAACACAATTTGTAAAACAAGAAAAACAGAAAAAAATACATAAAACAAAACGTGTTATTGGACACATTTATAATACTGTGTTTTTGTGAATGTTGATCGCATATGATTTTTAAATCAGCTCAAATTACGATGAGGAGCAAGTTTCGATAGGAAGTTTGGGAAGCTTATGTTCCGACTAACTGCAAACGCTCGAAAAAAAAACAACAGAAACGAAATGAACGTATAAATATGCATAACGAAAAAATGCCAAACATTAAAAGATACAGATACACAACACTTCATTAGCAGCAGACGACATAGCAATGAAATTGTTGGAAAACGTCAGAGAGAGCGAGAGGGACAGGGACAGAGACAGGGAAAAAAGAATGTTCGTTAAATAAAAAGCTCAACGAAAGAGAAAAATAATAATAAAAATAAAAACAAAATACAACAAGGTAAGTAGTAAAAATCTGCGGGTTCGACACGAATCTTAAAATGTTGAATTTTAAAATATGCAAAAATCGTAAAAGAGTGAAGAAAAAACTCAGCAGCGAAGTCATAACAAAAGCTTAAGAGCCAAGTGATTTATGTGTGTGTGTGTGCGTATGTATGTATGTGGATCCCAATGGATTGAACATAAGAATATCGTAACGAAACGCCGAGACGATGCATAAAAAATCTTTTGTTAATAATGTCTTAATAGAAAAATAGTTGCAAAGAACATAAATAATATCGATAGCCAGAGGCAGGAGAAAAAAACGGAGCAAAGACAGCAACAACAACAACAACAATACCGATGGCTACAACAAGTTGACAAAGTCATTAAGCATTTCGCAATGTCTTTGGGTTTAGTCTTGGAACGACTACTTATAAATGAACTGGGCTGGGCCTTCGACAGCGAAATGAAAACTTGAACTTGTCTTTGTCGTTGATTTTGTTGTTCCTTATACACTTTCTGACAACGCCCACAACGACGAAATATGCTAGTCCAACAATTTTTTATTGGATTATGACAGTTCGCAATAACTATAGAAGATATTTCAGATGGAACTGAAAATATTGTATTTATTAGGTAACATTCTACATTATCAGATATTAAATAAATGTACATTTGTCATCAAAAACATATAATTATCTTAATTTTTAGCATTGCTGAAAATTGCAATTGATCAATAAAATTGCTCCCTCCTTTCTTATCCGGACAAAATATAACTCACTCCAAAATATCTGAACATGTGCAGCCGCCACGCGAAGGTGTGAGTGTGCACATCGTTAAGCGATTTGTAATATTTCCCAGGCATTACTCAACGTTTGCCCACAAATTCAACCACCCAAAAAGAAAAACGAGTGCGATATATAGATGTAGGAATACAAATAACATTTTTTTTATGGGAAATTGTCGTGTGGGTTTTGTGTGTGTGTGAGTATGTGTTTGGTGTCTGCTTTTTTTTTTGGGTGAGTTGGCCGCACAGCTCATTGAAATTATTGACAAACAAATGACATTTTTGCAAGTATGTTGCACTTGTCTCATTATTGCCACATGTGTAGCGAGTACGTGCCCTGTGTGACTTTGATGTTGGCCTGAGTTTGGCACTTGTCATTTTTATGGCTCAACATTTTTCCGATACGAGCAAACGTGTGGGAAAATTATGGTCGACCGCCCGTTTCTGTGGGTGTCGATATGTAATTGCTAATTTCCAACTATATGAAAGAGAGCGAGTGTGTTTGTTATGCGATATGTTTGGGAAAGTACGGAAAACGGAAAATTCTTCTATCAAAATTTCAAGTACAGGATATACTCTACAAGTGCTATCCCAATCCTTTGGGGGTAATTCTCGGCTACATTGTTTTGCCTTTCAAATGCTGCAGCCAAGCTGTCTGGCGTGTTTTCGAGGTCTGCGCTGGTCGGGATCGAGTCGGTGCGTTCTACAGTTGTGGTATTTAGGCTTTGAAGTTAACATTGCCACAACAATGTGCAGTACACATGTGAATTGTGTTGGCACTGTTTATTAACTACTAAAAATAATGGAAACAAGTAGTAAAAAGTATAAATTTACTGTGTAAACAACAATGGGCCCTGAATTATGAATGAATACCACGACAGCTCGTCAGTCCAAGTGTATCCTCTATCTATTCGATTCTATATATAGTATATATATGTATATATATATATATATATATATATATTACAACTCGTATATGGCATAGGAAATCATTAAGTAGATGTTTATGTTGTTTCGCTCGTTTCGCTTGTGTCGCTTTCATGTGGTCTTCGGCACATTTCAAGCCTTTGATGAGAGCGCTGGAGGAGTAGAAGTCAATCGAAGGGGCATGCCTCTGATGTGGCAGCAAATTGCGCACACACACAGACACACAATAGTTAATTATGGCACGTTATGTGAGGCAATAAAATACGAAACCCGAAGGGTGGTCTATATAACAGACTACTACACATACTCTACCGTGCATGGAGAAAGTGTATTTATATGGAGCTCAACGGCAATTGCGATCATTAGACGCATAATCAAGTTATTAGCAATTTGTTACGCGTCAACAACTGAAGCAAGGAAAATTGCTCATCGACTAAGCGATGCCTCTCGATTACTGAGCTATAAAGTATTTATTTACTAGTCAATATTGTATTCAAAATTAAAAAACATCAACCAAATATAGTAATATTTTTTTTTCATTCATAAAATGATAAGCAAATTTCATACTTCAATTGATTGTATGATTAACAAAATGAATAAACTATTTTTGCACAAAAATATTCATTAAACTATGCCCTTTTAATATTTTGCTTGCCTACAGGGTATTGAATAGATTCGGACCCTGCACTCAACATGGTCACCGAGTCTTGCGAGTTGCGTGCTTACGCAACAACAACAAATAACAAATAAAATATGAACAAATAATTTGCCATGCGTAATTTGTGCAAATAATATGCGTAATTGCCAACCGAGTTGAGCCTTTAAAAGTGACACAAGCGCGAAGCAGTGAAATAGGGACAACAAATGGGGGTCAAGAGGAGGACAAAAGAGTAAGATGAGTTGGTAGCCGAGTTATAGCCGACGGCATAACATCAAAGCGCAGTGAACGAGATGCGCGTACACATACGCATACTTTTCTTGTTTCTTTAAACAAAATACGCATACTGTGTAAATGTTCGTTTCGTTTTTACGAGACCAGCGACAATAAAATTTAAGGCCGCAGGCGACAAAGTAAACACAACAATAAACAATTGATTAAAATGGAAACATGACGAACAATGAGTACACTAAGAACATTTTAAATGCACTACCATATACATGTGGACATAAAAAGAATAATATTAAATTACTTCAAATGAAACAAGTAATGCTTTCATAAATGTAAACACTAACTGTGCCAAATTTTGGGATATTTAAAGCCCCAATGCATATTGAAATAACGCTGGTGATTATTGTTTTTCTAATAGCTACCATACCCTACACACACGACTAGTGTCGAAACCACATCAAAATGCTCTGACTAAGCAACTGATTGCTGTACAGAATGATTGACGGGCTGACTGAGGGAAGTGCTTGGCGTAGGAGGGCGCCAACTGGAACGGAAGTAGTTAGAACAAATGAAAACATTAGCAAAGACCGATTAAATAACTCAATTGTACTGCCAATCAGTTGAGTACCTCGCATAGAGCCCAATCTTGAGAGCTGTAAGGATAGCCTAGGCACATTTAATTATCAGATCCTGGGAGTCTGAAACGTGTGACGACCTTGGTACTGTCAAGGCTGTGTCCATAGCCATATAGTCACAGTCATTAACTGCGTGTGGCAGCTCATTATGCACATTTTGGTTAAACAATGGTCGCATTGATAGGCCAGCAATGGCTTTATGGCCGCTTTATGACAATGTTGTCCTTCGCCCTTCGAGCTGGTAATGAGTTCTACACGCCCAGCACACACAATCTCATGCTCACCTTGATTTTTACTAGATGACATTTGACACGCGCATTTACAAAATTAATAATGGAATCTTACAGAGTGCACGCGTGTTGCTAGCGTTTTCTTGGGAACTGAACTCTGCCATTGAGTTTGACTTTAAGTTTTACAGGACCTCGCCGGGAATGGACACAATCTATGGCAATGGCATCTGCGGGTGTCGGCAGCGCTTGTAAAATTTTATTGATTTCTTGTTTTGTCTTTTGATTTAGTTTCAGACACATTGTACCAAACATTTAGCGCTTTGTTCAGCTATCCTGTTTAAGTAGTCGTCGTGCTGCTTCAGTCGGAGGACACGCGACAGGAGCTGGTGACAAGTTTTTCGCTTTTGTCACAGTCACTGGGAAAGTTTTACAATCTCTCCATGTACAAAAACTTCTCAAGGCTGCAGTTCGAAGCGCAGTGAGGGGTGTCAATGAAAAAATATATACAAACAAACTGCATCAAAGATACAACAGGAGCTTCTTAAAAGTCCTTGACGATAACAGTTAAGGGGTGCATCAGGTTGTACCTACATATGTATACGTGAAAAGATGTCGATAAATTTTGAAACCCAGGAAAAGTTGAAATTTTTAGCCGGAATTTAGTTAAATTAATTATACGAAAAATAAAAATATGTTCAAATGTTTTAGTTACAAATGCTTCTCTAATTTATATTTCCTTTTGGTAATCAAGTCCTTAGCATTCTAGGAATAAAACGCTGCAAGATCACATCGTCTGCAACTGTCAAAAAGATTACGTTACACGTGTATACACGTTGGTATACATCATTCAATCATTGGGTGTATAAAATCGAAGCTACCTGCCCAAAACGCCCAGAATTCTGATCAGACTCTCACACAGACAGCGTCCGCGATCATTAGAGTTGATTCGGCCCACGTTGACGATGACGACTACTCCATAAGTTGTGTGTGATTAATGATTTGCAACAAATAGAGGCACAAATCTGTGGCCAGCAGCATAACAATAGGGAGCCAGAAGGCACACCTATTAACACCAAGCCGTACTTGGCTGGCACCTACATTAAATATATAGAAGAGGAGAGAAACAAGAACATGCTTCCACGAACCACTAACAATCGTAGCAGCGGCAGCAGCAACAACAACAACAACAACAACAAGAGCAGTAGAAACAACATTATTAATTACATGCATTAATTTCTGGCACAATTCGAGGAGAGGAGGGAACTGACAAGTGATGCAATGCCTAACTACAGCCTCTCGGAACCAGAAACTGAGCTCAAAAAACCTCCGGTCAGGTTTTAGGCGCCACTGTTGATGGATTCGTGGCTGTGACTGTGGCACTGTCTCAGCCAAACTGCTGTGATGGGATGGTGATGAAGAGCCGTCTAAATTATGGAAACGCTTGTCACCCGCTGCGTGTGAGAGCCAACAGGAGGCAACAAATCGACCCCACAGGCTGTACGACGATTTCATGTGAAAGAAACCTGTACGCTTATAATGACCATATAGAAAATAACTAGTGGTATCGTACACGCTCACTTACACTCACACACACACACACACACACTACACGTGCGTAGGAATATGTGTATCAAAATGCAGCCGCCATGTCGTTAATTTAATTTGTGCAATTTTGCAGCCAAATATTTTCCACACCGCCAAACTGCCAATAAAGCCCACGCAAGCGCAAACCTGGCAACTTGGTTGGCCAGTTACCTTGTAGTCCCCAAATCGTAATCGCAACAACATTTAACACACGGCCATACATACATAAATGTATTTAGTGTACATCACCATCTCTTTCTGGCTTAAGTTTGACATAGAGAAACAAGTTTTTCCAGTTTTTCTGCCAATTTTCTTCTGTGCGCGCGCAATTTTTCAGAATTATACCCTGCACTTTAAAAGGCGCATAAGAATATGGTGTGTTTTAAAAAATATGATTGAGGAGCACTTTTTAAATCTATCAAATATATAGCATATATGAACCACAAAAATTTAAGTCGCAGCAGCAGGATTTTTATTGCATTAAGCTCTGGAAAATTGTTGTGCAATTACTCTTCGCCTTTGAGCATATATTAGATTCTTAAATCTTGTATATTTTATTGCTTGGATATATTCTCAACATTAACTGCTCACAACTTGAACTTACAGGGCATTATCTCGTTTATCAGTTGCATTACTGATCATTCAACTTGTTTTAAAGACACTTTGACGCTTCCTGTTGGCAGCGGAGTACTTGAAGTGCTTTCGCAGCATTTTAGTTACATTGTTGTTGTTGTGCGCAACGCGCACGCTGCACGCTGCACGCTTCATAACAACCATAAACACATAACAACAACAACAACACATCTATACAAATATTTAATTCACAAAAAACTTCAACCTGTAATTTAATTGTTGATATGGCAAAAGAAGAGACACCCTATGTGCAAAGTGTTGTCTGTGTGAAAATTGTTGATCGAGTTCCTGGAATTGGCCGCCGACAGAACGGAAGCATTTTGGCAACGTCATCAGTTAGACAATTTTTGTTGTAGTTCTCGTTATCGTTGCCATTATCACGGCATTTGAATTTGAGTAAACGCTGCGCTGACCCAATTTGTCAGCGCTTTAGTCTCCAGTGCAGCGGATATCACTAGAATTGTGTTACAAAACCAAAGCCAAAACTAAACAAATATATATACAAACATTCATTTATATGTACGTATTATAAAATATAAAAACGGATAACATGAGACGCGTTGGCGCGTCATCTTTAGAGTTTGACGCGTGCCCGTGCTGCATGACTCTCGAAATATGGTGTGACTGTGGTTGTAAAAGATTTGTTGTATTTGGTTATTTGTTGCACATCATTGTTGCAACATCAGCGCGAGCTGAGGAGCGCGCGTCGAGTACACTTCAAGTTCTCGATCGAGTGTCTCGAGTGCTAATAAAAACCCACTGAGTGACTGACAGTCTCAACAACAATCGTGAGTTATTGAAGCAGCTAATCTGGGCTGGGCATGAAGATGAAAATGAACCTTTAGCAGCCAGTCTGCAGCCTCCTAAGCCTGTTAGACAGCCAGGCGGGACAGCCATGAATTGTGTGTGGGGTGAATAACAAACAAGCTATTTAACACCGCGCACACAAAACGCTGAGCAATCGGACAATGAGACAGCACAAAAGTGTAGATCCACAGAGTGTCTCAAGAAAAAAAAAATATAGAGATGCAAGCTGCGACTTGCGACTTGCGAGTCGCGAGTCCAAAGGTACACAAAGTGTCGAAGATCAAAATCAGCAGCGTTCGAGAGGCGGAATTGATCGCGTCGATTAATTTGTCTTGCAGCAAAACTTTGCCCCGACACACAGTTCCAATGTCCAGTGTGTCCGTCTGTCGGTTTGTCTGGCAGCATGAGTCTGCAACATGTTGCCCGCTTTAGCTGCCTCAGCCAACAAATGGAATGCACTTAATCACGATTAGCTGTAATCGATAAGCATACAGCAGCCCAGCTAATAACTCGACTGACATCAGACAGTCTGTTTTCTTGTTTTTGTTTTTCTGCTTAGAAATCAAACACACTAAAATTGAGTAGAGCTTCAGTTTTTGTGATCTGGGAAGCAAGCAGTGGTTCGGGGTGGTCCTCGCATAGGCATTTGCATATGAAAAGCTCCACAGTTTGCCTTAAATGGCCCCTCAATGATTTCAACATAATATTGTAAGGCTTTGTTGCTGACTATCTACTAAATAGAAAAAAAGACCCCGACCTCCCGCTCATACACAACCGCCACCAATCAATGATAAATGGCGCAATTTATTAAAATCAACAAGCCCACATTTCCACTTTCCGCTCCACACACGTTCCACACTCTCCTACTTACCAAAAATCCAACTCAATTCGGGCTAATAATTTTGAATTTATCAACATTTGTTAGCCACGATTATGAATGACGTGTGAGGCCAGGTAGCCAAGAAGTCGCCACAGTCTCCACACACACATACCATCAAGCATTTTTATTCATTCATAAAATGTTTCGTTTACCTTGTCTCTCTCTCTCGCACCGCGGGTAGCCTTTCTGAATAAAAAAAAACATATGCAAAAATTTGTTTTCAATTATTTCGGATGCCCAAACGTGTATTTTGTATAAAGGTTTTTTTCGGGTTTCTTTCCAAGCATTTAAATTCGCCGCATCCGAAGCGTGTGGAATGTGTTGTACAACACTTTTGACAATTGCTTTTAACAATTTGTGCGTGCAATTAATTTCACTCAAATGTTTTGTAATAATTATTGAATGCTTCACACATTGTACTGTGAATTATTTATCAGTTTTCTCTCATACATTAACAGCACTTGTTGCCAATTAAATGCACACAAGAACGCTTACCAATAAAGATATATTTCCAGTTTTCACCATTTGAGATAATGAGCAAAGAAACCTTGAATGTCTACGTAAATTTTAATGTAATTTCTTTGGCAGAAAATAACAAATGTACATATGTAGATATAAATAAATTCGATTGGTGGTATTCCATCTAGCAACCAATTTAAAGCACATGTTTAACTTCAGCTTTTTACCACCTGACAAAACTCATCAAGGAGCACAGAACACAAACACAAGGCATAATCCCAGCGAAGACGCAACGGCCTACAACAATAAAAGACTCAAAATCCCCAAAAGCGATCCACTAAATTTCGTACAAGAGGCGGCGCCACGTGTGGTCCTGTTTAACATGAAGCGAAAAATGCATTAAATCAAAATTTTAAACAAGTGCAAAAATGTCAATAAAAAAGCAGAACGAAACAAACCAGCCAACGAAATGGTCGAGGTGCCACTAAAGCTAAGCCTTTTTTTTACAAAGGAGTATGCACGAGGAGTGTGAAGCCACAGCCTCTGCTCTCTACACTCTGCGGCATCTGGCTGGACATGGACCGTATGGCTGGCATGCTGTGCATTTAATTTTCAGCTTTTGACATATTTATGATAACTTGGGTCATTTACGTGCAACCTTTGTCTTGTTGAACACTCCAAGTTGCTTGTTGTTGTTTTGTTGGCCCGAACGCCAGGTGGAAGGTGCTGGGCCTGCGCAACGTGCCTCATCTCATGCTCATTGTGGCATTCCACACTGGGTCGCAGATAGAAGGAGGGCAGAAGCGAAAAGGAACAGCAAAGGGAATACAGTCAGGGTAGACAGTCAGTCAGCGAACGCCGCGGCAGGACATCGTTTAATTGCGAACAAGTTTTTTAACACGATGTTGTACAACTTTGGCTTGTTTGCATAAGCTCAAACGCGAATACGTAAAAAAAGTCAGTAAAAACGCCAAGAACAGCAAACGGCAAGCGAACAACAACAAAATAAATAAACAGTCATCATGTTGCTTGCAACATGTTGCCAGTTTTGAGCCACGTTTATTCTGCCTGATTATCCTGGAGCCACGAGGAGCCGCGAACTGCGTCGGGGCGACGGTGCCTTTGTTATAATGAGTCTTAACAGCAATTTTTATTGAAGGCAGCTGCCCTTGAGCTCAATGCCCGATCCTGTCGCGCTCACCTGATCCTGGCGCATTGATAACGCGCTGAAAGCCACACCACAAATTAATTAATTTATGAGACGACGACCCAAGGTGAGGCAACGCAACGCAACGCAATGTATACGCGACGCTCGCCGCGTTTCGTCTTGGCATTGAGAAATGCGCCTCACTGATGAGCATAAAATTGCTCCCATTTCAGACACAGTCACAAACACACACTGAAAGAGAACTAACCCACATTCGCATGTCGCAGTCATAAATTCCATGTACAACAACAATAACACTGGAAATTTTCATGCTAATGAGCAACACGCTAACTGTACAAATGTATAGTAGAGTAGGAACTGCAACTGCAACATGTCCCTGCTCGGGAGGCAAAGCCATGCCTATGAATATGACTGTGCCTAGGCTTCTCTTCAACTAAGGGGGGACTTAGCAAATGAAGCTTGGCCTGACTGCCTGCCTGTTGTCCTTGCATGGCATAACTCATAATTTTCCTTACGTTTCTCACTCGCTCTCTAGATATAGTTTTCTCTTTTCTTTTGGGTTTTTTTCACGTCCGTTCGTCGCATCGGCCCACACACGGACACACGGCTACGAATATGCGGCCGAGAATGGACTTAATTTACACTTTTGTGCTGGGCGCGTGTTTATCGCACACACAAAATCTCTAAAGTTGCCAAGAAGCAGAGGGAGATTGGGGGAGGTGGAAGTTGGTGCTATATGACTGCATTTTTATAAGCTGCCAACATGCGAAAATGGGCTTTAGCAGTTGTTATGAGTGTTAACACTCTCATGGATACCTGGGACTGCCTGAGCAGCAACAACAATAGCAACCAAAAGAACGCAACTAAAACTCTGGGCTTTCTGCTTTATTATTATTTTTGGACTGGTGATATAATGTTTTTTTACTGCTCTCTATGTATGTGCTTATACCTCTCTCTATGTATGTGACTACTGTAATTTGCTGTAAATGTTGTAAAATGCCTGCCGTGTAATTTAATTAATAACAACAACAACGACGACAACATCGTATAAGCGACAAAAAACGAGCAGTGAAAGTTTTGCAGTTATTAGTACGTTATAAAAATTGTTTTTTTTTTTGTTTTTTTTTTATGAAATGAAATGGATACGCTTGGCAGGAGCAGAAAGGCTAGTGGAATTGTGTGAGTGTTTGTGTGGCTTTTATTGTCGTGCTAGCAGGCAAGCATTTTATTATGAGAAATGCCAACTTTACCATCTAGGTGAGGTCGCCTGTAATCTTAATTTTCGTTTTCGTAGTTGCTAATTTCAAAACCATATATCACCTAGGGGCGCAGCAGCAATTCATCAAATGATAATGTGCAGCGATATTTCAGGGAATTTGCATTACTAATTTTAAAGTGTAAATAAAAAACTTATTTGCACGATATTTTTATAACGTATTCATCAGCAAATAATTAAGAAAAATCATCACGATCAAAAGTTAAAATTTATTAGAATAATAAAGAAATATAACTAAAAAAGTGTTTTAAATAATTTGTTTATTTAACATAAACAGCAGAATAATATATATTTGGACAAATATGTATTTATCTATAAATCTAAATAAAGTCGAGATGAAACCAAAATTTTAAAGATATTACTATCAATTTCATCTGCCCATGAAAATATAAGTCTGCCTATTGTATAGGTATTTTTCTAGACGCTCACGCTCTTAGTGAAACATCTCAAGTTGCAATACGGCGCGTGTTAAAATTCTACCTCATCTCCGTTCCCATTTTATTGAGCTTGCATGTTTGGGTCTGTTGCATTCCAAAGTACGTGCAGAAAATAACACAGCGATAATATTAAATTGCTGTCAACAAGAAAATATGTTGGTAAGTTTTTAGCTTTTTGGTATGGCCCCAATTGATTTTCTGTCAGCGCACAATGTGCATAATGCAAAACACTTTTGCAAGTGTTGATATGTGTTATATGGCATGGTTCTTATCAACAATGCCAGTCTATTAGAGCGACTGGACTAGCTTTGCCACACCGTTTGCTTGGCTGGCATGACGGAATGATGGACTGACATGCACAAGAGCAAAAGAGCGAGAGGCAAACAAATAATAATCAACGGGCTAACATCAAAGGTGAAACAATTTCAAGTTTTCATGTAATTGCCGACATGCGCATACGCCATAAAGAAAAGAACCCATAGGGTGAGAACAACGACAACAAGGATAACAACAACAGCAACGACGCTAAACATTCCTTTGTTTAGCCAGGGCGCCAAACTATTAACCGACTAGCAGTAAATTTGTTAATGCCTTTGTCTAAACATGTGCGTTGGCAGGTGCCTAAAATTCCATAGACCTTATTCTTAGTTGATGGCAAAAGCAGCTGAATCCAACGCCTGAAATCAGCCAAAAACTAAGGGGTTAAAATGTGTTTATTTGTTTATGGGGCAGCCCCCCGCTGCTCCTGCTGTTAATACCGCTTTCTTCTGCCCATTCGGATGTTTCTGTTGTTGCTGCTGTTACTGGCGTCCAAGAATAAAGGGTTAGGCTCATAGTTAGTTGATGCCCCAGTGCGTTTGACTAATGTCTCATTTGCATGCCAAAAGCAGTTAACAAGTTTTACCAGCGCAGCGAGCAACCAAAATGATGACTTGTCTTGCTTTTAAAAACAACTTAGTGGATAATACAACCCTAGTGTTAAGCCATCCAGCCATCCATCCAATACTACAAGAACAACTGCAGGGGCAAACAACAAAAGCAACGACACGTTCATTTCCTCCTTTGGCGCGACTCAAGTGTTGTCACCTGTCATAATAAGTGCGGAAGCAGTAAACAGCCAAAGGAGACCAAATGCAACAGCAAAGAACAAAGTAATATAAACAAAAACAGCGAATATATGATACACTTTCAACTTGGTTCTAACACTTTAATGCTTAAGCTTCGCCTACTACATTATTTTCATAGTCATCAAAACATATCAGCAGGCGTTAGCTGTTGGAATGCTTGAAATAATTCGATGCAAAGCGTGCATAGCAGTCGATGTGCCCCTTTAGGAGACTATTCAGAAAATATTACTGCATTTTCTTTCAATTTATAATGTGAGTCGACGAGTCGCAACGTTGCCGCCGCTAGTTTTCAATTCATTTTCATAATTGCAGCAAATGTAAATTGCAATATTATTATTTTTTTCCTTTAGTTGTTACTCGCGCTTTGCAAAAAAAAAAGAAACAGCCCATTTCTTCAGGGGCATATGCGTGTTGCACTTGAATTTGTATTGTCGACTGTCGCACTTGAGTTGGACCTGAAGTGAACCTGTTTCAAGTGAACTGTTGGGGAGTGACTGGAAGTAAGAAGTGGATTGCTGCTGCTGGAGCCCCTGAAACGGAACCGCAAATTATTTTAATTTGCGTTAAATAATGCAACGAGGTGAGAAAAAATTAAGACCATTGGTGAATGAATTGTATATGAAATGCAAAAAGAGGAAATATAATAATCATAATAACGTTAGCACAAAAACTATGGGATATTTTGACATACTCTTTTGAATGTACATTGCATACAAGTCGTATGTACAAATTGCTGTCAACAGGATGCCACTGCTCTGCCATAAAATACCCTGTGATATATTGAGATATATTTGAATTTCTATCCTTTTTTTGTATTCTTCATTTCAATGATCTTAATATTTTGTCCATCTACAATTTCTGATAAAAACCTACAACTCTTAATGCACTTTATTTTATTGTCCTTTCCAGCCACTTCAACTTTAGTATGCCCTCTGAGGCAAACCATTTGAGAGAAGGGGTATTCCGAAAACGTTTGGCAGTCGCGCCTGGTAACACTCATTAGCTGACAGGCAGCTTCGTCCAGTGGTTGTCAGCCCCCTTTCATATCCTGGCACAAAGTAAAATGCGCCGACCTGTAATTTGCCTGCAATACGGCGTCGCAATAAACTCAATTTACGCTGCCTTCGTAAAAGACGAGTGCCACATGCCCCGAAAAGAAATATAAGTGCGAGAGTTAAAGAGTTGTGAGTGCTTGTGAGAGGCCGGGAGTTGGTGGAGTTTGAGAGCTCCTTGTTGTAACGTGTTCATTGGGCCAACGACTATCGTAATGTTTATGTGAAATGGCTGTAGGGTGCTAAAAGCGAACAACGCCAGGACCGAAAGTACAACAATGCCACGCAGTTTAGCTCTTGACATGTTTAGCAACATTGTGGCCAAGCCCATTGCCCATTTCCCATGTTGCTAAAGAAAAGACCAAGAAGCCCAATACCAGACTAAAGTTAAAGCCGGTGTGTCGTGTCTCTCTGTCTGTCTGTATGTTTGTGTTATATGGTAAGCAGATGCTGATGTTTTGCGGTAGCTACAACTTGTTGTTTGTACTGCGCTGTGTTGTGTTGCTTGGCTTATTCACAGGCAATTTATGCATGTTTAGATCGATCATAACTCTTAATTAGCGAGCAGGTAAACCTTGTCAACTGTTGATTGACAAGACTTTTAAGGTTTCGGCAATCACCGAATCCAAATTTTTTGCGTAGGCCGCTTAAGTGAAAGGCAAACTGCTCAAAAGCATTGTGTGTTGAAATATAGAAAGCGAAAATTTGGCTGAACAAGCCAAAATTGAACAAAAACGCTTTTGTGTTCATTGCATTAAAGTTCTCTTCATATATGATCAATTAAAAAAAATACAGAAATCAACAAATTAAAAAAACACTATAATTAATTGAATATTATAAAGATATCAATAAAGTTCTTCATAAATATATCCGACAACTATACGACGACTAGTTTTGCCCATAAATAAAAATTTATTAAATAAATACTTCATTTAAATAGCAATAAAAATGCCTACACGCGTTATTTATAGGTACATTCATTGTGAGCTTTCTTATAAGCCAACTAATCCAAATGTTTTCATATTCGTAAACCTCATTCTTCTAGTTGTTCGTCGAGTGGCTGACTGCCCTAAGGCTAACCCACACGCAGACCCAACCAGACACAATGGCTCCAATGACTCAAGCGATAACAAACCAACCACCCACACAGCCAAGTATGAGTGCCCGTATCTACTCACATGAGTACGAATATATTTATACCTTCGAAGTAAAAGCCGCCTTCAATCGACCTGACAAACGCTGATCGATCGCCTGCGAGGCATAAATCTCTCAATGCTATAAAACGCAAGGCAATTATTTTATGATAACTACAAAAAAGCATGTACTCGTAAAAAAGAAACGAATAAAAAATATACACATATATGTACATATGTATAAAGAAAACTTGTAAGGACAACAAGTTGTTTCAGTTTTTCATTGGTTTTTTTATAAATATTTTTTTTGGTTTGCCTGTGGTACATGAATCAATTCAATGCGCATTCAATCGTTCAATCATCAATCATAATTTTCAACGATCAACAGTTTTGTAGGCAAACGTTTTCATGTAAAGTCTTAAATATTTTCACACCTTATAAACAATGTGCAGTCACGATCACGTTCAGTTCACTTTGCCTAGAGTTCAGGTAATGCGCCCATTGTCTCTTCAACAATGGGAACTAAGCGACAGTTGAACAAGGCCCCCATATAGATCATACTCATAGTTCGGGTCGTTTCACAATATACATATAAAAAAAAGATAATAAACTATATTTCTTTCTAGCGAATTATGACGCGCATTGAATGATCGATGAATGATATGATTTTATTTGATTTGTAAAAAAGGTTTTTCTAAGAGGGAGAGCTATATTCCCGATGAGTCAGTGCAACATTTTCATGTAATTTCTGGTGAAGATTTATGCTTATCGCTGTGATTCTATGATGGAAAGTTTTGATAGGATGCTGCTGCCTTTCACTTTGTCATTGACTCGAACTGCTGACGGCTTCATTAATACTCCTCTCCCAGCTGTCGTCTGTGAACTCCATGGCTGCTGGACCACAAGTTATGGCATAGAAATTAGCATTCTGAATGATCACGAGTCGAGTGCGCAGTTGACAGCGTTGACAAGTGAGCTGGCTTATGATTTTTGACAGCCCACAAGGCGTATACACAACATGCAATCAGACAATCTCTAAAATACTTGCATATACTACTAGTTAATAAATTTAAATTATAGTTTGTTTTATGCTAATCAAACGACAACAGCCTCAGCTATTGCAATTGAGTCAGTCATAATTGGTTAGCAATGCGGACCGTAAATCAACACTCACATACACATACACACGGACACACACACAAGCTTGGGGTTCAATGGCATATAAGACCCAAAAGGAGTGTGGGAGGGGAGGGGGTAGGTAGAGTCAGACACGACTGACACCTACACCCGGGCGGTAGCTTGAAATTGAAGCCACTGAAGCGACTTAAGCAGCTTCCAAAGTTGTCAGCGCAAAATAAGACAAATGTTCAAAGTGGCGACGCGGTGACCAACCAAAAAAAGTGAGGAAAAACAAATTAAGAATGCGACAGCACGGCGGCATACGACTAAGAGATACCCTGGGAACTTCCAAGCCAAAGAGTTGAGTTTAGATTGATAACTGTACTGAAGTAACTAATTTTTATAAATAATTTTTTAATTTTTCTGAGCTATACCATAAATAGTATTCTTACAGCACTTCAGCATACCCTTATCAACATTTCAACTCTAGGGTAGCTACATAAGCATCTGTCTTGCATCGCTGTGTGGTCCAATTAAATATGCAACCGGGTCTGAGAGCGGTTCGGGGTCTGTGATCGCGTCTGCCACCAATGTGCGAATGATGCGTGAATTTGGAAACCGAGCAAATCTTGCACCACCAGAACCACCAAACAGCAAGCCTGCTGTTGACTGATGAGCGCGCGTGAGGCACATTAATTGGAATTGAGCAAGCCAGAGCCAAAAGCAAAACCAACTCAACTCAATGCAAACCAAGCAATTCAGAAAGCGCAAAATAGGGAGAGAGAAAGAGACTGGCGCATATTTTATCGCTATTGAAGCGTTTGGCGTTAATTAAGACAAAATCAGGCGAAATTTTTGTTACATCGCCGAGTCAGAAAGTCACAGTCCTCAAATGCATGCAACGGATTCCGATACCCGTACTGTACTGTGAATCTGACTCGGATTCGCATTCGTATTCCGATTTACAGTTCAGTTACACCACAGTACAAACATTGTGGCCGTGATTAATTGCGTCTTGTGCTGACTGCCAAGTTTTTTTCGGCATTTCTTTTTTTCTTACATTTTTGTTGTTTTTATTTGTTTTTTTGCTTGTTTTTATTACGACTACAATTCGCCTTTGAGAGCAAAGAAAATGAAAAATTAGTCAAGAAAATCTGGCGAAATAAAATGTCGTCGGCGACATTTTGCAAAGAGTTTCTTTTTATATTTTGTATTCGTCTTTTTGTCGTTTGCCTTGCTTTACATGTGTGCGGTCTGTCAGTGGGTCTGCCGTATTAGTGGGTGTATGAGAGGAGCATGCAATGTGCTGAGCGACGACCGCATACACAGAAGATATAGTCTTGCCAGTAATCGTTTCAAGACTTTAATCGTTGTGCATTAGTCAGCTAGTTTCTACCGCTTAGTGTAGACACGGACTGACAAGGAGGACCTATTGAATGCACTATCGCAGCACTTAATAGAATTTTTACCTTTGCATTTCCACAAAACAATTCATAAATCGTAAGTGCAGCGCACTTGTAAGTTCAGCTAGCCGATACAGTCGTGCTGCAATATTTCACAGAGATATATGTTCATTTATTGTTGTTGCCATATAAAAAAGATCAAAGCACTGGCTTTAGGCTGTTGTTGTAGTTGTCACATCAACGCGTTGCCATCGACAACAAAATGCGACGAACTACAAAACTAAGAAGAGACTGGCCGGAAAAGCGGCTAATTAATGTGCTTTTAATTATAAATGTGACCGCAGTAAACTTTAAGAAAAAATATAAACATATATGTATGCATGCATGCGCCGACTTAAACATGTACGAAAACTCGTTCTTGTATGCAAAACCGCAAAAGCTTAGGCAGGAAAATGATACATAAGGACAGCAGACAAGAGGTGTCCTGACAACCGCAAGTTGAGTGGCAGCAATAAGCAAAAAGGGTTCAATTCGTCTGCGCAATGTGCCCCATTGCGACATGTCAGAACAATATAACAATAACTACTCAAGACAGCCCAAAAGTAACACGTCCGCATAAGGACATGCAGAGCAGGACCGACGGCAGTGGGCACAACAAACATGGATATGGACATGGACATGGATATGTTGGCTTGTTAGCACACGAAACGCTGTGGTCAGCAGCAAATGAGCCTAAAACAGCTGACCAAAACTGGACCCAAATGACAACCTCCATCTCGCCAGCTCGTGCTCTTTTGAACTCAGTCTCACCTCTGGTAATTGTCGTGTCAATTTTGGGCAAACAACTTGCCTGGTACTTCGACTACGAGACATCGTCTATGTCAAATTTTAAACATTGATTATCTGGAGACATATTCAGCAATTAGCAAATCAACTCGACTGCGGCTTGTGGCACACGTCACTGGTCACAGACCATCTCAGGCCAGAAAGCAGAGCTAAAGGATGCTGCTCAGCTGCTCCATAAATGACAATTACCAAAAGTGTCAAAAGCATTCTCTTAGTGTGAGAGTGTATGTGAATTTTGCACGCTTTAATATGACAGCAGATAGATTGGAACAGGAGAAATATTAAATCAGTTCAACATATGACAGCACCATATTTGATATTTATATGAGGCACTGCTTCAAATTGCGCTGAATAAATGCCTAAAAATGTAAATTCAATTAAATTAAGTCATGCAAAGTGTTAGCTACAGTTATGGCAAGCTTAAAGTAACAACTTTTATAGACTTTCAGTCTATAAGCTCTTTGCTTTTTTCGATTTCAATTCGTATATATGTATATACTTGCTTAACAACAACATAATAATTTTGTTGTCCTTATAGTTATTATCGTTTGAAGCAAACGCAACTTAAATTATGCCCCCTTTGTTCCAGTCAGTGCAACTAATTTGCATATACCCTTGAGCTTGACAAGTCAGCTAGAAATCATCGAGCCGAGCCCATCCCAATGGACATGTTTAACGGCTTCATTTTACACATCATTTAATGCAAAACAAGTTCCAGTTTTCTGTTTTCACTTCTCGTTTTTCGTTTTTCTTTTTGTCACTCAATTTAAATTTATACAGCCAAAGGGAGGACACAAAAGGATTCGATTGATTTATGGCACACTCCATGAAAATAGAAAAATAAACTGAGAGAATCTTTCACTTGTCAGTGTCTCATACAGTTCAGTGATTTTGCATTGTACAATTACAAAGTGTTAACTAGAAACTGTTTGTCGTTCGGCTTGCAACATATGGCAACAACATTTTGCTGGCAAACAATTTTCAATTAATTGTGTGCTGTCGAGCGAACTTTGACACATGGCGCAGTTGTCATTTGCTTGCAACTTGCAAAAACGACACACACACACACAAACAAAATAACACGAAAGAAACGAAACGAAAAGTTTCAATAATTTAGTTTTAATGTGTATGAGTGCGAATATAAGTGTGTATATGTTGCGGCTCTTCTGCAAATAATACACACCAAAATTGACGACACGCAAATGGCTCATTAGCCGCACCTTGAATGGAGATAGGTGTAGCACACCACCAGCGATCCATTCCATCTCCATCGCCGTGGCAGCGCCGCACAATTCGCACTGGCAATTAATAAACTTTACAGCTCATTATTAAGCATTATTGTCTTTCAACATAGGCAAACTCGACAGTCCACTCGTTCACGTGCTTGGTCTCCGACCAGGGCCGACTTCAATGCAGTTTGCAGTTTGCAGTATGCAGTTTACAGTTTTGCCAACTTTTGCGTTCAGGTTGCGGCCAACGGGTTCGGGTTCCTTTGGTAATTGCCGGTTGGCAAAGCGGCGACTCATATTAGTTGCAGTAATATTTCATTTTGACTCATCTTCGCGTCAATTAAAAAGTAACATGTCTGCTATCACCTCTCGATCTGGTGATGATGAGTAAATTGCATGCATGTTGATAACGCTTCAGTTGCCAGCCGAATCTACTGTAACTTTGCCACTTGCAACTTTCAACTGGCAACAAAACAATGGATAGTTCCTTATTACCAACAATGATATTGTTGGCATTGCCATTGTCATTGAGGTTGTCTTTCATCATTATCATTATCCAGCTCCATATCCCCGCCACTAGCCATACAACAAAACACGAAAAGTCAGTCATTTACCGCTTTCAACACTCTGCAAATTCTGCTGATTTCACAAATTCTATTTGATATTCAACTACAGTAGGGATTCACTTTTTTGTTAACTATTTCTATATATCAATAAATCCTAACTCACAGTTCGGGCTTAACATCCATTTATTCATGATCTAGTTCATAAACTAGTTTAAATAAACCTTGCTTTCCCGACTAATCCTGGCTTGAGGTTAACACATTTGTGCACATTAATTTTACATGAATTGCAATTAAATTATTTGTATTATTTAACAGCAATGTTATTGCAAAAGTCACATTCATGGCACATGTTCTATAACAAGTTCCTCAAACAGTTTTGCGAAATGTTTTAACACATGTTCAAAGACTTGTATCAACAACTTTTTGATAGAATACTCGTACAGCGGATGCAAATCTAACAACAAATGCCTTAAAGTCACGTCGACTTGAATGTCGATTAAGAAAAATAATGTTCAAGCACGTTAGTTAACATCGTAATAATGTTGTGCATAAAATGTAGGCCAACAAATATGTAAGATTATTTCTGCTCAAGAATTTGTTAACGCAATTCGTGAACATACCCCACTTTAAGTAACGCCACAAAAGTTTTGCAACGCTTTGACTTTCATTTTGTTTTCGCTTTTGTGGGTTGTCCCACTGAAACTGATTTCAGACATGAGTGGTTTTCCTTGAGAAGAAGATTCAAGACCAAGTCAAAAATCATTGAAGCATTCATAGCAATTTACCCCGTTAATGAGACCATAGATAACAGCAAAATAAACTGTCAACTTGGCCAAACAATGCCAACCAAAAGGCGCGCGCTGATTAAGTCAACCCTACCAAAATAGAGTTGCGTACGGGAGATACATAGACTGGGCCTGGTTTTAACCCTCGGCAGTATACTGCGACCGCTAACAAAGGGGTAAAATGTGCGAAATATCACAACTTGGCACTCGTTTGCGCCACAACTACAACAACATCAACAGCGACAACAACAACAGCAACATTGCCAGTTACGCCGGATTAACAACCCCTTTTGCAAAGTGACCGGGGGATTCAACGCAATGAGCGCAATTTATAAAATTGTTACGCTTAATAAATTAAAATTTCGTTTTGAAGTATTGGGCGTGAAATTGAGCTTAGCTGGGGCGTTTCTATACGACAGCGTTGAGGGAGGTGCATTTATACCCAAACAAATTAGATCAGAATTGGTTACGTTCGTTTTAAGCTCTCACATTTAAAATGTGGCAATTTTACACAGTATATAGTTTTAAAGCTTTGATTTATTTGCATTACAGTTCACTTTTCACTAAAATCTTCTTGCTTCTAATAAGTACATATAAAGATTCATAACTTTTCAAACTGCCCATGTTTTTGAATCGTAGGCTTCTGTTGGCGGCACCAACAAAAGCGACGATCTAACCGACACACGCAAAGCTCGTAGTTTAGGCCAATTTCTAATCAAACATTTTCTCACCTCAGTCTGAGTCAAGTTGCTTTTTTCTTGTTGTTGTAGTTACCCTTTTGCCTTTTTGTGTGTTGGAGGCGTGTTCGTTGTTGAACGTTCTGTCCGCGTCGGCTGCAGCAAACAGCAACAGCAACAGCGGCATCATTTTTGTGTTCTTCGCATGTTTTTTTTGTTTTTCTTTGCTGCAGCCGCATTTAACTTGATTCCTTCTTTTTGTTTTTGTTTGTCTGACATGTGAGAATTTGCCGTAAATCAACCTGTTGCCGTAGTTGTTGTTGTTGTTATTGTTGCCGTTGCCGCACACGTTTTTCGGCGTCTGCGGCAGCAACGACCACTTGGCTTATGAAGTACCACAGAGAAACAGGTTAATCGATTTTAAATCGGTTTTGATGTTGTTTTGATCGCTGCTTCATGCATACAACATACAACCGCTTGTATATATGAGTGTACAGCTGATTGCGGCTGCTCTAGTTTTCTAGTTTTTGACGTTTGAACTTGATTACAGGTGATTTTAATAATGATGTGTCTGCTGCATGCAACATCAGCAGCAGCAGTGTCTACAGCGCAAACAGCTAATTAAATGGAACTTGCCAGCTTCTCTGGGCAGATGCGTGTTTTAATCCTTGATAAACTCGTAGTCAGTATGGTTGAAATGCCAGTTGGCCAATTATTAGCTACGAGTAGTTGCTAAATGCCTAGCATATTCATTTGCCTTGCTAAATGAATGGGTTGTGCACTTGATCAAACCACAACACCCAATGAAGATTATAGAGCCCAAACACCAGTTCTTTTTTTGTTGAAAGATACTAAAAATTATGAATATGTCAGAAAAATATAATCATATATTCAGTTGAATAAAAATAAAAGGCAAAAAAAATTAAGTACATGCTTAAAGTCCTTAAGAAAATGTATCGAAAAGTTTATTATAACCCCATTTTTTTATTTCAACTAAATCTAAAACTTCTATACAAATCAATAAGCTGACACTGACTGCAATTGAAGTCGCATTTGTTCCACATGACGTACCATTCAAGTGCCTACAAGTTGCACAGTAGTACAACATAATTTTCCGCAAGATTTCAAAACAAAACGCGTAAATAAGATAAAATACCAACGGCAAACAGATGAAGTAAAGTTGTACAACAAACGAGGGGAGTGGAATGGGTTAGATGGGGAGATGGGTAGCAGATACAGAAGCACAGCGAATGAGCGAGTGATGGGGTAGCCCCAGATGATTTATTTGCGAACTCGTCTGTTTGGTTCCACGCGAGTGACAAACCCAACGATGATGATGACGATGCGCTGCAATGAAGCTGGCAGTGAAGCACTTAAAAGTGCTGTAATTGCCGCAGCGCAAAATCCCATCGCAACCCAAACCCAGACCATCTCAACTACTGGGATAGCAGGAAGTACGCGCCCGGGGAGACCAGATAGCAGCCACATAACACTTAACGCAGCCAGCTAAGAGATCAGTGTGGAGTTTACAGAGCTGCTACACTGGAAAAAGTGCATGATCAACAAGATCAAGCAAACATACATTAATATTTGATAATGACATCAGATATATTAAGTTATAACAATCGTATATTCAAAATGATTTACGCTACAGTAGCGGATTTTCGTTCAGTGTAGCAGATCTCACCATGTCAAATGATGAATTACAAGCGGAAGAGAGACGTTTCAGTGGCAGTGGAAATGAAATTGAGAATCTGTGGCAGGCTCAAGTGCTCTTTATTTTAGTGCTCACTGACAGCCAAGTTGGCCTCTAGTCAACACACACACGCACATACTGTGCGAGTTGTGCACACACAGCTCACTCGGAAAGTTAGTTGCACACACTAATTACCTAGTTAAACTGTCAAATTGACAGATGACAGTTTTGTTTGTGAGCGCAATGTAAGTAACATTTTGCCTGTCAAGTTCTCTGCAATATGTTGGGCATACATTTCCTTTATACTTGTCGCTTGTTGGTTTCTGCATACTTGCAACATTTTTATTTGTCATTTGCTTAAATAATTTCAGCCCCACTCTCTGTCAAAATGCTGTCATAAACTCGTATATCCGATGCCAAAGCCGCAAGATCATAATTAACAATTTCGACAACAGTGGCAGCAGCATCTTCTGAGAAATGCCGCCACAAGAGTGCGCTTTTGTTTTTGTGTATGTCGCAAATTTGCAACTGAGCATAGGGGCCACAATATCAATGGGCACACTTCACCTCCACCTTCCTCTCCATCTCCATCTCCTGGTCAACGTACCCGACCATGTCTGGGCGTTTCGCCGACAAGTGCGCGCTATTTGAGTATTAATTATGCAAACGTGTGAAACATTTTAATTGGGTGCAAAGCAGCAGCAACAGCCGCAACCGCAGCCACAGCAACAGCGACAAACCGCAGCCAAAGACTGCCTCAACTGTGGCGTCTAACAAGTTGCCTGCCAATGCAAATTTTCTTTCAATTATATTTCCACATTTTCAGCCTGCTTGTCATAGTTTCTTCTCTCTTTATCTCTCTATGTCCCTCTCTCCTTCCGCCTGTAGTTTTTGCGCTCGACATGTAATTGCGCGCTTTCCTAGCCACAATTAAACTGTCAAAGACATGACGCAGCATTATGACGTCGCAATTAAAGCTGTCACTTTTGACAGCCTAGCTCCTACAATTGCTTATGATGAGTTTGCTAAGACCAAAGCAACGAGCCACACACATTTTTCTAAGCTTAGACCACACACATCAAACAGTTAGCTAGGAATAACTTGAACTTTAACTTCACACAACATTGCATAGAAAAGCCTTTTACATAATATACATATGTGCACACGTATGTACATATATACAAATTTTTATTTTCAAAAACTTTAAATCGTGTTGCAAAATTACTTAACAGAGCTTTCGAGATGGCTGCTGGCAGCCGTTTTTGGTCACAATTTATAGTCAGACATTAATAAGCTGTCAACACATGCGTTAGACCCCTTAAAAAAAAACGAATGTGAAGCTACGACCAGCCAGCGAATCGCCAAATTTTGGGTAGAGGATCCTGTTTTTAATTTCACTTAACAAACTGCATACGAGGTGAACCCTAATGATGGCTCATAACTTTTGGCCAGTACAAAACAATTTGACAGTTTTATATGCGCTTTTAATGCCAAAAACTTTTTTTGAGGCCAAAGGCTAAAAGGAACAACAGTAAGACAGAAAGATACACACATATATATATATATATGTATGTGCATACTTCTACTACTACTCGAACCATGTGCAACACTTCTTAGCTGGCAGTTGGCCCCAGGTAGAGCCTCGACGTGTCGGTTGCGACTTGGCATTTGCGTATCCCATACCCTCGTTTATATATTGATCGATCGTTCGACATGCAAAAACGCCAACTGCAAGTCCCAGTGACCGTTGCCCATCGGTGTTGATCCCCTGCCCTGTCCGACCGTCTTAACGTCTGCGTTTTATTAATTTTTTGTTTGACTTTTGCTTTATGGCGTGTTCATTGTGGCACCACAGTCAAATGTCAGTATGGTGTTCGACTCCTCATCGCTCTAAGCTCTCGCCTAGTGATGGCTAAATATATAAGCACGACAAATGCGATACAAGTAATTTGACTTGCGCCACATCGTGTCACGACTGAGTTGCAGACACGAGCTCAGCTCTACGCGCAACGCACAGCTCTTCCCATTCTCCGTGTTGGCCATTTAACTGATTACAGTGCCTTGTGTCCGGGCCCAGCAGGTGGTTTTCAATGTGCCTCAGCATCGACGCTTCGCTTTCGATGTCCAAGTCGTCGCAGCGTCTGCCACGACCACATTGAGGAACACTTTGTTATCGAGCAAAACAACATGAGTAAAAATAAAAAAAAAAAAGTAAAACTCATCAGCCGCGACATTCCGCAACTGCCAACTGTTGGCAACACCCACGCAAAGTGGTAGAAAAACACCAGCAAAATCAAACAACTTATTTTGAGGCAGCAACAGCGATAATTGTGCGTGGCCAAATGGCTTGCTAATCCCAGCTAGCCACACCCATTACGTTAATCATAATAAAAACATCAACGTTCGAACTTTACAAGTCGCCCTCAGGCAGCTTGGTTCCAGCTACCCCAATAACAATGAGAGACTTGCTCTGTTGCTTCTCGCCTAGGCGTTGTAACTGCTTAAATGCAACAATATTTATTTGCAACGGCAACTCAAGCAACTAACTTCAGATGGCATGAGACAATGTAGTTACACTGAGCGAACAGTGAGGCTCTTTTGTATAGAAGAATATGGAAACAACTTGGAAATTTGTATTGTGTCTATTCAATTTCTCTTTTCAAATATTTGACCATGCCACTTTTTAGTTTATACCGATTTTCTTTCAGTGCAATCTTAGCGCTCCTGCCAGTAGCAGCCGCAAAGCTGTCGCCCCGCTTTGTAGCGTATGTCCTCTATCTTTTGCTCTTTCTCACTTCTGTCAGTTGGTCTGTCAGAAATTGCCAACATGCCAGAGATTACCAACTGTCAGTTGAATGTCATGCCAATGGAACATGCCGTCAACTGAAGTGTTGAACTAATTTAGCAGCTGTTGAAAAAAAGCCAAACAGAGCAAGATACATACACATTAAATAGAGCACCGTTGAGAAGGGAAGACAAGGAGAGATATAAAGTGTGCTGATATGCTGCTACCCTGGCGTATGTGTAATGTACAATAACAACAAGATTGAAATAAAAACACAAGTATTTATGCACAATGCAAAAATGTATTAAAAATTGCGGCTGTGCTGCAATTAAAATACTTCGCGCACTCGTTGCACTCGCTATACACACATATGTACTAATGATTGCAATACAATTAGCTGCACATTAAAAACATATAATAATTATGGCGTGCAAAAAAAAAATAAAAACTGATGACCGACTACGACGACGGCGACGACGGCGACGACGAGGGTGATGATGATGTTAATGTTGACCAACGGCAAACAGCCCACGCCAACATCGTGACCGTCTTCTAGTCAAATGAAATCAGCGCGACGACGTATCCGTTGATGTATGTCTGGCGGGATCCATCAGCGAAGGAGAGGCCGCTGCTAGCCACCGGCAATAGTGTAGTGTTGATGGTCGTGTAATTAGAAAATGTTGTGCATAATTGGAATTGTAAATGAGCTCAACTAAAATGCAAGACACACACACACACACATATGGAGAAGACAAAGCGTCAGCAGCTCAGGAAGTCAGCAATCTTGTTGAGCGCTTTCCAACAGTTCTCTCTTTCGCTTGCCCTTCCCCCCGTTATGGTCTTGTTTTGTAAGCTATGTTCGTGTTTGCGTTGTTTCAAATGTAAATCTTACGTCGTTTCAATATTTTTCACTTTTGTTTCAGTTGCGCGCTTTGCTGATTTTTATCTGCAGTTAAAAGAATTTGTTGTCTGCATTGATGTTTGCTGTATGTTAACGTTGATTTTAATGATGTGCCATGCGGCCAGTCTACCGCGCTCCTTCCCACAGCCAGCTGACTCATTCGCGCTAGAGATGGGTGTTTCGATCACGCACGTTGGACCTTTAAGTGAAGTCAAATCTCTAATAATAAACGAGCATAGTTCAAACAATCTAACTTAACAATCATATATAACATAAAATAGTGTGCCTTCTCCAAGCATGGCTGTTGTTAACAAGTCGTGTCACGTGGTAGCAACGACGACACGCTTACAACTCTAAATTCATTCGATACAGCCACTGCCTTTCTGGTGGATAACTCAAGCATTTTATTAGCCGTTGAATGAAATGACCAACTCCGCTTGACTAACTTGGTTAAGTTGATCGTCTGACATGAGTATGGTTAGCTGCCGCTAGATACCAGATAACTAGCCATATAGCCCACAGATACATATACAGATAATCGTCACACACACATTTATAGTCTTCTGCATGATTATTGTATATACATTTATAGCCGCCCAAGCCGCTTTTTAGCCAGTTTTGTTTCTAGTTGCTTGACTTTGTGCATTAATTCGATTTGAAATTAAACCGAACATGATTTTAAATGTTGAATTTTAACGTTTTAATCGTCGCGTTTATATTGCCATAAAATAAAACTCAAGAAGTGGCCAGCAAAAGAAAACGGTTCGTGTTACACGCGTTTCAAAGCACACACTTAAATATTGTGCTTGATGTGTGTGGGGCGTCGTCATGACAGAAGGTTGGTCAGACGTGTGAGATGATGGGCAATAGCTAGTAGATCGAGATCAAATTCGAGATAATGATATGGGCTAGGAAAAACAAAATGCTGAAGCGCCAAGAAATATTCAAATCTTTAAAAAAATTTTCTTTGAACAATTAATAAGAGAGCATAGGTTTTAAATGAAAATAAAATACGAGAAAAATTAAATTCTTAAAATTACCATTTTGAGGCAAATGATTTTAAAATTTTCTATTTCTTATTTTCCTAAAAATATCTTATATGTGCCAAATGGTACTTTTATTTTGAATAAAACTTGGCAAAAATTACGATTACAATGATGCCTCGATTCGTTGGGCCAACAACATGAAGATTTTGACACAGGCTGCCGAGTGGATAGAGTGGAAAAAATTGAGATTTTTACAGGTCATAAATTATGAGACACCTGTAAAATGAGTTTAATGTCATACCAATACCAAATGCCAAACAATATCATTCAATGTGATGCTAGACGTTGGGGGCGCGGATCTTAAGCTATAAAGCAAAAGCCGATTTTCCGATTTACCATTTATACCAAAACAGTTACAACACGAAGCGAACCAAACAAAATTTTATGTGCAACGAACGTTTTGTTGAACATATCATTAAAATATCAAAGTTTATCACCTTGCCACACACGGCCGACACTAGATCCAATACGCGATCGAACAGTCACAACACACACGTACATATACATACATAAACATACATACACATTCTCAAACACATCTATGGAAACGACTGTTACAGACGGACAGTCGACTTAATCCGTTCATTAGGTTTACGGGCATAAGTCCATGTTGTTTAGTGAGGCGTTAGAAGCGCTCACAACAATGGGACAGATGGGTCTCTCGACTCTTGGACCTTTGGATCTCGAGAGTCTGGCTGTGTGAATGACAATCACAATGACAAAAAGAGAAGAGAGTTGAATGCTTGACAGCATGACAGCCTTTTCTGTTCAAGCCGCGCATAATATTTTGACATTTTTAGTGCCGCTTATGAAACGCCAAAGAATTTCAGTTGGATCAAAACTCAAACTCAGTCTCCAACCTTTTTTGGGCTTTTAGTTTAATTAAATTCTAATTTATTGTAATTTATCGTCGTTTAAAGTGTATTTTCATGTTTTAAAATTATGTTAACGTTGCCACGATTTCAGTTGCGATAATTTTTCGATCTTATTTTCATATATATGTTTTAGTTTCTCCAAAAACTTTTTGATTTTAGTTTTAGTTTTTTTTTTTTTGTTTTTGCCTTTTTAAACAAATTAACACTTTATTTTTTTCGTATTTTTTGGCCACATCCAGCCAATGTTTGTCAATTGTACGTAAGCTGCTTAAAGTTTATGTGAGAGCTCGCTCAGATTTTGGCCTGTAAGCAGCTTAAATGCGTTTTTATTTATTCCTCTTTTTTTCGTCGCTCCACAATAGTTATCACAATATTATGACTTGATTATGTGGAAAGACTAATTTTTATTTGCCTAAGAACTTTTTGTGTGTCACAAAACGTTGCTCTGTATTAAGTGTTAAGTTGGCACTGAAATAAACACCAAGGTCATAAGACCTTTCACTTCTGTTTGGTCAAACTAATGGGTGATGGGAGTCTCATGGCAAACAATGCGAATCAAAATGATTTGTTGTATAGATTTCGTAATTGAGCGGAACAAAGATGTTAGACAGACAGACAAACAAATGCTAGCAGAGACGCTTTATAACGCGTGATGACCATTGGAATATAGTTTAATGACTTATTATACCGATTATTTTCTTATCGATTCACATTCGATTTTAAAACGATTATTTAGCATATGTAAAGGTATAATAACAAGATTTCATAAAAGGTTTTATAATGGTTTTTGATAATATAGATTGAAATATTTAGGAAATTTAGTAAAAGTGTATATATTATTATATGTTTTACTGTTTACTTAGCCTTTTCATTTTACCCTTTTTGCAACTTTTTTAAGGGCTATAGGGTATAAAAATGTAGATAAGCCTTCTACATACTTTGAAAAAGATTTCAGGAACTCACCAAAATAAAAAGATACACACACATACTTTTTCATATCGAGTGCGTTGAAAAAGAGCTCAACCCAAGAGTGTAGCCCAAAACAAAGTCAAGTCAAAGCCAAGTAGCGGCCTGCACGCGCTCCCGGAGCCAATTAAACGCGCGTTATCTGCGCCAAATTTTAAAGCGTTGATACATAAATCCTTTCGTTAAGCCCCGCAGCGTTCTTGACAGCCAAGGCACATGCTAACATGCCATTTTCCGCACCCCAACCATATAAAAGTCACCCCCAACTCTCAGTCACAAGCTCAGTCCTAGTCCTTAACCTTCTCGCTCTCGATTAAGTCAAGGACCAGCAACTGACGGAGGACTAGAGAAAAAAAGGAAGCGCGAAACTTTTTCGAAAGAGTTTTTCCTCTTGGGCGTAAACGATGCGTTCCCTTAAGGATAAGCCAACAGGACGACGATGCGTAGCGAAAGCGAATCTCTCGCTCACTCTATTTCTATATCTGTATTAATGTGTATGTTTATGTGAGTGTGTGTGTGTGTATTTGTGTATGTCTGGGTGTATTTTAAAATTCAACTGTGGCTTAGCATGCGCATCATAAAATAAATTTTAAGCGCAAGTGGCGCCATTAAGTCTGCTTTTAACTTTTTTGCACCCACTACGCGGCTGAGGCGATTTCATAGAGGATTTCCACAACGGATAGCAGTGGGATGGAGAAATGTGCAGAGTAAAAGGGTGCTTGCTGTTGCCATATAATGTGTAAAAAGTTTATCAAAACCCTTTCCACACCCGAAGAGCGCAAAACGATATAAACATATTTACGTACGTACATAGGAAGCTATTTTGTTAGGGTGTATCAAGAAATTGGCAATTGTTGTCCATTTGATTCTCTACGTGATACAATTGTTTAAGAAAAAAACATAGTTAAGAGTGTCAACAATAAAAATTAATTATAAACCAAAAAAAAAATATTTAGGCTTTCATCAACCAGCGAGCAACCCCAGTCTATGGATAGATATACCATTAAGCCAAACAAAATGGCGGCACAACATCACTGTATTTCTTGTGCTACCCTTTTTGGCTACACTTTTTGCCAGCCACAAAACTTTTCGACGCGCTCTTTTACAAATTACCAACAACTTTAGTGCTATTTTTACGATCAGAATAAGCGTTGATGTGGATAGATATTTCTACATGAGTGAGATTGCATGGGTAGATAAAGACATATACTCTGTGCATATAGATATTTATGTTGAACTATTTGTTATTTCAACTAATTTACCCCGCAGCTTATTTAATCGAAAACGTTTAAACACCAAATAATTGAATTTAAGTGCTGTGCACAGCGAATTCTCTTTTTTCTGGCTTACTTGTGGACAAGAAGAGGAAGACATTTTTTAATTAATTTTGTTTTGCAATATGCCGGCAGCAATAACAAAGACTTACGGACGCTTTTTAAAAGGCTATTAAAAGCTCGATTTTGACATTTATATTGACAGGCAATAATAGACAACATAACTAAGGAAAGCATTCGGCAATCGGCAGTCGAGAGTCGAAAATCCAGACGCGGGAGTCCAGTAGTCAAGAGTGGCGGCAACTGGTATACAAATTAAAACCCTTGCGGTGCACCAATGCAAATGCCACCGAAAAACAAAACCAGTAGCCACAGACCTGCAACAGGCCCCAGCGCCAGAAACTGATGCAAGTTAATGCCTAAGCCAAACCACGGCAGAGGCATGCATTGCTGCTGAGGCAGCCATAAATCTTTGGCGCGAATTTTCACCGAGGCAGTGCCAAAATGACAATTGTGTCAGCTACTGTGTGGAGTCCATGCCCCACAGAGTAGCAAGCGGCGGCTTAGAAGTAGCGCAGCTAGCAACAAAACAACAAAAATAAATTATTTTTCCCATTTTTTTGTTAGTTAAATTTGCATATTGGAATTTTTAACACCTCGGGTGGGTCATCAAGCGTAGCCTAGGCAATCATAATTAAACAACAAAAGCGTAACGAAAGCGAATATGTGTGAGTGTGTGTGTGTGTGTGTAACATGTAGCAGATGGAAGCTGCATCCAGAAGCTGCAGCCGACAATTATGCGCTGCGTCAGCCCGACAGCCAGACGATACCTTGGATAGTGTGGAGGAAAACGGGAGGCACAAGACGGGCAGATATGTTGACGTACCTTTTGGGCATAAAATTGAAATCCCGACCAGGATGCCACGTTGCCGCTGCCGCCGTCGTTGTTTTGGCATTAAATTTGCCACTTCTTCGACATGCGGCAGCCCGGCAAGCAGTCAGCCAGGCCAGTGAGGCAGCAACACGATGGCAACGACAACAGCAACATACAAATTTATATGGCTGCGGGGCATGTTGAAATTATGCCATCAAATTGGTATCAACAACCAGCGCAGAGACGAGACCTGCCTGCTGCTAGAGGAGTTTTCGTTGCCATTCTGGTTCCTCTTTTTTTCGATTCCTTTAAAATGCTAGTGGGCTGCGAAACAACAACTGCAACAGCTACAACAACAACTAGCGACAATTTGTGTGCGATGTGTAAAGTAAAATGTTGTCTGGGTGTGAACCTAATGCGTGTTGAATGCCGCATGCGGCATCATGCGCAAAGTTGCCCCGAACAACAGCGGCCACAGCAACACCAACAACACTGCTTCAAGTGGGCTTGTAAGCAAATTAGAGCAACTTGTGCAGCAGCAGCAGAATTTATAATTGCTTTGATATAGACGTTAAGAGTTTAGATGGCGATGACCTTGGACAGTAAAATGACATTAAATAAATATAACAGCAACGATAAGTCAACTTTTAAATAAGTCTACCTCAAATTGTATTCGAGTAATTTTATTTAAAATATTTATAATTTAAAATATATATTTCGACCAATGTATATTGCACGAAAAGTATCTCAATCATTTGCGAACACATTACTACATATCATGTGTTCCTCTTATTTTAATATGTGCATTTGCCTGGAAGCTCTTCGACATATCTCAAATTTTGTATCTGCCCCACCTCTCGTTTGCGTATCGGCCCAATCAAATGGTGCACGCAACGAGTAATTTCAATAAATAAACCAAAGGCTGCCCCTTCACTTTGTCGAATATTGCGAAAATTAAGAGCACAGAAAATAATTACGCACTATTGCAATAATTTCATAAAGGCGAGCGATTCACAAAAAAGGATCGCAGCAACAACAAAACGCAGGCGGGTAATATGAACCTGTCGGCAATGGTAAGAGCCAAAAGAGATCCAAAAACAAAGGAAAAGAAGGAGTTGCGCCACAATCAACGCCCCACGGCCAGTCCAAAACGCAGAAACGGCGACGGCGGCCTCAACAGAAGTTATGATGAGGCTGGCGGCGGACAGCCGAGATCGGACAGCTTGAATAGCATGGAAATACTTGGATGCTGACCGACGTTTTGGCAATTGGCGCGGCCTTTTTAGGCCCTCAGCTTGGAAATTGGTAGGAGTTGATGCGTTGATGCAATTACACCATAATATTCACACTTTGCGAGGTGAGAAAATTGCGGGCTATTAAAAGATCATAATAACGCTGTATGCTACACGAAGCTGTAGTCGCAGACGAAGCAGCAGCAGCAACAGCAGCAGCCGTCACAGCTGTAGATGAAGATGAAGATGCTGCAAATTGTTGCCAACTGAATCCGGGCGAACAACAGCAACATCAGCGACAGCAGAAGCAAAAGCATTGCCGCCGACATTTATGACAGGCTATGAAATAATTTTTGCACCCTTTTCTTCCATATAAATACGTAATATCATTCCCCCTTGTTCTTTATCTGAGACTCAGTTTGGTTTCTTTGTTAGTTGTGGCATTTCCAATGCCAAAACGACAATGTTGCACACATGTCAAATATGGAGGCGCTTGACTTGATTTAGAACTGTGCCAAGTGGCGTTCGCAGAAATTGATTTTAAAATCGTTTCGAAAACTATAAAAACAAAAGTCGGAATGGACTCCATTCGCTTTTTGTTTAATACAAAGTTGTCAAATTGCACAAATCTCTGCGAATTTTTCGGCTATAGTTTAGACTTCATGGAAATCAACTATAATAATTCTTAAATTAGTAAATAAATCATATACTAATATAATATCAATAATAATATCAAACCTTTCAAAACCTTAGTAGATTGGCCCCATTTATTGAGTTATTTTTCTGAGATCATCCGGGCCTTTTTTAAAGTTATACTCTATATCATCTGTAGTCATCAAAACTTGAATATCTAGATCATAATTCTAATCAACAGCTTTAAGAAGGTGTCTCAATTCACAGCGATTTGAAAAACCAGTTTTGCATCCCTGGCGGTTCCCTGTAGTGAGATTGTCTTATCTAACCAGTGCTTTTAACACAATATCACATTACGATCCGTAAATCCGTAACACATTCAAAACGACCTTTAATCAAATCAGCTAGTTAACGTTCATTTCAATACATTTTATGATTATTAATATTATATGTTTATATTCAGGTTGATTATCGCTTTGTTCAAAACCAAAACAGCCAACACACGCTGCCCAGTTCCATACATACATTAATCGAAACTCAACCCAACAGCTGTATATGTATACGATACGTATATATATCAAAAGTCATTAGAATTGTCAACGCATAAATTAATTGCTCATAAAGTGGCTAAGTTATGATTGCTTTATACGACTATATCGGTTTTTTTATTTTTTCTTGTTCTCATTTTATTAATTTGTGTGAATGGAATTTTGCTGTATGCCGTTTGCAAAATCAATTGTGACAGATCCGTCGATTTATATTTTATTTTGCAAATTCTTTTAATTACCACGAATGTTTAATGACCTATTATTAGCTTGACAAAGTAAAAACCTATAAGCATGACGTGTCAGTTCTTTTTTTTTTATTTAATACAATATGTATCATACAATAAGTGACCACTTAAACTAATAGAATCAAATTTCAATATTAAATTTCCTATGACTACTAAGTCATAAATAGAGCATCTCCTAGTTGTTCTTCAAAGGGTTTTCGGTTTCTTTTATATTTAGTATACATAATTAAGTGATACGAAAAATGAATACAAAAACTATTCAGATAAGTATTCAATGAAAACGGGGTATAGAACAACAGAAAGCCATCAAAAACACATCAAGATGTCAATATATCAACAATAATCATCACGAAGTTAAATAAAAAAGAATTTCAAGTTAAAATACTACCTGATGGTGATCGATTTTTGCTCGCCCGTTAGAATATCTTATTATATTTCATTGGCTATTTATTGACCATAATCCACCATAAAAAGTCAATCCTTTTTCGAAGGCAGTGAACTTTTACCAAAATCGAAATTACACAGTTAGTCAAGAAGAACCAATCGATTTTCAGTTTTATTTCGCTTTCAACACATAATTAAAAGTGTATGTATGCAATTCGAAAGTTAGATTGATATATGAATAATCAAAGGAATTCATTAAATATTCGCATAACGAATCTGTTTAATTACATAATTCCATGGTGAGTTCCAACACAATTTCAAGTTCATCGATCGATACTTGTATAAAAATTCGTGCACTTTACTATCCACGAATAATGATGTTAAAGCATTTACACACTAACCTGTTGAAATTTATGGAATGTTGATTACGAAGTGTCTGAATGGGCGCCAGAAAGTTCTTCAATTTGTTGCACGTCGACTGGATGATAAATGTTTCAATCGTTTGCTGCAAGCATTTCAACGCAAATTTACAAAATTACATTTCAATTATTTGTGCTATTTTATTGTGGAGACTTCGTCTTCATTTCTGTCTCAATGTCTGGCCAAGGAAGACAGCGATCATCACACCTACTTTCTGGCAATGATAATTGCCCATAATTCAACAGCTTTATGCTGTATATTCGAGCTTGAGTTCCGACTTTCAAGACCTCAACATGTGTTAGCCTCGCAGTGCTGTCAGCTCATGCAACACGTGCAACATGCCAACTTCTGTGCCTGATGCCGTTTTTGAGTTGGAGTTGGAGTCGGAGTCTGAGTTATCACAACGAATGCCAGTCTCTGAGGCACACAAATTAGTTTCGTGCTTAATGATTGCGTAAATGGTTGATGGAATTTGTGTTGCTATTGCCCATTAACTTGGTAGTCTTTTCTCTTGCTAGCCATAAGGCGAAAGATCTGCATGTACCCGGCTATTACAAGACTTACCAAAGCGGTAATAACTTGGCAAATTAGCTAGTAGTTATTAGATTGCAAAGAGCATGAAAGCTAAATTCATCCTATAATTAAGTAATAGAATATTTAATTGTTAGACATCTTAAAAATCATACAATTATTGCTCTCATTAGTCTCGCTTAGACTGCATTTTTGAATTATGCCCAATTCACATACTCTAACTAACTGTTAATTATGGATCTCAGCAAAATTTAAGTATAAGAAATTGCGAAAACTACAATAAATTAAATAACACCAATCCGTCTCACTTCCACTGAATTCCTCATTAAATTATTCATAAGAATATTTTATGAAATCCCACAATACATTCCCATTATGCGCTGCTATAATTATAAATACAATGTTGCTATTTCTGATGGGAAGGATATAATACAAAAGTGGCAACATTAACTCCATCGCAAAGAACGTAACCTGAATAGTCGGTATAACCTTAATTTCATCAATAAAAAAAGAAAAACAATAACGTTGCGTGCCTTGACAAACACACGAGATACCAATCAACAACATGAAAATCAACGATGGAAAAAAATACAGAAAAATAATACAAAATTTTATTAAAAATTTACAATACCCAAATGACCACGCCGCCTGGCTGTCCCTTATGATATGATGATCTTTCGATGCGATGCGATGCGATATAATGTCGATCCCAATATATAAAAACAAAAACATGCGGAGAAAAACCTGTGCCAACCAACTGCACATTAAATTGTGATGCATCAATAAAATTTGCCTGCAGCAAGTTCCCAAAGCCATGCTACGAAAGTGTTAACTTCGAAATATGTTGCCGCTCTATAATTATGGATGGTTTTCGGTATAATTGCACTGGGCCTTCAGTTAGCTTGCATGCAGTAAAGGAAGACGAACTTCGACTTCAAACTCGACTGCTTCAATCAAAGCAACTGACGAGCTGCTACAGCAGCAGCAGCAGCCCCAGTGGCTGTTGTTGACGACCCTCGACACTGCCCCAAAACTTCAGTATCGGTATCTGCATCTGTATCTGTATCTGCGTCTGTCGTGTATGGGGCAAGTTGAGCACGGTGTTTGGTAGCTGCCGACGCAACCTCGCTTGAAGTAGCGCAAATTCATTTATCTAAAAAAAAAAAGAGAAATGAGAACCAAAAAGAGAACACCGAAAAGGCACGCCTGGCCACTCAAAGGTGTTGGTTGGTTGGCCTGTTGGCCAGCTTGCTTTAAGCCAAAAACGATCCCAAAAACGAATGAGAGTCAAGAAGTAAACCGAACAACATTCGAGTAATTCTGGTAATTTACGGTCCCGAAAAAAAGTAATAAAAAAATGAACCTCGTCGACGCTTATGAATCATAATCACAATTTCTTCAGTCCACTCTCTCAGCACAGCTCTTTTTCTCTCTTTTTCTCGCCGTGTCTCTCTAGCTATCTCCCTGAACTGGGCGACTGTTTTGTGATGCTGCTGATGATGATCAATGATCTGCAAAGTGTTTTTCGTTGGAGTTATGACTCTGAAGGCTTCGCTCTCGAGAGTGCCAGCCTTAGGCTAAACGTGCGCTCGCTTTAATTTTCAATATGTCTGGAGATCGGAGACGACGTCGCTGTCGACGACGCTGACGCTGTCGCTGACGACGACGGCCACTGGGTCAATGCTGATGGCTTTTGTTTTTATGGCAGACATGTAGGCACCTTTCAACTAATTTATAAAAAGAGATTCGTGAATCGTTTTATCTTTCTGTTGTTTTCATTTTTGTATGTATGGCTAGAAGTGTGTGCGTGCGTTGGTTGGGTGTTTATGTACATATATATCTATATGGTGGGTAAACACAATTCGTCGTAGAAAAAAATAATTAAACGTTTTGAATTTAAAAAAAAATTTTAAAAATCACAGCTTGGCGTGTTGAAAAAAATCAGTTCTTGGTATATGCTAATATAATTAAATATTTATAATTCATGTATTTAAAAAACGAAAATAAATACCGGGGACCATACCTAATAATTTTTGTAAAATATGGGGGAAATCCCAAAAACGTTAACTATACATTTGAAACTTAAATAAATTACAACTTTTACGATCTGCATTCAAGCCCACAAAATTGTATTAAATCAAATTGGCTGCCACCAATCAAAAAATGTCAGAGAAAAACTTAAAAATAAAACATTAAATATTAAATAAATAAATGCACGGGCAACCACAACAAACTCATTATTTTACATATCACACATATTTTGACATAACCATAACCAGCAGACCAAATAAATTGCCAACAACCAATCGATTTTGGTAGCTGCCTCAAATGACGAACATACAAACACATACACATGCTTTTTGCCGCCCTGTAACCACCATTCCCAATTCACGGCCATAAATCGCCGGTTGGCTCCAGCTTCAATAATTCAGTGCGGGAAATTTTGTGCTGGGTGTTCAAACAAATCAAACCGCAGAAACAGAGAAGCACGGGAGGGAGGAGAAAAAAAACGAAGTCAACAACGAAAACAAACGTAAAAATCATTGCAGCACAAATTTATGAGCCAAATAACAACGGGAGATGACAAGAGCCCAGCAGCGGTCACCACCTACAGTTCAATTTGTGCTGCTTGGTTATTGGTGTTGTTTTCTCGTGTTGGTAGTGGTGGTGGTGCCATCTACCGGGTCATGTTATGGCCACTTGGTCAATAAGTCAGTTGCTCTGGCGCAGCAGTGCAAATATGCGAACGGGAATCATCGACTGATAAAATACCTCACACAGTTTTTTTATTGCACAACTAAGAACATAATATGCAAGCGAGTTATGACTAATACGATCAAATTAAAGAAATTTTCCCAAACTTTTCGTAAACCTGCAAATGCAGGGTATTTTAGCGTGTGATAAAAATTAGCGCTTCATTTGTACTGCGGTTGTAGAACGTGTATAAATAATATTCGCACGATATATGTCCCCTTGGCAGGCAGACGACGCCATCGCCAGCTCCAGCTTCGACTATAGCCAATGCCCTTGTGGTTGCCAGTGCCATGCGCAGGCGCGAAACAGGCGCCTCTGGGCATCAACAGCAGCGGGTTTGGCCTACGTGGGCGCCGTCGCACTTTATGTGCGGAATTCCATTTCGTTGTGCTCAGAAAAAAAGAAAAATTCAAAACAAAATAATAATAACAAACAAACAAAACAAACGCAAGTCGCCATCGCCGTCGTCGTCGTCGCCCAACTTGATATATGCGCTGCATGCTCATAAAAATGTCAAAAATTGTGTTGCGATTCTCTACCACAGCACAGAGTTCCCTCTTCCTCTGAAGCGACGTTTTGTCTACCTTGGGCCTCTCTCTCTCTCTCTCTCTGGTCATGGGGACTCGGCTGCTGAGCGCATGCGCGCATATTTCGCTTTAATTGGCAAACGCAGCCAAGCACCAGGCCAGCACCGCCAACGATGACGTTAAATGTGCACAGCACACGCATAGGTGGGCCTCCGAGCACAGATGATCATCTCCGAGACTTCCCCCGCGGCCAACCAGCAGCGGCTTTGGCTTCAGTGCTGTCTTGGACGCGTTTGTTTAGCGCTTTAAGCGCATTTAATGTGACACAGAACGAAAAGGATAACGACGACAGCAGCAGCAACCACAGCAGCAGTCAGAGCAGCACGTGACACAATGGGCAATGCCCAGTGGAAAAAATGCAGAGACGACGCATGCGTGCCAAAAGCAAATTTCACGCAAATCAAAATGTCATAAATTCGTGGCTTATGCTCAGTGAGAAGAGCCTCGGGCAGACCTCTGGTTATATTTATAATGAAAATGATACGTCTGCGCGACGCCCCGTGACAAAAATGCACACACACAAGGAATGCATGCATACTTTTACTCACACAAACACAAGGAGATAAGCAAATGTGAACGCACAAAACGAAAAGCAAATGACAAGTGTTAAATTGGCGCGCGAGTTTCAACATGTCGTCAGCCGGCCACTAACAAAGAGAGAAACAACGACTAGAACTAAAAGCGCTCGCAAGTTAAAGTTGTTGTACAAAAAAGAACGATTTGCATTAAAAGTGTACCAAAGCAAAGAACACATGAAATTCCTTCAATTGTAATTGTATTGGGGTGAACTTTGATGTCTAAAATCAAATGCATAAATGTAAATGTGACCAATGTAAGCCAAATAAAAAAAACTGGCCTTATTGTACTAAAATGTACCAAAAGCATAAATGTACCATGTTAATGAAAAGTGATCAGTTTGTACTAAAAAGCATAAATGTACAAATTTTGGTACGCAAGCACACGCACACACTTTCATTACAGTGCAAAAACTTCGTGCACTCTTTTGTATGTGCATGCATGTGCCTAGCTGTCTAAAGCAGACATAAGAACTACTCACTTACCAGCAAGCGCCGCAGTCTTTAACGCCGTTGATTTTCGAACTTTTCACACACACGCACAAAATTGAACACTGCACTTGCACTCTTCTTACTTTACTTTAAATGGAGACCTGCTGATTCCGCCCGCGGATTGTAGACTGTTTGTCTCACTTTCATACACGACGCGACTGCACAATTAGAATTAACCGGTGTCAAAAACGACGGAAAAACGCGCAATTGCCGAAAAAAATGTTCTACTTTGCTTGGTTTTAGAAATTACAAATGGACTTTTAACATTAAACATTTCGCGGTGCGTTACGTACAACCTTAAACAAAACAAACACACATTTTATTATATTTAGTGCAACACAACAAGAAAAACCGCGCACGGAAGTGGCTGGAATCGCGGTAGCTCCCAAAGGGGCCAGCAGAGCCCCCGCTTCGCAAAAACGAAAAGCAGCTCAATATTATGCACTGCAAATATGCAATAAAGAATGCACTATTTTATTTAAGCACTTGGCTGCACGTTTATATTAGTTGCAGCACTTTTCACAATCAAAAAAAAGAACAAATTTCACCCACGACAAAATTCGACCAGCAGCAGCTTGCGAAAATAATTAGACACTGACCTATCGATGACTATCGATATTTTTAAAGAAGTGGCAATTGATCTGCATTTTGATCCGTGAGTTCGACATTGCAAATATCGATTTCAAGGGAGAGGAGTCAATTGATATCTACCAATTCGTGTATGTATGCATGTGTGTGTTTCTTAAAAGAGAAATATTCTTCGTTGTTGGTGTGCTGTAAGTAACAATTTATATCCATTTCGGACTGCGTACAACGTTTATAATGGCCGTGGAGGCTTACAGATGCCAACGATACATGAGCTCGAATGCGTGTGTGTTGGAGTGTTTGTTTGCATGTGTGTGTATACGTATAATGGACGCCCTGCTCTTAATCGCTTCAACAACAACAACAACCATAGCTGAAAAAGAATGGCTGGGGGCTAGTTGGCTTGGCCCTTAGTCCTTGTGACGGTGACTGTAACTGCGACATTCATAGTCTGACCAACGAACAGCAATTAAAACGGATTAAAAAGGCAACAAACTGATTTATGAGCCAAGAAACTCAAATAACGACAATACGAGAGCATTTTTGTGGGTGGTTTGGGTGGCTTGCTAAACAGCACACTTAGTACAGTGAAAACTCTCCTGACCAGACACTTCGCCTACCAGCTTTCGTTCGTCCAAGGAGAGTGTCTGCTGAAAACTAAACAAAATGACATGGAATATACGACCGGCCAATAGAGGTGGTTGTTAAGGAAGTACTCACTGTAGTCGATTCACTCATTCGAAATTGAAATAATTGCGCAGTGAAGCAATTTAGAAGAATCACATTCACATGCGTTGCCTGTGTTGTTGTTGCTCTAATTGAAAAATATTAGGAGAGCACAAAACGAAATGTGGCACGAGGCATGTCACACAACCAAAAGGAAAGCTGCTGCTGCTACTGCTGCTGCTGCAATTTGGCGCATAGATCTCTGGGCAAGCTATTCATGTATTCGGAATTTATAACCGCATATAGCGCACATAAATCCCATGCAACAGCAGCGAACAGCAACAGCAACGGCAACAACAAAATCGAACTTTATGTGTTGCAATGCCAATGGCTGCCATATGCTGCCAGTCCCCCGTTGCTACCCTCCTCTCACAGCTCAATCCAGCCAATTGCAACACCCTCTTCTGGCACTGTCGCCAAAGCTATTGCCACCGTTAGAAATGGCTGACGACGGCATTGCCTCGGTTACAAATAGAAGGGGGAGGGGAGAAAAGCTGCTGTGTACAACGCTTATAATTGCCTGTTGTTGTGCTGTGAGCACGCATCGGTCTAACACCCCCACAAACCCACAATTCCAATGTCCAACTCAGTGGTGCGATTGTAAAATGTAAAATTCCAAATAAATGGCCACGAGGTGGCTGCAGTTGCTGCTGTTGCTGCCACTTAAGCGCCACAACCACCGGCAAGCGCTGCTGCTGACCATGTGTTATGGCCTAAAGTAAATCTTCATTAGATTTGCCAGAGTAACCAAAAGGCTGCTGCTGCTGCTGCTGCTGTTGCTATTGCTCTTGCTGCTGCGGCATGACTATAAAAAGCAGCGGTACTCTGGACATATCGGTATTTATGGCCACTTTTGTTGTCATTTTAATTGATTTCAATTTTTGTGCATTGAGTCTCTCTTCGATAAGCATGAGTTGCAAGACAACAGAGAATCCTCTCTACCACTTTCAAATTACACATTTGTTTCAATTCGATTTGCTGAAATGCTTCAACATTTACAATCATTGGGAATGTGTTTGACTGTCCAATCAGAAAACTTATCTATTTGAATTTCTCCGCAATAAATTAACTTTAATGCTGTAAATTGTTGAATTTGCAAAACTTTACTTGTCACTGCAAATGCCTTAAAGTGCTTTAAGTAAACAGTAATTATAAAGTTGCTGGCATAAGTTGATGGCATTTTATCCTTCTAGACGATGTGAAAATTATATATTGCTATATATTTGTAACGCAAATTGAGACGATTGTTAAAACTAGCATTTGAATTTGGTAAAGTTTTACAACGTTATTAATAATGCCTTATGGAGATTTCAGTGACGTTAGCAGAATAGTATTTTATGTAAGAAAGATACGGATATTGAAGCACGCTTATTAAAAATTTGTAACTTATAAGTTATTCAAAGTGAAATTGCCGTTCAATTGTCTAACCCGAGTAACAATTATTGTAGAAATTACCATTTGCTTATGTTGAAAATTGATTAGGGCTACAAATTAAATGAAATGTGACTCAAGTGGGCAACAGTTCAACTGAGTTCAAGCGAAGAATTGTCTGCATTGAATAGAAGGGAAGATACTGAGCGGAGGAGGAGGGCAGCTCCCCAGTTGAAGGCAGTAAATGACAACAGCTGGTTTCAGTCTCTTTAGCCTCTGAAGTAACATCCCCGCACCTCAGGCGCTCCACTCATTAGCTATTGATGAAGCGCACTTGCTGGCAGCACAAGAAGTTAACAGAGAGAGGCAACAAAAAAAACAGTTTATGAAATTTTGTGGTTGCTACCGTTTTACCAAAAAATGTCTGCGGTCTACCGCTGAAGGGGCCATAAAAAGGACAACCGCATGGCCAACCCCTAATTGTTGTGGCCAGTAAATAGGTATACTCTATATTTATATGAACGGTATGCTATACTATATATAATGCAAAACCGACTTGTACATAACAGTAAACTTGTGAAAGAGCAATAAAGATGATTAAAATGTAATTATGCTTAATTTTCTGACAAACACAGGGTTGAAAAAGTACTCGCACAACTCTGGAAATTTTAATTGATGAGCTCACAGGGTTGAACTTTTTCAACTTTTCAACAATGCCCCTAAGTGAAATGGGGGGAATGGAAAGTGGGTGGGGCTGTAGCGGTACCTGCACTTGAGTGCGAATTAATTTGTTTTTGAAAATTTGGCAAACTTTGTCTGTGTGAGAACCTTTTTCATATAACGATGAGAAAATATCAAATGAAAATGTGAGCAAAAACAAAGTAAATATACATTTTTGTGGGGTGGTGAAATTGCGGTTGATTAGCCTTAGTCGATTTGCTGCGTAAAATTTGCACTTGTTACGGCAATCATTGAAATTTGTTCACATTTTGTTCCACTGGGATTTTGGCATAAGGCAAAGGCCATAATACTAGGGGTTGCAATGCCATGGGGTTGCCTGAAATGATATCTCTTCGATAGATATATTAATCACATAGAGGCATAAAATTAATGTCTTGTGTGCAAGTGTGGCAAATTGATATGTTTCAGCTGATATCAATTGCGATATGTGGAGTGTAGAGTGGGTGGGAATCTTTTCTGCAGAGAAGTTGCAACTCATGTAAATTATAATAAAAATAACTACTATAAAGAATATTAATAATTGTATAACTTAGTAATTCATTTAAAGAATATTTTAAGGAAAACAATTCAAATCAGGTTTATACACATTTGAATATCAGACTCATCCAAAATGGGTCAATTTATGCTTCCGCCTGCTTTAAAGCGCATAGACAACAGCCGTTCCAATTAGCTGTTGATTTTGATAAGATTTTTGATTAAAATATATACTATGGAATTATGTTAATGACTAACTTAATACAATGCCCCCACTCCGAAATGGGCAATTTTATTTCTCAGCTGCACAATAAGCGCTTCAGGCTATTGTTTCATTTTATTAATCATTTTAATTATAATTTTTGTCGTCGTTTGTGAAGCGCTTTAAAATAAAAACAATGCCGAACGAGTTCCTAAAAACTAATCAATGAATTTATAATAACTGTCATAAAAGCTCCAAGTGTGGAAAACATTAAGCGCGCTAAGGAGGAACAAAAAGCAGATAATAATCTTAAAACAATTTGCTCAACATGACAAATATCAGAAAAAGCAGAGAAGGGGACGACAGAAAGATACCTCTTAAGCAGGATGCGGCTACAAAGTGTGCTCAAAGTTTTACAATATCTGATTGTTCTACGTCGGTTTTATAAGCTATACCACCCTTTAGTCACTTTCTAATGTGTAAGGGGTATCGTCATGCCGCTCGCTGATCGAAAGACACTTAAAACAGTTGGTGTGCAGAAGCATAAAACCGAGAAATTTGTTTAATATGCTCGAGTGGCTGGCAGATTAGAGAAAAGTGTGAAGAAAAGTATCAAATAACTCAAATATTTGAAGTTGAATCATAAAAAAAAGAAAAAACACATATACTCGTACAATCAGCCGCTGTCATAAACTGAACTACAATTTTTATATGTTATGTATGTTAGTTTTCTTTTCTTTCTTTTTTTGTGTGTAATTTTTCTTCATTCCTTCTTTGGTTATGTTGTATGGCATTCTTTGTATACCATACAACAAATGAGCTGTTAAAATAAAAAAGACGACATGTGTCTTTAAACCAATGAAATTAAAACGGCATTGTTGTGCGCCCCAAAAGAATTTCGGTTGCCCCCTCAACCACCCAGAGTCACCCACCGAGTTGGGAATGCATTGATCACGCTGTGCAAACTGCTATGCGGCATTAACTACAGGATATGGCTTCTATAGATCTATAAGTGTGACACATTACATTTGTGAGACTTCATTTTAAGAAAGTTGAATTTGTTTGTGGTTTATATGCGATATTAGCATATAATAATGTTAATGAGTTGAATTTAACATTTATGTTGGAATAAAAGCTTCTTTATAGAAAATACATCAAAAGATTATTCCAATTTTGAAAGAATATTTGAACATAAATTAAAAACTGTACTTTTTACCAAATAACTCATGATATTTCATTGAAACTAAGTCTAGATTTTTGAGATCTCCACTTTTGTAATATCACTTTCTGTAAACATCATAAGTTGTCTCACTGCTTGGACATCAGATCTAATCATTATGTTCACTAGCATTTATAGGCGCCGAAACATTTATGATTTTAGTGTGCCGTCAAAGAAGTGTCTATAAATCAATCCGAATGACAGAATTTCTACCAACGCCAATGCCAGGTCCTTCCTATCATCTTGATTACTTAAACTCAAACTCTAGCTTCAACGTCATGTCGCAACGTATCCAATTAGCTGAGGAGCAGCATATGCGCCATGTACTCCATGATTCACACTAATTGCAGAACACTCACACAAGTTCTAAAGAGCTTGAGGTGAGTTTTCGGGTGCTATGAGCGATGGTCGTGCTGCGTGCTGTGTCACGTTGCCCTCCTGATCAATATGCCTCCGCGTAATCGCAGTAATCAGCCATGCCCTGATTAAATGGGCGGCCGACGCGTGTGTTCTCTAAATGAGTAGCGAGTAGAGGTAGCACTTGACTCGGTGGCTGTGAGAGGCTCCCTGTTTATAACGGTGTTATGTCGTTAATGTGCAATTGGCATGTTGGCAACACGACTCGACACTTACAATACAATACACACACACACTCTCAGACGCACACATCCATTGACACAGCAGCCGTTAGCTCAAATTGATGCTGTTAAATTGTTAATGAGACAATTTCTTAAGGCAAGCATAGTAGGTGGTTTAGATTTTATGGTAACAAGCAATACTTTCAAGCTCAATAATAATGTAAAATATCAATTTATTCCTCTATTCAATTTTAGCTTAATATTTCAATCAAATGAATTAACAATGGTAATGTTTGTTAAAATGAAATATGTAAACAAAATAAGATGTTCCTTTGCTTCAATTTAAATTAAACACTGTAGATTATAATTTATTTGATTAATACTTATTTTGTTAAAATTTACTACAATTGTTTCCCTGCATTTTTTTCATCTTCATCCTGCACATACATGCATCAGAACACTACCAAATTTGGACATTATTGCCACAAATTGAGGCAGCAACGCCTTATTACATGTTTTTTCCTGCTTTAAAAACATTCCACGCTATGGCATCATTTCAAAAACCGCATGCATGCGATATTTAACCTAAATGATTATGAGAATATCCTGTAAAAAATTTAATTGCAGGCAACACACAAATTGAACATTTGTTTACAATTAGGGAACTCAAACGTGTGTTCCGGTATTTGGTTAAAAGGCGAGAAAAGTATTAACAAAAAATTTGAAAGTGGTGTGAAATATCAAAATGAAAAACCACAAATTACCGGCACATGGTAACGAATGAAAAGCGGTGTGAGATACCATGCAGTCATTACAGTTTTCTCCACTTCTCATTGAAATGGAAGCTGCTGTTGCAGTGCCTCCCAGGTGGACCGTTTAGAAAGCAATGTGGACGCGGATGTGTCGAGCTGTCACTCTAAAACTTTAACAGGTGCGCGCTGAGGGAGGCGCGAAAAAAAGCAACGTAAATAACGAAACAAATGTCTGGCAAATGTGGATAACAAACTGTCAAAGTTGTGCGCTTATTATCAAAAGCGAAACAAATGAAATAGCCAGAGAGAGACAGTCAGAGAACAGTTAAGAGAGATGTAACAGCAGTAACAAATATTTTTTGTATTAAAACATTTCTGATCTCCCCTTGCCCCACGGATTTGGACAGTTGTCGTCTGGGCAGTGTCCAGTGGGACACGATGACGCTTTCAACATTTTTTTCAGTTTACATTGCCAACTGCGTAGATCTCGCATAAGGCATTAACTTTCATTCCCTGTATTATTTATATTTCTATGAGTATCAGCTAGACTACTACTCTTTTATCTAGGCATTTTGAATTTCTATGAAATGTAAATATAAAACGCAATGATGCTTTATTACTTATGCATGCGATAAAAGATAGATCCTTCAAACAAAAAATGAATTGCAACAATGCAGTCAGAAACTGGCTGACAAACACAAACACAATGTCTAAATTTAAGCCTAAAGAACGCACGCTACGAAGAATTAATGGAGTAAATGATATTTATATGATATTTATTTCTAAAACTTGGACTTAACTAGTAAAACAAATAAATGAACTATATTGATCGAAGTGCAATAACTATAATAAAAGCAAGGAAAGAGAAACAGGGTTGCAGTGTTCTGGTTTAGCATCAACAGATCTAGGCGTGAAGGCAATACGCTAACATTGCAATCATAACGTAACATTTGCTTGGACATTATAATAAACTTTCAACAGATATGGTGTGAATACAGTTGCCTGCGGCAGCTCAAGCAATTGGCATTTATAAAATGAGATATGAAAATTATATAAAAGCAACCCCCACACACACACACAAGTACACACATTCACACATCCATACACACACACACTGAAGGCAATAACTTTTTTCGAGCTCATCAAAAATGACTTCAACACGAGCCCAAAGCAGACACACAAAATGGCGACAAAAGCTCAGAGTCACAAATAGAGTGTGTGGGAGACGGTGGGAGGGAGTGAACGAGTAAGAGAGAGAGGAAATGGAAGCTGAACACACACATATACGTATAGTGGAGACGACAGTACGAGAAATGAGTCCCATGTCTTTCATTAAAACTTTCGGCAAATTATCGGGTAACATATGCTTGCGGCCTGATTGTCAAATATAGTGAGCACTACCCACAAACATACACATATTGCAATGGAGATAAGTATGTTGGTGTGTTTTACACCCGCTCACTCCCCATACTCCGATGTGATACCCCTTCATTTGGTATGTGTGCGAGTGTATAACACTTTAGCGCTTGAGTATTGTAAGGGGAATATTTTCATTCATATATAGAATATTTGAGGGGAGAGCTCAGACATGAATACCATATAAATATTGAAGCACATCAACATCAACTAACGGCCATTCATACAGTACTATGTTTCTCTTTGATTTCCTCGGGGATTCCCCCACAGAGTGCTAAGTAAAAGTGCAAAACAATGCACGATGATGCCGAAATTTATTTCCCCACTTACATTTCCAGCATCCACTGCAGCACACAAAATAAAAATGGCAAAAAATCAAATAAATTTGCGCAGGCGTTGTAATTTTAGAAAAAATCCTCAGCTACAACTCGATGCTGGGGGTGGAAAGTCATTAGTAGTGCTATGTTAATTTGGTGCGCCTAATAAACTGCTACTGAACTGTTGCTACACCTGTGCCCCCAGCTCTCCTTACCCTCTCGCTCACTCTGTCTGCCTGTCTCGCTCACTGGCTGTCTCCCTCACGCCCCTTGCTTCCTGTTCACCCCCTTGTGCAAATTTGCCACTTCAACAGCTCCTTTGCGGCAAGCGAGTCACGTGCGCGTAGCGAGTGAAAGCTGAAATTTTGTTGAAAAAGGATATATGGGCACACTGCTGGCGTTGTCCTGACATCGTGCTCTGCATTTCAAATGGCTGCTGTATGCATCAGTGTCTGTGTGTTTGTGTGTGTTGATGTGCGTGTGTGTGCTCGCCATCTTGTCTGTGGCAGTGGCATTTTTAAATGGCGTGGCAAGAGCGCCACAGATAAAAACTCGTGCGGAAAGCAATTGTAAAGCGAAAGAGACATAACGAAAAATCCAGAGCAAAGTATTGATTTTCTGCGTGTACTTCTAAGCAGTGAGAGGGGGCGAGTAGGAGTTTGATACAGCTGTATACAACATTGAATCAATCAAACGAATTTTTATGCACACTTGGCAACCCTGTCCCTGTCCCTGTCCCTGTTCCTGTCCAACTGTCAAAGTGGCTCACACAAAAATGTTGTAACTGTCAAACTGCGGTTTCATTTATTTATTCATCATATTTCTTAACTGCTTTTTCTTAGTTTTGACACGGACATGTCCATCATTGTACTAAAAGTCAGCAAAGCAACAACACATGTATCACAAACACTGAATGTTCCATCAACTGGCAGCTGTGACAAGTCACGCGGGCGACAATTCCAGGCACCTGTAAAAGAAATCACTAAAATAGGCACACAACAAATAGAAAACCATACAAGTTGACAATTGAATGACGAAATCAGAATAAGTATCAATTTATTTGTAAGGAACTAATGTAAAATCCATCTGATCACCTAATGAACTGCTTAGTCCAGAGTGAAATAATAAAAACAAACAATTGGACGACAAGCTCAGAATCCATAGGTGAAAATAATAGAAAATGACAGTTTATGTATCAGGAACTAATTTTAAACTCATTCAATCCTTTTATTAACTAGTTCATTATGAGACCATTGCCCGTCAAACCAATTACAAAAAGAAATGCACTGAAATCAATCGCAAAAGTGAAAAAAAGAACATGATGCATCCGCCTTTATAAGAAGAATCGCTTTATTAACAACTGCCCAACGCATTTGTGTTCAATTGATCTTCGCAGTCAGCGCAACATCCGTTACGTTCCGATCACAATACAGGCATAAGCATAAGCCGATACAGGAAAAGTATTGATTGCACATAATTATAGGATATTGATACGAGACGCACAGCCCACAACGTAAAGTGAAAAGTGAGCTTGCCAAATGGCAACATGCACACCAGCGATGTTTTGAGTCTTGACCAACATTTTGCGCTTAATTAAGAGCCAGCAACTGGTTTTGATATTTTTGGGGGGTTTTCGCACCGCTTTAATGGCCAGCGCATAAAAATCGGAAGTTGCAGCTTTAAATTTAATGCGCTTACGTTTAAAAGAGAGTGTTGAAAGCGAAGCACCGAAAATTATGACTAAATGCCAGGCGCACAACTTAACTACGTGATCAAAACGGGACATCAACAATTTATGAACATATTTTAATGTCTATTAAAACGTTTCAACTGCCTGTTTGAATGTAACAACTTTTAATTAATGCTTAACGAAAATTGCTGCGCACTCAACGAAAGCAAGAAACGCGCACTTGCTGTGCAGCTGCACAAAAGCTGACAGCTATGTCCAGCAGATGGCGCCAGCTAGCATAGTCGTTGCCCGGCAACCATTTGAATTAATCAAAGCACAAACATAAGTGACAGGTTAAAACTTTTGCTCTGACAAAAGCGAAAAATTGAGCAAAATATTAACTACAATGAAATTTATACCGCTGCATACAACAAATACGGCGATAGTCTACAAAAATTCGCTATGCTCGCTGGCCTCGCTCTTGGTTGTCGTCTTCATTGCCTTATCGGTGATGCTGCCGGTTTTGTTGGTCTCCCTGCTGAGTCCTTACTCTGGCATCTCTGAGTCGCGTGTGCTCTACGAACAGCCCAACGTGCAGTTCAAATATCAATACATCTTTGTGGCCAACACAGAAAGAGGGGAATCCTCCTCCTCGTTCCTGGCCTGCAGCAGCTTCGGCAACTTTAATGCGCGCACACAAAACTACTCCAGCCACTGTGAGACAAGCAAGTATTGGACGCAAGATTTGGATCATGATGCGGTCACAGATCGTCTGCACTTTCGACTGGAATTACAGCAATTGCCTGCACGTCTCATCAACTTTGATCTGCTCCTATTCTTCGAGGCGCAGCTGCGGCACAAGTGCGTGCTAACCCCTCCCGCTGTCCTCGCATATCAACTGCAATTGCCGCAAACTGCACGCCTGCAAAATGGACACATACAGCTAAAAGGTGAACTGAAGCTGAAGCAGTACGTCGAGTTCACCTGCCCCTTTCCAGGCCGCAACATTCAGACACACTTTCGCCAAGTGCAACTGGACAGCAACAACAGCCACGCGGACATCGAGCAATACAAAATGGAATCGCTGCTCGCTCAGGTGAAAGCCAATCCCGCCTACTTTCAGCTGTTGGTGCAGGAAACCTATTTCAAGTCCACAGCGCCACGTCTAGAACCAGGTTTGGTGGTCGAACTGGAGGTGGATGTGCTGCAAGTGCCAGCTCGCTATCACTTAAGCATTTGGGAGCGATTGGGCCAGTTTTGGTTGTATTTTGCCTCCTTCTTTGGCATTTCGTTTTACATCATGAATAAGCTGAAGGATTTTCTATTCGGTCGCCATATCATACGCTCCTGGGAGATTATACCATGGAAGAAGCTCTACTGACACCAGTCGGGCGCCATGCTGGAGATGGACAACTTCTCCATTGGCGAATAAGGGGGAGACGCTTAGTATTGGTTCAGTCAATATTTAAATTAAATAACAATTATACAATGAATTTAAAAACTTGTTAGCCGAAATCAGATTAGAAGACTTGCTTTGTCTACTTGTCGCGACTATTCGACATGAGCGCGAGATTGCCAAAGCTCGCTGTCGATGGCTCTGGCGTGGGATCGTAGGCTCGATTATCCTCCAGCACAATGGTGGTGCGCGGGTAATGATCCAATTGCACAAACAAATAACGAAATTCCTGCTTACCGTTTGAGTCCTGTAACAAGAACAAATTGTCAACCTTGTCAACCAGAAAATAAACTAGATCTAAGCACTTAAAACTTTAAAGCAAGAAAACTAAGAGATATTAAAATAAGTTATATGCAGGCTTAAATGGAATTATATATAAAAGGGTCTTATATTTGAAGTTTAAACTTTACAAGAGTATCCTGCATTTAAGTTATTTTAGTATCACCCATAGTTTTGCAACATTATGCTTTAAAGATTGCTTAAATTGCTTGTGGAAATATGATCCAACGCACCCGTCGCGACTCCAGTTGCACGGTAGCCTTATTGCGCAGTCCTTGGACATAGAACTGCATGCGCATGTGCGGCACGCCGTTGCGATCGAAACTGTTGTGCGCCACGTGCTGACGACGTCCGCGACGCGACGTCTCGCCAAATCCTTTGATTGGAGCACCCAGGGAGTCCTGAACACGTGGATCCTCGACAACACGCTTCAGTGCAGTGGCATAAATGTTGCACGAACTCTCCTTGGAGAACAGCTCACGGAAGATAGCATAAAACATGATGCCAGTGACGCCGAGTCCGGCTAGAATAATTGCCGTATAGCTGGCGGTCTTTGTGTTTTCCTTAATCTTCTCGCCAATGGGTCGCACGTCGGTGGACACATTGCTGTTGCCGCGTGACTCCTGCAATGCTCTGCCGCCACCTGAAGCACCTAAGAACCAAATAACATTTAACAATCAACAAACAATTCCAAGTTACACACCGCTAGAGGAAGCTTGTTGTGTTAAACTCGCGCTGCAATGCAACGCTGCCAGGCATCTGAAACGTGCTGCAGTTGGCTGCAGTACCGTTCGCCTATGCAGAAGAAAACTGCGCAGTAATATTGATTGGGACATGTCTAAAAATCAATGAAAAAATTGATAAATTAACTGCACGTAACTAGCAAATAAATAAAATGGAAATGTAAACAGCTGATTTAATGACACTGGTGATGACACGGCAAAACGATATTTCACATAAGCCAACTATCGCAAATCAAGTGCAATCAGTGTGACCCCCAAACGGCAAGTAATCGATGTTAGGTATAAAATATTTAGAATTCAAACAATTTCGATAACATCGATTAATCGTTAGTGTCATGTATTTTCACCTCTATTAGTAGTCGGCCTTTTTGTGTCACAACAACACAAATTTTGAGTTTCAAGTGCATATATAAAGAATACGGTGCGTAATCTTTACGCCAGTTACTAAAAAGTGCGCAATCACGTCGCTACTAACGCTAGTTAATCATATCGCCAAGCGAACGTTCGCCGGCGGTGTCAACAAGTTACAAGAATCTAAATCTAAAATCATGGTAGTCACACACAATGTCAAGGGCTGGGATGAGTTCTCCAAGAAAATGGAGGAACTGGAGACAGGTGATGGCAACAATTTAGTGCATGTGCTATTCAGCGGCGGCAAGGATGAAAATGGTCAAAGCTGGTGTCCGTACTGTGTCAAGGGTAAGTAGGGCGTATTATAAAAAACGTATAGCGTATAAACCGCAAAGAATAATATTACAATTTGCCATACCGCAAACTTGTTATTCATTCGTTTCATTAGCCGAGCCGGTGATAAACGATGCCCTGAAGAAGGCTGCGGACAATTCTCACTTTGTGCATGTCGATGTTGGAGAGCGGTCTTAGTAAGTACTCTGATGAAATGAAGTATACGTATATATTTATTTGCGGATGTGTGTACACTTGAAGCACGCCCAGAACATTCATGATAAAACGTTAGCAAAGTCGATAGCCGCTCGTTTATATTACATTACCCGCATAGAAGGGTATTCTTATTTGATAGCAATCAAGAATTAATACACACATTCTACGTCATACTGCATTTATTATTCACTTGTGGACGCTAAGGAATTCACAGTGTAATATCGATAATTGCACACCCCTCTTTTATATCCTTTAACTATCCGTGTCTCCGCCTTTTAGCCCCATATCGCAAAATTACTATACTATTAATGTTTGTTGACAATACATATTTTGAAGGTCATTTTAAAATTAAAACGCTCAATGTGGTCACACACAATAACTACAATTTCAATAGCTGTTAATTTGTTTTATACAATGTTTGGGACAACAACAACAATATTCTACAAATTATGTGTATTGTTTGATATATTTTAGCAACTTTTTAGTGTGTGAAGTCTATAACATTGGAAATTGATTTAAAAAACAGTTTGCAGATCAAAAATGAAGTGCAATAGCGGGTATTTGATAGTCAAGCATAATCGCTTCAAGAATTTTAATACGTTTATTGACTCGTTTATCTGCCTGAGAACCTCAAAGAATGCGATCTGATAAAGCCGATTTAATATGTTTATTATGTTCTTTTCAGCTGGAAAGACTTGAATTGCCCATTCCGTAAGGATCCCAACACTCACTTGATTTTCTTGCCGACGCTGCTGCGCTGGAAGTCGCCACAGCGCTTGGACGGCGAACGCTGCTCCAATAAGGATCTGGTCGAAATGATGTTTGAGGATGAGGATTAAAGAGCCATAAATACAGATTTTCGTTCGCAGTTTACTAATTATACAAATATTTTATTTCGGAATGTTGTGCTACACAGTAAAAACCATTTTGAGTGTCGCTCTAATAGTTACTCTTATATTTTTTAATTTCGACCATAACCACATGTATATTCGTAAGCTGTGCACGCGCATTCGGCGTCAGCAGCTTGTGGAAACGATGATAATATTGCACCAAACTGGCCAACGCCAGTTGCAGCAGCTGCGAGCCCGTCAACAGCGATGGAAACGATAAGAGCACTTCACGGTTGAGCTCCTCAAGCGATTTCTTCCAATTCGCCGAAAAGCTGGCCACCAGCCCAAGACTGCGACGTTCCTGCTTACGCAACTCCTCAGGTTGATCTTTCTCGAAGTACTGTTCGCATTCCTTGACAAACTGTATAATACCACCAAAGTGTGGAGCGAGTATCTCATCAACATATTCAGCGCTGCGTGCGTTCAACTGCTCACGGAATGCCTCGGCCTCTTTGGAGTTGTCGCGCGTGTGCTCCATGAGCACGCCCAGCACGAGATCATAGTTATTAATGAGATAGATGAGCTGATCTTTGCGTGTCGCAAATATGGCAGCCATACGCAGTATAAAGCACTCCACTTCGTTTTGCAGCTCCAGCAACAGGCGACTGACAAGCTCGTTGGGAAAATGCTCTGAGATGCCCACAATGGCAGCGCTAAACTCAGCATAACGACGTGTTATCTAAGTGGAGAAAAGGTTTAATAACAATTCAAATTAATGGATCACTTGGTTACGTACGTAATGCGGTCCCATTTCCTTGTTGAACTTGGTGGGATCGCAGTCATGGATGCTTTGTATATTGAGGCGAAATACATGCTCAAAACGTGGCCAGATAACCGCTTGCAATGAATCCCAATATCTGCAAAGTAGTTCATGGCTTAGCTCCTAAAAATTATTGTCTTTCGCGAGGCTTACTTATCCAATGCAGGCACACAACGCTTGTGGCACATTAGCTGATAGCGAAAGATCAAATGGATGCATAGAAACATGGCGATGGTATCATAGCAATCATGTATAGAAGTTTCCAGATTTTTCTACAAATGCACAAAATAGGTAAGAGTTAGGAGGCTGCAATATACATGCATCATTTGATTGTCGAATAAGGATGGAGTTTCTCCAAATTTCATCTGATTTTAACATTTAGAAATTAAAGTTTGTCCGCGATCGTAGATTGATGGGTTCAAAAAGGGGTCAAGTTAGTTAAAATAATAAAGCTACACTTACAATCATAAGCGTCAAAGTTTTGCCCATGATTTGATTGAACAAATCCTGTGCTTGGTTGCTGCGCACCATAAAGAATTCGGTGACAAATAGATACTCCCGACAAGCATTATCCACCAGCGCATATTGCTCCGAACGAAACAGCGCCTCAACTGTGTACTACAAGAGATAGAAACGTTATTAAATGGACTGAAATTTTTAAATTAAACAAAGTTTACGCGATTCTTGAGCTGTGCATGTGGCACTATGATCGGCGCCTCCAGCTGTTGATTGAGAATATCACCACGTTTGCCAATGGTGAATATGGTACTCTTGTGCTTGAGACTTGTCGTCTTGGCGAACAGACCTTTCGACGCATTATCCTCGATACCCATCAAATCATCCTTAGTGCAGGATTCCTCAAACTTGAGACTAGTCAATCGCGTGGAGTAGCTCTACAAAAAAAAGGAAAATTAAATATATAAATTGTGTAAATTACTCCGCTGCTCACCTTGAAGTAACTATAGTAGATTTTGCTCATGGTATCGATGTATTCACTGCAGATTTCTTGGGCTACATGACGCTCGTTGGATAGAATGAACTCGAAGAAGAACTTGTGCTTCAACATGGCATTCTGTGGTATCTGATAGTTGGTCATTGGCTTGCGAAACTTGTAAATCTGCTCAAGAAGATAGCTGCGTATCTTTGACATTGCTTTCAAGCGCAATTTATGCAGCACATCGCTGACGTCATTCGTCGATTTGGACTCCTTGAAGCTGAGCTCCTTTACCAGCGATAGCTTGTGATTAAGCACATTCAATTGTGTGCTGAATTCACGCTCCGTCACCGCCGTATCCATAATTATGTTGATCATCTCCTCGGAGACAGCCATGTCCTCAATGAATTGCGAAAGTTGCGCTTTAACCGACTGACGATTGGTCAACTGCAGAGACATGGACACCGATTTGCGTTGTAATTGTGTTATCTCAGTGCTAATGTTATTAAGCACACTTTGGAAACTCATCAGCATGTTCTCCATGCGCTCCAGCACATCGTCACAGTCATTGATCTGATTGTGCAGATTGGCAATGTTCTGAGACTCGGCAATATAATCCTCAATGGACTTGTTCTCTACATCCTTGAACTCCTTTTCGATTTGACGCGAATACTGGCGCAGATCTGTGGTGTTTTTCAAGATCTCACGTACTTCATCGTTGTCCAGCGACGCTTCCTTCAAAGCGTCCATTGCTCACCAGTTTTTGAGACCAGCTTTTTCACTGCAGCTAGTTGTAATGAGTTAAGTGCTTTTCAGGCACATCAACGTGCTGTTGTCATCAAATCGATGCTGCACTTTTATATTAAATAATTGATTTGCTTTTCTGGCGTCTGCGATAATGCAAAATATTAATTTTTATGTAAATAAAAATATATTTGGCAAGCCCGCACAAACAGCTGTTGAAACTTTTCACACAATCTTTATTTGGCACTATCGATTGCTCTATTGTATCGATATTGTTAGACAAAGTGGTATTTTAGAAGTGTTATTATCCTAATATTAAACCTACGGTCACACTATAGTCGATGTAAACAAGTGGCGAATCGTGCACGGTGCATGCAGTTGTTCATTTTTATTCATGCAGTCAAAATATGTCCGAGTTTAATCGAATATTCAGTGATTTAAAGTCGCATTTTGCAAAATTTATCAAGTGGACGCATGTGGAAGATTACCTTAGCGAGTATGAAAGCGATGAGGAGACACATCGTAAAGCATGCCAGTTTTGGGCGCTGCCAATGTGCAAACAAAATCCACAGGACCAAGATCAACAATTGCAAGCTCTTCGGGAATTATCTAATTGCATACGTTCTCTAAGATGCAGTGATATTGAGAACCAATCTGGCTACGATATTACCTTCGATAATTGGTCAGAAATTGTGGACATTTCACCTGGCGACTACTTGGCTTATATTTACGCGCTCGTCAGTTTGGCAACCTTACCACAGCACGCAATCAATGCTGCTATTACGCCAATTAATACAGAAATCAACGTTCAGCTGTCGCTCAATGCAGTTAGCACATATTTGCTGACTTTGACTATTCCTGGCGCCAAAAGCTACGGCGTCTTCGATGAGGGCGTCATTGAGCAATGCCTAAAAACTTTCCGGTTGCTGGAGCAACAACCCCACTCTGATATACGCTCCAATACCATGAGCATACAATTTCTATCCATCTGTGATGACCTGAAACTGGTATTTCGGTATGTGCACTTCAAGGATCATAGGAAACCGCGTGACGATATTATAAAATGCCTGCTGCAGCTCGTGTATAACAGTTTCCGCAAGGGTTATACGAACGCATGTGAGTACATACATCTATTATATTTCAAGAGCACCCAAGTGTTTAGTTTGTAAGCATTTACTAACGTCGGTCGTATAGTGTTGTTTTTTAGCTACCTATATATTTATTACTGTAATCAGTAATGTTTCAAACTTACCCTATTTTTGGATTTCTTATCGTGTAATGCTTTCATTAATTGTGACTGAACACAACATAAATTGCGCATCTCTGATGGTTGTTCATAATTATGTGAACACACTGGTCGTTGACAGCGCGGTAGATGTATGTTTGTACACTAACCAATGAGCCGCTAAAATTTTGGAAATGTAAGCTAAAATAATAATTTTTAATTAAGGCCATTCAGTTTTATGTTAACGCTTTTAAAAATCATTTCGCTATGTGAAAATCACGCGTGTGTGTACACTGGCTTCATTTGCCGGGAAAGTGTTTCAGTGGCGTGTGTGTACACACTGGCCAAACAGCTGCTGAAGTTATACAAACAGTTGTGTGTTTAATAAAAACAAGCAGAAAGTTAACTAAAAAATACATCGAAACGGTAGCTACCAATGCTGCGCACATTTGGGTCGTTGCGCGTGCAGTGCCAGCAACTGCTGCGAAGTACACAATATCGTGGTCCTTTGAAACCACAACAGCGACAACTGGAACTGCAGCCATGCCGCTCTAACTCATCACAAGGCGCTGGCAGAGGACGAGGCGCTGCTGAAGCGGAAGCAGCACGTAAATTGCGAGCAAAGTCAACGCTATACTACATAACAGCTGGCGGCGTGCTTATTGTCGGCCTCAGCTATGCCGCGGTGCCTTTGTACAGCATATTCTGCCAGGCTTACAGTTATGGAGGCACTACGTCCCAAGGCCACGATGCAGAGAAAGTGGAGCACATGCAAAAAATCACAGATCGTGTGCTTAAAATACGCTTCAATGCCGACATTGGCTCTTCCATGCGCTGGAATTTTAAGCCACAACAGTATGAGATTAAAGTGGCTCCTGGAGAGACAGCTTTGGCCTTCTATACCGCCCGGAATCCAACAGATAAGCCCGTTATAGGCATTAGCACTTACAATGTGATACCATTCGAGGCTGGCGCGTATTTCAACAAAATCCAATGCTTTTGCTTCGAAGAGCAAATGTTGAATCCCAACGAGGAAGTCGATATGCCTGTCTTTTTCTATATTGATCCGGAATATACACAGGATCCGGCGCTGGAGTTTTGTGACACCATTACACTGTCTTATACGTTCTTTGAGGCCAAGGAGGGCTTGCAACTTAATTTTCCCAGCTATGTTAAACCGCATGCCGCCAAGCAAGCGGCATAAAACATTTATCTAATTGAATAAAACTGTTGACTTTGAAGTGGCCAGATAATTAATGGTTATAGTATGAATTTATAAAACAGTTTTCAGCCTTATAAACTACAGTTTGAGGGGAATTGGGATATCAATGACTGACTGACAATGGAAAACGGCTAGATGCTCAGTTTTACAGCCTTACGAACTAAGCTTTGAGCCAATTGATAATCGACTCCAAGAACCACAACATCTAAAACGACAATCCGTTACAATTGCAATTGCTGCAATCGATAACTGCAACGCAAACAGCTGTTACCCTTTGAAGGCGATATGTTATCGCCAGTCAGGAGTTGATTAAAAACATATGGCTTGGCGTTCATTGTACACAGCGTTTATAAATAGAATTGAAGACGCGCTACACAATAATTGTCCAGCAGCCGCCGCTTCCGCCAGCGACGCGTCGTCGATAGTGCGTACGACCTTTTTGAACTGATTGAGTGATGTGCTGTGCTGTGGCATGACGTGGAAATGCGTTTACTAGTGCTTGGATTGCTTGCAACTTGCGCCTTGAGCGCCGGCTTATTAGCCAAGGATGTGGAGTATGAGCCGCCAACGGTCCTGTTAACGTTACTGGTGCGCAACAAAGCTCACATATTGCCACTATTTCTCAGCTACGTGGAACAACTTGATTATCCCAAGCAGCGTCTTGCTATTTGGTAAGCCAAAGAGAATTTTTGATTGCGAATTTTTATCATATAAAAATGTTGCCAGGCTACGCTGTGATCACAGCAGCGACGACAGCAGCGTATTGTTGCAGCAGTGGCTGCGCAAGTCCGGTGATCTTTATCACAACGTCAACTACGACTTTGACGACACCACGTCGAGCTATGAGAACGAAACATCCATTTACGATTGGCCGGTGTCGCGTTTCAAGCATGTGATTGCTTTGAAAGAGCAAGCGCTGCAGTATGCACGTGATATTTGGGCTGATTATATATTCTTTTTGGATGCCGATGTGCTGCTAACATCGCCACAGGCGCTTACAGCTCTCACCCGCCTCCAGCTGCCCATTCTGGCGCCCATGCTACTTTCGGAGGGCCTCTATTCGAATTTCTGGTGTGGAATGACGGAGGATTATTACTATCAGCGCACCGATGAATACAGGGAGATCTACCACAGTCGTAAAGTTGGTGTCTTCGAAGTGCCAGTGGTGCACACAGCTGTGCTGGTTGACATGAACTATGCGCGAACACGTTACCTCACCTTTGATAGGCAGAAACTACAGCAAATGCAGTCCGAGCAACAACAACAACCTGTTTACAGCGGACCCCTAGATGACATCATTGTGTTTGCCATCTCTGCGAATAGTTCAGGTATCCCATTGCGTGTATCCAATGAGCTGGTCTTTGGATATTTAATGCAACCGCTGGAGACCACAGACACACTGGAACACGATCTGCAGCAGGTGACGAACCTGCGTGCCAACATGGTGCATGATTTGGGCGCTGTGCCGCCGCTGCTCGACTATTTTGAGCGATTCGTCTCGCTGCCAGAGAAATCCAAGCTGAATTTCGACCAGATATTCATGATCAACTTGCTGCGTCGCCCGGAACGACGTGAGAAAATGGAACGTTTATTTGATGAAATCGGTCTGGATGTACAGCACTTTGCTGCTGTGGATGGGAAGCAATTGGACGTACAGCGCGTGCAGCAGATGGGCATTAGTTTTTTGCCCGGATATGAGGATCCGTATCATCATCGACCCATGACGATGGGTGAAATTGGCTGCTTTCTCAGTCACTATCGCATTTGGGAGCAGATTGTGCAGCGCCAGTTGCAACAAGTGCTCATACTCGAGGACGACATACGCTTCGAGCCGTACTTTAGATCGAATGTGCTGCGCCTGCTCGAGCAGGCTGAGCATACGCCCTACGATCTCATCTATTTGGGACGCAAGCGGTTAAAGGATGAGAATGAGCCGTGGGTGGAGGGCAGCGATAATCTTGTGCATGCCGGCTACTCCTATTGGACGCTGGCTTATGTGCTTACGCTGCAGGGTGCCGAGAAGCTGTTAGCTGCCAAGCCACTGGAGAAACTCATACCAGTCGATGAGTTCTTACCCATTATGTTTGATCGGCATCCACAAAAGGATTGGAGCGCAGCCTTCGAGCCACGTAATCTGATTGCATTTAGCGCCGCTCCATTGCTCCTGTATCCCACACATTATACGGGTGAAGCAGGCTACATTTCGGACACGGAGGATTCGCAGCAGGTGGAGGCGACAACGGCGGATGCCGATGAGCCGCAACCGAAGAGCGATCGCCAACAAATCTTTGCAAATAAGCCGGTGCTTGGCGAGAGCAGCCATGTGAATGCGGCCTTGCCGCAAGTTAACACCGGCAAAACTCATCAGGAGCTCTAACTACTCTTTAAATTCTATATGTATGTGCAAGCAATATTCCATATAATGCCAAATTGTGTAGACTAAGTTTGTGTGTAAAACTCGCTGCCAAAATGTGCCTTGTAATAAGTTTTAAGCTAAACAGAAATCTCCAATGACCACCAAAAAACTACTTATTAAACTAACCAAACAACTTGATGAACAATTTAAATTAAGATCAAAGAAATATTTCAAGTAGTCTGTATATTTTATTCAAGTTGCATTTTTACTGCTTTATACTCATTTTACTTAAATAACTAAGGTACATGAAGACTTAATATAAGTTTTAAAGAGGTATCTCCATTATATGATTTTTAAATCAATGTTTTAAATTGGGTATTTGTCCTCAATTAATCGCTATATTTTACTGATTTACAGATATGATTTTATTCAATTTTTGTTTTAAATTTTAAAACTTTCAAACAGCTGCAAGTTTTTCTTGCTATTCCCATAGGATATAATAATCATGCAAATATTCAAAGTTTCTCCCAATTAAAAGACATTTGTTTCTGCTGTACACCTTTTATTTTATGGACTATAAAACTGTAATCACTTAAGTGCTATGCACCCCAAAAATCAGATCTGTTAACCCATCGCGCTCTTCATGAACAAATTCTTGATGGGCGGCAGATTTTCAGTCAACTGCAGTCCCAGACTGCGCAACAACACTACAGGACTAAATTGCGTGCTGTACAGCGAATGCAGACCATGAACTCCAATCATGATGGGTACATTCTTTGCCAAACTCTTGCGTTCATAATTCACCAGATGCTGTGAGTCGCCCAGCTTGAAGCCGGCATATGCGCCAGCGGCCAAAGTCTCCACCAGTTGACGCACATCACCGAAGCCCAAGTTGACGCCTTGACCGGCCAGAGGATGAATGCGATGCGCAGCGTCGCCCACCAGAGCTGCACCATTGCATACATACGAGGAAGCGTGCAAAAAACCCAATGGGAACGTGGCTCGCGAGCGTTCCTGGACGCCGCAAACACGAGGCGGATACTGTCGTTGATGCTGGGATCCCTGGTGGCCAAAGAAGGCATTCAAAGCTTGCAGCGCTTTATCGGCCACCTCCAGACGCGGATATTGACGGCAAAAGGCCTCATTCAATGCATCTACAAACTCTGCTGGCTGCATAGCGAGCAGCTCACGAGCATGCGGTACTGTGGTGCTCCAGACCAGCGAGCTCTGATTCTCGCTCAGCGGCAGCAACGCAATGGGGCCATTCGGGAGAAATCGCTGCCAGGCCACCGAATTGTCGCAGCCAGCCTCGACGTTCAGGTCCACATTGGCCACCAGACCCATGCGCTCGTAGTTAAACGCGAAAACATCCACGCCCATTTGTTTGCGCACCACTGAGTTGGCTCCATCGGCTCCAATGAGCAGTTTACAGCTGAAGGTGCGTCCATCCTGCAGTTGAACTCGTGCATTCTGTTCACCCGATTTGGCTGGCAGACTAACGCATTTAATGCGTGCCTTGTTCAACACCCTGTAGTTGGGAGCGGCACGCACGAGCGTATAAGCCGCATCTAAGATCAGATTGTTCTCAATGATGCAGGCCACATCGCTAGCAAAGTTATCGTGCTGGAAGTGAATGAGAGCATCGCTGTTGGCGTCCCACACCTGCATCTGTTTTACCGACTTACAGCGCCTTGTCTCAATGTGCGACCAAGCATCGATTGACTTGAACAGATCAATGGAGCTTTGACTGATGGCTGAAACACGATTGTGAAAGGGAGCACTAACATCAAATCCTTTGAATTCTGGTGCCGCCTCCAGCAGCAACACCTTCTTGTCCTCGAGCGTACGGTTCTTGCTCATAGCAGCAGCAAGCGTTGTGCCTACCATGCCGCCGCCTCCAATAATGATATCATAGTGCTCATCAGCCGGCATGGACGCTGTGGATGTTTCTGTCGACAGCAGCCGCTTCACGATGCTGCGCACTTGTGTGGCTGCCACGTTGCCACCATTTTGCCGCAGCAGAAGCAACATGAGTAGAATTTTTAAATGTTTTTTAATTTCACAAGTAAAACCGTAATAGCAATAATTTGTTATCGTTCGTAAGAGGTGCGTTAGAGACGAGCACTCATCGTGATGGGTAATATCGAAAAAGATGTTATTGAATATCGTTTAGTTGCGTGCTATCGATTATTTGTTAATGTTTTAAGTACTTTTAACCTGCGAGCTTGAACGACATTAAGTTTTAAATGCAAGAGCCAAAAATTAACTTTTTTGTTCTTTAATTTATTTACATTATTAAACGTAATTGTAATAATCTTATTTTTGCCATTGTGCGATAACATTGGTCGTGCGTATCGATGTCAATTTCAGTTACAAATTTAAAATATGCTTTAATGTCTGTCTAGGCTCCAACCAGTTGCAACTGCGTTCTTTTGAAATCTTTGATGAGATTGCCAACGAGCACAACGGGGATGTGCTCGAGACGCTCATGTTAATCATGTCCCAGAGTTTTCACATGCATAGTTTTCCGGAAAATGCAAAACCTGGAATCGGGCATATATCCGATTGGTTTATTAAGCTGCTGGAAAAATATCCCGACATAATAGCCAAAGTGCTGGACAAATACATTGAGTGTGTGATCACGAATCCCATTCGTGAGGTAAGTAAATTTAAATAAATTTCGATTCTTTTAAAATAATCATATATTTTTCAGTGGAGAGCTGTCGACGAGAAGGTGGCCATTGGTTATGCGGCCAAATATGATGCAGCGCTCTACGCCAAATGCAATCAATCCTGTTCGGACTTCTTGAAAGATTCCATTAAAGCAGACGATGCTGTTGGCATACAAATACGTACACTAGAGCTAATCGAGCGTATACTGCAGCAGGAGACTCATGTTGAGTGGAGCATCTTTCGACACGATGTGTCTACCAAGCCACGCGAAGTGACGCTTATCGCAGAAACTATCAAAAGCCTCGATGACAGAACATTTACAGTGCGGCGAAAGGCCAGTCAGGTGTTGAATCTATCTCTAAAGCAGGGATCACCCATCACAATGCGTATACTCAACGAATGCCTTAATTTTGTACAATACTGCGATGAGAGCAGCGATTTGAATCCCAGAGAAAGGCAACTGAGCATGGAGAAGCCTGGTGTACTGCATTACGCCTACAGCTTTGAGGGTCATGAGGAACTGGAGCCGCTAGTTAAGAAAATGCCGAAAATAATCTACGAACGTTTCGTAGACTCTAACAACGGCCTAGCTCGCTGCTCAGGTATTGCGCTTTTGGAACGTCTGGTGCTAATCAATCAACGCATTATTTATGACACGAATTTTGAGCGAGAGTTTGCATATTTTGCCGTGGACACGTTGTCTTCGGTGCGCAAAGCGGCGCTTGAAAGTCTCGACACCATGCTGCAGTCCTATTGCAATTGCACCATACTCATTGGACTGTATTGTCGTATCTGGCCCTGCATGCTCAGCGATGAGGATGTAGCACTCCAAAAGCTAGCAATGCAAGTGAGTTAAAAAGAGTAGATGAAGATTTACATAAAGTTATTTAATTAATTTACCAACTTTCCCCTGCAGAGTTTTAATCGCATTGTGTTGCTAAATATCAAACCGTTGGAGTACATCAATGAGCCAAAAAATCGCTTGCCCTGGCGCATTCTAGCCACCTTGTTGGCCGTCCAGCCACGCAACTATCTTCAAGAGCGTCTCACGCTGCTGCTACAAAGCGAAAACTCCGTAACGTGAGTATCTATCGGAAACTATGCGGCCATAAATTCATACTAATTCCTCGTTCTTGCAGTCCTCAGCTGGTTAACACAATCATATCGTACCTGCCCACTTCAATGGCCACCGAGGCTTGGGCACTGCTCGTCTTTATTTCTAGTCGCATTACCAACAACTTAGATGCGCTTATCACCACGTTTAATAGCTTGTCATCGTACAACATGAAGTCTAATCAATTGCTAGCACTGGAATTGATTATTTATTGCCTGCGCAACTTTTCCAAGTCAGCCCTCAATAGGCTTTTTACGCGTCTGCTATCCGCCTTGAGATCGGGCAGTATTTGGTTGGCTTTGGTGACACCAGCGGTGCATGTTCTCAATCATATCGACCGCTTGTCGCACAGTCAGGCCCCACAAGACAGCAATCACGTGGAGAATTGGCAATCGCAGCTACTGCATGATGTCACCGGAGCCATTCGGAAATCTATGAATAATTTTCAGGAGGAGCACATAGCCATGGCATCATTGCTTGGCACCTATACTGAACTCATTTCGAAATCAGCGCAACAGCGTGTGGACCCTCAAATTATCAGCTTCGTCGTCAAATATCTGAAATTGTGTGTGCAGCTGAAAGAATCCAGTTTCGATACGGACAACGAACGCAATCTCAACTGGATGGTTGTCATAGCTGGTCGCCTCTCATTGCGTGACCACAGTCTGGCGCATCGCTTGTCTGGGATTTATGGTCAAATACTAAGCAAAAATGATCGGCCACAATTGATAAATAGCACACTGATCGGCATGAACGACTTGGGCAAGAAATATCCATCGATTTTGGAATGCAACATGAAATGCATTCTGATCAAGCTGTACTCCAAGTTTGCAACGACACGTGTACGCACCTATCGATGTGTAAAGGACGTGATATTAGCGGGCAACATTAAGCTAAAGGGTCCCATACTCATATCACTGCTGACCGGCCTGGTTGATGAGAGTGCTGAGGTGGCCCGCGAGGCGGATGCATTTTTCATACGGTACAAGAAGCTGTATGACAAAATGCTGTTCCATCATTGCCTCAAGGAGTGTCCCTTTGATTTTAATGATCAGGCGTTTCTGAAGGGCTCAAGACGATTGGATGCCAGCTTCCAGTCGCGACTGAAAGGCGCAGGAAGAGCGAAAAGTAGACGCCTTATATACAATCATATCATTGCCTCACTGGATGAGAATACTTTATTGTTGTACTTTGGTCAGCTTAAGCTATTGGCTGGTAAGCTAAACACAATGCTCTAGTTATATTGTATGGCAATCAAGTTTTATATTTCAGAAAAAACAAAAGATGAGGACTTTATCAAATCGCCGGGTGCTTTGGATGTTGTTATCGACATGTTGTTTATAATGCGTCGCATTTGCTCTTGTACCAAGGCCAAGGGGCAACAAGGCGGACCACAAGCTGAAGGCGGTAATGACGAGGCAGCTGGTGAGGAAGAACCATTGCCACCGCCAGTGGAACAACTGCCAACAGCTAGTACTTCGAGCACGACGCCATCAAAAGGTCGTGGACGCGGGCGTGCTCGTGATAATGGCGAGGAACCAGTACGTTATGATGCTAACTTTATTTGAGCTCACATCTAATAGAGTTTTAATCTTTTTTACTTTAGCTGAAGCAACTGGAACGCTGTCTGCGCTACGTGCCAGAGGCGCACAATAATCTGAGTAGCGTGATGAATTCGGAGCTGCGTTTCGAATTTGACAAGTTCTGTCGTGCCATGACTATGCGTTTCCCCAACTACACGGACTTTGCACAACCCGCTAAGTTCTGGCAAAAGTACAAGCAATCTAAGCCAAGCAATAAGCCGAAGGCTAAACGCCGACGACTTAACGATGGCAGCTTTGAGGCGGACAACGAGGATGATCAGTCGGACTCAGAGAACAGTGAAGGTGATAGTGATGACGAAATGCCACTGGATCGTCACACATTAACAAACGCCACAGTGGGAGACGTGGAACGTGGTGGCGGATTCGATGTTTTGGCAACGGAGCTCATTTTTCAACAGCATGACTAGTTAGAAAGTATCTATTAGATACATCCGTTTACAATGTATCTGAATACAGACTGATTTACAGAAATTTCAATTTCAGCGAGTTTATTATTATTTCGAATAGGTTCTAACTCTTATAGACTTTTAAAATAGCCTGGAGATTGCGTGAAAATTCGTGAAATACCAATTTGCCCACATGCTGCTCATTAAATCCAAAGTCTTCGGCCTCTAAAGCCTGGACCACTACGCATTCAAGCAACGCCGCATTGATAGCTGGATTGAGGACATTGACATCCCTTGGCGGTGCCGGCAAGGAAGTAATTGTGGGTTGCGCAGCTTGTGGTTTCTTTGCCTGCACACTGACGTTGGGCGGCGGCAATGTGATGACATTTTCCAAGTCCACGTCGGGCAATTGAATGGCAGCGACTGACGGCATCTGGGGCACAATAATTTTCTGCGGTTGCGGATGAGTAAATACAGCTGAGCCAGCTGCCGGCTTCAGATGAACATTGGTCCCCTCCTTGGCAGCAGCAGCTGCTGCCGCCTTAGCACTCAAGGCCACAGCACGCTCACGTTTGGTAGTTTGCGCCGATTTCTTTGGAGGCGTCGCAGTCGTTACGCGCTCCTCCGTATTGCGACAGCCTGCAGTTAAAAAAGTATAGAATTGGCTACGAGAAGAAGTCATTGGCTAGCAGTCTTACCAATGCATTTGCAGTAGATGGAGCAGGTGGTCATCGATTGATAGCAATCGCAATAGTTTTTAATGCATTGCGAACGCTTGCAGCAACAGCCCTTTGGGTTCTGTTGCTTGGTCTGCCTCTTTGTGGGCTCCTTGAAGAAATTGTTGTAGGAATGCGACATAATTACAACTATCTGTCAGTGCAGCTTGCTGTCAAAGCGTTTTAGGAGGAAGTAAAAAATACTACTTCATATTGCCATACAGTGAAGTATAACCCAAAAAAGGCAAAGCATTTCGTTATGAACTGCCTTTTAATCGGAAAAAGGAACCATTTGGCTGTTAATAAAGTGCGAACGGAAAATCGTTATAGAAGTTCCGTTTGTCTCATCAATTAATAAAAGAAGCATACTTTTTGGCGTAATGTCTTTCCAAAAACCATCCCGGAAGTGTTGCAAATCGCTCGTTTACGGTACAGGAAGTCCGCCATTAAAATTACATTTAAATTGTGTTTTTTTGTTGTGCTTTTAATCAATATAGTAAATGTTTTTTAGCACTATTTAATCTATTAAAGCTTAGATAAAGTAATTACATTTTGTTATATGTTGTACTTGTAATAAAGATAAAATTTGTTAAGTACCTTTCGTTTAACAAGTGGTAATATTCACGTTTAACAAATTAGTGTTTGCTACATTCTTTCTCTATATAAACTCGAATATGTATGTTATATGTATACATAATATGGCATGGAATGATATTGTTGTCTTCGTTATTTAATACTAATCGAAAAGCTAAAAATATTGTTAAATAATCTGGCGCTTAGCCCTAATTAAGAAAAATGTTATCAATTTTAATTTTAGTTTTCTTTTTTTATACTAGTGTTAACACTACCTAATTTTATATATTGCTTGCACTTTACATAGTTCCTTTTTTTGTTTGGCAGATACATAGATAATTGTATTGTTTGCTATATAGGCAGATTATGAGTAGAAGACTTATTTAACAGTTTTAAGAAAGTAATTTTGTGGCATGCAATTCGATTTGCTTCTAAAGTAAACGTACACACTTTGCCCACATCCTCAGGGTAAGGCAACAGTTTGATTCTTCGATATGGATTCGCCCCGATTAACACATTCACTCAACATATTGTATTGTTGAGCAGCTCATAGCAGTTTTGTGCAGCCCCCGCTGCCTCCTGGCGTGTCTTTAAGAAGTTGCCCACCCAATGTGCGGTTAGATCCAGATACTTGGTCTTCGAGCCCGGATTGTAATCGAGGAACCCAGCACGTGGCACCACTTCCTCTATCTGACTGCCATCGGGCCAATTATTGTAGCTGGCAATGCTGATGAAGCCCACATGATTAAGTATAGCCGTGCGCCAGGCAACGCCATAGTACTATAAATTAAAAATATAATTATACTGCAGATGGTGATGCAGCAGCTGCTGCACTTACCCTTCCATTACTGCGATGTCGTTGTATATCACCATGTCTAGGAAATTTATTGCGCTCTGCAAAGCCTGGACCAACGGTCGGCACAAACAACATCTTGTAGGATAGTGCATACGACTTGAGATATGACCAATTCTTCCAGGTGCTGGCAAAGACGGCTCCGTTGCTGGGCAACTTGCTGTAGAAGCCGTCGAAGCACAGACGACGCAGTACATCCGCATGGCTTTTGAGTCTGCACAAGAAATTCAGAGTAAGAAATGAAAAGTCAAACATAATCATTGCTATATCATTTTTGTCTTATAACTTATAGCTATTGCAATTATTATGAATTATTACAGCACTTACCTGATGTGTCCTATAAAGAACGCGTCTAGTACTCGCCGCAGTGCACCCGTATCCTCTTTGACCAACGGCTTCGTTCGCGCTGTGGAACGGCACAGCTGCCGACCCAAGCTCTCGCTCAGCTTGTAGGCATTGCTCACATAAAGCACAGGCATCAATGCTGCACGGGATTGACTCCACACCCGATAGAAGCCAGGCAGCTCCACATACGTGGCAATATCCTGCAGCTGTTGACGCAGATACTCCACAGTACGATTCCCAGCCACGCTAAGCTCAAAGGTGACGCTTAGATTGTACTGCGGCGCCAGCTCAATGATTTGATGAAGCAGCGCTGGATCCGTGGGCTTAGTGAAGCTTAGGATGAGCACGCCAATGCCACAGCTGCGTATGTTCTCAAAGTGCTGACCCAGCAGCTTGGCACTCGGCTTATACAGACCCAGTGACGGATAGAAGGCGGTGTTCAATATCTTCACGGGCTTTGGCGTAGTCAACGGCAATGCCACCTCATTGGGATGCTCGGGTGCCGGTAGTGGTGGCTTTTTTGACTTGTACCATGGCACCGGAGCCGTATAGAATATGTGCACCGCTGTTGCGAGCACATCCAGCGTTGTTCGTGCCTGTTCCGCCTCAGCGTCGCGCTGCTGCTGCTGCTTCAGCTGCTGCAGGCGATTCTGCATGATGCGTGACTTGATCTTTTGCTCATCGTATTTCTCCGGCACAATGACGCCATGCTCACGTTGAGGTTGGAGCAACGCCACTGCTGCGTCCCGCGACTGATGTTGCTGCTGCTCCGACTGCGGCTGATAGGCACGTGCTATGAAGCGTTCATCCAGCAAACGCTCCACATTCGCTCCACTTGTCGTAGCCGAGGAGCCCAGCAAAATGATGCAGGTAATCACAATAAGGGCCACGATGGTCACCAACAACAATATCTTGACCTTGCGCCGCGTTTTCACGTATTTTTTCAGCAGCATTTTGTTTTTTGCAAATATTTTTCACATTGTTTGGCCTTCTTATCGTTGCGTCTGCTCTGCTTCAGCTTCTTTGCTGCTGTCCACCCCCCAAAAAGGAAACCCCTTAAGCAGCCTGTCCCCAACCCGCCCGGGGTTAGCCTACAAATTGCCAGCAATTGCCGGAAACCCGAGACGCTTTGCGCATGTCCCAAAACGGACGTGCAAACTACCAACAAAAAGAACCCCTTTTTTATATAACAAAAAAACATATTTTGAGGACTTTTCTTTGTACGTCAACATGATGGTTTTGGATTGTATTTTATTTAGATATAAAGTAGAGTTTATAAAAATGTAGGGATGCATTTTTGTCATATGCATCGTTTGTATTTTGTTTGTATTTTATTTTCTAGCGTCCCTCAACTAAAGAAAAAAAAATAGATAGGAGAGAAGTTAGCTAACGACTTATTGAATTTCGAATGCAACTTACTATATGTAGAGAGATCAATTTCCTCGGGCAGCTCACTGATGTTGACATCAAAACGATCCTGCACTTCATTCAGTGTCTTAGCATCGTTCTCATCGGAGACAAAGGTAATGGCAAGGCCTTTGGTACCGAAACGGCCCGCACGTGCCACACGATGCAGATAGGTATCCGAATCCTCAGGCATATCGTAGTTGAATACAATATTGACGCGTTCAATGTCCATGCCGCGACCAAAGAGATTCGTGGCCACCAAAATGCGTTTCTGGAAATCCTTAAATTGCTGATAACGATTCAAACGTTCATCCTGATTCATGCCACGGTGGATGCCAATAGCCGGGAAGTTTTGCTCGGTCAGCAGCTGAGCAAGTGCCACACAACGTTGCACCGACTTGACAAAGATGACAACCTATAAAAAAAATTAATTAAGTGTTTTCAAATTACAGGATTAACTGCAGTATTGAGGATGTGTTTACTTGATTGAATTCGAGTACATCGAGCAGTTCGAAGAGCTTCTTGTTTTTCTCGTTCTCCTTGAGGTTGACATAGTGTTGTTGCAGGCCGTGCAACGTGAGTTTTGCTTCGTCGTCCACATACACCTCCATGGGCTATTCAAAAATATTAGGAAATTTATGTGGTATTTATAGGAAACAATTAAGATTGACAAATGAAAAAACAAATGCAACTTAAGCTAAGGTACGCCTACAAATTCTACATACGGCCATACGCTATTTTTAACCATCATCATCAACTAGATCTGTATTTAATGTGGTTGTTTGGCTGCCACTGTGCGTGCTGCTGTGTGTGCCTCATTATCGTCAATCTGCCCCCAAAGGCTGTGCGGCAAGTAGCTATCGCTCCATGCGGACATCAGACGTTTTTTGCAGTATCTTTTTGTATGTGTAACTGTTGCTTATCATTTGGTTGTTTGCGATTCCTTATTGCTATTCATTTTTTGTTATAGCATTGTTTATTTTTTGAGAATTGCGATTGTATTTGACGCGATTAACCATTTAGAAAATGGTCTTAAACAGTTATGCACGAGATTTTAAAAGTTTTATACGCAATGAGCGTGTTTCCGTTTGCTGTATACGCGTTTAACCATTTAGAAAATGGGTTCTGGCAGTGATAACGTTGAGGATTTCATATAATTGTTATACGCTTTAAAGCGCCCAACTTCGTTTGTAATTTACGCGTTTAACCATTTAGAACATGGTAGTTGGAGTTTAACGATCAGGAAATCGATATCGATTAATCATTGAGGAGCAATGATTAATGGCATTCAACGATGGACATTTAAATTAATTGAGTCGCGTTCAACCATTTTGAAGGGAATATAAATTGCAGCAGAATGTAACAATTTCTTTTGGTTGATTTGATTGGCGTTCGACGTGATTTGGTAACTGATTATTATAGCTAATGGTCGTAAGAGTAGTGGTAGTAGTAGTAGAAGTGCGACGAAGATATTTACATCTTGCATGAACTTTTTGCAAACGGGACGTATCTCTTTGCTCAAAGTAGCCGAGAACATCATAACTTGTTTGCCGTGTGGTGTGCTACGGAAAATCTCCTGCACATCGCGACGCATGTCTGCAAAAAAATGGAAATTAAGTTATTCATTCGAAAATGAAATATCATTAATAAAAACCTACCCAGTTGCTCCAACATCTTGTCGCACTCGTCCAGAACAAAGTGCTTTAAATGCTTCAGGTTCAACTTCTTGTTGCGAATCAATGCCAAAATGCGACCTGGTGTGCCAACAACAATGTGCGGCGTTCCGTTCTTCAGAGTCTCCTCATCTTTTTGAATCGCCAGACCTCCAAAGAATACAGCAACCTAAAATAGCACACATCTAACTTAGTCCAAGTTTCATTTTGAAATAGCACTTTCGAAAACTTACCTTGACTGTGGGCATGTATTTAGAGAAACGCTCGTACTCCTTACTGATTTGGAACGCCAGCTCGCGGGTGTGACACATGACTAAGACGTGACAGGTGTTGTTGTCGGATGGCTCAAGTTGCTGCAATGTGGCAAGCACAAACACAGCCGTCTTGCCCATACCGGACTTTGCTTGGCATAAAATATCCATGCCGAGTACCGCTTGCGGTATGCATTCATGCTGAACTGCAAGTACAGACATGAACATGAATAACGTACACAACTGTACCCAATTTTAGAAAGACTTACCTTCAGACGGATGCTCGAAACCACAGTCAACAATTGCTCGCAAAATTTCCGGTTTCAGCAAAAAGTCACGGAAACCCGAGCTGTGTATGGAGACGTAGGTTCCCTTGACGTCTTTCTTTGGTGCCTCTTGTGTCTCAACGGCCGTGGTCTCGTTCTGCTCCTCATCCTCATAGTCGAGAAGATCGTCATTATCGGCCATTTTATTTGCTTAACTTCAGTTTTTTTGTGCTTATACGCAGATGAAATAAACGATGCTGGAAAAAGAAAAATGGCTTTTGTAAAATTACATGCGTCTGTATGTATCACAAATGCCGCGTTTTTCTGTGCCAAACCGGCGTATAAGCTCCGCCATCTTGTTTTTCAGCACTCTGTGAATCATGCCTGCACTTCTTAATTGCACAATTCTATGAAATTGCAATCGCGTTTATATGGATACGTATGATTTATATTTATATGATGCAATGCTTACCGTTTTTTTTTTAAATTGCCTTTAGTTGAAATGCTATTAACCTTTTTTTAGAATACTCAGAAAAAAGAGACGGCGTTAAATTGACATCAAAATTGCACAGAGTGACCACAAGTGAGTCTAAAAAATATGCTACGTTTCTTAAGTTGTCATTTCTCTTTTAAGTATTTGGCCACACTGGAATTCCATTCACGGCATCGAGTCAACTTTTCGATAAATGTGAAATCGGTATAGTCGATAAGTGTAAGTTGCTAAGCAGAAAAATTAAGAAAAAGTTATGAAACAATTTGCCAATATAATTATTTAATTAAAGTTACATGTTTGCCATACAAAAATTAAAAGGTGAGTACAGTAAGTTTGTGCCAAAAATATCATTTCAATTCGGCGTTGCCATACATCGATAATATAGTGTAACCATATATTTTTTGTTTTCGTAAAATAGCACATTTTGAATTTGAGCTCGCGGTCACTTTACACACTGAGCGTCAGTTTTACTAAAGAGAAAAAAGTTAAGGTCGGCCGCGTTTTTTCGTCGGTAATAAGGAATTATTGGATAAATTAGTGAAGTTTTCAAATAAATATTAGTGCACACGTAAGTTTGTTTAAATTGAACTATTGTTAAATTGTTTTATGTGTAAGTTAAGAGTATTACAAGTGGACCTGTTTCCCTCCGAAATGAAATCTCGGAACGTTGCCCCCCGTTCAGTATTAACAAAATGCCGATGTGAAAAGGCAAATTGTGAATTAAAATCGCCATATTGTGCAATTGCAAGCGGATAATTTCGTTACAGACAGTGGAACGGTTTGAATATGAAGTGCCTGATTATGCTATATAGCATATTCTTCCCATATTTCGTTGCCGCAGCCGCGAACCCCCACGCCCATAAACAAAACGCCGCACAAAAAGTCACTTGAGTTGTTTTTTTATTCGTTCGCTTTAGTACAGTCGCTTGAGTGGAAATCTGTGTGGTAACGTGTTTGCGCTCTGAGAGCGTGAGTGAGTGAGCAGCAGAGAAAACTCGTTTCGCTTTCGTTCTGTGCTCGCCCGCTCTTCCGCATGTTTGAGTACTTTTGTTATTTTTTGTATTACATTTCAACATTTATTTTCTGTTTGGAATTTTATCAGGCCCAAAAGCGAAACGATTGCGCGCAAAAATATCTCGAGCTAAGAGAGCATAATAAAACGTATTAAGGTCAGTTAAATGACTAGCTTTTATTTTAGCTGACTTGAATTAATTTATGCTTATTTTTCATAACCAGAACGTAGAAATACACGTGTGACCGTGAAAGATGTCAACCAAATCCCGACGCGCTGGCACCGCGACGCCGCAGCCCGGCAGCACTTCGACCCCGCTGCCCCCAACTGCCCCGCAGCATCCACAATCTTCGCAATCGCAACAGGCGAGCAGCCCGTTGAGCCCCACGCGCCACTCGCGTCTCGTGGAGAAGGTCGAACTGCAGAATTTGAACGATCGCCTAGCTTGCTATATTGATCGTGTGCGCAACCTGGAGACGGAGAACTCGCGTCTCAGCATCGAGGTGCAAACTACGCGCGACACCGTTACCCGGGAGACAACCAACATTAAAAATATATATGAGGCGGAACTGATCGAAGCACGACGTTTGCTCGATGAAACGTCACGTGAACGCGCTCGTCTCGAGATCGATACGAAGCGCTTGTGGGAGGAGAACGAGGAGCTGACCGCGCGTCTGGACAAAAAGACTAAGGAATGCAGCGCAGCAGAGGGTGAGTTTTAGAGCCATAAATCATCGGAATTGACAATAATCAACCCTCCTTCCTTTCTCCCTCCCTACAGCTAATGCCCGCATTTACGAGTCGCGCGCTAACGAGCTGAGCAATAAATATAATCAAGCCAATGCGGATCGCAAGAAGGCCATCGATGAGCTCAACGAAGCGCTCAAGGAGCTCGAACGTTTGCGCAAACAACTGGACGATACACGCAAGAATCTCGAGCAGGAGACATTGGCACGCGTTGATCTCGAGAACAATATTCAGAGTCTGCGTGAGGAACTCTCGCTGAAGGATCAAGTGCATGTCCAGGAGATCAACGAGTCTCGACGCATACGCCAGACCGAATATAGCGAGATCGACGGTCGTCTCTCCTCCGAGTACGAGGCGAAACTGCAGCAATCGTTGCACGAGCTGCGCAGCCAATACGAGGAGCAGATGCGCAACAATCGCGACGACATCGAGTCGCTGTACGAGGCCAAGATACGCAGTCTGCAGGATGCCGCTTCGCGCACACACAACTCGACGCACAAGTCCATCGAGGAGCTGCGCAATTCTCGCATACGTATCGAGGGCTTGAATGCCAAGATCAACGACTTGGAGTCCACGAACGCTGTGCTAAATGCGCGCATTCGTGAGCTGGAACAGCAGCTGGACAACGACCGCGAGCGTCATGGCCACGACATTGCGCTGCTCGAGAAGGAGCTGCATCGCTTGCGCGAGGAGATGGCACTGCAACTGCAGGAATACCAGGATCTAATGGACATCAAAGTCTCTCTGGATCTGGAAATTGCTGCTTACGACAAGTTGCTGGTCGGCGAGGAGGCGCGTCTCAATATTACGCCAGCCAACACGGCGACCGTGCAGTCGTTCAGTCAATCGTTGCGCAGCTCACGTGCCACGCCCTCACGCCGCACCCCATCGGGTGCACTGAAGCGTAAGCGTGCTGTTGTCGATGAGTCAGAGGATCGCAGTCTGTCCGACTTTTACATCACGTCCAGTGCCAAGAGCAATGTGGAGATCAAGGAGATTGATCCGGAGGGCAAATACGTTAAGTTGTACAACAAAGGCAACGATGAGATTGCCATTGGCGGCTGGCAATTGCAGCGCTCGCTGAACGAGGGTGGCCCCGCCACCACCTACAAGTTTCATCGATCGGTGAAGATCGAACCCAATGGCATTGTCACGGTTTGGTCATCGGATTCAAAGGCCACACATGAGCCACCATCGAACATAGTTATGAAGCAGCAGAAATGGATGGTGGGCGACATCACGAAGACGGTGCTGTTGAATGCCGATGGCGAGTCAGTTGCCAACTTCGAGCGTATGAAGCGTACTGTCTCTACACATGTGTCCTCCACGCGTCTGAGTCGTCGACGCAGCATTAGCGCCGTTGATGGCAATGAACAGCTGTACCATCAGCAGGGCGAACCCAATCGGACCGATGAGAAGTGCGCGCTTATGTAAGAGATGAAAAGAGAGCTCTTCAGCAAGAACAACAACAAACAGCCAGATTAATATACAGAGAACAGCAACAGACAGACAGTTAGTAGTATCCAGCATTAGGTTAAACAATCGATTTTTGTGGCGACCCTAAACAGAAAATATCACTTAATTTATTTACAATTTGTAAACCAACCTGCCAGTGAAGGCAGTTAGCGATTTATGTCTTTAAAAATTTCTTCCACGTTTCATATTTTTTTCCCTTGTTCCGTTTCGTGTTCTTTTCAAAATGACAAACAACAAAAAATTTATTAACTATTAACGTTACGTGTTTCGCATTCAAAATCAAATTTATTCACTTACAACAACTGCTCCCTTTATAAACTTTTTATATTAAGATTGTGAACTTTATTTGGTATTCTTATAATTATTGTGTTCTTTCGTACACTACAATTATAATACCACATAGAATTTACAAAGAAAAACTAAAAGATTTAAAAACAATATTTTTCGTTCTTTTTTTACTTTTGTCCGTTCAAATGCTTTGGAAATGCTGAAAAGAAAACGCAGCATTTTCGATGCATTTGTGCGACCCCATTTATCCACCATATAAATAACAAAACAAAAAATACATTTATATATAGAAATATAGTTTTGTAAGCAGAATTAAACATACGACGAGGGCTCATGTTAAACTAAACAATAAAATACAACTTAAACTACACAAACACACACACATGTAAGCTCCTTTACCATACCGCGTATGTATAATAAATTTAAGTATATATGTATTTTGTACCAAGCAGAGCATATAAAAATACAATTCTATACAACTACAACGACAGCAGCAAAATGGAAAAGAGAAGAAATGTTTGAAGAAGCACACATAATTGTATTTGAGGAGGAAAGCCTGCAATATATTTTTAAAACGTTTGAAATTCTTAGGACAAGCCCTCTCTCTTCTCCTATGTTCCTCCCTGCTAGCTGGTGCTCATAAGATTTTTTTTGGAATTTTTTTTCGGGGCGCTGAACCGGTTTACCCTGTAACCAACCAATTAGAAAGCGACTCAACAACAACGATACAAAGTGTTTTATTGCGTGGGTGTGGTCTCGCCCAAAACTGAACTATACTAAAAACAAATCTTGAAATTAATTTTAAAAATTAAGATTGTAATTTCTAAATAAATAAAAAAAAAGATGTTTCATAAAACTACGTCTCGTAATTGTTAAATATTTCGATAGTTGTGGGCTACGTGCTTCGTGGTCTCTCTATGTTGAGTTATTTTTGGGTTTATTAGTTTTATGCTTGTGAGTGCGTGAGCGTATGTGACTTATAAATTCCACTCAATTGTGTTCTCAACCAGTTGTGAACCGTCTGGCAACGCCAGAGCGGGCACATTTCACTCAAACAGGGCGCTCGCTGTAGGTCTTTAACTCAAACGGAAAGCGGCAAGTTCATTCAACCATTGGTCGCTGCATGTCTTGTTTTTTTAATCAAATTTGTGGTTCATTTGTGGCTGCAGCTAAACTGACACTTTAACTGATAATGTAAATAAATAAATAATGTATTGCAAATATGGGTGCGATAACGCTAAAGTATATTAAGGTTACAATTGTACACAAGCTTTAAGTATGCTTGGGATTGCTGCAGCGTTGCTTATTCTCTTTATCGCCACAAAGAGCGCTGTCTCCCGGCAAGAGGTAATCGCGTGTCGGTTTACATAGAGTGCATAAATAGTATAGTGTATATAAATTGGCAGTCAAATTAAAGCGGCATCCACAGCTCGTCGACTCTCCAGTCTCGAACTCATCGCGAACGTTCCAAGTTGACCGCTCGCAATTTTGTGTTCTCCATCTGTGCGATATTCACTGCCAGCCTTTGTTTTTGCTCTGCTGCATTAGTGTGCGTTAAGTATTGCCAAACGTTTCGTTAACATTGCTAAGGTGAGTAACTGGACGACCGTCAAGCGTCATCCTTCAAGTACAAAGCAGCAATTGTAGAGAGCGAAAGTTACGTAGCTGTCAGCTGTCTGCAGTTCCCGTTCGCAATGCGGGTTAATTAAAATTAATTAAAGTAAAAAAACGAGTTTATTATTATTATTTATTTAATGTTAATTCTAAATAGATGTCTGTTGCACAGAGTAAACTTCAAATTCAATTTCTTAACTGTCAATATACTCAATTATTTGGTCTTCGATTAAACATATCGAGAGTGCACTGTCAATGTACCGAACTTTTATCAATGGGCGGCCTCACATTGCGCTTTGTTTACGAGCAGAGAGAAATACAAACACAGATCCACTTGATCTAATCAGACCTTATCTTTACAGTGAAACACATTTAAGTTCCAAATTTCAATATGCGATTGATAATCTTAGAGACGAGCGAATCGGTTGGCAAGTGGGCAGCCAAATATGTGGCTAAGCGCATTAATGACTTCAATCCGGGACCGAATAAGTAAGATGACTTCATTCCTCTCTAGATATGGCTTATCTAATTAACTGTAATTGCTTTCCTTTTACAGATACTTTGTGCTGGGCTTGCCCACGGGAAGCACACCCTTGGGCATGTACAGGGAACTGATTGAGTTCCACAAGCAGGGCAAGGTCTCCTTTCAGTATGTCAAGACCTTCAACATGGACGAATATGTGGGTGAGTAGTTGAACATATATTTCCCACTTGAGCTAGCAATGCATTGTTCAATTTATTTGCAGGTTTGCCGCGTGATCATCCTGAGAGCTATCACTACTTCATGTGGCACAACTTCTTCAAGCACATCGACATTGAGCCCGTTAATGTTCATATTTTGGATGGTAATGCGCCTGACTTGGTAGCCGAGTGCAACAAGTTCGAGCAGCAGATCAAGGAAGCTGGCGGCGTCGAACTATTCATTGGCGGCATTGGACCCGACGGCCACATAGCTTTCAATGAGCCCGGCTCATCCTTGGTCTCACGCACACGTGTCAAAACCCTGGCCCAGGATACACTCGAGGCGAACGCCCGCTTTTTTGACAACGACATGAGCAAAGTACCCAAGCAGGCGCTCACCGTGGGCGTTGGCACTGTGATGGATTCCAATGAAGTGATGATTCTCATCACCGGCGCACACAAAGCCTTCGCTTTGTACAAGGCCATCGAGGAGGGCGTCAATCATATGTGGACTGTTAGTGCATTCCAGCAGCATGCGAATACACTCATGATCTGCGACGAGGATGCAACGCTGGAGCTGCGCGTCAAGACAGTCAAATACTTCAAGGTAGCTACACAGGCCTAGTTGGTGTTTCTGGATTATCAGACTACGGTTTAGGATTAAGCTATAGCTTATAGAGGTGCTGGATTAGTTGCTTGTAATACTAACATATTAGCTGGTCACGCGGTACACTGACAACAAGGTTTACATAGTTAGAACTTTTAAAACTGCAGAGTATCTGGCTAATTCTTGGATGATCATTTCACAGGGCATACTAAGAGATACAGACGAAGGCTACTCTCAAGAAGGTTACACAAACTTCAAATGTAAAGTAAACCCAAAATGGTTGTGACTCTTTCTTAAATTGTCTATTGTTTAAGTTTAATAAGAAAACAATGTAGTTGCTAAGGTCTTTTGTTGAGTGAAATCAACTTGGATTTGATTCAAATATTTTAAGGAAGTTCGCAGATTTAAAATGATTTACACACAATTAAAGTACAAGGTTATGTATTCATATTGTAACACATTTTCAGATGGATGAAGCAAATGAAATTTCAAGAAAATTGAAGAACTGAAATGAAAACTAATTGTTTGAAGTATCAATATGATCCCCTTAAATGTATAAGAGCCGTCTTGGTGAATTGAAAAGAGCTTTTATGTGCATTTTTGATATTTTTATTTATTATTACTTGTAGTGTATAAAAATGAAAATTGTAACTATAACTAAAGATACTTAAAATTAGATAGAATTGTTTTGAAAATCATTGTAATGTGATAAGCTGTTGTCGTCTTAACTGACTGTTAAGCTGATTAACAGTAGCAAGCAAATATTGAGAGCAATCTTGGCTTAAGTAAAATGAATTGTATCATGTCTTAGTTTTTTCAAACTGCGTCAAGTGATTATTATGCTAAGTACTGTGTACCCTATTTTGTAGACTGTTTTGATAATGTATGGTTTCTCTTTTGCAGAGCCTTATGGATGTTCATGCCAAGCTGATTGAACAGCAAAAGACGTAGCGCAAGATGTGACTGCGTGTACTCAAGCAGGATGAATGGATGATATATACTTATATTACCTTAGGAAACACTGTGCATTGTATATGTTTTTGTTTTCGTTGATATGTGTAAAGAGAATGAAACCACCTTAACAGCAGCCAGTCTCGAGTATTTGTTTCTCCGCATAGGCAAGCTCCTCGGGATTCTGCATGAGATGAAATAGTTGCTTGGCGTAGATGACCGATCGTACCGACTCCTCCATGATGTATTGCGTTTTCTCCGCTGCCAGACGTGCCTTCTCCTTGGCAAATATGTTCTTGGCCCGCTCCGTTAAAGTCTGCATCACGGTGGGATTAACATTGAAGATGCGCTCGGCGGCAACGATGATGCCCTCGCACACTGACGGCGTGTTGATCATATCCTGTGTGACATTCTCACGGACCAACTGCTGCAACACATTGCGTCGCACCCCGTTGAGGTAACTACGTCGCACACGCTGTCGTCCTATATGCTGGCGCATGTTCTTAAAGTTGGAGACGTGAGTGGTGCCCCAGTAAACGCTGCGATGGACTTTGCTGCGTAGCACTTTGCGTTCTCGTTGCGATTCCCTGAACAGCTGACGCCTCACTCGCTTCATCGCGCTGCACTCGACACTAAGGCGCTCTGGACGGAGGCAGTAGTCCACTTGGTGCCAGAGCTCCTGGCGGTCAGTTATCGGATAGGTGGGCAGCCAGTGGGCGTGATGTGCGTGGCCACTAATCATGTACAGCTGACGGATGCACTCGTTTAGGAAACTGCGCTTCGTTGTGTTCTTGTAGTCTGGCGGATTGCTGACAATGTAGTGATCGTGCTTGTAGACCACATAGTAGCCTTGTATGCTATCCATGCTGGCGGTCAAAGTCGGATATGGCATCAACTGCTGCTGTTGTTGGTCCATGTAGTTGTCCATCGAGTTGAAGATGAAGAGCTGGCTCTGAGAATCGATCGGAGCGTGCACCATTGACATTTTCGTGTTGTCCATGATTGATTTGCTGATTCGATTGTAATGAAACTGTTGCGGTAGTGAACTTGTGTACTTGTTGTAACTTGCCGATTAAGCAGGCGATGTTGTAACACTGAAGATTCAGTTGCGACTGATGCTGACAAGGACAAAGTCGAGGGTTTAAATACAGTTTGCGGTCCTTAGTTTGCCTGCAATTATACCTGCTAATTTGCATCGAATTATCTGAGCGTGCGTCAGCCTGTCATAACCTGCAAGGATACCTGAGGATGCGCTGACTTATTGTCGCACAGGCCGGTCAATAAAAGGGTCGCTGCAAATCAGTCGAACGGTCACTGAGTCGATTTTCAAAGTAGGCCTTTTTCCCTGGACTACAGTCAGGTATTTTCTATTGCAAAACTTTACATTACAATTTGTCGTTACATTTTTGCAGATGCCTTCCGAGGGTCGCGACGCTAATCCGCGGATAGCAGATGTTTCGTTTGGCGTTAGTCTAATTTATACCTGTTAACATATAAGATAAAGTGCAAATGAGTTGCAGCTGTCAGATTGAACTGAACTATTAAAGCACACACACGCACACTTCGTGAGAGATATAGAGTCAAGCAATATGGGAGTCTCTGAAAGCAAAATGTCGTCTGAAAAGCCCCTGGCTGTTGTGAACCCGATGCCAGTAATTGATCTAACAGATGGCGATGGTGCCAGCGAAGAGCAGAATCAGGAAATTCCCAAAACGAATGTGTCGCTGCAACTATTCCATTACCGCCAGCTAATCGGACTTAAGCAGCATTCAGCGATTAAATGGGCCTCGTCAAAATTGCTGCTCACCGAGGAGCTGCTCAAGCAACAACAGCAGAGGCGAACCCAACAGAATGTGGCGCTATCGTTGGATGACTTTGATTCGGATGCCGAATGGGCCGAGCAACAACTGGCCATGTTAACGGACGACGAGGAGGATGACGATAATGCAGAGAATCGAGCGCCTTTGGCAGCTCCCTTGGAAAGTGAACACAATAATCTGATGAACTATCGAGTCAAGCTACGCAACACCATACTGCACCTGGCCCAGGAGAAGCTGCGGAAACGCGAGAAGACAAAGGTGAAGCGTTTGAAGCGTCGTACGCTCATCTCCTCCAAGAAGCCCAGCAGCAAGGACAAGCATCGAAATACTTCCTCCTATTGAGGGTAGCCTACTTGTATTGATATAATGTAAATGTAGTTAGTACATAGTTTTAGTTTATATTTGTAAATGTCTTTGTTTTTGTTTCTCAACGCAATTAAACTGTCCTCTTGACACTGATTACAAAATAACGCCAGCCTATTTGTTAACTGACCAACTTCCAACGAACAAAGTTCAATGTGCGCCGTGTCGTTGTCCCTCGGCAACCGCTTAACCCCTATTGCATAATTAATGTCCCCAATTGGCAAATGTAATTGCGGATTTCAGCTGCATCCCGTCTCCGCTTCGCGCTGTAGTCCTGGTAAAGGACCAATGTACTTTGCACATACAAATTGACTGACATTTCTGGTCTGCTTGTTGGCGTTTTTCCTTGAGGGTTAAAAAACGTTCTTGAAATTAAGCTGTGAATTAGGTGAAGGTGCTTGGTATGCAACTTTTGAATTTTGAAGAGTAAATTGAGTTACTTGCTAAAACTTATACTGTGTCCATTACGGAAAATCCGCCCCACTTCACAAAGTGCGTTTATGTATGGTGCAGTTCCAAATTTACGCAAATGTTGGTTATACTCTCCATTGCTTAGCATCAAAACTAGTGCATAATAAGAAATATTGAATGGAAGACATCGTTATTTTCCATTTCGTTTCGTTTTTGCAAAGTGATGATTTATTTCTTGCCGTACGTTATTCTTTTTGAGATGTAATTAATTTTTAATAAATATTTTGATTGTTTGTATTATTACTGTAATAAAAATAGTTGTATCTTCCTTTTAATTTCCAGGGTATGTCTGAAATATATTTATAACGCCAGTACTTCAACAACATAATTTATAGCCGCAACTTTCCGCAGCGCATGCGACCAAATTAGTCACACAGCAAATCGCATAAATAAATTGGCTTTAAGGAAAATTCGGAAATGAAATATCCTCAAAGAAGCATTAAAGTGAAAAAAGTGGGGGGTAAATTGTCAGGACAAGGCGTCTTTATTGTACTTCATAATTCTTATAAAATTTAGCAAATTTCATAAAAATGTTTAATTAAAGCAGAAATACTTGTGGTTTCCGGCTGCACGGCAATTAAAAGGCGGCATACTCATATGATTCAAGCCAGTTCATGTAAGTAGCAATTCTCCGACGCCCCACCCAACCACTTGTCAGCATGGAATGTGCCACATCCCTGCTTCGTTTGTTGTTGATGGCTGCTTGGACGCCACGTAGAAAGCAGGCATTGTTTTTGGCTGACACTCATAACGCCAAGTGAGCAAGGAGGGAGAAGCGAGGAGTGGATTGCTCTGTTGTACATGTCACCATTTCATTTGCTGCTGCAAGGAATTCCAAATTGCCATGGGGGATGACGTCGGGATTAGGAATGGGACTGATGATGGGAATGGAAATGGAAATGGGAGGCAAACGACCCGCTTGAGAGCTTGTTATGCAAGTTGAAAGGGAATTTGTGTCACGCTGCACTCGCCTGGCGTCTGTAGCTGTCTCTGTCTCTGGATCTGGTTCTGTCTGCGAATGCGAGAGTGCGTGAGCGGACCGTGATGAGGAGCAGCTGTGTTAAAGAGGGAGGGGTTGCACTTCGGGCAGCAACAGCATAATTTTAATTATTTTATTAAAAACATTTCATCTACAAATATTTAATGCACGCGATAATTGCAGCGACATTTTTCTAATTGCAGGCGGACACGTTTCTGGGACAAGTTCAAAGGATTCCATAGAGTTGGTTCTCACTGTGCTTACAATTTAACTGAACAGCCCTTTGGTCTCTCTCGCGATTCTAACGGCAATTTGACTGGATTAGTGCTTGGGAAATACCTAAAAGGACAGGGATTTTAACGTTCAACGGCTTTTAAAAATTTTACGTATCTACAAATCGAACATCTATTTAATCTATAGCAGAAGTAACATCTGTCGTCAATTTCAAGTTTATGGGCACACTCGTTTAGGTAGCTTAAAAAACCAATTGTAATCCCATTTTAAAAGCAAGTAGCTTACCTGATACCTGTGCTCGGCTAGCAGGTCAGTATGCCAGAGGCGGTCAAAGGCCTCCCTTATGTCAGAGAAGAGCGCGCTGCAATACTCCTGGTCGCCGAAGGCAGCCAGGATCTGATCGACGATGCTATGGAGCTGCTTAACCTTGGCATGGCCAGCTCGAAAGCCGAACTGGTGCTCGGCTAATTTTCCGAGATTCCACAATCCTAACAATCCGGTCGGCAAGCAGACTCTCAAGGAAGGTCGAAGGAAGGGAAGTAATCAGCCGATAAGAGCTTTTCCGGTTTGTGGATCATGTAAAACGTTCCCAGCTTTCACTGGACAGGGAAGCATCTCGACAAGATATCAAAAAACTGCCACTTAAAGTAGCGAATATTATATTGGCGTAGCAAGTAGATTTACTCAACTCAAAAACGAAAGAAAAAAAGTACAAATTATAAGCGCCAGGATAATTCAAGGACTACAAGGACGATAAATATTCTTTGGCAGGATGACAGTATTAACCAAGACGCTTCTTTGACCAAGCTGCAAGCATCGGTTAGCAAATGCCTGAAATATTTGCAACATCAGATTTGCATGTGTTTTTGCATGGTAAAAAGACCGCATTGCAGAAAACGTGTCACAAAACCTATATAGGGGGACTGGTGTCGGCCAGCGGACAATGCATAATCACTGGGTCATGTTTGCTTGAACATGACTAAGCATCCATCATACTTTAGTGATCCAGCATTTTCTGCAGATCACCCCCGCTACCCCTCCCACCCTTTGCCGCATAGACTCTGTGGCCATAGAATAATCTTTAGTCTAGCTATGGTCAACGTAGGGTTATTGGTAGTTGATCGGCCACTCCCTATCCAATCCCCTCCTCACCCAATCCCTCAGCACCCCCTCATGTGTGTCTCTTACACACACCGAACAAAGTATTGGTCAAAGTCAAGCATTTGAATTTTGCCCTAACGTCATTTTTTAATGTATGTTTAACTAATCAGGCGGCAAAGCGTCAAGATTTGCAAGTAGGGTAAAGGAAAAAGAAATCCGCAGCAGGTCAAGTTGCCTTCTGCATTCACCTGCTGCTGACTTCTGAGCGCCTGGTTGTATGACACTATTCAACCAATCGCATTAATATTGCTCAGACACTTAATTGTATAACACTTTTCAGCCAATCGCGTGAGTTTCTGGCACAAACGCACGCACATTAATGTTAAGCTGAAGGTATGGGCAAAAGAAATCAGCACAAGATGCATTCGCTTGCTGCAGACTTATGACCGCCTGGTAACCTACCTGTGCTTTGACACTTTTCAGCCAATCGCGTTAGTTTATGAGTGACAACAATAACAAGCGATCTTGCACAACGACTAAATCAGTGAAGAGAATTGAGAAGCAATAGGAATTGGCGCTTGAGGAGAGCAGGAAATCCACTTGCTGCCTAATTATGTTTGCCTGATGTTTTAGCCGACACACATGGCACTTTATCATGGAATTTCCAAACACACATTGTGACTGGCTTTATTATAGTTGTTGTTGTTCGTCTCTAGAAACCGCCGCGAACGCGTCTAATCACAAATTTAAATACCAGGCGAACATAATTGAGTAGCAAACAGCAATGTAGAGAGTCACTTGCGCCATTTACAGCAGGTAGAGAGAATTGAGACGTAATGTAATGGTAATGACGTTACAAGGCGCAAGTGACTCTCTGCACAGTTGCTTGCTGCCGACTTCTGTTTGCCTGTTGCTTACATCATGCGTATTAAGAATATGAAGAGAGCATAATTGGGTAGCAGGTAGAAATGACGTCAGCACGTGATTAAAGTGACTTTCTGCATGGTTACCTACTGCTGACTTCTGTTGGCCTGGTACAAAACTTAAATATTCCGTTGGAAGTTGGTCACCAATTCTTTTAGCGGACTGAGTGGGCGTGGCAATTACAAGAACAAATGAGTTCAATACTGTTCGTATCGTTAGAATTTATTTTATTTCAAGTTACGAAAAAAAGCTCAAATTTTCTGGACTATATATTTATGATAATTTGCTATAACTTAAATTATTGCAATTAGTTAAAGCTTGATAAATAAATGTTTACTTTTATTCATTTACTCTGTTTAAATAGTTACCTTACTTACTTTTTTAAACGGTAAGAATTACCCTTTTTAATAATAAGCTAATGTTATTTATTGCCTTATTTTTATTTTATTATTATTTTTATTTTTTTGATATGCATCTATTCTTATAAAGTTGTAGCAAAGCAGGCTTGTTACCCCCAGTTGCTGCAAACCCTAGCAGTCTATGCCTATTCACACGCTAAATGTCAATCGGAATATAAAGGGCTATATACGATATCGTCTCATTTAGTTTTTGAGTCTCACAAAATTAACACGTTCTTTTCTGTTCCGTTTTCCGAATTTATATATATATATCCATATATATTTTAAGAAAATCAAAATTGAAAAAAAAGCACTAAAACCGAATAATAATCGCAATACAGTCAATTATTTACATTCCCATTCAATTTGTGCATGTGTGTGTGTGTCTGAGCAACTGTTGTGTTCTGAGTAACCTACGAAATCGATTACAAGATGAGTGAAGAGAAGAATATTGTGTGCCACAAATGCAACGAGGCAATAACAAAGCGTGTGATCACTGCATTGGGCAAGACTTGGCATCCGGAGCATTTTCTGTGCCGCCACTGCGATGAGCAAATCGAGGACGCCACGTTTAACATTCAGGACGGAGAGCCGGTCTGCAGCAAATGCTTCGTGGAGCGCTATACAAGCACCTGTGCCGGATGCAAGAAGCCCATTTTGGAGCGCACCATCTGCGCTATGGGCGAGAACTGGCATGAATGCTGTTTCGTTTGCGATGGAGCCTGCAAGATGCCGCTCTCGAATCGTCCATTCTACGAGCGTGATGGCAAGGCCTACTGCAAGCAGGACTACGAAGATCTATTTGCAGTGCGTTGTGCCAAATGCGAGAAGCCAATCACGGACAGTGCCATTGTGGCCATGAATGCCAAATGGCATCGCGATTGCTTCCGTTGCAATCGCTGCGAGAATCCCATCACAACGGCCACCTTCACCATCGAAGGAGACAAGCCCATCTGCCCCGAATGCACCTGCTAAAGTCAGCATCAGCATCAGCATCAGCGTCAGCATCTGCATCAGCATCAGCATCTACAATTGCCGTAATCGTAGCATGTCATATGGAATGACGACAATAATCTGACGAATTGAGGTTTTGACTGTTTATGCATTTATAGTTTGAAAGTGGATATCAACAATATACTAGCATCTGTGCCCAAGCGATTGAAATTATAAATGTACCTACACGACGCTCAATCTGAGGCTCAATAACTATTGTAACCATATCGTACACCATTACACACACGCACACACACTCGTGCCCGTCCTAGATAAACTGCTTTCGCTACCACTTCTCTTACTTTATATACACCGATCCACTTAAATATACATAGAATCATGAATGCATCATATCTCTATTTAATAATTAATATCTCCCCGACATCTGTCCTCACTAAATTCTTCTTATACGTTATTTCATCAAATACGATTTGCTTAAAAACAATTGACATTTTAAATTGCAATCAAAGAGATGTACATATTTTTAAAACAAGGACCAGCAGCTGTTGGAAAACCGGTTAACACTAAACAATACAGATAAGAACCCTTGATTTATTGATGTACGCAGACGTTTTATGTAGCTGTATTTACCATAAGATAAGCAAACACACACATAAAGTACGAAGCAGAATGAGATCATGTTTCGGGAGAGATAGTAAATGAAGCGAGAGGAAACTGCGGATTCACACAATCAATTCGATTATCTCATAGTATTCAGTCGTATTCATTTTCGCACTTCTATTCGTGGCTATATTGAAATGCTGGCTATCAGTGCGCGCTGGGATAAGGATTAGCAGACTGATAAGCAAGCAGAGCCATCACCAGTTGCTCAGCAACAGTGTGACGAAAGCGGAAAATGCGCTGGGGATGTTTTCCAGCCGATGAAAATTAACTTCACACACGAAACTCACAGACGAAGTTAACGATGACGATAACGCGCGCTAAACGAACAGAACCCGACGACGACAACGACAAGCGACAAAAGTTTTTGGTTTTGTGGCTTTTCAGTTGGCTTGCTGCCGGTTTCAGTTTCATTGGTAAAGCGAAGCGCATGGAAAGCGGTTCCAAAGCAGCTCCAATGCAATTACCAAACGAAATAACTAACTAACGTGTTTAGCATCTGACGCTGTGTGGCGCTACCGTGGCAGTTTTCCGACGTGTAGTTAATTTTCTCAAGTGCAACGAAAAAGTTCGCTAATTAATTGCAATGCAGAGACCATACAACACAATAAACAAATGTTGCAAGCCAACTGAATCCAACGATTACCAAATACATTGCAGCTGCAGGCTATAAATTGCAACAAACTCTAGTTGAAACAATACACGATATACATTATCACAATCTGCAATCTAAATATCTGGATAATTTATGACGCATTCGTGGATTTGAGTTTTATAAAGTGTTTAAAAAAGACAACCGTAGTAAATTTGCGAAAACATAATAAATTATTGAAACTAATAAAAATGATTAATAACATTACAGTGAGTCAAAATGTATAATTTTGTGAATAATTAAAAATATTTAAGATTAAGATGTGTTTAGTGCAAAATTAAGAACACGGAAAAATATAAATTGGTTTTGCTAATCATTAAATTTTGTATTTATTATTTAATACTTATTCAATGTAGTCGCAAACGATTTTGTATAAACGGCAAGGCGAAAAATTTTGAGGTGGATTTAGGTTTTTATATACGAATCATATTCTCTTTAGATTTTTTCTGTGATTAGTTTTTACGAACCTGCCTCGACTATGCGTTTCATCCTTATCAAGAAATTATAAATGACAACATATATACGAGTATGTTATTTGATTTACATAGTAGGTGATGAGGTCATGGCTGCTCAAATTTGAAATACATGTAATTCTATTACTAAAATTATATGTAAAAATTACTAAGTTGATTAATCACGCACTAATTGAATCTATTTTAAAGCTATTGTTATTTATAATGCAACCGTTAATTGCATTAGTTAGTGGTACAACAAAAAAATCCATGTAAATTCCAAAGTTGAATAAAATAAATATAAGCTTAAGCGCTTTAGCTGCCGTTCGCAAATTGCAAATATTGTAGTTCAACACAATAATTAAAAGTCCGAGTGACACTTGATTAATGACTCTGCCAATGAACAATCGTCTTAGCCAATTTGCATATTGCAATCTAGATGCAAATGTTGTTACGAAGTGTCTACAAGTGATCCATGGTTGACAAAGAATATACATTTTTATTGATATTTCATTTATGTATAAGTTTATGAGTTTTTGTTTTTTTTTTGTAAATGGAACATTACGCATACGCAATAGTTAACCTAAAGATATTTTGAACCCTTTTTCTTGGAAATCTACGACTAGAAGAACAAAAAACGCTACAATGAGTTAAAGATGGATGGCGAAGTAATGTATACCCTGTAATTATGAATGAATAGGTGTTCAATGTTAACAGCTTATTTATACAGTCATATACATATATTCATTCATTATACATTGAACCTCAGAGTACTTGTGGTAAAGTTTTCTACTTGTAATCATCGCATACAAAACCCAGTTCAAAGCACTTATGGAGCAGCCCAATTTTTAAAGTTTCCATATTTTCGAAAGCTGAACCAAAATTTATTTTGGCGGCTGCGACGATGCGGCTGCGAATTGGCAGCGATAGACGCAGCAACAACAACGACAACGACGACTACGATTCCCAGAAGCCTCAAGTTCATACAAACTCAAGCAGTCGTGCTTTGACTTTGGCCAGCAACGGTTGTCGGTCGCCGGTTGCGGGTTAGTTCTCGGCGGTTTTGCCGCTTGTCTGATGAACATTTGCTGTTTATGGCGTTGCCTTTTTGGGGCGCAACAGGACGCACCTTAAAAACCAAACAAACAAATTCGTCGCGTTGCTATTTCCAACCTTTAATTGGGAAAATATAAAAGCAAAAGAGAAAAAAACAACAATCGACTGGTCACTGGCAGTCAAAGCCAGTGGGGAGTCGGAGTCGGAGTCGAAGTTGAAGTCCACTTTGCAATTGGCAAGTGGCAAAGTGGAAAAGTGGCAAGTGGCAAATGGCTTTTGGTGCTTAGAAGCCGGCTTTGTGTCAGTGTTGTGCACAGTGTGTCAAATGCGTTGAACTTTAAAGTGGCCTCAGGTACTGAATAAAGTGCTTGACACAGCCGCAGCAACAACAAAAACAACAACAGCCACATACAGCAAACAGCAGTCGGTTTTGTCAGTGTGTCAACCTGCCAGTCAGTGAGATAGACAGACAATTTGTATAAAATTTGTTTATCATGTTGTTTGACTTTGTGCCTCTTTTGAATTACGCTTTGCTATCTGCTTATATGCCCTCTAATTTCATTCTTTATCACACCTGCTTTGAATGGATTCACGAAGCAAATCGGTCTACTGCTTCCCCATTAGACTGAAAAGAACAAAAATCTTCAACAAGCTCAAAACTTTATAAAGCACTTCAAAATGAACTCGTGATGATCCGCTTTTGAGATCACATTTCGACAATTATTGTTTAATAAAGTTTCCAATTGAGAAAACAATTAAAAAGAGTCCAAAATTGTAGCTGTTCAATGAGTTGGCAAAACGATTAAATGCCTAGAGTACTCATATTATTTCAAGGGGCTTGCCAGCTTAAGTCCAACAAAATCCAAATAAACACACGCTCAAAACAACTGCCAAATCGATTGCCAAAAATAGCAAAAGAATGATTCGAAATAAAACACACAAAATTGATCGCAAAATATTGTGAGACCGCATAAAAAAAGTTTTTATAAAAAATAATGATAAATAAATTCATGGCTCATTTTTAATTGCAATAATCAAAAATTGTACGGAAAGTCCCTTGAGCTCGTTGGAGCTTTGCGTGGCCTTAGTTCTATGATAAATTGGGTTCAACAGCTGCAATAGAAGGGCGGAGCAGTGGAAATGTGCTCCGACTAGTTGATACCCTATGTCAAAAGATAATACTTGTGCTCTAGTGGTTGATATGATGGTAAAATTGATTTAATAATCAACTAAAAGTAAATAGACTTTCGAAATCGTTTTCATATTTTACGAATTGATTAAGGAATGCAATAGATTACCACCTACAGTTACAGGGTATAGTATATGCATGTAGGGTTTTTAGGCAGATAGCAGACGAATTTTATTTTTATGACTGGTGTTGTAATATTGCTTTTCATAACAAAATATTCTATATGGTTTTGCTTACTTTATCACGAACGTTTTTGTCTTTTTTCGCACATTAATTGATAAATGTTCTCTTTATCAAGTTGTGATCAAAAGTAATTAAGCGTCTGGAACGTGCAACGACAGCAACAAAAAACAATGTGTGAAAAGTGCGTAAAAAGTGTGAGCGAAGAAGCAAAAGATAATTGTCAACAGAATTAACAATTACAATTATAAAGAGAACAAACAATTTTGCTGAGTGGCGGCGAAGCAAACATTTAGACACCGCAAACTCAGACGAGGAATCCAAAAACAGCAACTTCAACCACTATACAGTGACAGCACTTGCTGATAAGAACAAAAGCAGCAGCTGAGGAGACACTTCGTTTGCTTTTTGCAGCAGCAGCAGCAGCGCAGCAGCGCAGCATTTAAAATGGCGTTTAAGTGCAGCAGCAGCAATACCGTTACTGTGACCGCCATTGTTGTCGCAGTCACACTGAGGCTGCACATCTGCTTGGGTAAGTGAGAGAAGCGTATACGCATACCGCAACATTTCATTATTTTTTTCGTTACTTTTTGTTTTTATTCTCTCTTGTAATTGGATTACAAATATTTGATCACCACATGCAAATGTAAACAATTAGATGACGGCACTTGTCACACTGCCAACAAATTGGGGATTCGAAGCAGCAGCAGAATTCTGGCATATGGCAGATAACCTTCTATATATGTATGTACCAATACATATACACATATTTATCTATCAATCTCAACTTGAGCGAAGCAATCGGCGTGAGCACTTTGAGCTCACAAGCTATAGCTTCGCGAGCTTATAATGCGCAGCACAGACCAGAATAAGCAGTTTCAAAGAGAGCTTTATAATTGGGGGGAGAAGAAGGTTGGCCAAGATACAGCAAGAGAGACAAAGAAAGATTGTTAATTTTTTATTTTTTTGATTTTCTATCTTTTCGGTCTATGACGGAGTTCCTTAAAGTGCTTGAGGGTAAGCAGTAGTGAGAAAGTGGAGGACAGAAAGGAAAAGATAGAAATTGAAGCTGGGAGCGACGGACGGAAAACTTATTTAAAGAAACAAACTTATTTAAAGAGAGTGTAGGAAAAGTTCAAGTCAAGCTATCAATATACATATGGATACATTAATAAGGAGAGTCAAGGTTATGATTGTTCATTCAATCAATTGGTGAAAGAAAACAAAGCGCGTTTACAAATAGAGCAGATAGTATTATGGAAATCACAAGCGTTAAACACAATAAGTGAGAGAGAATAAACAAAGAAAATAAAAGTGATTGGGAATTGAGATAAGCACCGCAAGAGAGTGCACTTAAAATAAAATTATAACACAATTATGAAAATTGATTGTTTTATTGGAGAAGCCGGGCGGGCAATGACATGATATGCATACAAATTGGCTGGTGGTTGGTGATTGGTAGGTGGCAAGCAGTCTGCTGAAGCCAGCCAATGGTGCTTATCGCGGTGCGTCGTCGACTTATTTGGGGTCCCGGCAAACAGACGATCATAAAAGTCAATTACACTAATTTGCATCCAATCTCTCAGATACGCAGCGTGGGAATGCAATTGAAGATACAAATTGAAAATCAGAGCAGACCAGCATGCCTGAAACCAATTATATTACAGAGCTCTGCTCAATCATCAAATACGTGTCCCGGTCTTGGTCGCACACAGGTGTGAGCTGCAGAGTGCTTTACTTAACGGACAGTTTTGACACTGTAGAAGTAAACGATATGAAAGCATTTGCTGCCCAGGAGCAGCAACATAGATCCTATCCAGCTGACGGGGTCAATTTGTGTTTTGATGAACACACCCAAAGTTATTTCACCACGCAGACATATCAAATGTTTGAAATGTTCAGTTTGTTTCGGGGGTTGGATCACTAGCTGACTTCAGTCATCCCTCTAACTTTCTCTCTGTCCCGTTCTGACATCTTCGTCGTATATTGACTCGTTGTTTATTTCGATTTGCATTTTTTCCAAGTTGAACGCACTATGTCCAGAGTCGCAGTCTCTGCGCTACGTTTCACAATTGAAAGGTGTCCAAATGTCTGACAGAGCGCAGCTGCTGTCCAATTTAAAATCGCATAAAATGATAGGAATTTATGTGAAATCAATTAAGTCAATAGGTGTACGTGGACCCAAAACCCCACAAATCACCAATCTTCGCCACCGTTTATTGTGCTTTTAATTTTTCGCATTCTACAAGCATTTAAGTGGCCGTGGACGCTTGGCACTTGGCCTGGCTTCTGCTCTGGCTTGCCTCAACGTTTTTTAGCGAACGAGTATACAACTTTGATTAAATTGTTGTATTTTTTGGTCATTTATTGAGCAAGCAAGTGTTTAACATAAAGCCTAATCACGATAGCTTTTATCAATTCCATAAAATTCGCGAAGTCCGGAATATTTCAGAAAACCAGAAATATTTTTCACATGAACCATTATCAACGAGCATTACGTTTTGATTTACTTGTAGAATCTTTAATTGATATACGTGAAAATGAGTTAATCATAGAGCCGTTTCCCGTGTAGAAATGAGGATCAATGCTAAGAACTGCAAGCACTTCACTCATTGGTGGCCGCTTCGTTGGATCCATATTCCAGCATAATGAAATCAATGCTTTGACTTTCCCTGATTCATCTTCAATATCATCAATTGGCGGTCGTTCGTTTTCGTTTGCTCGGTATATAATAGCCATGTTGTTAATATCTCCCAAGTGAGCAAAAGGTTTTCTCTGCGTAATTATCTCCCAAGATAGAATGCCGAAGCTATAGACATCACATTTTTCAGTATATGAGCTGCCCTTGGATACCTACAACCGGGAAGATGAGCCAGTATACCACAGATAATAGATTATACTTTTTGAAGTTTACTTAATATTCACCTCGGGTGCCATGTATGGTGCGGTGCCAATAAAATCTGTCATTGTTGTGGCCTGGAATCTTGATGTACCAAAGTCACATATTTTCAATGTTTTAAAGTTATTGAAAAGTAGTAGATTGTGGGGTTTAAGATCGCGGTGCACAAGGATTGGATTCTGTTCATGCAAGTAAGCAATACCCTAAAAAAGTGAGAGTCAGTCGTAAAGATTATTAATAAGATACTCTTGTAATTTACCTTTGCACATTGTTGCATAAAGTTGAGTTTATCCATATTAGATACGTTTCTTTTGCCATCATGAAGGAATTTGGAAAGGGGTCCACAGTCGGCAAATTCCATAACAATAATTATTCTCATCTCGTTATCTATTGTGGTTCCAAATAACTTCACGATATTCTCATGACTTAACATTTTTAAAGACTCTACTTCTCGTTTAATGCCAGTGCCATTAATGTCTCTAATTCTCTTGACGGCAACGTCTCCAGATCCATCTTTAGTTAGCCAAGTAGCTTTATAGACGTCACCAAAAGAGCCTACGCCCAATGGCTGATGCAAATGGTTATTATTATTATTAGCTAATTAAGCAATTTTACTAGTTCGAAATACCGTTTGGCTTAACATTAAGTCAGTCCACTTGATAGTTTGTACAACATTCAAGCTCAGCTTATAAAGGGCTTCCAGAATATTTACAATTACTGAAATTTTTGGGCGATTAGATGGATGATCAGTACAGCAAAGTTTAATAACAGCGTCTACAGTTTTTACATTTTCCTCATCTAAATCCGTATGGTTTTTATTCTTCGCAATCAGAATCTAAAAATATAGAACGCCTTTTAAAAATATCAGTTGGGCAATTATTTTCGTTTTACCTCCCACATTAAAGTTCCAAAATTAAAAATTTCCCTTGATTCAGCACACTGATTCAGGTAGTTTTGGACACCATCGGAGGATGGAAGCAACTTGGTCGCTTTGCTGAAATCGCACAGTTTTATTGTTTGGAAATCATCGCAGAGAAGCAAATGGCGCGTACTGAGATCATTATGTAGTATTTTCGGATCTTTTCCATGCATATATGCTAGAGCCTTGTAACACAAACTGTAATCAATATTTTGCTGAATGTGCAACGAACTTTTAACGTACCTTAGCGCATTGCAGCATCCAGCTAAGCTTTTGCGAATATGGTACGTATTTATTCTTATTTCGCACATCATATAGGAAATCATAAACACTCCCGCAGTTGGCATAGGGGTGGACAAAAAGAAAATTGACATCGTCCATTAGACCATGGAACAGTTGCAGAATATTTTCGTGCCTTAGCTGATAATGGATATCATATTCAGCCATAATATCATTATTATATCTAAAGACTCTGTTTATCATTAATGTCAACCCATTGATGTGCGTCCAGATTTCTTTACGTCTGTCGTTTCGTAGATTCTTTTAAAATAAAAACTTTTTGAAATGAATTATAAATTTTACCAGAAGTAAAATGCTAGTGTTAATAAGAGTTGAGTACACTTTTTATTACCTGCACGCAACACGAGAAAACCTCGAATTCAATTAAATTAGTCATCGTCTGACAGTGTTATCAGAATAAGTGAGTGACGAAAAAATTATATTGTGAAAAATTATATTCCCAAATGTGCGCAACAAAGAACTTGAATGCAATAATAAAATTACAATAATTACATTACAATAATAAAATTACACCAGAATTACACCTAATATGATAATTATTTATATTTTTTTCATTAATTTTTACAAATTAAATGTTTGATTATTTGTCTTTTGCACTCAAAGGCGGCCCCACACTCCACGGTTCCAACATACGACTACGCGTAACAAGCAATACCATTTATTGTTATCTTCCATATTTAATCAAAAGTCGAAGATAAATATAGATTATTTCGATTACTACCTTTATACCCACGGCCCCTAGATACCCTGTTGATTTGTTAAAAATAGATTTCGTTTCATAAAAAAGAAAAAACATTTTGAAATCCAATCGATCCGCAAAGGGTATTTCAAAGACAAGCATTAGAAATTGACACTTGTCAATTGAAAACCACAATCGGTACAGCATTCGCCACATGACTAGAAACACTAAATAAGTTTTGCAAACAAACAAGGGAACTACATTGAATATCTCACCCCGTTAAATTGTGTTTAACTAATTGTCAGCTCCATTAATTACACTCAATTAGCATAAAAACTCACTCGCTGACTTTGACAAATGTGTTTCGTGCTCTGCTGACATTTAACAATTAGAGAGCGAGCCATCGATCACTCTCAGGAGCAATGTGCTCCTATTCAATGTGCCGAAAGTGTGAATTTGCCGGTGTGAATAGTAACACTATCAAATGCAGGAAACACAAGCCTTTCAATGTCATTTGCCTTATGTTGATTTCCCTTTTATGTCTACCAGCTTCACTATGAAATAAACATAGAGAAATGAAAATATTAAATAAGTGTTATAAAGTCAATTAAAATGTTGAATTTCGCGATACTTGAACGCATTTATATTTTAAACAAAGCACAAGTTAAATAATCGATCATTGCGTTTAGCTGTTCTCTTATTTGCAATTCAATTTGTTACCACAGACAGACAAAAAGAAACAAAAAAAATCTTGGCACACTGCTGTTCAAACGAACCAATATATGTATATATGTATATAGAAAAATGCGGAGATGAAGAGAAGAACGGATTGAGTGCAGCCAGATTTCGGCAATGCCAAGGCAAACAACGGAGTTACAAAGGAATTGCCAGACAGTTGAAGTTAATGCTGCGGTGTAAGGGTCGTATGAGTAATGAAAAAGCACAATGCGCACACAGAAAGCGAAAAAAACGACTGTGACAAAGATAAAGTTTTCATTACGCTGTCTGCGCAGACAGCAACAATAGTAAAAAGAACCAAAATGACGGGAAAAATAAAAACTAATGTCGGATGCTGAGCACATGACTCACGGCAACGCGCAGGACAACGCGCCGAAGACGAGGGGGCGCAGTGCTTGCGGGCAGAATCGAGGGGGTGTGTTGAGTCGACAAACAAAATAAACAAAATCAACAACTTTCGACCTAATTCGATGCAAAGTCAATTAATTCAAGCAGATTAATTAGTTAAGTCAAAAACTAGTTGACATCGTCCCCGGCTGACATCGAGCCGCACCTCAATTACACTGTTTTCAGTATCCTGTTTACCCAACCCCATCCCCGCCGTTTGAGCTGGCCAAGTTCAGGTACGAGCCGTAATGGCGTCCGGACATTTGTTGACTATGCTGTCATTAGCGTTTTAGCCGTCCAATCACCCCAAAAAAAATAAAAGAACTAGAAAAAAAACTCGCCCTTCGACTTTTTAATGCGCCATTTGTCGTCCTTTTTAATTGTCCTCCTGATAGATAGCCTTGTCTTCACTGCACATATACAAAGCATACCTTTTTTTTAGTGCTGGCTTCTTGTTAACGTCTGTTGACTTGCGGTAACACCTCCCCAGACACAATCAAGCCCCCTGCCCTGGGGAGAGTTCTCCAACGAGTTCAAGTTCCGCTTTTTTAAGCAATCACAAGTTAAGCACTTGCTTACGCCAGACAAGCTGGTTCACTTTAGAGATAAGCTGGAATCAGTTTAATTGCAGATTACCACAATGTGAGTATTTAGACATCAACTTTATGAGAAGTCTTTCCTAAGCACCAACAAGTTAACTATTTGGTTTGAGTTTTATATATGTATCATACATGGAAATGTTTTATAAGAATAAAGACTTATTCTCATGTTATGGAAGTTCAAAAGCTTTTCTATGCCAGTTCCATTCGTATTTTTCCGTAAATATTCCGCCTCCTTTTGAAGAGTAATGTCAACAAAATCAGTCGCTAATTGGATGCCCATATGATAAAACTAAATCCTTGGTGGTGACTACCAATTTAATATTTAATTTGTTCTATATACGTGCATGTATTCGTGCTAATAGAAATATGAGTACTCGTTCTATGAATTATGAATGCATTACAATTGTGTTGACGCTCAGGCATGCGAAAAATGCTGATAAAATATGTGGATGATACTCGCATAATGGTGTTTGGGGACGACACAGACACGCATTTATAATGACATTTTAAATGCTTGGCGCTTCTACGAATAGCGTCCTCATATCCTGCACATATTCGTGCCCTTGGACGGAAACGGACTCCAATCCACCCACTAAATATTAATGCTGTCAGCGTTTCCTTTTTTTTCACTGAATAATGCGTGAGTGTGCGTTGGCTGAAAGGGGCTGACCGGGGTAGGATACGGATCTGAAGGAGTATTGGCTATATGCTTGGGATAAGGCGGCACCAATGCTGTTTATTATGTGCTGAAGTCTGACAAAATGTTAAGTCCTTGACTCTAAACGAAAAGTGCTAAAAGAACTTAACTGCTAGTTAATGGCCATCTAGAGATATTATTTTCAGTTGGCCATCTTGACATGGTATCAAATAGAATATTCTGGGAAAACTCGAAGTTTATACGGCTTGCAAAACAGTTTCTAAAAAAGTCGAAATGTTAATTTTGTTCGATTTACTTGTCAGCCATTTATGTTGTACACTTTTGTTGCATAAATCATGCAATTATTTAGTTAAAACTTGTAGTGTTGCTGGCAAGAAGATAAGATTAAATTTTTTTATTTAATAATGACAACAACACGAGTTTCAAGTGTTCATTATTTGTAATCGATATGAGAATGAAGATACAACAAATTTTATATTGATTACGAATCGTACGTGATTTCAATGACTCGAATTTCATTCACACCCTGAGTTTAAGTGCACGTAGGGAGAATCGTTATAATTAGCCCCATTCAGAGCACTTACCAGTTCATTAAACACTTTAACCCCCTTTCAGTGAATTCATTTCCCAATTTCCCTACCAAAACATTTGTTACCAATTATGCACTCCATTGTATGCTATACTATAATATGTATTTTTCCGCTTTCCTTTTTTCCCTTGCACGATTTGGGTTTTTGTTTGGTTTTGTTATCACAAAATCAATATGCGATGACGCGGACACTTCAATGGGCATAAGTCTGTTTCTATGCGGGGAGAGAAGTGGAGTGGCGGGTGTTCGATAACCCATATGCTAATAACTAATATCTGTATTATATTTATTTATGGCTTGTATTAGAGTTGAGCGTATGCAAGCACACGACCGAACACATGAATACAACACAGCACAACAACAAACGCCGTCATTAGTGGGAAGAAGAATCTTATCAAATTACGCATACGCCGTGTTGAATGAGTCAAATCGAATGTTGGATTTAAAGCTGTCCAGCATTGAGCCCCTGCCGGTCTATTGAGGTCAGAGCGAGCTTATTAAACGACATTCATAATTTTATTGGTTTTGATGGGGATAAGCACGATGATGTTGATGATGATGATGATGATGATAATGATGGGGAGGATGGAGAAGGATGGGTAAATAGTCACTTAGTCGTTGACAGTCCACCACAAAACTGTGGCCAAATCTAGGGGTGGCATTTGAATGGGCATAACTGGGAAAGGGGAAGAAGTATGTTTGAGCACTTTGTAGTCGCTGCAATCAAAATAACAATTTTCTTCTCGCTTTATTTGTTGCAGCATTCGATGTTTATTTCCCCACCACATCCGTGAAATTCAAGCTGCCGCTCAACGAGGAGTCGGAAAGCATATTCTCGAAGATACCACTGGCCCAGTTTCAAGTGTTGCGCCTCGACAACAACCAGCCAGCGACCGACTACATTTACAATCTTGAGGATAATCCGTTGCTGCGCCTAAACACCACCTCCGGCGAGGTTTATATGCGCACCGATTACAAAGCGACCAATGCCAGTGTGAAGTACGTGCTGACCGCATTTCCACGCACCCAGGATGACGCCGAGGCTGACCAACTGTTGCAGCAGGTGGCGCATCTAACACTCGAGGTAGAGCCACAGCCATTGAACGACTATTGTGCCGAGTTGGAGCACATTTGCTTTTGGACGACCGCCCATTACACCATTGCCGAGTCGAGCAGCATGCGGGCCCAGAGCGACAGGGAATCCTTTCAGCCGGTGCTGATTGGTACTCTCAATTCGCGAGCCGCCAAATATTTGTGTCCGCATCGCAGCATCGAGTATGCACTGAAAGCGGGCAGCGCACACTTTCTGCTCAAGCAGAATCGCTTGTATACGAAACAATCGCTGGATCACGATGAGTTAAATGGCCTATACACGATGGCGGGACAACTGCAGGCCACAGTCAGCTGCACGGTGAAGATATCCGCACAGGAGCAGCGACAATTCTGGCGCAGCTACAATGTGACGCTGCTGGATCGCAACGACAATGGACCGCGTCTGCAGGAGCGGCGACCGCACTTTAACTTCAACCTGGAGCAGCCGTACTTCAAGATGGTAAGCATTCCAGACGCGGCCCAGACGATTGTCTGGTCAATGTCTACACGTTGGTCTGCTTGTCGCTGGGTGCGGGCTTATTGAATTCGCGTTTGATAAACGCTCGCAAGACACGCAACTTCAACCCCTGAGCCGCGAAACACACTGTGCTACACAAGCATGAGTCGAACTTCTTTTGATTATCCGCAGGCGTCATAATTGTGTTTGGGTTTGACTTGCGTTGCGCTGTGTTATTTGGCCATTATCACGTCTGGCTGAGAGTTCGCCTCCGTTTCCGTTCGCGCAGTTCGTCATTAAAAACGCGTAACATTTTAGCGGACGTTTTTTGATTGCCGAACGAAACGAAAGGCGAAGGGTGTCAAGTGACTGCGACGAAGTCGCCTCTTAAAGCTGCCACCAAGTGAAAACTTTAAGCGCAACTTGGGCTCGTAATTATGTTGTCATGTTTTGCGGCTGGAGACCCGAGCCAAGCCTATCATCCCCGAGGTGCGCTAGGAGCCACTAAAACTATGTCATTTAGTTGTTAGTTAGTTGCAAGTAATTGCTCCACATGTACTACGAGTATTTATAAAAAAAAAATAAAAAAAAGAAGAGGAGTTGGCACTAAAGTTTAGCCATTACAATTAGTGGTCGGTAATGTGTATTTAAATTAACAAAATAATAATAGTAGCCGACAAGTAGTCTGCCTAAATTGCTGAAGAACAATGAACGAAGGTGTGTTCCAGTTCAACCCCACTGTAATTGCTGTCAGGCGTCAGGAATTTGTGTCAAAAAATCATCAACTAAAACGTTTTAATATCATTTGGCGACAGGAATGCGAAGCTAGCAAATTGGTTGCAAATGAAATGAATGTTTATTGGAGATTAAGAATTGTTATAGCAGCTTAAAGTAGCTGCTAAATAAAAAGTTTTGAAAATTTGATGCATTTAACTCGGAGTCATAAAAATAAATTCATATTCATATTCATATTTATATACATACTTCCACACTATTGTCCAAGAGTCAGACTTTTCACATTATTTTTGATATTATAAAGAAATGGATACAATGAATATGTGCAACGTTTATTTAGGAGTGGGAATTAACTACAAACTGGAACAGAAATGGTTTAATAATTGTGAAAATTCCTATGCCCCAGGGAATCCAGCCATCCACAACAAATGTCAGCTCCCAACGGTTTTGGGCTGCTTGGGCTCCACTGGCTGACCTTGTGCACAAAAACGAGAACCTTAATTGCCATTGCCCAGAACTAAGCTCCTTAGAGAGCAACAGCGCTCAATTTGCGGTGCTGGAGGTCAGTGGGAGCGGTCCACGTAGCTTTTAATTAGTGCTGGTCAGTTAATGCGAATGCTAATGAAGTTAACCCCTTGGTTTTTCTTGCTTCCAGGACGAGCCGGTGGGTGAGAAAATCATCTATCTGGACAAGGACACGCTGGCAGCGAATGCGCATCTCGCCTACACCATACTGGACGATGCACTTGGGCTATTGCGCCCCGACTGTCACTCCTTCGAAGCGGATCACACGGGCAGGCCCCACACCATCGTCAGCTGTCGTAAGTGCTGGCAATCTTCAACAAGTCTAATCAAATTAATATTTTAAACGTTTCGTGTAGAGCTGCGTTTCGCCAGGAGCGGAGTTCTGCGCCAGACGCCTTACTGCATCGACCTGATGGCCAGGGACTTGACCGTGCAGGCCAAGAATGCAACAACAACGGCCACAGCACACGTCTGTCTGCATGTGGACACGAATCAGCTGCATGAGACTGACCAGGCGCCTCCACAGGCGCTGCCATTGCGCCAGCGCCAGCATCGCATCTTCGACGGGGCCGGCGACACGCTGCACTCCGATTTGGCCGGACGACGTCACATAACCATTGACTACGAGAAGGATGTGTTCGTGTATCGTTCGGCGGCTGCCTTCCATCGTGTGGCACAGCCCGAGAGCTTTCTGGATCTGATGCGGCAGCGTGCTTGGCGATTTGCACTAGTCGAGGATCGCAGCAATGCCTTTGGCATCACTGAGATTGCGGGGATTCTTTATGTGCGCGATGGCCTGGCATTGGAGCGAGCGGTGGAGACCATTTACTTTTTGAATGTCACATGGCTGGATGCAGATAAGCAGGCGCATGCCTTTGTCATCAATGCGCATCTTGTGCATGGTCGACCAGCGAACGCCAGCTGCGAGCTGCGACTCAAGTCACGCTCTCAGACCTGCGCCCAGGTCAAGTATCGCAGGCAGTGCGGCAACTTTTGTGGCGTGGCCACCAATGGCGGTCCCTGCGTGTGGCGCGGCTCCAGCACGGCCATGTTCGGACGCAACTACGGCAGCTGTGTGCCAAATGCACGCTACTGTCCAGACCAGGTGTGCGATGCGCTGGAGGAGCTCAATCCGTATGCGTGTCCACAGGATTGCACGCACTCCGAGTACATCATGGGACCGCATACCAGCAATGGACGCGGCATACTCAGCGGCTCCGGCACCTGCATCTGTGAGGACAATGGCAAATGCTCCTGCGGCCCGCTGCCCGAGGAGGATGAACTGAAGCCGAGGCGTCAGCGCAAGCGCAAGAATGAAACGGAAACCGAGACGGTTAGTGCGATACCAGCTCAGGATCAAGATCAGGGTGCACTGACGCAGGGCGTGCTGCATTTGGCGGGCATGGAGTGCAATCGTTTCTGCATACTGGTTGTCATTAGCTGCCCGCTGCTCTTTGTGCTGCTGCTGCTCTGCTTGCTGCTCTCGCAGCGCAAGTTGTGGCAACGCCGCCTAGGCAAGCAGTCGGCCACACCGGGTGGCAAGCAGGCACTGCCCCACAGTCTAGATGCCTTGGGTTGCGATGGGGACTTGCCGCTGATGCCGCTGCAGAGTGGCTTCAAGTTCGAGAGCGCCGACGCCAAGTGGGAGTTTCCCAGGGAGCAACTGCAGCTGGACACGGTGCTGGGCGAAGGCGAGTTTGGGCAGGTCCTCAAGGGTTATGCCACGCAAATAGCCGGCCTGCCTGGTGTGACCACTGTGGCCGTCAAGACGCTGAAGAAGGGCGCCAATTCGGTGGAGTACATGGCGCTGCTCTCCGAGTTCCAGCTGCTGCAAGAGGTCTCGCATCCGAATGTCATTAAGCTGCTGGGCGCCTGCACGCAATCGGATGCGCCGCTGCTCATCATTGAATATGCCCGCTATGGCTCGCTGCGAAGCTATCTGCGTCTGAGCCGGAAGATCGAGTGCGCCGGCGTCGACTTCAGCGACGGCGTGGAGCCGGTCAATGTGAAGATGATGCTCACCTTTGCCTGGCAGATCTGCAAGGGCATGAATTATTTAACGGAGCTAAAGGTGGGTAGCTAGCTTACACACTTTTATATAAACGAATAACCTTAATCTTTCGTCTGCCTACCCTGCAGCTGGTGCACCGCGATTTGGCAGCTCGCAATGTGCTGCTAGCTGATGGCAAAATCTGCAAGATTTCCGACTTCGGGCTGACACGCGACGTCTACGAGGATGATGCCTACTTGAAGCGCTCCCGCGATCGCGTGCCCGTCAAGGTGAGACCCAAATACACATACACCAATTTTGAAATACTCCATTGTCTTCCCTTTGCAGTGGATGGCTCCTGAATCACTGGCAGACCATGTGTACACCAGCAAGTCGGACGTCTGGGCATTTGGTGTGCTCTGCTGGGAGCTTATTACATTGGGTGCCTCTCCCTATCCTGGCATACCACCACAGAATCTCTGGTCCTTGCTGAAGACTGGTTATCGCATGGAGCGGCCCGAGAACTGCTCCGAGGCCGTCTACTCTGTGGTGCGCACTTGCTGGGCCGATGAGGCTAATGCGCGTCCCTCCTTCAAGTATTTGGCTGCAGAGTTCGAGAAGCTGCTGGGCAACAATGCCAAATACATTGAGCTGGAGACAAATGCCGTCTCCAATCCCTTCTACTGCAGTGATGAGGCTGCTCTAATGCCCACAGTTGATCTTATCGAGCAATTGGGCGAACCAGAGTCGCTTCAGCATTTGTGGTCGCCTCCAAAAATGAACATCTACGATATGCAGGATCAGAGCACCAGTCGCGACGACTCCACCACAGGCGGGCAGACGCCATCGATGGCGACAGCTATGGCGCCTCCTGGCTACGATTTGCCACGGCCTCTGATCGATGCCAGCACCACGGAGCAAGTGCTGCGCTACGAGAACGATTTGCGCTTTCCTCTCAACATACGCAAGTCGAGCTGTGCGCCCAGTTACAGCAACATGACCAGCGGCAGCCCGGCTACAGCGTTGCCCCACTATGCGGTGCCTGTGAAGCGTGGTCGTTCCTATTTGGATATGACCAACAACACGCTGATCCCCGATAATCTCGACAATCGCGATTTTGAGAAGCATCTCTCGAAGACTATCTCATTTCGTTTCTCCAGCTTGCTTAATCTCAAGGAGCCCGAATCACCGAATGAACACGCTGAGGATGCCGTTTAAGTTCTGAGGATTATGATTTCTTCAACATTACAACTGCGCCTGGTTTTTGAGTTCAAATTGTTTGTTAATTAGTTTTAGAATTATGCTGATGCCACAATAACTCGAATACTCTGCTCCACTTTCCACGTTCAGAATCTAGCCAAGAGATGCATACGATAGGCCAAGGAAATGGCTTCCAACCAATTTATTAATTAACGTTTCTATCTAAAAACACATTCAACAAATCCATTCTCAATGTTAATGTCATTCGCAACTCCAATTTCCAATCGAAATATTTCATCTTTTAACGTTACACAATCTATACATTTAAATGTATTTAATATTTACTTGCCATTGTCATAATTTTAAAATTTTTTACACAAAGTTTAGCTTTAAGCATGAGTAATGTTAACAACCTTGCATATAATTTCTAGTCCTAGCCTTATTTACTATAATACAGTGTGCATACTATATATTTGTCGGAATTCCATTATTTATTTTAGTCTCGATTGATCTGTGCACAGTGACAATTTCGAGTATTTTTCGCACTTGTCACATAATTAGGTTAAGCCTATTGGAATATATTGTACTTATTGATGTATATGCCAAAAAATAGACTGTATATAAATACATAAACACACATGCTAAATACAGATACAGATATACAAATAAATTTATACGCTATCTTAAAATTTCAGAAAGCTTTGAAAAAAACTTTAATGTTAATTGATAGTGCAGTGGCTGCAGTGGCTGGTTGTAGAAAATTTACCTGCAAATACAAATTAATTTGGTTAATCAACATTTGGAGACATTAAACAAGCAACTTACTTTTACAGAAAACACAAGTCTGAAAAGTTTGCATGCTAAACAAAAAGAATAACAATGAAAATCCATGTTTATATTGCCAGCAAATTAAAATATAGTTATTATTATATGCAACACATTTTGCAGATTTGCTAATTATAAAATTGTGTCAGTTAAAAACATATCTCTATAATTTACAATTCAAAAAATTAGTCCTAGCAAAATCAGTCAAATTCCATCGATTACTCCTCGTCGGGTACAAGTAAATTTAGATTTGCAGTACTAGAAAGGCTGCCCATAAAGGTTTCCTCATCGCCGCGCACGGACAGCGCTTCACGGCCTGTACAGACTTTTCGTTCTCGTATCATCGCAGTGCGTTCCCAGCGCGAACTTTTGCAACTGCTGCAGCTCTGCTTGGGCAGCTTGAAGACGGTGGTGGTGCGATTTCCGCAATCCTTGCACTGGAAGAAACGCTTCTGTGCATCAACCACTTTCAGCGGATGCTTCTCCGCCTTGCAACGTTCGGCAGCCGAGAAGGCAGTGTACTTGCAACGCTGACAGATGACTGCCTTGCATGGCATCTTGTAGGTATTGAGCATCTTTTCCTCCATTGCCTCCTTGCGCTCCAACTTTTCGAAGTAGTCGTTCTGTGCCTCATGCTCACGCATTTCTACCAGATTCATGTGCGATGATGTGGCGGCCATGATGCGTTCAATGCGTGATTTGCGCATCAGTTCACGTTCTTCCTCCTCCAATTTCTGACGCTTCGCACTACTGGAGAACTTGTCGTTAAGATCATCGATGGCTCGCCGTTTGCCTGTCTCTGTGCCGCGCGTAGAATTAGGATTTACTTTCTCTAGTGGCTTCTTCTTCAGCAGCGCTGCTGCTTTCAGTTTGGCGCTCTGCGCTTGTCTAGAACCAATATTCACCTCAAAGCTGAAATTCTCGCTGCCCGAGAGTTTCGGCGTTAGGCTGGCGTCGAAGGAGAAACCACGATTCTTGAACTTTTCCGGTACGCTCTGTGGTGTGCTAGGTGCTTCAATTGACTTTGGCATGGGCGTCGACGGCGCCACAGTCTTTGCTTCGTTGGCTTCTTTCGATTGCTGCTGAAATCGTTCGTTTTCAGCACGTAGCAAACGCAAACGCTCCAAATCCTGATGCCGCTGCTTGGTGGAAGCCTCCACATTGCCAGCCAGCCTGGATACGGGTCCACCACGTTCGGCATACGGCACATCAGCTGGCTTGTAGGTCTTGGGCTTGGAGGCATGATCAACGCTGTGGGCAAACGGTGAGACGTCGTAGCCGGCCAGCTTGCTAAGACGATCGCGCTCCTTGCTTATTAGCTTGGCGCTCTTGCGCGCCGGCACCGCCGAGAAGGATTGTCCGCCGTAGAAGACTTCGCTCTTGCCTGAAAAGTGGAAACGTGAGTAAGTGGAACATTAGATAAGTAAAACGGTTACTCACCCAGAACCTTGTTGCGCAGCTCGTTTAGGCCGCGACCCGAAGTCGCAGACTGCAGCTCCGAACGCCTGGACATCTTACCATACTCCTGCTTTACGTGGTAGATACAATAATCGCAGTCTGTGAGGTTCACCAATGAAGTGCATTTCTCGCCATTCTTTTTGGTGGCTCGACAAGTGCCCAAGTCCTTGGACTGACCCAGTATCATCACCTTTTGCGAGGTGTCTATCGAGAGGCAGGCGACATCTTTGCTACCCGCACGCTTCTCAAATATGGTTGGATTTAGCACCGCTAGACACATGCCCTCTGCAGTTTTCCAAAGTGTTTTATGTGCTTCTTTGAAAAGAAATACTGTAGCGGTCTTAACCTCGCCTCGCAGATCCGATAGCGTCCACATCGAGTATGGATCACCTTTCTTGGTGTTACGAATTGGCTGTTTTGTGACCAAGGCGCCAGCAATAACCCAATCCTTGGCCAAATCGCCACGTTCTATGTGAAAAGCGAGGCCAGAGAAAGGCACAGCCTTGCGGCCCTCCATGCGTTCCTGTAGCAATGAACTGGAGATAAGGGGATTGATCATACGAAGGCCGAATACAGGATCTGTATACGTTGTGGCGACTGCAGTTTGCTGCAAAGGTTGTTGTCTGGCAGTTGTGGCTGCAGCTGGCGGTGGTCTTTGAAAAGTCTGACTCGTGAGAGATTTTCTTTGAATTGGATTGTGGGGATTCTTTAGCCGCAGCGCCTCCGGCTGTGGCGTCGAGGTGACCAATTTTGCGGTCTTTTTCAACGATTGGTCCACCTCTCGTGCTACTTTGTTTTCGTGTGCGCTCTCGCGTTGCTCTTTTAGTTTTTTATTAATGTCACTGCCGTACTCATTGTACTTGCGTTCCAAGAAGTTCTTGACTTCTTCATCGTCGGAGGAATCGAGTTCTGGCTCTACGGGTTTCGCTTTTGCTGTATCGCTTGTCTTGCTGGATTTAACTGATACCTCATAGCTAAAGGCGTTGGCAAAACTGCTGTCTTCGCGTAGCTTTGGCACATTACTGGTCAAAGTAGATGGTTTCGATGTAGTTGGCGCAGTTGCTGATATTGCATTTTCGGCATTGCCATCATCATCGTTTTCAGCTTGTCCCAACAGTTTTTCAAGTGCCAATAGTTCATCGTCATCCTCAATGCTAATGTCGGAATGGGACACATTTGTTGGACCCATTGTTTATGTTTTAACACAATAAATTGATTATTTTACCACCTACCGACTGAATTGCGCGCACACAATTTACTTTTGGCGGGCTCAACTCGTATATGGTAGGTAAACACTAATTGACGTGTTGTTCAACACTCCCACCATGGCTATCGGTTATCGCGTGACTTATCATTAGCAACGCTGTTGAATATTATTTGCCTAGAGTTGAGTAATGGCGTATGTTTTTCGTTCGCTCATTTAGTTCATTATTAATGATTAACTTAATCGATTGCTTTGTTAAGAATTCCTGTATGTTGTTGTATTTATACGTTTAAGCAATAAAATTTAACTTTTATTAATATATACGAAATTATCAAATTAATAAAGTAGGAAATGTATGTAGATATTGCAAAAAAATAAAACGTAAACAATTTGTTCGATTGAACTGAACCAGTTAATTTTGTTTGGTGCGTAGTCCAACACTTGGTTATTCGTCAATATGTCATCTTTCGGCTTTTATTCACGAAAAGATTAGTAGCAGAGCACCGTAATATTTTAATTTTATGCTCTGGGTAGTACTAAAACTCAGCTATCCGCCCGTGTAATCAACAAGAAGCATACGGGACGTTAGTTAAACACCCACGCGCCTGCAGCAACGGCTCTCCGAAGGCCCTGAAAATTGTCAATTTGCGGTTGGACGGAGACGGACGCGGTGCCGATTTTCCAAAAAAAAGAAAAAACGAAAAGAGAGTGCTGAAGACAAAGCTGCTGCTTACCGGGCCCCATACACCAAAAGAAGAGCGTATTTAGTGTTTAAGAATAAAGTATTTTTGCCTACTGCTTCAACCGGCAATTAGTTAACAGGTAAGAAAAGAAGAATTACCCAAAGCCGCAATTCAACTCTACATTTTTTTTGCTGTTTCGCGTTCACAAATAAATGTGCTGTTTGTTCTGACCGACTTTTGTATTCGTTTCGAAACCGCATGCAATACGCATACATCCATATAAACATAGTTGCTTTTGTTTTTTTGTGGTTAGAGAAGTTTGTAACAATTCCATTCCCCGGCCCCACGTGTGTTCCCCAACATGCATCTTAAATTACATTAATAATTGCTGTTGTTGTCGTTGTTGATAGCCTTTGACTTCTGTGTTGTTTGTTGTTGCCCTTATCGCAGTGCAACGGTGGCTGGTGAAACGGTCACACTGTCACTCACGCTCGTCAAAGATTTCAAACAACAACAACTGTCAATTTCCGTTGCATTTTACACTTTTCGTTTTACGCATTTTCGCATTCCACGGCATTTTTGCATTGCCTGCGCGTGTTTTGAGTTTTCATTCGCCTGCTGTTGACTGTCGCTGCTCTCCTCTCTCCTACAGACATAAGCTAGCATACACATACACATATGCACACATAATCTACTCTCTCATGCTCTTTCTGCATGTCATCTGTCGCGGTCAGTAGCCGGCCCCCTGACCCCCCAACCGCGGCCCCGCTAACACATACGCACATACACGCAACACACACATGAATACTATTAAAGAAATGGGAAAGTGTGTGTAGTTTCTCATTTAGAAAAGTCGAAATCAGTTTTTCTTTTTTTTTGTTTTTGTATCGACCTATGTCAGGCTCACCCGCTCGCACCCTCAGCTTACGCCCAAAGCAAAGCGCTCACTCACTCGCTTGGGAATGAAAAATATTTGCTAAGGAAGGCATCGCCTTTTGGCCTTCTCGTTCTGTCTTAATTCATTTGTGTCGCTGCTGATCAAAAATGGAAATGTGTTTGTTATCTATCGTAGAGAATTGTCGCAAGAAATATACATGACATAGGACGCACTGCGTCGGCCTGACAAATTTGTCTGCATGTTGAATGTTTCTACGTGTGATCCACAAGATTTTGCCGGTATGTGTTTCTCACTTGATACCTCTCTTACCAACTAGAGTCGTTGTTTATTGAATATTTGATATTGCTTGAAATTCAGTTCTCGACCTTGACGCACCCGCTTCAATTACACGCACACAAATATACACATACAGAGAGCCAGATCTGACATTATTATTGGATTGGCATATAAATATGCTTACAAATCTGCTGAACATTGGTAGTTTTAGTTAGTCGCTTCAAAAGATTGCATGACTTTAATTAATCAACCACTGCTCTCTTTCTCTGTCTTTCCATTTTTGTGTGTCCTTCTCCCACACACGCACTCAGTGCTGCAACGATAAAGATATGAGTTCAAATCTATTTCAAACGACAGCGGAGAATGGACTGCGACATGATAAAATTGTTATACTCGATGCTGGTGCACAGTATGGCAAGGTAAGTTGATAATCAATAGCACTAACCATCAATAGCTGATTCATTTGAATTTAATTAGGTCATAGATCGCAAGGTGCGGGAACTACTAGTAGAATCGGACATTATGCCTTTGGACACGCCAGCGTCGACGATACGTGATAGCGGCTATCGTGGCATCATCATATCCGGCGGACCCAATTCAGTGTATGCCGAGGATGCGCCTACATATGATCCCGATCTGTTTAAACTGAAAATCCCGATGCTGGGCATCTGCTATGGCATGCAATTAATCAACAAAGAGTTCGGCGGCAGTGTCCTTAAGACGGATATACGCGAGGATGGGCAGCAGAATATCGAGATTGAAACATCGTGTCCGTTGTTTAGGTGAGTAGTCGGGCTGCCGTACGTCCATACATTGAATGCATAGCAGCAACAAGAAAGCGTACAAGTTATGAGTGTACTTGCTTGCTGATACAATGCTGCCAGAGCAAAACGCCAAATGTCAAGAACAGTTCAGTTTAGCGTAGTTTATAAACTGATCTACACGTGACATTACATTACCCTACACTAAGATTCAATTAATTATTCTATTCACAATCATAAATTCTATATCTCGTCTATTGTCTATTGCAGTCGTCTTAGTCGCACACAGTCGGTGTTACTCACCCATGGCGATAGTGTGGAGCGAGTGGGCGACAAACTGAAAGTGGGCGGCTGGTCAACGAATCGGATTGTGACTGCCATTTACAATGAGGTATTGCGCATCTATGGTGTGCAATTTCATCCAGAAGTCGATCTTACCATCAATGGCAAACAGATTCTCTCCAATTTTCTCTATGAGATTTGCGAATTGACGGCTAACTTTACCATGGGCAGTCGAAAGGAGGATTGTATACGATACATTCGTGATAAAGTGGGCAGCAACAAAGTTTTGGTGAGTGCCTAGAAAGTTCCTCCTATATTGCTGCTAGCCTAATCCATTACTTTCAATTATTCTGCTAGTTGCTGGTCAGTGGCGGCGTCGACTCGACTGTGTGTGCTGCCTTGCTCCGACGTGCTGTGCATCCCAGCCAGATAATTGCTGTGCATGTGGATAATGGTGTGTTTTCATTAATTGAATTCTAATTGCAAATTTATCTAAGTTGACTTTATATTGGCAGGTTTCATGCGAAAGAACGAAAGCGAAAAGGTGGAGCGTTCACTGCGAGAGATTGGCATTGATTTGATAGTGCGCAAGGAAGGCTACACGTTCCTCAAGGGCACCACGCAAGTGAAGAGGCCCGGGCAGTATTCTGTAGTTGAAACGCCCATGTTATGCCAGACCTATAATCCGGAGGAGAAGCGGAAAATCATCGGTGATATATTCGTCAAAGTGACCAACGATGTGGTTGCCGAGCTTAAGCTAAAACCAGAGGAGGTGATGCTGGCGCAAGGCACACTCCGGCCCGATCTGATTGAGTCCGCCTCCAATATGGTCAGCAAAAATGCGGAAGCCATTAAGACGCACCACAATGACACGGATCTGATTCGGTAGAGCGCTAGCGTTAATTCTCAAATTATTTAATTTGTTTTTAGTTTCAACTTTTGGTATGCCTTGGGAAAATTATTAGAAATTCACATGTTTACATTTGAAGCTGAACATATATGGAACATATTCCTGGAGCAAAACATTTTAAAGAAATTGAACCTACAACAAGTTGTAGGCAAGTGCTGGCACATCCTTTTTTGTTCACGGATTCTGTGATGCAATCTTTTTAGTTGTTACGCGGAATATGCAGATTACAAATTGACACTAATCTTGGTTTAAATCTTTGCAGGGAGTTGCGCAGCGCTGGACGCGTTGTGGAGCCATTATGTGACTTTCACAAGGACGAGGTGCGCGACTTGGGCAATGACCTTGGCCTGCCAGCGGATTTGGTCGAACGACAGCCGTTTCCAGGCCCAGGTCTTGCCATACGCGTACTGTGCGCCGAAGAAGCGTACATGGAGAAGGATTACTCCGAGACACAGGCATGTAACAATCAAAAGAGTATCAATCGCAATGTTTGACCATTAATAATTTTCAATTTGTTGACCAGGTCATAGCACGGGTTATTGTGGACTACAAGAATAAACTGCAAAAGAATCATGCGCTCATTAACCGTGTGACGGGCGCCACCAGCGAAGCTGAGCAAAAGGAGCTGCTGCGCATCTCTGCCAACTCGGATATTCAGGCCACGCTGTTGCCAGTGCGTTCGGTTGGTGTGCAGGGTGATAAGCGCACGTACAGCTACGTTGTGGGTTTGTCAACGACGAGCCAGGAACCCAACTGGTCGGATCTGTTATTTTTGGCCAAAATTATACCGCGCATATTGCATAATGTGAATCGGGTCTGTTACATCTTTGGCGAGCCCGTGCAGTATCTCGTGACCGATATAACGCACACAACGCTCAACACTGTGGTGCTGGCACAGCTGCGGCAAGCCGATGCTATTGCCAATGAGGTTAGTGTTGTTTTGCACTTTAATTGCCACTTGAAACTGCTTTCTAACTATGTGATTTTGTAATTGCAGATTATTATGCAGGCGGGACTGTACAGAAAAATCTCACAAATGCCCGTCGTTCTCATACCCGTGCACTTTGATCGTGATCCTATTAATCGCACGCCTTCCTGCAGAAGATCGGTGGTGTTGCGTCCATTTATCACGAACGATTTCATGACTGGTGTACCAGCTGTGCCCGGATCTGTTCAACTGCCATTGCAAGTAAGTCGTGACTGTAAACCGTAATTGAGAATCGCAATAATCAATTGATTTAATTGATTTTTAACAGGTTCTAAATCAAATTGTACGCGATATATCCAAATTGGATGGAATCTCGAGGGTACTGTACGACTTGACAGCCAAGCCGCCCGGCACCACAGAGTGGGAATGATGCGTTCAAACCAAAACTTACAACAGCCATTTCATAGAAATAGAAATATGTAGAAACAATAAACTACTGCATGGTAAACAATACAGAGACGCATGGGACAATAGCAGATGCCGCTGCTGCTGCTGCTCATCTAATCCTGGGACAGCCAACAGCTATAGTGCTAAACTGAGAGCAACTAAGCGTAAATACAATTAGAGGTCCGCTTTAACAAAAATAATAACAACCAACAAAATAACAAATACAATTCAGGTTTATAATATCGATTATTGTTTGTAATGAGAATAGTGCGAAATGATGATAACAAACAAAATACAAAACAAAACAGAAATAACACCATTTGGCAAATTTATTGCTGTAAATTATAAAAAAAAAAACAACATGGTCTTTGCGACTTGTTCGCTTGTTCCTTTTATGAAAAGGAAATCACAATAGAAAAACAACAACATCAACAACCAACACACGTAAGAGAAACATACAAACGATTTATTTACGCATTTTTTAGTTATTATACATAATTATCTATATATATATATTTATATGCATATATAAATTTATATATATAAATTTATAATATATATATATACAGATATTAAACTAATGCAAAAACCATGTTCTGAACGTTGTATATTTGCATCTAAACTGTTTTCGAGAAAATCGTGTTTGCAAAACAGAAAATTGTAAGAAGTACGAAATAAAACAAAAACAAAAAAGATAAACTACTGTAAGCTAAAATTATGAATTGTTATATAAAAAAAAAACGTTTTACTATTTAAATGGCAAAAACCACAGCAAAACAAATTATTATGATTAAAAAAAGGCAAAACAAAAAGAAATGTAATAAAATCGAAAAAGGCTATATGTAAATATATTGTCGAATTTTATGAAGGCACAAAATGTTCATAGTTCATACTTCGTTTATTTGGACACGTCTCTTTCCTGCTGATTTCAACTTGGAAAAGGCTTCGGGAGACAGTAAGAGAGTACTTCGTTGACGATTTCTCAAATTTTCCAGCGATTTCAATTTGTGTGCAAATGATACGCGGCTCTTGGCATTCTTACGTCCCAATCGCATACACTTGGCAGCCAGACTTTCTTGTGTCCCCGCCTCTTCAACTTTATCCACCGGAACCTAAGTGAATCATTGGTATTTTGCTAAGCTTATTTTTTTTCTACTCACTGTAGGCGCGGATTGGGGCAAGACGTTGGCCTTCCTGTCGAACATATGTTTGAATAGAAACTGTAATTTATCCGAATAGCTGAGCCTTGGCGGCAGCTCATCCATCCGATTGATGTATTTTGCCTCCTGCTCGTGCAGCTGCTCCAGCTTCACTCTGTAGCGCAATGTGTGAATCAAGCGCTTCCATCTATTCACATTTGGATGTGGATGCACTGGACCCACCATTGCGTCCGCAATCTCTTCCCACATTTGTTCCTTCAGAGTAAAGTTGAAGAAGTCCTTGTGATTCTCCATCCAAAGGCACTCGCGCTGTTTGTACAAATCGATGAGTTTAGCATACATTTTAAGCTTTCGCTTGGAGCGTAAGGATTCCGCACTGCCAGAAAGCTGCCGCTGAGCTGGGTCGACCATAATGTTGAATCTCTAATTTGAACTGGTTGTTGAACGAAACACACATTCAAAATTTGTTTATATATTTCTAAATACAAGTAGAACGCGTCAGGTTTGACAGTTTATTTGTTAAATATCGCTAACAATCTATATGTAAATTTTTTTATGTCATAATTGATACAATTAATTTAAACAACTTTTAATTGGATAATGGTAGGGGCAAGGTTACGGGGACGTGGGCAGGGGCGTGCTTTTCATTTATTGTCCACTTCAGAAAGGATGCAATGCCACTTTGAAAGTAAAGTAAAAGAATCGGCGTTTGTTTTATTTTTTTTTTCATACATAATTGTATTCTATCATGTTTATTCGCATGGTCAGCAAACAAATTCGCAAGAAAACAAAAAACAACTGAATAGTCGAAGCAATTTAAAATAAGATTTGTCGCATATAATGTATAATGTTGTATATATAAAACTGTTTCGCTTACATCGTTTACTATTAGCACTTTGACACTGAATAAAATCATTTAAAAAATAAAACGAAATAAAAGAACAATACCATTATTTGATTGCTTGCGTTTTGAGTCGGGTAAGTATCTAAATGTGTGAGCGTGCTGGGTGTGTATATGTGTATGTGTTTGTCGGGAGAGGGAGGTAAGTAACTTATTTAGCCAACTCCTTCATGCGGTTGAGGGCGCTGCCAGCCTTGAACCATCCAATCTGCAGGTCATTCAGCGTATGGTTGAGCTTGATCTTGTCGACCTTGTCGCCGTTCTTAATTTCACACTCGACTTGCTTGCCGGGCGCCAGGCCATTCAGATTGAGTAGCGAAATCTTGCTCGTGGGTTGAATCTGGCAAATAAAGATTGATTCGATTGATTAGCGTTTAGATCGATAAGCGGGCACTTCAGGCAGCTGATTGTTTACCTTGTCGTAATCGGCGGCATTGGCGAAGGTCAGTGGCAACAGACCCTGCTTCTTCAGGTTCGTCTCGTGGATGCGAGCGAACGACTTGACAATGATGGCGCGACCGCCCAAATGACGTGGCTCCAGAGCGGCATGCTCGCGAGACGAGCCCTCGCCGTAGTTCTCATCACCGACAGCGACCCACTTGATGTTGTTGGCCTTGTAGTCACGAGCGACCTCGGGAACATTGCCCCAGGAACCAGTACGCTGGTTCTTGATGTTGTTCATCTCGTTGTTCTCAGAGTTGGTGGCGCCAATGAACATGTTGTTGGAGATGTTATCCAAATGGCCACGGAACTTCAGCCAGGGGCCAGCAGCCGAAATGTGATCGGTGGTGCACTTGCCCTTCACCTTGATCAGCACGGTCATATCGCTGAGATCCTTGCCGTTCCACTTGTCGAAGGGTTCCAACAACTGCAGACGCGTTGATTTGGGATCAACAGCAACCTTAACGTTGTCGCCGCTCTGCAAAACAAAGGAAAATCAAGTTAGTTATTGTTGTATTGCGAGCAAAAATTCCCGTCCCCGAATACTTACAGCTGGTGGAGCAGTGTAGGTGTCCTGGCCGGGATCGAAGCCACGGGCGGGCAGCTCATCACCGAAGGGAGCCTTCAGCTTAAACTTCTTGCCATCGGCACCGGTGAGCTCATCCGTCAACGGATTAAAGTCCAGACGGCCAGCAATGGACAGAGCTGTGACCAGCTCGGGGCTGGTGACGAAACAATGAGTGGCTGGGTTGGCATCATTGCGACCGGTGAAGTTGCGGTTGTATGAGGTGACAATGGTGTTCTTGTCGCCCTTCTTCACATCCTTACGATCCCACTGACCAATGCAGGGACCACAAGCGTTGGCCAGCACAGTGCCGCCAAACTTGTCGAACACCTCCGAGATGCCATCGCGTTCGATGGTGGCACGAATCTGTTCCGAGCCGGGGGTGACATTGAAGGGAATCTTCGACTTGAGGCCATGGCTCATGGCATCCTTAGCAATGCTGGCACAACGACCCATATCCTCGTACGAGGAGTTGGTGCAAGAGCCAATCAGACCGACTCTAATGTCCAGTGGATAGCCGTTCTTCTTCGAGTTGGCGCCCAGCTTGCTGATGGGATGACCCAAATCGGGTGTGAAGGGACCATTCACATGGGGTTCCAGAGTGTCCAGATTGATTTCAATCAGTTCATCGTACTCGCAGTTTTTGTCGGCGGACAGCACCTTGGACTGATACTTCTGGGCCTCGGCAGCAATACCGCTGCGGCCGGTGGACTTCAGGTAATCGGCCATGCGCTGGTTGAAGGGGAACAGCGAGGTGGTGGCACCGATTTCAGCACCCATGTTGCAAATGGTTGCCATGCCCGTGCAGGAAATGGAATCAACGCCCTTGCCGTGGTACTCAATGATGGCGCCAGTGCCGCCCTTGACAGTGAGAATATCGGCCACCTTCAAGATGACGTCCTTAGGTGAGGTCCAGCCGCTAATCTTGCCGGTGAGGTTCACGCCAATCACCTTGGGGCACTTGAGCTCCCAGGGAATGTCAGCCATGACATCGACGGCATCAGCGCCGCCAACACCAATGCATAGACCACCAAGACCGCCGCCGTTGGGCGTGTGCGAGTCGGTGCCGATCATCAGCAGGCCGGGGAAGGCATAATTCTCCAAGATGATCTGATGGATAATGCCGCTGCCGGGCTTCCAGAAGCCCAAGCCGTATTTGGCGCAGGTGGATGCCAAAAAGTCGTAAACCTCACGATTCAGATCCTTGGCACGTGCCAAATCCTTAGGTCCACCAATCTGTGCCTCAATCAAGTGATCGCAGTGCACCGTGGATGGCACAGCGACCTTCTTAAGACCCGAAGAGATGAACTGCAGCAGCGCCATCTGAGCGGTGGCATCCTGCATGGCTACGCGGTCGGGACGCAGGCGCAGATAGGATGTGCCACGCACAATATCCTGGTTGGCTGGATCATCCAAATGGGAGTACAAAACCTTCTCTGACAGCGTCAGAGGGCGGTTCAGACGGCTGCGCACGATGTCGAGACGCTTGTTCAGCTTGTCGTAGGGCAGATAGACGTCCGAGTCGAATTTGGACAGAGCCACCTTCGAGGCGGTGTAGCAGGAAGCATGGAATTGGCGCGCCATGGGATCGACGACATGTTTGCCCAGTTTGCACACCTGAAAACAAAGTTCGGGCAATTAGCAATCATTTAAAAACAAAAATGGGTAAACAAAGCTGGCATGTCAGCACTCTAAAAGTCATCAAACTTTGCCTGTTATTTTTATAAACATTAACATTTAAACAGCTGCTGCATACAAACCCGTAAACATGCTATGTTAACTGGCTGTTGGTTAACAGAACTAATGCACAAACGTTTCGCAATAAATCACAGTTCAATCATCTGGGCATCGCTAATTTCATAGTTAAACCTTATGATTGCGTAGACAACAATAAACACTTGATTAACATATCAAGAGCACTTATAGCATTAATTGATTTGATTGACACCGATAAGATAGCAAATTGGAAGTAGAGCAATCCACTCGCTCGACCGCTCAATGGTACAAAAGGACAAAAAGCAGACAGCAAATGCATATGCAAATTGTATGCCAGTTGTGCAGTAAAACAGCACGTGATCAGCATCGACTTTAAACAAAATAAGCATACAAAATAAAAATGAATTACGTCAAAGGGTCATTAACTCGCAATGCATTGCGTGGCAAATAATCTCCTCTGAGATATTTTTAAGTAACTAAAAGTCTCAACTCTTTCATCACTTCCAAGTGGAAAACTACGTGATACTCTTGGGCAGCATTGCGAATATTTTATATAAGCATTATTAATTAAGCGCATTATCAATGTGTCACAAGATAAGAACAAATATACGAGTAAGATATATGGCTAGCTGAAGCGTTTTAGCTGCCAACGTCGTTTCTCCTTCGTTGAGTAACGATGCTTATATAAATATTTAAATTACACGTTTAAGTTTTTTGCAATTGTTGCATTTCTTTCTATTGCATGCTATTATTATTCCACAGACAACAAGTCACAAAAATGTATCCACCACTGTTTCAATAATAAAAATAAAAGCACTAGAACAAAGTCGGTTAGGTAACAACTTTTCAATTGGTTTTTTAGGTTAGAAAAGCGCAACGCGAAAATTCCAAATTTACAGTCGGGAAATTATGCAGCTCTTTTGTATAAAGAAATTCAACAATTTACAGCTTGCACACTGAATTAATGTTGTTATTGGAGTTAAGTTGCGTTATCAGCTAAAGAAATTTTGACTTTTAGATGTCTTCGTGTGTGTGTCTGTCTGTTAAACGTATGTGTGCGTAGGTGGATGCACTGACTCCCGCTGCTCCCCGTGAGATAATATTTTATACGGCAGGGCATCACGTACCTGTGCCTGTGCGTTCATTAATCTCACTGCCATAATTACGCGCTTTTTTATACAATATTCAACGTTTGGGTAAAACTTTTATTAAACTAACAACAGTCGTACATCAAAATTTTCAGCCCTCTCAGCCGGAAGATTTTAACACAGACTGAGCACAAATCGCAGAACGTTGCTGGTTGTCGGTGAGGGTGATTTCGTATCAGAGATGAACGCAGTTAACGTCGCTGTGAATGGCTAAATGCGATAGCAGGAAATTAACATAATTTATGGTTTTATTTGATGGCATTATGCAATTGTATTACTAGTTACGATAAAGTAATTTTAAAATTCAGTTAGCAAAGCATTTTATAAGTATTATTTGTTATTTAGGTCAATAAATTATCACCGTGAAATGTGTTATTACTGCAGCACAATTACGGTGCCATTCACTACTAACGAAATGCAATCGTTATCGATAACAATAAATGTCGTTTAACAACACTGCGCGACGGTTTTGTTTGCATGGGTGATGGGCGGGCGCAACCATTTACCACAACTGTGCGAATAATAGATCAGTTTTTTGGTAAAACATAAAAAACTAACTAGAAATGCACAGTCGTTTTGCTGTTAGCGCCATCAACAATGTCGGATCGTCGTCAACGTGGTTGCAATATGTCGGACACAGCCGTGGACTATCAGGCAGTGCCGTTACATTCAGGAGATGCAACGGAAATTCTCCAGCCAAATTCAAATGCAACAACAAATGCATGTTGCAGGCATCCCATGGCAGCTGGGCATGAGGAGCGCGCCTTATGCTGCGGTCACGGCTACATTATACCAGTGCTAATACTTTTTGTGCTTGTGCTCATTGTTCTGCTGTTGCCTTGGGAAACGTTGAATCGCGTTCCAGAAGAAAACACCCCCGTCGAACTTCCGTTGCCTTGTCAACTGCAATTGGTGGAAACGATACCTCTTGGCCTTAACTATACGCCCGCTAGTCCCAAATTCTTATCAACCTTCGAGGCGTGGCAGCTACTGCTAAACAAAGCGAAAGCGACCGTTGACATTGCTGCTCCCTTTTGGACGCTACGTGGCCTGGACTTTAATGATTCCAGTACTCAACCAGGGGAACAGCTCTTTCAACGATTGCTCTCCAACGGGGACTCGGGCAAGCCAAAATTACGCATACGTATTGCACTTAACAAGAGTGTGGAGAGTTTTTGGCATGCCGATGCCCGCATCTTTGGCAACTATGGCGCCGCTCAAGTGGTGGCGGTCAAACTGCCGGATGAAGGAGCGTTACACACCAAGCTCTGGATCGTGGATGGCCAGCACTTTTATTTAGGCAGCGCCAATATGGACTGGCGCTCGCTTTCGCAGGTCAAAGAGCTGGGCGTGCTAGCCCAGAACTGTCCACAGTTGACCCGCGATTTATCCAAGATCTTCAAGGCCTATTGGCAGATTGGCAGTGACAAAGCTGCTGTCATACCTACTCATTGGTCCTGGCTCTATCAGACTAATTACAATCTACGTCGACCCATGTTGATTCGTGGTAACCGCAATTATACAATGAGTGCATTCATCTCCAGTGCTCCTCCTCTGCTCACGGCGCAAGGACGCACTAATGATCTGGATGCTATACTGCACTGCATCGAGTCTGCCAACGAGTTTATTTACATTGCTGTCATGGACTATTATCCGCTGATAGTTTATAGTACGCATGTGCAGTATTGGCCCCCGATTGATAATGCGCTGCGCAAAGCAGCTGTGGAACGGGGTGTGGCTGTCAAGATGCTGATTTCCTGGTGGAAACACTCGGATCCCAACGAGGACAACTATCTGCGCTCGCTGCAGGAGTTGTCCACCTCCAATAACCACCAAGTAGATATACAAATTGTAAGTACTTTCGATTGCACTAATTTCAGGCACTTCAAATATTTCGAATTTCGAATTTTTTTTACAATCCCTGATATATATCATACATTTACCTTACAGCGCCGCTTTGTAGTGCCTTCAGATGAGCAGCAGATGAAGATTCCTTTTGGTCGTGTGAATCACAACGCCTATATGGTCACCGAACGCATTGCCTATATTGGCACCTCCAACTGGTCGGGTGAATACTTCACACACACGGCAGGCGTCGGCCTCGTGTTATCCGATGTGGATTTTGAAAATAATACACAGCAAACGCTACGCTCGGATGTGTTAAGTGTATTCGAACGAGATTGGCATAGTCCACATGCTCTGCCTTTGAAACCAAATTTGCAACTTTGAATTTTTCTATTTTCCCGCTTTCATTTGTCACACTCGGTTGTTTTACAACACTGTTCCGCGCACAGCTGCTGAGAATGTCATAACAAAAGTTCGTTTTTAGCCTTAAATACTTATAATAAACATTGAAATTATGGCAAATAAGCCGTCGCGTGATCTTTTGGGTATTATTTGGCAAAACTTTTGGCGTTCGCTGCGTCCGCGACAGTTTCGCGGCAATCTCATTGGCGAGGATTACTTTGGCAACAAGTACTATGAGATTCCACCAAATCCAGCCATTGGCAAACGCAAGCCGTCACGTTATTTTGAGCCGGCGGATAAGGAGGCTTTCGATCAGGAACTGACAGCCGAATGGGAGGCATGGCTGCGTGGACGCCGCGAGGATCCGCCAACACGTGAGGAACTTATTAAGAATCTCCAAATCATGGAGATGAAGAAAAAGAATGCCGCCCAACTAGATGCACACTATGCTAAGGACAAGGATGCGGGTGCGCTGCCCAAGCAGGTGGAGGGCGAAACAATTGGCACTTTTCCCAAGTACAAGGATTACGATCTGATACCAGGGAAGCATACCTCTAAAAAATAAAGGATTCTTGTTACGATTTTTGCTTGAACTAATTTGTAAATATCTGGGAACGTAATCATTATAGAATATATTAATATAGAAATTATATGGCAATGATTATATTTTCATTATAAGTAATTTATTACATTTTTTAGCATCATTATTTTAAACATGAAATAATATTAAAAAATGTCATCGTTGTATAAATCGTATAAAATTGTCGAAAAACGATTTTGGTGTAATTCCAACTCTATTGTAAGTGAAAGTTTTTTTTATTCAAAAGTGCAAAAAATAATCATTCTGCTCCAACTAAATATACATATTGCTAGTTTATTGTTATGGTAGAACATGAAAAGTGTGTTCACCAATCATTCAAATCCAAATCCTTAACAATATCCATAGCAGTCGCAGCCTCGTCGTAATCATCAGCTGCCTCCTCGACAACAGTTTCTTTCGACTTCTTCTTCTTGTCCTCCTTGCGCTTTTGCTTCTTAGGCTGTGGTAGTTGCTCCTCCTCTTCTACTTCTGAATCTTCGTCATCGTCTTTGGGTATGTCCATTGTCTCGTCTTCAGAGTCCGATGGGAACAACTCCACTTCGCCCTGCTCGTTGCGCACTGGCACACCAGACTTTGCAGTCGGTCGCTTCAACTTGGGTATATCGTAGTCCGCATTAATGTCATCGGTTTGCGCTGCCTGGCGACGCTTCTTGGTCTCGTGCGTCTTCAGCCAGCTGGCATAGTAGATGTCCAATGGCGTACGCTTATTGCGCACCTGCTGTTCCCATGCTTGCACCGCTTGGGCATTCTTCAGATCAAGATTGACGTTGCTTTTGCTGCGCTGCTGCTCAATAAAACGACTGCTTTCCTGAATCTTCTCCAGCAGCTGCTTTAGCTTGCGTGTGTAGTTGGCATTGCGGCACTCTTTGAGATACGCCTTAAGGGCCATCACAACTGGCACCACCAGATCACTGAATGCCAAAGTGGCAGACTCGTGTGCTAGATATTCTAGCAGCAGACCACACACCTGCTCCACAACCTCGTCCCTAAAGCCATTCTCCGCCAGTTGTGCTTTGTTGAGACGCAAGATGCAAGTAAATTGCAGCGGCTTCATGGACACTGAGGTGTGCTTGCGATTAAAGGTGTTGCTGCGCAGAACTTCCACAATCAGTGGTAAAATGGGCACATAAGTGTTTGTCTCTTTGGCCAGCGAGATGAGCGACTGCAGGCAATGAAAGCGCAGTGGGAAATACTGCGCGGTCGGTATCAAACGGATGACGCCCGTTGTGATGGTGACCAGTGGATAAACAAGCGGTTGTAGCTGTGGTTTATTTGTGCTGGCTCCCAGTAAATCCGCCCAAAGTCGCAGCGAGTTGATGTACTGCCAATTGTATACTGCCTGGAAGCTGTCCTTTTTCTTGAGGATGACGGCATTACGCAAATGAATGGCCAGCTGACGTATGTAGAGAAAGGCGTGCTGATAGCTCACATTCAAGTCCAAGGCAAACATCTCTACAAGCGAGCGACGCATAAAATTGATGCCCGGCAACGTGTTGGGTGAGACGAACTTGGAATTCCTGACGTAGGCCAGATACATAGCCTTCAGCACATGGTTTAGCATAGTGGCCTAAAAGAACACAGCATTACTCAACTGTGGATATGAAAAATAAACTCAAAATGTACCTGCTGCTTGCGTGTAATCTTCAGTATGCACAAGAAGGACAGCACACGCACTGTCTCATCACCTGTGGCCCACAGCACAATCAGGCGCTTCAGTATGGTCTTGCCCAGGGCTGTAAACGGCGCTACCATGCCGGCCATTTGATGCAGATGCTTGAGCAGCACATTGAGAATATTCGAGCTAGACACTTGCTCCACGAGGCGTATCAGATCAGAGAGATAGTAGCGCAGACAGCCGCGCACCTTCACCCATTTCTTGTACTTGTGCAGAGGCAGACTGCTGTCCGGCTTCACGCCCAGCACATTGATGATAGCCGGCTGCAGGTGGAGAACACACAGCTGGATGACACCATTAAAGGCGGCAGCACCAACCACTTTGTATGCTGCCGTATTCGCCTTTTCGCCCTCATTGTCTGCACTGATGCTGGCTAGCGCCGAGTTGAAAGCCTGGATCACCTGACGCACTGTATCAATGGGTACTGTGGGTTTGCTCAGCTGCAGTTCCCATTGGCGGAGGAGATTGAGAGTTATTTTCTGCACACCGCCAGCGGCCGCTTCTTCGTCATCATCGTCGTCGTCAGCCTCGAAATCACTTTCATCGCTGGCCACCTCCAGATCGTTGCTGGGCTTGTGATATTTTTCTTCATCCTCCTCACTCTCAGCATCTTGTTGTTTGGTCTCGTTTTGATCTTCTTCTTCGTCATCGTCATCGCTGTCCATCAGATTGAAATCCAAGAGCTCCTTGTCATTCTTTTTGAGAAAATCATAGAACTCGGGATCTATATCTTTCAGACCCTCCAAATCCTTTTTATGTGACTTTTGTGCCGCCTTTTTCTTTGGTCGCTTTTCAACTTTGCTTTCTGCAGCGGCTTTTTTGACCACTTTAGGTAATTTGGACTTTTCAGACACTTTCTTTTTCTTAATGGCATCCTTTTTGGGCTTTTTAGTTTCCAAGGACTTCGCTTTTTTAGTTGCTAACTTCATTTTTATTTATTTAATCAAAAGCACAGACAAATAACAATTTCCACCGCGCGCTCAACACGTGCCGCTCAAAAGAAACTGGATGACTGCAGCATTAACTGCGAAAAATACCATAAAAATATCGATGTTTTTACTCGCATTGCAGGGTTGCAATTAACAGAACTCTGTTACGCTTTCGATAAATGTTAGTTTGGCGCCATGTTAATAACTCATTTCGAATTAGAAATGTATTTGCTTCTCTGTTGATCACGCGTAGTGGCAATGTAAGCAAGATTAATGCCTTATTCTTGGCAAGTATAGATTACAAATTAAAATGGAAGTTAATTGCAGATTTTCATCTTTATTGGGCTGTAACCTTTCTAAGTGCTCGCCAATTAATCAGTTCATAACGTGGATCAAGCGATGCTATGATTAGAGGGGCGTTAACTAAGAAAAAAAAACTCTAATATAATTTCTCGGTTGCAGCTACGCCTGCAAACGTGGGCCACACATCTGGCCGGAGCAACTTGTTGCCAACTGCCGTTACAAGTTACATGCAAGTTGTTGTCATACTACAAAGACTGAAATCGAGAGTTAGGCTTAAGTGGAGCAGGGGCTGTTTGCCTTGATCGCCGGCACTCGCAATTATTAATAGAAAAATTCACGTAATGTTGAACAAACGACAAAAATAAAAAAAGCAACTGGATACCAGGTTAAATAATTGTCTGCAAACACTTTGGGAGCAACAGATCCGTCTTAACACCTACATTGCCCCCCCTTGAATTAAATGGAGAATGAGTGTTTACCAGAGAGAGTGGCTCTCCCATGTGCAGACATCCCCTAGGCTGATCTGGTTACGAAATTGCCAAGTGCAAAGTGGCTGAAATGGAACGGCGAATGCATTTGCGAGCATGATAAGCGAAAAGTCCAAATGGCCGAGTGGTCGATTCAATAAAAGTGTCAAACAAACGAGCGTCTTTGGGGCCTGCCAATAGTGGCCACCGCCCACCCGAGTCTCGGCATCAGCAACAGCAACAGCTCCAGGTGTAACGCAGAGACACGCAGCGCGCTGGCTTGGAATGAGCGGGCAGCAAGCAGCAAACCGCAAACAGCAGTAGCCCAGTAGTCAAGAGTCGACACCGCCGTCGTCGTCGTTGTTGTTGGTGTTGTTACCGTGTCATGTTGGCAGCCAAGCCCAATAGCAATTGGCCATAAATCTTGCCTGGCCAGTTAGTTGCCTGCCATTCACTTTTTTTGTATGTGTTTTTATTCTTCGCTCGCTGCGTGACGCACGACGCAGTTCAGATGGAGCCGATGCCGAGTCAATGCAACGCAAATGATTTCCTCCTCAGAGCGAAACAAGTTCAAGTTTACGCACTGCAAAACGGAAAATCAACAAAAAGGCTTCCTGCTCGCGTGGTTCATTGGACGCACATTGCAACGCACTTTTCAGGTTTTTTTTCTACCAGACGCAGAATTCAAGTTGGCCCACTGAATGTGCAGCAAGATTAACACAAGCCAAGGCCACAACAATGTTCATTTGGGCCAACGCACAACAAACGCATTGCAGTTCATTGGCTGCCGGTTTCTCGATCTTGTTTTTTTTTTTTTTTGGCCATTATGCAGCTCAGCTTTTGTTTTTTGCTCTTGTACTTGTTTATGTTCATGCTCATGCGCTCATGATAGCGCGTGGGCGACGCTATGAATTACTGAATAAGGTTAATGGACTAGCTGATCCAAATACGGAATTGAGTGTTATACGAGGCAAGAGCAAATATATGACTTGTTGTATTTCAATTACTTGATTTTATGGTACATTATTGAGTCTGAGCGCAGTTAAGACTGCGACTAAATGACTAATTTAACACGACTTGATGATCAATGCAGGATTGAGTTCACAGCAAAGCGAAGTAATTTAAATAAAATAATCGATTAAATCAAATGAATTTCTTGCTCTATAAAAAGTAATTCGAAAATATTACTAAATTGGTCGGCTTATTACATAAGCAATACTATATTTGTAGACATGTTTCCAAAATATTATTACATTAAAGTTTAATTATTCTTTTCAAAGAAATATACCAATAAATTTAACACTAGAACTATACCAGAATTATGCCATAAAAAGTATATGCCACCGTAAATGTATAGACTTATATTTGTTGCATTGCGCAATTTGAATCTCGGATTATAAAAATGACAATCAAAACAGAGGTGAGCCGGTAAAAGTGATCAGCTCACAAGCCTTAGACTTAGGTTTTGCCATTCCCCTCAACTCGACTCGTCGTCCGGCTGCGTCAAATAGTAAACTAACTTTTATGACCGCGGTAACCACCTGTGGATCGAACTGCAATGCTGTTGTTTGTAGACAGTAAAACTTGTTGCACTCCCCCAATACAGATTTGTGGCATTCGCATATTTCATATTTGCACCCCCTCGCACGCTAGAGTCGCAGTAAGTCGCCAAGTCGATGCAATTGGCATCCCAATCCGAATGCGAAAGCCAATCGAAAGCCACTTGGAACTGTTGGAGCGTGTGCACTTGGGGCATGTCATAAGCATTTAAATTGGCCATAGAACGTGTTAAGCACGCAAGAATACTTGATCCGTTGTGACAGTTGTCAAGTGAGTTGGCCATTAAAGTGGCTAATTATTGAGTTAACTTAATGGCTATTAACAGTGCTCAGCATCATAAATATAATTGGATTAATTACGCTCAGATTTGATCGATTGTATAAATCTTAAATGAAAATCAATAATTGAAACTGCTCAAAAAAGTAGCGAATGAATGAATGTTTGCAGTTCGAGGCGAGAATACCCTGCAATGCAAGTAATTTAATTACCTGAGAATTATAGGAAGCACAATTGCAATAAAGTATATTGTTATTGGCAACTCCTTCTTTTTAAACGCCCCTTTACGGGGTATTATTATCATTATTGCTCATTGAAGTTGCTGTTGCCGCAATAGATCGGAGGCCACCCACTTGCAATTGCTGCAATTAATTTAATTCGAATGCATTTAATTCGATTATTTGCAAACATTAAAATCAAGTATACGCAACGTATGCGTTATTCAGCTACCCTGCTACCTTCTAGTACTCACATTGCAACTACAGCTTACGTGTACAAGTATACCCCCAATAATCGATGCCCATGAGGTAGGGTATGAGCAGGCAGGTAATGAGCAACGTGGCAAAGTGTCGACGGCGCTGGTGGCGTGTGGGTGAATGAGGCGTTGCACAAAACGTTAGGCATTCGAAGCAGTGCCAATGGTAATGCTATTGCCACACACTGGTGGCAAGTTGCAACAATCAAAAGGCTTAGGCTGGGCTGGAATTCAATTTCCAGCAGGACCAACATTGATTATGCCCGATTAGGAGCATTCGCGGAGCAGACAATAATTCCGCCCATTCCGTCGCTGGGCCCATAATTAGTTTATTCTTTTTATGCGATTTTAATGTGGAATTCACATTTATCTTAGCTGCTCCATTCCATTGGTGGGCGTCGAATATTTTGAATGAATGATAAGGACTTTGTCTGCACTGCTTGGGTTGGCATGATGCAATCGAACCGCAAGATTGCAGCAAACGTGGCTAACTGGCTCTGGGGATTTCGGCCTGGGATTGCAGTTGGGTGGTGTGTGGTGTTGTTATTAAAATGCCATAAAAATTGGGGCAAGCATTAACGTATCTGTAGAGCAGCGTCTGGCAGTCGTTGTGGCCGAGTCGAATGTGTGTGTGCGACATGTGCATTGTTTTGCATTATGCAACATTGTCCGTTGCGGTGTCAAGCTGATTTATGCCACTTCGTTGACCACAAGGGGGCAGACAGTCGGGTTAACGCCTTGCCGCTTGGACGCCTCCTGCACCGTGTCACGTAGCATTTGAGCAGCTGAGCTAAGCTGAGCACAGCTGAACTGTGTCCAAGATCAATGCCAGCCCAGCTCAGATTTGCATGTCCGTTTTGTAGTGCCACGTTGGAATTCAAGGCGCGGCCAGCCGCGACTTATTATTAAATGGGCGGAACAATTTGAACTTATGATCCGTGAATTGCTGCAGCTTTATTTATGTTTCGAATGTACGAATGTAAGAAATCGAGAATGCTTTTGTTGGCCATCTGTCCGTGCTTTCAGACTTTGTAACCGACAAGGTGTCGACGACCAATTACCTCGCCCATGAAGAACCACGTGATCACCTCAATGGTGACCAGCGTGTTGAGCCAGGCCTGAGCGACAGTTGTGGAGCGCAGGCTATTGCCCGATGACTTCAAGTCCTTCTTTATGTTCTTCGACGTTTTGGCAGCCTGATCGCGAAAATGCTTGAAGTCAGCTGGAGTCGGTGGTGTCAGCTCCACCTTGGCGTAGTACATGAACTCGTCAAAGAGTGGACGTGCTTCAGCCTTGGCAGCTGTAAGCAGAAATGACTTCATTACTCTTTTGTAATTGAAGTAAGGTCGACTTACCATTGAGAAACGTTTTGATCTTTGCAGCTAGCGAAGCCATTTTCCAGAATTCTCGTGAGAGGTTTTAACGAATTTATGTCTTACACGTTGAAATTATTTGTGAAAAGTGTTAAACAGGGCTGACAAACTGTCAGGGTTGCACAACACACACGTACGATATATCAACATTGGAATGCTGGAAATGAAACATGAATCAAAGCATACTATCTACTTTGTATTTTTGAACATAATAAACATGGTGGTATGATTATGTTAAATTGTTACAAAAATGTTAATACAAAATAATACGTCTAACATTTGCAACAATTCCAACATAACTCGTTTGAGCGACTACTACAAGAACAAGACCTGCAATCACTGTAAATGTGTCCAAAATTTGCATAATCGTCCAAGCTGACGGCTTTGCTGGCCAGTTTCATGCTGGTCGGTCGGTCGGTCGCTGAGCCAATTAGCCGATTTTGGGGCGATAACTGACCGATCATTACAATGCAGGCAAGATAGTTATTAGTAAAGCGCTTCATGCTCATGATCTCCACCCACTTTTTCGCCACACAATTAAAGCAGAAAACAATGGATAGGTTGGATGATCACGATTAGGGCGAAGTGAACCCATGAATATTATGGGATCGAGCTGGTCTATTTCATCATTAGTTGGCCAGTTTTCAAAATAGTTTATTGATTACATTATTACCTTTAAGAGGCACGTTAAATCAAATAAATGCAATTTATATTGCAATGTGACTTTCACTGGGTGAATTCTTATACCCGGCAACTAGTGGCTGAAGGGTTTAATGTTTAATAGATCATGGCAATTAATTAATTCCAAGAAAATTACTTTACAATGTTGTATTTCATGCTAAGCATGTATTGACTTCTTTGATATCTTAATTATTAGTACAACTTCATAAAACATTATATAATATTAACGTTTTCTATTCAAACTATATTCTAATTTTTATAAACGAATTGAATTTTGAAGAAACTGTACCCTAATGCAATTGTAAGCTTTATTTCCAGAAAACGGAAATCGAAAACAGGCAAGGTTTTATGGTTTTTAACCGTGTTTATGAATATCAAATTTAGTACGGTATTTGTGGTAATAGTGCAAGTTTATGGCATTTTACAAACTCGTTATGGCCCTCCGCTTTGCACTATAATATTTGATTTATGCTGTTTTTTTTTTGTTTTTGCCAAGCTCAAATAAATTGTTCTGGTCTTTTTAATAGCATTGCGAATTCATTTAAAGGCTTAAATTGTCTATGACTTCTTGACCCTCGTTAGAAAACGGGGTCCGTGTTAAATTGCGATTTTCATCTTATGTCAATCTTGAGCTGAAGTTGCAATTGGCTTTGCATAGAATTGGTGTAGTAGGTGACCAAATATGGAAATGTAGTTCGCCAATTTGATTTGCGATTTTGTATTTTTATTGTTTGGCGAACGCTGCTGACAGCGTTTGATTATATTTATTTTTGGGCGTTGCCCATGCACATACCTTCCTACTTTGAGTTTTGTTGTAAGTGCAATTGTTCATTTAAAACACTGAGAAAAATCGAAACGCAAAAATGCAGGCATTAAATAAGCGCTTATTAAACAATTAGCAAGCTATTCCCAATTTGCTTATTTAAGATTAAATAACTTTTTCACCAATTTGTTTTTAAATAAAAAATAAGAGTTAATTCATAACTACAGAATTCATAATAAAAAAAAAATGTATTTCAAGCGAATATTAAATAGAATTTATCGATATTATTGGTGAAACACAGAAAACTTAGAAGAAGAGCTTTTTTGAACGTAATTAATCGATTTCGATAATATTCTTTGAATGCGCTAATTAAATTGCTATTTTAGGCAATTGTTTTATTTTCTAGCAGTGCAAGCACGCGACCATTTGTGCTTCATACTCATATACACGCCATATAGCAGTGGTATAATTAAAATTATTCTGACAATCACAATAGCAACGCTTAGTATGCAATCGAGGTAAACATTGGACCGCACTTTAGAGTACTTTTTGGGGGCGGGGGCGTCAAGGAGGAATGGAGCTGGAGGTCTTTTAAATGTGTTTGCGGCTTTATCAATATAATTTCGACTGCTGGCTGTTGTTGTTGCTGCTGCAATTTTCGTGTTTTCCGTTGGCTTTGCCGATAGTTTGCAGTGTGCTGTGTGTATGTTTTTGTTTGTCTGCTTGTGTGTTTCCTTCGGCTCTAAATTCTTGCTTATTGCAATTTGCGCAACAATGCGGCCCCGTCCGCACACGCCTGACCCACCAGACACCAGCACCACCAGATGCTCCAGAGAGACGCCGACACCACCACCCAGCAGATCTCAGCCGGACGATTTGACGACGCTGCTTTGTGCGCTGTGACGTTGACTGCGCGACTGCGCAGCTGGGCAGTGAAAGGCTAGCAAGGCAACGCAAGGCAGCGAGATCTGCTCCAATTCTGCTGCAGCGGCGTCAGCTGAGCCTCGCAGCCATTGGCTTGTGCCTGACTTTGGTTGGGCGTCGTCGCCGCCGTCGTCGTCGATGTTTTGAGTCTAGTTTTTGTGTGTTTATTCGAATTTGATATATATTTTCTTGAGTGCATTTGTTGTTGTTGTTGTTGTTGTTGCTTGTGCTGCTCGCAGCATTGTGGTGTGGGGCAGGTTTTGTTTTTCCATGCACTGCACTCTGAGCCACTGAACGAAGTGCGGCCAATTTTTTAGTATAAATGTGGCCACAATTTGGTAGTCGAAATCAGAATCAACTCGTTCGCTGAGCATTCAACAAGTCTTCCTTCTACTCCTTCAACCTCCTCTCAAACACTCAACAACAACAACATGAAGGTAAGGCATCAGCTGTCTGCCCCATCAGCGACAGATTTGAAGCGATCTCACCGCACACACCTCACCACTCACCCACGTCTCGCTTCCATTTTGCAGTTCGCCGTTGCCGTAGTCATGTTCGTGTGCGCCGTTGCCGGTGCTCAGGCGTCGTGGGCTGCCATCGCTCCCGGTGTTTCCTATGTCAACTCGGTTGCACATGGCCCAGCGGGTCTGTGGAACGGCGCCTGGAACGGTGCCTGGAACGGCGCCTGGAATGGTGCCTGGAACAACGGCTGGGGCGCACCTGCTGCCGTCGCCGTCCACGCCAGCGCCGCTCCCTGGGGTCTGACCGCTCCCGGCTGGCACGGCGGTGTTCCCGGCATTGCTCTGGCCCAGGGTCCCGGTGCCGGTGCCATTGGTGCCCACGGTCATGAGGGTGTCTACGTGGCCAAGACTCGTGGCGCCATCCACACCGCTCCCCTTGCCGGTCACATCAACTCGGCCACTTCCGTGAACGTGGCCCCCGCTCCCGGTACTCTGTAAATTGCCAGCACAACATTGCCGAATGCCAAAGTGGATGTGGGGCAGGACGATGATGGCGAATGATGACGAGGGCATCGTACACAACAGCTGGCGTACCAATTGTTGTTTGTCTCCCGCTGTCTTCTATCTATCTTCCACTTCTAAATCCACACGACTTCCAACGACTCTACTCGGATACTCTACCACCCATCACAACAACAACAACAACAACAACAAATCCCCAACATTATTGTTAAGCACACCGATCTTAGTCCCGTTATGAACCTTGGAGGATCATCGTTTGACGATTCTCCATCTCGTTCGCACACACAAAACACACTCACGCGCACATTTGAGTTAGTTCTGTGTTCAGCAAATAAGTCCAACAACAAGAACATCAACAACAACAATTACAACAACTACAACCAACAAATAACAGCATGTTAATTTCTTATTACTTGAGAACTTTCAAACACCTACCACCACCAGCTTTTCCGCCTTTCCTTCAATCTGTCTGTCTTTCGATCTGTCTCTATTCTCTTCATCTCTCCATCTAGCTATCTCTCTTTGCAACAATATACTTTCAATCTATCTCACTCCTTTCTCTCTCTATCTATCTCTTTTCCACTTCCGAGCGCAGCCCCCGAGCTGTGCACGATCGATGGTGTATATACACATATGTACATAATGCATACTTACATACATATACGTATACAAGAAACACTTACTCTAGTAATTTGCAACAATTGTAAAATTGACAAAAAATGTTTTAAATAAACTCGTTTTTATTTACTCGAACAATTTATTCTTTTTACTGAAAGTTGAATATCAATTACCACAGCATGGGGCTTAAGAACGCACAATCGTAATAAATGCTATTCATTTAAAAAAAATTAAATCAATCTTTTATTAATGCTTGGACTATAATATTAAAGGAAAATTAAATATTTCTAGAATACATTTTCAAAAATACTTGCGAAACTTAAGAACTTTTCAGGATCATATGAACTACGATTTTTGTTATTTTGGTTTATTTAAATTATTTATAGGTTTGTTTTGTTCTTCACGCCTTGAAAGTTAGTCAAAAATTAGTTTTATAGTGCGGCAGATTAATTACAAAGATATAGCGTAATGTAAGGTACACTGTCTGATCTGAAATCGATAAAAACATTAGGAAATCAAAGTACTTGTAGAACTAATTGTTAATCCACTGAGGTAATTGTTGAAACACCTTCGCGTAAGTCGCGATGAATAATAAAATTAATGCACACTTTGTTTTGTACACTTGGGTCGACCTTGAGGTGGTAGCACTACTCATAAATGATATATATCTGTGCAACCTTGAAAACATTATAGATTGCTTAATTGATTTCATATCGAAAAGAATGTCTTTGTGCTAACTAACTTAAGTGATTAGATTAAACGTATACTTAGTAGCTAAGACGTTGCTTGTCATTGTCTTTGTCTTTGTGGATTTGGACACTTTAAACTGCTACCGATCGGTAGTCAAGAGCGAGCTACATTTTCGTATCGTACTTAATTGACCTGAAAGGCGTTGCCATGCCAATTCCATGGATTGCGACCACAGGGCGTATGCTTAATTATGCAAACGCTTAAAGCTAATTACAAACAACAGAGTAAGGTTTGTTTATTAGTCAGTGCTCACCACCTGCGATCAGATCGATCTAAATATGTCTCTATATAGAAGCATTACTGATTATTTATGGCAGCAGCTACTCGTAATTACAGTTTATCATCCGCGCAAGAATTCAACTTGAACTCTTGCAAAGCTATCGTTAAAATTTCATAGCGCGTTGGCGTCTGTAGCAACAGCAACAGCAACAAGTTGATACTGCATATAGTTGCATTGCATTTTTGGTGCAACGACACCTGACGGGTTTCGTTTTAATGGCTCTCTTTATTTTTGCTTGACAGGGCAGGGCAGGGGATTGAAACTGGTTCGCAATGCGGCTGCAATTGGCAAGGTTTCTCAGTTTTTTGTCCATTTGCATAATTGAATTGTTGTTTTTTTGTGCTACGATTTTTTGTAATATTTTTTGTTTGGTTTTAGCATGTGCGGGTGTCTCGCTTTTGTAGTGCGGCGGTGCGAGTTAATTGTATCACCTAATGGTCGTCGATCCACTGCAAGTTGCAACCCGAACCCGAACCCGGCTGTGACTCTTAGACGCCCACGCGCCGGCATCGCATGAAATGGCAAATCCGAAATGCAAGGGAATGGCTCGCTGGCTGGGTGGGTGTTATGTAAAAGCATTCAAATTCGATCCATTTAACAATCAGCGACAAAGTAATTAAAAATACAACGAGGAAATAATCATGGTGGAGCACATTTGAATGCTGCAGACAATCCTAAATGCTTTGAATGTTTCTATTCCTGGATTTTATGGTGCTTTAATGCAAAGTGAAATCGCGATTTAATTACGTTGAATATAGTTTCGTTGAGACACTGACGTTATTGAAATATTTTTAAACTGAAATAATAGCCTTTATCACAATGTGATTTAGTTCTACTTTATTTTATTTTTATATCTGTCTTATTGAAGAATCACAATTATTGTAAATCTAGAAAGTGATTAATTTACATTATGTATATTTAGTTTTAGCATCGTACTTATATCTCTAATACTTTGAAAGTCTATTACAAATTTATTGAAATGCACATGAAGGTCACGATAGTTTTAAGTATACGCCCCATACATCTATACAATACTCTTTATTATATCTTATAATGGAGCTTATTCTGTATGTTTGAAATTGAAAAAAAATGTATTACAATGAAATTGAAATAAATCTAACAATTAGGAATCTATCAAGTATACGCACGATTGGCCGCAATGGTGCTGTCAATCACTTGCGCCCTTGACAAGTTAATAGTAAGTTCTATGATTTATAGAGTACATATGTAAAGCATTTCAATTCATATGATTAGAGGTAAATGAATGGCTATAAAAGGGTGGGACGAGTCGATAGGGTTGGGATTGTAAATCAATTAGCAGTGCAGCATGTTCAGGATACGAGTGCAACCATAAATGGATCACAAGCCAGTCACATTATATGCTAATGAATTGTGCATAGCAATGATGGCTGGCGTTAACCATAACAATTAAGTAATTAAAACAGCCAACGCTCTCAGACTGACGCAGTGGAAAGCGGCGACTTACCGGAACTGCAACTGAAAAGTGGGTTGGGTCTTGGTCTTGTTTCTCTGTCATGAGACGGCTGCATATGATCGATCGATAGATCGAACAACTGACTGCCTGACTGGGTACTGAGTGTGAATATGAGTTCACTTGTGAGTACACTCATGCTGCCCACCTAGCCGCACAAGCAGCAGGCATGTCATTATTTCTGTAATCACATGTATGCAAAAGATATATCTCTATCAACATATTCACAATATGTACATATCTACATACATATGTATTTCTATGTGTGAACTCGAACTCTCACTGGCTGTGAACTTTTGCTGACCATTGACGCTGTGGTTATTGGCTCAGCTCTTGGCTTGACGAAGTGGGTATAAAACTGGCGACAGAATCAGCAAGAGATCAGTTCAGAACAAGAGTTCAACAAGAGCGCAACAAACCCAAGCAAACCAAAACCATCAACATGAAAGTAAGTTTCCAGCAAGGATCCTCATCCACTCCTAGGACTCACATTTTCTCTCTCTCTGTTCTTGCCTGCAGTTCGCCATCGCAGTCATCTTCACTCTGGCCCTCGCCATGGGAGCTCAGTCCTCTGTGATTCCTCTGATCTCTCAGCTGGCTGGCCATGGTCTGTCCTACACCGCCGTCTCGGGTCCCGCCATTGCCGCTCCCTGGGTGGCTCCCGCTCCCCACTGGCCCGCTGCCGTTTCTGTTGGTGCCTGGCCAGCAGTTGCTCCAGCTTCCGTTGTTGCTGCCCATGGTCCCGCTGTGGTGGCTGCTCATGCTCCCGCTGTGGTTGCCGCTCATGCTGCGCCCGCTGTTGTTGTTGCTCCCGTTGCCCATGAGGGTGTCTACACCGCCCAGACCCGTGGCGCTGTGCACACCGCTCCTCTGTCTGGCCACATCCAGTCGGTGGCTTCCATCAACGCTGCCCCCGCTCCCGGCACCATCTAAGAAGTGTCAACCAGCTCTCAGGACTCACGATATCGACCATGGAACTGCCAGCGCTGATGCCAAAGGACATCACGATTCGAATAACAAACCATGAAAACGCATAAAAATGTTGTAAATATACATATATAAACAGGGCACTCGCACCATAGCCATCCTAAAATTTCCTTTCGACTCGCACTCGCAACTCCGCTATTTATTGCAAAAATTAAAACACTTTCGTAACAAAATTCGAAAACTGTATGAACTTTCTTTCTTGGGCAATAAATCTACTGAGATTAGTTCAACAACAAATATGTGTAAATAATATTTGTGTAGAGTTCAAGGCCTCGCATAGAATTTGCCGAACTAGAGCAACCTTTGTTCTGTTCGTAGATTCGCGTGCATTTTATTGGATTGGATTGATTAGAGCTGTAAGTCTAGGAATTTGTATAGTCATTAAGTCTACTTAGTCGGCTGCCTTGAAGGTCTTGACTCTAATTGCGTGTTTGAGCGTTAAAACAACAATTACTAGAGCATTACGCTCGCAGCTAGTGACAGTTTGCTTTGAATTAAGCTATTATACGAGAATGTATAGGAATTATGAATTCATTACAGATAACCCAGGTAGATCATGTTTTCAGTTTTCGAATAGTGTTGATTGTTTCACAAATTGCGCTCTGGTAATGAATAGATGCTATACGAATGGGATTTGAATGATTTTCGGGCAAATTGCATTCACTTTTGAAATGTAGACAGTTTGAAGGATCAATATGCTAAGGGTGCATTTTATTAAGTTCTCAATAGAATATGAATATAAAATCAAATCTGTTGTTCATTTTATGCTTTATCTTATAACACATTCTCATCTACTGTGCTCTTAACTTTCAGTTCTCCCCACGTATGAGATTCGTTAGAAACGGTGTTTTGCAAATTGCAATTAGAGCCAAGTCAAGTGCCAAGTTCATGCGCATGCGCCTAGTTTTTGCAAAGGGGCGTCGTGAGTGCGACTTTTTAACTGCTATTGCCATTGCTATTACTAATACCTACAGCCGGAATGCAACTGCCACGACTAGCTGTGAACAACATGTGCCCGCGTATAGAGTATATTTGATCTGTTGTTGTGAAAGACTCGACGCTGTTGTGACTGACGCGTGATTTGCCGCATGTATGTAGATGTGAATATATCTAGCAAAGTGTTCATATCGGGTCGTTTTGGGGGGGATATCGGTTTCAGTTGTACAAAGTTGCGGGTTTGTTTTGTTTTGCCGCATTTGGCGGTGTTGTACGATAAGCCGGTGGGGCTGCTAGGCAACTCACCGTATCGTGTTGCGTTCGAAAATGCGCTGCTTTGATTTATGGCCCGCCTCCCGGGCCAAGAGTCAATCGCATTTAATTGCGGTCGTCAGCAGCTGCAACTTGTGTCGCTGTCTCGTTGTCTATATGTCTCTCTCTCTCTCCATATTGGGAGCAAGTCCTAAAATGGCCAGCTATCGCTTACAATGGTTAGCCAGAGTGAAAATTTTGCAGCCTTCTTTGTAAGCAGCAACTAATTGCAATAGTAGTAAAGCTAAGTAATTTCTGCGAATGGTATTTGAAGTTAGCAGTGTTGCTAGTGATGAATAGTAGTAGCTCATTTAGTACTAGCAGTAAATTCAACTGTTTATCTACTACTATTTACAAGTTGAGGTTAATAATTGATTTTACTTGTAATTATGAATGGCTCTTGCTTTTATTTTCTCATTTTTTTTATTTATTTACATACAGATATTTGCATTTCAACGGCCATTAAACAGCGACTGCTACTACTAGTAGTAGTCGTTCAACTACAGCAGGTGCACGCGACTCTCTTCATTTCTTTCTCTCGCTGCATATTCGCACGGCAAAGCACAGCACAACGCAGCACAGCGAGAGAGCGACGGCGACATAGAGAGATAATAGCACACAGCAAGCACTCGGACTTGGTGGCGTTATTCGGTTTCTTTTTTTGGATTCGGATTCGGTGTCGGTGTCTCTGCTGGTGTCGTTGGCGCTCGGAGGGTAACGGCGACTTGCTGGCTATGGAGCCAGTTCGCTAGCTCTGCTCTGGCCGCGGCTCTGTCGCCGCTGTCTCTGGCAGCGGCAGTTAGTCGTCGCTAAAGACGCGCTGGCAGCGTTTCTTGCAAATTGAAACGCAATCGACAGTCGGCCAATCGATTTGGGCAGATTCACGTCAGTTCGGCATGATTTGAGACAAAGACGGCGGCGGGTTCGGCGAGTTCATGTTATTTGCAAATTGTCGCCGGTGTTTGCAATTGCAATTACAGTGTGTGGTTGAATGTTTGCCGTGCCAAGAGTGTGCGAATGAAAGTGTAAGAAGATGCGATTAAAGGCTTCCGATTGTGATTTCCCGCATTCCTCTGCAGTGCTTGATTATGGAACGTGTTTGGCAAAAAAGAATTGGCAGACGCCCGTGACGCCAATCTCTGTTGTTGCTTTTTGGCAGTAACAGAACAGTTCTTATATGCGCACATTCCTTGGCATTCTTTCGTTCTTTGTTGTCTCGAGTATTTCTGCAATAAATTTACTGCGCACACTTTTCAATGTTTATAAACACAACAACCAAACAACGCAAAAAATGCCGATTGGTTTGTTCGGTGGCAAATTGAACACGTTTTGCCGCAAATATGAATTTTGTGTGTTTGCGCAAATGCATTCATAACATCCACTGTTCTGTCCCTTTCACTCATTGAAAATTACTTGACGTCATCTCCCGAAAACTCAAACACACACGCACACTCACACGAGGCAGTCATGATTTGAGTGGAACCGAAGCGATTCAAATTACACAACGGTGTTCAAAACAAAGAACAGCTGATTGGCGCCGCTCCCATTTACATACATGCACACACATGAACATGCTCGCGTGTACACCAAAAACAACCACCAAATAAATCAAATAACAACAACTACGACAATATAAAACAAACAAAAACAACATTCGCAGCTCTCCTGCTCTGCGTTTTGCACTAATTTGTTGTTACAGTTTAACTTGTTGAAAGGCCTCGCTCTCTCGCTCGGCCTCTCCCACTCCACACACATTTGTTGTTTTGCGAGCAAAACGAATGTCAAGTGTATTTATGGCCAGCGAGCAAAAGAGTGAGTGAGTGCGAGATAGTGCGACTAGTGCATCAGCTGGCGGCCTGCCCGCTGTCGTCGTCCATTGCCCCCGTCGTGATGCGAAGCGTCGTCGCCATCAGATTATTGAAATTTACGCATTTTGCGCTTTGTTTGCAATTTCATTTTGCTCTTTTTGTATTTGTTTTGTATTTAAATAGATTCTTTCTTTGTTAATCCAACAATGCAAAATGATTAAGACTGTCGTAGTAAGCAGTGCAGTCAGTGTACAAATCACTAGAACTTTTACTTATTTGCGGTTACTTGAATGCATAGTGTTGTACTTGCACTTATTGTGTTGGGGTATTCGCTCAATAGCGTTACTCATACATACATACGTAGAGAGCACATGAAAGCATTGAAGAAGAATCATTGAATGCTCGCGCCACAACAAAAGCTATAGATTCGCCACTGCACAGTGGTGTTGACTTAGCGTGCGATTAGTAAAATGTGATAATCAATTTTAGAGGCAAGAGTGCAAAAAATAAACAAAAATATAAAATCTGTTTATAATTCGATTTTTTACTGCACCTGTTGTTAGCAAAAAAAAAAAAACTAGGCAAACCCCAATGCAAATTTAATCTGCACTTAAACACCAAAGCTATCCATTAATTATTATTTTTAAATGACATGTTGACAACATTCACTCTTTGTATACCTATAACTTGATGTCAATTACGTTTGCTTCAGTGTGCGTATACGTACTATGTATATTTAATTAAATATACTTTTTTTGAAATTATTTTGCTTAGCACCAGCAGCAGCAGCAGCGACTGCGGCAGCGGCAGCGGCAGAGGCATCAGGCAGGAACAGCAATCACAATCACAATCATCGCGAATCGCATCATTTGCTTTCGAGCATCGGAATCGCTTGGGTGTTTGTTTAATGTGTGATTCGTTTGTGTGTTGTGCTTGCTAGTTAATCGTGAGCAGAAAATTTTCGTTGACGTCTCTTCCTCCCTCTGTCCGTGCAATAATCCGCTGCGTTTTGCGTTCAATTAAAAACTGCTGAGCTGCATAAGAGGAGAACGATTTAACAATACACTTTGTATTAGCAGTTCCAGAGGCCGTGCGTGATTCTTCGACTTCAACTTTATAGTCGACCCGGGCAATAATACTTACGAGCGTTCTGGATGACCCACAAAATCTAGCTGTTAACTGGGTCAGCAACAGCAGCAGCAGCAGCTGGTGCAAAAAGTTGAGTGCAGTTTCGGTAACGAAACGAAATGAACTTGAAACAAATACAAAACTTCCCGAAAGAAACCAGTGCAATTGACGCGTGATTTTTCTATCGGCCTCGTCCGCCAGCCAAGTGCCATTTTAGCCACTTCAAAACGCGACAAACAACAAACCACAAATTGCTAAGCACAAACAACAATAATATTGACAAATAGCCACTAGTCGGGTGCGGGCAAGTTCAGATGACGAACTGACTGCGAACTGAATCAAGTGTTTGTGGCAGCATGAAAGGCATCTGTGGCGATGCCAAGCAGCAGCTCAACAATTGCATGCTGCTGGGCGATACATCAAATGGAACAGGAACTGCCAATGGCGTCGCCGCCTCGCCAGCATATCGCGGCGGACGCACGTTTCGATCGCGTCAAGTGCACAGCTTGGCCATCCGGAATACGAGCTCATACGATACCATGGAGCGACCCTTTCGACCCGACAATCTACGCGGTCGCTGGTCCAAGTCGGCGGATTTCTACTTTGCCAGCACGAGTTACGCCTTCGGCACGATGGCCTTCTCCGATGTCTCGGTCTGGGCACTTATGTTTGGCGGTTGGAGTAAGTACTCGCAGATCGACATCCCTGATAGACAAGGTAGACAAACAGTCGACGAATTGGTGTCAGTTTAGTGTCAGTTTTATTGAAGCGGAGACGGTGCTTCGTTGATTTGTTATCAATTGAATTCAATTATGATTAAGTGGAATTGGGGTTATCAATTTGTGGGTCTGCAGCTCAATTCTAAATCCAACACAGTTCCAGTTCCTTATGATGCGCACATAATTAAAATGATTGTTATTGTGGCCTTGAGTTCGCAAAAAACAATAAATACTAAATTTAAAGCAAAAGTTCACAACATGATAAGAGAATTAGTTTGATTATATGGAAATAATAATAATAATAATGTTATTAAAATACGCTTATTCTTAGAGAAGAATTTTGAAAATACCACTGATTACTTGGCTTATGAGTAACAAAGCTGTAATTTATGTGTAACAAGTATTGAATATTTGCAAGTCAGATAAAGAGAAGAAAAACTATATATTTGTGTGTGTACAACATAGTTTGCTTTATACTCGTACAAAGTGACGTATGAGTAATTAATTGGAAAGGGTAGCTGGTTGTGCTATGCCCATGACTAACAACTTTAAAAAACAGCAGTTTATCTATATATATTTCATTTTTTTATTGTTGTTTTTAGAGTACTATCTGACTGCGTATTTGCTGGCAGTTGGCTTCTATTCACTGCCCATTTTCCTGATACAGACATTCTTGGGGCAATTCTCCACATCGGGTGCGATTTCAGCGTTTCGTGTGTCGCCGATATTTAAAGGTCAGTTGCCGCATAGCTACAGTATTAATTGTTTAATGTATTTACACTTAACTTGTTCAACAGGCATTGGTTATTCGATACTGCTGCTCAACCTGGGCACACTCACCTACTACAGCGTCAATGCGGCGGTGCCGCTGATTTATGCCGTCAACTCGCTGCACGATGTGCTGCCCTGGCTGAGCTGCAACAACACTTGGAACTCGCCCAACTGCTCCACGCACAACAGCTACGATGAGGAGGAAGTCAGTGAAGCTACGTTAATTAAGTCATGCACTCTTTATTAAACTCTATTTTGTTTTTTTTTTTAACTGCAGGCTATTCAACAGCCGCATTCAACTGTGGAGTACTTTCAGTGAGTTGCTCGCCATGCATAGAAGTTCTAATTAAAGCGTTAACACAAGCTTTATTTCAGCTCCATGATAGGCTCCATTAAGGAGGGCTCCACAGCATGGTCGCTGTCCTGGTCAATGGTGCTGGCCATTGTGGGCATTTGGGTTGTGGTGCTCGTGCTGCTGCTCAGTCGTGTCTCCATTGTAAGTTCAAGCGATTTGTCGATGTCAAGTGCATCCGTTTCTATCTCCGTTTTTGCAGATAGGCAAAGTCATGCGTTGCGCCTGCGTGCTGATGTTTAGCTTCTTTCTGGCCGTGTTCGTTTACCTAGTGATACACGAGCAGTTTGGCTGGCAGACGTTTCTCGACTATCTGCATCCCACCATCAACAGCTGGAGCGGCATTCGTGCCTCCCTGGGCATGGCCATATTGCAGGCCAGCATGGTGCTGGGTCCCGGCTGGGGCACTGTCATCACCCTCGGCAGCTACAACAGCTTTCGCAGCGATGCCGCCCGCCTCAGCATCTGGGTGAGCATCAGTCATGTGATCATCACGGTGATGTCCATCGTCTGCGGTCACGTAGCCAACGATCACTTCGAACGTAAGTATTTCTTGTCTTTTGATATATTTCAATTTAAATGCATCCGTTGCTTGCAGTGCATGTGGCCATGTGGCATGTGGAGAAGAAGCATAACATGCAGTTCCTCTATGTGTCCTTTGCCTACCTCTTTGGCAGCTTCACTACCTTGCCCAGACTCTGGTCTTTTCTCTTCTTCGCCATCGTCTTTCTAGCCGAGATGTGTGCGCTGGTATGGCCTCAGAATATTCTAATTGATTATTATATTGTATTAATTGTCATTCTTCAGGTCATTCTCATGATGTCGGTGCTGACGGCGATCTTCGATGAGTTCGAGCAGCTGCGTCACCTGAAGAGACGCATCACCATTCTACTCTCGCTGTGCCTCATGGCCAGCTCCATTTACTTTTGCACTCAGGTAAGTAGGCTATATTAAAACGATGCCTTTTAATTAATGTCTCACTGTCTTACAGCTGGGCTTTAGCCAGGTGAGCGCCTTGTCCTACATGGCGCTCTTCACGCAGGTTGTCTTCTCAGCACTCCTGGTACTGATGACCACCTGGATCTATGGTCGAGTGCGTTTCCAATGCGATCTGCAGTTCATGCTGGGCAAAACGATCTCAAGCGCCGAAATCTTCTTCATACGCATCATAGCTCCTTGCTTCATAGCACTTGCATTGGTAACCAATGGCATACACTTTTACAGCTGCTTTATTCATCCCTCTTCCACTCAACAGTATCAGATCAGCTATATGCTGTACTTCAATGGCGTGGGCGACACTCTGATCTGGACCAGTCAGGGACTCAGCTATCTGATCGTCGTCGTCTATATGTTCTACAAGCTGACACAGACAAATGGGCCGTGGCGACAGCGGTTGAGACAGTGCTTCGCACCACACGATTGGCATCCCGTCAATCCCGACAATCGTGTGTTCTACGAGGAGATCATGGGCACCTCTGAGATGCTCGTCATCGACAATGGAAATGCCGCATAAACCACACGCGATTGCGAATACTGCATACTTCTAGTGCCTACTACTATACTAATAGATCTACGATTATAAACATGTATGGTTGATTTGATTTATTTTAAATGTACTTAAGTCATGAGCCCGTCTCATCGGGTTGAACTGAACTCATTGTGTGAATAACCCCTGAATTCCCATACAAAAACAAAAGAGCATACAAGGAATATAGGCGAGCGTTTCTTTAAAATGTACTGATATTTTCCAAATCTAGTTATAGAGAACAATAAACTGGTGATATTTGTAGTTGCATATGAAAACAAAAAAATGAACTTAACGCTTTCGAACCATTTTAAATAAAGAGTTAATATAAAGTATTATACAGCAAATACAGGCTTTCAATTTATTTACGCGCCAGACTTTCGTACGATTTGTAATTAATTTGCATACTTTTTGGCTTGATCCGACAATTATTCAAATAGATATTTGCTGTCGCATATAGGATGTAATAAATGGAATCGGGGATTCTATTTTTGCTATAAGCCAATAAAAACATGCACATGAACAGCAGAAGCCGAAGCAAGAGCAGAAGCAGCGTTCCAATGTATGTAAATGTGAAATATTTTATTATTCATTAAATAGTTTCGGGCATTGCGAGTGCATTCACTCACTCTCTTTGTATTCGAATTGGCGAGCGAATCCAATAACGAGAGATTTCATTTAGTGAGCTTATGTGCTTCTAATCATTACAATGTCATGTGGTGCGCGGTTTAGCTGTTTGTAATTTCAATACACAAATAGTACAAATAATCGAAAGAATAGGAATAATAATAATATTACATGTCGACCGACGGCCGAGCGACGGCCGACGACTGACGACTGTCGACTGTCGACAATCTGTCGGCTGAAACTTGGCAATCTGCTATATATAATACGAGCAAGAGATGTGAGTACGCGTGTGTAGACATTTATTTTGTTTTAAATACAGAGACAACGTTGATAATGAAAAGTATCTATCCGTTCCATTCTACTATGTGTATATTCCACTACCATTTCCATGGACAGCACGGATGCACAGCTCTCGGATGCCTCGCAGTCAGAGTCACAGTCAGTCTGCCGGCATCGTTTCTTCTAATTAGAACGTCAATTTAAACCCAAACGGGCATACGCGTATCCATTGCAAAATCAAATAAAACAAAAGCCTACTTACTACAAAAAAAAGAGACAAGAAGAGAAACACAAAACACGCAAATTGAGAAGAATATTTGAAATAAAAATAGTGCACGTAATTAATTTTTGTAGCTAGTCGAAAGCAGAAGCGTCGACATTTGCGACGTTATTAATCGGAACTACTTTGAAATAAATGCTCCACATACCTATATAGGCATTAGTCATCATGGTCTATGAGTCGTCCTACGAGAGTGGCCGCAAGCCATTCACACCCGATCTGCAGCGCGGAAAATGGGAAAAGCCCACCGATTTCATTTTCGCCTGCTGCGGCCTGGCCCTGAAGCTGGATCTGTTTGTGGTCTCGTATTGGTTTTACTTCGACATGGGATGTGAGTATACCACAAATGTATATGCACATAAGTAACATATATCCGCTGATTAGCTGGATGGAGCAGAAGCTGTGCAAGTGCATCGTCAGCTGATAAGCAAATCAAATTGTTTTTAATTGAAAGCATGCATCACAATTCCATAGACACAAATGTGTGGATTGCTCTCTAATCAATTGAAACTGCATTCCAAGTTCAACGGTAGCTCTGTCGAAAAAAAAAAGAAATTACAAATATTTATAATACTCTACAGATTATGCGCGTCTTGGGTATCTTCGAGAGAAGCTCTCAATGCTTTGCCGAGTACCTTCGGCAAATTCATTTTATTTAAGGGGCGTCTCGTTCAAAATCCACTACAACTATTTGGTTAAAAATACAAATTGATAAACCGACTTCACAGTTTATTTTTATGGCATAATTGCTGCATTTTTAATTTGCTCACTATTAGATAACAATGACGAATGTTGATATGTGTGATTCCTCAATTAATTATTGTATTTCGTTTTTAGTATTTGGCATATTACCCTACTATTTCTATTTAGTCGTCTATATGGTGCCTCTGCTGGTGATCCACTCGTTTATGGGCCAGTTCTCGGGCAGCGGTTTCATCTCTGCCTTTCGTCTGTCACCGTTCTTTAAAGGTAACCTCTGGCGACTTCGACTTTTGCGCTTAGATTGATGATGACGATGTGTGTTTCTGCTGCTTTCAGGCATGGGCTATGTGAGCGTCTTCCTGAGTATTGCGAGTCTGTTGTATTATTCCATCTTTGCGGTTGTGCCCCTAATATATATCGTGCACTCGCTGCGCCCCACGCTGCCCTGGAGCTGTGAGGGACTTGGAGATGTTAAGAATCTAACCACTGTGAGTCTGCAGCGATTCTTAATACTTGTATAAAGTAATATCTAACACTTGTATGCGTATTTTCTATTCAAGTTGTGCAATTTGAATCAAAGCGAGACAGACGTCATTGGCATGCTTATGGACAATAACACTGCCGATGTGGTGGAATATAATGAAGTTCATATTCCGTCAGTGCTCTTCTTCAAGTAAGTGAATTCCCTCCCTATACTATTAAGGATCTAAATTCATACTTACTCATGTTTTTTTAGGCAACATTTTGAAATAATGGGCGGCGGCTTCACCGACCCAGATGAATCATTTAGCCTATCTTGGACTGTGGCAGGATTCTCGATCTTTATCTGGGCTCTAATCGCCTGTATTTTCAAGTACTGCTCAGACACTGCCAAGGTATCAAGGTTCTCCTTGTAGTATCCAATCCAAAGTGTCAATATTGAAATATTTGTCTTTACTCTGATTTAGTTTGGCAAACTGCTGCGATATTTGATAGTGTCCACAGTGGTCATTTTGTTGATATGTCTGGTGCGTTTCCTATTTCTGCCCGGCGCTTTGGATGGACTGCTGCATTTTGTGAAGCCGCACAAAGACGCTATGATCGGTGGCAGCTTCACCATGACGATTGTGGTGCTTCAAGCCTTTGGCTCTGGCTGGGGCAGCGTAATGTCGCTGTCCAGCTTCAATGACTTCAAGGCCAACATTATGGGCTACAGTTGGGTGATCGCCTTTTGCCAGACTCTCGCCTACATTCTGTTTGGCCTGGTCAGCTTCATTTTGCACCATTACTTTCGAAGTGAGTCCGAGTGCGAATCCTATTCACATTTAATTCGCAAATAATTCGCTCTTTCCATAAATTAGGCATGAGTCTGCACACGTTCGATCTCTATGTCGAGATCAATTGGGTGCTGTACTTGTCGAGTGCCAGCGCCATGGCTGAAATGGAGTGGCCCAACCTCTGGACCATTCTCTACTACACAATGCTGTTGATTGCCTCGCTGGTCGTGATGGTATGCTCTATTTTTATTTCACTGTTGAGAATAGATTGGCTGACAGTCACAATTACTTGCAGATCACACAAATTTTCACCGTTCTTACGAGTGTCTTCGATGAGTTCGAGCAGCTGAGGGCACAAAAAGAAAAGATCACACTTATGTTCATTGGCGCCTTGGCGCTTCTCTCTATAGGATTCTGCTCAAATGTAAGTGAATCACTAAATACTCTATTCGTGTGGAGGTCACACATGCTCCTTCTATTTAATAATGATTTTGCTTTACAGCACGGTGTTTTATTCTTCTCTGCCGTTTCCCTGGACTCGATAATCACCTACAGCGTTATGCACATGCTGCTGATACTCGCGGTGCTTTGGATCTATGGACGAGAGCGTTTCCAGCGGGACATTGAGTTTATGCTGGGGCAACCTTTTGCCTCGTGGAAGATATTCATATTGCGCTTCATCGCGCCACTCTTTTTGATCTACACTTTGGTTCGTATGCGAGCAGAATTTGATCTGATTGTTCAGCTTATTATATGTGTTCTGTCGAATGCAGCTCATGGGATTGTTCATGGCAGTCATAGAACGCGCCTTCAGATCGGACGTAGTTTTGTTCATCAGCCTGTTTCTGGTCATTATGCCATTGCTATTCATTCCGGGCTATGGCATCTATATCACGTATCAGAATACTGGCGGGTTCTGGAATCGCTTTAAGCGCTCCTGTCGTCCGACCGATTGGTATCCTGTGGAAACGCAACAACGACAGCAGTACCAAGAAGTGCTGGGCAACTCAGATCTAACACATCAGTTGTATGAAGTAACCGAGGAAGTAAACTAATCGATTAATTATATACGAAACACGGCATTTGCTTTACTCCCTGCATAAAATGACATTATACTGGTATAAATACTAAAAATTTACAAATAAATATATATATATAAAGATAGGAATGTAGAAATTATTTGGTTTCAGCCTCAGTGTCTGACATAAACGCTGGCATTCTGCGTTGTCGTCTGAACTCCTCGTATGCGGCGCGATCATCTGGATCTGCTGGCGTCCAATCGAGCGGCTTCAGACGTTTCTTAAGGCTGTCTTTCAAGGTGGCCCGTTTCAGTATCATAATGTAGATAATATACACAGGTATCAGTATGATCGAAGATACAAAACTCATCCAGCCAATCAAGATTGCCCAGTTGGGATACGCGACGCCATTGTATGTGATTTCGCGTAGAAAAATGATGCTCGTAAAAAGTACAAACTGTGAATGAAACATTTGATGTATGTCAATGGGTTGACATCGAGTGGATGACTTACGGTTAAAACTATTGGCGTTATGTACTTCCAGGTGATTTTCCAGAAGACCTTTGGGCGCGTGCCCAGCATGAACTCGACGTCAGTCATAAAGTTATCGATGCCATAGATATAGGCCACCATAACGACTTCAACCAGGCAGACAACAATGATGGCCAACGCCGAGGAGTACCAATCGAAGAGCTGCAATATAAACATGCCAGCCTAAAGCGAGGGAGAGACAAAGAGAGAGAGAGAGAGAGTGAGAGTGAGAGAAGGAGAGAAGGAGAGAGCTTAGTCTGCTGTGCTTAAGGGCATCAATTATAGCCACTCACCTGGGTACACATAATGGTCGACAGGCAGAAGAAAGCCGAGCATAGACAAAGAGTCAATAGCCATTTGTGATCTCTCAGCAATTCCACTTCGTCCAGTATGGAGGAGGTAATGGCCTCCAGTTGCACAAACTGCAAAGGAAATATGGATTGAGCTTAAACAGAGAGCGGCTGCCAAGTCGTGGATACCCACCACACTGTCAATGCCCAGCAAGAAGAGCATGACGAAGAATAGAACGCCCCACAGCTGTGGCAAGGGCAGCATGGAGATGGCTTGGGGATACGTGACGAAGGCGAGACCTGCGCCAGATGTGGCGACCGTTTCCACCGGGATTCCAGACTCATCTAGGCAGAAAGTTGTTAATTATTGAAATCTTGGAAGCAATCTTTGGCAGCTCACGGGAGAGAAAGCCCAGCACTGAGAAGATAACGAAACCGGCATAAATACTCGTGAATACATTCAATGAGACGACGACTATCGAATCGATTCTTGCAGTATTTCGAAAGTTATTGAAACTAGCCATGTTGACAATGCCTCCCCAGCCGGGGCCAAGACCGAAGAAAATCTGTATGGCCGCATCGGACCAGACCTTCAGATCGACGAGGCGACCCCACTCAGGGTATATAAAGAACTTGATGCCGGTGCCAGCTCCCGGTAAAGTGATGCCTCGCACGAAGAGAATCGTCAACAGAACATATGGAAACGGAGCTGTGAAAAACACAACTTTTCCCACCTGCCAACAAATGATTCGAGTGTTGGTGGAATCGAGAATAGAGAATATCAAGTATACGACTCACCGACTTAATGCCGCGCACCACGCAGAGATAGATAATGACCCAGGTGATGAACAAGCTGAGCAATTGGGCCCAAACCATGCCGCCCAGCTCAGCGATGCTGCTCGAAATGCGCAGCACTTCATTGCTATTGATGATGCGCTGCTTAGAGCTAAACAAAGAACAAACAGTGCGTACGTAAATTGTCAACTTACTGAAAGAACTCGTCCGACGACGTCTTCATCGTGTCCCCTTCGACATCACGCATCTGCAAGAGGTATTATCAGAATGGGTTCTATTCGACTTACGTATTGAACTCACGTCCTCTATGGTCGTGCAGTTGGGTGTATTCCAGTGGTTATTGCACGTCGACCAGGGCACAGTCTTCCAAAAGCAATAGTAGATCATGCGAATGGGATACGAGATGATGACCGAATAGTAGCATACGCAGTAGGCGTTCACCATCACCATGCAGTAGCCGGTGCCCTTGAGGATGGGTGCCAGCCGGAACATGCCCGTGCAGCCGGTGCCCGAGAATTGGCCAATCAGCACCTCCATGTAGAAGAGCGGGATGCCGCATAGGATGACCATCAGCAAGTAGGGCACCAGGAAAGCGCCTGTAGAAATAAAAAAAAAAAAAACAGACACACACGAAATTGAAGCAAAAGTTCAAGTCCTTCGAGCCGGATTTGAACCAGCGACCTATGGATTTCAACGAATCGCGATTCAATAAACTGATGGTGTACAAGAGCAAGCGCTGTCTAGGCCAGGGGTATTGTTTAGGTCTAGAGTCCTGCCACTGCCCGCAACCACCAAGTCTCGAAAACTCTACAGTCCATCGCTCTACCAACTGAGCTATCGAAGGCATTCGCTGGCCGCCGGCCAAAGTGCCAACAAGTGCTGGAAAGCGCTGCCCGCGTAGCTTTCGCTCGAAAGCTGTGCGAGCTTTAAATAGACATTCATTGTGCATTGCCCACACACAAAAACCAACAACAAAAATACAAAAAAACACGCACACTTACAGTTCCCTAAATGCTGATTCGAGGTGACGTCACAGCATGCGCTATTTATGGGAAGCTAAGAGAAAGAGCAGCAGCAACAGCAACAGCAAGAGAAACAGATAAAAACAAAAACACACACAGCCACACAGACAACTGCAGACACGCTATGTTTGGTACTGGCTCAATTAGAGTGTGTAGCCATCAATTGCTGGACTTGCTGCGCGCATGCTCGATCACAACATACCCTGTTCTCCACTCTCTGAAGACTGAGGATTGCAATTTATCTATGCGATTTGCATCTGTGAACTTACCGCCCCCACTGCGATAGCAGAGATAGGGAAAACGCCACACGTTGCCAATGCCAATGGCATAGCCAACTAAGGAGAGCACAAATTCAGCTTTCGAATTCCATTGTCCACGATTCTCATCTCGCTTAATCCTCTTCTCTCGGCGCGGTCGTTGTGGTTGGTTCCGAGCATTGTCTGGGTTCATTACAACTATACAATTTTACTATAGCCCTTCTCCCCTTATATAAAAAACTAATAATTAATAAATGGGTGGCAAAAATTGCCTATTTTTAAGATTTAGAAAATTATAAATATTCTGGTGTCATAATATATGAAAATATCGAGTTTTCCCCCAGAGCTCCGCCTGCTCTTTCATACGAAACATCTCGTAATTGATGTGTGTAAGTGTGTGTGTATTTCGGTAAGTGTGTGAAGCGTACGACGAAGAATATGGTACAATATCTTTTGGGCTGTGCGTTGACGTTTAATCAATGAATGTGTGATGACTAACAACTTTATATGCTTATTAAAGTCGCTCTGTGAATCGTTTAAATATCGAAAAATATCACAGATATTTTATTCAAGGCTTGTGAGATATTTACAACGTACTACGGAATGATTCCTTAGCGAAGGAAATTAATAAAATATAGCTAATTTGCGTTAATATTTCAATTTCACTTGAAGCAACGAAAAAGATAAGTCAGAAACTGTAGCGAAAGATCAGATATCATGCGCATAAACTTAAGCTGGTTTAAGCTTCTATTTATTGAGAACTAGAGATAGTGAAAATGCGATCTTCAGTGTGTTCAGCTTTAACGCCTCGCTAATCAGAGAAATAGTTCAGAATTTCCATTTTCCGGTTCAGTTTTAGTAAATGTTAAATACATATTTTATTGGCAACTTTTAGCATCGTTAAAGTTAATGGATTTAGTTCTAGCTTATGAATAGGATGAGTGGTTTTTGTATTGTTAAAGCTTCGTTGTGTTGCAGTTCAACTGCGTGCTTCGTTGCTCCCCTTTTGCAGTTCAGCAATAAAATCGCAAACCGATGGCAAATGAGAGCAGAGCCAGCAATGATGTGGCAACTAGTTGCTGTCCAGCTGCATTGCGGCCTGCCAAGAGAACATTCTCCTCGTCGGGTCGACGGGATGCTCGTTTCTCGGCCTTCTCGCAGATGTCGCCGCAATTGGCGTGCTCGCAAATGTCGCAGATGTTCGATTTGGGCGCCCGATAGAACTGCCGGGCACGACGAGCTAAGAGCGACAGAGAGAGAGAGAGAGAGAGAGAGAGAGATTGGATTATTTAAACACTACTGCGACTGAGGGACTCACCGTTGTCGTAGTAGTCGTACATGACCACGGGCACCGGACGATGCTTGGTCACCTTCACGGTCTTGTAGGCGTGCAGCGTGGGGCAGACTTCGCGTCTGTCCAGATAGTCAAAGTAGATGAGCACCTTGGAGTCGCGCTGTTGCGTCTCCACCTTCTTGATGCGCTCACTCGACTCCAGCGTGGGCAGCGTGTCGGTGTCGACGACAAACCCACTGGGCAGATGCACCTCCATTACGGCCATATTCGAACGCTCCGCATCGCCGGGCACGGCCACAAAGCTGGCGCAGGCCGACAGATGCAGATAGTCGGCGTGCGAGTTGCGATTGACCGTGGGATCGAGCACGAAGCGGGGCCAGGCGCTGGTCACATTCGTGTTGTACTTGTAGCTGACCTGGGCCAAGGCCATGCCGCGTCCTGTGGCCGAGACGCTCACGTTCTTCACGTTGCTGGGCAGCTGGAGGGGGACGATGTGAAGCACTTGATCACGGCACAGAAACTGCAGCACACTGTTAGCTGTAACTCACCTCAACAGTCTGCAGCGCCATCGAGTTCTCGGCATTCACATTCAGTATGGTCTCGGCGCCTTCGCCGTAGTGGAAGCCCAGCTGCACATTGTTGCCCTGGCTGGAGAAACGTTCGGCGAACATGAGCAGCGCCTGCAGACCGACCACAGTGTCCTGGGAGCCCACAAAGCCGCCGTTGGCATTGCGCTGATCCATCAGCCAGTTGAGCACGGGCAGCGCATCGCCCACCAGATTGTTCTCGAGCAGCGCCAGTGCAGCATACGCTGAGATCTCGACGTTGACGCTGCGCGTGGCATTGTACCAAGGCGAAGGCTGCTCATTGGCCGGCGCCGTCTTGTTCCACCACTTGCGGCCCTCGGCATTGGTGGCCAGCGAGTCGAGGCGCTGCAGGAAGGCCGCCTTCGAGTTGTGGTTGGCGCGGGAGAGCGCATAGGTGCCCAGGGCCATGGCGTGGAGGTCGCTGGAGGCGTCCAGGCCGCGCGTAATGAAGTCCAAGGCCTTGTTGATGTTGTTGCGGTACTCGGCGTGCACATCCTGTCAAAGTAATGACGATTAAACACTTATCAAATTCAGACGACTCTGCTTAGAAAGAAGCGAAATTACGAATTCAATTTCTGTCTTCAATTGCGAATTGTATTGAGGATGATTTGCATCTTATCTGCTTTCTTGACTTAACAACTTCTGCTCTCGGTTTAGTTTAGAGGCGCTTTACAAGTGACTAAAGATTGAAAGATTCAAGATTTCCCACTCACCACATTCTCCATCATGGCGAGCGTGACAAAGGCCGTCAGACTGACGCCACCGTCGTCGAGCTGCTCGAAGGCATCGCCGCGCTCCTCGTAGCCACCGTTGCCGGCCTGCACACTGGCCAAATAGGCCAGCGCCGACTGCAGCACCTGCTCGTCCACCTGGATGTAGGGCGCCGCCTGACGCAGCGATCTGGCCACGTAGGCTGTCAGCCAGGTGGAGCTCTGCTTGGCGGACAAGCCGAAGGCACTGAACGCGCCATTCTCATGGCGATAGTAGAGCAGACGCTGATAGCCCAAGGCCAGATTCTTGAGCGCACTCTGCCCAATCTCAGGCGTCAGCTGGCGCAGACGCTGCAGATAGATTTATAGAATTAATCAATGTGTTTGCAGAGCTATTTGTCTACCTACAGTCAAGTAGCGCAGCACCATTAGATTGGGCACGAAGTGCACCATTGTCTGCTCGCCGCAACCCGTGGGCAGCTGGATCAACTGCTGCAGATTGCCCACAATGCTGCCCACCAGATCGCCCACAGCCTTGACCTCAATGCTCGTCGAGTCGGGAATGGCGTTGCGTGGCACCTTGATGCTGATGTTCTGCTTGCGCTGCGCATTCGAGTTCAGTTCGAAGAGGAAGCCGCGATTCACGCGCTCTGTGGCACCCGGATGTTCCACCAGCAGAGTGCTCTCCACAGTGTCGCCAGCCTGGGAAGTGGTGGCCACCGCCTTGACGGGCAGCGAGCCGACACGACGTGGAATCACAATGAAGGAGACGGAACGCGCTGACTTCGCAGGCACCTGAATGGTGCGACGACTGTAGAGCTCCACTTCTGCAAAGCACGAGAAAGTAAATTGGGCTTAGTTGCTCTAGGAGATCTATAGTTAATTGTTGACTCACTGGGCTTGTTGGTCTGCCTGGTGTCCAGTTGTGGGAAGTGAAAGTCCTGCGCAGAGTTGTAGAAGGTCACGTCCACGCTCAGATCGCTCTCGCGGTTGTTGTGCACCACAAAAGGCAGCGCAATGAGTTCATCTGCAGAGGGCGAATATTAGACAATAAGCACAATAAATAAATAAACCCTTACGCACCCTTCCTAATCGAATAGGGCAGCTCGGTGGCTATGTAGAATTCCTTGTAGGCCTCCAGTTTGCTGTTGGGCCCACTCAGACCCAGTCCATTCACGGGATCCAGCGAGAAGGCGGACAGCGACCAGGAAGTCATTTCGCTGGGAATGCGACGATGAATCGTATTGCGGCCATCGCTGCTGGCCGAGATGTTGAGGAAGAGCCAAGTGTCAACTGGATCGCGCATCAGATGCACGCGAGGATTGTGCCAGTAGGGTTTCGGTGTGTACGAGAAGGCGTAGCGACCCTTGCCGGGTGGCAGAGTGTTCACCTCGATCCTGTGTGCGGGTCCAATGTCGGTTTTGCGCACAGCCGTCAGCTTGTCATCCTCCACAGAGCTGTCGCGATCAATGCTAGGCGTGGTCTCCGCCTCTATAAGATGTAAGAGGCCCCTTTTAGTGGTAGACTATATAGAAGTCGATATCGTTTACCTTTCTCCACAAAGTAGTCGGTATTGGACATCGTGATGACGCCGGATTCCTTGCCTGGCGAGCCAACTGGCGTGTTGACATCGCTGAGTTCGTAGGCGTGCAGCGCATCCATTAGCCGATCGTGGGTGAGATCATTTTCTAGTAGAGGAATCGCAGAAGTTGAGTATACACTTAACAAGCAATTTTTGCGGGTTACCATTGTGCATAGCAGCCTTGTTTTGATCGACCACCATGAGACCCACATAGGAGTAGGGCTTGGTGCTGATGCCGATGTCTATGTCCTGGCCCGGCGGCGCTCGGATGGGCGCCTCAATTTGCACCTGGCAAGCAGATAAATCAATTTAAAGTTACGCTATAGTTAATCAAAAGGGGAAGCTGACTTACCGCGTTCAGCAGATTCTCCTCGAAGCGAATAACTTGCTCGTCGTAGACGAACTCGCCGTTGACCACCATGTAGACGAGCAGTTTGGCGCGAGGCATCATCGCAAACGAGGCCAGGAACTTGATGGTGTGAAAGGTGTTATCAGCCACCTAGGAGTAGTCAATAGAAACAAGTTAATAGTGCTTCAAATGGGTCAAGAGCTATGGGTAGCTACTTACATCCACTGTGCGGGAGAGAATAATGTCGCCACGTCCAACAATCTGATACATAAAGTATTTCATCGGCTCATTCGATTGCACTGCCACAGCAATTTCCTGATTGACTACAGGCCTAGAATATAAAGGAGCATATTGTCAAGTGTTTGATTGATACATTTGTCAATGTTTGATCTTACTTGTCGTTCAGCACCTTGGCCGTGATGTAGTTCTTGGTGTGCAAATGCTTGCGCGGCACTTTTCCCACGTCGGTGACCACGCCCAGATAGTCGACAATTATCGAATGATACTCGTCCCGATCGCCCTCTGGCACTGTGAACTTCATCTGAAACTCGCCGCGCGCATCGAGGCGGTAGACAGTGCGATTGTACATCTCACTGCTGCCATAGACGTTGGTCAAGTAGGCTGTGATCTCGGGATTGAACTCCCGCAACGAGCTGCCATCGTTGCGAACGATGCGTGCCTACAAGTAGAGTGCATAGCAACAATCATAGTGCAATAAATACAAGTTTATCTGCTGCTTACACTGGCCTCAAAGGGCATGCCGGGTATGTAGTAGCTGGGCAGCTTGACGGGCTCCACGCGAAAGTGATTGAGGTACAGTGTGAGCACCGTGGAATAGTTTTGCACCGAGCCCGTGGAACGCTCCTCGACCAGAGCATCGAGCAGATACTGGCGCTCGTAGTCCTGCTTCAAGCGCAGCTCCTGCTCGATGTCGAACTCGAAGTAAGCATTGCCATCGATGGGCACCACTTTGCGGGTGATGAGATCGTTCACAAACGGCTGCAGCGAACCGAAGAAGGTGGGGTAAATGGAGAGCGTCGCCTCGCCCACAATGGGCTGGCCAAAAGCGTAGCTGCAAAAGGGAGAAGGAAGTTAACTTAAAAACATTGAAGCTCATAAAGTGAAAATATTACTTACTGCGCCCTCACTGTGGCCGCAATCCTGCCATCCTTGTAGATGGCCTTGCGCGGCGTGTCGATGTCCACCACAAACTTGGGCAGTATGTGGTCCAGCACCTCGAAGGTCTGTCGATGCTGCTGCTCAGCGACATCCACAACGATGGACCAGTCGCCGAAGCGCGGATAGTCCGCCAACTGCAGCTCATTGGAGTAGATGGCGTTCGTCAGGCGAATATCCTTGTAGCTGCGTATGAGATTATTGCCCGAGTCCCTGATCTCCAGGTGCACGCGTCCATAGCCGCGGGCGGGCTTCAGGTTCGGATCGAGCAGCAGCACACGATAGTGCACCAGATCGCCCGGTTTGTATATAGCTTTGTCGGTCTGCACCAGCACCGTGTGCTGTTTGTTCTCGAAGTGCAGCTGGGTTTCATTCGTGAAAACAATGCCGCTCAGACCCTCGGCAGTGAGGCGATATCGATCGGCTTTCAGCGCGGGAATCTGCGTGGGAAATGCAATTAACATCAGCACTAAACTGTGTTCAGTGTTTAGTGTTCGGTGTTGTCATTAAACGCTAACCTCAAAGTGCAGCAGCTGCGTGGAGAAGGGTCGCAGCTCGACGGTCTTGAAGTCGGTGTAGCTGCTGCCCAGGATGCCCACCTTGATGCGTGCGGACTCCGCGGCCTTGTGGACGCTGACTGCCACATGGAACTGCGAGTTGGGTCGCAAGCTGTTCGGCGCAATTATGGTGTACAGACTGCACGTGGAAAATAAGCGCAAACAAAGCGAAAACAACAATAAATCGTAGAAAGACAAAAGGGGTAAGTAAAGTGAAAAACAAAAAGTGTACTTAATTCAGCTGCTGACAATGTTCCGCAAGTGGCGGCGTTGTTGTTGCTGCTGTTTCTGGGTATTACACCTATGCTGACATGGTATCTGAATCTCTATTTCGTTTTCTATTCATTCACGCGCTTAACGGAAGATCAACAATACGACTGTGACTTATGACTGTGACTTCCAAGGGGTAATGTACTCCACTGCCTCTGACTCGCAACGTTTCGGGTCTGCGTCACAGTCGCTGTCGCTGTCGCAGTCACAGTCTCAGTTTTGGGTTCGCGCTGGGGTCAGAGTCTTGAGAGACCGCAATTCGGTTTGATTCATGTCGGAAATGGCATAAGCTACAGTCGTGTTGATGGTCCACTGGGGCGGTGGGGCGTTGGGGCGTTGGGGCGTTGGAGCGTTGAGGCGGCTTATTGTTATTGCGGTTTTCCCTGGGCTACGACTGCGAACAACAACTATAACTACTGCATCGTTCGGCGAATTTGTAATAACAATTACGATTGACAATTGCAGCTGTCGTCTGTGTGAGTCAGCTCTTCTTCCACCACCACTTGGACTTTACTACAACTGCTGATTTGTGTGAAGAGCACAGATTTATAGCTGTGTGGAAAATGTAAATGACTTAAAGTCAGAGCGCAGCCTTGTTCTCCATTCCATTTCCATTTCCGTCAAAATTTGAAAGGAAGTTCTGCTTTTCAAGAATGAAATGAATATGCATTCATAAATTCATAAACTAGATAAATAAAAGATTTTTCAGAAACTTCGTAACAAATTAAAAGCAAATTAAATCATTCTGGGTTCAGAATTTCATAAACTAGTTAAATTTATGATTTGTATTCAACTTTGAGTTCGCATTGATAACACATTTGAGAGGTTGAAAAAGTTATTTATGTATATTAAGAAAACTCTACTCGAGAAGGGCTTTCACACATTAAAACAACCAAGCTTATGTAAGTCGGCTTTTTGTTTGTTATGGATTGCCTTTTACAACAAATGTTCCCGATTTGGTAACATTTCGCCCATGATTGGCAGACGAACGTCTGTCGAAAGCGAAAGAGTATTCCAGTTTCGGTGCGCGACTTGCATAATTTGTACAAATTTGGAGCCCAGCTCGTCGCTTGTTTTGGCGTTGATTCCCAGCTTAATGTCGTGCTGGCTTCAACCAGGAAAGAGGGAAAGGGGAGGGGCACTAAGTAAGTACTCGTTTTCTACTGTTTCGGGTGCTGCTGCTCTCCGCATTGCAAAATGTGTGGTAAGCGCATAGTAAAGTGTCTAACTGTGTCGACTTCTCTCTGTCTGTTGCCTGTTCTTGTTGTGGTTGTTGTTGTTGTTGCTGTTGTTCGAGTACTGGTTGGTTAACGTCTGGTTATTTTGGTGTAAGGCACAGTTTTGAGCTTCGTTCTAATTCCGATCGCTGCCGCCTAACCTGTTCCCACATTTTCCTTTGTGTTTATGTCACGCTGCTGGCCAAAACAGGTTACTAACTTTTAGCCGGTTAAATGGCAAAAACGATTTCGCTTTTTATTCGCAAATTGGCCACAAAACTGCAGCAACAGCAGTGCAGGTCTGGTTGCAGTCAATAGAGATCTGGAAAGAGTTTCGCATGATTGCAGCGCAGTCACTTAATGGTGTTAAATGTGGGCAATAGTTTACAACAGTTGATTTAACGGAATTAACATAAATAATTAATACACAAGCATGTACATTGCCTTGAAGAACTTGAACCGTATATGGTCAGTGAATGAACTTGAATACACACATAACTTGTACTCATTCAATTCGAAAATACTTCAGAGCTTAAGTCGTGCTGGGAGAGAGCGAGAGAGCGTCGTTTTGGGCTGTCGGGCAGGAAAACAAGCTTGACGCCAACGTAGCACATATCTCATTTAATTACAAATCAATCAGAATTCTGCGAATCGCATTCGCGTATATTTCGAGTATATTCGCTTCTCTCTTGCGACACTTAACTGGTCAACTTGACAGCCACTCAAGGTGAGGCATAGGAAATCGGACACTAAATAAATAGCTGTTGTGTCACCCAGGCGAACAGTAGGGTGATTCATGAACGCAATTTAAAATGCTACCTAAAATATGCTCACTTGTAATTGACACAATTAGTTAAACTTCATTTAGTCACTCGGGTTCCAGTCGAGTTAAAACGATTCGAGAGATTACGTATTTTGAACATTGCATCACCCCAATGTGTGTGTGACCAAGAAACCAGAAGTCAATGTGTGCGTAGGTCGCCTGAAATCTCGCCAACCTCAGTTCGGATAAAATGTATTTCATTCATTTTATGAGTTTCTTGATGTTTCTACCCTGTACGCAAACAACTTGCTCGATAAGGTGGAACGCCTCCGCTTTATCTCGTTTTATGAGGAGACGCGTCGAGTTGTTCTCAATGCTAGAGGGTATCTGCTGATTGTGCAAGCCTTTCTCGGGGCTTTTGTTGTTGTTGGCTCAACGTATAGCAGGTCGACTGGAAGCTGTTGTATTGTTGTTGCATGCTAATTTCTTGATTACACCTTGTAAATTATACGGCACATGGATGGGATGGATAATGAGTGTTCGGGTTCGAGTGTTTGAATGTTTCCTCTGCCGGCAAAACGGCAAAGGCAAAGGCAAAGGTAAAGGCAAAGCCAAAAGGCAAAAGACAAACCCATTTGCTGCGTGTCAAAGCAAACATCAAATTCGGTTCGTTGCTTAAGTCTTTTGTTTTCATACTTCGACTCAGTTAAGTAGCGTGATGTCATTTCATTCCCCGTGTTTATTATTTTTTGTTTTTAACTCTCATGCTTTTATTTCATTTCTACAATTTGAGTGCAACTCGTCACCTGTGTATTTGTCACACTCGTCTACTTATTAGTGTGGGAGTTCGATAAATGTGCATATGACTAAAAGAATCGTGTGTATGTAAATGTGTGTGTATGTGTGATATTTACTAACCCCTGAGCAGCTGTATGAGTTGGCAATAGAAAAAGTAAACAACTCAGTAGTGTAAGCACCCAGTTGACTCTCATTTTGCGCATTTATTATCACTGTTTTTCGTTGTTAACTTTAATTAAGTATAAACACGTTTCTCAATTAAATCGCCGAATTTGATTTATTTTTTTTATTTGATATTCGCAGCAGCACACATAATACACAAGTTGAATTTTTGGCTGGTTGGCTTTTAGCCTTTTCGTGTGTGGGTCGACTGACCGCACAGCTTGCCCCGTGCACTCTGCACCAATACGTTAAGACTTAAAGCTTGTCTTGTCTCGTTTCAGTTTGGCTTGTTTTTTGTTGTTGCTTCACTTGTTTGAGCAGCAGCAGCGAGCACCAAATGATTGCGCCAACTTTGCACTGACGTTGCGCCGCGCGTTTTTTGAGCGTTTTGCTCACGTTGTTTGTATTTCACTTTCGTTTCGGAGCGCCTCCACCTGTTGTGCGATTCGCGCTGTTTGCTGTTGCCCGTTTGTAAGCTCGCGCTCAACTGATTTTTGTGCCAGCGCTTTACTTTTGCATTAGTCGCATTTCAAGCTGCCCGCCAAACCGGTAACAGCATTGCCGAAGCTTTGATGTGGGCCCAGCTTCGAGGGTGAGGTTCTTACCTTGGCTACTGAAACGGTTGAGCTTTTTGTTTATTTGTTTATATGTAATTGTAATATTTACTTGAGGTGAATTCATAAGCATTAAAAATTTGGCGTGAATGTATAGAAATAGTTTGTCTCATCATTGTTATAATCAAATACATAATTGTCAAAAAAATTTCTTTATCTTTTTCAGTTTGGCTAATAATGAATATACTTAATATAAACATATTAATTATTGTGGTGTCATTTTTATTATAAACAATTTCTGTTAATAAAAAACTCCTACGTACGGAAAAGGTTCTAAGTAAAGGGCTTAAAATTGACGTCGATATGCTGCTGTCATTAATTAATTACAAATTAATTCGACTCGGCAAACATGTGCTGACTTTCAAACTGCTTGGGGGCTTACGCACTTAACTCCACTTCATCTCCAAGCTCGACTCATTAGCGTCGGCAAAAAAAAAAACAAACAAAAAGTGTAAACAAATGAACTGTTCTTGTGTTTTTTTGTAGCTATCATCAATGACGTACACACAGACAGCGAACACCATTCGGCATACGCAGGCGATCTCATGGAACTTGAGAAATTAACTGCGGGGAATTTCTTGTAGCCATTGGAGCGCGTGTGTATGGATGCATGTGTGTCGAATTGACTAGTCTAACCGATACCGTTTGCCTGATTACCCGATTGGCCGATTGCTCTTCGTGCCACACAACGAACAGTATTTAAAGCCCGCTTCGTATCGAGACCAGCTCAGTGTGGATCCGAGCGGCGATCGGTTCGCATCAAAACATCCATTGAGATCGCTGAATCAACTCAAGCCGAGCTTTATTTCACTGTGCGGTTCTTTTTATCTGTGTTTGTGTACGTGCATGTTTGTGTGCTGATAGTAAAACAATAACTGTGAATCATTGATACTAGTTTAAATTATATTCACAAAGTACTTTTGTTTTGCATACATCGTAATTTCGTGTGTCCGCGTTCCTCGAAAAGATTTGTATTTTGCGAAACAAACCGCGAATATGTCGCGTGGTTTTGCTATTTGCTTGTGCCTGTTTCAATTGGGGCTGCTGGTAAATGCCACCGGGTAAGTTGAAATTTTAATTCCTAGTTGACTAGCTGAATAGTCAACGGTACTATAGTCAAGGTTATCAGCCGTGCAACCAACAAGCAATTAAGCCATAGGATAAGTTCATCATAGGATCATCAAATTTATTGCTAATTCTCAGAATAGACTCAAGTATATGCAAGATGCTGCACAACTGCGTATATGTAAAGACAAAGTACGTAGATAAGTGTGTATAAATGTATGTGTATGTATGTATGTGTTTGAGCGACAGAGATAACGCGCCTCTCACGAATCGAGCAATAAGAAAGGAGACAATGAAAGATAAACATTTCTTTTTATTGTTTTCCTTTCCTATTTTCGTGAAACCGGTCGAATAGTAATAAACCGAACCCAATGAAGTATGCATACATTGTCAATCTTTGTATGAAGATTCCTCCGCTATTTGGTTACGTTACTCTTATCTCTCCAGAGACACATTAAAAACCTTTTTATTAAGCCTAAATTTCGGGCAATACCCAAAACCCCACTGTTTCTATCTTCTGATGTGATTTTTTTTGTGAGCGTTACGCTAATTAAATATCTGTGTTATGTAATTTTGTTATTTTGTTTTAATTGAGCTGCACAGAGGTGGAAGTAATAGGTAGAAAACAAGAGCGAGAGATGATCAGAACACGCCAGAGAATGATGGATCATCGTCAGAATGTTAATGGAATTAATAAACGTTCCAATGTACATACATGACAGCTGAATTAAATTTATAGGTACTGTAGATGCTCAGTGATTGATAGACAGTCGAAAATCCGGTTTAAGCTAATCAAACATTAATTGGGAAACAAAAAAGTACATCATAATACAAATCGTTTGATTATAGATGGTAAATTCGGTGGAATTGAATCGAATTAATAAATTTATTCAAATTCTAAGTATCGTCAGAGCATTCTCAAATCTGGTTTTATCTAATCATAAACATTTAACTGCATACAAAATGTACATAAATTATAATAATATCACATCTCATGCGATTATCAATTAAATCAATTGTTTCCCAATATGATGAACACATGTGAAATATTTCAGTCTGTACACCGTTATCGGACCGGGAACCCTACGCTCCAACTACAAGTATAATGTGGCGGTTTCTGTGCACGACGTCGATGTGAAGAGTGTTATCAAAGTCGGCATTACTGGACCCTCCTTCAATGAGACAAAGCAGGTGGAGGTGGAGCCAAAGTCGACGGTGAATGTGGAGTTCGACGTGCCCAAATTGTCGGGCGGCGATTACAATCTCACGGCAGTTGGCATTGAGGGCGTTATTTTCGAGAATTCAACAAAATTGACCCAGGCCGACAACAACCCATCAGTATATATACAGACCGATAAGGCAACGTACAAGCCAGCGGATCTCGTTCATTTCCGAGTGCTGTTCCTCAACGAGAACACACGACCAGCTGTTGTCGATAAGCCGATTACCATTCTCATTAACGATGGCGCCCACAATAGCATCAAACAACTGAAGGATGTTAAACCCACCAAAGGCGTCTACGCCGGAGAGCTGCAGTTGTCCGAACAGCCCGTGCTAGGCAAATGGCAGATTAATGTCAACATTGGCGATGACGAGTTCGTTTCGAGCAAGTCCTTTGAGGTTGACAAATATGTGCTGCCCAAGTTCGAGGTAGTCGTGGATTCTGCCAAGGATGTGGCTAAGCAGGATGACATTATCAAGGCCACGATTCGGGCGAAGTATACGTATGGTAAGCCCGTCAAGGGCAAGGCCACAGTCACTTTGGGCACTAGCTATTCTTTCTTTGGCTCATCTGACAAATCAGAGCAGAAGAAAACCATCGATGTGGATGGCAAAGGACACGTGGAATTCTCCATCGCAGAATTTAATTTGCATCATTACACACCGCCATTGAAAATCTTTGCTGAGGTGACCGAAGATCTCACTGGCAGCAAGCAGAATGCATCGACTGTTGTCAATCTGCACGCGCAGCGCTATAACCTGGAGGCGCTCACTACAGGCTTGCACTATGAGCCAGGCAAACCGTTCGTCTACAAGATGGTGGTCAAGAACTTGGATGGTTCGCCTGTTCGAGATGCCACCAAGAAAGCAAAGCTCTTCTTGGAGCCACCACGCAGATACTTCGGTTTTGTCGGACACCCAACGCAAATTCCTGAGGTTGAAGAGATTGTATTTGAAGCACCCTTGGACGAGAACGGTATAGCCACATTCAATTTCACGCTGCCTGCGAATATTGATCGCATCTTCAGCCTGAAGGGATCCTATGCGGATGCCAGTTCTTACCTGGGTTCAGTTAGCAAATTCCAGCCAGCTTCCCCATGGAATGAGCCTCTTGGTATCGAAATTATTACTAAGCAGTAAGTATGCGAAGTTATTTTAATCAAGCTGGAAATGTTATCTTCTTTTTTGGCTTCTCACAGGCCGAAGCTGGGAAAGAGTGTTACTATTGATGTGAAATCCAACGAACCCATTCCCTACTTTGTTTACACGATCGTCGCCAGGGGCAATATTGTGAAGGCTGAGCACGTCGAGGTGCCCGAGGGCAGCAAGACTCATACCATCAAGTTCACGCCAACCTTCGAAATGGTTCCTCAGTCGTCGATCTATGTGCACTATGTGGTTGGCAATGAGCTGCGCTTCCAAGAGAGCACCATAAGTATCGAAAGGGAATTTGAGAATTCGGTAAATGGCTTATAACTACTTTGCATATCATTTATAATACATTACGAATTTATTTGATACCACAGATTGAAATCACTGCCCCTCTGGAGGCGAAGCCAAGTGAAGAGGTTAAACTTCAGGTGAAAACAGATGTCGACTCATACGTGGGTCTGCTTGGTGTTGACCAGAGTGTCCTTTTGCTTAAATCTGGCAATGATTTGTCGCGCGATGACATCTTCAACGACATAAGTAACTTTAAGACAAACACACCATGGCAACAGGGCTATGGTCGCTATCCAGGAGATACCTCCGGTGTGGTGACTCTCACCAATGCCAATTATCCCTATAATACCGGTAAGTCACTTCCTATTTACCGTAACACTCAAGGTCCTTTTCAAGATGATTGTGCAATGAATAGGGGAAAGGTGAATGAGTTTAATGAGATTTGTCGCCTGTGGGTCAAGGTTAGATTTGCAGTCGAATGAACTCATTTGTTGATATGCGAATTTTAGCAAAGCGTTCTGACGATGAAATCGATGGTTTACCAATTTACCTTGAAGAAGTTCAAGAAGAAAGTTTTGTCTTTGATGAGGAGTTTGAAGATGAGGCACCTCATGCTGAAGAAAAGCCAACTGATAAAGTGCCTTTGATACGTGATAATTTCGCTGAGATCTGGATTTGGGAATTGTTCAATACGAGGTGGGTTCTCACCTGATAACGCTACGCATGATGCTCGCAAATTAATCTTGTATTCTAAACATAGAAACACCTTATCTTGAGATTTCATTGACAATACTATAATATACTCCAAAGTTTTGCCAAACTAAGGTTAAGGGTATTTATTTATTAGACTTCTACGACTATGTGGCCTATTATCTATCTGAACCAGAGCAATTTGCTCCAGAGCGGGAATTTCGAATTCGGAAGCAGTTTCCTGAATCCTGGATATTTTACAATGTTGAAAAGTACGAATTTTCTAAACCCTTTCAATGTGTGCTAAGCTTGGTTTTTGTGACAATATAAGTTTTTTCGTGCGTGTTTCAATCATCTATATAGTAAGAATACTAAAACCACTCACTTGTCTTCAGGGCGAAGAACGTTTTATAGAGCTCCATTTCCGCGAAGGCGAACATCTTCCAGGATATCTTTTTCATCGGCTTCATATGTGCGTCCTGCCTTTAATGTACGTGCACAATCATTTACCGGGCCAACAACTCCAAAGCCCATTTCACGTGTTGTTGTTCCTCAAGTTCGTAAAGAATTTCCGGAGACTTGGATATTTGTTAACACAATGTAAATCTGAATACTTTCTATTTCTCAACTGCTTTTGGACTAACAACTCTTCGCGATAAAGTGTTATGGAATAAGAGTCAAACTAATATGTTAAAAAAGGAATTCTCAACAATTCTTCTTGGGTTTAATTATTAATTAACTATTTCATCACTTCTATATATGATTCTGAGATAAAATACCGTTTTCACAACTTCACTCTTCCGGACATACTTCAACGTAATATTATAATATAATTAATGAAAAATTTTTTAACTTCTTCGACTTCAGATATTTTAATGAGTATATTTTTTTTTATTGGTTATTTAGATGAATATTCTTTATATAGATTTGATGATGATTTTGATGAACCAATTCCTTATGGTCCAGGGATAGTTCTGAACTTAGCCGTTTCAATTCCACAAAAAATATCTAAAACAATACATCCGACATCTGTAGGCGTTTCCACTGTTTCGACTATTTCTAGCATTCCCAAAGTTCGCAAAGACTTTTCAGACACATGGATATATTGTGACAATATAATGTAATTTAAACACACGTTTATCTGTGTTTAGTGTTTACTATTCAAAAACTAACAAGCTTCACGCAATGCGCTTTGAAACTAACTATTCAGCTTGTTTATTCTGGGTTAAATTTACAAAGTGTTATTTTCAATAACAATACTATACAAAATATGCATATAATTAAAGATGACGATTATGATACTGACGATGACAGTTCTCGAATTTCCGGAGAGCTTCCAATACGACCAGAGGAAGATCGTACAGAATTCCCTGAGACATGGATATTTAATAGTAACATCAAGTAATGTGGCAGTTTTTAATGTACCCCGAAGATATCGAATGAATCTGTGCATGGATTGAATTATAATTAATTAATTATACAAAAAGAAACAGGTCTTCTTGAGTAACCATGGATTGTTATATGCATTTACGAAAAATAATTAAACACATTTTCTCATGTGCTGGACCAATCAAGACCTTATGGTCCAGGGATAGATCTGAACTTAGCCGTTTCGATTCCGCGTAAAATATCTAAAATAATACATCCGACATTTGTAGCTGTTTCTACTGCTTCGACCATTTCTAGCATTCTTAAAGAATTTCCAGACACATGGATATGTAGTGACAATATAATGTAATTTCTTATAATCTATTTAAAAACCTACAAGCTTGGCACGAACTATTCAAATTGTTTATTCTGGGTTAATTTCACAAAGTGATTTTTTTTTCAATTAGATTTCCGATACTATACAAGATATTCAGACACTTTAGTCCGAACAGATAACAGACATAGACATTCCGGAGTAATGATGCCACCACACTTCAAGGCAGTTCGTAAAGAATTTCCTGAAACATGGATATTTAATAGCAACATCATGTAATTGTGTTATTTCTTAATGTATCCCAAAGATATCGAATGCAAATATGCTATCAAATAACTGTGCCTGGAATGTGCATTGAAACTAATTATACAAAAAAATATCGTTATGCTGTATGCATTTAACAAAATATTTAAATCTTTTAAAGTTGAGCGAAATTAACTGATAAAATTGAATTTATGATACATTTCTTTTTGCGTTATTTAGAAGCAAACTCTTTCATATTATTACTTTCTATGAATATTAAACCAACACTAAATTTATTTAGGTTATATAAATTATCCCGAAGGAGCATTACCGCTCTTTAGTACTGATACAAGTAGTATTGTGCTATATTCAAAGGCTTCCGGGCCGGAATATTATTTAAATGCTGGGACTGCAGCTCCACCTAAAGTTCGTAAAGAGTTCCCAGAGACATGGATATTTCTTGAGAAAACAACGTAATTGCGAATTACCTTTCTATTCATTTAAAGAAATTTAAGAGCTTTTGGGTTAACAGCTAACTGATCGACAATACTAAAGCTTTATTGAAAACGCTATCATACTAACTATTTTGTTTTCGTTTCCTGAATTTCCAATTTGATTACAAATATTTTAACATTACTGGAATGTAATAGCATTATTTATATTCTTCTGCAAGGAATCATAGTACAAGCCTTCTATGACACCATCGACAATAGAATCCTCTTTGAATATGGTGGAACTTTTAACCGTGCCTCTTTTGCTCGTAAGGTTCGAAAAGAATTTCCGGAAACTTGGATTTTTATTAACAACTTGACGTAATTGAGAGTAGTCTAATAATAATTAATGCATCTAAATGCATTTTCACATGCTAATAGTAAAATATGCATAAATATCTGTGATACGTTTACAGTTGTGGTTTCAGATTCACTCAGTCGTCTAATTTATGTGTTAAGGGTTATTAAAGAGTTATCAATGGAAAGCTAATTTTTATTGTAATAACAGTACTAATCTATAAACTGTTAAAGAACAAGTCAATATTCTCTGAGGGCATATTTCGAAACCACACCCATTATTGGAGCAACCCTGGATCGGCACTAACTAAACTAATAATTATCTCCAGTTCGACGCTATTGGGACTGGGGACCCATGCCTATTGTGGGCTTCGGAAGTCCCGCCATTCAGGTTAATCGTTTCGAGGTAGAATCAGCGGCATTCCCTGGCGCTGATATATCAATGTTAGCCATGGCTTCCGTTCCTACTTTCAATCCTGCACGTGCTCCCCCTCCTCAAATTCGCAAAGAGTTCCCTGAAACTTGGATGTTTGTTGACAACAAAATGTAATTGTGAATGTTAATTTTATTTTATTTGTTTTTTGAAATGTCGTTACTACTAACTCCGAATGCTCTATGGAATAAGCGTCGAAAATAACACAAATTGGGTATAGAATAATTTTCAAATGCTTCAGGAAATCTGCACTAATTGTTATTTAATTTTCCTATGGTGCTAAATTATCAACTACAATTTGTCCTTGATAATAAACTCTAACTTTACAGTCTTTTAGTTAATAATAGCGAACTCATTGGTTCCGTACACATCGCGAAGTACGAGTACAAAAGAGATAGAATTAATGTTTAGGTCTATTTATTATTTTTCATCTATTACCTTTTCCTATTCCCACATCAATAATCTTTCTATTTATTTTAAAAGTTAATTATTTCGTATCATTTTTCATCCATTATAACAATTATAACATTTTTGGTATTCATAATGCAACTTCTTCTCTATAGTGTTTTCTTAATACAAGTACCTTTAACACCCGATCTTTTATAACCAACTATATGTGCTTAGGTTTCCCAAGATATGCGTATCGACTGGGAATGCCTGCTCGTCCGACATTTGTGCAATTACGTCCTAGCTTGCCAGTAGACGTTGGTTCTTCTGTTCCTCCGGCTGTCGTCCCACAGATACGAAAAGAATTTCCAGAGACTTGGATTTTCCTTAACGATTTAACGTAATTCTTTGTAGTAACTATTTAACCATATTAAGCAGTGGGTTACGGGAAAACTTGCACTGTGATTATTAACCGATTGAATTAATCTTGCACTGACCACAACAATTAATAGAATATCAACGTTTTTATTAGTTCATTATTGTTTCCTGATTTTACAAGTTCGCAATATTTGGGTATTGATTTACGATATTAGTTAAGACCTCTGCGACTGTTTCGACCTTCAGGAGACCTAGAAGCTTGCTAGCACCCATTCCAAGAATTTCTAATTTCCAGAGCCATTAATATATGTGATCAACTTGACGTCATTTTTGTAATCATTAAATTATAGCTATGGCATTGCACCAGGATTATTAATCGAGTGGACTTTTTTTTGCAACTAATCGCTACTAATATCAATATTAATTACTATTTACGTTTTTTAATACCAGAGCGTATATAAAATTTGATTGTGTTGCGTTGATTATTGAAAAGCTTTTGAATACTTATACTACAAGCTGTACTAGCACTTCTATTAATTTGCGCAATAGAACCTCAATTATAAAGCTATTAGATGCATACAGATTTTGAAACTTTTAGACTCTATAGAAGAATATTATTATGAAGATGAACCAATAGCTAATCGGGGCTTCGGGTTAGCTATGGATTACTGGACAACTACGTTAAGGCCTCTCTCAGCTGCTCCTGCATCCTTCATTGGTGCTTCGGGATCACGTCCTGCTCCTGTCCCTCAAATCCGTAAAGAGTTTCCCGAATCTTGGATATTTGTTGACCAGAAAACGTAATTGAGTTTTTTTTTTAAGTTTTCTTGAAATTCTAACTAACAGTGATCACGTCGTTGTAATTTTGATTGATAAAGCGAAAACCCATACAAAATTCGGGCATTGAATAAGTTTTACAAATGCACAGATCTAAATAATTATGAATATAATTTTTTCATGCAGATGGTTTAATTCAATACGTTCTTGAACTCGATAGCCCAGCAGTTGTTGATAACGACCTGATCGGCTCCTCACAAAATTTACAAATTCGAAAAGAGTTTCCCGAAATTTGGATATTTGAGCACATTGAGAAGTATGAGAACAAAAGCGATTGAATTTATACTGTGGGCACAATTGGTTTTTCTTCCTGTAGTTACTATTCATTTTTTGGTTTTACTATTCTATAAAACGGGTTTTAATTGGTACATTATAATAATAGATGTTTATTCTTCCTCCTTCATTCTTTATTCATTATTTCAACTACATATCTATGTCTAGGTTTTCCAAGAAATTCAATTCACGGGGATGCGGTTTATTTTCGTTTGCCTGCTATTCCAGGACCATATGGTCCACCTGACATACCTGGTCCAAGTGGTCCAATTGGTCCAAGTGGCCCAAAAGGCCCACCCGGATCACCTGGATCCGCTGTTCAATCCGTAGTCGTTCCACAGATTCGTAAAGAATTCCCAGAGACTTGGATTTTTCTTAGCAGTTTAACGTAATTGTTTCTTTAAACTATTTGCCAAAAAATATAGCACTGGGCCGCGGGTGAATCGCTTAATTAAATGCTCTGAGATGATTAACTAAATGCATAACTTTTTAATACTAACTACTACTAATATATAATCTATTATATCCAAATTCTTTAAGTAAATAACATTAGATCGCTGGAAACGAATGTAGTTCCCATTATGAAAGTCAGTGGGGATGCCATTAATCCCAATAAAAAGCGAAAAACAACAACAACACCGAGACCAAGTGTCATTGTAAGCTTGCCCGATGAGGATAAGTATGAGTACCCAACGATTGCTGGCTCTAGCATACGTGAGATATTTCTTGAAACTTGGATATATTTTGGAAATTATACAAAAATGTACAAATACTCGAACCGTAACCGTATCTCGTATTAACACCCAGTAGTCATAATCGTACTCGTACTTGTATTCCAATTGCTTGCGTATGGTATGCTGTATTGTTGATGTATTGATCTGGTAATGGTTTCATGCTGTACATATAACTCATCATTATTGTGCTTGTATCTATGTTTGTGTACTTGAATGTTTAAATTAACCACCGAATTGACGCTAGTTTTAACTGATTTACTTACATTTTCTAATACAGCACGGATGCCGAAGGCTTCACCTTGGCAAAGAAGGTACCAGATACCATAACATCGTGGGTTGTCACCGGCTTCTCGCTGAGCCCCAATAAGGGCTTGGCATTGACTGAAAATCCCAGCAAGATTCGTGTATTCCAGCCGTTCTTCGTCTCCACCAATCTGCCCTATTCGATCAAGCGTGGTAAGTACAAGACTGTTATATATATTAACTGTAGAACCAATTATAATTTCGGTTCTTATAGGTGAGGTGTTTGCTGTGCCCGTTATCATCTTCAACTATTTGGACAAGAACCTCGAGGCTGAAATCGTAATGGATAACGCCGACAAGGAGTTCGAATTCACTGAAGCCACCAACGAAGTCGAGGAGAAGTCCATCGATGAGGTTCGTCGTGTGAAGCGCTTGACGGTGCCATCGAACACCGGCCAGAGCGTCTCCTTTATGATACGGCCCAAGAAGGTGGGCACCATCACCCTGAAGATAACAGCCACTTCTCCGCTGGCTGGAGATACGATTCATCAGAAATTGAAGGTTGAACCTGAGGGCATCAAAAAATTCGAGAACAGAGCTGTCTTCGTCAATCTGCCAGAGAAGGGCGAATTTAGTCAGGAGCTGAAGGTCGATATACCCGACGAGGCGGTTGCAGATTCCGCCTTCATTGAATTCTCTGTGGTCGGTGATCTGTTGGGTCCCACGATCAAGAATCTGCACAATCTCGTGCGTATGCCGTATGGCTGTGGTGAGCAGAACATGGTCAACTTTGTGCCAAACATTCTGGTCATTAAATACTTGGAGGTGACGAACCGCAAGATGCCCAGTGTGGTGGAGCGTGCCCAGAAGTTCCTCGAAATTGGTTACCAACGCGAATTGACCTATAAGCATAAAGATGGCTCCTACAGTGCATTTGGCATGTCTGATAAGGCCGGCAGTACCTGGCTGACTGCCTATGTGATGCGATCTTTCCATCAGGCCAGTAAATACACGAATGTGGATCCCGAAGTCATCAAGGAAGGCCTCAATTTCTTGGCCTCCACTCAGATGCCCAATGGCGAGTTTCCCGAGAAGGGCAAATTGTTCGACAACGCCAACCAAAACGCTTTAGGACTCACATCCTTTGTGCTCATTGCGTTCTTTGAAAACGACGTAAGTTCCGAGTTGATCTAAAAGGTTTCGCAGACTTTATTCAAATTATCTTTTTTGATGTACAGGAATATCTTTCGAAATACAAGCAGGAAGTCGATAAGGCACTGCAATATGTTGCCGAGGAGGTGGACAAGACAGACGATCAATATTCCCTGTCGATTGCAGCCGTTGCTCTGCAACTGGCCAAGCATCCGCAGGCAAAGAAGGTGATTGCCAAGCTCTCGACTTTAGCCAAGAATCAAGACGGTCGCACCTGGTGGTCCAAGACTGCCAAGACCGAAGATTCTAAGAATATGATCTACTGGCATCCGCGCAGCAATGATGTGGAGATTACTTCCTATGTTTTGCTGGCACTCTTGGAGGAGGAATCTGCAGAGGCTGCAGTGCCAATCATCAAGTGGCTGATTGGACAGCGCAACAGCGCTGGCGGCTTCGCCTCCACACAGGACACGGTCATTGGTCTGCAGGCGCTCACCAAGTTCGCCTACAAGACTGGCTCTGGCACTGGAAAAATTGATATTGACTTTAAGTCGACTGACAGTGCTGGCAACGAGAACAAGGACACCATCCCAGTGAATTCTGAAAATGCACTGTTGTTGCAGAGCCATGTGTTGGCTAAGAACACCACCAAACTTGATTTTACCGCCAAAGGTCAAGGATCGGCACTGGTTCAACTCTCGTATAATTACAATTTGGCTGAGAAGGACAAGAAGCCCAGCTTCAAGGTGACGCCCACTGTAAAGGATACCCCACTGCACCAGTTGACCCTCGACATCTGTGCCGAATTTGTTCCACTTGAAGAGAGCGATCCAAAGAAGGACTCTAACATGGCTGTTATGGAAGTTGCCTTGCCGTCCGGCTTCGTGACTGATGCTGAAAGCTTCGGCAAGATTGAGGCGATTGATCGTGTGAAACGTATTGAAACAAAGAACGCCGACTCCACGGTGATTATTTATTTCGATAGCCTGACACCAGGCGATGTTAAATGCCTGCCCGTGGAGGGCGTCCGAGCGCATTCTGTAGCCAAACAGAAGCCCGCTGCCGTTTCTCTGTATGATTACTATGAGACCGATCGCCGTGCCACCGAATATTATCAGGTGAAGTCCTCGCTCTGCGACATTTGCGAAGGTTCCGACTGCGGTGAAGGATGTAAAGCGGAGAAGTAAGTTTTAGCTGAGTTTCTCCCCATATTAAGTACTAAAGCTCTATCAAAATAAAATACAATTTATTTGCATATCCTACACTTGATTTAATTACTTTTAGAAATGTTTGAATTATTAGTGCCAGCATCGATTAGTCTGTAAAATGTAAATTAGTTTGCTATCTATTCATCACGTTTCAACTTACGCTTGGACATTTGGTATCAAAAGCTCCGTCGACCATCCTTCTTGACTGACGATCCTTTTAAAGTTTTGCAACTCCTTGGGATTGACCATTATGTGCAACTCCCTCAGACCATTGTGCCATAAATTATACTAGGGAATGAATGATATGTGTAAAAAATTTGACTCTGTCAAATAGACTTGTAAAAAAAGACAAAGTTAAAGTTCAATTTCTAATAGTAGATATACTGAAAATATCTGCAATATCCTTAAGGAATAGGAAGAATATTTATATTAGTTAGAGACTCCCTAACAAGTTTAAATTTATATATTATTATATTGGTCTGTTATTTGTTTAAGATGCAATGCTATGCGTACATTTTTCGTAAACTATAAAGCATTGCATACTTTTAGTCCGTGCTAAATGCTAGATATTTTAATAAAGTGTTGCATACTTTTGTATGCTTCTAAAATTATTTGCACAGTTGCTTGCTGCTGATTTATGTTCGCCTGGTATTTCATCCGGTGATTTGACACTTTTTGATGGCCGTGACGACTTCGAATTTTCAACAACAACAAAATCAGACGATGATTCATGACTTGATTTTTTTTGTTGTAATAGTTGTTGTTGTAAATGTACCTGTATTTATTGTTGTTGTTGCTATAATCGTTGTTGTTGTAAATGCTGTTGTTATTGTAAACGTTGTTGTATTTATTGCTGTTGTTGCTGTGTTTGTTGTTGTTGTATTTGTTGTTGTTGTGACTGCTGTTGGTGTAACTGTTGTTTGTCTAATTGTTTTTGTAATTGTTGTTATTGTAATTATTGTTTGTACATGTACATAATTATTTTTGTTGTAATTATTGTTGTTGTTGTTCTGATTCTTGTTGTAGGAGTTGAAATAGTTGTTGTTGGTGGCCAGCTCAAACCGTCCGCCGTCACAACGAAATAGTGCCAAATCAGCAGGTGAAGTACCAGGCGAACAGAAATCAGCAGCAAGCAACTGTCTAAATTTGTTGAAAGCTCACAAAAGTATGCAACATAATTTTTATTCATATTGAATTTTGAACGGACCAAAAGTATGCAATAAATTACATCAGCGATATTTAATAGGTGCGCTTGAAAGTATGCTATACGTGAATATGTAAGCACCATTATGATTTATAATAAAAAGTATGCTACATATTTTAATCCAGCGGTTGTAAACATCAGCTCAAAAGTATGTTATGATTTATTGATAATTATTCCGTTCGCTTAAAAATATGCAACGATTTAACTTTCAATTCCAATGGCGCTTTTTTTTATGGCAAAAAAAAAAATTATGGCAATTGTGAAAACTTACCAAATTTGTGTTATTTAACAAATTGTTTATTATATTGCGCTGTTGTGGATTCATAACGTAAACTTTATATACTGTAAAATTATCGTAACGTGTTGGTTTTTGGAAACCGTTTGGAATTGATGTGGTGTACTCAAGTGTCAACATAATTATCACAAAAACTAAACGCATATTCGTTCAAAAGGTTTAAACGATTACTTAAAAGTTACAACGGCGAACACCTTAATATATGACAAAAAAACAAAAGGCTTTTTGTTTGGTTACAGCTGTTATACAAAAAGCTATGAATAACCTTTTGAAATGAATCGAACACATTTAGCATTTATGTGAAACGTTTTATTTTATTTCATCTTCATATATTGGTTTTTTTTTTGTTTTGCTTTTTTTTTTTGGTTTGTTTTATGTTTAAATACTTATTAAAATTGTTTTTGTTGCGGTGTGTTAGCTTCTGCATTTTGTTCTTGTTCGTATGTGTGATGGTGTGTGTGTGTGTCTGTGTAATTATTTTTTTTTAAATATTTTTTACTAAATGATGTTTTTGCAATTTTTTTGTGAATTTTCTTCGTGGATGCGACGGCAGCTAACTGTTACTATATATGTAAGTATTTATAATATACTCGTAGATGTAAGTAGTTGTATCTATGCATGAATATGTGTCTCTGTGTGTGTGTATGCGTGTGAGAGTGTATCGATGTGTGGTTGAGTGTCTATGATGTTTTCTTGGCCTTAGCTTAGCCTTCATTCTGAGCGTTTTATCATATCATTTTCATGTTGCTTATCATTTCATCAAAATTGTTTAAGTTAGGAATGGAAAAAATACAAATATAAGCATTAATCAAAAAGAACTTTACAAATTACATTTTAAAAGTACAAAGAGAGCGTTTTATGTGCTGCCTTTTTGTCGTTAAGGAGTGAATGAGGGGGATAGTGATAGCACGATAGAGATAGATATTTAGTTAGACTGAGAGACAGAGAGATTGAGAGCATCGAGGGGGATTAGGTTGGTGTGATAAAATGGACCCGCCCACTTATTTACAAAAGTATTTATCCTCATAGTGCTGGCAAATGTCGCAGACCAGCTGACAGCAACGTCCATTGTTGAAGCGGCACCGACACTTCTCCACCTGCTTGAATACGCGCGTGACATAACCACGCCCACAGCACAAGTTCGCACAGTTGTCGGGATGCAGACACTGGCGATCCTTGGTGACCGCGCAGTAGGCGGGCGAGGTCTCCAGATAATACAGTGTTGTGTACTTCGATTGCTGCTGCTGCTTTGATAATACAGATTCATTTAGGGAGGGAGTTCTGAACAATTCTAAAGACTGTTCGACTTACCTGCTTGCGTCGCTGTTTTGGCTTTTTCATACGACTCGCTGGAGCCTGGCGCATAGTGCGCTGATTAGGAGCCTTTCTTATGGCCTGGTTATATTTCTGGCGCAACAATGTGGCCGTTGCATTGAAGTCAGCCATTTTCTTCCAGCAGGTCTTCATCGAGCAGGAGCCGGAGACGCCGTGACACTTGCATTTGTCCTTCATCAGCGTGGAGACGGCTTCGATGCCAACCTGTTAATTCAATTGTTATTTAACAGTGCATGCCATTTACTAGTTCGTTTCCTAGTTCTACTTACTTCAGAGTCATGTCGCAATATCTCGGTGACCTCGTCTCCATCGCCGCCCCGCAACTCTAGAAAACTGCGTGTCACCCGTTTGCCATGCTTCAGATTATCATTGCAGCCGCCCCACTGAAAGTCCTGGTCGGCACGGTTTTGTTTACGTGGCCCGCAGCTGCATTTGGTCATCCTGCCCTCGGCACAAGCTCGTGCAATTGAGTGTGTCATGGCTGCCGCTGTCAGTGCGTGCACGAATGCCGTCTCCTTGTAGAGCTTCTTGAATATGTTGCGTTTGCCACGCGTCTCGATGGAGCAGTTCCATCGATCGTAACGAAACTGATCCTCACAGTGCTGGGTGGCCAATTTGCGTGCCTCGTTCAGGGTGCCGGGCAAACCTGTCTCCTTGCGACACTGATGATTCTGCCGACGTGTCGCTGGCATGAAGCGGCAAGGGCCACCCACCTGGCCTTGTGATGTGAACACGGCCATGACAGTGTGCTCCGAAATGTAGTGTTCACTGCAAGATAGAAAGGAATTGACACAATTATTAAAATAATCAAAAATCTGACAAGAATAAGGTCGTTGTCAACAATAAGCTGGGTTTATAACTAAATTTATAAACCATCTCTACTTGGTTTGTGTCTCTGCTAAGCGGGCTCGCAACCCAGTATTAAGTCAACCAGTTTACAACAGAGCAGACAGCTTTTTGTCGTGTTGCCAACGTGCATTTGGAATTTAATTCGTGGGCGAAGGAAGTTGAAGTTTAATTTTTTAAGAAATAAATAAATTAAAAATAGCACCATCAATTTAAAGGCCTACATTTTATCATGTGGGAAACTGAAATACCATTGTAACACCATTAATTGTAATTTTTACAGCTGATAAGTCTCACACATTCGTCATAGCCATGTAACTGTCGAGGTTGGCGTAGCATAACTTTGCCAAGCCCAAGAAAGTTATGCTTATCAGTTGGCCGTCTATGCAGTTTCTGGGAATTGCTCATAATTACCACAGAATTTTTCAGAATCTTTTAGTCAATTATTTATTTGGGTCTTTTACACACACATAACATATACACGAAGTCGTAATATACTTAGATTTTATAATGACGCCGCTTTGCCGCGCTTCCTGTCGAACATTGGTCTTTGAGCAACGTGCAAACTCTATATAGCCTCTCACTTTTCGTTGCTGATATGTAGGAAATCTTAAATTCTCATAAAATTTAAGTGCACCGTAAATTGGCGTATGAGTAACGATCAGAGTATTTCTAGCCTATTTCCGTCTCCGTCCCTTGTTTCTTATAGTGGTGTTTGGGGCAACGTCAATGAATGCCTCTGGCACTTCCCATTTCCATAATATTCATTTGATTTGAACTTTTCGGTCTCTTCATAATTTTCGTACATAATTTTTTGTACTTGCGTGTGGGAAAAATCGCGCACGTTTCTAATGCGAAATTAATTTGCCAGATTTTCGCAATTAATGAATTAATCAAGTGCTTGCAATGTTTACAACTTGTGTTTAACTTCGCACCACACGTATTTTGTTTGTGGTGTTTGTATTTCGGTCTGAGACCAGGCGAATTTTTATCTATTTATCTCCCGCTGTTTTATTTCGATATTTGACGTAGTTTTCGATTTGATTAAATTATCATTTCCATTGACCAATTGATTCACCTTTACCTGATCTACTCGGCAACATTCCTGTTGGCCATATTTAACGGGCCCCTCTCGACTGCTGGGTGGCCGCATGTAAGCGGAAATTTTGCTCACTTAGTCTATATAAGAAGGGAACGCGATTTCGGCTTGGTGTGAAAAACATTTGACGGCTGTCAAAGTGAACGACGAGCCAGGCACACTCCACATAGGAAGTTGCTTCTTAACTTATTTATAGATAGAGGCTCGGTAACACATTGCAGTGAAAAAGTATCTAAATATTGAAAACTTTGGAGAAGCTGCAAGTGATGAAATACGCTGCAAAACTTGAGCTATTCAAAATAAAATCGAAAGCATTTATTTGCCTGAATGATATGTATATATACGAATGTGAGATTGTATATGAAATTGACTGAAGTATTGATCATAAAATGTTGAATATATAGTTCCATGTGATCGGCAATTGTTTACTCAATTATTGACACCATAAATTAAAAGAGCTGTAACATTGCGATGAGTATTTAAGTGAGTATTGAATTTACGAAAAAGCAGTTGCTAGAAATATAATAAAAGGCTGTCATTATCAAATATATTTAGATTATGGCTGTATATTTGTTATTTTATTATCTCCCCAAGCCTTCGATGATCTATTACACTTGTCTCCATCAATCAATATTTGTATATTTATCAATTCAAATTTGACGCTGCAGCTACAACAACAGCACAAAACAATTGCAATGGCAAGAACAACAATAAAACTGTCTTAAATTACGGCTTAAAGCTCATGTAAGTCGTTGTGTAAGCTTACCCACTGATGTTTTTGTTGCTGTTGTGGCAAGTGCAGTGCAAAGCGCATTAGTCAAAGCTCGCACATGAGAAGCTGCCGCCCCATCGCCCCTCCTACTCCCCTGCAATGGTTCCCCATTCCGAACCACGCTCATGTTACCCACTTCAAGTTGGTTAATGTGTGTCGCCTTATGCCATGGAACATGTGGAATTACCAGCTCAGCTTCAGCTCGGAGTGTGGGAAGGCGTGCAGAGGGAGTAAAGGAGGAGGGTGTCACTTAATCCTTTTGACAAAACGTTTACATGCGAAATGAAATACAATTAGCTATGTAGGTGGGCGTGGCTGGGAGACAGAGAGGCAAGCGCACAGAGGGACAGACACTGCGGATTTGTGTGCACTTTAATTTCACAAATTTAGCTGCCAGCAATTTGTATCTTTGAGATACAAAGTAGTTGAAAGCTATTAAAACAGCCGCAGAGCAAAACAAACTGTAAAAAGTTGTTGTTGTTGATGTTGTTGCTGAGGCAGGCCAAACAACAAATTGATAGGCAGACGGACAGACAGACGGATGTGTGCCAGCAAACATGCGAGAGCCAGAGCCAAAGGAAAGGGTAGCAAAAGAGATAGAGACGCAGCGCGAGGAGGAAGAGAGCGAAGCGAGGCGAGTGCCATAAAACAAAAGTGTTGATGGATATTTTCCTCGTGCGCTGACTGACTGACGACAACGGCATTGAAGTCGTACCTAGCTACTCTTGTTGTTATACCCTGTAATCACAGCAGCAACCAGCTAGGTGTTCGCAGTTTGTTATATTATTCTTTAAGATCTGTAGGGTATATGCAAGTCAAACACTGGCACCCAAACTAATTGACTACTTTTAGTCATAGTTGTTGTTGCTGCTGTTTCTGTTGCTGCTGCCGTTTGAGTGCTTCGCATTTGTACAGATTCATCAAATTTTCAGAAACGTAAAATATTTAACACTCACACATAGGCAGACACACTCACGCTCACATTCACACACGCACTGAAATTCACACTGAACAGCAGCATACATGGAAAAAATCCCTTTGTGCCATGGCAAAAGCATTTTATGGACTTACAGTTTAAGTCGCCGCAGCAGCCAAAGAGCATAGCAAATGTGCAACAGCCACAGTCACAGTAGCAGCAGCAGCAACAGCATTAGCAGCAACTGCGAGTGCTGCAACTGCAACACAACGACGGCAGCAGCAGATGCAGCGTCAGCATCAGAAAACGATTTGAAAGCAGTTCGAAATTGAAATCTACACAGACCTATAAAATCTTTTTTTAAGTAGCATAAGCATATAAACTGCATCACTCTCGCCCTCTCTATCTCTCTCTATCTATCATTCTTTAATTCTTTTCTTCATTTTTTATGGACTTTTTACCATTTGCATTTTATTGCCAAAACATAAATGCAGCTGATAGCAACGCATTGCTCTTTATTTATAAAACGTTGCACGGGCTACCAATTTGTGGCTATGAGATGCGTTTATATGGCATGCATTATGGTCATGACTGAACCCACGAATATGGATACGGATAAGGATGGAGTATGCAATGGAAATCATTTGAGAGTTTTGTTTGTTTGCTTTGGCCTATTCCCTATCCCATAATTTAAAAGCAAAATTTCAATTAAAAAGCCGAGTGCAATCAATGCAACTCTGAGGCGGTCGCAGTTGCATATAGAAAATTGAAACTTAATCGCATTGTTTTGCAATGGCAACTCGCAAATGCCTCAAAGGCGCATTCACGTTGTGGGCATGGGAAATTGGCAGACAGTTCAGCAAGATATGCCACATTCATATGCTTGAGTCGAGGCAATGTGAGACAAGTCCAAACAAAACGGGTCGCCTCGAAGAGTCTCCAAACTGAATTGACAGAGTTGATTACGATATTCGCTTGGGTTTCGTTTAATTGCTGCCTGCCTATGGGCGATGGCGCTGCAGAATCCATTAATTTCGAATGGAGGCTAATGAGGCGTCTGTCTGCTGCTTGAGCAATTTCTGTCAATACTTATATAGTATGTATGTCTGTATCAGCTTTATAGATATTGATGAGCTTGGGTTAGCTGTTCATTTTTTACAGCGGAAATTAAGCAGCTAACCAATTGATTGACAATTCAAATTGATTCAGTTTCATCCTTGATCTAAAAATAATTAGTAAGTAGTAATTATAAATACGATTGGTACAATTTAGTGTTCTTTTTTGCAGTGAACTGAATCACTTTCAGGTATTTGAATATTTTATGATGATGTAATAAAATAAATTCCAAAAGTAACGAATGAGTTCTGATTGCCTGCTTAAAAGCAATCCCTGCAACAAGCTGACAATGTCAAGGTGTAAGTTGTATTTTAAATCACGTCTGTCAGCTGTTGTTGCTGCCTTAAAAGCTTCTTCTGAAGTGTGATTCAATAATATGTTTAATTTTAATCGCATGCAGTGCCCTCGTTTCGTTTCTTTGCCAGTAATTGCCATCGAAAATGTCGTTGCTCATTGTGAAAGCATTTTGTGCATATATCATTTGGTTGGCCATCTGTTTACAGGCAATCCCCAAGTCTCGAGCAGAAAGCAGCTTAAGAACAGTTTCCGTTCAGAGCTCCCCAAGCTACCTTTGTTTTGCAGTCTCAGGCTGTTGTTGTGCTCCCCTTTGCTCAGTTTGCAGTATATTTTATGGGCCAGCAGCAACACTTTGAAATGCGTTGTAAATATGCGTTTAAGCTGTTAAATTGCAGGCCGGCAAGAACAGCAGCAGCAGCAGCCGCAGCCGCAGCAGCAGCAGCAGTGGGAGCAACAGTCGCTGACAGGCCAAAAATTGCAAGCGCGAAACCGCAAGACAAACGTTCGCTGCCCCCAACTCTGCCCACAACAGCGAGGGGCCGGGGAGGAACAGCAACCCCACATTGCGTTTATGAGGGAGGTTGTTGTTTTGTTGGTGCTGCTAAATGCTGATGTATGAGCTGCTGTTATTATTGTTGTTGTCGCTGCCCGATTTCGACAGCGTTAAAACATAAAATATGCTGCCGCTCATAGTCGTTTCCGCCCTTGATCCGCCCACGTCCCGTGCGCTCGCTCCAAAGCAGCCCATGAATAATGTTGCAGTGGTGTGGGGGCAGCAGCAGTCGGTGGTTGTTTGGCTTGGTTTTGGCTGTTGCAGCGGCGCTTCATCATAAAAAGCGCATCCTTGCCACCGGGTTTGTCGAGTCCAGAGGAAAGTTGCGCTCAAGATTATGGTCATCAATTTTGGCATCAAGCAACGACGACAAACAGTTGTAACCGTAAACATTGTCAGCTGCTGCCCAACGCAACGCAGCGCAGCGTAACGCAACGCACTTTCCTCTCCCCTTTCCAACTTACCGACGACAACGCCAACAACAAATGTGCCCCTCGAGAGTTTGCCAAAAGCACAAAACGGGACGAGATGAGCGGAGTGGAGTTGTGAGGGGGCAACGTTAAGGCATTTTTATGGGCTGGCTCATAAAATTTGTGCATGGGATTTGGTTGAACAGTAAGTAGACAATAAAATGACGTCGCCTCCGTTTTTTTTTTGTTTTTCCTTTTTGCCGAATTTTTAATAAAAGCTGCGGCAAATGATTAAAACCGGCAACGGCGACGGCAACAGCAGCGATGGCAACAATATCGACTGCGCAGTAGCAACAGGAGCAATCAATTTATGCCCACCCAGGCAGACAACTGGCAACGGGGCTGTGGACTGATAGCGAGGGTCGCTTCAGCACTTGCGCACAGTTTTTCTAACGCTCAAATTGCGGCTCTAGTTGCTGTTGTTCTTTCTACGAATTTATTTTCATTTTGAAGCATTTTTACGGCTTACTTAGGCAATGTTGTTATGGTATCGCTGTTGCTGTTGTTGCTGTGGTTGCAACCTCGTCGTTTATTTACTCAAAACGCTTCTTGCCGCAAAACAAATCCAGAATGCAAGCAAACGTTAAAGTTTATCATTAAGCTGGCACGTCCAAAAATGCCATGTTGCTACTGCTGCTGCTGCTGCTGCTGATGCTGCTACTGCTGATGTTGCTGATGCTGTGCTGCTGCGTGTGTGCCATAAAAATGCAATAAAAATCTTTACGACATATTTCGCCCAGCAACCCCCTCGCATATCACACTATACACAGCTCACAGAAGACAGCACAGCATTTGTACACTTCACACCTTGGCAACGCATCATCTTGGGCGCTTCCTTCCTGCCTTCAAGTTGATGTTGCTGCTGTGCTGCAATTGCCGCTAACAGCGCCGCATCTGGCGAGTAAATTTAATGCGACCACTGCCCGTCCCTGTTCCCATTCCAATTCCCATTCTTATTCCCATTTCCATTCCTCAGTCTGCCTCTGTGTTTAACGCCATTACCGTAGCTCATTTGCCACGCCCACGCTAACGCTCACTACCGTGTTGCAGCAGCAGAAGCAGCAGTAGCAATAGAAGCAGCAGCTGCTGCAGTAGTTATTGCTACTGCTGCTGCTTATATTGCTGATCACCCGCTGCTTGTGTCATCAGCAACGTTTTGTTTGTGCTGCATAAATTCACTGTATTGTTATGCTTTTTATTCGATTTTCATGCATTTGACAGCTTCATTTTCATTCTCTACTCGCTGTGCGACGCATAAAAATTGAATTGCAATTGCCAACATCAGCAGCAGCAGCAGCAGCAGTAATAGCAACATCGGCTGTTACTTTTTACCATTAGCAGCAACCTGGCAAATTGTTAGCTTAGTTTAGTGCTGTAATAATTTGCATTATTAGCTTTTCATCAAATCTAAATGTTTCATTGCCATTTTTAAATATTTTTGTCAAGTATTCCTGACCACACAGTCTAGATACCAATTAAATTACTTATTTTTCTAAAATAGCAATCGTCTCTTTTTAAGCTGTTTCTATTCGGAGGTATATTACATTTAGTAGCAGCATTTAAATAGCGTTTCTTAGCTTTTTTCTTGTTTGAAAGTAGCAACAATTAGTTTCATTATATAATGCATTCTCACTCTACACTCTTGAATAGATTTGCCCTTTGGTTATTTCAACGCTTCCGCTTTGTTGCCACTACTTGTGGTTGTTGCTGTTGCTATTGTTATTGCTATTGTTGCTGCTGCGCAGCACAGCAGCAACATTCATTAGCCTTTATTGCCTGCTGCTGTTGCTGTTGGTGTTGGTGTTGGTGTTGCATTGGAATACATTGCCAAACTATTTTTCAGCTAATATTAGCCATTGTTGTTGGCTGTTGCTGCCGTTGCTGCCTCTGCTGGTGCTGCTGCTGCTCTCTTGCTGTTGCTGCTGCTGCTGCGTACTCGTATTTGTTTCTGCTTCAGCGGCATTCCGGCAATTTGTCTGCATTTCATTTCCAGCAACCGCATTTCGTTTGCTCGTTTTGCTGTTATATGCTTTCCTATAATTCTGTGGCTTGCCCTCTGTCTTTTTGTTGCTGTCGGTTGCTCGAAATATTTATCAGGTAATTTCTGAATGAGGAAGTTCTCGTCGTTAGTTCGCTAATAAGCAGAGACTGCCGCTGTCTGCTCCTCCTCCTCCTCCTTCTCATCCTGCTCCAGCTGCTGCTGTTGTGATTTAATATTGTCAGTGAGCATTTCAGTTATTTATGAGACCTTCTACGGCCACTTGACATTTTCGTAGGGCTCTCTCGCATTTTTCAAACGTATTTATAGAAATGTCATAACATTTTTAATGCTGTTTCATAGCTGTGGCTGCGCTTTTACAAGCATAAGCAATTAAATTAAACTGCTGGAATTTGGAATTTTCCCCTCCCCATCCCATCAACATCACCATCCTCACCCCGTCTCCCTGGTCCACACTTGAATGCGTCTGTCTCCTTCCGTGCTTAGAAGTAACTCATCAAAATTGACAACGCACACAATTTAAATTCATTTTCAGTGTGAGTTTTCTTTTTATTAATGATTAATTTTCTTGTGCTGTGTTTCTAAGCCAAGGACTTGTCTAAGATAGCTAAAGAGAGATATATAGAGAGAAGCACTGAGATGGGAGAGTGAGTAAGGGTAGCATTAAAATTAAACAACAGCATCAACATTAACATTAACGCAAAACGCAATCAACATTAAAAGTTTTGCTGCTCTCGCTGGGTTTATGCGTGCCACATCCCCACACCTCCCTCGCCGCCCGCTACTCTGGGTGAGTGGGGGTTTTGTGGGTTGGTATGTAAGCATTTTAAGCGCACTTTTATTTGCCTTCATAAAAAGCCCGGCTACGTTGTATGGGCCACCGATAAGACGGCCAAAATGCGTTTCGCATAAAATGCGTTTTTATTACCATGACGAAAATGCGAAACGCACCCAAATACGAACGAGATCCCGAAACCAAAAGCCACTCGGAGATGGCAGTCGAGGTGGTAAGTAAGAAAGTCATCACTCCATTGCCAATACACACATCAGCAGCTCATTTGACGGTGCCGTATACAATGATGTATTAATGGACGGTCACGTACCGCACTTAAGGAGATCTCTGAAAGCAACCCTCGCAAAAAGCTGCCCATAAAGGCGGCCGCTGTGGCCTTGTCGATGGAATCGAGTAGTGCTCAGCGAAAGCGTGTAGCAAGTATGAATATGAATACTCGTACTCGTACTCGTACTCGCACTTGTGGCTGTTGCTGCTGCTATTGCTGTTGCTGTTGCTGTTGCTGTTGCAAGTTGAACGAGAGAGCGAACAGGCTCTTCAGCTGCTCATTGAGTGCTAATTAGGCAAATGCCCGCCTCACAAATTGGGGCCAAGTTGGCGCCACATGCACATTGAATACCATCATATGACTGGATACACCCACACATCAGCTGATCTGCATATGTGTGTGTGAGTGTGAGTGTGTGTGCGCGAGCGTGAGTGCTTTATTTTCTAAACAAATCAAATGCCTGGCAAGCGAGCAGCATTCAATCAGCCAAGTTGATGCTACTGTGAGGTGATAAAACAAGTTCATGCTTCCACTTTGGCTGCTGTTCTTTTCTTTCTCTTTCTCTTGTTTTTTTTTTTTTCGTTTAGTTTATAAACCAAATTATTGGCTAATTAGTTGAAGACTCAACTCCAGCGTACACATATTTCATATCATTAAATTTAAGAACTGCGCGAAAGAATTCCTCCCTAAAAAAAACTAAAAATGAATTTGTAAACAATTTGGTTAACTTCATTACCAGGCAGCTTCTTCAACTTCTTGTTTGGAATATTCTCGCATTAATTATATATTAATTATGAACTCAACTCTCGAATTTCTTTTGATGTTCCACTCTCTACTCTCACTCACTCGAATTTCCCTGAATGTTCTATATTTATAGTAGAAGTGCTTGTGCAATATTATTACAAGTCAATTGAATGTTTGGATTTGCATTCCACGCTCATCAATATTGAGTTTGTAATAGAGTTAGAAATTTAAATTTCTCCTAGATACATCGAAAATGGAATAGATAGAAACAGACAGATATTTAAGAAAGCGTTCGGTCTGCTTGTCTTCCAATATGATGCTGGCAATCTCTCTGGTAATCGATTCATGTCTTCATGACTAGTGCCAAAAGATAAGTGTAAGTGTTATTTACATATGTGTCTGTTTGTCTACTTGTGGGTCCCTGAAATCAAAGACACCCCATACGAAAAGTAGACGTGATCAAACAGCAAATGTTCACAAATATTGACAATCCTATGGAGATGTATATGCATGTGTGTGTATGGGCAATGCTGCCGCTGTTGAGTAACTATTCTATAAATATGGAACCAAATGATTAGTGGTTTTAATTCATTTTTTGCATGCACTTGCAGGGCTAAAGTAAAAGTTTCAAATTCATAGCTCATCATTGATTAGATGCCACAGCTGTGTGGACAGAGAGAGAGAGAGAGAGAGAGAGAAAGAGAGACGAGAAGACTGCAATATGTTGGCATCCCCAATCCGTTAGCTACTTCCGTTTGTTGTACGTCGCATTTCGACACTCTAACAGATTTAAGCCAAACAAATGGGCAACAACCGAAAAATGCAATCCCATTTGAATGTGCCACACCAAGAGCCACAACGACTTGCCACAGTATGTTGCCACAGCAACGACTCTGGGAGGTGGCTCGGCATTGTCGCATTTGTCTGTGCTGCGCCTGTCAACGCCAAGATGCGCTTAAGCATTATTAATTGTTTATGAAATGAACTGCGCCGGCCACTAAACAAATGATAATGAGCAGCGAAATATGCAAAACTTTGCCTAAGCAAAGCTACAACATCGAAACGATCTGTGGCTGCCTCGGCGATAGAGTCGAGTGTGCAGTGAAGGGCAAAACTGTTGCAGGCACATTCACTTGCCTCGTCCGCGCATCGACTGTGGCAACCAAAAACAGTCAGCAGGCAATTTTGCATAATTTCCGAAACACATGTTGCCTTCAATCATGCGCGAAGCTGCCACAGCAACAGCAACAGCAACAGCCATAGCTACAGCGAGCAACAGCTACTGCCGCAGGCTGTGGCAAGGGTCGAGGCAGGGCCAGAGCAGCAGTCAGGGCCAGAGCGGGAGCCGCAGCCAGCAATGGTTAGTGTGAGCCCTCGGGGCACATAGACAAATTGACTAACTGACTAAACTGAGTGAGGCCCACAACTCGAACGGTTCTACTGCTGCTGCTGTTGCTCATGTGGCATGCGGCATGTGGCATCGGGCATGGGGTATGGGGCATGTGAGTGTGCCTGGGTCTGGCACCGCCTCGGTCCGGTCGACTGGCAGCTGAAAATCAAGTGAAAATGTAGCGGAAAACATTTTAATACTAATTACAAAGAATTTGTGCCGCCGTCGTTTGGCACTTTTCCTTTTTATTTTCCTTGCTCTCTCTTTCTCTCTTAACCTCTCTCTCTCTCTCTCTTGGGCTGGCATTACTCTGCGGAAAGGCATAATAACTGCTGCAGAGTATTTGCAACAGTCGATTAAAATATAATTGATCTCATTACACAGATAAAGCTCTGAGGCATTTAAGCAGACTCAGTAATATTAAGCAGACATAAGGAGTGTTAAATTTGCTCAATTAATTCTTCTGCTATCACAAGCAACTACATATGTATAAAAACATAATTACATGGAATAAGGAGCATCAATCACATTTTATTTTGTGAGTAGTGTGCAGAGTGTATGGAAATTCGCTACAGTGTAGCAGCCAAAAAGTTGGAGCTTTATTTTTTGCTCTTTGCTCTAGGTTCACTCTCACTCTCGGGGTATGCAACGCTCCCCTTTTTTTCGATTTCCGAAAATAAATACTCAACGCAGGACGACGCAACGTCGTCGTCGTCAACGTTGTCGTTGCTGTCGTATGCCGATTGCAACTGGGACTGCATTTTAATTGGAAAAGAGCTCGTCCAGGCCAGGCAGCGAACTAGAGACAGTTAGAGAGTTGGTGCTGAAGTTGGAGTCAGTATCAGCTGCTCGCTGGCGGCGTTTTTGCTTTAATCAAATCGCTTTATGACAGCTCAAGAAATGCCGACAAATGACACACAAGACACATAAACGTCATTAAGTAAACACACACAGACACAAGCGATCCCCCCACAATTGTCAATGGCAAATGGAATTGGAGTCGACAGCAGAGAGCAGGGCAGGAGATGGAGCAGCGTCGTTGCCATGCGGGTGGCAGGTGAGTCGGTTTGCTTGACATTAAACGCGTGTTAATTTCAGTTAATTTGGGGCGTGATTCTTTTCTCGAGTTTGCCGGAATGAGGCAGTGTGGCAACTGCATGCTTTGCCCATGGTTTCGCGTCCATCCATCAACACGCGCCGCATGCTCCGACAGCGAACGCTTCACTGCATTTGTCAATCAGCGCTTGCTGCAGACTGAATTGGAGGGGAGATGGGGAGGTAATGGCATCGTTTGTGGCATTTTCATGCTTGTGTTGCAGCCTCAAGGTCCATTTCCATCACTTGTCTTGCGCTCTTAGACTGATCTGATGCTGCTTCTTGGGCAGGCGGCGCCTTTTTGCTCTTGAATTTCGCCACAAACTCGGAGGAATAAATAGAGAAAGAGATATATAGAGATAGAGAGCAAGCTGGCGGCAGCAGCTGTGACTAGAGTGAAGTGCATAGTCATGTTGCTGTGGTAGATGATCTAGAAAGTTGCACTCGGCGTCAAGTGGGTGTCGTTCCAGTTGCAACATAATGTGTGCGCCAGCTAATCGAAGTGAAGCTCCAGCGAAATTGGAGCAAAATCTCCAGGGATGTATAAATATTTATACTCTAGCTTGTGGATATTATTTGACAAAATATCAATCTTGATTCGTTTTCGCTTCTTCAATTAATTCTGGTATGATTTCATATCACATTATCTCGTTCTTTTGATGTTCATTCCGCACTTGCAGCAATTATGTGTAAATCGTTCATCTTTTATAATTTAATCTTCTTTAATTCCCCTTGAATCAGAATCCTTTTGATTTACATTCTGCACTCTCAGCAATTCTGTGCGTCTCGAGGCCGAAGTTGTTGTAACCAATTGCTGTATCCATTTCATCTTTACCCGACACGATGACAACGAATTGAATTAAAATACCGAAAACGTTTTTCTTACTTTTCGGCTCTTGTGGCGGCATCTTCTCTTCTTTTCTTCATTTCCATAATTGTTTTCTTTTTCATTTTTTTTTGTCTGCTAGGCTGGCTTTGTGTGCCGCCGTCTGTTGTTGTCGCCAGCTGTGTTTTCAGGGTCAAATTGCCAATTTATATCGATCTGCAGACGCAGACGAGTCTCGGCCACGCCCCATAAGATTGAGAGTGAGATGGAGAGAGAAAGACAGGGAGGAATGCACATTAACACCTACGCAACTTCAGTTGACACAGCAAGTGTGAAGTGTGAAGTGACTGTTAAAAAGAGGGAACGGGGTGAATAAGTCAGTTAAAATGGGGGAACAAAGTGACTAACGCTCTAAGCATCAATTAGGCCTTAAAGATCTGTCGAATGCTTCAAAAGACGCGTCGACTCTTGACTCTTGTCGCTAATTTGCGCAAATAATGTGCGCGCCTCTCAAAGTACCGCAAACCGAGTGTCGAGTCGTGACAACGTTCCACGCAGACAGTGCAACAATGCCTCAGCTCCAGCCACAGTTCAAGACGAAACGAGTCAGCATAAGCTCAAGCTCAAGCCCAAGCCCAGCCAAAACTCCAATTATGTCAACAGCAACCGCAACAGGCGCAACATCAAAGCCTAGCCAGGTGCCACAGCCTGCCCCAAGTGTCGTTGCCGACAAAGCGACAGGCAACTTCGACAACAACAGCAACTGTTGCTTGAAGCGAAGCCAAGAACCTGGCCAAGAGTCAGTTGACGAGTTTTGCCTTTTTTTTATATTTATTTTTTGCTTCATTCTTTTGTAGGTTAAACCGTTTAACAGGATGTGACTGCAATTTAACTGTTAGCTGCGTGTGGCAAACGCTGCTGCTGCTGATGTTGCTGCTGCGGCTCACTAAACTCCACTTCTCCTCCATCTGCCCCCCTTTATCCCTTGCTGCGCACTTGCTGCGCCCGCTTTGATCTCTTTGATGTGAGCGTGTCTCCGGGTGCGTGTGTGGAACGCCTCAAGGTCCGCTAGAACTTCAAGGTCCCAATGTTGTATGGCACATCTGTGCGTGAGCATGTGTGCGTGTGCGTGTGTGTGTGTGCGAGGGGAAATGTTTGTCTTTGATGCAACTTCCTCAATGCGCTGCCAAAACAGACGTAACTTTCGACCACAGCAGAAACATCAGCAAGACACTGCATGAGATCAAAGGCAACACCAAAGCCATCAGCAGCAGAATTGAAAGCAGCTCGAGCAACACCAGCAACAGCAGCAGCAGTCGAAGATGCAGCTGAAGATATTAGAGCTGCAATCTAATTTACACTCAGAAAAATCCTAGAGACTACAGTTTTTTTCCTGAAAGAGAAATTCAATTAAAGAGAAGTCTATAAAAACAGGTATTTCACACAGACATTGTGTGTCAAACTTTGTTGCCATTTATGTCGAGCAATAGTATCGATTTGACAGACCATTTAATTCAATTGTATTGCAGCTATTCACGGTATGTAAATATTATAAAATGTATTTCTAGTGCTCAGAAAATATTTAAATTCCAATATTCATTTTGTTCAGAATCAAAATAGTAATCATCGTTATATTTTGCTCAGTGCAATCGTCTCAAGCAGCTGCATTTGGCTCATTGAAGTTTGTTTTACTTTTGACACCTTTAAAGATCTTTCAACATTATTGTTTGATTTTCATTTTGCTGAATGCCACGCTTGAATCGCTCGGACTTCGCTTCAGCTTCAGCTTCAGCTTCATCTTTATCGTTTTGAGCCTGAGCGGAGTTTTTGATTTGGTTTTTCTTTAGATTTGCTTAAGTCATTTCGGGTTTTTACGCACTTTGCCACATTAATTACATGAAAATGCATTTTATGTCATGGGAACATTCAAAACATTTTCCCATTTCTATTGTGTGTGTTCAGGAATGCAACCCTCGGGCAGCATCGGGCAGCGGCAGTTGCTTGTCTACAGCTTCAACTACAGCTCCAGCTCCAGCATCAGTTTGAGTTTGAGTTGCGTTTTTATTAGATTCATCATAGCCAATTTATGATGCGATCTCGTTGGGCTTCCAGCTGCTTTTCTATTCACTGTTCACTGTTTTTCTTGATTTTATTTTCTTTTTTTTATTATTTTTATGGCACAGCTTTGGCCAGGGCACAACAAAGGACGCTGTATAAAAGAGAATCTAACCCAAACGGGGAAAAACTGAAAACCCCAGTTTATCATTAAGACAAAAAAACCACGAGCAACGGAAACGTCTACAGGCAGCTGCTGAACGCGAGGAGACGAGCGGATGATGCGACCAAGGGAACGGCGGGGGATGTGGGAGGGGCAGCTGTTAGAAATGAAGGCAACGGCATCATAAAACGCAGCCATCAAAACGACAAAATTAAAAAGTTCAAATGGCAAATGGCAGGCAAATTGTTAGCTCGAAAACGGCTAGAAAAGCAAATCATGTGAATCAGACAACGACACCGAACGATCGAATGCACTACTAATTGATATAACAGCGAAGAATATTTAAAGCAACGTCTAATAAATTGATAGGGAAATATGCAAAATATATTGCAACTAAATAGGATTAATATACGTGGGAAAAGTTGTTTCGAGATTATTATTTAAAATTGATAAAAGTGATTGATGACAATTTACTCAATTGTGTAGAATTATTGCAAATTCCTAAATAATGCACACATGATAATAAAATTAACTATATTCTTAATTTAAATGATTTTCGGGGAATGCAAAAAACTATTCATATTCAAATTGGATTCATATCCTTAAAGCCACAGTGTCTATGCTTTTCTCACTTCTCTGGCAAGATGATGTGCTATCATTTTAGCACCTCTTCTCAAGCGTCACTAACCACTTGACCACGTCGCCATGCCCAAAGCACTGCCAAAAAGTGAATGAGCAGTGTGGGAGAGCAAAAGGGAATCAAATTAAATAAAAGACCACAATAATACAGTAAAGGAAAAACTTTATGCCTGCAATTTCATTTTGCAAGAGAACAGAAGTCATACCGAGCCCAAGCTAAAGCCCAGGCCAAAGCTAAAGCCGAAGCCGAATCTGAATCTGAGCAGTTGAGAGAAGCTGTGGAGTGCCAGAGCTGTGCCTCCCCAGCGTCGTCTTCATTGTCGTCGCTGACGCTGTCGCCGTTCCAGTTGCCGTATTGAGACAAATAAATTTTTTGGTGGTGCCACATGGCGATGACTGCAGCAGCCGCAAAAGAAGATTTCCCGCATTTCTTTTTCGCAGGGATATTTTTAATTTTGTGGCAAACGAAATAAAAGAAAGAAACAAAACAAAAAATAAAATACGTATACCACGTATATATTATGAAAATGAAAACAAAACTGAAAGTTTGCACATAATCGTTATCGTCAATTTGGTTTGGGATTTTGAGAGGGGACGAAAATCATCTGGCATGTTCCATGGTGAGCCAAAAACCAAGTTACACTCATAATTTGCGGCCTGTGTGCAACAAAAGCTTTTCTTCTGTGTGGAAATTAACATTTTTATGTTTCCGCCAGGACGCCAGACACTATATAGATACTCTCAACGATACGCAGATACGAGATACAAGCAGCACTACAACTACAAAGCGATACAAAGCGGGAAGTCAGACCCCCAAAAGAACTCGCATAGTTAACTTTAAGTTGTTCTTTTGTTCCAAAGGACACGACGACAAGACAAGACAAGACAAGACAAACCAAGACAAGACGACCCAGAGGCAACAGAGGCAACCCGGTAAGTAAGTAAGTTTTAATTACTGTTTGACAAATATTTAACATGACAGTAGGCAGGGGACGGGGCTCGGGGAGGGTAGGTAGGCTTACGCACAATTAAGCAGATTTTTGCCGCTTGTAAGGCAAATGAAATCACAGCAGGCCAAAGGATTGACTGAACGAATTGCGAGCTCTGGCATGGGGTTGGCTCCGTTTGGGGTGGCGTTCCGTGGCTCTGCGTGTGCTTTACCCGTTACCCGTTACCCTGTAACAACATCATTTTGCGCCGTATAATGTCATAAATGTCTGTTAACAAAACAACAGACGTCACACAGCCACAGAAAGAGACATAGCAAAAAGAGCGACAGAGATGGAGACAGGGAGCGAGTGCGACTCTGTCAAACATTATTACATTATTTGCCTTTTGCTGAAATTGAAACCAACCCTGCCCAACTCTCTATCTGTCCCCCTCCTCCAGATCTCAGCACTCCACACACAGTACAACTCTAGTCAAATTTTCAGTTTTTGTTTTTTCGTACTTGTGCTTGTTTTTGGTTTTATTTGACTTGGCTACTGGTAGCGGCGTTGTTGCCTTCTTGTATTACAGGCACAACCCTGGACCCGGAGATTAATTGCGACTGGCGGTGCAGGGCGCAGGAGGAAGCAGCAACATGATGGCTTTGTCCATTGAGTGCCCTGATGGCAATTATTAAATTTTCATTACATCCCCTAATCAGCTTTTCTGCATATTGATTCGTGTAAACAGGCGTCGTCCTCGACTGCTTGCCCGCTTGTCTTGCCTGTCTCTCTGCTCCCTGTCAGCCAGTGCGTGCCGCATTTGCCTCAACATGTATTTACATTTGCCGCACACAACACTGAGATTGCATTGGCAAGCGAATTGTTTAAGCAGGTGTTGAAGTAGTCATTTCCAACTGGGCAGCACACTCAACTCGAACGCAACTCAACTCGAACTCGAACTCAAACTCAAACTCGAGGCCTGAGGGGTCTATGCAAATAGACAAGAGCTTAATGCTGAAGTCTGCTTGGGAACGACATGAACTTTAAAGACAGAGAGCGAGCGAGAGATTCCATAAATTCAAGAAGCTTCAAACTGCGATCTGGCAATGCTTTTGCCATACCAATTAGGCTCGCTTGCATCTCTTTGGCTGATCCCTAACTTGGCCAGCACCTGCAGACCTGACTTGGATGATTGGATGTGTGCTGCCAATTTGTGCTGACATTTCAAATCAATAAAGTGGCACATTGCAACTGCTCAACTGGTCAGGTAACAAACACAAGGAGCTGAGGAGCAGCTCATCACAGCCAAATGGCAAATGGGCAAATGGCTCCGGTAAATAAGCCGATTAATTGTAATCAAACGGGCCTAGTGGACAGCGAGCAATGGACAATGGTCAAAGACTGTCTCTAATGGTCTGCGTCTCTATCGATTTGTCTGGCTCATCGTCAACCGGCTGGGTCAATGTATGAGAAACTGAAACACTTTCTACCCTAATGCGACAAGCAGAAATGCAAAAAAAAAAAAATACGAATAAAATAGCTACAAAATTAACAAGGAATCAAGCTTCATTCGAGCGTTGTGCTATAAAAAAATATATATATCTATGTATATACACCGCGTAACAAATTGCGAGCAGGACTAGGGTGAAACAATTGCAACTGGAGATGGCTCAAACGCTAAAAGTGGAGTTGGGAGTTGGCTGCTTTTGTAATGACAAATAATAACCGAGCGTTGCCGTGTGGCATGATGGCCACTGCATGGCCTTTTTCTGGTTGCTATTACTGTTACTGTTGCTTTTGGCTTGGGGGCAGGCAAATGAATGTGAAGTGTAAGTAAAATTTACGGGGCAGCCGCCGCAGCGCTGCCAATAATCATAAAAAACAACAACGCCGACTCGCACATTTTTGACAACTGGCAGCCGTGTGGATTGACCATCGAGTAAACAACCTGACCAACAGCTCAGTCTCTCAGTCACATCATCCACACGATCCTTGCAATAAAAATGAAAACGGTTTTAGCTGACAGCCGCAAAAAGCCCAGCAAGTATAAATAATTTTAGTTTATTGTTGAAACTGGCCTCTGAGGCATGCAACAGACTGTTGCCCCTGTCTCGACGTTGTTGCATTTGTCAGCAGACTACGCATACGACGAGAACTCACTTCGGGTGGTCTGCCGACTGTTGCACAGTTTTCACAACTATTTATTTGACTTGAAACAGATCGATCTGTCTCAGACTCTCAGAGTCTCTGCTGCTCCGAAATGTAAACAATAATGTTCGCAAGCATTTGCCGCAATTCAGATGTATAAATGTTTGGCAAACATCCGCGAAAATTCATTGGAAAAGATTTGCAACTTTTCTCAAGAATTTGCAAATAAGCGAATGATAATGACAATGGTTTTTTGGATAGAAAAACAAAATAAAAGAAATTCTTATAAATAGGTTTTGTGCAGCAGATAAATTCAAAAGAAGGCAAGAATGAAATACCCTAAGTATTTTATTAACTATATAAATATTGCGAAGGAAATTATTTGGCACTATTAAATTAGATTACATTCTTATCAATGTACTAAACATAATTAGGAAATGTAATTAGAAAAACTGAGGAAAATCAGTTCAAACCAATTTATTCTTATCACAAATTATTATTTCTTTCTCATAATCTACCTCAATGGTATTTTATTGCTATTAAAATAATTTTTTTGTTTGAAATTTGAGTTGGAAATGCAGTGATCAAATGCAAATGAAAGTGTTTCGCAAGTTGAATCTTCGGTCTGACGATGGAAGCATTAAATCTTATTTTTTTTATGGTCGCAAGGGTCACAAGTGATTAGCAGGGTCAAGTCAGAGCAAAATAGATGTGTGAAGGCAGGAGAAGCGGAGGGAGGCAGAGACGGAGACGAAGACACACATGTATGTTAAATATATTGCTGGTTGTAATTGCAGAGTAAAAGTTGATTTGTGGATGGCTCAATCTGTGGAGCAGCAGCAACAACATCAAGTCAATGACAATTGGCCTCCGCCACAGAAAATACCATAAAAAATGCATTGGATGTCGTCCCCCACCCATAGCATTGAGTGGGTTTAATAGGACAAAAGAATTTGACGAGCTGCAGCAAGTTGAGCATCTCTTCATCATTCAATTGATGATAAGATTTCACTTGTGGCATGCTGTCCAATTAAGCGCATGTATACAAATGCAATAGTAGCTGTTGAATTACTCACTAGTGGCTATCCAGGCCTCCTCCACCTCCGCCGCCGCCTCCACCGCCGACGCCGACGCCTCCTCCAGCAGCTGCAACGCCTCCTGCGGCGCCAGCATTGAGCATAGTGCTGCCATAGCCGCCAACTCCGACAGACATGCCCGACATTCCCTGCATGCCCGACAATCCCTTGCTGTTCACAATGATGCCCAGATTGGCCAATCCGGCGAGCGCATGTCCATGCGAGTGTCCGCCTCCTTGTCCTTGCCCTTGCATGCCCATGCCGTGGCCGACACTGTGCCCGACGCCATGTGCCCCGCCGTGTGGCACGCCGTGTCCCATGCCATGTGCCATGCCATGTCCCATGCCGTGTTGCATGCCCAGACCCATTCCTCCGTTGGCTGCTGGCGCACTCGCCGTGCTGCTGCCCAGGCCAGCCAGGCCGCCCAATTGATTGATCATCGCTCCGCCGCCGGGCATGCCAACAACTGCACCTCCTGCTCCTACACCTCCAGCTCCAACGCCAGTAACTCCGGCTCCTCCAGTGCTGCTGAGGAGCGTGTTGAGCAGCGTGCTGTTGAGACTTTGATTGCTATTGTGCGGTTGCTGTTGTTGATGCTGTTGTTGTTGCTGCTGATTGCTGTTGATGTTGCTGTTGTGCTGCTGCTGAATGCCAGGATTGCTCTCGATGCTCGGCAGCAACAGTTGCTGCTCTTGGCAGCGTCCCAGACGGCAGAGCAACTGCAGCAGCAGCAGAGCGTTCAAAAATATCGTTTGCATATTGCTCTTTGTTAATTATCAGTTATCAGTTATTAGCGGAGATTTTATTTAATGCTTTTGTTTTATTTTGGTTGCGGCTAGAGTCTATTTTTTGGCGTAATTTGTTGATGTTGTGTAAGTACTCGTACTTTGTAGTTAATAAATTACTAAATGCTAAGTTCTAATTAATTAAATATTTATTTATTTATCATATATGCACTTAATATATGCTCGAAAGTGATTTAATTATTAATTGCTGGGGACTGCTTGGCGTATCAAAAAATTGTATTTTAAATGCTATGATTTATGCTGTATTTTTATTGAGATTATGTAAATTTTAATCGTATTATATATATATATATATATATATAAATATATATATATATGCGAATATATATTGATTTATGTATATATATTTCTTTTTGTATGCGTATGTGTGAATTTAGCTCTTCTCCAATTGGTTTTTTTTCTGAACTTATTTGGACTGCTTAATACTTTTCGTTTGATTTGCGCGCATTTATTTTTCTTGGTTTCTACATTTTGTTTTTTCAAATATTTCTTTTCATTCAAAACTTTTTCATCGATTTTCACGTGAGCACTTCAAACGCTTTTCTCGTGTTTTCGTTATATATTTTTTGTTGTTTTTATTTCTGATTTTTTGTTTTGTGATGCGTTTTGTGGTTATTTTTTCACATTATCGAATGTTGATTTATTTGGTTTAAAACAGCAGCCGCCACCGCCTCCTGACCGATCCAGCTGGCTTCCTGGAAACGTTTAGAGCTGCTGAGTTGTTGGTGCTGCTGCTGCTGTTGCTGCTGAGGGCGCAACATCAAAAGGCCAACGATTCCAGACACCAGATACTCGGCGGACTTGTACTTGTAGATATCCACTGATCGAGCGTAACGAAACTCGTTTGAACAGACGACGCACCGCGTCCGCCTCAATGTCTCACGCCGATCCATCCATCTAAACAGGCTTAAAGGTTCCCCTCGTTTTCTCTTATTGTTGTTATTGCTGCTGTTGTTGTACGCTTTTAAGGCAGATAAAAAGGCGCCGACTGCGACTTTAATAGTATCAAACGTCGATTGAGGGGGCCGGCCGGCCGGCCACGTATCATAAGCGCCTTTGACCAGGGATCGAACGCGCGCCGAACTCGATCTGACCAGGAAGTAACGTTTCCGATTTCAGGCAGTAACAAAAACTCGCGCGAAGTTCTGGCTGAGATTTAGAATTCGTATCTCTGAAGTTGCGACTTTTTGTAGCTCAAAAATGAATGCGCTTTCAACGTTCAGCTTTTGTCAGTGTGCGGCACACACGTGCGTTCCACAGCTCGTTCGGAACTCGACTGACTACTGCGACGATTGCGGCAGCAGGCTGCCTTCGTGCTTCGTGCGTTGTCGTGTCTCGTGTATTGCGTTGAGTCTCAGATGCGTCGTGTTCGTTGCCCGCCTCTGATAGGCACATAATGTTTGGAGTTGTTGTTGTTGTTGCTGTTGTTGTTGCGCATGCTGAAGATATTTGCTGCTGCGCAGCAAGAGTCAGTGGTAGGCTGTCGGAGTCTCAACGCGCAAAAGTTACAAATGTATCTGTGGCCAGCATGTTCATTAATAATCACGACAACTTGTCAATTGCTTGCATACTTTTGACATCCATTTGTCTAATCATTATTTATCAGAGCATATGCTGCGATGTCACATTTAAAACGGCCAAATACACTAATATGCATACCAAAAGATGCAGCGCACAGTCAGATTAATGTGGCTAGTGTTGTTTATGAGTTGACGGAATTTATTTTAGTTTGACTCGATTGTTCAAAACACACATATTTTAATACGTAATATTATGAAATTCATTAAGCATTTAATTAAATGCTTTAATCTGCATTTACAGCCTCATTTAGCTTATACAACTCTTTCACAAATCCGACTTATTCCCACCTGATTTCGCAGCTAAATTGTATTTTTATCTAGGCGCGTAATTGTGGCTTCGGTTACAGCTACTGCACATCCCTAGGCCAGGCAATCAGACAGTCAGTTAGTCAGTCAGTCAGGCAGTTGAGGCATTGCATATGTTTATCTATAGATAAACGCATAGCTCTTGTTTGCTTGGTTTATCCAGCCATCCATCCATCAGTCACTCAATCTGTGCGTTGCTTACACACATTTCTCTTTGGGCAAACCCCATAGACTAGCTATCATCTATTGCCAACAACTACTTTTCCACTTGTTGTCTACCACAACTCAGTGAGGCTCTATATGCTATTTACCTTCTTTCTCTTCGTCCGGCTGGCCGTCCGTCCGTTCGTTTGCTGCGTCAACAGCATTCCCAAAAGGGCAAGGCACTTCAGTCTACACTCTGCACTCTTCTCTAAGTTGTGTTGGGCTGAGTCTACGATTGCAACTTGGACACGGGATGTGTTTTATGGGCCTGCAAATGAGGCAAAAATTGCAGTTACAACTTTTGACCCAAAACCGTAAGCGCATTCCGTGTGCCAGCCAGCCAATATTTGCTCAACGTAATTACAGAAACAACAATCCAAAACAAGAAGAAGCGAAGAAGAAGAAGCCGCAGTAGAGGAAGAAGTGCAAGAAGAAGCAGAGTAGAAGGCGGAGGCATCCAAATCATAGTCGTCGTTCGTCGATCATTCGGCTTGTTTATTTGTCCAAACATTTGTCAATTTCATTGAGCTCTGACCAGGCACATTTCCTCATGGCCCGATCATCATCATCACATGCTGACTGAAGCGTCGGCGACCGCTTTGATCGACGTTGACTGCGACTGTGACTACGACGACGACGTCGCCGCGTTCGGCTTCAGTTTCGGTTCAATTAAGATTCACTTTAACGTTGATATCATAAATGTATGTACAGAAAGAAGTATAGTGCGATTACTTGCTACTCAGATACATTTTGTACTCGCACTCAAACATGACATGATTGTGCGTTCTCTGGCGTTTATCTAATTTACTTTTACTTACACTCAATGCCCGCGACTACATGAAAATGTCGACTGATGGGCGCCGCACTGATAACTATCCGAAAAAAAACTGGAATGGGAATGGGAAGACCCAAACACTTCTTTTTATAGTCAGCTTTTATTGGCTTGACAATGAGCCCGTGTCTCACTCTTTCTCACACTCGCCATCTCATCTCGCTTATGAAGGTGAATTGTGAATGCTTCTCAAGTGTTTTCTTCTTTTTTTCGAGAGCACTTTCGAAGCTCTGCCCTGTGGCCAAACAATGTGATTGCGACCTAATGATTTTCAATGAGCTCAAAGCTTAAACCGCTGATAGGGAAATTAAATGAAGTATGATCATAATATTATTTATATGTTTGTGTTTGTGGTTGGCTCAAGTGCCAATAGCTCAATGAGCAGATAAGCACCTAAACACATCATCTCCGTCTGCGTCTCCGTCTTCATAATCATCGACATCGTCATCTTCATCTTCATCTTCATTGTGCCCCGCAGCTCGTTTATTTTTATGGTTTTCCTGCCGTTTAACGATTGTTCATCTATGTCAGCGGAATAATATGTTTAAAGCTGATGATCTCTAATACTTTGACATGATTCCAAAATAGATACAACATCTGTATCGAGTGGCAAGTTGTACTCGAAATACTTTTAACAACTCAACAACAATCGATTTTTTGTGGCTTCTAATTTTAAAATAAAACCTAGCAATTTACGCTATTTATTGCATACTTTGTGGAGCCAAGCGGAAGAATTTTGACAGCGGAATTTTGGTTCATAAATACCATTTGAATTTCATAAAAAAACTCACTCGATTGTAACTTAGTAGTCAATTATTTTACATTTTCTGCTTCCTATTCGAAAAGTAACCCTTTCGCCAAGTTGGCCCCAAGTAACGTAAATGCAACTGCAATTATGAGAATGCCGGTATTACCTCTATGAGCTTAACGCCCTTTGACAGAATGTTAAATGTAGCGTAAAATTGCAATGTCCAAAATGTTGTCATGCAAATCACGCCTTGCCAACTGCTGCAACTGTCAAACCAAATGCGATCGCCACAGTTCAACGTGGTTCTAATGCGTCAATGGCATGCCAGAGACCGTTTAACTCCACCTTACTTCATTTTTTGGCTAATTGTCGCCAACCGCCGACCGGCCTTTGAAGTGGCCTCCCTCCGCCTCACTTCAGCCAAAATGTGTCCGCTTGAATTGGAAATTTGAAAATGTTGTAGCACATTTCCTGTGTTTGCTGTCGAAAGTATTGGACGAGTGCGGAGGAGGAGGGCACAATTTTCCCAATGCAAACAGGCAAAGTTTTCTTAACGTATTGTTTATGAAAAGGCAATTTTTGGTTAAAAACTGAGAGATGCTGAAAAAGTAACACAAATCAAACACTGGCCAAGTCTAAACATTTTTACAGACACCTGCCACTAATGACGTCTTGTTTTGCTGTCGGCTGTCGGCTGTCGGCTGTCGGCTGTCGGCTGGCGGTTCTCAATATGCCCAGTGCGACCAAGAAGTAAAGGAGTATACACATCTTAAAGAATTAGTATGTAAAGCGAGGAAATTTCTAATAATTTCTGAATTCGGTACCATATTCTTCGCACTACTGGGTATCACATTCGCCTTCAATTTATTTTGTTACCTGTTGTATTTTGTTTGCTGTCTTCTTCTGCTGCTGGCCTGAATCGCTCAATCATGTGAAGTGGTCAACATCTATTCTTAGTTCTTAATTGGCGACTAGGCGCCTCCTGATGGACCCATTATAATGCGCCAAGCTGCCGCTTTCAATGCTCCCAATGTTGCTGCTACTGCTGCCACTGCTGCCATCATTTAATTTATATAGTTTATGTATATATATTCTTGATTACGCGAAGGCGCAGTCACATCAAAGCAGAAGGAGCCACATTAATGCCTGCGACCAACTTCAAAGGGGGCCATTGGCGACGGCTTCCTCCTGACTGTGCAGGTACGATACACATCCGACTACTGAATAGGGAACATCGAGTACTGAGCACTGAGTGAATAGTTGTTCTATGCCACACACGTTGGGGCAAGCGCTGATGCCGCAGCTGATTCTGCTACTGCTGCTGCTGCTTGTTGCGGGTCGTCACGTTGCATGCGACATTAACTTCAGTTCCTGATGCCGTTCAGTTCAGTTCAGTTCAGTTTTTGCTCTCGAAATTAATTTCATAGCCAATTGCTTTGTGCGCCATAAAATGCCATTAAATGGCCGGCAGGTTCTTTCTTCTTCACCACAATCATTTCATCCACGTCTTCTTCATCTTTTTGTAATTTTTGTTTTGTTGGTTTTCTGTCGGTTTTTATGGCTCTGTCTCAATTGGGAAAGAGGCATAAACGAAGCAGATGAATTTTAAGGCACTCGCTGCAATTAGTGCGTCATTTATATTTTGCAATTCAAAACTATGTGGGAATATAGTGGGCTCACACAGCTTCCTGCTCTAAACCCAACCCCAACTCCAATACCAATTCCAATTTCATATCCCCATTCCCATTTCCATTCCCTTCTTCATCATCTGCATCTCTAGCTTAGCTACAATGAGCCCGCATCGAGCGACGGCTGCTGTCAAACTTATGACAAGTTATGAGCGGCAGCCGCATAAACAAAACATTCAATCCCACTCATCATTCGGGGCATATGAAAATGATCTTCTACTGAAGCAGCAGCTTAATTGTGCCACAATTCTGTGGCAAGCACAGCAAGCACAACGGGGCCACACTTGTAGCTCGGCGGCTGCTACGATGTCTGCTAAGCAGCCGATAAGCTGTGAAGCTCTTTAAGCTGCTTATGAAAGTGCTGCCCACACTGATGCACAAGGATTTTCACCTGCAAAACACTTTCGATTTGATACGACATTCCGGAGTAAGTTGAACTCGGACTCGCGAGACTACTTAATGCCTTTGAAAGGGTTTCAATGGTCCAATTTGGAAATTACATTATTTTGGCCAGGCGGTGGGCAATACGAAAAGTATTTTACAGGAAATGCTCAGATTTGGCAGGTTTCCCTTTGCACTCACACATCTCCAAAGCGTCAGGATTGCCACACACATCAAAGCCGAAGAAAGTGCTATTCAATAAACGCCAACATTTCTTAAAGCCCTCCGCTTGTGCCCCTGCCCGTTTACCGTTTGTGTCCCGTTCCTAAGGTCAGCTTGTTTATGCGCCAAATATCCATAAATAGTTTTACGCTTTTACGAGTGCGTCGGCAAGGATAAGAACACGACACACGTTGGTAGTATAAGGATAAAGCAGGCGCAGGTCCACTTAAGGTAACAACAACAGCAACAGCGACGGCGGCGACGGCGGCGGTAGCAGGATGGCAGCTAGACACATTTGGGCAAAACTTTTGGCTCCTTTCTACACTTAGCGTGTGTATATCGACTGGGAACAAAGGGAACCAACAAAGGCGCCTGCCATCTCGACGAGTACTCGCACAGTTAGCAATTTAATCAGCCCCGGCCGGGTAAGGCGGGGGAAGCAGCTGGGCAGGAGCACGGCTGCCAATGATGTTGTCAAATGGCTACGCCTCTCCCCTTAACACTCTCATCGGTCCACAGTGCACAACACAGTTTGTGTGTTTAATGTGGCGCAAGCGAAAAATTTGCTCGCTATACTTTTGCCTCATTGCCCGACGCCAACAGAATTTGTAATGCGTCCTGTTATATTGTTTAAATGTTGTTGAATTTTGATTCAATTAAAGCGGATTTCGAGTATCACGGGCTACGCTTAATTAGCACTGCTTTATACCCCAACTGAGCAAACGAATCGGTCCTCGGCCTGAGGGGAAATGAAACAAAAAACCTGCCCAGAAGGTTGAGAACCAGCAGGCGCGTGCAGCACTCAATTAATAAGGGTTTCGGAAAACGAGAACAGTCATATTAGGGTCGAATTGTTCAATAAACAATAAGCCTCCATCAATAAATATCGGAAATAATTTGTAATCCACTTAAAATTGCTTGAAGCATTCTGACTCGAAAGTGCCAAGCTACTTAGCAGTTTCTTAGCAGAAAAGTTAATTAATTAAATCTGTTTGAATTTATTAGAACTTGTCAGCTAAGTGCTCTTCTTATTTTAAGTTAATGTGCATTACTAATATAATTTAACCATTGCACACTTTTACAAGGAAATTGTAACTTAATTCTTGTAGGAATCGTAAAAATAGCAGCATACTTTTCAGCTGCGCATACAAATTAAGCATCACCCATGCTAGCTGTATAGATGGCGCCAATGCTTTGAAGCAGGCGTTCAGACAATGTTAACAGAAAAGGTTTGTAGCTCAGCTAAATGGATTTTAGTTAACACTCTATTAACAGAGTGGCTCAGCACTTAACAGAAGTACGCACTCTAAAAATGACTCCGCTAGATGGCGTTAAAACCATTTCTGATTTTTTAAAGGTAGACTTTTTAAAGTGAAAAGAAATTTATGATTAATGTAATTAAATATTAAGAATGATGACACGAAAGTGAAAATGTCTTATACATATACAAGTAGAAGCAAGGAAATACGCATAACTAAGCAATTGTAGAACGACAAAACTAACATTTCATCAAAGTACAAGAATCTACGAATTTCTAGAAGTTTTCTACGTATTGTTGTATTGTATTGTTGTGTACAAATGTTGCAAATTCATTGGTGTTCTGATTCTATCCAGCAATCTGTTCATGGCACCATCACCCATTTCAAGCGCACTTCGGACCACAACGCTGATAATGACGGAGCTGACGATGATGATGATGATAATGGGGATGACTGAAGTTGAAGGATGCGTGCGCCATAATAAGCCACAGAGCTACAGCCTCGGTCTCAGCTTCAATACGTAGAAGCGTGTGTATGTGTCCTTGTGGATGCTGCATGCAAAATGCGAAATGCCTGCAGGGTCTGCCAATGCAGCAAACACAAAACTTAAGCCACAGCCAATTCGGTTGTGTGGCTTGTGGAAATGAGAGGTGGTGCGAGAGAGTGAGAGAGAGAGATCGGGTAGCAAGTGCAACGCTGACTGCGCCCCGGTACACTTGACGCAATCTTAATAACCATGAAGCAGCGTGGCTAATTAGCACAAAAAGCTTGGCAATAACCATGCTCAATGAGGCAGGGCACCAACTGGGAACTAAACAACAATGCCCCGGCGAGGGCGTGCAACACGCGTCGTATGCTCAACGAGCAGCAACCAGCGACCAGGCTGTACCACAGTTGCCAGGGGGGTTGACGAGAGTGGGAGGGCGGTAGCAAGAGTGCGCAAGAGTGAGCAAGAGTGAGCAAGAGCGAGAGCGAGATGCCTGTGCAATTTGCTGCACTTGAGCGCAACGGTCGCAGTACCCTCAACCACTCCCCTCGCATCTCTCCCGCTCCCGCACTGTAGCACTGCGCTGCGTGTTGATTTTTGGTTCTGCTCTTGGTTTACATATCAAAACAATTAGCTTTTTTTGCAGCAGCAACACAGTTGAGAGGACAGCGAGGAGTCTGCGGGTGGCGGGCACTGCTTAGAGTGCATTTTGTGCGTGGTGCTGTTGCCCCCAAGGCCACGCTCTGCCGCTGATGAATTGTCCAGGTCGCTGTTGTTGCCTCGACTGTTCTCCATTTGTTTGCACAACCAGCCGCAAGTTGCCTAGTGCCTGCCATCCCCTTCCCTGCACACTGAGATCCCCTCTCAAATTGTTGCTCAATTGTTTACGTGATGTTTCGCCTAAATTAGAAACACTGGCAGTTTCTGAAGGATTTCTGAACCTTGTTCAAGTCCAGTTATCGTTTCATTGCGTATACGGCCAGTTGAGCCGACGTGTGCTGCTCATTTTTTTCTAGTAGTCCTTGCCTGTTATTCAACTAGAAAACTAGTGTAACTTTTGCCAGTTTTCACCCTAACCCATGACCAAAGAGGTCTTCAATTGGTAGCTGGGGAGTCCTGGCCTCAAGCGTTTTGTGCATTTCCCTTGGCCCATTAATTGGCGCACATATTGCCAATTAAGTTGTTCGTGAAAAACGGAAAATTAATTTGGATTTGCTTCAGTTTCAGATACAGATTCGTATTCCGATTCAGTGTTGCTGTTGTTGCAGCCACTATGTTTGTTGGCAGAACGTCGGGGGTCGAACGGCGGGGTCGAGATGCGGTAATTGAAAACTGGGCTCATTCCGGAGGCAGCGCCATAAATTTTCTGACAGCGACGCAGCAACGCAACGAAACGCTAATGGTAATGGCTGATTGGAAACTCGTTTCGAGCATTAACATAATCGCTTTAAAATTGAAACTGAAACTAAAATGCAGTTAACAACAAAAGCAACAGCAACAGCAATAGCAACAACAACAATAACCACAAGAAACGCACACACATTTGTTAAGCGATAGCGGACTATTGTTTTTGTTATTTCCCCTCACTACTGCTGCTTCTATTTTTTTTTCGATGACCATATTCAAATCTGAAAGCCCAATACGAACAGCTAAAGAGGGCCGTTCAAAAAGTTCAAGCATTAATTTATATAAATAATTGCTCTTTATAAAATTGTGATAGATACTTCGAGATGTTAAAAGTTGTAAAGTGACCCTCGTTGATTTCTGTTTTGCATTCATATTAACATATCAACATTTGTTAAATGACGTTTGACTTTTGTGTGACAACGCGATATTAATTCGAAGTGGTCCCTCGCTGGCTGCTCTGCTCACTGGCTCAGTGGCTCAGAGGCTGGCTGCCTTCGTTTTTGGCCAAATAATTTATTTAAATAACTCAATTAAGCATAAAAACGCAACTGGTGGGCAACTCTTTGGAGCCCTGGAATTCCCAATGAAATGCCATGATATATGGCTAAATAACAATAACTGTCAACCAACATTTTTTAATTAGCAGTCGAGCGCCCAGCAAGCTCTATGTTGGATATGAGAAATAATCGAATAAAATATGCAACTTAACTAAATAAATAAATACAACGAAAACAAAACAACATCACACAACACAACACACCACAAAAACTGAGAACTCAACATCGGGGGAGAGGCCACTCGACGACGACGTCGAAGATGACGACGCCTCAAGGTGTGCCCACAAAGGTTGTCGAAATAGAAACCAAGGAGAGCTTATCAACATTTAGAACAAATTAGATACAACAATGATAATAATTAGGGTCATATGGTAAAGATACCAAGCACGATGATGATGTGTGACTGGCAACCAGTGAAATAAATTATATTTTTAGAAATTATGCACTGGACTTTCGTGAAATTTGACAATGTAAAAAAAAGTGAAAAATTAAATGAATATTAAACAAAAATAATATATGGAATTTTATTAAATATGCAAGTTGATTTGTCATCGAAAGGATTAGAGAAAAAATGTAAGGAATCAATTAATCTATTTGATGATCCGTTGATTAATTTGAGGGCAGTTTAAAAAAAAAAACCAAGTTATGTCATGGGACGTCCGACTGCCGCAGGGCATTAGCTTGTTATATGTGGCCTAAGCCTTATTTGTTAAGCTCATTTTAAAGATATGCTAACGATTATGGTCTTAAGGTAATCGTCAGCTTCATAACATTTCGAGCAGAGTTTAAAAAATTGCTTATTAATATGAAATAAATGCTTTGGGCCACCAACGATAGACGATAAACGCGACTAAAAGTTTTTGGCATTTACATCTAATGAATATGCAAAAAAAGTATCTCTCCATCTGTCTACGAGTATAACTCGAGATACTCGGAGATACTCTCATATGTATGCATATGTGTGCATTTGTGTGGGCTCGTTAATATAAACGGTTTGCATATATTTTGTAGGCTTGGGGCTGCTTGGGTATGCCTGGCAAAGTGAGCACAAAATGAGCGTAGCTGTTGAAATAAAAACATTTGGCATTTTATTTGATTTTGGATTATTAAGTTGTATGCATTTCATTACCTTTCCGCAGCTGAAGCTCACTCTCGGCTCGGGGGCAGTTTTATAGGGCCAAGAGATAGAGACTCTGAAGTAGCCATCAGCAGCAGTTTCGCTTTTGCTTTCTGACATTTTTGTATTTTATGAATCAATTTGTGTATTTTTACGACTTAATTTAGAGATGTTGTTGTGAGTGCTTATGGATTTTTAATTAGAATTGAGGAATTCGAGAATTGCTGCGACGGTGCGAATGAGTAATTGCTTAAATTGGGAAATGTTTTATTATATGCTTGCATAAAAATTAGAAATTATTTGGAAATGTCATTGATTTCTAGCTATTCAGCAATCCTATTTCTACTTCCTTTCTATCTTCATTTGCACAGGGATTTCCAACTGAGTTTTTTTCTTTAGCATATTTCTGCCATTAAACTGAACTGAACTGAACTGAACTTTAACTAAGTTTAGACGAGTGACTAAAGCATTGCCATTTGAGCTTAATTAAATTTATGGAGATTTGAGTTTGGCTGAATTTTTTGTCTTGTCAGTTGCCTCAAATTCCCACACACAGCGCTAAGAGCGAGACCAAGGGGGATATCCAATGAGCCAGACATTGGAAATAAATACTGAAAACGGTGGTTTAATCAAGTTATTAACTCGTGAAATATCAACACATACGAGAGTAGAGTCCAAAAGATTAAATTATAAATATTAAATGACATAGAAACGAAGCGGAGCTCGAAGAAAAAGCAAAAGGAAAAACAAATCGACAGCAAATAAATATATGCGATATGAAGATATTAAGACATGAATAATTAATATCACTGATGAAAACTTAATGAAGAAATAGAAACGCACAAAGACAGAGGCAGAGCAGCAGCAGCGGCAGACAAATAAATAAAGAGCGGAATCTCCGAGACAACTTGAAATATATTTGTCATAGTTTCAACGACGACGCAAAATGCTAAAAACCAGAGGCTGCCTGCTCACAAAGCTGCACAGATGATCAGCTGAACAGATGAACCGCGAGCTGTAGACCACACACCGTTTGCCAGCTAGAGAAGCTAAAGAGTCTCCCCAACCAGAGAAGCAAGTTTTATTTTGTTTTTTTTTTTTGTGTTTGGTTTTGTTCTTCGACTGTGTGTTTGGGGCAGAGCTATGGCCAATTAATTTATTATTGGCAACTTCAAAATTTATCGAACCACAGGCTGGAAAAGCAAAGCACAAATACAACAGCACACGGCAAAAAACGCTGCAGCAATTTGTAGATCATAAAATTGGTTGACTGCTGCTGCCGTAACAAGCAAGCTACCCACTTACTACGCATAGAGGAGCAGAGTATCCCCTCGACCTATGCTGGCTGTAATTTATACAAATTTGACATTTTTACAACTGCTCAGGTGATACGACTTGATACTTGAGGAGGGCATTTCGATGGAGCGATGAGGAGAACTGCTTCTTGAACTCATTGATCAGCCGCATACAATTTCAATCCATTAAAGGCGCAAAGCTGAAAAAATGCTGCCTCTAATCAGCCGGCCAAATAACAACTTAATTAAAGGCCCTAAAAGCCAACACGCAGTCCGTAGTCTGCAGTCCTGCCACATCTGTCTTTTATCTCTCTCGCTCTGACTCTGTCATTTTTTCTGTCTCTTTGTCTCTGCGTCTCTGTCTGTGTGGGGTGCACCAAAAAAAGCATTTCCAATTTACACTTTGCTGCTAATTTGCGTTGACGCTTTTAGAACCGCCCGGGGCGCTCCACAACTTCAGCTCATCATCACAATACCCCCGATTTGCTTGGCGGTCCCTCTCTGTGCCCTTACTCCCTCGATTTCATCCTTTTGCGCTGCATTCCACAATGTTGTCCTCTCCATGTCCAAGTGTCTGACTGTCTATCTGTCCGTCTGTCTGTGTGTGTTTTATTATTATGATGCATGCGGCGGCGACGTCGCCGTCGCCGTCATCGTCATCGTCGTCCTCGTCCTCGTCGACGTCTCATAGCCATTGACATGTACCTTGTGCTTGCGTCCCATCCTCAGCTGATTGTCGTAGTCGCTGTCGCTGTCGTCGCTGTTATTGTTGTTGTCATTCAGCGTCATCGTCAGCGTTGAAATTGTTCATTTCGAAAATGCCTCAATAACAATAACAATTGTCGTAAAACTGCACAGGATACTCTGGCCAAGCACAGCGCAGCTTTCAGTCAGTCTGTCTCTCTGTGCACTTGTGTGTGTATGTGTGAGTGTGTCTGAGATAGTGTGTGATTATCTATAAAAGGATTTTGAGCAGATTAATTGCGCGTGATTGAAGCGCGCTGCTTATGTTGTTTGCACAGTGGCACCCATACAATATTAATTGGCCTGCAGCCAAAAGCTATTTGCTACACCACTCACGGTTTCGGGATGAATTCAACTGTTGAAACGTTTTAGTTCTGGGGCACAGAACATAAGCACAAGTTTATGACGCCATGATTTTGTTAAGTAGTCGTTAAACAGAATCAGAGTTTGCTGTGTGTGTTCAACTATTGTTGGTTAATGAAGATTAGAACCAAAAAACTTACCGGACTGCATAGGCTGGGATGATAATCAATATGTTCAAATTCACCTGCAAAAATACAATAATAATATCAGAATTAAATAATATGGATTTATGTTACTATCCATATTTGTAATAAAGACTAAAAATAGACTTAATATACTAAAAATGCTGGTTAAACTTCGCAGTAATCAAAGAACATGAGTTTTTCTTTTAGTCCCTTCTTATATAGATACTTTCTTATGGCATTGATTTCTGCTAATTTTACAGCACTTTCTCATTTGCTCAGTTGGCAACCACTGTGCCCCTTTGGAGTCTCTCTCTCATTCTCAGTCTCGTGGTGTTTGGTCATATGCACAATCTGAACTGAATGTCGTATGTTTGTATATACTACACTCGCATCGTATTGCCATATAAGTTTGTTGTCTGTACGCGCGAGAGTACGTGAGGGGGCTGCGAGCGGGATGGCGCAGTGTCTGACTCTGTGAGCACGGCAGTAATATGAGCAGTAATAAAATTTGAATTTATGACGAGATTCCATTAAAGCTTCTTCACCACACACACAAACATACATACACGCCAGGAGCGAGAGCGTTCAAGGAGGGTAGTAGCGATGAGGGGGGAGGAGAAAAGGGGGAGCGATACAATATTTGCCTTTACTGCCTCCACAATGCGCGATAAACAACTCGAACGGAAGGGGGACAAGCTAAAACAAATTCAGCGAGCAAAAACAAAAATCAACAACAAAAGAAAAAGTAAAACGCAGAAGCAAAAACAATCAAATGCAAAGAAGCTGCCACCAGGCCACAGATGTGGCTCAAGCTGAAGCTGAACCTGGACGCTGTACGCTGTTCGCTGTACGCTGGACTGCAACAAAATGCTCGTAATAATGTGATTTGATGCGGAATCACCAGCCTCCCCCTTGACCGACTACTACCGCTGTACCGCCGCGGCCCGCTGCTGAACACATCATTTGCACGGCAGCTGGACAACAACTTTGTCTGCGAGTTGGACAACTTCCCAGATATACTCAACAAATACATTCAATAACTGTCCCAGTCCCAGTCACGGTCCTTGGTGGCTTGCTGCTTGGGGCGGGCGGAGTGGGGCAACTTTTATATGACTTCCATTTCATTACGCGTAAACGAATTGAAATGAATTTTTATTGCGCAACAACAAAACGAGCAGACAGCATTTCGATTGCTCTTGATGTTGCTGTCTTGGCATTGTTGTTGTTGCTCTTGCTGATGCTCTTATCTTTTGTTTAATGTAAAAACTTTGTTCAATTGAACAGCGAAATTAGTCGTCGATTAATAATTTTGCACGTTTCGATTAAGTAGTCGACAAATTTCAAATTATTACCTCACTTTTTATTCACATTAATATTTGTTTTTGTTTTTTTGTAGGTAATTAGCATGCGCTAATTAAATAACCACAGTCATAAATACCAACAGCTTCAAGATACCAAGCGAGTAATCTTTGTTTTTTTTTTTTTTTGTTTTGAACTCCCACGCTACGATAAGGAGTCGAGACTCAGAGTCAGAGTCAGAGTTTGAGAGTCAGTCGAGGAGCTCCCACGCTACAGAACTGGAGTAATTGTCATTAAACATTGGCAGTTGAAACGATACTCGTGCGTTTGCCGCACAAACGCTTTTCCAGGAATTTCACTCGTTTACTAGAAAATGAAAATGAAAAATAAGTCAACAGAAACATTCGAATTGTGGCTCCTTTTGCGGCGGCATCGTCGCTTTCCCATCGAAATATATGGAGAATATGCTGGCAAACAATAACAACATATTGTTTAACAACAAAATATAAATCTTAATTGAATTGTGATACGCTGACAGAATGTCTGTCAGACTGGCTGGCACTCAAACTCGCACTCGCACTCACACTCACAATCGCTCGGCGCTCTGTCTGATAGCTCTGGAGAGAAGATAGTCCGATAGCAGCAGCGGTATCCCATGGCCCTGGTGGAGCTCAGGTTGCTTTGGGTGTGCGGGGCATTGTTGTGAAAGTGGGTGTGTTCCACAATCGCAACCAGGCACAACATTGACTTTTGTGTATCTCAAACGTTAAAGAAGACGCTCGTATCCGTATCTCTATGGGCAAGTATCTAAGTATCTAGTATCTGCTATCTGGCTTTCTGTGTTTTATGTATGCTTGCATTTTCAGTTTTATGATCACAGTACACATGTCATTATTAATAACCATTATTGGTTGCGCACACAACTCGATTGTTGTTATAAACACAAGAAATTGCAAGTGGCATGAAGCATGCAGCATGGCCATAAATGACTAATTGCTCGAAGATTGTGCGAAATTGTTGCAATCGCTGGGAAACGACAATATTTACATGTGGCAAGCAAAGGGCTTGTCAGAATGCAAGAAACATTCAAATCAAAATTAAATTGAGCAGGATACGAATGTGTATCGTCTGCTAACTTGCTAAAAATTAATTTAACAATTCAGCCATGATTAAGCTTCATATTTACTAATACTCTAAAATCTGTATTACATAAATAATTGAGGCTATTACATACTTTTCCACTTGTTTGGGAATCCTAAAGTGTTTTCATTGTAATGCGAAAAATAAGTAAAGTAGACATGAAAATGTCAAGTTTTTGACCATGTTGTGTGCAGTGTACTCATGAACTGTAAAGCATTACGAAAATCGCCTACGGCTTACGCCTTACGAAATAGTTCAATTTCGAGTACCTCAAGCCCTAAGAACAGGCCCTAGATCAAAACAGCACTAAATAGAGCACAATAGAAAAGAAGATGATGTTGGTGAAGGAGAAGGTGGAGGAGGGTGAGGATTGAGGACCTGCTGCCAATAACATGCAAAAGATTTGGATTTAAATTAAGCTAAATCCGCTGAAGCGCACAGATCAAGAATAAGTATGTGTGCTCCGCTAATAGACAACAACAAAAAGGTAAAAGATATAGATACGGATGCAGATACAGATGCAGTTACAGATACTTGTGCAGTTACAGATACAGATACAGTTGATGCTGCAAAACGGGTACCGCTTAAGTGCCACACAGTACAAGTACCTACAACAGATACGAAACAGTTTTGCTGGACAGCGACAAGTGCCGGGGCTAAAACTGAGGCAAAACTGAGGCTGAGCGATGACCATAAAGTAGGCTAAAACCCACTTGGATGCAGCTTGTTGCCCGATGCTCGCTGCTGCTGCTGCTGCTTCTGCTGCTGCTTCTGCTGCTGCCGCTTAATTTGCATAAAACTTCAGATACACGTTGCAGCAAGTCGCGTGAATGAGATCTGGCAGCTGCGAGCTCCGGCGCGCGCACGCCAGGCGCAACTTCCTGGAAAAGGACCGCCAAAGTTGTTGCCGCTTCTGCGTCTCGCTCTTTTTCTCTCTTCTTGTTGCTGTTGTACCTGCCGCGTGTGAAAAAAACGCCGTCCATGCAGGCCATTCAGGCCAAGTACCAGTTTTGTGCTGAGCCGACTTTTAGTTTTACCAAGTGCAATCGATACTTTTGCTTAGCAGCAGCAGCAGACGATGATAGCAACACGACAGAGGGACAAACTTAGAATCAAACTCAGCACACAAAACGACGAACTTGTTCTGTGCATTGTCGTATATGTCATTGGCTAAACGGAGGCAAGGCTCTCAACTCATTAAATCTAATATCTTGCTTATCTTTATGTATCTCAGTCTGAAGTTGAACAACATTGTCAACTCTGCCGCTGGCCATTTTTATGAATGAGACGTACCGAAATAGAATCTCAAGAAAAAAAATATACAACGATCGATCGTAATAGCGGCGATCCTCACTTAAAGATAACCCAAAACGAGCGAGATAGACAAAGAGAAAGAGAGAGCAAACGAGGGAATGCGTGTGTTCGCCCTATCAATCTCTGCGCAATTCTTAAATCTTTTTCATCAAAGTTAATCATTGGAAAATCACATCCTGTTCAGTCAACGATCCTTCTCACACATGTGCAGAGATTAGTGCAAATTTCATTTAACATCTACTGCAGAGAAGTGTATCTTTCGAGTGCGACCAAGCGTATCATAGATGGCTGAGTAAAAGTATCTCTTGAAATGGTATTTCCTGGATCAACTTGAGCAGCACAACAAAGCGAACAACCACACGCAAAGTGCTTAGGCAAATTTGCATAGGCATAGGCTTAGGTTTAAGGACACGCATATTTGGAGTTCTTCCCCCAAAATTAAACGCTACGTTACGGTTCGCCACTTGACAGCTGTCAAAAGGCCAGGCAAATATTTTGTCAGCCAAAATAAGAAACCAAGCAAGCTAGACAGGAAAGGAAAAGAAACAAAAAATAAAAATAAAGGGATGCCTAATTAAGCCATTAACGGCAAAAGTAAAAAAGTGCATTCGCCGTGTTGGTTTAACAAATTCCCGAAAACGGAAAAACTGTTGGATCTTTCTTCTTTTTGATTGTTTGTATTTAGATTTGGGAAAACTCACGAGAGCGCGCGCGCCACATCGCATTTTAACCCTATTCTATAGCCTTAGGGTTCCTAACTATTTATTTATTTATTTTTTTTTTTGGCTGAAATCGAGGCCAGGTAGGTTGGGAAAAGGCCAAGAATGTTAGTCGTATTGGGCCTTTGTTTGCATTTGGATCAGTGCTGCACGCGTTCATAAAACGCATCAGCGAATCGAGAATCGAAATTGAGAAATGTATTGGACAAACAGTCGGCAAAACGTTAAAATCTCTGTTTGGCTCTGTTTGCTCACATTCATGGGAATATGGGAATATGGGCAGCAGCAATTGCCGACGCCAGTCGCTGGTCAGTGTTCATAGCTCTTAGGCTCTCTCACATACAGAGACTCTACACTGCCATGGCCCATTGAACATACCATTCGATCCTCAGCGAGCCCAATCCACTTGCCACTTTGCCACTTGCCACCAACATAGCAACGTGGCCATAGCTGCATAGCACGTTGTGCTGTGCACTTTATGATATTTGATTTCCTCATTTACGGATTTAATTTTCTTTTAAATTTACCGATCGACTACTCGACTCTACCCGTTCCTCCTCCTTCTGCTGTCATCCTCCATCCTCGCTTGCATACGGCAAGTTCCCCTTTCCCTTTCCCTTTCCCTTGGCCTTTTCCTCTCTGCATCCCTGCGTCTTGCTGTTTGTTTAGTTTTGGACGTTTTATCGCTTGATTGGTTTGGTTTGCTTGGCTTTGCTTTGCCTCGGTTTGCTTTGGTTTGCTTTGGTTTGCTGCTCGGCTGCTGTTGACCCGGGGGCGCATTGCCAACCCATGAATTGAGTTGTTCCACAGTGGAGCACTTAGCTGACCATGAATTATGCACCTAGACGTTGACTGCAATCTCGTTCCACACACTTACTGCCAACATATAAATTCATGTGACTGCAAATACTTGAACAATACGATTTCCACGTATGCCATAATCTTGCACTGTTTATTTGTTTACTTTGCTATAAGTCATTACACTATCAGCATTTGCTTTGTCAAATTTAACAGAGTTCAATGCCCAATTTTTTGCACTGCTCCCAGCTGTAAGTTATTGACCTCAGTTTAGCTGATACCTCTGGCAACCTTCCTTAACAAATTCTGGGCAAACTAATTAATTAACGATCGTCGTCATTCTCGTTCTACCCCGTTGATCTCAACTCATTGATCCACACTCATCACACAGCATGAGATCGCTTCAAATGTTGCCCCCCATTTCTCGCATGCAGGTTCCCTCAACAATATACATAACCTCAATTTGTCGCCACATGTCACACCAAAAAAAAAAAAGAAGAACGACGAAGATTCCGTTTCGCTTTAGGCGCCACCAGCTGCTACTCGACACCCCATGCCCCTTCCCTTCCCTTTCACAGTGCTCTGCGCCTGTCCCCTTCTCATGTAAACGCTGCTGATGACATCTTTGGCACTGGCTGCCGCCTGGCGTTTCGTTTAATTGAGTTCACAGCCCAAAAACAATAACAATAAAAATTAATTCAAAAGCAACAAACACCCTGCGATCAACAACAATGAAATTTTGGAACCTTTTAACCTTTTTCCGTGTCGCAGTCCACGAGGTTCGGATCTCATTTAATGACCAAGAAGCCAAGGCGGCGCTGAAGACCGCAGCGACCACTCCTTGATCTTCGATCTTCGTTGTTGTTGGCGCTACGCCGACGCCGACAGCAGCTGCCGTTTCATTTTTGGGTTGTCAATTCAATTAAAGCCTAGCCAAGGCACACGGAATTAAAAAACTCAAAAACTCGAAGCAACACAGATGAAACCGAAGCGAAGATCGTCTCAATTAGAACTTCTTAGGAGCGTGCGTGTGCCACACAAACAAATTAAGGTAATATTAACCAAAATATAAAAGAAATGTTACAAAAAATTAGCTCAAAAATTCTTGTGGTCTACTCATGTCAGTCTCTTGGGACAGACTGACAGCGAGAAAGACAGAGACTTGTAGCTCCTAATGAAGCCAATCAACATCAACGCCTGCTGACTTGTTGATCTTTTGTCCATTGAATGGTGCAATTAATGCATTTGTAGATTTATTAATACGGGGCTGCACTTTGTCGATCGCTGTTGATCGCTGATCGTTGTGATGTTCGATGGTTGATCTTCGTCGCTGATCGCACGATGAAGATATTTCCTTTCTCACACTTTCCACAAAAAAAGAGCCTAACGAAAAGAAAAGAAGCATTGTAGATGGAGGAAATAAAAAGCGGCATGAAAAAGCATTCAGCATACAAAACATGACACGATGACAAGCAAAAAGAAGCGCCAGGCCACGGGCAGCCCAAGATCACAGATCGAGCATTAAAACTCAGCCAGTTCAGAGATCGCACCCAACTGTTCTGTTTTGTTCTGTTGGCTGTTGACTTGGGGTTGGGTTTTAGGTTCTGTTTGATTCGGTTCAGTTGACCAATGGAACAGGTAAGACAGAGAGAAGCAGAGGAGAGCTGGGTCAGAAACGATCGTGTGATCAGTTCAGTGAGATCGTGTGGAGTTAATGTGAGTATTAAAACCTTTTAATAAAAATCTTTAATGAATCAATGAAGTCAGCTCTCGAATGAATGAAGCGCGAATGCTTCGAGCTCAAGCTGACGCTGACGCTGACGCTGATGGTGATGCTGAAGCTGTGACTGCAGTCAAGATCGTGGAGAGATCGCGCTGCACAATGTAGCTGGTAGATGGAAGGTGCTGATTAGGCGCATTAATCGATTTAAGCCACAATCATTTTTCCCCCAGCATCGCCCAAATCCCAAAAGGAATGTGGGAGCCTCAATCGCGGCCTCAGTTTGCGGCCTCAACTTACTTAGTTGTTTGGCGTCTGGGCTTATCAAAAGGCATTCTTTTTGAATAAAAATTAAATGAATTAAATTAAAGGCATGCAACGGTCTCAGTCTCACAGCCTGACAAGCTGGCAACTAAAGAGCTGCAATAAAATTGTTTTTAATCTTATCTGGCCAAGTGGACAGCCAGAGAGCCTTTTAGTCCAAGTCCAAGTCCGTGTCGCAAACAGAGTCCTCTCTTGCTCTCACTCTTTTTTCACCCCAAACGAATATAAAACCCACTAAATATGCTCGACTTATGGCACATTATTCGCTGTTGCTGCAGCTGCCCAACTGTTCCGCATTGCATGCGATTACACTGCGAGAAATTCCTAATTATATCATCATTTGATCATTTATTAAATATTTTATATTTTTTTTTATTTCCTTTGACTAGACTTCACCTCTTTTTTTCGCTGTGTAGCAGGAGTCGCTGATAATGCAGTCATATCAGTAAAGTCGCTGTCATTTAGTTTTTATGCTCATTTGCTGGCTTCGGCGCACTTTTTTTTGTGGCATATGCCGGAACTTGGAACACACAGATCGGAAAGGTATGGAAAAAAGGAACAGAACGGAACGGAAGCACTAGCCACTTGACGAGCAGCTGGCGATTTGCGATTACCTCTCGTATGCCCACCATTCGCTCTCATCCTCAATGTTATAGGTCCATTTATCTAGTCGGGGCGACGACAGCTCAAAGAATGCTATACACAACGGGCAGTCGCTTGGTCAGGTTCGGGTTCAGTCCCAGCAACAGCATCAGCATCGGGTGCTGGGTGGTCGCTCAGTTGGCTGCTGCTCTGTCGATCTGTCGGTCTGTTTGTTGCGCTGCTGTGCGGTTGGTCCGACATAGAGATACTACATACTACCAATACTTCTACCCATCGTTGTCCGAACGCATATGTTGATGATGAGCAGCAGCAGCAGCGCTCGCTCTCAATCTCAATCTTGCAGCTACTGCCACACGCGGCATGCGGTCGTCAGTGGACGACTCAAAGAAGTGCTGGTCAAATTGCAGCACCAACAGAGGCAGCAATAGCAGCAGCAGCAGCAGCAAATGAAGTGATAAAGCTGCGCACGCCAGGGGATCCCAGCTAGTGATGTGCACGTGACACGAAAGACTACTCGAAAAAATCTTAACTTCATGAATCTGAGCTCTTTTGCCTTCAAGAGTCGTGAGTCGATTATATTTCAAACGTTAGCTGCCTTTTGAAACTGCCGTGAGTCGAAACGAACTCATCTCTAGTTCGAGTTGCTTGTCGTTGATGGTCGTCTTGTGCGACATTCCCACCGTGGACCTTCGATAATGTTAATATGCCGCCTCATTTTGCGGCATTTGAATAAAAATTGTGTCATGTCAACGCAGCATCAGTTGCTTGTCTTATCAGAGAGCGAAAGAGAGAGCGAGAATGAAAGAGGCAACAGACAATTGTGGTGCGACAACTGTGGATCGCATTGGTGGGTCCAACAATTATCAACGCTGTCTTCGTTTGGGCCAGGCTAATATGTGTAAACCATGTTAGTTACGCTTGAACAATAATGAAGACATTATTAACTTGTATTTTGGTTGAACGGTGAGCACAGCCTCTCTTTCGCTCTTGTGTTTCCTGTTGCAGCTGACAGGCATTTTACTTACTTACTTTCCTACTTTCACACACACCACACCACACCACACACACACACACACACACACACACTCACTAGGAAACTTCTTATCGAAATTGAGGCTGCTTCTGCTTCTGTGGCCATTCTTTAGCTGTCAGTTGGCCTCTGCCTGCGGTCCTGGTCTGCATCTTCAACGTGTGCGATGAACAGTTAGTTCCTTTGTCGGTGATTTGCGTCGGCACATCCTTTTTGTGTCCTCCCTTCAAGGAGGGTGGCCCTTGCACAACAGCAACTGCAACTACAATTGCCACTGCCACTGCAATTGCAACAATAAATGTTTTTTAAATGTTTTGCGCCATGGTTAGCCTCTTGCCATTTTCCCATACAGTCGAAAATTCCATTGTTTTTCACATTCATATTCACTTTACTGGGATTATCTTTCATCTAATCCATCCATAACCTCGCCCAATTCCAATACCTATTGGTTTGCATATCGCAGAGGCCCATTAGCCAACCAGATGATGATTCCTAGTTGCACATGGCCCTCTCTCGCTACTTGCTGCTCACTTTATTTATATTCCTACTCCATTTCAATGTCAATTCTCATTTTCATTTTCATTTCAGAAAATTGAAATCGCATTCGATGGCATAAAGTGGCCACGTTGTCTGGCAATTGATTACGGCAGCTAATGGCCCGTGTGTCTGCCGCAATGTCTGCAATTTGCAGTTGCTTCTTTTGCCCCAAACATCAAATGTGGGGTCGGCTGTTGACGTGACCCAGAAACCAGATATGAGTTAATATTATTATGCCTCGCAAATGTGCAGAGTTGCGAAATCACTTAATGCAAATATACTAATGAAAGTACTTTGCCGAATGGAAAATGGAAACAAACCGGAAAACTGATCAATAGCGTGAAATAATGTGGATGTCAATGTAATGAATTTATTATTTATCATTATACGTAGAAGTTTAGTTAGAAATTTGACAAAAAAAGGACCATTGAATTGCGTGAACAATTAAAAATGTGAACTTTTAGAAAGCAACAAATTATTTTCAAATATATTTCAGTTAAAATCTTTTGAATTTCATAATAACTCTACGTCTAGCCTAATGTATTTTTAAGCAAATATAAGTTGGCTTTTGTGTAATTACTCCCAGGAGTGTCTTTCGATTATCGCACACAAATCCATTAGATGAATCAAAAGTGATTTCTCAGCAAAATATGAGCACACAATAGCAACAACAGAATGTCGCTACAGAATGTGGAACCCTCGTTAAAAATGAATGAAAGCTTATTAAAAATATTTCTTTATTATTGCGCAAAAAGATCTGGAGAGAAAACCAAACTTGCAAGCGGCCAAGAGAAATACAAAACACAAAAACGTTAAATCCGAAGTAAAAAAAAATTATATAAAAAAGCAAAAAAACAGGCGTACAAATGTTAAACATTTGCCACGAAGCCATGACGAGAGATGACTGCAAAGAGCGCTCCCGAAACTGAATCAACTCAATGACTGGTTACTGGACGTTCTGTCAGTCTGTCAATACGATCTGCTGCTGCTGCTGCTGCTGATGATGATGATGATGATAATGACAATGACAATGAGGGAAGGCATGAGTAAGGCCCGGGTTCAGGTGGATCTGCATTGCAAAACTTTCTGAAATGCCAGAGAGATCCTTAACGAAAGAAATAAATCTCGGAAAGCTTTCTAGTTTTTGCTCACACACAACTGGCTGTCTCCGGAGAATTGCACGCTTCCAATCCAGTAACAGATTCCCAGTTCTTCTCATTCTGATCCTCAAGACTGGCGACAAAAACTATGCCCAGCAAGGACTGTCAACCAAAATGTGATGCGTACACAAAAATGCCTAAGGCAACATTTTTTTTTGTTTTTTATTATTTTTATTGTTGTTGCTTACTTCAATCAGATTTTTTGTTGTCTGCATTCTTATATTTTTTGAAGTTTTTTTTTCTTGCTCCCTTTTTCTGTACAAAACTGTCACAAGAAGAAAGATTTTTTGGGTTTGTGGCGTTTTTTGCGCCCATCGCATATTTAAAATTATGGCCCGAGTTGTGTGTTGGTCTTGAACTTGGACACTGTGTCTCAGCCATGGCCACGGCCATTTAAAACGTCTTCGAAATTAATATTGGAAGCAAAAACTGTGAAATGCTGTGAAAAGAACGCCAAAGCGAATCCCAAACTTAAACAACGTCCGACACAAAAAGCAATTTTTGCTTAAATCTCGCAAAAAACACCATGATGATGATCATTGTGAAAATAATCATGATGAGCGTGATGACAATGATGATAATGATGACGATGATGAGGATCATGGAGTTGATGGGCACCGAGTGTACGCAAGACAAGCGAATGACGAATAGCCCATGGGCCGTCGGAACGAATGGGAAATTTACGGAATCCGCGACGTTCCACAATTCTGCAAGACGACAATTAAGCACGAACTTAGCCAAAGGGTAAAAGGAATTCTCAACTAAAAAACGGGAGGGGAAAATAACTAAAAACTAAAAACCAAAAAGCAGCAAAAAACAAAAAAGGCAAAATCAACCGAGAAAACTCCCACGGGCCACCCAGTGGTACAATTTTCACTCTTTCCGACACTTTCCCAGTCACACCCAGTCACAGTCCCTGAAAATCCGAACGAACCGAGCCCAAAAACCTCTCCAAGTGTGCTAGAGTCGTGGGCAAAGTCAACAGCAACAGCAACAGCAACAACAGCAGTAAACAAAGAGCTATGCACAAAGCAAAGACAAAAGATCGGGAAAAAGAAACTATAAAATTCTGTAGCCAACTGAAACATTTTTATGTGCTTGTCCATCCGTCACAAATTATATAATTATCACCTGTATATTGGATAGGCCGCTTATCGTTGCTGTGAATCTGCCGCTGTCGGCGTCGACGTCGCTGCTGCTCGAAATTTTCGATTTGTGACGCTTAATGTCTTAATTTCGTTAGTGTGCCGTCTATCTTGAATGGGTTGGACTAGAGCAGCGCCCATGTGACCAGCCAGGTGTAGTAAATATCGGGCAACTGTTCATTGTGGTATCCTCTTTGGGATTTCAGCTTGTCTGCCCCTTATCTTTCCACGAAATGCCACCCAAAATGTTCATCTTTATATGCGCCGACGGGGTCGCAGTTGCTGTCAATGGGGAGCAGAGAAAGTAACGCTGCAACGCAGCGCACAACTTTCATTCAAGAGAAAAGATCAGCAGCTACTCAACAACTGCAATATGATGTCCAGCATTTAAACTGTCTTTAGGGATGCTCGAACGGAGATTGCATTGCTTAAATGTTCTCAGGCACGGGCATGGGAAAATTTTTACAGATGCATGGCAATTGGCTATAGGGAATTCATTCGGTTATTTAGCTAACTTTGCTAAGAATTGTACGAATACTTAAATAATAGACTTAAGATAAACATATTTAAAGTGATTTCGATAGTACTCCATCTATTTAGCTTCATCATAATAAGCGTGTGGTAAGTTTAATTATGAATATTAGTTCCCTTATATTTTAAGTAAGGCTTTTTAAAAACACTGAGTCACTTTTAAGTTTGACTAAATAAGGCTTCATTAATTATGGAATTAGCGACTGCAAAGTAAGTCAACACACTTTATTAATTTTTAGTTGAATCATTTAGTCGCTGCCTAGCCCGGACCACGCCCATGTCATTCGTCAACGACTTTGATTGCCACACCACGCCATCCGTTGACCACATCTCGAACAGTGGGCTTGGTGCCCACTTCGTACCTTCTTGATGTTCATGTTCATGTCTGTCATCTTTCGAACTGGGCGTGGCACTCATCATTGTCTTGTCTGTATTTACCTTTTTTTTGCTATTGGCGCCATTTTGAAGGCAATTAATTTAAATTTTTCTGCGCGTTAATTGCACAATGACAAAGCTGTCGTCGCTCGTTTGGTCGGTAGCCAACGGCAGCTACCGCCTCATCTTCATTATTTGCTGTTTAAACAACAGTTAAAGACAAGTTGCTGCCGTTGTCGCCGCCTAGGCAAGCCAAAAGCATACAATAACTGGCAACTAGAGGTAGTAAACTGCCGACTTAGTACCAGCATCCAAAAAAAAAAAAAAAAAAACAACTTGCACACACACAAAATACTAATAATAACATGAAAATGAAAAAAATTGTAGCCGATTTGAAAATACTCTTGGATCGGAATTCTCCCGATTGGAAGAATTATCTGACCGGATTTCATGTAGATAAATTTGATGAATTAATAAAAAAAAAAATCTAGTAACTCTCTAATAATGGACCATAGCTCTGAATTTGCAGAAAATAGTAAGTATTTGATACACTATGTGTGATGATAAAGTAGACATGTTTCGTAACTTACCCACAATGTTTATCAGTGTTCTCCTGATATTATCACTTGGGAATGTTGTTGGCGCCTTTTAATTGATTCTATGCCTAAAAATAAACAAAAATGAAAATGATCAGGAAATAGGAAATAGTTTATCTAATCAATAATTCTATTTTTAACCACAAGTGGAAATAATCATGATGATATACTATTATATTTTAAATTTCAATAAAAAAAATAATATTTATTAATTTGTATTTGTAAACTGCTTGTATTTTTCTAGCAACTTTAGCTTAAGAAAGTGTGTAAAAACACCAAACAGATCTACAATAATAGCAACAGCAAAGCTTTCTGGTGTTGGCCAAAAGCCACTCAGCGTCGTCTTAGCCAGCGATAGCGGCAGCGACTGTTTGTCTGTTTGTTTATGGCCTTAAGCCAAGCGGCCTGTCAATAAGTGTGGGAAAAGCCAACAAAGCTAGACGCGCCTCACGATCGTCACGAGATCACAATTGATCACACACTCCAAATGAAGAAAGAGCGCCTGCGACAAGAGTGAGACACAGTACATAAATGAGACAGGAAAAATGCCAGAGATAGTGAAAACGAGATGGGTAGAGTGGTGATAGACCACCCAAAAGGGTGCTTTGACTTCCTGGAAATAGGAGTATGGCTCGGTTCAGTCTATATGCGATTAGATGGCCATGGCTAATTAATACGTTGCCGCTTTTTGGCACAATTGTTGCGCTACCGCTTGTCGAACAGTTCCAGGAAGATTACAAACACACGCAGACAAACACAAAATAATTAAGTTGTTTTCGGGGTCATTATTTTTCACGGCTTTTGTCGGCACAAGTCACACAACAACAACACCTCGGAGAGTTGGAGGGTCTTCTTAGGGAGCAGCTGGCCACTCAAAATCGATTTCAGGATCCTTTAGGCGCATCGAATGTGGCGTTTACAGTGATTTTTTGATCGAGCGTCCTTGTACGTGGCTCGCATTGTATTGCGCTTGTGGCGGCCCCGGTCAAAGGTCGGCCAGCTGATGGCCTGCCAGAGGCATGCAACACTGCTGTGGCAACTGTGGCGGCGGCGTCTGCGAGACGCGTCGAATTTGTTGGCGCCAAAAAGTGGGAAAATTACAAGAGAATATCTGATTCGCACTCCATAAACTGCAGAACTTAATAGCTTCAAAACCCCTTCCCCAAAAAATTAATAAGCATTGAAAATGCAGGAAATGCAGCATACGCCACACACAGAGCGATCAACTAATAAAAAGAGATCCCAAAAAGTGGCGCCTAATTCATTGGGAGACGCCGCCTTTTGTAGTTTGTCTGACGCAATAATTAAGTCATTTAAATTATTAGATGACAACAATGCAACAACAACTATGAGTACAAACAAACACTAACACAAGGCGAAGCCGCCTCGAAAACTCATTGAAGACTTTTGACTATTTTTGGCCAAATTGAAATCCTCAGGAGAGAGACAGAGATAGCGAGAGAGATTTTTCCGAAATGTTTTTCTTGGCATAGCGTCAATGTCGACGTCGCAGGTTTTTCACACGTTCGCGTTTTTTCCTTTACTCACGACACGGCGACAACTTGACGGTCGGTCACACACAAACACCCTGGGAGACAAGAGAAAGATTTGGGCATCAGTTAATAAGTTTCCACATTTTATGCAAGTGTAGCTAAAATGTTTTCATTACGCGTATTTTTCTTTGAGGCATCTGGAAATTTTACACGCTTAAGTGGCTGCCTGAGGGGAAAACTCAATTGCAACTCTCATTCACATTCCCATTCCCATTCATATTCATGTTAACATTCTCGTACACGTGCCCTTTAAACCATTCGCATCGGAGATCCGGTTCCGGCGTGCATTGACTTTTGCCAGACACTAGACACACTATAAACTCGGGTATATTATGCTAAACAACACAATCGTCCTTAAGTAGGCTCTTCACTAAGCCCCTGTTTGGTTACTTTAGTCCTCATCGCCGAATCCTCATCCATGACGTCGTTTTTCTCTCAGTTGCATGACGTACGTGTGGCTTGCAACTGCGGCAATTGATCAATTAGTATTCTAAGGACATTGAGTGTCACGCGCAATTCGTCAAGCGAGTAGAAGAATTTGGTTATCAAATTACGTAATGTTAAGTATTTTCATATGGCTGAATACTGTTTTTGAAATGATTATAAATGGAAAATTTAGGAGGACATTAAAATTAGAGTGTTAACTGAACTTGGCAAGTAAACGCAACGATGATTACTTACAATAATTTTTATTTTATTTTTCTTCTTCTTGAACTCGATTTCTCTACAACTTTTAGTACTATAATTTCCAATTAACATATTTCATCTCGTTACCAACAAATGTCAGCAAACAAAATGGCTTTCACCCAACTACCACCACACGCTCCGCTGCCCCTACCAGCAGACATATTCACCCTTCACTATGGCTGCCTTGGCTGCAGTTCGCACTTCCGGAAGCGGAGACCGCCAGCATCGCCACAGCTGATGATAATGCATTATGCATTCCGCTTCGGGCATTTTTAATTGTTATTAGAAAAAGTAAAAAGCATTCCGAAACAAAAAAGAAAAGCACTTTAACTATGCAGCGAGATAAAGAGAACTTTAACACCTCTGCATTCACCTTTACCACCTTTGCCTTTACTTTTACCCTCAATCCGCAGCAGCCGCAGCCGCAGCCACAGCCACAGCACAAAACGTAGCCAAGCATGCGAAGATAATTTCAACATTTTAAAGGCACTTAACAGCCCCAAACAAGAGCAAAAGAGAGATTGCAGGTGAGAGCGAAAGAGAGAGAGGGCGTCCACAACAACTAGGCAAAAAATGCGCGTTCATAATTTTTTGAAGCATATACATACATATACATATATATTTTTTTGTGGCACGGGAAATATAAATTGTCCGGTCGAGTCGAGTCAAGACAAGTCGAGGCCGGGGGTAGCCGAAAAAATTCTACACTGTCATCAAAGCGTAACTAAACGCCCATTTTTCTCAGCTGCGATCCGAAGTTGAAAACATGGAGCGGGTTTTTGGCCGCCGTCCATTTTCGGTAGTTATTAGTGGCATATTTTGGCCTAAAGTGCGTGAACCATGTCGAAAAAGTGGCCGAGCAACAAAATTTATTGTTTAGAGTAGTGAAGTTAACAACAAAATGGACCTCCCCATGAGTTCGGAGATCGCAGCCAGCGCAAACGACGCAGACACGCAACATTCGGCGAGGCAGGCAACACACAAAATATTAACGCCTCGAGCAGACTACAACAACAGCAACAACAAGAGCAGTTGATCAGTGGTAACTGTTGTTTTTGGTAGAGAAGCAGCCAAAGCAGCAGCAGCAGCAGCAGAAGAAGCCAAGCCAAACCTCTTACCTTATTGGCCAAGTCGACCACCATCATCGTCAAACGCGAGGCCAACAGCGCAAGGGGACAACCAACTGAGGCAGGGGAAGATGCAGAGTCTGTGGCAGCATCGAGCCTGATGATGATGGCGTTGATTATGGCTTATTTTCAAATCTCTTTTCATACCTCCTTTCTACTTCTTGGAAGTGGCCAAAAGCAAATTATGTGGAGTCATCTCAATGGCAGCAGCCACAAGATGAGCAGCAAAAACAAACTCAAACGTAAACGCAATTCGAATGGGAGCAGCAGCTTAGTCAGTGGTTCAGCTGGGGCAGCTTGGTGGGTGTGGATCACCATCACACACCACACACCACACACTGCACAATTTTCAAGATTCCCCAGATTAGACGATCCCAAAGTAAATACAATCAGAGCTTGTGCTACAGGAAGGTCAGTTCAGCTAACTTTTAATATCAGGCATTTTCCGCTACAAAGTGGCAACTATAAAAATTAATTTTATTTGCCTTGATTATACACACAAGACTTTTCGCTCAAGTTGTCATTTTCTAACAATTTACAGAACAAGATCTCATCTTGCGCCACATCTTTGGATGAATTTTCACATGAAATTACATTGCAAAGATCATTAAATAAGAGATTACCAGGCATAAGCTACGCTTATCTGGCGAATGATCGTGCTGCTGATCTATAGAATAGGCCAACAAAACATTTACAATATGCCAGCCATAATCGCCTCATGTCATGCCCATTACAGATGCTTACTCCCACTCCCGATCAATCGCTACGGTTACAGCTGCTATCGAAAACTCGCTCCAAGTGCGATCTGGCATCTTGAATCTCTGGCCAAACAGATCGAAGCGTAAAATCGAGTGCAATAAAATGTTTTGGCCCGGCCAGCGCTCTCAGCAAGTGCCCAACTGTTTTGAATCAACAAAATTGGCTGAGGCAACAAAGAGGCGACACGCACGCTAAACGGCAAACAGATCGAGAAGGCAGAGTCAAAAAGAAACATGCTTTGGACGCGAGCTGCCCATGATCATAGCAATCATCGGCGAATGCAGCGCTCTCAGCAGTTGGGCAGCAGCAGCAGCAACACCAGGTTCAGGCCAAGTTGTTGCAGCGGAACTAGCTACATTTTTGCACGGCGCATTAACAGTCAGCTACAACAACAACTGCAGACGAGTCAAGCATAACAAACATTATAGCCCACAGACAGCGACGTGAACGAGAATGGGAACGGGGACAGGGACGAAGACGTCGCAGGGACTCGAAGTGTTGCAAATTTTTATTTGGAAGCAATTTTCACACCCTGTGCGACATCGGGCAGCAGAAGAGAGAAGACGACAACAGGACAACAGGACAGCATCATGCTGTAAATCGAACCCCGACCCCTGCAGGACACACACACATTTAGACACTGCCGCTGACAGGACGCAGCGTGGCGAATGCAACTGTTGACAACTTCATGGAGCGCTCTACAGTTGCCCGTTTGCGAGTTGTGTGAGTTTGCAAATGATGCCAAATGATTGCAGACCATATAAATTTCGATTGTAGCTGATTAGCAAACTGAGTTTACCTGCAACGTGGCATGAACACGCCTACCCCCAGCAGTCAGATAGAGCTGCCCCGTTGTCCAGAGTCAGCATTTTAGTTGCGCTTACCCAGCGATTATTTGCAATTATGAGCTGAGATTTTACTGTTTGAAGCGACGCCTACAGAGAATTCTCTCTCTGTCACTCTCTCTGCCACTCCCCCTGCACACTGCACTAGGAATATTTCCCAACACTTTTCGTTCAATAGTTTTGACTTTGCGACTTGTTTCATAATCACCTGCAATCTGCTTAAAAACCATAACCTGACCTTGTACATCAAAAACTGCTCAAGGACAAAGCTGCCGTTTAGCACCCACATATTGCGTTGACCTTCAGCCTTCATTTGGTCTTCAATCGGCCAAAAGAGAGCCTCGGGGGTTTGTGGGCGCTGGTGCGGTTGTCCTATGTTTTGGCAATTGTGTGGCGTTGCTTTGGTTTTCAGTTCAGCTGCTGTTGCGTTTTGCTTTGACCTTAGACATTTTGATGGATTGGTTCCCATTCCCAATACCTACACCAAAACACTAAAACAAACAACATCGACGCAAGGTCATTGGCTGAAATCGAATTCGCCACGTCTTGTTGCGGGGCTGTGTCTGCGGCTAACCATAACGCATGGTAATACCAATTTATATAGCCATCATTATGGCAAAATTAAAACAGCTCATCAACCATTACTCACACAACAGATAGAGCGCCTTTATGAGCCCCGCGAGTACAACCAAACTGCCCAGCTTTGAGCTCAACTCAACTGAACTGAGCTAAGATCGATGTCTTCTGTGGACTGCGAACTGTGGACTACCTACAGCGGTTTTATGATTTGTTTACTCGACTGCCGTGCAGTTTGTTGCTGTTGCTGCTGTTGCTGCAACATGGCTCATCAGTCTGAGAAGACTGTGTTCTCATCATTTGGATTTTCCGCAGCAATAAAATTAATAAGAACGCGCTAATTTTGCAGCTTCGGCCCCTGCTCCGCCCGCCCGTCTTCCCGCCGTCTGCGCCTAAGCAAATAGCTTGATCGCGTACATCTAACTCTTTCTCTCTGTCCCAATGCCAGACTGTGCCAATATTTGCACAGGCTGTGGCCCAGAGCTCAGTCCTCTGTCCTCAGGCCTCAGCTGCATCGCCATTTTGTGTGACGTCCAGGCGCGCTTTAATGACATTTACGATCGGCAACAGCAACAGCAACAGCAACAGCGACTGCGACAGCAACAGGAACAGGCCTTAAGTCCTCAAATAATGGCCCATTAATAGACTGACATAATCTTTAAAAATACATTCAATTCATTGAGAATGCAACGACAGCAGCACAAACAGCAATAATAACGACAACAATGCGTTAGAATGCAACAGCAATATAGGAAATGAAATGCCACTGAATGGGGGATCTTCGTCTCAGGCAAAGCGCCTTAGGTGCAAGGGAGCGCGCGCATACCCGAAATGCAGTCGACTTGTCCAATTAGTTGGCGCAGCCAAGGTAGAAATACTTCATCTCTGTATGTGTGCGAGCTAAGAGTGTGTGAGTATGTATTCTGGCAAGTATATAAGCAGCGAACGAATACTCCGAAAAAATTCAACTCCGAATATCAAATACGACGAAACACGGAATTATGAATGAATATTGCAAGCAGAAATATGAATATGAATATTACATTTCAAATGATAATGTATAATAATAAACAAAGTTTTAATTTAAAATATGATGAGTTCTTTTATATGTATATATACATATATATAATTCCAAAATATGTATTTACTCGTAATACAGAAAACATAATACTATTAATTAATGAGAAGTTTTAATTTCTGCTGAAAGTTTAGCGCAATTAATCTGAGGTGGTGCTAATAGATCTTAAAAAAAAAGTTTCAATTTACCTCATGGTCAATCTGAATTATTCACACATAACTCATAGTGTTCAAAATGTAGTCAAATTTGAAAGATTTTACATATGAAACAGAGAGCAAAGAGATCTGCAAATAAAGTGACTAAATACAGCCTAAAGCTGTTGATATGGTAATAAACCGCTATTGAATTTTGTGTGAAATTGTGCAAAATGAGTGTAATTAAATGCTGTTAGTGCAGCCATAAATTACAAACTAAAATAAATTCCATCAATCTAGCGAAACGATCGCCTTGCAGTAATACCGAAAACTGCACTCGTAACATTTACCAATATTTCCGCCATTTCTTATTGGGCCCAGGTCTGCACACTGTCTATATACCACGCTCACACACACACACATATGTCAATCTACACGCATACACGCGCACAGCCACACACAGAGAGTACACAAACACACGAACAGTCTAACTCAGCAGCTGCTCCAAGCATTTGTCTCTCATTGCTACATGATAGCTAGTTGCACTGCTCACTCGCGCGCAACACCAAGAGCAGGCCAGAACAAGCGGCAAATTGCTCCTCCTCCACGATCGTTAATCGTGTCGACGAGCAGCACAGCGACGGCAATAGCAAATGCGACCCAACAGCAATGCTATGTATGAAAACCCTACTGAAAACTGCATGAGACGCGTCTTCACTTTGCTTATTTTATAGAGAATACATCAGATTATGTTTATATATAAACATATATATATATATATATATATATATATATAATGCAAAATGTAATTGCATACTATTTGCATTTTAATGAAATGTCATATTTATTTTATACATTGAAACAAAAGCAATACCAATAGCTAATTTCCCACTGGGTCGAGCAATCTATGTACACACGAAGCAAGGCTGCTCGGCAATTCGTGTAACAACGACGACGTCGGCGACGACTGCGACTGTCATGTCGATGCTCGAGCCTCTAATTTGGAGTTTCTGGTTGGTTGTCGTCGATCTGCATGTTGGCAGTGAGTCTCGTTCGTCAGTGTCTCTCATTCGCCTCTCGCATTCGCTGTCGTCAACACACACGCGCACGCAACGACTACGACAACGACAGCTGAACAGGTTTAAATCTATTTGTCGAGTCGAGTCGAGTCTTGATCGTTCCCAGGTAAAAGAACGCGCCGTGTGTTCAGTTAAGCGTTGGCACTGAACCGGGTAACAATCTTTCACTCCTCCGCTCCGACTTTGTAAATGATATAGTACAACACATAACATTGTATCGCGTAAACTGTCTCTACTATGCAGAGCAAATGGAAAGTGTTTAAGTTTTTTCCGATTTTCATTCATAAAACTGATTCAAGTTTTTTGTACAAGTGAAACAGATTACAAAATAAAAAAAATCAACACACAAAATAAGAAAAAACAAATATTTGTGCCAATATTCGAAATATATAAAATCAATAAAAGTAAACAAATAAGCGAACCGTGTGATCGCAATATATATTTAACAAATTGAAGCCAATAAAATGCAAAACAAATTGAAATCAATAAAAGTGCGCATGCTAATGATGATTATGCCCAATTTATAGTGCGCTAATTGAACGTGAAATTGCCATAAAAAATATTTAGCTAGGGATACCATACTAAATAAACCAAACAATTGACAAGCGAATCAAGCTAAATAAATACCATTTTGACTGACGCTAACTGCTCAGTTTTACCACATACCAACATAAACACCAACATTACAAAAAAATAAGTGAAAAACTTAACCATGGATTTAAGTTACATATTTATCGTCTGCCTTCTGGCGCTATGCAGCGCCGACGCCGAAAGCAAACAGAAATCGGGCAGGGGTCGAGGCTCAATGTGGTGGTAAGTACGAGAACGTCCATAAGTGGCTGGGAGGCGGAAAAGCGAGGTAGTAGTTGGGTCAGCAGGCCAGGCAGGGGACATGAATGACATTGAAAACGCCAGCTGATAAACCGCCCACGCAACATTTGCATAAATCAACAAATTCGTATGGGACACACAGTTCAAACAATTAGCGAACCAGCGAGAAGAACAAGCGCAAACAGGCGATGCGACGGGGCTGAGGCTGAGAGTTGAGAGCCCCGAAAGCTAAAAGTCACAGTCAACAACAACAGCAAACTTTGAGGCACGCGCCGCTCATCCAGTGACAACAGCAACAACAACGGCGGCAGCAACCGTTAAGAAAGCCACGAAAATTAACGCAAGATTTGTATAAAATTTTCCCAGCCAAAATCAAAGCTAAAGTCTTGGCATTAAAATGCCCAAAATCTGGTTGTGGCCACCGCTGTGTATTTTTATTTTTGTTGTTGTTACTGTTGCAGCACGCACAATGCGGAAGCCACAAAACGCAGCAGCCGCAACTTTGATGAAAGCAATTAAAAATTCTAAGCGCGCATTCAGCTTTTACCCAAGGGGAAGAACAACAACAGTTTTTGTGTTTGTGTGTGGCAGAGATAGTGACACACTTATTGCTGTTGCCCTGAAGTTGAACTTTAAGTGCGTTAGGAATAAGATTTTGGGAAAACGAAAGCTGCAAATGCAACTGCAGTGGCAACAGAAATAAAAGTTGTTGCTCTTTATGCATCAAGTTCGTTGCCTAAGTCTTTTGTTTTTAATCAATCCAAACAAAAAAGATGTTTAAACTGTAATTGAAAATGTGGTTAGTGCCCTAATAACTTTTTATAACGCGTATAAATTTGCTCAAATTGTTGCCTGCTGCCGTCGCATAAATCTTCTGCCATCGATTTTAATCCGCCTGGGAATTGAACGTGGAATCGAAACGCAATCGCAATCGCTGTTGTCGTCGCTTGTTGTTGTCGCGGCTGCTGTAGTTGTTTTATATTATTATTACTTTTTATTGAAACAATTTTGTATGTTTTTTACGCGCTCCAACGAATTGTTTTTTGCTCTCTATCTCTCTCTTCGTCTCCCCATGCATTACGCAATTCGCGATTGTTCAGAAGGTAACAAAAACAACACAAGTAAAACAATGAGCTACAAAATATGAACTTTCCCACCGCAATCAACGGAGCAATTGAATTGGCAATTAATTTGCATACAGCTCGCTGTCAATAAACATTTGTTTATGCGAGTATTTACTTATTGCTGTTTAACAGTAATTTGTAACGAGAGCAATAACAGTTTAACAGTTTCAGTATTCGTTTCTATTATAAATAAAAACCTTTTTGGTGTTCTTGCTGTTGTTGTTGTTGCTGTTGTTGTCAAGCAAGGCCACCGCTGCCACACAAGAAAGATGACAGCAAATGGAAGCGAGAGCCGACAAGTGTCATCAAATATTTGTCAGTGTATGTGGTTGCAAGTGTGTGTACGTGTGTGTGGCATGCATGAGTAACGCCGGCAATTGACGTGCTTAACAAAAAGGAAAAGCCGCAAGTGAAAAACCAAGAATAACAACGACAAACGACACAAGACTCAACTCAAGTCAAGTGGAAATAAACATAATGCCAAAAAAAAAACAAAAACAACTACAATAACAAATACGCATAGAAATACTTGTAATGGAAATGTTGTTGATCCGTCTTTTGGTCTTTTTGGGTTTTTGTTGTGCGTGTGTCGTCCAGCTGCCGAAGACTCCCGCTCTCAATTTGTAATTAGGCGCAAAAAACCAAGCGAAGCATTAAATAGTCTTGACACGCCTCGCCCCTCCACAAACATATTTCTCTCCTCTTCCTGTCATATTAATTTATATACATTTCTTCTTTTGCAGGGGAATTGCCAAGGTCGGCGAACCGAACAATATTTCACCCATTAGCACGGGCATCATGTATATAGATCCTGCCATTCATTCCACGCTGCGACGCAAGCAACGGCGTCTGGTACGCGACAATCCCGGGGTGCTGGGCGCTTTGGTCAAGGGAGCCAATTTGGCCATTAGCGAGTGCCAGCATCAGTTTCGAAATCGTCGCTGGAACTGCTCGACACGCAATTTTCTGCGTGGCAAGAATCTATTTGGCAAAATCGTTGATCGAGGTAAGTCTACGAAACAATGTAATTGTAATCTTACTGCAATATCATTTACTTTGACATTCAGTCAGACAATAAAGCACACTCCAATTGAATCCTTTGCTTGAGAGCATTTTCCAAGTGAAATATGATAGCGACCCGTTTCGTTGACGAACCCAAAATATTGTTGTCAACGCCTCTTCGCATGCACTACTAGCAAAACATACTCACACACAATTTGTTTGGGATTCAGTTATTGGGATCATTTTTTGAGTACTCTTGATGGTTGCTTGTTGTTGATTTTATTTATGTGTGCAATGTTGTCTAAGTAATACGATCAGGCCACTTGCTACAGGCTCAAACTTTGCCGCATGTGGCAACTGCAGCTTGGCCACTTTCGCTGCCTGTCAACGAGTAAAACAATGGCATTGCCTTATTCGGTTCTGGCTGCTGCACTTGCTCCACTTGCATTTCAGCATGTTTATGCTAATTGGCACAGGTTGGCAGCACCAAACTCAAGTCGCAGCCTCTGCGCAACGCGCATTCAAATCAATCAAAAGTGCTTGTTTGTTCGCCTGCTGTGACAGTTGCCAGTTTCAGATCCCAGGCGACCTGATCTCTCAGCACAGCACAACACTTTTAGCTCCCCGGTGACAGTCGTCAGACGCACGAGTCGTTCGTCAGCCTCAGCAAGTTGGTCTGCCTTTGTCTGGTGTCTGTTGTCAACAATAATTTTCATATAAATGTAAACACCGTTGCGTTGTTGTCCTGCAGTTTCAGTTGAATTTGCCTTTGCCGTTGGCGAAAACTGAATATCCTGCCGTTTTATTAGCTACTGTCCTCGCTACTACCTGGCAATCACTTTCCCACTGTATGTATATCTATATATATTCGATATATGTGTATATCCGAGGTGGGCGTGCACAGCGTCGCGTGCGTTTGTCTCTTTAGAACCTTTCACTCAACGGCAGCTGACTTTTATAGCCGAGGCTCTTGACCTTATCAACAAGCGGCAACGGACAACGACGACGACGGCTAACATCCTTTTTATGAGTTGCACTCTCTTGACATTTTATGGATGTTAAGATTATTGGACTGGTGACAGCTTTTTATCGCTGCACTTTCATCGCTCTCCTTTCCTTGTTTTATACTTTTAATGTGCCCTTGGCCCTAATTAACACCTAGGCCATTAACACTTGGGGTTGCGTCTGTTTGTTACAGTGGCATTCAAACTGTGCACTCCTATGCTTAAGTGTGTGTGTGTGTGTGTGTGTGTGTATGTGTTTGTGTGTTAATACCCTGGAGACAATGCCAGACAACGCATCAAGCATTGTGCAAGTCAAAGCGAGTCCAGTCAGCAGGGGCACTCCTCGTCTCTGTTCTTCACTCTATTTCAATTTCAATCTCCATGCGAGGGCAAGACAACTCAACTAACTTGTTTTCTAATTGGTGACACCTTGTCAATTTGGCATGCCACACGCTTTAATAGGCTGACTCCGATTAGTGTGTGCCTAGGGGTTTTTTCTCTCCTTCGACTCCTGTTGCTCTTGGGCTGATTTTTTGCGCATTCTAATCATGAAGGATGACGAATGGGCACACAGTGCAACCCCAAATGAAGAACTACGACTGCCTGTGGCTTTTATATCAATGTCTAAACTATTCCAGGAACCACAAAGATCCTTTGGCTAAGCAGCTTACCTCAACTGTGCTGAGACACGGTTACCTGAAGCTGAAATGGCTCTACTGTAGTAGCCGTCTTAGTGACAGCTTCTGCTCTCAATTTCATCAGTCGCTGCCACGCCCAGCAGCAGCGGAAATCCGTTTAGCAATTACCCAAAAAAGAGTCCTCAATAATGAAGGACAAGTTGATGGAGGAAGAGAGAGAGAAAGAGAGTAAAACAGAGGGGTTCTCAACTCAACGCTACTCAGATTACATACGTAAACACATTTTGTGGGCGTTGTTCCTGTTGTTGCCCCACACACACAAGCGCATTGCATATTTGTTTGGCTGGGCAAATTAAAGAGTACCTGCGACACACCCATTATCCAACGTGAATGAGACTCATGAGTCCACTCATTTCTTTCACCACTTAATTGCTCAGTGTTCGCCGTTTTATTGTCTTTTGTTCGAAGTTGTTTCTGCGAAACATTTGCCAAGCTATTTACACAGCGTAAAAAACAAAACCCACAAAAAAGAGAACACCACCAACCACACACACATATATAACACTCAATACTACAACACTTGCCACGCAATGTAACGCGAATTCTTGCTAAGCTAATCACCAAAAGTCAAGTTGTTGTTGTCATTACTCTCGGTGCTGTTACTGTTGTTGATGACGACGTTTGCGCATGCCCTGAACCGCCGACCGCCTTCTCTTATCACAGATTAAACATCGCACATATTTACCTTTTACGTGAAATTATTTAAAGAAAACAAAACCTCAACCAAAATGAAAATGAAAACGAAACCAACACACATTCACACATACGCACAGAAGAAACAAACAAACATTAACCGGGAATTGAACATAGCATAGCTAAAATAAAATAAGAAAAAAACGAAATAGAAGGAAATTCCGGGAAATCGGGAATTCAAAAGCGGCAAATTAGGCGGAAGTTGAAGGAGAGCACACAGCTCATAGCCTGACATCTCCCGTCTGCTTGTCAATCGTCACCTGCAACAGCATGACAGTCAATCACAGTTGCATCAATCAACAGTTGCAGTCAGCAGACAGCAATTCAAACTCGACTCAGAACTTTAGCTAAATAGACATAATTGAAAGATAAAATCTTTAATGCAATGTCTTTAAGATATACTTCAAACACTGACTTACGGACATTTGTTAGTCATAAAATAAGAGTATCTCAGAGTTACAGCTTCAACTGCAACATTTCCATATCGAATTGCACTTTGAAGATTGTTCAACATTCCTAAAGAAATTCCAAATGGTAGTCGCTTGTTGTCGTGAGTACTACGCGTACTCGCTTTGCTACTACTCATAAATTTGAGTATGAGTGTACAAGAATAGGCTACCTGACTGCGCGTTCATGTGTCATCTAGATACTGCTCGTATATGAATTTATGTTCGAGTATCTATCTGTATCTGTATCTTTTGCTGTTGCTGTAGCTCTTGAGACGCAGCTCGCAGCCACTTGAAAAATTATCTGCAACATGTAAATTCAATTTTCATTGTTCTTTATCTGTGATGGTCTTCTCGCTCTTCGAAATCGAAACAGAGGCAGTTACTAAAAGTAAAAATAATAATAAAGAAACCCCCATACAGATAAAAATAAAAATCAGGCAAAAGTACGAGTAGAGTAAAGTTTTTGTACAAGGGCCACTCGACCGAACTGGACGCTGCTGGATTGTAGATGGAGCAAAGTGTTAAGTTGGAATTTATAGTTGAGCGTTTAATCTGTGTCAGTTTCTGCGTCAGTTTGCAGCCGGCCATAGGTCCGGTGATAACTTGAAGTGTCATAATTGACCAGACTTTGGAAGACAAGTGCCATTATTCATATAAGAAGATGACGAAGAAGAAGAAGAAGAAGGAATTTAACTGTTGCCCACGTCGCACAACACTTGAACAAGATTGAGATCTTGTCTTTGGGGGGTCGTCAGGGCCCCAAAGTGGAACACCCAGAAAGCAAACAGTTTCTCATTCTTACCCTCTTTATCTCTCTCTGTCTTTCCTTTTTAGGCTGCCGAGAAACGGGCTTCATTTATGCCATTACAAGCGCTGCTGTGACCCATTCGATAGCACGAGCCTGCAGCGAGGGCAGCATCGAGTCCTGCACCTGCGATTACAGCCACCAGACGCGATCACCACAGGCCAATCATCAAGCAGGCAGTGTGGCCGGCGTACGCGATTGGGAGTGGGGCGGCTGCTCCGACAACATTGGCTTCGGCTTCAAGTTCTCGCGCGAGTTCGTGGACACCGGCGAGCGTGGTCGCAATCTGCGCGAAAAGATGAATCTCCACAACAATGAGGCCGGCCGAGCGGTAAGTAAACCAATCGAGTTTTCCGTACTCGACCCATCCATCCACCACTATATATACCAACATATACTATATCTAATGCCTGTCGCTTTGGTTGGCTCACAATTTACGACTTGCCTAATAAAAATCAACGAGTGCTTTTTTCTGCTGATTTCCGCCCCAATTGGCGACTTGTTCAGCCATCCGGCGAGGGGGAGAGAGTCAGGCAACCAGACTGAGGCTGGGACTGTCTCCGCAATGCACTCGTTTGCGCCCATGTAGCTCGTATATTAAAATCGTTGACAGCTTCCAGCTCCGGAGGAGAGCAAAGCGCAGCTGCGGCACAGTGGAAGATATCGCAGTTTGCGCTGATCATTTATCAATCAAACTGGCAAAATCACTTTGCGTTTAGCTGCAAAAATTATCCACTATTCAATTTAAAGTTATGAACACGAAATGTTTCATCTAGCTAACGATAAAAATTGCCTTGTTATCACAAAGTTGAAAAAGTCTCATTTATTGACTTTATGCTCAGTATAATCATGCAGCTTGTCCGAAATTCCCAGCATAAATCTCCTGTTAATTCCACACACACATACACACATTTTACGAGAAGTGCAACCCACTGTGCGCCATGTTGTTGTCAGCTCCTCCTGTGCCGCCCCAGTTGCTAGTTGGTTTTCAGCTCTCTTTGCCTGGTTGGCCATAGAAAGTAGCACACACTGAGCCTCCTCCAGAGCTAGTGCCTGCTCCTCTGAGCAAGTTGAGTTGTAGTTTCAGCTCTGGAGCGCCACATCGTTGGGGCCACCATCTGTGTTATTATTTTATTACTTGTTATGGGCTACATCCATGATGATCATCATGTGCTGTGTGCGCCTTGCTGGCTGCCAGGGCCCCCCAACTGCGTTGATTTCTTACTTTTGGTCAGGCCAATTACAACAACAGCAGCAAACATCGGCAGCGGCAGCAACAGCCGTAGCTGAAGCAGCAGCAATAACATGCAACATGCGCACAGCAAGTTGCAACAACATTTATTGATTTTTAATAACTGCAACATCGTGGCAGGCGGGCCGCCAATCGAAGCAAGCAAAAAACGGCAAAATAATTAAGTGAAAAAGATATTGGAGAAGCTGCAACAACAGCAGCAGCAGCAGCAGCAGCCTAATAAAGACATACTAATGAAGCCTCCAACTCATCTCATCTCATCCTCACTCTCTCTCTCTCTCTTTTTGCAGCACGTACAGGCAGAAATGCGTCAAGAGTGCAAATGCCACGGCATGTCCGGCTCATGTACGGTGAAAACCTGCTGGATGCGTCTTGCCAATTTCCGTGTCATAGGCGACAATTTAAAGGCGCGCTTCGATGGCGCCACACGCGTCCAGGTCAGCAATAGTTTACGCCAGAGCAGCAATGCCGTGCCCGTTGTCAGCCCCAATGCGGCGTCCTCCAACAACATTGTGGGTGGCGTCTCCAATGCCAATGGCAATGGGCTACCGTCGTCTGTGAATGGCTACGATGATGAGGAACGCATGCTGAATGATCATATGCCTGAACTGCTGCTGGACAACAGCCATGGCAGCAGCAAACAACATCATCCCAACATGCCGTCGCCCAACAGTTTGCCCGTTGTGGGCTCCAGATCACGTGGTCATGGCCGTGGTCGCCAGGGACGCAAGCACAACAGGTAAGGTTTCGTCAAATAATAATAAGATTATCTTACTCTTCGATATAAACAGAATTAAATAAAAGTTTTGCAACATTTTGAAAATCGAAATAATCATCTCAATACTATTATTTTAACCACAACTAACGCTATGCTTCTGCTTTGTTTGTATTTGCAGATATCACTTCCAACTGAATCCACACAATCCGGAGCACAAGCCGCCGGGGCCCAAGGATATTGTATATCTGGAGCCGTCGCCCAGTTTCTGTGAGAAGAACTTGCGACAGGGCATTTTGGGCACACACGGCAGACAGTGCAACGACACCTCGCTGGGCGTCGATGGATGTGACCTGATGTGCTGTGGGCGTGGCTATCGCACGCAGGAAGTCGTTGTTGTCGAGCGTTGCGCTTGCACCTTCCACTGGTGCTGTGAAGTCAAGTGCAAGCTGTGTCGAACCAAGAAGATCATACACACGTGCCTGTAAGAGCAACCATAAATCGCCCTCCGTCCCCTCATCAGTCTCCCCCTCCCCAAGCCTCATAAAACTGTGTATGTGTTATGTATTGTCTACGCTTAGCCTTTGTTATTAGAAGTTAAGAGCCTAGACTAAAGCCTAGTTAAAGTCCATGACCCGCACTTAACCTACATGCCAATATGCATATAATATCAACATCAGCCTTCACTCACCACTCTTAGCAGTATTACATACATATACAAATACATATATAATATACATACATACGTATGTATATAAGTAGCGAGGACACGACAAAAGTGTAAAACTTCGTTTTGCCCAGTTTTTAGTTCTATAATTTCAGCAAATTTTTGTAAATTACGTTGCTGTTTCTATAAGTCCATTAGTACTTAATTGTAGAGTTAGTTTTTTGTTAGTCTTAGGTTTTACAATTTTACAATGCGCGCTTAGATCTTTCCTACTTTCCATCCAACTTCTTCCCGCTTTAAACGAAACGAATTCATTGAAAACAAGACTGAAATTCACTTGCGCGCAGCTCAAATTCTTTCCTATTTCTATATAAAAATTTCACTCTATCTATCTCTGTCGACCAGCAACAATGGAAACTGCTTCTCTAGTTATTGTTGTTGTTGTTTAGTTGGCAGTAGCTTTGATGCTGACAGCGCAGCTTGCATTTGGCTTTGCCTCAGCTGCAAAGTAAATGTTAAGTATACGCCGTGTGGCCCCCTTTCGCCCCATCTCCTTCTCCCTCTTGGAAAACGGAACAAGTTTGACAGGTGAACCATCCGAATCGATTTTCCAAACAAATTTTGTGTACATAAATAAATAAGTTTATGCTAGTTTAATGAGTGTGTTTAGTGCGTAAGTTAGTCTCTAATTAAGTACAACAAATGCACACTAGATGGCGCCACACACTGACGAAAACAATTCTTTTATTTTATTCTGTTATTTCTGCTTGAAAACTTTTTTTTAATTCACGCGCAATACTTTATTAAAAGAATGTGCTATCTTTTTATTTCATATACTTCTCTACTGATTTTCCATCCACAATTTAATTTATGTATGAGTATGTTGCCTTTCGGTTGTGCTTTCTAGGTATTACTAATAATTAATTAATTCATTAAATAACTGATAATAATTACTATAATGAATAATAATTATAAATTAGCACACTAATTCAATTATTTTTAATTAATTTATATTAGCACTTAGACAACATACAATTTTGTAAAGTATTAAAAAGATTTGAAATGATGAAAAACAACAACAACAACAACAACGACAACAAGATTTGCGAATGCAATACACAAATCAATAAAAAATAAAACAACAACAGGAAAAACTTCTATATGAAAACATAAAAAAAAAAAAAACAACAACAGTGTGGAATTTATTTCAGTTTGTTGAGCAATTATTTGGTTCAAGTGTGCGGCAATTAGTTATGGCAACTAAAGTCGAGCACGGGGCAGCTGTTTGGGACAAGGTGGGCAGGGGAATGTTGCTTGGGTCATGGCTGCTTCAGGTATTTCAATATTTGATTTAAGCAGCTCGGTGGCAGTTTCCCAAGCGCATTTTTTGTGTTGCGGCTGTCAGGCAGACCAGCAACCACAACAACAACAACAAAAACAACAAGTAACGAGCGAGCAACAACAACAAAAACGACAGTTGCATCTTTTGTATATCGTCGGCGGCGTCTTCGTCGTCGTCGTCTTCAGTTTTGCCCCTGACAATGCGAACGACAATTCCGCGCTGTCAGCGTCCAGCGCCGAACGGCTTTCAACTTTCAGCGACAATCAGCAGCAGCAGCAACAGCAGGAGCTACAGGACAGAAATTGTAGGCGAAGGGGGCAAGCGGCTAGCATATTGGACATGCAATTGCCTTGGCAACTATGCAACTGACAGCGACAGATCTAGAAGAGGCGGCTTTGGCATCGGCTTCAGTTTTGGAATCGGAATCGGCTACGATCAGCACCAAGCAGAAGCAAAAGCAAAGGTAGATGCGCAGTTGGCCAGTTTGTGACTTGGCTTACATTGATCCTGATTCCAGCTACTGATCTGCCAGCGTCGAGTAGTTGCTGTTGTACTCGTATATATGTATATATGTATGTGTAAAAAGCAATCGTGCTACATGTGTCCGCCTCAGTTGACAGTTTTGCTTCGCTCTTTGATATGCTGCTGCTATTCCGAATCATTAAATGGGTGGGAAAAAAACTATCGAATCGCAAGGAAAGGAAACATCCGGAATGCAGTGCGCTTGTGAGGAAATTATCCTAGATTTTCCTGATTACATTCGCCACAAAAGTCTGTCGACATGTTGACCATAAGAAAGATAAATGAATTGATCATAACTCAAAAACGATACATTTCCATCCAGTCGTTTTATATTTTTCAAAATAAATTCGCAAATTCATTTTAACACTTTAAATTAATCCAAAATGGACTTTCCCTTTTCAATATCTCAGCTCCTGCCAAACTCCCTTCACCTCGCCTCATCATGTCAATTGTAATTAGAGCTTAGCTTCAAATACATGGCAAATGACACACAGTCTCAAGCTCATAACAAATAGCACACTCAAACCTAGAGAGTGATTGAGCGAATGCTGGGAACAGCGAGGGGAAATATTGTGGCTTGGCCATTATCCATTAACATTACCATTACCTATTGCCCATTACCCATTATCCATTATAACCCCACGGGGCACATCGCATGCCTAGTTGGCTGAGCTAAGTTGAGAGCTATGAGCTGAGTGCTGAAAGCTGAGAGGAAGCATTGTCTGTGGATGCCGCAAATATGGTAGAGCCAGGCGACAATTGTTGTCTCCAAAGAGTCGTCTGCGTCTGCGTTTGCGGACTGACATTGCTCCTAATCAATAAAACTAACGAGCGGATTAAGATTATGTAGCACTCGACGGCGGCCCACTGAGGCGGCCAAAAGCGGCGCACGCGCATCCCAAAATGGTCTGGCGGCCTAATGAATTGCAATTGCAACAGCAACAGCAAATGCAACTGCAACGGCTGCAACGGCAGCGGCAAACTGGCCGACAGAAGAGGCAACGTGCAGCATACGAAATCAAAATACAGCAGCATCTCTTGTGCTCAGTTTGTTGTGGATGTGACAATGACAGTTGTTGTTCGTCATGTTTGGAGCATGTTGCTCGCCTCAACTCGACTCGCCTCAAAACGCAACTGGAGTCGCCTCTTTGTGGCTCTTTCAAGTTGTAATTGCAGACGCCACACGTTTGCGCCGCTGTTTGATTTGGCAAATGCAACGGTTCGACATGGATATCGCATCGATCCATGAGGCAGGCAGGCAGTCAGTCAGTCTGGCTGGAAGTCCACAAGGCAGGCATTCAGGCAGTCATGCAGTCAGCCGCCTCTCAAGATCTCTTTTGCCACACAATCACTTGTCATGCGACTCACGCGCCACTCTTGGCATGACAAAACTTTCAGCACTGCCACACTCCCTCTGCCCTCTCCTCCTCCCTCACCCTTGGCTCCACAAAACAAGAGACATACAACTGGCAAAAGGGCCGAAAAATTTTCGACACATTGGCCCCGAAGTTGTTGGAGTTCGTGTTAATTAAGTGGCAATTGTTGTGCTCGAGGCGTGAACCGTGAGAATTTAATGGATTAGACAAATATCCACCAAATACACTGAGAAAAACCATTAAAGAATTCGCACCGAAAATATTGCAAATACTTTTCAAATGAAAGTAATATCAAATTATTAAAATTTTCTTCAGGGGTTTAACAAAATTATTAACATTATGCAGTTCTAAACTCTTCAATTGTAATTTCATTTCACGATACTGAATCTAGAGTAAAATATAGTCTCCACTTGATCTTAACCATTAAACACCCAAATATATACTTTGATAGTTTTTACAAGTGTAACTATAGTTTGTGGCCTACACGCTTTAAAAGAGCTGCTGGCTATGCGTATGGCTATCAATCATCGGCTCGCTCTGTAGCTGCTGCTGTTAACTGTTTACAACTGGCGACAAGTTGAACTACCAGGAAGCAATGACCAAGCAGAGACCACCAGCCAAGAGATGCAGACCCTCTGAGACCACAGAGACTAGACTAGACTAAAGAGAGAGAGAAAGAGCGAGCGCCTAACTGAGGCAGCTTCTGGCACTTCGCTTCGCCCCTGTGCCCACTGACTGAGCGACTAACTGACTCGACCGCCTTGCCATGGTCATGTAATTAACAGCACGCAAAAAGTGTTGCCAACACATACATGGACATTGGCACATCCAATGGGGGACCCCATATTACAATTCATGCCACATTGTGCTGCCACAGTGCGACACGCATGTAAACATTACCATTTTTGGCTAAAGACGCGACAGCTGCCGAGGGCTTCAGCGCGGGGCATCAGTTCAAGGCGGGACGGGGAAATGGAAATGGACTGTGCTTACTGGGTGGCCAAGTGGTCATAATTGAGTTACAATCGGGTTCAAAGTCAAATCGAAACAGCACTTCGCCTGTTCGACTTTCGTTTAGTCTCGTTTCTGTTTAATTTCATTTACTTATTTTTTGCCTAATTAGTTTTAGTTTTTTTTTCCTTTTTCTGCTCATTTTTTTTTTTGCTGAGTGTGCGTGTGTTTTTTTTCGAGTATTTCTTGTGGCTGTGGCAAAAGGTTTCCCATCATTTGGCTTCCATTATGCAGCGTTCGCGGCCACCGAATTCCAAAGGTGCGCGCAATGGGCGTCAGGTTTGCTCATGTCAGGCGCAGCGACGACAAGGAGGGAAGAGGGGTAGGATCAGTGCTTACGTTTGGTATGTCTGCGCCTGGGTGCCCACTACAGAATCACAACGGATGCGAAAGCTTTCAGCTCTTATTGTTGTTGTTGTTGTTGTTGTTGTTCTGCGATCAGCAGCAACTGAGGATGAGGCTCGCTTTAACTGCTCAGCGATCATCTCATCGGGGCGCTTTTGTATCCATAGTGCGTCTTCTTCCTCTTGTCCTCGGCGCTCTTGTCGACATCAACGCCGTTCTTTGTTTGCTTGCCCTTTAAACGAACCACGAACCCGTTGCTTTGCCTCCTTTCTCTATCCATTTGCTGCCCTCCGTTGACCCCGTTGTCGCTCACTCGCCCTTCCCAGGGACAACACAAGGAGTTTTGGTTTTTGGTCTTGTTGCTGGCTCTGCACCAACTTTGCTTAACTTTGCTTCATTGTGCGTTTGCTGTTGTTTTTGCATTTTGTTTGTTTTTGTGGACTTGCCGAATGAAACATAAATACAGGGAGTGGGGGGAAATTCCAGCTCAGAGTTCATTATGATTTCATAATGACATTTGTAACGCTTTCAGCGTAAACGAATTCATTTGACATCTCATTTCAAAGACACCAAGTTAGTTTAGTTTAAGTGATATCCTATTACTCTTAAAATTGAACTTCAGCAAATTTATAACCAAATCCCTTATGTGGGCTTTTGAAATATAATGTTCTTCGAATAAATAATAACTCAATGAAAATGAATGAATGAATGAATTAATTTTAAATATTATCAAAATCATAGACTTTTACTAATTATGTTGTTCACTCATAATTTACTTTTTGCCTTATGGAAGTCATAAACTGCAGTTCATAATGAATTCAATATTTCTATACTTAACTTGACAAAGTAGATAATTATCTTGTGCTGGGGACACGCCCCAAAAAAAAAAAAAATAATAATCATGAAGAAAGAAGGTAAGTTTCAACTTGACTACAGGAAGTTTTACATATCTCAAACAAAAAGCTCTTTCATATCAGACCAGGCAACTGCCAGATCCATTCGACGACTTCCTTTCCTTTTGCTTGGAGCACTCCACTACGAGGCACTTGAGACAGTTTTTTGCACTTGCTGGTTGCACACACACACACATACATCTGTATGGAAAAGTAAAGCTTGGCTGAGACTGCGGTAGCAGCGGCGGCAGCGGCGGCGGCAGAGTTTGTGGCGGTGTTCGAATATTCTTCGGCTTGGTACACCTTGATTGTGAGAAAGATAACAACAACGCGAGGAGACAACAACAACAACAGCAACAACGTCAAACAATGAGAAGGCCGCAGGAATTTGCGCGCTGAGATTAAGCCAGTTATGGCGAGGCCAACGAAAAGGAGTAGGAGATGAAGATGGAGAGAGCCGAAGGCGAGGAACGAACAGGTGCTGAGCAAATGGCAAACTATGCCACAAGGTATTGGGGCAATTAGTGCTCAACTAATTGATTTAAGGCATTTCCTTTGCTGCCTCTACGCTAGTCCAATGCATTTGGCATTGGCAATGGAACAACGGAGAGACAACAGAGACAATGGGACACGGACATGGACATCGACATCGACGTGGACGTGGACACGGCGGAGAACTGTTAAGGTTGCGATTTCCGCATGAGACAAAAGTCGTCGCCTTGTCTCCCGCTCAGTGTTCGGCTCAGCGGCATCTCTGGCATTTGGTAAGTCGCTTTTGTCGCAGCTGTGCTGATTCCTCACTCTCTCTCTCTCCCATTCTCTCGCAGTCTCTCGTCTCTTTCAAGCAATTAAAAGCAGCCGCAGCACTGATTGCAACAATTTCAAGCTAAATGAACAGAGGCAAAACGATCAGCTATCTGCTTGCTGCTAGCCAGGCTCAGATTCAGACTCGCAACTACAACTTCGACGTAGCATCATCCTGTTGCAGCCACAGCCACTGCCTCAGCCAGAGCAAACGGCCGAAGCAAGTTGCAAGCTGCAAGTATTTAGTTTCAATTTGTTGCTTTGTTAGTGCGGGTTTTCAGATTTTTCATTTCAAGTCGCTGCTTCAGTGCACTCTCAGCAGCTCTCTAGACTCCTGTCCACAGCAGTCTCCGCTTGTCTCCTTGGCTCCCGCCTCCCTCGGTCCCTCCCTTCATTGCATTTCCCCGCTCCTTTCGACTGATTAATTTTTGCGCTATTTACACGCTCGTTGGGCAGCATCAGTTGCTCTGCTCCACTCTGTGCTGGCTTTAATTTTCAAAATTAGTCACGCGATTTTTATGTACCCCATAGTTGGCAGCATAAGGAGGCGTTCAGCTTGGAAATAGGCACAAGTATGAGGAGCGGTGGCGAAGGGAAGGGGAGGGGGGAGCCCAGTCATGGCAGTTAACTAGTCGAGTCCGGGGTTCAGTCGTATGACAAATGATTTTATTAGCTTAGTTGAGTTAATCAATGTTGATGGTATTTATTAATTATGTTGTGTGTGCGCGCGTTTGTGTGTGTGTCGTGTTGTTATTCGATACTCGTTGAAGGAACGCACATGAAGTTTAAGTTGAATGCAGCCAGCTGAAAGGAAGGAAGTGCCTTGCTGCATGCAACAATGCGCAAAGAGCTAGAAGCTCTCGCTCGTTCTCTCTCTCTCTCTCTCTCTTTCTCTCTTTGTCTGACTCTCTTCCAGTGGGGTCTCTACAAATATTTGTTTGGCGGCGGCGCAACAAATTTGTATGCCAAATCCAAGGCAATGTCGAATTACACGCGCCAACAAAATTGAGTTCAATAATAAGCATGAAGAGCAACAGATTCTAAAGCTCAAGCTAAACATGAGACTTCGACTGAAACTCTCAAACTGTGGCACCAAGCGAACTGGACACCAAGAAAAAGCCGACACAGTCACGAAACGTCTTCATTCGCTCGCTGACCATGCCAGACATCCGGATGCGTCTGCCAGCCCCGTCCAGATAGTAGTCATCAAAGCACACACAAACACACTCAGTTAGTTTGGCCTGCAGGGAGGTGAGAGAGGAAAAGATACAGATACAGCGCCCTGGGCGTTGATTGGCCATGCAAAAGAAGCTGGTCTCAGCCCTCGGCTCCAGGTAGTCCATGGGCACTCACGGCCAGTCACGGGTGGCATATGCTAAACCTGTAGCTGAAGCCGAAGCCGAAAAAAAAACTCAAGCTCACTCGCCCCCGCAACGTCTCACTCCCAGTTCCAGTCCCAATCCAAGTCTCGCATCTCCATCTCTGTTTCAGTCTCAGCCTCAGTTCCAATGCCAATTTAACACACTTTGGCGCGTGAATTAAGGCCAATTTGGGAATTAAGTAATCTGGCGCTGGCCTTTGTTGTTGACTTGGTCCGCTGCAGCTTTTGAGGATGAGCAGCACTAATGTTTATTAGTGACACTTTGCAAATTGCAGTAAATATTAAAATTAATCCAACAACTTCGCTTATAATAATTACATCAAAGGAACTTATAAATTATTTATTTCATAAATTTGCTAATTTTCTTATAGATACGTTTTCTAAACTTCGGCATTCCTCTCAACAAAATATTATACTTTAATTCAATTGTTACTGTCAGTAAAAGATTTGTATTACGTTCTTATGCCGTTTGATTGAAAATGCTCTTAAAAGTATCGCATCGCTCAGCCCTTGCAATTCTTGGACAAATTTTAACTGCCATATCGAAAGCCGTTGTCAAGCTAAATCTATAGATGATTTCATCCACTGGCGATTGACAAAGTGCAACAAGTCAATAGCCCAAAAAATAAGAAGACCAGAGAAACTGTTAATGAGAAATGTCAGTTGTCAGTTTTAGGTTTTTAGTTTATTATATTTTTTCGGAAGGGCTGCAGACTGCCGATGATGTGAGCGGCTGGCAAAGCTCATTTCGCTAATCGCATCAATAAAGCTTATCAAGCTCAGCAGCCGTGGACCAGCAGCAGAAGCAACAGAGACAAATTAAAGCCCTCAATGTCGTAGCAGTTTGTGATCGTGATTGTCAGCGTTGTTGTCGACTGCCCGAGAAATGCGCTTAAGCGTGTTGATCGATAAATTGGCACTGCGAACAAAATGCGAATGAAGTCATCTGCCAGACATATCAACCCCTCTCTTGTGCCTTGAGTTCGAGTTCCAGTTGCAAAACGCTTTGTCAACCGATTTCGTATGTAGTTCGAGGCCTAAGCCGACATTGGATCGAACGAAGGATCGCCCTAGACCGATCGGGCCCTCGCCGTGTATCGCTCGCCTTTCGTTTACCAGCCTCTCCGGCAACGACAGTTGAGCGACATTAATGCCTACTGGCAGTCGCCCTGCACAAATTAGCAAAAACTATAAAAAAAAGTTATCCAACTGCCGCTTCAGTTCAAGCTTTTCAGCTTTTTTTGTGTTTCGCATTTTATTATTAAATTCATGTGGAGTTTATGGGCTATCTCGTCGATCGCTTATAATCGCTTATGTTTCTATGATTCAGCAGCCAGATTTTGGTAGCCATCCATCCAGTTTCATTTCGCTTGGGTTCGCTTAAAAGCATATGTGTGTGTGCTTGTATGTGTGTATGTTAGTGCCCTTTTTGATATGTCGACTTTGGCTTTGTTTGTTTGCGGTCGCCGCATCATAATATTTTTGCGCATGGCAGATCTAATCTTTGTCCAAGTCGGCAAAGGGTTCATCTGCGCATTTTTTCGACATTTTTATGGGGAAATTGTAACCCAATCTGCGCGTCCAAAGCGACCACAGAAACCTCGCATTGCATTTTGTCCTAACGTTGACGGTTTCTGCGGTTTTCTCAACATGCGCATTTCAGCCCAAATCTAGACTGACAAATGCAACCGATAAATCGCAAAGTCGATGATGAAAGCGAACTTGTTTCATTTTTTCTTTTTGCTCTCCCTTCAGATGCATTCCATATAACACTTCAGTAGTTAAATAGGTTAATTTAGACGCGAGTAACTCGCATTAAAAGCAAACACATTAAATTGTATAATATGCCAATCAAAAATACGAACTATTTTGAAAGATATTTGCTAAATATAGAACTGATTATTTTATTTGTTGTTGTTTTTCATTTTTCAAATGCCTGCTAATGAAGTCTTCATACACCTTCTTGCTTCAAAATTCAATCCTTTGCTTTACTGCGCATGCGTCACTACCTAAAACAACGACGTCATCAAGCAGCTGACTCATTTCGATTCGATTTCAGAGATTCACGAAATACTCATAAGCATTCCACGTGCCGTTGCCCTTGAAAGCTGAAACAAACTTCTGACTAATACTTCCTTCCGTTGCTCGCAGCTGTAACTAATTGCTGCACGAAGTAGAGCAAACCCTCCCAAAAATACACAAAAAAAAGAAAACAAAAACAAAAATATGTGAAACAAAAGCTAAGAAAAGAAGCAGCTAAGTTTGTAGATTTCAAAAGAGCCGCAAACACATGTACAACTCAAATGGCAACATGCCACACGCACCAGGAGAACAACAACAACAAACAACAGCACCAACAGCCACAGCAACAACATCAACTGAGTCTTTAAATTCAAGTCCAATTCAAGATCAAGTCGAGACGCGCTCCTAAAAAAGGCAAAGGCCGCCATGTGATCAACTCAGCACAGCTCAGATCTTCGCTTGAAGACCGACCGCAAAGCCGCAACAGAAGCTCAAAAATTTTTGGTAATAGTTTGTTGTTGCCTTTTGTTGTTGTTGCGGCTGTTGTTGTTCGCTATTGTTGCCTGCGCATGCTGACGTTTAGTCATAAAATATTCCATTTTATTTGAAAATAAATGCCTCGACACAGACGAAGACTCCCTAAAATCCAGCATCAACTGTGGGTCATCTGAACGCTGATTTTCACACAACCTTCAGCTGAAGCTCAACCTGAGGATGAAGCTGCTGGAGTTTCCGGCTTTTGGAGCAACTCGGAGTTTGTGTGTGGTCCCTCCCAGCGAACGGCTCCCGGCCAGAAACTCAATTAAGTCGCCCCGTTAGACACGCGGCGTGTCAAAACAAACGTTTTGCCAAATATCGCAAAACGAGAAAAGCAACCAACAAAAACAAAACACAAAAAATGAATTCGAAGCCAGGCGCAAGCCCAAAAGTCAAAGCAAACCCAAAAAGCTTCAAAACGCAATTCCAAGTGTGTGAGTTCAGTAAAAATGTTGTTGATCTCCATCTCCAAATGGAGCATCGAGCATGGGGCATGGGGCATGCGGCACAAGTCGATTTCGTTTTCGATTTCAGTCTGCTGTGGGGCCTTTGATGTCATAATTCATGTATATTAACTCATAAATAAGCGAATGCAACTCGAATATACTACGAGTATTTGCGTAGCAGTTCGTAGCCAACGAGGTCCAGTTCCAATCGCTGCTGTCTGCAGCACGTCTGTTTGCCAGCGACTTTGCTCTAGTGCCCAATGCGGCTGCTGCTGTGGTTGCACTGGTTGCTGCTGGCAATGGGTATTTAGTGCACTTAATCTACGCCAAAATACCAACTAAGCGAGATAAATAGCTGCGAAATAAGAATCCATAAAACTAAGCACAACTAAAAGAGAGTCCAGATCAAGACTGGATTGAGACTGTGGCGATTCCATTCCATTCCAATGCAGTGCAGTGCATTGCATTGCATTGCACTGCAGTTACCTCGTACCGTTCGTGCCACAGCGAGCGTGGTGTTGCACATTGCCAGTGAAAATGGCTATAAAATCGGCACGACTTTTCAATAAATGTTGACAACGGCGGCAACGGCAACGGCAAATGCAATGCGCCAAGTTTTATGATATCCTGAAGGAAGTGAAATATGATATTATGAATCGCTGGGCCAGCTGGCGACAGTTTCCCGATGTACGCGGGAGGGTTACCTCGACAGCACTTGAACTGCGCCTCAGCCACAGCCACAGCCTGCGGTTGTTGTTGTTGTGGTGCTGTGGCGGCTCCATCTTCAACTCCAAAGCTTCATCATCAACTCGCCAGGCCCTCCGCTTGTGGCCTGTGACTTTGTGGTTGCTTAACTTGAAACCTGTTGCTCTCATTGTTGGTCTTGTTGCTGTTATTGTTGTGTATGTCGCCAATGTTGTATTATGAGTTTGCGGTTTGTCATGTTAAAGTTAAATGCATGTAGCACATGCCCTGCATTCAGCGGCTGAGTGCCATTCGCAAGCTTAAACAACAACTACAACAACAACAACAAAAATAATAACAAAGGCAGAAATTCACTTAAAGTGGCAGTTAAAACTGCCGCAAACAGCCCCAAGTCAGTTTTTAGTCATTCTGGTGTTAAATCAGGTCACTTAATTACTAGAAATTAATTCAATTAATTGTCAACTATGCAACATAAAAGTTAAGCTTAATGCAGCTGATTAACATTGTTTAACTTGCTTTTAATGTCAACACATCCAACTAAAAATAACACTAAGTGAAACGGCTGAGAAAAGAGGTATTCCAAGAAAATAACAAGTAACTTGAACTATATGCAAAGTAGATGATACAATTAATTCACAAAACAATCAAAACTCAGGGGAATAGTATGACCATGAAAAAGTATAAAAAACACCATACAAAAGGGAAACAATAAGTGACCATGGGTGAACAGGTGAGTAATAACAATTTGACCATGGAGTGCAACTTAGTGCTGACAGCAAAGACAAATTAAAAAGTCCAGTAAACATCAGTGACAACAGCATGATATGAAAAATATATAGAGGAAATATAAATGTTGAATAATTTTAAAATAAGGAGAGAGTGGTATGGATGCTAGTAATATAGCATTGACAATACTTTGGGAATAAAATGCGGCACTTCCGCAATCTATTTTTGGCCCAAACAATTTCTTGTATGTCTTCCAATTTGCAGCTGAGTGTGGTTAATTCACCGACTTGTTAATTACGATGTAGAAACTAAACAATAAACAATTTAAACACTTCACAACTTGAAGTGAGTTAATTACTTAGGGATGACCCATTTTAAGCACGTGACACATCACAAGAAAATTCATTAATTAGTACTGTTATAAACGTAGACGAGACAAAAAATCAAATCCATTCAGACTCGATTGATGACTGACTGTCAAATGCTCACCTAATTAGCAATGCAATAAAAATCACCAAATATCACATGAATGAACTCGACAACTTTCGCCTTGATCACAATAAAAAGAAGTCTATATTGTCGAATCTTGTGAATTCTTAATTAGTATTAGTGATCAGATAAATGCAGGTGATTTTACTCGCGCCTGGCAACACCGGGGCGTATGCGCAATATTTATAAAAAGTATATACACCACACCCACATCACATCTATTCACATATACAAGCGCTCGCTATAAACTCACATGGCGCATACGCAATATCAACTTTTAGGGAGGTACAGTACACATAAATTTGTTAACAATTGCCAAGCAGCCAAAGTTGCTATAAATTTGTAAGTTTTGCTTTTGAAATACCAAATACCAAATCGAATTGCAACCTCAGCCTCGAGGCGTATCGTAAATTTGCGTTTTAATGAACTTCGCTGCATAAATATTAAAATAAATTTTCGGCATTGCCAATAGTACAACTAAACGCGCCAACTAATGCTGCATAAACAAATCGTTAACAATAATTATAATTGCCATTTGGGCCTCATAATTTGTGGGCGCCAGGCAGGAAAAGCGCTGCCCAAACTAAAAACAAATTATGAGCTGACAAAATATAAACAGAGCAGCACACGCCGTACATCGAAGAACAGGAGGCACCCTGTCAGGGGGTGTGTGAAATATCAAGCAGAAGGGATGACGAAATGGGAAGAGGTAGAATTTCAAGACAGCGAAAAATAACAGAGAAATCTTCATTGCTGCCCCTTAATTCTTCCACCGTGAGGTTATTCTCATTCAACTATAACCAACAAAAATTCCTCATAAATATTCATTTATTATTCATTTCAGCTGCACAATATTTTAAGATGCATTTACCCAATTTATAGCGATGTCATACGTATAAATACATAACTGAATGCCTGTGACATATTTAAAGTTAACGCCAGGGCAGGCAAATTTTTATTAATTTTATGCCAGTCGACGCTGTGGTGGGTGCAAAAAAGTAATTTGTTTTAATTTGTTTAATCGCTTAATCCGGCAAAGACATTGCCAATGACCAAGGTAAAACTGAAGGCACAGGCACAGGCCAAGTAGAAACATACTGAACTTGCAGTTGGAGGGGGAAAGAGCGTGCACAAACCTGTTCAGCAAATTAAATGAAGAAGCCCCCAGCAGACGATCGATACGAATGGAGGAGTCTCTGGTGGTCCTGATGCAAGGCGGCCAAGCCAAGCAAGCACTCTGGCAGTCAGCCAGCGATCAGTGAGGCAGGCACAGCGGTCTTTTGTTTTTGATCGGTTTTGTCGACTTGTCGGACAGTCGCAGCACTAAGGCCAATTTATGATGAGCTGCGCAGAAATTTGCGAATTTTTCCAGATCGGAATTGGTTAAACTTAATTAAATTTTGGCACTTTTCGTCAGTCTTTCGTGGCTTTCTTTGGCCGCGTTAATTTATTATGACCAGTAAAAATTATGCTGAAATTCATAGAGTTAAAGCTTGAACTTGAGTCCGGCATCATCCCCCCGTCAAACTGCCTGGCTATCTGTGTGAGTGAGCAGCCGCGCAGCTGACAAAATGAGCATAAATCTCTTTTAGCACGCCGCCGTTGACTGCCCGTTTCAACACGCCTGTCATCACACACACACACCACACTGCAAAGCACCAACTATAAGCACTCACACACATACACATGCTGAGCTTGAGGAGCCCCGCAATCGCCTCTGACTGGGGGCTGACTAGTAAATCAACTGAATCGCTCGTAAAAAGTCGCGCAGTTGTTTTGAATGTTGTTTTTGTGGCTTTTGTATTTTGTTGCTGTATTTTATTTTTAATTGTTTAAGCAACAATGGGTGCTAAAGCAGATAAATAAATAATAATAAAAGCCCGAATAATATATAAACTAAGTTTTTATTCTCTTCTTTTTTTGAGAATCATTTCCTGCGCACTTTCTACTCGGCCCCTTAAAGCAAGAAAAATAACTAAAAATCCAATTAAATTAAAATGATTTTATGGCGGCCAACGCTACGCACAATACATAATAAAAACAATTGAATTATGAAGAGAGAACATTGCGTAAATAATTAAATTGGGGCGAAAAATTAAGAATGTTATGTGTTTCAAATGTGACTGCTGTGGTTTTTGCTGTGCACCGGTATCTAATCAGAAAAACAAAAGGCTGAATCGCTGAGAAAGTTCTACTGGCAACCGAATGCCGGGAGACGCCCCCAACCAATGGTCTAACATGCAACAAGAAGTGTTGCATATTTCCGGGCTGGCATACGTCATTATATAGTACACATTGTATACTAAGAATATATAATTATCAAATTAAGTTATTTTCGTTGGTCACCATTCTACGAAAGGTAATATTCAAATTGCGAACCTACAATTGTACTTCAATAGAAATTTCCTCCAAACAAAATTTTCAAGGAAATTTCGATTATAATTTTGCAAAAAACCTAGTTTTTAATTTTTTCCTACAAGTCGTAAATTTGTAAGAAACAAAAGGCTTAATATCGTTTCAGCTAAATTGAGATGAAAGGCTTTTAATTCATACTGAACTTTCGAAAGCAAAATTTAAATTTCAAAATAATAGAAATCAAAGTTGTAAAATTATGTGTGAACTCCCGAAATTCGCAGAAAAATATCATTCGTATTCGATTTCCAAATTTATTGCTTAATTTCCACTCAAAAAGCATCCTCCTGAATAATTTAAGAAAGCTACATTCAGTTATTTCACTTTTTATTTTAGAGAACACAAAGGGTATAATGCAACTAAATGTGTTATTTATTTCACAATTAAATGAAATTATACGCTACTTCGTTTTATTATTCTACATAAATATTACGCAACACAAAACAGGTCATATATTATCCCCCGTTCGCCATAGTGTGAGTTCAACACTTTTATTTCTAACTGTTATTTGTGCTAAATGGCGAAGTGCCTCCGAACTCTTTCGAAGTAAAGCAACACATCGAATACGCTCCACTTCGTCCAATGCCATTTTCCAATTACGTTAATTGCTCATAACATGACGTTTTTGTTTGTTGTTCTTCGGGTTTGAGGAGCTGTGTGGCACAATATGAAATCGTTTCCCCGAAATACAAACACAAGCAGAAACCCCCCATGCTCCCACACACACAACCACATGCGTACACACAGATTGATGCAGATATCCACATAGAAATGATGAACAGATCTCTCTCCGTCATCCATCTACGAGTTTGTGGATCGCTTGTGGTTTATTTTAGCTGACTTTAAGTTTATGAAGAATTACGAGGAAGGCACTTAAATGAATTGTTGCTGCGTATGCTGCGCGATTGTCTGGTCCATAAAAATTTTATGACCAATTGATAGTGCGAACAAATCTACAAGCCGAACTCCCCTATCCCCTCCCACCCACATACAAACACACAAATCTGCAAGCGATGACTGCTTACCCTTTTGGCCGCCCACCTTGCTGTTTAAGCAGGTGAAGCAAGTTTGACAGTTGATTTTGAGTTTGATTGAAGCCAAGTGCAATTGTTGGATCGATCGAGGGGTGTATATGTAGTAGGTACGAGTACAACAACTACGAGAGTATCTACATTGTTTATGGCATTTCACAAGCGTAGCGTTTGGCATCCATTAATCATGACCAGAAATTGCGCCGATGCCTTTCGCATTTTTATTGTTTTTTAAGCAAGCAGCACCCAAGACGGCACGGAACGATACGGCGGGCAACATTTTCAGCGCTTTTCCAGGTTCGTCAGTGTCTATTTTCATTTAATAGACATATTTGCTTGCTTCGGAAAGTTTTGCGGTTTGTTTATTTGTTGAATCAGCGCCGTCAAACCCATAACAACAACAACAACAACAATAACAATACATGCACATACATGTAGATGTCAGGGTTGGTAATGTGTTAACAGAGCAGATAACTCGAGAGCACAAACATTTTGACAACTTGTGAACTTTAGAACGCCAGTCCCAAAAAACAAAACCAAACAAAAAAATTAACTAAAGCACTCCGATTTCATACGCACAGTGGTACAAGTGTAGCCCAATAAAACATAAATACCACACACTAAATAAAAATAAGCAGCAACAACAACAAACATCAATGGCAATCACACAAAATGATGCTGAAATCTCTTAGCCACTCACAGAATTCAACGAAAAATAACTTTGAAATGTTCTATAAACAAACAAAATGTAAAAAAAAGATCGCCAAGGCATCAACCGTCTAACAAGCAGCGATTAGCCCATATACGTAATGCCAGAGAGCTGGAAAGCTGGAGTGTCTATAAAGCTAATCGAGATCATCGAGCCAAGGCCTACACAGCGCCAGCGAGTGGGTTGTCCAAAAAGTTCTCAGCAAATATGTTTAAATACGAATTGCAGCTGCAGCAGTAAACGAAATATTTAAGGGATTGCAAGAAATACATATTCCATACCAAATGAAAATCCTTACAATATTTATTGATAAACTAGTTGCAGTCTATCATTGAATAAAAAGTAATTTAAAAGAAATTCAATTTACACACTTTGCATTTAATAGGAAGTGCACACAATCTTCGTTGTGGTTTTGATAAACATTCATTCTTGTCACATGTTGAGATGCGTTTGTTATACAGTAGCGGGAGTATAAGGGCAAGTGGAAGGTAAGGGCGTTTGTTATGTGACTGAGGCGCCGTCCGCCCGTCAGCAGCACGAGATTAACACGCCATGCTCTAAATTCTGCTGACTGTGTTGACTGACTAAGCTTTTGGTAGCAACTGCCGCTGCTTCTGCTGTCGCTGCTGCTTAGACTTTTGCTGCTGACGCAGACGCTGAGACTCAAGCCGGAGCGAGCTCTGCGAAATGAAATCTGTTTTATTGTATTTGAGAATGATTAGCCCGGCCAGATACGAAAGCGAGGCGTTATTACGCGAACGTGTGTGCCCAGTTGGATATGAAGATCGAGAGATGGCGATGGCGATGCCGATGTGAACCACAGTGGAGTGTTGCGTGGAATGGAATGGACTGACTGTATGCAAAGCAGATCAGAGCATAGCAGACGGAGTAAAGGCAACTGTGGAGTATAATACACAAAAGAGTACAAAGTGGCACAGTTTTTACGAGCCTGCGACTTTTGGGTCGACAATTTGTTACCTGCTTGTTGCCCCGGCTGGCCTAGCCCAACACAACGAGAGCAAGCAGCAGAGAGTCAGACGTCAGACATGAGACGGCGGACAGCGAGACAACATGGCCAGAGACAAAGTCGCTAACCTTTTTTGGGGTTTTATCGCCGGGGCAGAGAAATACACATAAAAACAGAACACAGATGACAAGTTTGTCGCGTGTAAACAATTTGCGGCTGCCCAAAAAGGCGGTGCGGGTGGTGGTGGTGCAGCGTGCGAGAGAGAGAGCATAAGAAAGAGCAAGAGTGGGGGGAGCGATATCAGTGAGATGGATATCAAGAGATCTAATGCCTTAGGTAGGTAGGCGGTGTAGGAGTTAACACTGAGTGCCAATAGTATAGGGACGGCGCGAATGTTGAGGTAGGCATACATGGCAGTGACTTAGAAAATGTTTTGCGTGATAATAATTAAAATGATTATCAGCGGACAAAATCATCATTAAATTTACAAGTTTAAGCATGACTCTGTTGTGATATCTGCATCCTAATAAATTAAACACTCTTTTTGCGGTGACTTTATCTTATTGCTAATGTGCAATTTTGTATTTGGTACACATACAATTGGCGGCAACTGTATGCCCAGTGGGCAGAATACACAGACAAACGCAAGACGTACACATATCTACAGATACATTAGAAAATATCTCAAAAAATCAACAAAATAACAGCGACGTCGACGACGACAGCGAAAGCGACGTCGTCATTGTTGTTGTAGTTGCTTTTGCTGCCAATGTTTTGTTGCGGTTGTTGTTATTGCTGTTGTTGTTGTAGATCGCGCAGTACGCGCATGAGTGAAATAAATTTTCACGCTTCTAAACAGAGCGGCAAGATGAACAAGAGCAAAAGCAATCGCAGCAGCAGCAGCGTTGGCGGCGACGGCGGCAGCAGCTAAAGAGACTTTTTGACTACGACAACAACAATAACAACAACAGAACGAAACGCGTCCGCGTCCGAGTCCATTCATAGCCTATTACCCGCCATAGCCGGCATTTTTTTTCATTGTGCTCCCGATGCCAAACGCAGACGCAGATCAGTCAAGAGTCGGAGCAGAGCCAGAAGCGTCGATCGTCGTCGTTGTAGTCGCAGTCGCAGTCGCAATCGCAGTCCGGACGGAGACGTTGACGTAGACGGGAGACCGAAGACCGCAGATCGCAGAACGGAGATGGAAGATGCGAGAGATGTGCCGTAAATGATTATTGCGAAGCGTTTTTCGCCAAACAAACACGAAAAGTGTGCGCCACTATTTTCAAATCCCGCAGAGCGTCGCGAGCTGTGGCCGGCAACGGAACAGAACACGAAAGTTTCAACAAAAAAAATACTTGGCAAAAAAAAATCGAAATTCACAGCAAACAGTGCAACATAACAGCAAACACCAGCAACAAAAAAAATAAAACCAACAACAACATCGCGAGTGTGTGCTCCCCGTGAGTTCGTTCAACGTCGCGAGTGTTTTTTGTTGCGTTTTTGCATTTTTGTCGGGTTCCCAGGGCCGAAGAGCATGGGAAAAACTGGCTAAGGATACGAAAAAAAAACAGCAAAAAGAACGAGAACAACAACAAGCACAAAGTACGAAAAATAAAATACAAAACGAACACTAAAACACTGAATCTGAAACTGGAAGCTGCGCTTCATCTTTTTAGCCAGAGACTGCGCTTTGATTAAAGCGCGCGTTTAATTTCATTTTTTACGCTACTCCAAGAAGAAGTTGTACCCCAAACTCCAGCAAACGTCCCTCTGCAAATCCCTCCTTCCTCGTTCTACCTCCAATCTACCCTCCGTCGGCCGCCTCGTCCAACGTCTGATCGTATATTTGGACGGGGCTCCACCCTTCCAACTATTTTTCAACATTTTGCGCTTTGATTCGCTGTTCACATTTTGGGCCCTGGCTAACTGGCCGATTCGCTCTTTTGGCCTGGACAGCAACGGCGACTGCGTCTTCGTCGTCGTCGTCGTTGGTAAGGGCAACTCCTGGGCTGACTGCTTCGACTCAGCTCCTTGGGCGCTGCTCAGTACGCCGCCAGCTTTCTCCGTGTGCGTACGAGATCACGCAGCAGCCGTGCTTTAACGCATATAAAATAAATAAATAATAATATAATAAAAATAAAGAGAAATAAATTATAAAAGTGAAAGAATTCGCAATATCAGGCGGATCATCATCAGCATTATCATTAACTCGTGACTTTTGCGATAGTCCCAGGTTGAATGCTGATCGTTGATCGCTGATCGTGGATCGTCGTCGCGATGTGTCTGTTGTCGCCTGAATACGTCAAGTGTGCCTGTCTCACCTCCAGCTTCACTTTATGTTCACTTCATGCCACGTCGAACTGAAAGTTAACTCAACTCAACTCAACTCAACTCAGCTCAACTCAACGGTTGATTAATTCGCGCGTCAGAAACTGAAACTTTTTTGGTTGATTTCATCGGTGGGATTTTTTACTGTAATTTTATTTTTGCGAAATATTCAAATATCCAAATCTCGTACTCGCACTCATCGCGGCCGCAATAAAAAGCCTTTAACTACCTGCCCAATAACAACAACAACAATAACTAAACTAAACAACAACAAAAGCTGCAGTAAAAAGCCAACTAAAACATAAAACCACCAACATTCGAGAGACTGGGCCACAATTGTTTGTTGCCGCTGTTCGCGGCTTCGGAGCGATATGCGGTTATTCATGGTAATTGCAATTTTAATATTTGCAATGCCAATGACGGGATTCGGCTGGTAAGTGTACAATTTATCAGAAATTCCAAAAATATAAACCTTTTTCATACAATTTTCAAATACGTAAATTAGAATCAAAATATTTTGTTTAGTATAAGATTAGTAATATTAAACATATACATATACTCGGCACGATTTCTCAATTAGCTGATTTTTACGAGTTTAGCACTTAAAAAATTAAAAATAGATTCAAAAAATATATATTTAAGCATATCAATGAAAATCGATTTTTTGTCTAATAATAATACTATTATTTTAAAGAATATATTTGTATATATTCGTTAGTACTAGAAGTTTATTTGTTTTCACAACAATTTATTTAACAAAGCTCATGCTTGACATGGAGTCAGATTTAGTGAACTTATTTAACGAGGTAAATATGATCTAATATTTGTAAGAGGTAAGATGGGTTAATAAGAGATAAAATGGTTGTTTATGAATGATTCACCAAATACATACAACTGCAATTATTTGGTCATGTGTATAAATGAAACCCAAAAGCTGTTTGATTATTTAATGTTTACGAGAAGATCGTGTACCGACATCTAAGTAAACTAGACATTTTATTTTAGTAAGTGATCTAATAAATATTGCACATTAAAATGTTCTACAAAACAATAGCAAAAGTACCCACTGATTATAACTGAAGCCACTTTCCCAGGTCTCTCGACTTGAGATCAACCTTATTTATATAGATTGGCAAGCGACAAACCCGTTCAAGCAAAATTTATGTTGCTGTGCGTTTGAGTCGCGTCGCGTTGCGTTTTGCGTCGATTTCAATGCCAAAAAACCCATTACAAACGCTGCTCTACAGTGTGTCAGATCTCATCAATATATGAGCTTGAGAGATTGGCGTAACAGTTTCCGGTTTGGGGTATGGGTCGCTGACGACACGCAAAAGCGAAAAAAGCTAAATCGAACGAAAAACATACTACACAAATTGCAATGCAATAGGTGGGCAATTGCAAGCGACATACGTTCTACGAGTTTTGAGGTGAGTCAAAGCCAAAGCCACAGCCGCTGCGAAATTCGGGCAGAGCCAATCGAGCGGACGATGTCGTCCGCGAGGGACCTTCAAAATGTGACGTTTGATTTAGATTTAATTACATGGCAATTTTTGTGGGGACGTGAAAACGTGGCCAAAAATACGCAAAAACCCAAATGCAAAAAGTGCAGCCAAAATAAATAAAGAAATTGAAGAGACCCCTTCCGTCGCCCTCTCACCGAGCGGCCAGGAGGCGCTGCATTTGAATTTATGCGCGAAATTACAGGCCAAGATAAATAAAATACAAAAAAAAGAAGATAAATAAAATAAAGAGCATGTTGGGAACAGACATCAAATAGAATGAAAAGTGTCGCAAACGATGCTAAAGAAGGGGGAAGAAGCATAAGTTGTACACGCTGCCAACAGTATTTGCCAGCAAAGTGGCATCAATGAATCTGCAACTGCAGCAAACGGCCGAGGTAGAAAAATTGTCGCTGTCAGCGCCAACGAAATTTGCAATGTCTTGACTTTTGCCAGGCGCATTTGTCATTCGTTTTCGCTCACGCCAAAGCAGACGGAGGATGAACGAGGAGTATCTCGGGAACGTGCAGATGCTGTCGTTTATTAGGGGGCGTGGTGTGGATGGGTGGCGTAGGCGTCGCGTGGCGTAGACTGCATGACGGGTCTCAAAAGCCCAAAAGCGAACAGTTTGCATTAATTTTATTTGAGTTTTGTGCAACTGGGCGAGGCAGCAATAGCAGCAATCGCAATATCCACCAAAAGAGGCCACCTGCAACATTAAAGATCTTACAGCGGGTGTATTGCATAGAGAGGAGGGACAGGGGGAAAGTAGCCTCCATCGTCTGGGATCGCATTAAATTCAATTGAAAGCTTTTGCAATAAATTAATTAAATAATTAGAGCTCAAGTTCAGTTTGCGAGCTGTCGACGCGTTTGATGTCGCCCCCAGTCATGATAATGACGATGATAATCATGTTGCTGCCACCACACACACAAAAAAGCCGCAATCGAACGAATGCGCCATTTTTACGCTTCATCTGTGCCGTTCAAGGGCGACAGACTAAACTAGCGAACGCGTTGACAACAAGCGGTCCGTGACGACAGAATGATGGACTGGGCAGAGAAAAAAGGGTGCACAGATGTTGGGGAATCAGTTAAAGGGGCCAACAATTTAAATTGCGAGATATAGCTTATACAAATGCTTGCATAATAACGTTTACTTGTTGTTCGGCAGTTTATTATGTGATATACAAAAAATGGTAGTTTAGTACAACAATTTTACTCTTGGCTCATGCTGAATTAAAAGTTCATAATTTTCTTTCTCATTCCCTCTCTCAATGTCTAAGAAAATAGACCAATAATCGCCTCAGATATTTGTGTGTATGCGATGTTGTTTTCCAGCCAAATGCAGTTCATCATAAGATTGTATTGAGATGATAATCAATGAGTTTGTGGGCAGACGCAATACGCGAGTATTGCGCTCGATGTGCCGTTAAATGAATGGAAATTCCATTGGCCAGCGGCAGTCGAAACCAATTACAGAGAGTTTACAACAAATTGCTGCAAATGCGCTTTGCTGATGTGTCTGGAATTTAATTAAAAACAGAAACATCGACTTCGTCTCTGGAACAGTGAGGATCACCAGTAATGAAAAGCGCAAAATTATGATCTATTCATATACGAATACAATTTGATTTCAAATTAAATGAGCTCATTTCCGTCACCGAATCATTTGACATTTACAGCGAAATTTAGATTTGAATCTATTTTGATAGCAGTTTCCTGTTCTTCATTCATTCATTAAATTCAGTCTCCCATACATTCAAGACACTTTGATTGGGAGACTCTCATTCATTCAGAGGGTTCATTCATAGTACTTTTTGGCACTCACAGCATGTGAAATGGCAATTAAAACCCGCCAGGCTTTAATGGGTTAAACAGCACTCCTCACACAGACACACACACAGAGCCAGCGTGGCAGCGGCACTTAGTCTCAAGCTGTGTATTGGATGCGTTTGTTGTTCCAACATCGTCACCCTGGGAGGCAACATCAACAACATTGCGCATACGCCGCGTGCTCGTTCTCGATCGCTCCCTCTCTGTATCTATGAGTGTGTGTGTTTGTGTTTGTGTGTGTGCGTGTGTGTGCGTGTGTGTCTGTGTCAGTAGAGCAAAGCCATCCGCAAAATTGGCACACTTTATGAGCCACAAAAAATACACCCCCAATATGATTAGGTTAGCTGTACGATGGGGCTAACGAGCGTACAAAACTCGGCCAATTGCCAAAATTTAATGCAGACGACTTGATTATGATGCCGTGAGGAGAGACTGACAGCCAAACCATTGCACTCTGCACACCAGCGTGGGGAGGGCAACTTTCGCCACTTGCCAAACGCATGCAGCGATGTGGCAAACAAAGAATGGGCCCCTCAACAGTAGCTACTATTATGTATTGTAGTTACCCAACCCAAGCTGCAGCTGAGCGCATTTGGCACGGGTTGTAGCTAGTCGCTTTTCCTTCGACCAGCAACATTTTAATTAAAAGTCATGCGATTTGTTTATTTTGTTAATTTGTCTTTGTGCCTCTTGTCACTCTGTCAGTGGCGTGTCTCACTCGCTGCGCTCATAATTAAAATGCATGACCAGGGACAATTGAAACATGGGTCAAGTTGAAGAACTGGCAACTGACAAGCCAAAGGGCCTAGGTCGAGGCTAACAATTCTTCTCGTCATTGAGGTACGGAGCGAGATCTAAAAGAGTGTGAGATATGCACTTTTAAGTGTGCTGAGTGTAAGGGTTAAAGTATAAATTCAGATAATCAAAGTCAATTCAAGGAATCGCAGTTAGACCACTCAAAGGGTTAACGATGTCATAAATATTTCCTATAAAAAAAATTGCACTCTCTACCACTTTCAGCACATTTATCTAATGTCACATAAATTTCTAGCATAACTCAGGGGAAACACAGATTTCTCACAGATTTCTTACAGCAGACCTGGACATGGTCATGTCCATGTCAATGTTCATGTCGACGCTGCAACGGTGTGGCAACGCCTATTTGAGCTATAATTAAGTTAAACGTTGTCGCAATTTGCGCGCCAGCCACCAAAAGATTGATGTCGTCTTTGTTTCGTTCCATGACTTGGGACTTTGTGGGTCCTGAAATGGTCGGCTGGATGTCAGATCTGTCGCCAGTCCTCAGGTTTTCAGCTTGTTAAAGGTCTGACACAGGCCAGCCAACTAGCCAAATAGTAAATATGCCTGAATTATTAGCTGGTCTGCCGGCAATTGGACATGCACATGCCCCAGAGCCTGGGAACATGCGATGTGCATTCCACAAGTGTCAAACAGGATGCACATTATCATTACCATCGTCATCATTATCATCATCAGCAACATCCTCATAATAAGTATGCTTCTGCAGTCACAGCATTGGCTTAATAATAGTGAGCTTGTGTTTGGGTCGATGGCGGCGCCAACATGTTAATTTGCTAATTGCCAAATGACAAACACTTTTTTGAGCGCAGAAGGTGCCAAAAAGCAGCGTGTCGCACGCTAACGCCCACACACGATGTGGCTACCACACCCATTAAACCACACCAAAACCTGGTCTGCCTCTAAGTCATGTCAACACCTTTTAGGTGCAAGTCGCTTGCTCGCTCTCGAGCTGCTCTTGCTGCTGCTGTATGTTAGCTGGCTAATCAATTGTCAACGCTGCCGCCCACATCAAACGCCAGCCTCCGGCCTCAGTTCTCCTTATTGCCCCTTGTGCTTTGTCCAGTTTGTGTGTGCACAAGAGATCAGCACTTGCGCTGAGGCATTCTGTGGACAAATATTTGTGCGCGTAAATTGAAAACTGACCAGCCACAACAGCACTTGACTTGTCTTGGCTGTGCGGCCCAAAACGAGGCCCAAACGGATCGACCGAAGCCGGCCATTCATTCACTTGTCAACGCTTTGTTTAAATACTTTGCCACTCGCATGTTGACAAGTGGTTTAAGTCGTTGATTTGTTTACACTGCAACGCACTCAGTGGCGCAGTGGCAGCTGACACGGGGTATGCTGCAGGGATGCCAACTGGCGACTGGCGACTGGCAACTGGCAACGATCCCAGCGTCGCGTCGACAGCAACTCACGAAAATGAGTCAATCAATCGAAGTTGCATCCATTGTGACTGTCTATTTACATAGAAAACAAGTCGGAATAGAAAAGCCACTTAGAAAACGAATGCCGTATACTCTGCTCCCTTTATAAGATCCAATTCAAGCAATATTTACTTAACAACAATTTAATGTGCCTTAAAAAATAAAAAAACCAAAAATTGGAATTTAGATTGCGATATTTACAACATATAAAACACATTACGGTATTCATCTCGTACTACAAATGTGCGTAGATATGCCTCATTAGTGTAGTGTATATCACAGCTGAGAGCACTGGACTGTGATCTGCTTGGCGTGGCATGGGTTGGGTATGGGAAATTTCAACCACTTGTCAGTGGCTACCACCAAACCGGGCACTTTGATCAAAGAAAAAAATCACAGAAAATCCATTGAGGCCTATAACGAAACCCGAAGAACAAAAGCAACACAGCAACGGCAACAGCAACATCAACAGCACACAGCACCAGCAACAGCACCAGCAACACCAGCAACACTAACACATACGCAATAGGGCACACTTGGAGTTTGGAGTCGCTTCTTTTCTTTCGTTTGTGTGAAAGCAAAATAAAGATACGTCGCGGCCAAGTGTTGCCAGTTGCCAGTTGCCTGGACTGGGACCTGGGGCTGGCAGACTAAAGTTGTTTTTGCCTTTTCAAGTTGCCGACAGCTGCGCTGCTGGCGTCGCTGTCGCTGCCGCTTCGGCTGTTCGGTTGCTCGGTTGCTGTTGCTGCCAAGCAAACTTCAACTTCAAAAAAACAAAAAGTGTCGAACGGACGGAACGACGACTGCGAGAGTCCGCCACATCTCGGCATCGGCAGCATCATCGTCATATCATCTCGGCCTCGGCTATTTTCCGCTTAACCAAAAACTCCCCGTGTTTGCTGTTGTTGTTGCCGTTGTCGTCGTTGTTGGCTGCTGGCAACTTGTGTGGTTACGCGCTCTGCACGCTTGAAAGGTGTTTGAGTTGGAGTTCTTTAGATCTCTCAAGTCATCTGCACATCGACTTCGAGATCCGAATCATTGCGATCTCATCATCATCGTTCGCCAGTGAACTTCAATTGTTTTTAGTTCGCCTTATTGTTGTTGCTGTTTACAAGCACGTCTATCATTTATGCTCTTACTGTTTGACTTTTGGCGGTCTCAACTCTTGCTGAGATGTGTGTGTGAATGTGTGTTTGCTCTATTTGTTTTCTAAATACTTCGTAGCTATTAAGTTGTCATAATCTCTTAGACCACATCGAGATCGAGTGATCGCCACAGGGCCACAACAACCAAAAGTAACAAAAACAGAAAGACACAGCGATAGCAGGGCATGGACACCAGGTGGCGAGAGTGCGATTCAATTGGTCAAATTGGAGCATTGAAACTTGTTTAAGGTATTTGATAACCGTGATCGATTTGAAATAGGACGACGTAATAAATAATTGATTTAATTTACTGAAATTTATTAAAACGCGGACTGTGATATGGTCATATAATTGTGCGAATTTGATTGTAACAATACGAGAATCATAGCAACAAATGTTTTAATTGTAAATTTTGGAAATATGTCTAGATTTGGTACTCACACCTCACGAAGGATTTAAGAAACTGGCTTGCTCGGCAATATTTCACACGAAACAAAGATATCTGCAAGCAAGCAGCGTAAAGGCAACTTGAAGAACTAAAATTAAAAAGAAAAATTTATAAATAACATATGGTGAACCGACAAAATACTTAAATAGTCGTACTTATCATATATACTAAAACCGTATGGACTGTCAAAATTGGCATTACAAAGCTTAATATGAATCCAGGTATATATATAAATTTAAAACTCTAGAAGATGTTGAAAATAAATGAGATCGATAAAATTAGTAACAATTAAACATACTTTTAAGACGCCTATTAACATCAATACACCCGATACACAATGAGCTACCGCTAAACCAATAAATAGCAAGTGTCTTCTGCGTTTAAATTTCAAATATTCCAAATTCCATTGCATAACTATAGTGAAGAGAGGGGCACATATTTTTGTACGCATAGTTACCATTCATTTTCTTATATACTTACTACTTATTGTAGACAGTATAATCAACAGAATCAAACCATGGCAAATTGTCCATATACTAAATATTATGGCCTGCCTTCGCAGTGAACAACTAGCGCATTCCATATTTAATTTTAATATCGATGTATGTCAGAAAAAAATTTGTAATAGAAAAATATGACTGTCATTCTTGATTTATACAGAAAATAATTTTGTCATTGGTGTTGAATCATTTGCATTCTCGGATAAATCTATTTTGCAATGTGATACAGCTTATATACACCTCGAAACAGCAAAAAAATCTTCGAAACTTAGAAAACCAATTTTCACATAACTAAATTACACACGTACTGAACATCAATTCGTTTCTAAATTTTTGATTTAAAACAAACCTGTAATGAAAGGTTAAATAAAGTGACTAACATCTTAAAATAAGTAAATAATTTTAATATTTGTTTATTCAGTAACCACAATTTTGTTTTTAATAGATCGTATAATACAAACTCAACTTCAGCCATGAACACTGCTTATGTTATTTATAATTTCCGAGAACTCAATAATCAGACCTATTGCAATTTTCATATTGAAAATAACGTGAAAATAACACAAAGTCCGATCAGTTGCTCAAATCAGGTTCATATTTCGGTTAATTATTATGCGAATTTGCCAAATAAATCTAAGCTTTACATCTAAGCTGATAGAAAAATGCTACGATTTCTAGGCATTGAAGCACCATATCTCACTGAAAGTATTATGAAGACAATTTGGACCACTGAAAACAAGAAAAATTAGATTTGACTATAATTGGCAATCGATCCGATTCAGTTTGTAAATAACATACAAATTAGATAAGCCATCATATAATAATACAATACTCCCAGTGGAAACATCGTACTCAGAGCGGTACCAAAGAAAAATTCGTTCTTTAAATTCTATATAACAATGGTTATTGGATAAAGCCAAAATTTTCAATTAAATCTGAGTCAACACTTACTGACAGAAAACCTATTAACATAACTACTCCGGCAGCCAGATGGATTACTGATAATAAGAAGCAAACACCCAGATACAGATTCATTTGGCAAGGATCATTGGCTCTGCATCCTGTAACTAAGTTTATTAAAATATAAACCCTTGCCTTACGGTTGCATTTTAAATTACTTACAAACCAAATATCCAAGTATACTAAAACAAATTGCCCCATGCACAATAGTCCAAATACAGAAAATTAAAATTTTAATTCGAAGACTGCAAAATATATTATCTAACCAATCGCACGCGTGACAACGGCACATATTTATTGCGATATTTACAGTGTTTCAACTCAAGTCTACTTTCATGAAATTTATTTAAAACAGGTACAATATTTTTAAACAATCACTGTGTACTAAGTATTTAAAAACATTTCAGAGTGCTCAGTCAATTTTAGCCTAGACAAGAATTTATTCTTCTGCTATCGATAGATAACGCTATGACATCCAAAGCAAACTTGGTGACCAATTTTAAGGGATTGGCTTTCCCCTATCTTTTGTCACCGATGAATAACGATTTTATTGGGATTTCTTTTGAGCCAGTCAGTTTACTGAGTCATTATATTATACCGTCATTATGTTATACCGTGTTGCGAATTGCTAACAAAAAAAAAATTCCATGTAACAAAATGCACATACAAACATAGAGAAAAAGTGTAAGTTGCGAAGAGTGAGGGATGGGGAGGTGATAGAGCTGATATTAACCAATAGAATATTGCCGCACATCAATCACATCAATCAGAAAACCTGAATCTTCTTTCTCCTGTGGCAGTAGCCGCATCAGGGCCCAATAAAATGCCAGGGATGCCATTATTTACCCTGCGCTCTCGACCGAAACATAAACTTGCACTAAACACTCGTACGTACTTGAACAGAGAATTGCGCAAAGTTCACGAGCGAAGCAAATTTCACGCGAATGTGCAATGTGAAGAGCGAGAAAAAATTAAAAGAAATACATATGGATATGCTCATATACATGTATAACAATAACAACAAAAATGCGAACGAAAAACAATTGAGCTATTAAAAAGTCATAAATCTGAAATGGAAAAACATAAATCAGCGCCAAAGGCGCGCACACAAAAACAATTTAAACGCCGCCGCCACCGTCGCCGATGCTGCTGCTGCTGCTGCTGCTGCTGCTGTCGACGCCCAGTGGCTCGACACACACACAAATACAACAAAATGTGGCTGTAGTGGTGGGGAAGTGGGGGTCAACTTGAATCCGAACCCGAACCCCTGGGCAATCAGTAATTTGCCCTGGAGCAACGTATGCTGAACGGCTGATGTTCATGCCGCTGCTGCAGTTGCTGCTGCTGCACCCACATTGTACGCTGCCAATAATAATTATTAATTTTCCAGCTAAATTAAATTTTAACGCTGCAGCTGAAATGAAAACGAAAATTGCATCGATTGAGAAAATTGCTAAAAAGTCAAGTGGGTTTTGTAGCAGCACCAGCAGCAGCAGCCGGCAACACTATTCGCTATGTCTCTGAAAACGTGTGTGAGTTGTGTGTTGTATTTACGTACTGGCAAATTTTATTGAGCACCCCCGCGTTGCATTGCTTTTGATAATAAACAAAAGAATTGTTAGGCCATTGTGTGAGTGTCTCTGCGTAGATGTGTATGTGTGGGGAGAGAGTGCTTGGCTGCGCCATATTGCGTATACGCCGCATAAACTGCAACGGCGAATATTTAGTTCAACTACCGAGAACCATTTAGACGCCGTATTTTCCTTTTTCAATGCAAATAAACTAAACTCTGTTGCTGTTCTTTGACTGGCAGCATAAATAAATGCAACTATTTTAAACGCACTTATCCGCTGAGTGAAGCGTCTACTTCCACATTTTGGGCGCCAAGAAGCTGATAAATAATGCACTATGTCAATACGAAAATCACAATAAATAAATCTGTTGTTGTACTATATTTTATGTTTATTGCGTACTCGCATACTGTAATGAACACTTTTATTTTTTCTAGGGCCGAGGGCACAAACATTCTACTTGATCCAAATCTAATGTGCAAAAAGACACGTCGTCTACGTGGCAAACTGGCCGAAATCTGCCGCCACGATTCGGCGCTGCTCAAAGAGATCATCAATGGGATTAATCTGGGATTCCGCGAATGCGAATTTCAATTTCGTAGTCGCCGCTGGAACTGCACAGTGCTCCGAAAGAGCATGAGGAAAATTTTAATGCGCGGTAAGTGCGACAGCCTGCAAGTAAAGACTAAATGTATCTAGTGCAAGTAGAAACAAATACCTGCTTTACCTACTTATATGCATATGCCTCACATTAACCAACAACAATTACAATAACGACAACGACAGCAACAACTACATTAACTGACGACAAAGGCCATACGGCGCTGCTTTATTATGCAGCTCAACCTGGCAGCCTGTCAACACTTTGCTGACTCAGACCAGGAGAGAACTGCGATCAGTGTTGTCACATTTTGCGGGAAAAAGCTAAAATTTCAAAAATATCTAAAAGCTCACTTTTGGTGTAATTTTAGATTTGAAATATTATTAAAATATTGCACTAAATTCTGGTCTACACGTCTATTTGATAAAATCTGCTTGCTCATAAATAAACAAGTTTTTCAAAAATCTGGCGAAGAAACAGTCAAACTCTGGCAACCCCGATAGCAACTACGACTGAACACCAGGTGGAGGTGCTTTGCGCTCATCGACTGCTCCGCAAAGCTGCCTAATTACAGCTGGAGTTGCAGCGTCTTCGTGGCTGGCAAAACCCCCAATGGCAATGGTAAAGGCGAAGCCCAAAGGCAAACTGTCAGGCGGCAGGCGACCGCATCATCCATCAAGTTGCATAATAAAAATGTTGCGCCCGCTGATGAATAGCGCCTGAAATGAGCCTACAAAGCTGTCAATTTTAATAAATTATTGCCCGAAATGGTCAAAGGTATACCCCCAGTACTCAGCTCCTTGCTGCCGTTGTTGTCGTTGTTGCTGTTGTTGCCCCTCAATCTGCACTTAATGACAACAATGCGCAAACAAAACACATACCAAATTATGTGCAATAAATTCCACATACACTCTCACACTGTCCACACACTTTACACACACTTTCGCGGATTAAAAGTGCGGCCCTGTCAGTTGTCAAGTTGTCAGTTATTCAGGAAGATGGGAGATGCGCCAAGGCTGTGCTGGCCATGTAATGATGCCCTTCCATTTGGGGTGGTGACTGTTCCAAAAAAGACAAATCACCTGTCCCAACTCAATCTCTCCTTCACTTCAGTTCTCACCAATCTCGTCGAATTGGACACAACTTGCTCGCATTACGAGCGTTTGCAAATCGGTGTTGCCCATTGCAATTACAACTGTGATTTTCGATTTCATTAAACGTGACTGCAGTTCGCTGTGTCGATGACAGGGCAAACGTGAAGTCATTCGTTGCTGATTTGCATAGAGTTCGAGCAGACACCAGCACAATCAGCGATCGGTTATCGTGGCAACAATAAATCATTTTGTCACCTAACCTGACAATTTGACATCAATCATGCGACGACGCGTGTTGACAACAGCTAATCACCATCGATTAGACATAAATCGATATCGGTATTGCCATCAGCATTGCCATCGCCAAACAGATAATCCGCAATTAAAACCCTACTCTAACTCAATTGTCAATTAATGACCATGCTTTATGGGCTACTTACGGGCGATAGCTGTAAATGTAAATAGCACTTAAGTTTACAAACTGGTTTACGTGATAATTAACAGCTAAAGAGGCTATAAATACTTAAGCCGAAGTTAAAACTCAGACTTGAATTTAATTGCATGCAAAAATATATGCAAAAGGCGAATATCAGTGAAATTTTCATAGTCTTAGTGTTAGTTGACTTTCCCCGATATTGATACCATTTCAATCAGAATTATATAAAGATTCAAACTCTTTTCATTTCCCACAGACTCCAGAGAAACTGGCTTTGTGAATGCCATCACAGCGGCGGGTGTCACCTACGCGGTCACCAAGGCCTGCACCATGGGCCAGCTAGTCGAGTGCTCCTGCGACAAGTCCCACATGCGGCGCAATGGCGGGCAACCCCAAATGGTGAATGCGGCCACGGCAGAGGAGGCACTGGAGCGACAGCAGTTGCGTCAGCAGCTGCCTACACAACATGGCGACAACGAGAACAGCAATATTAACAGCAACACGACGGACATTATGTTGGGCAGACAGCGCCATAATCATAAGCCAGGTGGTCGGCGAGGTCGTCGCAAGTTTTGGGATAACATCAAGTTCCCACAGGGTGAGTGGGAGTGGGGGGGTTGCAGTGACAACGTCAACTTTGGGCTACGACATTCGCGAGCCTTTCTCGATGCCAAGCAACGACAGCGCCGCAGCGATCTCGGCACCTTGGTCAAGCTGCACAACAACAATGCCGGACGATTGGTAAGCAATAGAAACTGCAACTGTTGGCCACACAAATGTAATCGCACCTCTAATTATTAAATATGCGTTCTTAGGCTATTCGCGATTCAATGCGTTTGGAGTGCAAATGTCATGGTTTGTCCGGATCGTGCACGGTCAAAACATGCTGGCTAAAGATGCCGCCATTTCGTGAGATATCCGCACGACTGCTCGATAGATACGATGGGGCACGCAAGGTCACGCTACGTAATGATGGCAACAGCTTTATGCCCGAGACGCCGCACACAAAGCCAGCGAATAAATACCAATTGGTCTATGCCGATGATTCGGCAGACTTTTGCACGGCGAACCCAAAGACCGGAGCGTTGGGTACACAGGACAGGGAATGCAATGCGACATCGACGGGTCCAGATCGTTGCGATCATCTGTGCTGCAGTCGAGGGTATAAGCATCGTGTGGTCACCGAGTGGACCAACTGCAATTGTGTCTTCAAATGGTGCTGTGAGGTGACGTGCAAGAAGTGCAAGGAGCATCGTGCGGTGAACACCTGCCTCTAGATGGGTCGCTTGATACAGATGCTGGTGCAGGTGCGGGGTTGGGATCGGCATAGTCATGAACATATTGAAAAGCTTTCCATTTCGCGTGATAAACAACAGATTAAAAACACACAACGTTTTGCTGCAGTCCATTTTTTAAGTATTAACTAACACTAGTAAGCAGGGTACAACACACACACACACACACAAGAAAAATATAAAAGGACAAAAAAATCAAGTTGATTTTAGCCTGGCTGTAGGCCGTTCTAGATGTAAATAAGAATCATTCGTAGTATGAACCATGTAAGCTTGTAAATAGTTGTAATAAAAAGAAGAGAAAAAACGCAACAAAAAACTAACATTTTTATTAGTTTCCACAGTTCAAAATACAGCTCAAGATAGAGCAGTTAGTTTATATGTTTTCAATTAATTGCAACAAATTGAATATCAAGCAGGTAAAATGAAATGAAATAATCTTTGAGTTTATGCTAAACGGAAATGTATCTCAATCGCTTTGCCCATTGATTGAAATCTGCATAAATGATTAAACGTAATTTAATGAAGACAACAGCAAAAAACGATTGAGAAACAAGTTCAGCCAACATCCATAACTATAGCTGTATCTGTATCTCTAGCTGTAGCTGTAGCTATAGCTGTGCCTGCAGCCATTCACGAGTAAGTATTGTCAACTATAAGTGGCGCGTATCTGTATCTGTATCTGTATCTGGGGCTGAGTCTAGCAAATACAGCTAGAGTGGAGCCCAATGACTTTCCCATAAATTAACACAATTTTATTGTTGTCGACACGAGATAAAAATCTACAGAAATTTGCCTAAACAGCAACAAAACTGAAACCGAAAATCGCATTCGAACAAAACTGAAAATTGATTTGCGTTTGTGCATAAATTATCATCGATTGTCGTCTGTCGACTGTCGACACTCGACTGCCGATTGTAGATCGTTGATTTGAATGCATAAATTAAAAAATCAAATAGATGTCGCTAAATGCATGTAATTAAAACTATCATACAACGATTTCATGAAATAATTCTCAACAGAAGCCATTGAATCTGATTCAAAGCTGCCTCACTCAAAACGTAAACAACTCTTAATCAATTCACGATTTGAGTGAGCAGATGACTTCTATCAAAGAGTAGTTAATGAATTTTCATAAATATTGTTTTATGAATAATAGTTAACTGCTACGATTTACAATGGTTTTAGGTGCTCAAACTTCTACTGAAATTAAAATAATTGTTGCATAGCTTATTTGCTTTACAACTAATAGCCAAATCATTTATTTTAATTTCAAACTAAAGCGATTTTTAAGTGGAGCAACTAATTAGACTGCTATTGAGGACAGACCAAAGCTCATGCATATAGAGAGTCTAGAAACTATTTCAATTGAATTATCTGAGCTTAGCATTCTTGGCAACAATCTCGGCTTAACTTCGATATCCAAAGAACGCAATGAAATGCTCCAAGCAGATGCCCAAATTCCATTCCATTACCTACTGTCTACTGACTTGGCCAGGTCAATCACAGAGAGAGAAAGAGACAAACAAACATAGCACGAGAGACAGAGAGTGAGAGAGGCAAGCCCATGCGACGATAAGATACAACAGCAGCGGCATCGGCAGCCGCAGCAGAAACATCAGCAGCATCTTTAGCTCTACAGCAACAACTAATTAACAATCGCATTCATTTTATTTATCGTACAAATGCAAACCGCTTGACTTCCAAAACTGTATCTGCGTGCATTTATATAAAGGCTCGAATGTGTCGTTTGACTCTCCCTGACTTTCTGGGCTCTGTGCTGCGTTGAGCTGAGTGTTCAGAGCTCTCAGCTCTTGGGTCTCAGCCACCGATGTGGACAGATTGACGCGTCGTCGATCGCATCGAACGATCGCATCGCATCGCATCGGCATCGGCATCGGCATCGGCATGGGCATTGCCATCGCCTTATACACATCGTCTTCTCGTACACTTGACTGAACAAAATGTATGGTGAGATACTCGTCTCGGTGGGGCACAGATTCAGATTCAGTGGCTTTATCTTGGGCGCGTTAATGAGATTTGCTTGTATCTGGAGCCATTCGGTAGATGTATATCAGTGGGTTTCAATTAATTGTGGCGACGCTTATTAGTCATCCATCTAACAAACTAAACTGGACACTGTCTCTTTCTCTGGCACTGGGGCTGACACTGGCGCTGGCGCTCTGAAAATCTCACTATCTCGCAACATAAGTATCGCTGTATCAACTCTCCTAGTGTTATGCCATTGACCCCAAACTGACCTTGGCCAGTTGGGCATTTCTGTGTCTGTTTTCTCCGTCCGCAAGTCTATTCATGAGTGTGTGTGTGTGCCTTCTGCGTTCACAGCTGCTTTATAAATGTGCATTTTATGTTAATAAAAATGCATTTTTATGCCGTTTCTAGATCAAAGTTCTTTCCAGCGGTATTTTCTTTCAAGTGGCGCTTAAAATGGCGCCAGAAATCCGATACTCCTATATATACATCTTGATATGTATTAAAGAACTTTCCCATGCGATTTTCGGCAAAACTAATGGCTTAATTTGCAGACTGTTACACCTACTGCATTGACTTGCAGAACCTGCCTATCCCAGATCCGATCAGAGCGCTTGATCACTGCAAACAATTTTAGCCAAATTGCAAGTCAAAGTCCGTACATCAAGAGAAGAGGATAGAACGAGAAAGAGCTAGTGAGAGACAAAGAGAAAGAGGGAACGAGAGCGAAACAAACACAGACGGGGCGCTAAAAGAACAACTATTAAGACCGCTCGACCAACGCGTCGTCTCTCTGTTCTGTGTTTGGGCCGAGAACAAAACCTGAAACATGAAATTCCTGCGTAATTTGTAAGGAAAGGCGTGAAGAACACCAACGAAGGCAACACCTTAATTAATGTTATTAAAATGGAACGAACGACCGACAGACCAACGATTGGACCTGGACCTCAAACTCAAACTAAAAACGAACCCCGAGACCTGCGTCTTTGACTGCGACTGAGATCCACTGCTGCAGCAGGTCCAGGCGCAAAAAAAAAAGGCAGACACACACTCACAGTCGCACAGAGACATGAAGAATGTGGCAAAAGGGAAAAAGGGTCGGACCCGAGGTCCACTTGGTCGGTTCGTTTTTGGGCTGGTTTGGTTTGCCTTGTCTTGGCTTGGTTTGCTCACTCTTCAATCGCTTTGCCCATGCACGTTCCGGACGAAAAGTCGAATGGGAATGGCAATGGGAAATGGCCTGTTGTCTTCATTTGGGGCTTGGCCTGGACTAAACGCTTGGTAAAAGTGATTGGAAAGTGGCCAAAAGTGTTGTTGCTCTTGGGCTGGCCACTCTTCAAATGAGCTGTAATTTCTTAGTTTATTATACATAACACAGAGTTTCTGTATAAGTAATTGCTTCATTCCATTTGAATGGAGACCTTTAGAGGCCATTAAGGAGACATTAATTTAATTATACAACCACATCAAAAAAATCTTAAATATTCACATTAATATTAGTGTAATTATTCAGTAAACACAAATTGTAATTTATTTCTTATAAAATGTATTTTTCATTAAAGTTTTTATTTTGTGTGCAGATAACATAGAAAACTTAATATGCGAAGATTTTCTTCAATTAGACTTTGTTTATCATTATGATAACATACAGATACTTAAATCGTCCTATTCAATTACTAAAATGGCTTATTGACTTCTGAAGATGAAGTTTTTAATACAAAGTGATATACAACGCATCTTTCATACGACTCCAAGAGTCAAACAGCAAAGCTGCAAGCAGCCGTGCTGTTAATTCCCAGCTCATTCTAGGCTGACAAGAGATTTATCACTGGGCATTGAGCGTTGAGCGTGGAGCGCTGACTACTTGACATATTCATTAAATTTGCCACATTGTTGCCGCAGCAGCAACAGTAACACCAGACAGTAAGATACAGAGAGAGATGGTAGAGAGATGGGCATCATTTTGACACCTTAATGCGGTAATTAGGGTTTCCTCAGCATTAAGCCAGACGGCAGTAACACCGTGGCCATACCCCGTCCTCCCTCGTCCCGTCTGTCAGACTGGAGTTGTTGAACCATCCTTAAAAGCCGATCATCATGAGCAAATATTAACACAGCGCAAAGACCAAAGGCGCAATCGCGATGGGCAGCTACAAAACCAGAACTAAACAACTGGCTATGCCCAAATGATCATGCTATGTCTGCTTGCGTGTTTTGTGTGTGTGTGTGTGTGTGCCGTTAACGGTTTACGCCGAATTGGCTTAAATTATTAAAAGATTACAGCCAAAGATCATCAACGCCGAACATGCACGGCGATCTCTCAGCACCGAAGAGATCCTGCGATTTGGGTGTGAAGATTATGACACAGCACAAAATAAGAGACCAGCCCAAAGGGAGAAACGTCGAGTAGGGGACAGCGAAGACACAGAGACAGAGTAAGGGGTGGAGAGAAGTCAAAGGAGCAGCAGGCGCTGCAATTAATTTCAAATTTTTTAACATCTCTCCACAATGCACACGAACGAAAGACAAGAAACAAACGAAACAGCAACTGAAGGCAAGCAGCATCGACGCAGACAGCTGGGCAAATGAGTAAAAGAGATGGAAAGCAGAATGAGGGAGAAGAAAGTAAATTGCAGACAAATTAAGATAAATGAATTGTTTAATTGTTGCATGTTGCGTTCATTTTTATTGTGGAACTGCTAATTTACCTTGTAAAGTGACTGCGAAAAAGGTTATAAACAAATTATACACATAAAACAAATCAAATCCTATATAATTTAGTTTGCATGTACGCATTTATGCTTGAATAAATTTAACACTTACCTTACGTGTGCAAGTTTATAAGCTGCCATCCATTCCAATTGAAAAGGCAATTGAGCAGCCTTAGAGCAGCTTCCAAATAATGCATATAACATTCACTGCACTTTCAACTTTAACACTTCCACTTTCACTGCTCTTTTCAGCTTTAACACACATTTTTTATGAACTGCGCAATTAAATTTCACTACGTCGTCACTTGAAAAAAAGAAAGAAAAAAATTTGGAGAGCCGCCCAGCAATGAGCGACTACGCACACACACACACAGGCACACACAAAAGCTATAAGAGAACTGCATAGCACAACTCTCCCTCTATTCACTGATCTCTCCCTCTCACTTCACCTATTCAGCTTTCGTGTGTAGATTTTCAAGTCTCCATGTTGGCTGCGGGCAAATTCTTTTCAGGTAGATTTTAAATACGGTAAACGAGCTGGAATTTGGCAACTGACAAATAAACGCAGCAGCTCTATTTATTAGACATTTGCAAATACTGCTTTCAGTTATTTAGATTGCACATGTGACACAAAATTAACTTTGCAACTGGACACGCTCCTTCCGAACGAAATGTGGACCGATACTGAGACTAATGTATCGATAACATATCGATGACTGCAAGTCGATTATTATTTTACTACAACAAAATAAAAAAAGGTTAATACACTTATGTATATTGTGCATTTAAATATTTATACGTATTATTATTTGTTTATTTATTTATTCAGAATATTCGAAATATTAGTGTCATAAAGCAGCTGAAGGGGCAACGGATAGCGCTACTCACAAAGAAGTGCGACCACACTGCATGCAAAGCTCATAAGCTCAGCTTGAAATGTTATTAGTTTCGCATTAACACCCATACAAATACCGATATGAATTCGGACACACATACACATTCTGTGTGTGAAGTGGGTTCATCAATCAACGTCCTGATGTCTAAATAATCCACACATAGCCATAGCGACGGCCGCTAAAGCAAAAGCATAAGCAATCTGCCTCAAAGGACTACCGCACTAATTAATACTACCGCCCTGGCCTGACTGATGGCTCAAACCGATTCGTGTTGCAGCCACACACAAACAAGCAGCAACAACAGAAACAGTGTTCTAAGCTAAATAAAGTTATTAAGCACTCAAGGGCCGAAAGGGAAATGTTTTGCCAAAAAGGGCATGGAATTAAAGCACAAAATGAAACGAAACGAAATCAAGAGAAGCGAAGAGAAAAGAAAAAGCCCAAAACGCAGCATGTGTTAAAATTATATAGAGAGTGCGTGTGCTCAGCGGACCCCCCGAATGGTGCCAGCAGACCCACAAGGATGGCCAGATCAGACCAGACCAAGACCAAGCACAGAAGAAGTTAATAAAAAACACATAATTGCGTATGTTTGGACCAGGCACATGAGTTCCGTGCCAACTTCAAGTCGCAGGTACCGCTTTTTAGCCCCGTTACTGCCCACACTCCACAGTGCTGAAGTTCGGCTCCAGCTTCAGCTCCAGCTCTAGATTGAGGATCCTCTGCTCGCCGCGTGCTCAAGTGCGAAGTTCTGCGCAAACGCCAAGCGCCTGTGAAAATATGATTTTTGTTGCCATTTCGTGTTTTGCCACTTTGGAGGTCTTCATCATTTTTTGCCTTCCCTCTGCCAACTGTATGCGCATGTGTGTGTGTGCTTGTGTTTTTTGTATTTCCCATAAAACTGACCCCATGGGCAGTGAAATTAAGTTGATTTTTAATGCAGTCATGGTGGGTAGCCAGCAAGGTGGTTTTGTCCCAGCTCAAAAGCATCCAAATTTCTGGCATTTCCATTGATTCCCTCAACTCAAATGTAGTTGTGTTCCTAACGGATGCAATCAAATGTATTTTTCTTCTCACAAGTTGGAATTCTTGTCTTCTTTATTAGGGAAGACTTTCAAATTAAGCCATATTTACTTCATTGTATTATTTTTCCTTCCGCCTTACAAAATATATCATTATTATTTTAAAATCATATGATTATAATCTACCAGGCATAATTGAATAACATTTATTTCTCAAAAGTTGAAATAATGAATTAAATATCTATATTATTCGCTGCTTTGATGACGAAAACCATTAATACTGCCAATTGAATGTGGTTATAATTATTATTAGCATTGTTATTGTTATTATCAGTCATAATTCTTCCGACATATCTGTAAAAGTCGAGAATTATTAACTGTAATATCTTCGGCATGGGACAACCCACGCTGGCATTCCGGCTGCTCATCTCTTGTCCAAAACTATTGAATACTTCCGCGCTTGCTCACTGCCCACGTTCCACGTTCCCAGAACGTTGCCATAATAAATTTCAACTTGTCTACACCTATTTTTACAAACATTTAAAAATTATTACACTGACTTTTTCATTATGCTACGAAAGCGACCACAAGAGTCCACAAGTCGAAGACTCCATCCAACTCGGACTCCGACTCCATCTCCAAGTCCACTCGAGTCCAGTCCAGTCCACTCCAGTGCAGAGTCAAAGCCAGAGTCAGTCTCAGGTCCAGGCCAGTCCAGGCCGGCCTGATGACCTTAAATTAAATGTGCAGCACATGAATTATGTAAGCTGTTTAATAAAGTGATTCCATTTGCATGCAAGAGCCCCGCACGCATGCTCAGCGGGCAGTCGCCCCAGCGCAAGGAGACGGAGCTGAGGCTGAGGCTGAAGCTGAAGCTGGACCCAGGCCTACAACTTACTCACAGCGCTGTTGTGGAGCCCCAAGCGGAGGCATCGCGCAGAGCGCGCTGATTGTCGCTTAATAAAAATGGTTATTGTGTTTCTGCCAGGCCGGCCAGGCCAGGAAGAGGTGGAGTAGGATTTGGCGAGGTGTGTGCGGAGTGTGCGGAGATGGCAACGGCTATTTATGTGTGGCTTTTGTAAGAATTATTAATGTAAATCTTTCATAATTTTCTTAAGCTGTGCGCGTGCGCAGCCACAGAGCCGGGGGAACTTTGGAACTGGAGCCTGGCCCGGAGTTCGACTGTGGGGCATTTTTACAATGATTTATGGCGCCATCTGGCAAGGTTGTGTGGCATCCTGAAAGCTGCAGCAAAAAGCTTCAGCTTACGCCGCCTTCGAAGCTTTAAGCTCTGCGATTTCACTCTCTTGCCGTTGCTCTCTTGCGTTCTGATTTGCACTCTCTTAATGTTCATTCATTGCGTTGGCTCCACCCACACAAAAGCGTTCATTTTGTGTGTCGGCGCATGCGTCATGCCCCAGAGGGGGATGCCAACAAAATGAAGTTGCAAGGAACCAAAATCTGTCCGTCTCTGTGTGTGTCGCACCAACAGAGTGCAGCTTGACAGCAAATCAAAGCCCATTGCCACAGTTTGTGCCCTGCGGCAAGTCGCTTGTCTGAGCGCCATATGCTGTGCTGCAACTCGCAGTGCGCCTTCTGCCCCAATGAGAATGTGCCACAGCTCCCTGTCTCCCATTCTCCAAGTTGGCAATGGCATGCCAAAAAGGTACGCCAACTGTTGCCCGTCAACTGCAACTTGTTGGGCTGCATTCGTCATTTACCGCAGCGCCACATCAACGTCATAAACAACAAAACACACAACAGCAACAGAAACAGCTACAGCTACAGCTACAGCAACAACAACTGCAACTGCAACTCCATCTTCAACTTCGACTTCAACTTCGACTTCAACTGCAGCAACAGACAGCTCCACTCCGGGCTCCACTTCGAGTGCTTCTTCTGGTTGGCTGACAGCCACTGCAAACTCAAGATGGCCGCCAGAGCCAACGAGCGTCTGTTGGGCAACTCATGATGATCTCCACTTGGCAAAAGGTTTTTCAGGGTTATAAACCTAGGATTTTACACAATATGCTAACCCCAATTAGATTGATTGCAATATATGAGGAGAATGGAATTTTAAAATACCATCAATAATAGAAACATTTTCAATACTGAGATGAATCAGTTATGTTTATATTTGCCTAATTACTTAAGTAGAATATACATTGACTCATAAGCTTAACTTCAGCTTGTGCCTATGTTTATTTAACATGAAATCAATGATCTAATAATCTATTTTAACAGAAGCTGAATGATTCATTGAGATGCTCTTATGAATAAACAATTGTTTAATTTATGCGCGAAGAAATTAATTACTACGAAGCGAACTCATTAAACGACAGTGTAAATTATTCAGGGCAACACAATATTGATTCAAAATTATAAGCTTAGTTTCACTACCTTGTTAGTTATAATAGAAAATAAGCTCATTCTCAAAAGCTTAGGTTTACATAAAAAAAGTAAAAATTATATTAATATCTAGCCAAACTTCAATAATAGCATCCGCATTAACGTCCCATTTTGCATGTGTTTTTAATAGACTTGAAAGCTAAGATATTTCATTCTATTAAATGCACTATTATTTAAAAGGTAGCAGTAAAGAAAAAGTGAAGCTATTGTTACTTGCCTAAAGAATGAAATTCTTAAAAATCCTCGCAAGCTTAAAGGATTTCCCAAGTACTCGAACTTTGCCCTGTCCTCAAATGCTCTGGCTTGCTGTGAGTTCGACTGGCTCTTGTGCACGCTGTGTGTGTGCTGTGGTTTGTAAACCACTTGAAACAATTTTTAATTGTAATTTGCGCAAAGCAACGCCCCCAGAGCAACGCACCCTCTCCCGACGATGGGTTGGCAGAAGAGCGAGCCGAAGATAGCTAGCTGAGTGGAGTGCTTGCATAGTTTAGCATTTAGACGGAGGCATTGCTCGGATGCCAGCCGCGGCTGCGACGTTGCCAGGAATTTTCATAGAATGGCGCGTCCGGCATGCAGACGCTTTGTGCCAACAGCTGGGCGAGATTTGTAGGTGGGCCAAGAACCAACTGCCAACTACCAACAGCAAACAACAAACAGCAAGCAGCAAAACAGTCAACAGCCAACAGCCAACAGCCAACAGCAACGAAGCGTTGCCTCTTTAATGCGCTGCTTGCGCTGCTTCTTTAAATTTCATCGCTGAGCTGAGCTGCTGAGCTGTTGAGTCGCCCTGTCGTTGTGTTTTTAGTCCCGGCCAAGTGCAATTAAAAATGAAAAATTTTCCCACACATTTGGTCAACTGAGCTGACTGAACGATAAGCGTAGCATGGAAGGGCAGCAGGACAAGAGAGTAGCATGAGCATGAGCAGCCATGCCAAAAAGCAAAACCGATTGCAACCCATCCCAAAAAAAAAAAAAAAAAAAAACCAAGCGAAAACTCCAGCATTGAGAGACGAGAGTCGAGCGTCGAGTCCAATGCGTTGCACTGATTTCTTTTTCATGTCAGAGCAATGCAAACTGCGTCCACTGATTGGAGGCCAACGGAATTTTTCCCATACTGCGAGCCCGACTCGACTTCACTTCACTCCTCACTCGAGTCGCATCGAATTGGTAGCCCTTTGGGTTTGGGTTTGGGTTTTTGGACTTGGACTTGGGCTTGGGCTTGGGCTTGGGCTCACCTTGTGCCACTTTGGCCCAGCGGAATGCGTCGAGTTATGTTTGCTATGTCGTCAGGTTTGGCCTCCACCTCCGGCTGCTGTCGCTGCTGCTGTTGCTGCTGTTCCTCCTCCTACTTGGCTCGGCTCGCCTTGCACTTTGATTAATTTTCGCTTAATTTTTATTTTTATTTCTTACTTTTCGCAAATATTTGCTGCGCAAAATTTGCGTCATTTTGAAATGTTTGTCGGGATTTATGAACGTCGTCGCTGAGTTAATTAAATTCAGCAACAACAAAACCGAAAATTAACTAAATTATAGCCCCCTCTCACTCTCGCACTTGTTGTCTATCTCTCTTTCTTTTGTTGTATGTACGTCTCCCTGGGCAACGCCATCAAAATGCTTGTTTTTCGTCATTTTTTCGTTTTAATGAGCACAAATTGTTTTGGACTTTTAGGCACACCTGCAAATGTCAGTGTAGCGCTTGGAAAACCTATGGAAAACTTTATGCAAATCGAAGAAAAACTTGGCAATTGTTCGAGCTGTGGGACGTGGGAATTGTCATCATACGGCAATCATTTAGATTAATCTATTGTAATATTCATTACGACATGCGGAGACAACCCTCAACCCCTGTGCTAATTAAGGGCACAATTTCCCATTGCGCCGCACGAAGAGTCGACTATACACATACCCTGTTTCAAGTCTAAGAAATGTAAGTCATGTAATGTTTTTAAAATTAAATTGTGTAAAATACAAGCAAACATGAATAGATATAATTAACTTGCACTGACAATTACAACTATGGTCAATTGAATCGAAACTATTGGAAACTGATGTTACCTTCGAGCTTAGTCTAATTTTTCTATTGAACTGATATCCCTCTTTGCATACCCTGCAATCAATGCTTAGACAATAGCAACCCTCTCAGCGAGACATTAGATAAACTGAGATATCAACACTTGCCCCTGGCCCAAAAGTATGTTAATATCTGTGAAATTGATCTGATTTTAATTTGAATGGCATCTCCTCCCGTCTCCCGCCTCTCGGCCAACCCTTGCGGCTGCAATGCCAACAAGCTGGAAATCCCTTACAGTTCACTGCACATTTTTCATGCTCAACAACGAGAAGAAGAAGAAGAACAACAACAACCCTTTTTGCGATTGCAGTTGCAGTTCCAGTTACATATTCAGCTGTTTGAGTCTGAGGCTCAGTCTGAGAATGAATCTGAATCCGAATCTGAGCTGCGAGCTCTGGGACTCCGTCTCCGTCTCCGTCTGGTTGGTTAATCCTTTTGGTAATTTATGCGCACTCCTCTACGCTGCCACTTACCAAACTAATCATCATCATGATGCTGCCTGCCACTCCGCCCCTGGCCTCGCCATGTCACGTGTCCGTCTGCCTCGCTGTGCCTCATCCGCTATCATTATTGCTGCTGCTTCTCCTGCTGCTGCTTGTCGTGGTTGTATTGTTTATTGTGACAATTCTTGTCAACAGCGCAGCAAATGTCAACGGCACATTGATGGATGTGCCGCCAGAGCCACAGCAACAACCACAGTCAAAGCGAGAGCCCAAGCCAAAGCAAGAGCCAGTGATCAGAGACCAGAATGAGAACCACAGCCAGGTGATGGTGATTCATGGCAATTGCATGCGGTAAGGAGATGCTTAAATTTGTTGTGGTTGTTATTATTATTCTTGTTGTTGTTCTCACTGCTGCTCAATTGTGTTTTGTTTGGCTAAAAGCTACGACAAAGTGGTTGTTGCAACAACTAACAGTACCAAATGTTGAATTAATAACAAACTCAGTATAGACTTACATAATTGTTAAAGGAATTAAGCACAATTATTCAAGAGAAATAATGTTTCATAGGGAAAGCGTTAGAGTTGGTCAAAGATTAAATGAGAAATTGCTTACATTATTACATAAATATTTAAGATTTCTGTATTTAAAAGCGAATGCAAAATGAAGAGTTTAAGAACCTTTCCAAATTTCTGAAATAATATTATTGTCATTGATTTCCTTGTATTATATGGTAGATTAACATAATAAAAAACATGGTTTCGTAGTTTTATAAATTGAAATGCAAACTTACCAGGCTTAGTTCCCAAATTAACATTGAAGACCAGTTACTAGGCAATCTGCAATATATTTAAATTATAATTAGTATATACAATGTATAAATATAAATGCAAGTACTATCATTATTTTCAAACAGAACTAAACTTAAGCAACTAGTTGCACTTAGCCCCAATTGCCATATTGCCACAATGGCACATAGTTGCTACAATTTGAAGCAACTGCAGCTGGCAACAAGTGTTGCTTTGCCGTAGTCGCAGTCGCTGTCGCTGTCGGAGCCCTTTGAAGTGTAACAAGTGTGGCCCTAGTGAAAAGTCAAAGAGGGTTAAGTTCAGCATTCACACACACACACACATACTTACATACAGTAATAGACTCACACACACACATTCGCACACACACGACCCAGATTCGAGGTCGTTTGTCTTCTAAGAAACTAGGAAGTAGACGCGAATCAATTGCTTTATCCTCGCTACAAGGATGCCGCCGTCGCTATGTAAATTAGCATATTGCAAAGACAACAACAACAACAACAACAATGATAACAGCAACAACAACAGCAACGAACCCAACAAAGGCAACGAATGCAATAATTGGAGTCCTTGAGTTGCGCCAGTTTCACTTCTGTGCTTCTGGCTCTTGTTCCTGTTGTTGTTGCAGCCGCTTAAATCCTTTGATGTTCAACAGAAGTGGCACTCAGTCGCGTGTCCTTGTGTCCTTGCCCCCACAACGGCAGCAAAAACACTTAATCAGTTTTCTTTGCTTTTTTAAAGCGCTTTAAATCCACGAATTTGGGGGACAGCAGGTGTCGAAAGCGGCGAAGGGCGCAAGGATCGCTAAATCCTTAATCATTGCAATGCATTTTGTGTTAATTAGGCCGCAAATGCAACAAAAGTCAATGGGCCAGCATGCGAGAAAGAGGAGAGAGGAGAGTGAAGAGTGGAAGGGGATCCCATCGTTATATCGCATGCGATAAATGCACACGAAATCGCTTCGGCCAGCCCTGCCTCAATGTGGCTGGCTGTGTTTGCCCTTTGATGTATTGTACTTTCGCCAGCCAGTCGCTGCGCAGCCCGCAGGAGCACACACACACACACACAGGCAGGACACGCAGCCACCCCAAGGACGGGCGTACGTCAGTCAAGGCACGCGCATAACGACATCATCTTGTTCATCTCCATCATCGACAACATAGTCGACGTCATCATGATCATCAGCATCATCGTCATGATGGGCATTTTTGCTGGGCGCTGCAAGGATAACAAGACACAGGCACACGCACACAGGACTCTGGCTTCAAGCGTTTTCAGCAGCTTCTGTTTCAATTTCTGATTTTAATTTGCATTTAGAGGCTGTCGCACTCGGCTCTCGCCTCATAGTCGTTCGAAGCGCTTCGGTGACAGGACGTTTCGTGTCCTGGTGTCTAGCCTGAGTCTTCCGTCAGTGCGTTGGAATAAATTTGATTTGCAACCAGCCAATAAACAACTCATAAAATATGCAATAATTACACGCGAAATTCAAAATTATCCAAATAAAAATAAATAATATTTAGATTAATTAAATAATTTATTATTGAGTAACTGAATTAGTCAAATAAAAGTGAGAAACCATAAAATAAAATTTGCAAAAAACAACCAGAAAAATAAAAATGTTTTACTTAATATAAAAATGATTCTAAAATAAATAAAAAATATCGAAAAGAATTATAGTTGTTTAATATTATGAAATTCATATTTTAAAAGAAAAAATTTAGTATTATATAAAGTTAAAACACATAAAAAAATAACATAAAAGGCAATAAATAAATACATATGAATATTAGAGAAAATCAGCAAAATACATCGAAAATTTGTTACAATTTTACACTAATATCAAAAACCCGCAATTATATAAGAAAATATGCAGCATCTAAAAAATAAATGCTCAACGATAAATATAACTATAGAAGTTTCCAATTCATCAAGAAAGTGACTACGAAGAATATCGAAAGGCCACATAGCAAGAAAAGCCACCCAGAAGTAAACGACTTAGCCATAAAAAAAAACAAAGCAATAAAAAAAAATTATATGAAAGAGAAAAAATAAAAAGCAGCAAACTTGCCAACTGTCTGGACCAATCGCGCCAGACTCTGGCCGGCAATCGCAGTAAAAAACGATTGTAAATAAAAAGCACAACAACAAAAAGTAAACAAAACAAAAAAAGGTAACATACAAATATTACAAGAAGCAGGCAAAAAAGGGAGTTCCAGCCAGCCAGTAGCCAGCGAGCCAAAGCCCACAGCCCAAAGCTGAACGATCAATGTTTATTGGCGACTTGGTCACGATCGAAGCGCCAGTTGAGCTGAGAATGTGGCGCTGAGACACAACAGAAAATAAAAAGAGAGCGACAATTACAACCGAGATAATTGTGCAAAAAACAAATCCAAAATATGTGTGCAAAATTTAGCAGTTCACAGAAATAAAAGAAAAGCACAAAAGTTTGAAATTTGAATAAAATGAAAATGTAAAGTGTAGTGCGAAAAGTGTTGCCAAAGTTTCTTCAATGTGTACTACAAAATGTTTGCTGTTGCTTGGCCACAGCAAGCCAGCACAACAACTTGCCAACTAATTTGTGCGTATAACAAAAACAACAACAACAACAGCAAGCAAGCCGACAACAGCAATGAGCAATTAAAAATTAGGCTTCAATTGTATGAAAATTTATGCAAATCAAAGCCGAGCGATGACTGTGTGGCAAGCAACAACACAACAGACGTGCAACAGCAACGGCAGCGGCAGCAACAGCAGCAACAACAGCAGCAACAACAACCACAATGGAGGAAACAACGTTGTTGCCACACAACCACCGTCGCGTCATTGCCATTTGCATTTAATTGTTGTGATTATCTTGGCCTGCTGCACACGCTGGTAAGTGTGGTTGTGTGGGGTAGTCGTGGTATCTTATAGATACATCCAGTGTATCTACGACCAGGTGTATCCATCAACACGCTCTCCGGCGTATGTAAAGCAAAATTCAAAAGGTGTAAATCGCCTGTCAACAAATTAACTCAAGCGTTGCCTTTTGTTGATGTGCCTGATCTTGTTGTTGCCGTTGTCAGTGGCAAGTTAATTAATTAAACGACAAAACACAACAACAACTACAACCACTACAACAACGGCAACAACACAGCAGCAGCACCAGCAAAAGCAACACGGCAGCAATAACAACGACAACAACAGCACTTCATGCTGTTGAGTCAACAGATTAATCAATTCCAAGCCTTACACGTCGTTTCAACTCCGGAAAACTGTCAGCCAAAGGTGTTGGCATAATTAATATTGATCTAGCATTAAGATTGATCATTTAACCTAGTCAACTTCCCAGACATACACATCTGCCCGTTCACCTCGTTGCTTGTTGTTGTGTAGCTTTTAGAAAGTACATTCAACAATTCTGTAAATTCATTTAAAATTTGAGCATTTTGATTTTCAACTAACATTTGGTTTGCTTTTATATTTCAGCAAATGCATAAAGCTGAAAATTACTCCTTTGCACAACATAAGCAAAGCAGAAAGTTATTAGAATAATTGTCATATATCGAATGTAAGCTAAATAGATAGAAAAACGACTCATTTATTTTAAAATGTTTACTTTTAAATTGGCGATAATTGAAATCTTACTTAAATAGTAAAATCAATACTGGTCAATTATAGATATTATTTGGATTGTTTTCTATTTTTTTTGCCATTATCGCTTATAGTTTCTTAAAACAGTTGATGGCTGCATCCCTAAATGCATCTCATCTCTATGTGCCTGCCAACTAAAATGGCAACTCAACTGCAGACTTTAGACCAAATTGCGAATTGCCTGGCAAGCAAACAACGCCATTTTGAACAGTTCATGGCCACATTGCTGAGTATCCAACCAGAGCTAACTGCCAACTGCCGACTGGCGACTGCCGACCGCCGACTGGCAACTGGCAACTGGCAAGTTGCAACAGCTCCGCTTGCATAGTTGCAAGCTCCCTTTTGGCTGCTGCTGTTGCTGGCTTGGCATCCTCGTCTTCGCCTCACTTTTGCCAAGTTGCAACTGCAGTGCAGCCTACACAATTGAGTTGATTTCAATTGCAGGGTGGTCCCTGGCACTGAGGCCTTATAATGCGCCTGGCGCTGTCAATCGGGCCTCCGTCTCGAACTACAGATCCGACCATATAGCTCTTGGCGTGGTGTGCGCAGTCAGGCGGACGAGAGAGCTGTTGTCTGTCGAGGTCTGTTCCAGGCTCCAGGTGCGGCTGACTGACTGCCTGGTTGGTTGCTTGGCTGCTTGGTTGGTTGGTTGGTTGGTTGGTTGGTTGCTTTACTTTGCTTTGCTTTCGCTGGTTGACTGGCTGCCTTGCCTAGTAGTAGTTGCAGCTTGTTAATCTCGTTGCCGTTCTTGTCGTTGTTGCTGTTGTTGCTGTTGTTGTTGTGTTGTCAACAAGCAAAAAAGTATGTTGACAACCCCATGCAGCAACACAACAAGGAGAGTCGACTGCAGTCAACTCGAGACTGCAGCAATGCAAGTTGAAGAGCAGCCTGCAATTCGTTGTCTTCCTCGTCGCTGCAACGTCATAATTGCAGCGCATAATGAGGCAACTGCAACTGCAGCTTGCCACAATTTTTCGTTTGAAATGCAAATGAGGCACACACACACAACACACCGTGTCACACACCTGCCACGCCCCTTAAATGAGGCTGGTGGCAAGTGCAGTGCATAATGTGCAGCACACCGAATCCTAATTGGGTGCAGCAACACATACTCACTGACGACACTCGCACACAGCGTTTCAAGTGCTATTCGCCACTGCACCACATGGCGTATGCGCAACGACTTGACTGCACTTCGCTGCTGCTACTTTAGCTGCCTGCAGCTCTTAGGCAGACCACATTATGCATCCACTTTTATATCTGGCAGCTCATTTAATTACTTGTTAAATTTGCTGCATTTCCTTATCGCCACGCAACGGCGATAAACTCAACTCGATCGGCAATCAACGATCGGCGATCGCCTCCTTGCGATCACTTTGATTCTTAGTTTAACAGCTGCAATATCTTAGATAGCAGAAGCGATAGAAGCATAGATTGGCAGTAAATAGTTGGGAATAAATGCTATCACACTCGAAATTCCACAGTTTATTGTCATAATAATAGACAGTAAGAAACGCAACATAATATGCGCTTCAATTGTGCATGGAGAAGCGAATATATTTCTAGAAAGTTAATCAGGACAGAGATATATATTGAAATAAGTTCCGTATCACAAGCAACACTACTAAATTTCATTTGAAAAGTGGATTCAATTCCCTTGCCAAGCGATGCCACAAAGTCGCAGCTCTATCGCAGGCTACAAATCAAGCAAACAAAACTGCAATTTAAAGAGCCGCAAAAACTTACGAATCACAAGAAAAAAAAAAAAAAGGGTAAGACAAACTTCTTGGCAAAATGCATTTTAATTGGTTGAAAGATATGCAATGCAGGGCATCGCCGAGAGCCATCTGCCAGACGTCGTTCAGATAAAGAATTTAAACTGATGCACATTTTGTTAACAGCTTTATAAAGCGTACGGCTTTTAGTTGCCTTCGCGTTCGCTGCTATAGTTGTTGCTGTTTGCTGTTGCCAGTGAATTCAATAAAACTGATAAGGCAACAAAGTCAAGGAACCGACTACGACGACGACGACGACGACGTTGCTGACTCATGCAGCAGACCAGCTTCAACGCGAGATCGAGTCTTCGATCGGATCCTTCGATGCGATGTCGAAGCTGTGCGTATTTCACGCGATGCGATAGCAGGCGCAATTGATTCGCTTATAAAATTTATCGATCTGTTAGCCATGGCTTAAAATGTGGCCAAGACAAGGATGTTGGCTTATCAGCCACAAAAGTGTTGCTACGATAAACGCAGAAATCAAAAGTAATATACACACGATACGCATAAAATTCGTGATGCCTGCAAAAATTTCAATTTAATTTTCATAATTTCAGTTTCTCACGCTCTCCGGAGTTCTATTGAAATGCCATAAAAAGATTGAAATGTGTGGCAAAGGCTGTTGCTGACTTTAGGCTTTAAGAGGCGCCGCCAAAAGTCGCTCTCAAGCCGACAGACTGACTCTTTTTGGGGCTGTCAAACGGTAGCCCATGCATAAATCAAGGATTTTTGTCGGTTTATGCCCCGTCCAAGTCCACAAACTATATCAAATCAGTTAGCTATCTAAGCCAGTTAGCCATAAACATTGTTTCCCACACATACACACACAGACAAATGCACACGCACACACACACACACACACACACACACAGAGTGAGAGAGTCAGTTGGATAACTTTGGGCTACGGTCGACGAGACGAGATACATTCCATGCCAGGCTGGCCCCGGAGCCACGGCAACAGCTAGGAATGCTTTTGATCTGTGGCGACCATTCAAAACATACAGGGTGCCCACTGTATACTGTGTATACTGTATACTATTGTAGCATTCAATTTCCATAGCTCACTGTAATTAAATGAATTTATCACATTCTCTTTTCTGTGCTTTTGCTTTTTTTGCGTACGCTTTAAATAATACTCGCAATAAAATGCGCAAATGTTGTGTTGTGATTCACATGGAAAGGAAATGCCTAAAACCTGGCCAAGCGCATTCAGCAAACAATTCAAGCGTTCAGCTTTAAGATTCAGCCTATGAGCATTTATCATTTAATTACTACTATGGCTACACTATTGCTGCTACTGTCTCATTTAATTGCTTTCACTGAGACGTCCACCTCATTCACAATTGGCTGAACATGCATATTTCACAACTAATTGTAATATTAGCATACAATTACTGTAGCTAAATGAGTCATGGAATTAGAGGCTTTCATTCAAAAAAGTAATACAAAAATACTTGTTCAATAAGAAAAGTATTTTTAAGGATTTTAATTACACTGACAAGCTAAAAACAACAACAAACTTCAATAACGAACACCGTATAAAATAGCTACATTTTAGAGAGAAAGATAATGAATATCGATGTTAAGGGAGAGATTAAGTTTACATACACAATTAGATCGACAGATTTATTAAAGCCGTTAATATTCGCGACATAAGCCGAGCAAAAACTCACTCGCGACTTGCAGCTCATTAACATGGCTAAAGAGTGTCGCAACATCACCAACTCAATCAACAAACTGCAGCTGTTGCGATAGGAGTTTGGGAGCAGGCTGTGATCAGTGATCATCAGCTTGCAGCCATGGAGTTTGGAGCATGGCAGGCTCTATGGAGTGAATGCTGCGTGAATGGCATACCAAATGATGGGCTGAAACTACAGCTACAGCTACAGCTACAGCTACAGTCAAAGATGTTGATGAGAGATCCTCAGATGGGCTGTCGAGTTGCAGTTGAGGACGTGTGTGAAAATGGCACGTTTCTACATTTGAGTATTTTTTACATGCGCTACGTGCCCCAATTAACAGCCCCCACCATGCCGCCGTCTTCAACACTCCGCAACACGCAACAGGGATTTAACATTAAGCAAAATACATTGCAGACGCCATCGTGGAGCGCATCACGTATACGCGCGGTATGCCAGGCTGCGATCTGCGTGTCATAGATCAACGCGATGCGATGTGCGAAGCGATGCGAAGCGATTGTCGATGTGAGTGCAAGTGAGCAAGTGAGCAAGTGAGCAAGTGAGTATCCGTGTGTCTGTGGCAATGTGGATGAAGTTGTTCAACGTCAACGTCAACGTCAACTGCCACTCGCAGCAATACTCTACAGAGTGTATACAGAGCTGTAGCTGTAGCTGTAGCTGTTGCTGTATCTGTATCTGTGGCGCAAGATCAGAACACCTCTCTGCTGACCTTGACTGCGATGGCGCGCTCTAAATGAGTTCAATGAGAGCCACAATGAACCACACCACAAATGAACGCGCGCGACCGAACCACAGTGAGCCACTGAAAACTGTGAGTTCTTTGACAGCCTTCGTCGCCCGTCTCTAGCCTCTTGGCATTCTGTGTTTTGTGTTCTGTGTTCTCTGTGAGTCATAGACCAAAGATTTGAGACGAGATTTATGACATTGCTGGAATTTAATTTAGCTACTGTCCGTCCGTCTATTTTGTGGCTGAGGAGCTTTGTCTTCGCGCTTGCTGATTAAATCAGCCGCAAAACTCAAATTAAATTTCACATAAATAAATAAAATGAAATTAAATTAAATTTGTTGCCAAGCATTTTGTTTTCTACTTTTTTTCAAATTTAATTTTCTGTTGTTTTTTTCTCTTTTTTGTGTCGTGTCTGCGGTTTTTTGGCGCTCAAGGTTAATGGCGAAGTTGTCATTGTCGTTGTTGTTATTGTTGTTACGGTGTGTGGGGCCACTCGGTTGGGTTCAGTTTCGGAATTAAAATTGAAATTGGGTTTGCAATTCGGATTCCTCTACATATTCGGATTTAATTATTCGCTGCGGTCACTGTAATCACAAATCTATCTGATGAGCGTAACTGCAAAATTAAAGTTAATATTTTGATAGTCGCTGAATGAATTTAATTTTAATAAAGGAAAATCATTAATGTGAACTTCGTCAACATTCCACCAAATCACTCAATCACTCTTATTTTGTATTATATTCTTCTAATTGCCGCAGGTTGTATGGCTTGCCGGACGGACGTGCCACATGCCGCTCAGTCCCTGGCCTGACCAAGGATCAGGTGGAGCTGTGCTACAAGGCGAGTGATGTGACTGCCGCGGCGCTCGAGGGCCTGGACATGGCCATCCGCGAATGCCAGATACAGGTATGGAGAGTAAATGTTTGTTTTGTTATCATTTGATTTCATGTTTTAGAACAATTTACATTCTGCGAGTAGCAATACCAGATTTTCAACATATTTGCTGCTCTTTACTGGCTTTCGTTAATTACTCATCTAAGACGTTATCTGAAATGACTTTTGTTTGCCATTAAGAAGCAAAACGATCTGAAATTGCCATCAAACAGTCGCCAAATTGCTGCGATGTGGTTGAGTGGCATTTGTGGTTTGTCAGTGTACGAAATACGCGTAATTGTAGAATTTCAAGATTTGTTTTGCATTTCGAGAATTGTGTTGCATCACTAACTAATCATTTGGTTGCTTCTTTTACTATTTTTTATGCTGATGTAGTTTCAGTGGCATCGCTGGAACTGCTCATCGCTGAGCACGAAGAGTCGCAATCCGCATGCTTCGAATCTGCTGAAGAAAGGTGAGTTCCCCACACCAGTTCCCAGGTTGCCCGGTTCCCAAGTAGCCTGGCCGAAAGCCATTAAGCTGACACTAAAATGTGCAGTAAGTGTGGCTCAGCTTTCACGCAAACAAAATCGCTTTATGACCAACTAACGACAACAACAGCAACAAACTGTCAACGAGTTTGCGGTTATTCATAGAGCAACGGCGAACAGCGAACGGCAAACGGCAAACGGCCCACACGCAAACCGCGAGGCAAAAAGTAAAAACCTTAAAGATAAACGATCTAACGACCTGCCGCAGTCAAATTACTCTTTCCACATTACAAAGTCAGAAGGTTCTCATCATGTTCTAGCCATAACTGTTTAAGGAATCAGGTCAATCGATGCAATTGGGAATGAAAGCATTTCCAACGCAAGATTTGTGTGTGAATTATCGGAAGATATACATAAGCTACAGCTTCAGCGCAGTTTCTAACATACAAAAATTCTCAACATAATAAGTTCCTATATTTCCTTATTACTCAGCAGTGCTGCATACTTTATAGTAAGCTTCCTATGCCCTTTTGCTAGAGCATTCAGCCAACATCTAATTAAATGTGCGCCGTGCCTTCCATGGCCCCTCAGCCCTATTTCCCCCCCTAGTTTGGCAGCCAGTGTCCGAAGCTATTAGCCGTCGGATTATTAGACACGGCAGGGAAACAAAACCACAGCAGCGGCAGCGGAGACGAAGCTGTGCTGCACTATGTAGATGACTGACTCTCTAATGCCCCGGTCCAGTTGACACGGCTGGAGATCATGTTTCTAAGTCGCAGTCGTCGCAGCTACTAAGAGTGTCGCTTTGGGGCTTGTACTGGACGCACCTTTGTCACAGCCTAGTGCATCGCCGGGCTGTCCAGCTGTCCAGCTGTCCAGCAGTCCAGGAGTTCGTCAGTGCGGCAGCGCGAACTTTGACTTTGATATCTTAATCTGTTGTCGTGGCATTATATTACACACAACGATGCCCAACTTCTGCTACAACTAGGCGTGTGCCTTATGATGAAGTTCCAGCCGAGCGTCCACAAAGAGCGCCGCTTTCTTAGCCGCCTTTTGTTGGCCAGGTAGCAAGTAGCGGTAACTCAGTGATCACAGGCGCCGATCTTTGTTCGTCTAGCAACTGTATCGAGCGACTACTGTTATGTATCTCAGTTATAGTTAATGCTATTGATATCAGCCACGTATATGTTATACGCAAATTCCTAAGGGCAATTCAAAGCGATGTTCCAAGTATTCAGTGTTCAAAGTAAAGAAGTAACTATAGCAATTGCTCAGGTGGCAATCAAGCCTTTGCGACTTTGGGCTCAATTGTGGCATGTTTGGGGCGCGTTCCCAAGCGCTTCATTAGTTAAATTATGCGTCATCCAATTGCTGTAAAAATGCCAAAACAATGGAGCGAATGGTCGACGAGTCAAAGAAAAGAGTCCAATGATCAAAATGGCGGCATGCAATGCAGATGCAAACGATATCTGCCCACAGTGGCAATGTTGAAAAGATTTCTCACAAATTTCAATGCGACTGCAATAAGAAAAGAGAGCTCATGGACCAGAGGGAGTGCAGAGAGACCCAAAGAGACAGCCAGCCAACACACACACACACACACACAAACAACAGCAGCACGAAGAAAAAGAAGAGTTGCCTGGGAGACCGACAAGTAAAAGGGAAAGGCCAACCTCAAGTCAAGTCAAGTCCAGTCAAGTTGACTCGAGTCCGGCGTAATTTATTTGCATTCATCGTATAAATTATATTGTAAGCAAACCACTTCATTCAATTTCAATTTAAAAAATTGTTATCTCTCTTGACGGATGCTGCCGCGGCCACTGACAACGTACTGCAAAACGACAGCGAGACATTTCAAGAGACACAAACAAAAACCAAAACAAAAACAAAAACAAAGCACGAAAACCAACAAAAATACAGCCAACAAACCGAATCGCTTGAGAGCCGACATAGCTTCAGTGCTCCTCCAATGGTTGAGGATGTGCTCCAGCGGATATGCTGGGCAGCGATGCCAATAGCCAGCAATAAAGCAGCTGAATCAAATTGACAACAGCAAGAGCAAGAAGAGCGCATAGATGCAGTTGCTTATACGAATTATAGATAATTGATTGTTAGGCTCCTAATAGCAATTTCAAAGGGGGTATTTTGTTCAAATTTCTAGGCAAAAATGGCAATTAAACCTATTAGACAGAGTTACAAATTGAGTAGAATAAAAGCGTCTACTGCAGAGCGATTTAGTTTTGCTGAACTGCAACAAATCGCTTATTAACGTGCTAATTGTAATTATTAAGTCTAAGTTTAATATAATTTCAATAGATGAAATAGCAGGTAAATTTTCTTGAATAAACAAAAGAAAACTAAGATTTCCATGCCTTCTAGAAGTGTTTTATGAATTTGTCCCTACTTCTACAAAGCATTTCCAAATATTTAAAACAAACTTAAAGCAGCTTTAGACAGCAGACTTGGGTTTGGGTTGGGAAACACAAACAAATGGTCAAAAGCAAAAACGTACAATGTCATTACAGCATTTCAACGCATAATTTGCATTTGACCATAATCTTGTTGCTGTCATCAAGTGCGGAATAAACTTGATCGGGCCAAATGCGCGTACCAAAATGAGCCGGGTTAAAGTTAAAGCCACAGCTAAAGTTAACAACTTTGGCCAATATAACAATGCCAAACCATAAATCTCCAAATGCATGCCACACCAGCAGCAGCAGCAGCAGCAAAGCAACAGCAGCACTTCCAAGTAACTTCTCTCTTGCTGTCGTCGCTCGTCTCTCGACTCTTGGCTCTCGGCCAGGCTAAATCGACTAGCCTTCAGGCGAACCAATATGGTAAACCCAAGCTTATGTCAGTGACATGTCTGCCGATCTGCCTGTCCACCCGTCCGTCTGTTTTGTCAACCCGCCCGTTCGTGTGTCCATTAAATAAGGAAGGAAACAGCCAACTGAGCTCGGCACATAACGAGAGTCAATATTGACAGGCAACAGGCAGCAGCAACGCGTGCAACGTTTTGGTCGACTTGGGGCGACATATAAGGGCAGCGGCAACCTGAGCAGCCCCCAAAATCGGAACGGAACGGAGTGAGGCGAGGCGGTGTATGGAGGGCGGGCGATCAAGTGAAACGAAACAAATCAAGTCAGAGAGCCACAATGACTGACAATCGAATCGGCGCACCGACAGGTCAACTATTTTGCATACATCTACTACTATAACTTATGGAACTGGTCGAGCACCGAGATGCGAGATCCGCTGATCGTCGTCGTCGTCGTCGTCGTCTGTTCGATCGTCGATCCGCTCTCGCTGCTACTTCGCCATGCATTATTGTCAATCAACTGAGGCTGGGTTGTTTGGATGGAAAAGGATTACGTACGATCGTCGTCAACGATTGACCTTTATCTTAGTCTCGGTTCAAGCAAATGCATGTGACAACAAGCGAGCGACGTATGTCGCAAACAATTACTTGGGATTGCAACACACAAGACAGCGGACGGCGAAACAGGAAGAGGGAAGTCAGGGACAGCGACAGCGACAGGGACAGGGAATCGAAATGGGAATGGGAATGAGACTGAAGCTGAGGCTGAGGCTGAGACAGGTCGTTGTTATATGCATTGTATGTGTATGGGGCCAGTGGAGCGATCGCTTGCTCGATCGGTTGCCAATTTATGCGCAGTAAGAAGCACGTCACATGGCCCCAAGGCATTGTCAAATGTAACTCTCTGGCAATGATGTGATTTGGATTTGCAAATGGCCTGTGGGGGGAACACAAAGCGTGCATAAATCAAGACTCCAATCGAACGATCACAGATCACAGATCGCGAATGGCATGAGATTGCTGCAAGGCTGTGACTTCAAAATGCGAATGCGATTGCGACTGTGACTCAAGTCTCGAGTCTCGAGACTGTGAAGGGGCGACTTGGACTGTGGCATGAAATGGTGGCGTGGTGGCTTGGCGTGGCATGGCTACTGTGCGCATTGATGCATTGATTGATGGCGTCTTAATCGTCAATCAAATGCGCGCTACACTTTTGCATTGCATCGCAACGATCGATGCGATGCGATGCGATTCGATGCGATTCGATTGGCTTCTGTAAGACAACGACAACTTGTCACAACATTGACATTTGCATTCGTGCGCATCCTGAGTGACAGACTACGAACGAGTTGACCATCTGACTGATTGTTTGACAGCTCCGCAGCACAGCACAGCTCAACCCCATCGCCATCAGCGATCCTCCCTGATGCAAACCTGTCACATTGACATATGTACTGTCGCCGCCGCATTGCATTTGCCTTTGCCTTTGCCTTGGCTATCCATCCGATTTGGCTTCTCGTTTTTCCTTTTTTTCACTCTGTTTTTTTGTCTCATGCAAAGTGGCGCTGACAATTTGCATGTCAATCGATTGACAAATGTTGCCAACTTTGGCAACGCTCAATGACGTTCCATGTCGATCATGATTAACGTCAGTTTTGACAGCCGTTTGACAGCTATTGCATAAGCCGTCAACTAACCCACCCGGGTGGGTGTGGTGCTCTCAGCCGTCCCCTCACCGTCCACCGTCCGCCTCTCTCAAATTTTGCATCATTAAAACTTGTCCGATCGATCGACAGTTCGATCCATCGATCGATCGATTATCCACTGCAAAAGCTGGCGGCCAAAGTGCTGAGTGCTCTGCCCACTTTTGGGGCTTGGCGACGACGACGACGACAACGACGACGACGACGACGGTGGCGGCTTGTCCAGGCTCATGCCAAAGCCACAAAATACCGCACAATTCCCCAAGGGCAATCGCTTGGGCATTCAGTGTTAAAAATAACGCCGCATAACTTTGCCAATAGCTATCTGAAGCTTTACGCCCCCTTGGGGTAACACACAATCACACACAACACGATTTCACAACTCTAATTCCAATTATGCTCCTTTTTTATTTTCGTTTGTGTCGCTTAGGTTATCGCGAGAGCGCTTTTGCCTTTGCCATTTCGGCGGCCGGTGTGGCACACAGCGTGGCACGAGCCTGCAGTCAGGGACGCTTGATGTCCTGTGGTTGTGATCCCACCATCAATCGCAAGACGCTCAACAAGAATCTGCGCCAATCGCTGGACAAGGAGAAGAAACAGTTTCTGCAGTATCTCGAAACAAATCAAATACTCACACCCGAGGAGGAGAAGAAATACGAGCGCTCAAAGATCGCCAGTCGTTGGAAATGGGGCGGTTGCTCCCACAACATGGACTTTGGGGTCGAGTACTCGAAACTCTTTCTCGATTGCCGCGAAAAGGCGGGCGACATTCAATCCAAGATCAATCTACACAACAATCATGCCGGCAGAGTGGTGAGTACATGAAGATAATACCATATAAATAAACATATTCAAATAGAGAAAACATCGAAGAAAATTATAAGAACTTGAATAGCCAAATAAATATACACATATTTCTTCAGCGAAGAAAGATTAGAAATATTGGAAGTGCAGATTTGCTTTCTTCCGTTTTCTCATCCCAATCGAAAGAAACTGCATCTACATAACCGATTTACTGCATCGAACAATATTCTTTAATATTTTCCACCCTCCAGGCCGTCTCCAACAACATGGAGTTTCGCTGTAAGTGCCACGGCATGTCGGGCAGTTGCCAGCTGAAGACCTGCTGGAAATCAGCACCAGATTTTCACATTGTGGGCAAAGTGCTGAAGCATCAGTTCCGCAAGGCCATTCTAGTGGATCAATCGAATCTTGGCAATGGCGAGCCAGTCGTGGTCTTGAAGCGTTCACGCAATAAGAAATCAAACGCTGGCAACGGGGCTGGTGTCGACTCCGATTTGGTGGCCGCCGATGCGTCTGGCATACTGGAGGGTCGAGAGACGCAACACGATCTGGACGCCGAGCGAGGCACGCGACAAACGAGCTCGGATAAGAACGCCGCTCGCATGGCACGAAAACTGGAGACATCGCTCTTCTACTATCAGCGATCGCCGAACTTCTGCGAACGGGATTTGGGCGCTGATATACAGGGTAAGTTGGAGGCTTAATTGGAGACGTTCAGCAGAGAATGTTAGCGATAAGAAACTAAACGAAACTAAATGATTGTTGATTTCGATTTGAAACTGAAGCTAACAAAGTAACATAGTAATGAAAGCAAAATTAAATTCAAATAATTTAATATATAATAAGAAACTAAACGAAACTAAATGATTGTTGATTTCGATTTGAAACTGAAGCTAACAAAGTAGTGATGAAAGCAAAATTAAATTCAAATAATTTAATATATAATAAGAAACTAAACGAAACTAAATGATTGTTGATTTCGATTTGAAACTGAAGCTAACAAAGTAGTAATGAAAGCTAAATTAAACTTAAATAATTTAATATATAATGAGGAGTATGATGAAACAATATTTCACAGCACAAAATATAATACAAAATTAACAGAAAGCGAATCACATTAATTCTGCCAAACTAACAAATTGCAAGTTATATATTCAAATTCGATTATTTCTCAATTTTATGCTAAGATGAAGATCGAATTAATTTTAATCAGAATGGCCAGAGGAAATACCGCAACAACAATTTGGCTAATTATGAAAAATTGCAAGAATTCGGTCACACTGTAACAAGATGCAAACTAATTAAAAATGATTTATTGGCATGGGCCAAGCGATAAATTTGATTTGGCTCTAATAAATAAATCACAAATGCAAATTAACAGCAGCAGCAGCAGCCAGGTAGCAACAACAGCAACAACAGCAACAACGAACGGCGATTACAACAACTGCGATAACAGCAACAACAACCGCAAAAAAGCCATTTATAAACGGAGCTACCAAACATGCCACATAACTCAAAATGCGCGACGACAAAAGTCGAGAGTTGCGCATGCGCACGGCACGTACTCAACAACAACATCAGCAGCAACAACAATAACAACAGCAACAGCGACTAGCAACAACAACAACGAAGCAAACCGGCAACATGAACGTCTAACTGCCACTTGCAATTTTCGTTAGCCATTTTGTGGCGGCCACTCGACGATGTTTCTGTTGCTGTTGTTGTTGTTGTTGTTACTGCTGCTCGATGTTATGGTTGCTGTTGTTGTTGCCCCTGTTGACACATTTGCAAATTATCAAAAGCCGCTGCGACTGCGGGCCAGTTTAAAGTGTTAATTACGACGCAAATTTATAATTAATCGTTGACGCGGGCTACCGGGCGGATGCTTGTTGTTGTTGTTGCTGTTCTGCTGTTGTCGCCTCCGTCCCTGCCCCAACCCCACAGCGGCATCCACCTCTTTTTGCCGCCTACCTCTGGACCGTGCCCCCATTCAACAGGCGCTTGATTCATGCGCCGTGTCTAGGCAAATGATGGCAATTAACGTTGGCAATTAGCATCTAACAATTATGATACTTTGCTTATAGTTGCACTTAATTGTTTATTTATGGTTTTTTAATGGCCGCAACGTGAGCTCTCTCGCCTCGCGACGTGAGACCGCTGACTATCGATAGTCGACAGTCGAGCAGACGGACAGTTTAATTTAATTAAGGAATATTTCAACTATCGATTGATTAATTGCTTGCTGCGGGCAATTATTCAATGGCAGCGCCAGAATGCAGTTGAATAAAATGAAAGCTTTTAAAGTTAAGGAAGGAAAAAAGAAATATAAGAATATTTTGAGCTCACTTGCCTAGATGAATAGCAAATAATAGCAAATTAAACAGTAATTGAATCGTATTAAACATCAAATTTTGGCCAAGCGGGCAATTTCCAGTTTACTTTAATAACCACTTCAATTTGCACTTGAGCCCCAACTTAACCTTCTCTAATTTGCAGGCACTGTGGGTCGGAAGTGCAATCGAAATACGACAACCAGCGACGGCTGCGCCTCATTATGCTGTGGGCGTGGCCATAGCCAAGTTAAGGAACGACGAGCTGAACGCTGTCGCTGTAAATTTCAATGGTGCTGTAGTGTGGAATGCGACGAATGCCATGTGGAGGAATGGATAAGTGTGTGCAATTGAGCCACTGCTGATGATGGCATTCACATTGAGAACTGGATAAAAGACTTATTCTCTTCGAATTAACAGCAGCGGCAGCGGCAGCGGCAGTTAAATTTAAATTTAAATTTAAACGACAGTATTAAAATATAATTGATTAATGCGCAGACAACACGAAATAACAGAAATGATTTAGTTTAAAATATTTCATATCGATTAGGAACTACGAATTCGCGGCAGCAGCTTAACGATCGATTGATTCATGATGTGTGTGTGTGAGTGTGTACATTATACATAAGTTAAGTTTAGCAATCGATTCCCATTTGCGAATACTTGTAAATACGAATAAATAAGAACAACGATTGGTCTGTCAATCAGCTGACTTTTATTCCGTTTTGCCCTCTTGATGATCCCAATGTTTGCGTTCGACTTGCTGGCACGTGAATGCCACTAATTCAATTAGCCAGGCTAAATAGTTGCCCAAGGTGCTGTTGGGCACCTACCCCTCTCCGGAGAGAAGGTCTAGACGTGCCTCGGCGACCTTGCGGGGCTTCTTCAGTCTAGTAAAAAGCCCACGAACCCATTTGCACAACTTTCAGTTGGCTTTCTGCAGCGGTTTGTGCTGCAAGCGTGCGGTCGGTTCGGTATAACATTCAGACAACGGGAAAAGGATAATAAGGATAACTGAAAACTATTACAGAGGTCGGTACACAAAGGATAACGCTAAACTGTTGCTGCAAAGAGTGCCGACAAAGCCATGTTCTAAAGAACTGCTGCTCTTAAGGATTTCATAAATATCCTTGGTGAAGAATATTTAGTGTAATTAATAAACTGTAAATTTAAACCCAATAAGCAGAAGTTCGTTTTGGCAAACATGACACAATAATCGGAATTCCATTTTAGTGGATTTAAAAACAGAATAAAGCCGTTGAATTCGTGGTACAATAAAAATATTCCAGAATAATTAGCAACCAAATAAATTATAAATGCTTCAAATAATAGAGAAAATCTAAATCTTGATAAAGAAATTAAAAATAAATATTAAAAACATTTATATGAAAAAGTTGCTTTCTAGAACAATAAAACTCGATTTCTAAACTAATCTAGTTCCAGTTACGATTCTCCTTCAACCACAATTGTCTTGAAAAGCCAAAGACTTTCACGGTCCCATAATTTCAGAATATTCTCAATTATTTGGCCCCTCAAGCCCCCAATATTCGCCCTAATCGTGTGAAGCCTTTCCAAAACAATTGCCAACGTTATGCAATTCTAGCTTTGCTAATGCGATTTGCAGCAACAACCACTTGACAATAAAATACAATTCTAGCAAATTAATAACAACAGCTAACAATAGAAGATAAACTGTAATATCCTGTGAGTGTCCTGCTGAGTGACTCAATATGTATTTGCCGTACACGCAATTGCCGGATCCGACGGATAAATTCGAGATCTATGAGGAGATCGCACAGGGTGTGAACGCGAAGGTATTCCGAGCCAAGGAGCTGGACAACGATCGCATTGTTGCCTTGAAGATACAGCACTACGACGAGGATCACCAGGTGTCCATCGAGGAGGAGTATCGCACGTTGCGCGACTATTGCGCCCATCCCAATCTGCCCGAGTTCTACGGCGTCTACAAGCTGTGCAAGCCCAATGGACCCGACGAGATCTGGTTCGTCATGGAGGTCAGTCTAGAAGGGGCTTAATAAACGTAAATCACACTGTAATGGCTGCTCTCAATCTCTCTCTCTCTCTCTCTCTCTCTCGTAGTACTGTGCTGGCGGCACTGCCGTGGACATGGTCAATCGGCTGCTGAAGCTCGATCGCCGCATGCGGGAGGAGCACATTGCGTACATCATACGCGAGGTCTGTCGTGCTGCCATCGAGCTGAACCGCAATCATGTGCTGCATCGCGACATACGTGGCGACAACATACTGCTGACCAAGAACGGACGCGTCAAGCTCTGCGACTTTGGGCTGTCGCGCCAGGTGGACTCGACGCTGGGCAAGCGCGGCACCTGCATTGGCTCGCCCTGCTGGATGGCGCCCGAGGTGGTCGCCGCCATGGAGTCTCGGGAGCCGGACATCACCGTGCGTGCCGATGTCTGGGCCCTGGGCATTACCACCATTGAGCTGGCCGACGGCAAGCCGCCGTTTGCTGACATGCATCCGACGAGAGCGATGTTCGCCATTGTCCGCAATCCGCCGCCCACTTTGACACGCCCCACGAACTGGTCGCAGCAGATCAATGACTTTATTGCCGAGTGCCTGGAGAAGAACGCCGAGAACCGACCGATGATGGTGGAAATGGTGGAGCATCCGTTTCTCACCGAACTCATCGAGAACGAGGACGAGATGCGTTCGGATCTCTCAGAGATGCTGGAGCTGGCGCGCGACGTGAAGACGCTGTACAAGGAGCCCGAACTGTTCGTGGATCGCGGCTACATCAAGCGCTTCGAGGAGAAACCGGAACGCATGTATCCCGAGGACTTGGCCGCGCTGGAGAATCCGGTGGATGAGAGCGTGCTCGAGTCCCTGCGCAACCGCATGGAGATGGGCGAATCGTACAGTTTTATTGGCGACATTCTGCTCTCGCTCAACTCCAACGAGATCAAGCAGGAGTTTAGCTCCGAGGTGGGTAACAGAAAGTATTGCAAGCAAAGTTGGTTCGACTTTGAAACTAGCTCTTAGATAGAAACACGAGAACATTGAGTTCAATCAAAAGTCAACAGAGCTGCTTCTGAATGTAATTGTGCACAAAATACGTTTAGCTTTTATAGATCTTCAAACTCTTCAACGAAGCTCTTCCCTGCCAAATCTTCAAACTCTCTTCTCTTCACAGTTTCACGACAGGCACTCAATAAGTTTAGCTTTTATAGATCTCCAAACTATTCGCCTCAAGAGCTCAACGAAGCTCTCTCCTGCAAGCACTTTAAATTACACAATTCTTACTGCTTCAAACTCTCTTCTCTTCACAGTTTCACGACAGGCACAAAATAAGTTTAGCTTTTATAGATCTCCAAACTATTCGCCTCAAGAGCTCAACGAAGCTCTTCCCTGCCAAATCTTCAAACTCTCTTCTCTTGACAGTTTCACGACAGGCACAAAATAAGTTAATCTTTTATAGATCTCCAAACTATTCGCCTCAAGAGCTCAACGAAGCTCTCTCCTGCAAGCACTTTAAATTACACAATTCTTACTTCTCTTCACAGTTTCACGACAAGCACAAAATAAGTTTAGCCTTTATAGACCTCCAAACTAATCGCCTCAAGCGCTTAACAAAGCTCTCTCCTGCAAGCACTTTAAATTAGCTTTTATAGATCTCCAAACTATTCACCTCAAGCGCTCTCTCCTGCAAGCACTTTAAATTACACAATTCTTACTTCTCTTCACAGTTTCACGACAAGCACAAAATAAGTTTAGCCTTTATAGACCTCCAAACTAATCGCCTCAAGCGCTTAACAAAGCTCTCTCCTGCAAGCACTTTAAATTAGCTTTTATAGATCTCCAAACTATTCGCCTCAAGCGCTCTCTCCTGCAAGCACTTTAAGTCACACAATTCTTACTGCTGCAAACTCTCTTCTTTTCACAGTTTCACGACAGGCACAAAATAAGTTTAGCCTTTATAGACCTCCAAACTAATCGCCTCAAGCGCTCAACAAAGCTCTCTTCTGCAAGCACTTTAAGTCACACTATTCTTACTGCTCCAAACTCTCTCCCCTTCACAGTTTCACGACAAGTACAGATTCAAGTCGCGCTCGGAGAATCAGCCGCACATCTTCTCCGTGGCGGACATCGCCTACCAGGACATGCTGCATCACCGCGAGCCCCAGCACGTTGTGTTCTCCGGTGAGAGCTACGCCGGCAAATCGACCAATGCGCGTCTCTTGATCAAGCATCTCTGCTTCCTCGGCGACGGCAATCGTGGCGCCACCGGACGCGTCGAGAGCTCCATCAAGGCCATACTGATGCTGGTGAACGCAGGCACCCCGGTCAACAACGACTCCACACGCTGTGTGCTGCAGTACTGTCTGACCTTCGGCAAGACGGGCAAGATGAGTGGCGCCGTCTTCAACATGTACATGCTGGAGAAGTTGCGCGTGGCGACCACCGATGGCAGCCAGCATAACTTCCACATCTTCTACTACTTCTATGATTTTATCAACCAGCAGAATCAGCTGAAAGAGTACAATCTGAAGACGGATCGCAACTATCGCTATCTGCGCATTCCGCCCGATGTGCCGCCATCGAAGCTCAAGTATCGTCGCGACGACCCCGAGGGCAATGTGGAGCGCTTCCGCGAGTTCGAGGACATACTGCGCGACCTGGACTTCAATCACAAGCAGCTGGAGACGGTGCGCAAAGTTCTCTCGGCCATTCTCAACATTGGCAACATCCGCTTCCGGCAATCGGGCAAATACGCGGAGGTCGAGAACACGGACATTGTGTCGCGCATTGCGGATTTGCTGCGCGTGGACGAGAAGAAGTTCATGTGGTCGCTGACCAACTTCATTATGGTCAAGGGCGGCATTGCCGAGCGACGTCAGTACACGACAGAGGAGGCCAGGGATGCACGCGATGCGGTCGCCTCGACGATCTACTCGCGTCTCGTTGACTTCATCATCAACCGCATCAACATGAACATGTCCTTTCCACGCGCTGTCTTGTAAGTTTGCTACCTTGGACTCCCTTCTGCGACTGCAGCTCATCTGTCTTGTTTTAGTGGCGACACCAATGCCATTATTGTGCACGACATGTACGGCTTCGAGTGCTTCAATCGCAACGGGCTCGAGCAGCTGATCATCAACACGCTGAACGAACAGATGCAGTACCATTATAATCAGCGCATCTTCATCAGCGAAATGCTGGAGATGGAGGCCGAGGACATTGATACCATCAATCTCAACTTTTACGACAACAAGACGGCGCTCGACAATCTGCTGACCAAGCCTGATGGCCTCTTCTACATTATTGACGATGCCTCGCGCTCCTGTCAGGATCAGGACTTGATAATGGGTAAGTTAGCCGGGCTAGATAAAGACCATTTCAAATGTTTGTTAAGCATGAAGCTCAGACTGTAAGCTTGGAAGCTTTGAGTGGCAGTTTAACAGACTCTTCGCCTTGCAGATCGCGTGTCGGAAAAGCACAGCCAGTTTGTGAAGAAGCACACTGCCACGGAGATATCGGTGGCCCATTATACGGGCCGCATCATCTATGATACGCGCGCCTTCACCGACATCAATCGCGACTTTGTACCGCCCGAGATGATCGAAACGTTCCGCTCCTCGCTGGACGAGAGCATCATGCTCATGTTTACCAATCAACTGACCAAGGCTGGCAATCTCACCATGCCCTTCGAGGCCGTGCAACACAAGGACGACACCGAACGCAAGTCCTACGTGAGTCCACAGACTGTCGCCTCACGAGGCTCTCCTTTCATTTGCTTCTTTGGTGTCCTTACAGAACTTGAATACACTGAGTGCCGGCTGCATCTCACAGGTGAACAATCTACGCACCATGGCCGCCAATTTCCGCTACACCTGCCTGACGCTGCTCAAAATGCTCAGCCAGAATGCGAACCTGGGCGTGCATTTCGTGCGCTGCATTCGCGCCGACCTGGAGTACAAGCCCCGCGCCTTCCACTCCGACGTGGTGCAGCAGCAGATGAAGGCGCTGGGTGTGCTGGACACTGTGATCGCCAGGCAGCGCGGCTACTCCACACGTCTGCCCTTCGAGGAGTTCCTCAAGCGGTAAGCGTAGCTCAGTTTTGGGTGATATTCTATTAACTCCGCTTTCAGCTATCAGTTTTTGGCCTTTGACTTTGACGAGCCCGTCGAGATGACCAAGGACAATTGTCGGCTGCTATTCTTGCGCCTCAAAATGGAGGGCTGGGCGCTGGGCAAGAACAAGGTCTTCCTACGCTACTACAACGATGAATATCTGGCCAGGTAAGTTCACAGCACGCTTCTCTGTTTCCTGTCTTTAAACAAATTGGCACTTGCAGGCAATACGAGCTGCAGGTGAAGAAGGTCATCAAGGTGCAGTCCATGATGCGTGCGCTGCTCGCCCGCAAGCGCGTGAAGGGTGGCAAGGTGTTTAAGCGTAAGTCTCCTCAGCTAGCCAGGAGTTAGCAACGATCTAATCAACTCTATCTCTCTCTCTCTCTCTCTCTTTCGCAAACAGTGGGCAAGAAGGGCCAGGCGGGGGGACAGCATGACGAGGCCGCTACTAAAATACAGAAAGGTAAAAAAACTCAAGTCGATAGGCTTAGGGAATACGAGGAGGAGCACATCGACATTAGTGAGACTCCCTCGGAGGCCGACGACATGTTTCTGGAGGCGCGCATGGATGAAGCACTCGCCGCGGTGCGCATCTCAAAGATCGAAGAGGCCTCCAACGATGAATAGTTAAATAATCAAATCATAGCGGGGTGGCTTAGACAACGCCCCCTTAATACTACTACTACCACTAACTACTAACTACTACTACTACAACAACTACTACTGTCAAATAAAATATCGCAAGTAACCAAGCCACAAGTTTCCATTCGCGTGGTTTAGGGTCTTCCGCTGTACAACTTAAGCCGCTTAAGTGGGGCACTGCAGCCACCCATCCCGCCCCCCTGTTGCAAGCGGCAATCGGCAATCGGCTTAACAACACCTGAGACATGCGACTTGACAGCACCTCCTCCCCACCTCCCTGCCTGCCTGCCGCCCCCCGCCCCCACCACAGCGAGATGAATTATAAGTGCTGCATAGGAAATAAATGAAAATTTAATTAAATTAAGGTCCTCCTCCTCCCCCGCCACACTGACCGCAATTCTAACCCGCTGCCACTTTCTATGTATCTTTCTCTAGCTTTTCGTGGCTTCCGTGAACGCGTACGCTTGCCGCCGCTGGTGAATGAAAAGTCCGGCCAGCTGAATGAGAACACGGCCGATTTCATACGCCCCTTTGCCAAGAAGTGGCGTGAGAAGTCCATCTTCCAGGTGCTGCTGCACTATCGCGCCGCTCGCTTCCAAGACTTTGTGAATCTCTCGCAGCAGGTAAGAGGAATAGCTACCAATTTCCCCATCGCCAACTTCAAGCTCCATTCTTTCAGGTGCACATCTACAATCAACGCATGGTCGCCGGCCTCAACAAGTGCACGCGTGCCGTGCCCTTCGAGCGCATCAACATGCGTGAGGTGAACTCCTCGCAGCTGGGACCGCTGCCTGTGCCCATCAAGAAGATGCCCTTCCGCCTGGATCAGATTCCCTTCTACGACACGCAGTACATGGTCGATCCGGCGAACTCGATAACGCGCCAAACGTTTCCCAACCACTTGCTGCAGCACCAGCTCGAGGAGGACGAGCCTTGGGACAGTCCGCTGCAGCGCAATCCCTCGATGACGTCATGTCTGCTCACCTACAATGCGTATAAGAAGGAGCAGGCTTGCCAGACCAACTGGGATCGCATGGGCGAGAGCGACAACATCTACAACCAGAGCTACTTTCGCGATCCGCAGCAGCTGAGAAGGTAAAACTAGTGCAGAAACAGACAGCATACATAGAAGGAAGGGTTTTTTACTTCTCATAGCAAATTATTTCCTCGGAGTTATAACTCTGATTCTCCTGCTTCTTTCTTCTATGTCTTCATTCTTTTGCAGAAATCAAATGCAACGCAATATGAATGCGTACAACAATGCCTACAACAGCTACAACAGCAACTATCAGAGCAACAGCAGCAACAACAACTGGGGAGTCCATCGCTCCGGGTCGCGACGCAACTCGCTGAAGGGCTACGCGGCGCCACCGCCGCCCCCACCGCCAATGCCCTCGTCCAACTACTACAATCGCAATAATCCCAGCCAGCAGCAGCGCAACTATCAGCAACGCTCGTCGTATCCACCCAGCGATCCGGTGCGCGAGCTTCAGAACATGGCGCGACATGAGGGCGATGTAAGTGAGCAATGGCTCCACAATCGAACAGTTAATCACCATCCCATTTACTACACAGAGCTCGGAGGATGCCCCTTTCAATTTCAAGGCCATGCTGCGCAAGACCAACTATCCACGCGGCTCCGAGACGAGCACCTATGACTTCCACAATCGCCACGACGCGGACAACGATCAGCACACATTCCAGGCGCCCAAGTTGCGCTCCACGGGGCGTCGCTTTGACGACGATGATCAGCATAATGGTGGCGGCAACTTCGGTGTGGCACGCAACTTTGGGCAGCGAGCCCCGCAATTGCACCAGATGCCGGCGAGCGTGGGACGCAGCTTTGAGGATAACAGCAATGCACGCTCCTTCGAGGAGGCTGGCTCCTATGTGGAGGAGGAGATTGCGCCAGGCGTCACACTTTCCGGCTATGCCGTGGACATTTAATGTGCATCATTGGCTGCGGTTCAACGGAGTTGAAGGAGTCGAGTTGTTATTTCTTATTTGTTGCAGCAGAACCCACCACAGCGAAGTGTCTTAATTACTAAGTACTTAATAGCTAATCAATTAACATAGTTTAACAAGTGTAGCGCAATAAATTTGAGTTCAGCAAAAACAATAGATGCGATTTATTTAAGACGCGGGAAAAGTAGTGAAATTTGACGATTATACAGTTTACATTAAATTGCTTTTGATAAGATGTTTTTTCTCATTCTTTCTTTGTTTGTTTCACTTGTGTAGTCCTAAAACGCAACAACAATACTCTCAGTATTACATAGACACTATGCATAATACTTATGGATCTACATACATATACATGCATATGCGTATAAACGATACACGGATGCATACACATATGTGTATATATATTATAATATGTATTTTTTTTTTTGTATATGTATAAACTTTAATAGCTACCCAAAAATTTGTAGGAATGGTATGAGGAATCATTGATGTGTCTCCTCGCAGGACCTTTGTGTGTGTGTAATAGTAATAGTAGTGTAATAATCATACTTGTTGACTCGACAACGAACAAGAGGAAATAGGATCGTAAGGCTAAAGTAGATATATGTAAAGGTATTTTCAACGCCACACCCAATAGAGACATAGTGTCATAAATTCTTGAACATGATAAAACCAAGCCTATCCACCATTTTAGCATCCGCCATCAATCATCCATGCCGGGCTCACGAAGTCCATCCGAATGCATTTGCTTGCCAGCTATCTCGAGCATGGCACGATCCTCTAAGTTGGCATCCAGCACAGAGCGTTTCTACAGTTTGAAATTAGTGCAATCAGTAAAGTGAACAATGCAAACAACGACTGCCTAAGCAACCAGTGAATTGAGCGAAGATGCAAGTGTAATATGAGCGTGCAGTTGACAGTTGACAGTGATGTAAAGGAGTGAAGTGCGATTTGAGTGAACCGATGATAGTGTAGAGTAAAAGTGTAATTTATGAAGCAGTTGATAGTGTTCAACACCCTTGGGTATCTCTAAGATGCCAATTGACAGAAATATAGACAAACTGTACTCACCTGGCCCTCACCACCGCCTTCCTCATCGTCCTTGACTGGCAAATCGCCCACAGCCCAGACTTCCATGTTGCGTATTTTGAATTGTTTGCGTTTGCTAAAGGGAAATATAAGCAATGATTAAAAATACTTTATATGCAAGTTAAAGAAGGGAGTAAACAATTTAAGGAATGTAAATCAATATTTAAAAAACATACTATAGTCGAACTGTGCTACAAAAATTGTATAAGTTATGTAAATTAAGATTTGCAGACTATTTCAAAATGCAATGTTTTGACTAATGATAATGGCAGTCATTAAAGCAAAATATTCTACACAGTTAACTGCTAAAATTGCAATCATTCATTAATTTTATAGATTATGGCGAAATGAAACCAGTTCCCCATTCAGGCTACTTTATAACATAGCAGTCAACTATAATAGAATTAAAATCATTTGCTTATACGGCAAGCTTCTTAATAAACGTGAAAGTAATATCCAAAGGCAAACTCTTATGGTTGTGACCCACCTGAGCTGCACATAGTCGCCATATGTGGTGCAGCTCTCCACGCTCTGTCCCTCGCCGAACATGCAGTCCAACCACAGACCTAAAATTAAGAAACTACTTCAGAACGAATGCCAAGCGAAATGCCAACTGTATTGGCACTCACCCCAAAACTCAAACTGGCCGCCCATGCCCTGCAAATAGATAGATAATTATAGCATTAATCAATATATGTATAATATGTCTGAATGGTGTGCGCACTCACCAGGCCATTGGGCATGGTTTGTTGATTCAAGTTCAAATACTGATAGTGATCGTTGTAACCCGTCGAGCTGAAGCAGCGCATGGCTGGACTCAGTGTGTAAAGCAATGAACTGTCATTGCCAGCAAATTGTGGCTTCAATGCCCACGATTCCGGGGCATAGCCGCCGAAGATGTATTGATCCTCGTCCTCGATGAAGAATAGCGTGGGGCCCTTGTCGAGCATTTTGCCCAGCATTGTGGAGAAGCTTTCGCCATGGATTTTCGATGAGAATAGGAAACGCCATTTGTGACGCATCTCGCGGGGCAGCTGTGCATTGATATAGAGCACATGTGGCAGCTCAATGATGGGCCTATAGTGACTGTTCTGCGGTGCATCTGTGTGTGTAATATTTGTTTAAATACCACGGAGATTTACGATTGTTTGGATTGAGCGATTAATATTCAAACATACCGCACAGCTGTGGCAGAATGCAAATTTCAATCTCCTTGACCAGCGAACGCTTGCTGCTGCCACCATGACGTGTGTAGAGCTGCACGAACACCTCGCGCCACAGCTGCAGAAATTGCGGTGTGACGTGCAGCCAACGCTCCAGCGTCTCATTGGGCATGGTGTGCTCCAGATCTTTGCTGAGATTACGCATCAGACCCTTGGCGAAGGTGCAGGCCGAGCGTTCAGTGGTTATAAAGCCCAGATCTTGCCACTCCTTAATGCTGGATCCCTTCGTAGTGGTCTCCAGGTGCACGTAGCTCTTGATCACCGAGTGTATATACTGTAAGAGTGAAGATAGAGTTAATAAATTACTTAGCCGTTTACTTGCTAGATAGAACTCACCTGCTCGAGCTGCTTGATGTTGAAATTGTCGCTGGGATTGCGATTCAACGAGGAGAGCAGAAACTGCATTTTCATTTCAATGCTGCCACGCTCCATGATATAGTAGGGTTCCCCGAACCGCTTTAAGGGTATATTGATGCATTGCTGGCCCGGCTTCTGCGGTATAAACAGAAACTGAGCCGTGCTCTCTGCCAGCGAACGTTCGATGGTTTGCGACCATGATTCCTGTAAATAAACACAAGCACACAAATAATTAATGCGATCGCTGGCAAAATTCTTTGCACGGACTTGGATTGTTTATTATGATTTCAATTCATTTCAATTCAATTTCAATTCACTTCGTTGCCATAATTATGAGCAGTCAGCCTCGGAATCACGACTAATTCGTTAGCAAGCAAATTAAAACAGAGCCAAGCAAACAAAACACACAAAAGCCAGCCGCAAATGCGCAAAGCAAACAAATTAGACACCAACGACAAAAACGAATAATACATCACATTCGTTGGCAATCAATGCAAAGTAAGTTTCGTATGCGATAATGCTGATAACACAGACCGCTCATGACGCTGACTATCATGTGTAACTTTCACCGTCGTGTTGTATTTGGAGATAGTACTCGACATATCATATTACGGGCAAGTCGCATGACTTTGGATATGAAATGCAGCAGCCTTGAACTTGTGACCGCCGAGTCGCAATGCAGTCGCTGCATTGATTTTTGAGTTGCAAATTCAAGTGCAATGACCTACGTACCACCAAACGATCCGAGGTTAATTTCTCCAATGCACCGCCGGAGGCACTGCGATATGCTGTCTCTAGGAAGCGCAGCTCTTCCGATGTAAACAGATTGTCCGATTCCTTTTTGCCATTTGCATTACCCATTCTACGGCGTGCCTTTTCTTATTTGTTAATACGACGTAAACACGCGACTGACGCTTGCGATTTTAAAATTGAAATAATGGCAACACAACAAAGACGCAAGCACCCAGCTGTTGTGCAGTGTGACCGCAGCACTCTAACAATGAATTGCTGTTGATTCAATTCGCCGCAGCGCAGCTTCATCGCTTTACTATTGCTTGCACTGATTTTCCATTAGATGGCGCCAGTGCGCAAAACACTATGACCATTAGATGGCGCTAATATACGGCTTTAAAAAAGCTTTGCAGTTGTCCTGTAGTAGCGTAACGTTAATTGATACAACAAACGAATTTTAAAGGTGGGCATACTGGACTTACAAATAAGAAAATTAGTCTATAATATTGGCAAATGTAATTTATAGAATTTATTTTCACAAGCACTGTAAAAAAACGCTCTACTGCTTGCAAGCAGTATATTCTGTATGCGCATACAATGGTAACGACCGACCATTAATTGAAATCAATTCAATGGCCAATATTTATCAATGAATTTTGATTCTATTAAACAGTGAAAAGAAACTTATATTTAGTTTGCTACTCACTTTGATCATCAAGCAGCACCTGTTGCTTTATGTTATTGATCACACACACTTTCTACACAAATGCCGATTTATGGCATTCACAACACAACACAAAAAAAAAACAACAAAAACGATTGCATACGCATGTACGCGTATGCAAGTGTGTGTGCGTGTGTCGCAGCGAAGACTCAAAGTGTGAGAGCGCCACTTTCGGCATTGGACTCCACATTACTATTCGCCGCATTTCAATTCACTTTAATTGCCCATATACACACACACACACATCTGAAAAAATGCACTCGCGCTTGTAGAACTTTAATAGAAAGCAGCTCACTTCAGTAATGACTGCAAATTGTTATTTAATGCCGCTGCGACAACACGCAAATTGCATTTTTAATTACACTCACACTATTTCTGAACAATTACAAACACATTTCGCGAAAATATACACCAAAAATGCAGATCGAAAAAAAAGCACAAGCGCACGCGGTAAAATTTTTCACAAACTGACGCCGTCTAAATTCGCCGTAACGCGGCAAGCTCAGCATCGTAATTTGATCAGGCGACAAATTTCACGCTCAATCGACAAGCTTAATAAACACAGCTGAAGATTCACTGGACACAGCGAACTTTGCTGTGTTTAGCAGTAATTCATAATGACGACGTTTAAATATAAATTTGAAATCGAATTTTACGTTGGACAAGAATGAAAGTGAAGTGTTTTATATTTGTAAAGTAAGAGAGCTAGAATGAACGATATTGTCTACATTAAATGGATTATACGCAGTTGGAAACTATGCCATCCAGTAAAATATATGCTCAATGCTAATGTGCTTACTCGTGCGCAGTTGACATTATAATTAATGAGAAATAGTGGAAATGTAACGGACCGTCAACCGTTGAAAGGCAATCAAGAAAGAACAATGAGTATTATATTTTCATACTGCTCACTCTACTTTAATTTTCGACACTACGAAGCTTTGGCTTTGCAACTTAGCTGCTGCATATTAATATTAATGGTTTATTATTATGACCCGGTGCCTCAGTAACAATCTACAGCGCATTTCTACACACAAACATACATTCATACATATTTAGTACCTCCTTTAGGGGTTTGCCGTAACTTTGTTTAAGCCGTGATTGCTTCACTGCACTGACGCCTGGCGTGACGATTTTAATTTTATGATACCCTGTAACTGAAAATTGTGAGAGTAGCCTGAATTCAATGTTGGGAATCACTTAAAAACGTAATATCGCATGTTGCTATTCAGTTGTATATATCTGCAGAATAAAAAAGAATACTAAACTTGAAACATACAAATGGTTACAAAATATCTAAAAAATCATTTTCAACCACAGCTAACTCAACTATTTTATTATTGTATGCCGGCTATGAAAGGTGCGGGGGGATCGTGATTAGAGCTGTCGAATCTTAACGAATTTTTGAATAAATTAGCAGAGTGAGTTGAAATTTGCTCTATAGCTTGCTTGGGCAACTTGCTTTTTATGCTCCCCAGCGTAATTAGTCGCACGTCAGCGTCACCTGGCGACCAGAAGAGTTTAACGAACGGCATTGCTCGACATTCCTTGAAAGCAGACCCCTAACTAAGTCGTAATGCCCCCTTTACCCCAATTGCAACTAACCACAATGTAGCCTCAGTCTTGAAGTTGGCTTCATGGACGCGTGCAAAATTCCATTGAAAAACGGAGTTAAACTTTTTACTTTATCTGCACTCCAACTGCAATTTACTTACTTTTAGTTCCCATTTTTTTATTTTTTGTCAATTTACTCAACCTCATATTGCGTGCAAACCGTTTAAGGTACATTTCATGCTGTGTATTTACATGTGTGTTTTGTATGCGGAAATAAAGTTTGACTTCTGTGCTGAAAAGTGACACGAGAACTTGTATGATATGTTTCTAGAGATATGACTAAAGTAAAACCAAGGATGTGATTCTAAAGATATGACCAAATTGAAACCCGACATATTATTTGTATCTAAGCTAATAGTACACAACATTCTTGGCATTTAATATATTAGTGAAATGTTTTATTAATATGGTATTTTAGCAGTTAGAACAATTCTTCAATATATACAAAATATACACAAGCTTAGCTTGAACTCATCTAGAAGATTGCAGAGCGACAACGACGCAATCCCACTCTATCCCCCTCACCGCGCTCCACGCCGTAGCCATGCCACAGCGTGTCCGGCGGCTTGTTCCACCGCACAAAGTAGGTTTTGTGCACGGCAGCAAGTTGGGCTTTGGGTCTGCTGGCGGAACGTCGCCGGAATGGCCAAAGGAACCAGTGAAACGGCCCTCGGCTAACAGGATAAGCATCAGCAGCTGCTAGAGGCGGCGGCGGTGAATGCAACGTCTCCAGTTGCAACTGCAAGGATGTGTCCGGCAGCTGTCTCATTGGCTGTGGCTGCTCCACGATCACAGTTTCAGGCTGCGGTCGTGTTAATGGCGTGGAAATTGCCTGCAGTTGCTGCTGATGCTGTGCGGAAATGATGCGAGTGCGTGAGGCAAAAACCTCCACATCTGGATCATCGTTCGAGTGCCAAGGATTGTGGGCCATGGGCGTGGGTTGTTCCGCTTCTAGTTCCTCGAGTATGGGGGAGACACGACTGCCGCGATTGCATTTGAAGCAGCGCGGCAACTTGGCACCAAACTTGCTAAGTGTCTCCGGCGGCTTCGGAGGTGTCTTGGGCAGCTGAAGCTGCTCCTCTTGCGGCATCTTGACCAGTATGAAGTGATCGTTGAGCAGACACACATCCGAGACCCTCTCGCACTTTTGTTCCTCGCCAAAAAAGGCGTCCAGGTCGACGCTGTGCGGATAGATGCGATACTCCTCGCTGTTTCTTGCGAACGGCTTTTGCCGCTGCAACTGACAGAAGCTGGGCGACTTGTGCAACGTCTGCAAGTGGCTGCTGCCCACCTGGCTGACGCATTTCACAATACCGTTGGCAGCTGGACGCTCCACAATGGCCGTGCTGCTGCGACAGATGCTGCGGCTTTTCATGAAACTCCAGTAACCATGGCGCTGCTCAAAGATACGGGCGAAAATTTTGGCTGTCTGGCGATTACATGGCTGGCGCTGCTGCGGGATCAATGCCGTAGACAACGACATGCTGATGTGGCCAGAGAGTCATAGGATCTGTTGTTATTTTGAAAATATGGAAGCCACATTAGTTGACGGCTAGAACGTGGGGTAGTTATTTGGTAACCGATTTTCAAATTGTTATTATTTATTTTGGATTTCAAATTAAATTTTCTTTGGTTTTCAATTAGCTTTGAGGATTGGCAACTGGTCAATGAGTTAAATTCAGCTAGAGACTGTAAAATTATTAGTATTACAAATTTTAATTGATTTAATTTGAATTCGGCTGTAATTGGGTATATTGCTTGATAGACTTTTAATAAATCATTATCTGCGGCTAGACTGACAACTCGCTAACGAGGTGCTGCCAACTTAATGACACAACTGCACACAATTCAATTGCTTGGCCCTCTAAAGGTTAAATGAAAACGAAACTGCTATTGAAAAACTGTTGCACATGTCTTAATTCGATTGAAAATTGTACGTGTACCGCGTGTAATTCTCCGCCACCCGCAAGGCAATTGAATTCGAATTCAATCAAATTGCTTGATGCAATTTTCGTGTCATAGAATGTCTGAAATGTGAACTTGACGCTGCTCTGACATTGCAACCGACTACACACATTATTTTCGCTATCCTCTGACTTTTGACACTGCAGTTGGGTGTGGAACGCGGGGCAGCAGAGAATGCAGACTGGCGCCAAGGAAGCCAAGGCAAAGTAAGCTAGTCAGCTTACTAGTCGATGTTCTAGAGGGACGACGCTTCCGCGTCGGCCAATGCCAACGGCAACAAAACACCGCAACAACAATAAAAACAGCAAAGGCAGCAGCAGCAGCAGCAACAACAATAATAATAAATGTATTTGATGCGGCACTGGCAACACGAAAGTTTTATTTATTATTTTGACAGGTAAACAAATCACGAGCTCAACACAAATACAAAGACCACACACACACACACAGACACATACATATATACCCAGCACACACACACACACACAGTCAGCTGCACTCACGTTTTCATTTTTGACGTTCGAATTCGTTGTTTGCGCCGTTGCGAAGTGCTCGCCGCTTGGCTATCCAATTACAACTGAAGCCGACTTTTAGGCTGCGCTCCTCAGCTCGCAACTAACGTAAGCACAGCGCGTCACGTAACGTAAGATAAAACGTAACGTTGACCAGCGACGGCGGCTGCTGGTTGTTGGTTTTGTGTTCCATTTGCATTTCCATTATTGGTTGTTAGTTGTGGCTTGTGTCTTGTTTGTTGCATGCGCCGGAAAGCCGGCAGACGATTGACAATTAACACACACACACACATATTGGCATATACATATGTACATACATATACATATGTGTATGTACTTGTACATTAATAACGTAAAAGGACAGTTGACAGCATTTAGTCAGTGGAGTTGGAATACTTAATGTGTTAATGCACACATGAAGTCAAGGTCAGCAGAAGGCTTAGGAAACATGCTAGCCAAATACTCTCTATATGGAAAAAGGAATGGAATTCGTTAATTGAAGCTACAACTACAACAATTCCAAAACTAAATAAATAGATATAGGATCAATTTTTTTGAATAAATACAATTAATAATTCCATTCATTTCTAGCACATCAATAATTTGGGTTCTAGAATATACTTATTTCAAATGAAAGTTTCTAAAGCTTAAAGTGTATTTATTACATCGAGACTATTTATAACACGCAATATTTTACGTTGTATAACGCAGATATTCCCTATGGATATAATCCCAAATGGATCGCACTGCTAGCATTATGTGTATTTCTCAGCAATCTTCAATGCCAGAGCTTATCAGTTATTTTCGGTCACGATAAACCCAGCAGTCAATCTACCTCCCTTTCATAACTTTGTTTGAACCCCAAAACTCGCATTCATAATTGAGTTTGCTTTTGTCATTATTGATTGTTAATGCACGCAAATAATAGACTCCTGTCACAGTCCTGGATATATGCATGTCGATGGATGTACGACAGCGATAAGAATGGGGCGTGCTAGCAATAAAGACTAAGCATTAATTCAGTAGTTGCGTTATAAATCCCATTTGGGGTATATGAATGCTTCCATTACGTAGTCAGCGTGGGGCGCGAGGGGGTTTTGTATTTCCGGTTCAGTTCTGATTGATTCAAGACAAATTAACCACAAAAGAACACAACGAACAATAGCAACAGACAGAGACTGACAATGTTTGCTGTGATTTGTGGCTAACAAAAACTAAAAACAAAGTTTGCTTGACGATTTACATAAATGCCACTGACTGATTTATACGAGTAGATTTGTTATAATTTCATGCTGTAGATAATTATAGTATTGCCTAAAGATCTCAATAGCGATTTGCCCTTTAAGTTATTTATAATAAAAATCTATAACATATTTACACCTTAATTGACAGCGTAATGTTACAAAGCATGTATATCGGTAAAATATCTCGTGAGACAAAAGATATGTCACGCTAGAAATTACCTCTTAATTTGGCAGCTGTTTTATATATGAAATTCTTATTAGATTTTGCTGCTTTTCCATATGTCGAACACTTTATATTTATAGTTATACTTGTATTATATTAGCAATGTGTAAATCAATTAGGGAACAGACGGCAGAACAAATAAACAGATAGGTAGGTTCTAAAGTTATGAGTAAATTTAAGAGTCTCACGTGAGACTCAAAACAATCTACAGGGTATCTACTTGTCACGTGCACCCCGTAGCTGTGCATGCTCTGTTTGGGTACTTGTGCACTTGCACTTATTACTTTTGTCACGTCACTTAATTAACAATCTGCAAATTTGTGCCTCCAACAGCTGACGATCAGCCTGACAGCCCGACAGCTCGACAGCCCGACAGCATCATCCAAATTGACACCAATTATGTGCTGGCTGTGAACGGGTCGTCGATCGGGTATGCTCGAACTCAATTCGCGAGCATTTACGGCGGCCCTTTACTGACCTTCTCCAACAGAGCCGACTGTTAAAACATAAACATTTCAAGTGGCTTTTGTTTCACGTCTTTTATGAGCGAAAGGCTGCGAAAGAGAGCAAGATACAAAACACTGGCGGAGAGATAAAGTGAAGGACACATGCCACAGAACCAGAGCTGCAGTTAAAAACAAACAAAGGGAACGCAGCTCATTAGCAAGATGTCGATAAACAGTGCAGCCTGTCTACAGCGAACACATAATTTGCTAAACAAAGCTGCGAACAACGATTGACATACAACAGCGCACAGTGGTTAGATTTATAGTGAGATATGGTTACGACAGTGTGGCTTCGTTTTGATACAATTCATTTAATACTTAAAGAGGTCTAATTTCTGCAATCATTCGCCTGCTCTTTAGGAGTTCGTTGTAGCGCAGCTTAGCTGCTCATTATGTTTGTCATTTGCTGAACTTGAACTTGGGCACCAACTGTTTGCTTAGTCAGTGGTTCGGGCTTTGTCTTTGTCTTTGTCTTTGTAGACTGAAACGGTAAATCATGCAGACAGCCAACAAGTGACACAAAGACAATGCGGTGTTAATGACGAGACGGCAAGCTGTCTGCTGTTTTGTATTTTTTGCGCTTGTCCAGCCTGAAGGTCGTTGCTGGTTTTGCGTTTGTTTTGAACTCTCGCGTCCTTCACAAGGATCGCACACTTGATTGCGCTCTCGCTACCTCTCTCTCTCTCTCTCTCTCTCTCTCTCTCTTCCACAGTCTACTCTCTTTAACGCCGTCTCTCGCTGCTTCGCTTCACGAGAGGCTTCGTTGGCTTGCGGCGCACGCAGCTCAACTTAGTTGTTGGGGAGCAGCGAAGCGTTGCGGTTGCATAGTGTCTCCTATATTCCATATTCCGCTGAAAACGCATCGCAGCAGATATTCGCAGCAAAAGTAATTGTGTGGTCACTGTGTGGTATACTTAATAAGCATACGCCGCGTATTCCATTGAGCAAGTCTTGAAACGAACCTCGCATGCCAAATGGCTGCAAATGTTTTGCAGTTTGCTGTTTGCTGTTTGCCACATTTCGAGTTCGCATATCTATTGCAACACAAGAGAATCGCCAGCTCAGAGCTGTGAAGCCAAAGAGACGACAATGTCTGCTTGCCACACGCCACACGCCGCACGCCGCATGCCGCATGCCGCATTCGTTTAGTCGTTCAGTTGTGCAGTCGTTGGGTCTTCCGACGTCTCGTCTGGCTGCCTCATTGATTGTCTAACAGCAAAAAGGCCACTCGGATTGTTATAGCGTCATTTTTTGGCATAGCGTAATAGTTGCCTCTTTATGTGTGTGTGTAAGAGTGCAATAGTGTGTGTGTGTGAGCCATATTGAAGTGCAGCGAAAACGAAAGTGGAAATGTTGCATTTTCGATGCGCCTGCCACCGCTTCCCCTCTCTGTCTCTCGCTCTCTGACTTCTGCCGGTTGTAAAAATGAAAAGCGCTTGCAAGCCACACTCGAAAAATTGGCTGAAAAAGAAGTAACACGAAAAACAAAAGAAAACGCAAAGCAAACGACGCAAATACGGAAGAAAAGCAGCAGCTAATATTTGTCATGGCTGCGAGCGACTCTAAAATGATTACAATAAAAATAAAAGATTTTTCATTAAACACTTTGCAGCTCGCCGCCAATATTTGTGACTTGTGTTTGAACCTAAGGCCAAGCAAATTCTTTTAATTCAATTCTTTTAAGTACTCATTTAACAACAACTAAGGAACCCATACAAATTGCTGTCATCATGATTGAGCGTGAAATTATTCAGTAAGTATTCAATACTATTGTTATTACTTAAAACGTGAATAGATTAAAGACAGCGAATATTTATTGAGTCATTAGTCAAAGTTCTAGCAGCAGCAGCAACAGCAGCAGCGACCCAAAACTAGGCCAAGAGTTATCGCCAAAGTCCGCAGCTAGAACTGCAACCTGAAGATGCAGTTGCAGTTGCATATGGTTTGCACTATCATTGTCATTGCTGTAATGCTCGATATGCTTGCTGCTGCTTCTCGACAAAGTCCGCTGACCACTTGAACAATGCGCATACAAATAGATATATTAAATCGTTGCCCCCCAAAATCGACAAGTGCATTTGCAATATTTACTGCACTGATTCAAGGGAAATGCTTTTCGCACGTAATGTAAATGTAATTACTTTTTGTTATTTCAGCACCACAACAGCCTCAAAGCGTCTCTTTGCTGTCCTGCAGGACCTGCTACAGTTCATTGTGCTCTTTGCTCGTGTGCTCCTCGAGCTGCTTGTTATCCTGGTGCAAACGTTTTTGCCCAAAAAGCAAAAGGATATCAGCGGTGAGGTAGTGCTGGTAAGTAATTAATTGATGCCAAAAAAGTTAATGTTCCCTAAGTAGAGTTTCTTTAAACATTGTCCTGAATAACTTACTGCTATATATACGAAAGCCGGGCGTCACCGTCGTTCTTAAAATAACTTAGTTGATACTACGATTGATGCCCTTAGCTTTCATTGTGTGGATAGAAGCAGAAAGTTCAGATAGAAATACAATCTGGCCAGCGAGCAGACAGTTCTTATAATCGCATGTTTACTCTCAAGACACTTTTGCTATCATCAATTTCATATTTATCTTGCCCTTTCAAGATAACTGGCACTGGTCATGGCATTGGACGCGAGCTGGCTTTACATTACGCCAGCTGGGGCTGCACTGTGGTTTGCGTGGACATTAACGAGCAGAACAACTTGGAAACTGTGCAGCAGCTCAAGAACTTGAAACGTGGCGCAGTGCACAGTTTTTGGTAAATATTTACGTTTAATACTTCAACTATGTAACTAACCAAAATTATACGCTACAGCTGCGATGTTTCGAAGCGGGAGCAGGTGCTGGCGCTGGCGGATCGCGTGCTGGCTGAGGTGGGGCCTGTGTCCGTGTTGGTGAACAACGTGGGCATTATGCCAACGCATCCGCTGCCTCAGCAATCGGCTGAGGAAATCCAGCGTGTCTTCGACGTGAATGTCTTCTCGCAGTTCTGGACCATTCAGGCATTCCTGGGACAAATGAAGGACCTGGGACGTGGGCACATTGTGTGTCTATCCTCGATTGCCGGACTGATCGGTTTGTCCAATTTGGTGCCCTATTGTGCCACCAAATACGCAGTGCGCGGTTTAATGGAGGCACTGCACGAGGAGTTGCGTGAAGGGCCGTATAAGGACCTGGTAATAAATATCTATATCATAAACGGAGAGCAGTTATAACAATTTTGTGTTGCAGATAAAAACAACCACGATTTTTCCTTATATGACAAACACGGGTCTCTGCAAGAATCCCAAAGTCAAATTTCCCTCGCTGTTGGGTCTTTTGGATCCCAAGGAAGTGGCCAAACAAATTGTGGTAGCGCATCGTGCCGATTGCCTGGAGACAACCATTCCCAGAACGTTGCTGTACATTAACAACTGGACTCGGTTGCTACCCAGTAAATGTGGCATTATGCTTAAAGACTATATTGACAGCGGTGTAGAGTCCGATTTGATTTAATTGTATATTGTATTTCTGTCCACCTTGTATAAGAAAGTGTAAATTGAAATCGTAAATTATGGAATATTAAAGTTATTATTGGTCGCCAAAGGAGTTAGTAAAATCATTGTGTTGTCATTTAATGACTGCTGTCAATTAAAAGTATTCCCACACATTTTTTTTTATCGAAATATGTTGAATTTGCTAAGCGCAATGCTTTAGTACCTATTTATTCCAAAATCTCACGCATACAAATTAATTACAATAGTTTGGTCTTGCTCAAATGTTAATATTTAGTTATAACTGCATAGCGCCTGCTGATTTAAATTTGGCGCACAGCATTGTTATCGAAATAGCTTTCGATAAGCTTGCTGCCAAGGGTGGTCACACACTTGTTTACAAGTGACTTGAGAACGATTTGCATCTAACGACGATCTGGTAACACCACAAACTCGTCAGCTGTATGATGACAACAAAGAAAAATGGCTTGCGAAGTGAAAAGTTTTGGCAATATTTTAGATTTTCGCAAGGTACAAGAATACTTTGGACTTGGTCATGGTAAAAGCAGCAACACACTGCTACTTAAATGCATTTGCTAATCACTTTCAAACACCTTCCCAGATGATAACTGGCTTAATGCGGTCAACTATGCGATGTCGCCCACTGGCGAAACAATTGCGCTGGCCCAGGGAGAGAAACTGGCTTTTCTCTCCACTTGCTGGGACAGCCGCTCCAACGAGAACACATATGCGCTTAGCTGGTGCGGCGAACTGGAGAACGCCAATCAGATAGTGACCAGTCTGCTGTGCCTGCCCATGACACATTTGCTGCGCTCCACGGATGTGGATTGGACTTGTGTGGCAGTTGGACTGACCTCGGGAATGGTGCTCTTCTACACCGATGCGGGCGTCAAGCTCTTTTCGCAGTGGTAAATCAATAAATACTTAAATAAGTAACCGATTTGTATAAATATCTAATTGTGCAGCTGCCAGGAAGACGCGGTGATGGGCATCAAGGTGTTGTCACCGCCACGACACTCAGAGGCAAATGCTTTGCTCTACATCATCTACAGCAGCTCCATGTGCTTCATCAACGGCCAGGACATACTGCCCATACTGGCCAACTGTCGCCACAATATGCAACGTGGCGCACTGGAACGCTCCGGATTCCCCACTGCCGACGTGGTGCCATTCCATAAATACAAGTTCGAGCGGCAGCGCGAGACCATTTTGAACGATGCTGCCATTGTCACAAATCAACGCCCATCCAGCTACGATTTCATTGTGCAACAAAGCATTAGTCACGGCTACTTTGCCAAGCTACAAACGACGCCAGCGCGAAGATCCCAAGTGCTGGCAGCGGGCGCAGAGCCGTACCTGGGCTTCTTCGAGGCCGAGGAGGGCTACAAAACAGTGTCCATAGGCGAGGTGGCCAAGGATGTCATTGGCATGGCCTACAAGAATCTCCTGGGCGGCTTATTTCGTCGCTCGCCCGAGGAAACGCCGGCGGAGCAGCTGCCGCCCATGCCACGAAAGGAGGCGCCCATGCGCACACGTTGTCACCTGTACGATGGCAAGCGCGATGGCCTCAGCTTGATCATAGCACCCGGTGGCAAGTTGGCCGCTGTCACCGACAATTTGGATCGTGTGATGCTGGTGGACACTCAACAGGCGATCGTGTTGCGTGTGTGGAAGGGCTATCGGGATGCACAGTGCGCCTTTGTGCCAGTCAAGGAGCGTTCAGTGCGTGGCATTAAGACACATCATCGCAAGTCGCTGTTTCTGGTCATCTATGCGCCACGTCTCGGCTGTTTGGACATTTGGGCGCTGCAGAATGGTCCCAAAGTAGCAGCGTTTACAGTCTGCAAGAGCGGCCAGCTTGTCTACAATAATCACAGTCCCTTGGGCACGCCAGGCGCGCATTCACGCAAAGCGCCAGTAATCAATCATTGCCTGTTTCTCGATGCCAGCGATGGCAGTTTGAAAGAAGTGATTATACCATTTCACTATGCGCTCAGCGAAACAAATTCACAAACATCCCGAGACATTGAAATACTACGACAAATGCGCAATCAGCTGCGTGCTTTGACGCATGCTGGCGACGATCGAGTAAAGCAGATTGCAGCAATTGCCAAGCTCGCCGGCAAGTTGGAGACGCTGGAGGTGCGTCAGCAGTGTCTGGAGATGCTGCTGAAGAGCAAACGCCTTGAGCCCGAGCTGTTTCAGAGCATTGTGAATGCCTTTGCTGAGAGCAAGGAGCAGCAGCCAGCTGTTGATGAAGCAGCTCAAGAATTTCAGCATCAAATTGGCAACTACAAGCGCTTGACCGATCTCTACCTGACGTTGAGCAACTACCAGCAGCCCAGCAGTGATAAAATTTCGCACATTGAGCTCTTAGAGCTCTCCGATGCGGATTTGGTGACCATCAATCAGTTGGTCATCTTGCTGGACACAGGCAGCGAACACTCAGCGCAGCCACGCGAAGTCAGCTTCCAGCTGCAAGCAAGTCACAACGTGGAGGAATTCGTTGCCTACCTGAGCATCTTCAACATCGATGCGCCCGATTGTGTCAGATTGGTGGCGGAGAAGCTGGATAAATATGGCAGTGTGAGCAACGACCTCTTTGGCCAGTTCTTTGCGCATGGCATGTGCTTGGAGCAGTTCAAGCAGTGGGCCACAGCTGTCTGCATACCCAGCAAGGATCTGCTGACGCTGATAATCTACTTCTGGCTGGACAAACCATTCAACTACGCCAACTGGTAAGCATAGCATTATTAGAGGCAGCGGCTGCAATTAATATATTCCTGTACTGCAGTGATGAAGTTGTTGAGGATATGTCACGCATTGCGGCCATGGTGCGCACCATTTGCGAGCTGGCGGGCGACGACATCAACGACTATGCCTACAATGCCATCTCGCCGTGGTGGCAACAGGTGCGTGAGCTGCTGCTGGAGAGCAAACAGTTCGCTGGGCTGTTGGTGGCCATTGTCTGCAAGACCGTGGCCTCGCAACTGTGGCGCAATCGCAGAGAAGGCTCCTGTGATGAGAGCGCAACGGAGGAGGAGGAATGCTGGGAAACCATATCACACGATGAGGCACAGTGGGGACTGCTCATTGGCAAGCTGGAAGATGTGTCCGTGTTGGGCGCCATATTATCGTAAGCTAGTTTTGTACTCAATTCATATTCAATATGCTTGATCACTTGCTGTTTGCAGACAACCAAAGATTTGCCGCAATCCCGTGGGTGCAGAACTGACATATGAGTCGCCCGATTGCAGCCTGAAGAATATACTAAGTGGCGGCAAAGGCATTGTGACGGAGCTAGCCGCCAAGTGGCTGAACAACAGTCGCATACATCCGTCGCTAATAGTGGAATTTACGCCGCCAGAGAATGAAACGGACGACGAGCAGCCAGCAGGTGCAAAACCAAGGACCAAAGAGAAGGACAAACAAAAGCAGCAGCCAGCTGAGGAGTCAGAGGAAAGCGAGGAGCTCGAGACGGAGCCCGGTAAACCCTGCGAGCCGCTGGAGCCCGTGTTGGAGCGCTTGGCGCTGCTGCGCGCACACTTTCCCTTCAGCCTCGAGTCGGGCGTGCTGCTCAGCGTGATGGCGTGGCAGCACATGGTGCACTGGAGCAAGCAGCTCGCCTCGCTGCAGCATATGCGCGCTGCGCTGCTCTGCTTGGCGCAGTTCCGCCAACCAGACTGGGCCCTCAAGCACGGCATCTGCTGCATGCTGTGGCAGGCGACGCTCAAGTATCCGCTGCAGGCGGCTGCAAAGCTTATGCAAAAGGTGGGACGACTGCCGGTGGACAAAATGTGTCAACAGGATCTGGACATGTCCGCGGGACTGGTGCCCGAATTTCTTGAGCTGTGCCTTGAGTTCCTGGCGCATTTCAGCGAATCGCTGGACCACGACAAGCGAGAGTTGCGCTTCGAGCAGGCGCTGAGTGAGGGTCAGCTGCCAGTGCAGTTTCTGGCGTTGCAGCAGCATAATGCGCTGCCAGAGTTGCTGCAGCTGCACACACAACTGTGCGGTGTTTTGCATTTCATTGCCACGTTTCAGCTGCGCATGCCGCGTCCACTGACCACGCTGTTCGATGCGCTGTCCAACCAGGCGCTGCTCACGGACATCAACAAGGAGCTGCCTTATGAGCTGCCGCCGCCTGACTTGGTGTTGCAGCAGAAGCGCACGCAGTTCTTGTGCAACACCGTGGCGGCCACCATGGACCTGATACGCGAGGATCTCGAACAGCTCTACATACTTGATCACGTCTTTTACATGTCCAAGATTTGCGCCTTGGCGGACAGCTGGAAGCTGGACAAGCTGCCCATACTGCGCAAGCAGGTGAGTGGAAAACTCTTCACTCCTCTATGAACAGTCGAATTGATCATTGATGTCGTGTTGTAGGTTGTGGAGATGTACGCCTTTGGCTACGATGCGGAGGCGCAGGTGCTGCTCCAGGACATCAGTGAGAATGAGGAACTGGGTCGCCTGCTGCTGGAGATTGCTGGCCGTCGCCTCAATCTCTATGCCGATGGCTCGCAGACAGCGTTCCTCAAGATTGCCTCAGTGGGCCATGAGCTGCTCGCCTACCTGGACAACCTGGTAAGTGCCTGCAGCGTCTACTATCCACAGAACTGACTCAACAAACATCAAAATCACAACACCACTCATCATCACCAACTACACGTCACACCTCATTTGTTGTAACTGCAGAAGGAGCCGTTGACAGAGCAGAGCATAGCCCTCAACGCCACCAGCCCAGAGGAGATTGATATCAGCGCACTGGACAAGCTACTTGGCCATGCCTACAAATGCCTGTCGAAGCGGGAGACCAGAGAAGTGATCATCGCCGCTCAGATGTACAACGCGGTGCGCATACTGCAGTCCTAAAGAGGAATCACTGTTTAATTGCACACCACACACATGACCCACACAAAGGAAAAATAAAATAGTTTTAGTCTTATGACGGTTTGGTTTTGGATTTGCGTGACTTCGGCTGGCTCGAGGAGGAGGAGCCACCAGCCCTGATCCGAATTTGCGGCTGATGCGAATGCAACGGCTGCGGCTCTCTAATATTGATGGCCGACGTATTGGGATCCACTTTGCCCTCGACGGGCATGTAATGTTTCAAGTAGTTCTCGGCCTTCACCTGCCCAATAATGGGCGGCGTGGGCAGATTGTCCATCATCGTCGATGGGTGCACACGCAGATGTGTGTAGACCGGAATGTACAGCTGTGTGGTGTCCAGTTCAATGCGCTGCTCGATGGCGCTGCGACCGGGCAGCGTGAAGTGTTTGCCCAATATGGGCTCCTTGAGTGGCTTGTCGAACATGGTCTTCAAATCGTTGGCCGTTGTGTCCTCCACCTCGCGATCCTCGTCGCGCTTCTCGCTGACGCGGCGTTTGAACGGCGTGTTGTACTGCACGCCCGAAATGACTTTGAGTGTCGTGGAGCTGGCCACCTTCTTGATGTCCGGCGGCAAGCGATAGATGCGATTCTCCTCGCCAGCGCGCTCGAAGGGCGTCAGCTTCGACCAGGGCAGCACGGTGCCCAAGGTGCCCAAATAGCGACCGCCCTGCGTCCACAAGCGACACGAGTAGTCGTGGCTGCCACTAAGGAAAGGACGGAGCATTGAATTGGTAGAGCAACAATAATTGGCAGTAAGCAATAACTACTTACGTGAATATGATTTTGGGCAGATTGATGAAACCAATCGAATTGATAGCCTTCAGATGTCCCTTGTACGAACTGACCAGCATCGGCTCCGGTTGGTTTCGCACCATACGCTTAGCGCGCGGTAGAAACGCTTCCTTGCGCAGAAATATGAACTCCAGTCGCAGTCGCGGCATACACACATGCACCTTCTCCGCCTCTGGTACACTGCAGAGAAGTCTCCTCTTAGTTGTGACTAAGTGCCAAGCACACAAAATGATGTCTGAACGTCTGTCTTTATTAAGTCTCCGTCTCCCCGCCCCGTCTCGTGTGTTGTGTTCTAGTTATGAGTTATTTATTATTATAGTTTTTGGCAAAGTTTGCTGTGCTCGGGAATTCGGCTAGACACGCAAAGTCGCCGCCGTGCCAAGGGTTGTTGTGTGGGTGGCTGACTTGACTTGTATACAAGCTAATATGCACATGTAGGATAATGAGTCGTGTCGTTAGAACCAATTTCTGTGGTTTCTTTATGCTACCCATTGAGTCGCGCGGCCTTACAGTGAACTATGGCTAAAGGAATTGTTAATCTGGAAATGCCAGGAATGGTAAATAAATTGCTCTTCTTATTCATATTTACTTTTTTGCAGGATATATCCAGCAATGTGTTTTTTAGGGACAAAGACAAACATACCTAGGCATATACGAGTTTTAATTATACTTTAATAGTCAAATACACCTACAGGCCTGACTTCTACTTCTGCCTTACCTACACTAATAATACAGCTGCACTACTCACCAATAGTTCACAATGTGCCAGACCTTCACATAGCCAAAGGCTGTGCCAGTGTATAGGAAGCGATTCTTGCGATCCGTGGCCATGGTGAGCACGCAGTCGCCCAGCTTGTGCACGGCATAGAATTGACTGAGGATGCCGCCATGCTGATGATGCGAATACACCTGAATGGTGCCCGTGTCCAGCGAGATGAAGACGCTGCCTGCAGACAGTTCACTATAGAGCAGCTAATAGAAATGACGCAACAAGACCCACCATGATCCTTGGTCATTGGACGCTTCTGCAGGAAGAGCACCGCCTGCACAGAGACGGGTATGTTGGCGCCGTAGTCTTTAATCTCGTCGGGTTTGTAGCTTGCCAAGGACACCAAGCGCGACACACGAGAAATCGTCGACATCGTAGACATGCGTTTACTGCGTCGCACCTGCTTCTCCTCGTCCCGACTGAGCTTCAGCTCGATGAAGCGCTTGGGATCCATGACATTGTAACGACGGTACGGTTGACCCGTCTCCAGTTTCCAGAAGATGATCTCCCCCGAATAGGTGGCTGTAACAACGCCCTCACCCAACTTGACATCGGCACAGGTGATGTCATCTGTGTGGAACTTGGACCACTTCTTAGGATCGCCATACTCGCGACCCACAACATCATTGAACTCGGTGACCTGACGATCCCAGCCCATGGCGAGAATGCTAAGGAGCGGCAGGCAACGTAAATAAGTCAATTATATAAACTACATAAAGAGTAGATAATCTATTTAAGCACGATGGTTTCAGGATTGTTCCAAGGCTTCAAAATAGAGGGAAATGCGAAGAAAGAAAGTGTGTGCTAAGTGCTACGCAAAGTCAACGCACCGGTCTACAACCCAGATGACAGCAGTCACCTCCTGATCCGGCTGGATGCTCATGTTGCGCACCACAACAGCATTGTTGTAGTTCCAGATCTTGAGTGAACCATCGCGAGCACCAGTCAACAAAAACTGTTCCAGCGGATCAAAGCAGGCGGCCGTAATCTCAATGTCAATGGTCTCGCCATAAATCATCTTCGTGTGACAATTCTTCATGATGATCTTCCGTCTGCCGCTCCACGGATCCCAGACAATAATATAGCTGTCCAGACCACAAGTGACAATGTTGCGAAATAAACGATTATAGAGAACCACAGAAACAGGAGCAGCATGCGTGTTGCCATCGGTGAGATCGACACGAACCCGTGGACAACACTTGATCGAGATGAGCTTGCGACCGGCGACCATGAGCTCGCGCAGATGCGAGTGATAATAGTACTTGATGTCCATTTCGCTGTGATGAATGATGCGCACCAGATCGCCATAGGTCTGCAGCAACGTATGCTCCTGCAGATCCCATACCTTAATGATCTTGTGATAGTCCACGCTGTACACTTTATTCTCCTCGGGCTGCACAAAAACCGCCACAATGCCGCCATTGTGGCCAGTGAGTATAGCCGACGGCTCGGAGGAGACATAAACATCCCAGATGCGCACAAAGGTGTCTGGGCCACCTGTGACCAAAATATTCTTAATCTCCGACACATAGAAGACGCTGACGCCCAAGGGGATGCGGAAATTATTGCGATCTTCATTGCTGACCATGATGAGACCCGGACAACGGCCGCGATACTTCTTGGTGTTGCGATACTCCGCCGAGGCGAACAGCGTATTCATGTGCAGCGAGTAGTAGACACACGAGATTAGCTCGTTGTGCAGATTGATGTATTCCCGCGGCACCAGCAGCGGTATTCTGCCGCGCAGCACATCTGCCCAGACCAGCTCAACGAGAGCGGCGCCAGGCTTAGCCTGGAATGGGCCACGCAGATAGGGCGAGTAGGACAAGATGCGCACATTGCCCGCATAGTCGCCCAGCACCAGTTTGGAGTGCACCTTGCCGTTGTTGTAGAACGCATAGCTCATGCAGTAGACGGCATAGGGCAGACTGCGGATGACCATACGCAGCGTGAATGTGGAGGCAATCGTCTCATGGAAGCGCAGCTCACGCTCGGTGGACGAGGTGCAAACAATGCTGACATCGGACAACGCCTGCAGCGCCAATATCCAGGTGGGCATCTTCAAGTGAACTGCATAGAGTGAGATTACATAACTGGCACTTGAGGGCATTGTGATTCATTACTCACTGCTCTCGGAGACCGCGCTGCGCAGCGGTTCCATGTGTGCGCTCCAGAAGCGCAGTTGGCCCTCGTGACTGGCCGTCACCCACATGCCCGAGTTCTCGGGCGAATCTTCGCCACCAAACGAATAGTTTGTGGTCTCTGTGATTTCCTCCAACGGCGTCTGATCCGATTTTACTTTGAGCAGTGCTAGGCAACAGACTGCCGATCTGTGTTCCGTTTTGCGCACCGATGGCGCCGTTGAGATGGGCATGATGAGCGCCTCCTTTTGATTGCTGGGGTCTTCCTCCTGGAAACCAAATATCAAATACGAAACGAACTCGTTCCAGTCGATCATAAAGTCGCGATTCTGATTGATCTTCAGAAAGAGTCGCGTGTAGGTATAATCACTGAATGTGATCTCGACTTCCTCGAGCAGTCGCCGCAACTCGCCGATGCCCACAACTTGATTGGGACTCGCATTGAAAGAGCCATGCAATTTCTCCAGCTGCGCCTTCGAAATTAGATCATGCAAACGCTCTGTTTGCTCTGGGTTAATCTGGCTGGTGGCTGTGGAAGAGATGGTCTGATACTCGACGTTGGCATTGCTGTCGCCGCTGGCAAAATAGATGGTAGACATAGTGAAAGCAGTGAAGTGTTTTCCGACTTATACATACAACTATTTATTTTTGTGTTTTTTTTATTTAAATTTACGTCTACTATGTTTAAAGTTTTACAGGCAACGCGTAATGACATCGTTGATGGCATTGCCACGATCTCCATATTCGCCGCCACGTTTGTAGGAGACGGACACCTTTTTCTTCCAGCCATCGCGAGGACTCGATAGCTACAAAGAAAAAGCATGAAATGAGCCAAATATAGTTGAAATATTGAATCCCGCGAACTTACAGCAAAGGCACACAGAAACTCATTGACGGCAGCGAAATTTGGTCCAACGGTGCAGATCTCATGTATGATATCCTCCAAGCAGATGATGCCCTTCGCGCCCAGCTGCTCCTCCACCATTGTATTCGACTGTATGGCCGTCTTCTTGCCATCGATGCGTGCAAAACCTTTCTTGAACAGCAGCTCGCGAATTGTGCTCAACGATGGATGCCCGTAGACTACAAAAGGCTCAATGACGCGCAACAGCAGCTGATTTTCTTTGTTGTTTTCCAAAAACACGGTATTATGGCGCTTTGGCATGCGAAGTGTGCGGAATATTTCAGTGGTAGTTTTGTCAAAAATCTTCTTGCCCGCATGTCGCATAACCAGCAACAGTCTTGGGTTTGTTTCGGCCGCCGCTTCGGCGCTCTGTTCGGTGACATTTGTGCGCAGAATTGTCTGCCTGATACGCTTGGATGTGCGTTCTGCTTTGAGGTAGCCCATGACAAAGGATTCAGCGCGTCGGAACTTGTGGTGTGACTTCGCTTTCACAATGCGTTTGATGCGATCATTGCGTTTCTGTTCTAGCACCGATTTGTCCTGTTGAATACGACGCTTGCGATGCTTGAGCACTGACACTGTTTTCCCGGGCAATTTGTTGGGCACTGCATATCTGCATTGTAGAAATGACATTAGTCAGCAATAGCATATTATTTATACAAATTTTGTTCACTTACTTGTCGGACATTATGATTAAATAGGCGTTTTTCTAAATAAAATCGCAAAACACGTGCACAACACTACCAAAACAAAAACTAAAGGGCTGCAAACTTGTTTTTATTTCCAACAGCTGCGAACATGGCGGGTCTGTTCTCTAATGGCATATTTAATACATTTTTATTTTGGTATAATTGGCAATTTGTTATCGATAACTCAAAATTCAGCTGTGCATACATAATCACAAATAAGTACATTTTCAATGTTAAATCTCAATCAAATTTATTTTTTCTTCAAAATCTCATAAACTTGAAGCTTACAAATAAATGGTATTTAAATATTTTGTCAGTCTTTGTACTTGTATAGCCCAGCGTGGTAACAGAAAGGTATTTTGAAAGTGGCGCCCTTTCAAAAAATACTAAATAAGTTTTACGACTGACAATAAGTATATTTTGTCATTTTATTTGTGGTCATGCTGACGTATTGATTTACCGGTTCAAATCGAAATAAATTGATGTGCAATTTGTGTAATCAGGTGTTCCGTGTATTTTGTTTAAAATTAAATTGAACTCGACCAACTTAGCCAAAAATAAGATTTGGCATTGCTTTGAAATGCGGAACAATTTCCGGTTTTGCGCACTAGCACATAACACTCAATTTGATAAGGTAATTCCCGCTCTCAGTAGTGAAAAAGGTACGCAACAGTCTTATCGACGTGACACGAACGCACAATATGCAGTAATTAATGCCATAAAATAATCAAGACAAATTACTACTGTGAATTCCGCATGCCTATCAATATTGTCATTAGAGCACATAATACAATTTACCATTTATCTACAATTCCTGTGCGGGTGCTTCGTGCTTCACAACTGATTGTCGTGCAGCAGTCGTGCCCGTGTTTTACGTTCGCTCATCACTACTACGACTCTCTCACATAAAATTTGGGGGGTTCGGTTTCAATGGCGAAAACGCCGGTCGCAGTTCTGTGGCAACTTTTCTTGCTTGTCGAAACACACAGAACAGTCTCAACGCGTTGCTCGAGTCGGTTCGTTTGCGGCGCGGAGCTGTCTTTTAATTTTGTGGTAAAGCAAATTAACAAAACGAAAGCACAAGTGTTGTGCTACTAAGAATTACAAATAGTGATGACATTATAGAATACGCATAAAAGAAAATGCAAAAATGGCGCGTGGGGTTGTATTAAATGTAATGTGAAACTCGATTTATAAAAACAAATGTTAACAGAACTGGCACAAAAACTAAAGTTCATCATATTCTGCAAAATTCGCCAAATTAAAAAGAAACTTACATGAGAAACATACATTTTTTGAGCTAACCAATAAATATAATCCACAGTGGTTACAAGAAAAAAATAAAGGCACGCGACAAAAGTTTCATATTGCATCCGAATTGCGCTTTGTATTACATTCACACACATGTACAGTGCGCATTAGTGTGTGTGTTTTTGAGTTAACCAAACTGTTTTTTGGGCTTAAGCTCTAGAACAGAATTTAATTGCAACGTCGACAAGGCTAACGTCCATTCACCTAGCGGTTTATTAACTTGTTTGAAGTTTTTCAATTAACTATATCTACCTATCAGTTGAGCGCCCGTCTACTATCACTCGACAGTTACTGCAAACCATAACGAGATGATAATGGGCTTGAGTGGGGAATCTTGTCTATTGATAGTATAAAAATGTAAAAAAAGCACCGTCTTATAAATTATTTAATTTGTCGATTTCCTTTTCTTTCAAGTGGCAATGCCAGTGTGGAGGCTAGCATAATTAATTAAACAATCAAAAAAGTATTAAGGAGTCACAACATCATCACAAGAGTTTACCTCGATTATCGCATAATAATGCCCGATCGCTATGCAAATGGAGTCACCAGCAGTTTGGTCGAGCCTCCTCGTAATGGACACGCCCTGGACAGCAATGGAACCGGTGCAGAAGCTATCGACCAGGATGGCAAGATTGTGCTGAAACGGAAGCTTACGCTTATCAATGGTGTGGCTATAATCGTTGGCACAATTATCGGATCTGGTATTTTTATAGCACCCACCGGAGTCTTCCTCTACACCGAGTGAGTAAAGAAGTATTTGAAGCCTGAAACGAGTTTTTAAAATGCAGTGAAAACCTGTTTTGTTATCGCAATCAATTTTAATTGTGAAATATTTGATTTTACAAGATGTTAACCAGTACTATATTATAGTAGAGTATTTTGTATCAATAAGCGGGTGACCCACCCACTGAATGGGTCAATAGCACTATAATTAATAGTAAATTGAACAACACACTAATTGATGCGAATTGCGAAAACAATCTTTCTCAGCCGGATGAGTAATAAAATAAAGCCTGCCAATTGGGCGCCCTTGATGTGAAATGGTCGGCAATAATTGCATCAGCTTTTAAAGTATGAGATACAATTACAGAAAAGAAACTCGCCGAAAATAAACACTTCTCATCGATAGGCACCGAAATATAGGCATACTCAAATCACGAATATTATGGGAATGTCTCCACTTGAGCCACTTGGAGCCACAAAGTGACCGCCACTGTCCATTGTGTCGACTTACTTATTTAGTTGTACCGCATTCCCAAACACAACGTCTATCTCTTCTTTCCCTCTCTCTGACACTGTCACGCTCTTTTTTCGTAGATCTGTCGGAAGTTCGCTCTTTATTTGGTCGGCCTGCGGTATTCTGTCGACGATTGGCGCTCTCTGTTATGCTGAATTGGGCACAAGCATCACCAGATCCGGCGGCGACTATGCCTACTTGTTAGTGGCATTCGGACCACTTGTTGGATTTTTACGCCTGTGGATTGCCCTACTCATTATCAGACCCACTACCCAGGTGAGCCAACTATAATTTATGTCTATTAATTGATTGTTTTATTGGGTGATAACATATACGGGAGACATTGATAGTTTTGGCTCAGCAAATGAATTGATTGTAGTGCCGACTATAATTAGAGTTTAATTCAATTTGCTGAGAAGTTAAATCAGATCCACTTTCGCCCCAGAAAATAAAACCAGATGCATTCAACTGGAATCAAGAATTCAAGCAACAAGCTATGTTGTTAAGCAAGAAAACAGTCGTGACGAACAATAATTGCCGTACCTGTTCACTTCACTGTCGGAATCTTATTTTTGTTAATCAAATATTTTATCTTTTGTGAGAAAAGTGCAATACCCTCTACAGAAGAATAATAATAAAATAATTAAATTTGTTGAAGTATGTAAAATATGTGAGTTCCCATAAAGCATATGTAGCTCAAGTTTATTTTCAATACTAATTTAATTTTCCCACAAATCAATGAAAACACTTGATTGAATTGTTTGGAAATTTATTGAATAAACACAAGCGAAACGTATATAGCATTTCAACGCGAAATTCCGTATAATAATAAATATTTTCCATTTCTAGACAATTGTGGCACTGACCTTCGCACATTATGCAGCCAAGCCCTTTTTCGAGGACTGCGATCCGCCCCAGAATGCTGTAAAATTGCTGGCCGCTGTTTGCCTCTGTAAGTTGTCCATTCGAACTAAAATATTGATAAAAGCTAACGATTTGACTTGCACCTCTCTAGGTCTGCTAACGGCAATTAATTGCATGTCGGTGAAGGTGTCGATGAAGGTCCAGGATATCTTCACGGTGGGAAAACTGTTAGCCTTAGTGATGATAATTCTAGCCGGTATCTACTATATGGCCACTGGCAAGCTGGACAACTTTTCGAATCCATGGGAGGGTAACTACAGTGCACGCAATATTGGCTATGCATTCTATTCGGGTCTATTTGCGTTTGGCGGATGGAATTACTTGAACTTTGTTACTGAAGAGCTTCAGGATCCCTACAAGTGAGCTTAACATAAAGTGGCATGAATCAGATTGAATGGGTGAATGCGTATTGAATGGGGGAAAAGCGTGCACAAAAAGAAGCCTGTCAAGATGACAAATAGCTAGGGTAAAGTTGCGCGTTTTTTTTTTGCCGTTCTGCGTCATGCGCAGGCGGCGGCAACAAGTTGCGAGGCGCCCACTTGTTGAGCGTCCTTGAAGCGTGTGGGTGGCATGGTGTGATTGTGGTGTGGCGGCTGTGGGAGGCGAACGCTGAGTTTGCTTTTGCCCCCTAATGAATTCAATTTGCACATAAGATGCAGCAATCAATTTGAGTGCCGACGCTGCTTTAATTTCCATCCCAAGCGTACGAAACGTGTTTAATGTTTTGTTTTTTCTTTGTCTTTTGCTGTCAGAAATCTGCCACGAGCCATTTGGATTGCTATGCCGCTGGTCACGGGCATCTATGTGCTGGTCAATCTCGCATACTTTGCTGTGGTGTCCAAGCCAGAGATGCTCAGTTCGCTAGCCGTCGCAGTAACGTTTGGCAATAAGGTATTTGGACCACTGGCTTTCATGGTGCCCATATTTGTGGCATTGAGCACATTTGGCGGTGTTAATGGCGTGCTTTTTACTTCTGCGCGTCTTTTTGCTACCGGCGCTCAGGAGGGTCATTTGCCCAAGTTCTTTCAGCTATTCCATGTCAAGCAACAGACTCCCATTCCATCACTTATATTCACAGTAAGTTGCTAGACAAATATTGTTTAAATGCTTACCAAATTGAATTGTTTATTGCAGTGTTTGATGTCGCTATTGATGCTGTTGACGGACAATGTCTACGAGCTGATCAACTACTTTAGCTCGGTGCTGTGGCTCTCTGTGGTCGCCAGTATAGCGGGCATGTTGTGGCTGCGTCACAAGAAGTGAGTGCGATCGAAATACGCCTTGATGGGTGAAACTAATTCCCATATCTCTTTTGCAGACCCAATCTTCCGCGACCCATCAAAGTGCATTTGGCATTGCCCATTATTTTTATGACCATTTGCGTCACCCTGGTGCTCTTGCCCAATTTCAAGGAGCCCACCAATCTATTGATTGGCATAGCCATCACACTTGCCGGCATTCCGTTTTACTATGTGTGCATCGCCTGGAAGAATAAGCCCCGTTGCTACGGCCGCATCTCGAATGGCATGGTCGATCTGTGCCGTGCCATCTTCAATACAACTATTATAGAGTCGAATGAAACGCTTAAGTAAATTTAAACGCCCGACTCGAAGCAGCAGCATTTAGTTGGACCACTCAAATTAGATATTCTTTGCCGAGCATGTTTTGTATGATATTTTGCATTAAGACAATAGGTAGCATTTCTCCAATCCAGTGGAATTGTAGCTATAGTTTATTTTGTATTATCTTGGTATTTATTGAAGCGATCGGTCGTCGCTAGCTAGCTTAAGTTGTTGCTAATTATGTGCACTTTTGAGTTTCTCATATACAGATTACATCTACATAAAGAACGATACATACTTATAACTATGTATCCATTGTATACACTTGCCTCAGTTGTGACACATTTAGGGAAACTAAAGCGTAAGCAAACCTAGTTGTAAGCTAAAATCGAAAGTATATTTATCCAAGTTCAGGAGAACACATATTATATATAAATGTTGTATGGAGCTTATTCGGATGAATTTATCAATGTTATTAAATGCAAAACCATTTGATGTGCAGCAAAGTTCTATTGTTCATTGTCTGAGTCATAATATCAATTTCATTTCAATCGAGCTCGCTTATAATTGATCCATTTAACGATTGATTTGTCAATTTGTATTCTCAACAGAGAACTTGTGCAATAATCTAAGAATGAAATTCGTTCTATACCTAGTAGACAATCTTGCGGCTGTTGATATCAATGGCAGTGTCCATTAGCGTTGTGCCGCGTATAAAATCCGCAGCAACAATGTTCGCGTTGTCGCCCAATTCATCGCGATAGAGCTGCGAGAGTCGCCAGTTCACATTGTCGGACATTTTACGTAGACCACCATGCTTATCCAGGATAACACCCCAAGTTTCAGGCGTTAGTTCTGCCATATCAACGACTGGACGACTCGAAAACCGACTGCAATACAGGGTGATATATTAGTTGAGTGTTAAGTAATCAATAGATAGATTTACTCACGACACATCGAAGCTGTTTACGAAACGCAAATGAGTTTCCAGACGTGCCCAGGACTGGACATTGCCCCAGCGTTGTTCCACGCCACCAAAGAGCAGCTGTGGGAACTCCTGTACCATTTGATCCTTTTCGTAGGCGAGTATTACATTCTGCTGGCGTTTCCAGATATCGTTTAGCGTGGACCGCCAAGTGAGAGATGGATGCACAACCACATCACCGAATTGCTCGCGCAAATAACTGACCAGCAGCCGATGCACGCCCAAATTCTTGCCAAAGCCTACGACAACAGACCATCAGCTACTCGCTCCATTTGTATTTAGTTGCCAACTTACCCACTGGAAACTCTTTGAGGCCAAAGATGACAATCTCGTTGGTTTCGAGTACAAAATCCTTGACCTGCTGAATCACCTCCTGCAACGGTCGCTGTTTCGTTATCCCATGGTAAATGAAGAACTTCTCCTCCGATGGACGATAGTATCCCACCCGAATGTCCAGATAACGCGCTCCATGCATCAACTGACCACGTATATCATCGTCTTGGGTGAGCGCGTATTTTGTGACGATACTTTCACGCAGCAGTGGATCGAAATTAGGACGATAAGAGCCAGAGTCATGTGTACCAGGTATGAAGAGATCTCGCAGACGCAACTCGCCCAGCTTGCCACGCATCTCAGTCATCCAGCGAGGATAGGCACGTACACAGGTCTTGGCCAGAATACTTCCCGAGGCATTAATGTAACTGGCCCAGTAGCCATAGCAAGAGCTTTGTGTGGTGACATTGCGGGAAAGTGCGTAATCGAAGGGCACGCCCGTTGTGAACCATTGAGCAGACAGGCTGGGCTTGATGGCAGCCACAATGGGAGTCTCGCCGCCATTGGCTACCCAGAAGAGGCTGTTCTTACGAATCTCGTGGCTGGATACGGTGCTAGGAGTACTTGTGTAGCCATTAATGGGCACATAAGCCACATCCTGCTGCTCGTCAGAGCCGCTGCCCTCTTCGCTGTGGCTGTGAAAGGAAGCCAACGGTGTACCAATAGGTGTGGCACGTTGCTCAAAGCTGAGAGGATCCTGGGCAGTCAGCAGGACATTGTCACCAACGCGAGACGGCGCATTCTTCCAGGAGACCTCCAGAAAACGCTTGCGTGCGCTAATCGTCAGCCAGAGTTTGAGTTGATGACCATCAGTCGGAGGTCGTGATGCTCCCACAATGTGCACTGCATCCTCCTCTGCCAGAGCGTGGCCCGAAATGCCCAGTATTGCCAGGAGGATTACGATCAATTGCAACATTTCAGATGGCGCAAGACAAAATGTCTTCTTTGTTGAATTAATGCTGATTTGTTCTGATTGCGTTTAAGGTTAATCAGCGCGTCACTTAACACGATCTGTTGAAACGTTCCGGGCAATTGTGTGCACCAACCCGGCAATGCCCGGTAGCTGAGATCAACTGTTCGCCACGAGCGTTGGGTTCTCTATTCTTATGGGAATGCCGCGACGCCTAAGTATCTAAGTATGTATCTTAATGCGTCTGCCTCTTCCAAGTGCTGCCGATCATGTCGTATGCGTAACAATACCTCCGAAAGCAAAACAACAAATCAGCTTTCCGGTCTCGATTTATGCTGAAGCATAAATCCGTTACACGCAAATGGTGTGTAATTTGCTATTATTTTTAAATTTTTTATTTATTTTGCGTTTATTTTTATTTCTCTTTTTTAAATAAAGCGGAAGTTTAAACGCGTTGAACGATGTGAACTTGTCCGCAACGTTGCCAATACTCAATTAGACGTAACTCAGATATAGCAACGAAATTGTAACAAGTTTCGCCGATTACTTTATACATATGTATGTACTTCTACTGATGATGCTGATATGGCATGAGAACAACAACTGTAGAACAAAGAGATACAGAGAAGTCACACGAAAGCTTCTAATTTAGTTGTGTACGCCAACTAAGCACAATCAGATAAGTAAAACTGACGCTGTAATTGTCTGATTGTTTTGCATTTGATTATTAATATTGATAGTCAATTGTTCCAATTCTTTAAATTGTGCTAATTAATTTCCATTCCTATGTGTTAATCATAAAATTACCAAGTTCACTACGATGCTTTAATTCTCACTTTTTAATATATTTATCGCTTCAACAGCATTTCTTATCTTTTTTTGTTTAATATTTTTGGTGACTAACAAGCGAGCAACTCGCGTGCCCAACATTCAAGACCCGACTTTGCTCTGTGACTGAATCTAAGTTTAGCTGAGCAATGGTTTCTGAGCTTGGCTGTGCATGGGGCAAAAACTTTCTGTTTGCTTTGGCCGTTTACCTGTGAAGTCAAGCTTCAGATGACACTGTGAAGTTGATTATTGAAGTGTGTAATAATAATTAGTTCTTGTCAACTTATTTATTTTTCTAATATGATCACGGCCCGGCAAACATTTTGAAAACTAACGAATCTTTCAAATTTGTGACAATTGGCAAAGCGCGCTTTGAGATAGTTGGCAATCGGTAATGTGCAAGTTGTGTGTGAATGGCAAATGAGCTTAGTATGGGCGCGCATTCAAATTATTTCATTGTTTATTTATAATATAAAAAAAAGAGTCGTTAGTTAAATGGTTATAATGTCACCGTTTCCATGTAGCGCTCAAAGGATTGTGTGAGCAGTGTATGATCTGGAGCCAGATGAGTGTCAGCCATTACAGCCAGTCGATACTTGTCACCAAACCGATGCAGATTCAGTGATAAACAAGTCTTTGATTGCGGCGGCCTAAAGAGCAGCACATCCTCCACCCTCTGCCCCCAAGCAGCCTTAAATTGTGTGTCCGCCGACCCGTAAATCTCTGTGATGGTCACGGGAAAGTTGTACGAGAAAAAGTTAATGAAAATTTTGGTCAGCACATGCGGTAGCAACGCCGTCAGCACACTGTACTTGGTCTGGCCAATGGAGGCCAAATAGATCATGATCTGCTGTCGGCGTATACGCTCCACAATCTCGTGCAGTTGATGCGCCTTCAACGAGTCGGGAGCACCGAGTGGTAGCTGCAAGAAGACCACACCTCCAATGTGATCCGACTTATCGCCACTGCGATCGGTAAAGTAGCCTTTGGAGATAGTTCTGCAAGTCGTGTTGAGTAAAGCTGGCACTGGAGCTGTATCGGAGAATGTTTCGAAGTAATCGTGCACAGCACCCGCCAGGCAAGCCAAGCTAAAGTCGGACTCGCGCAACTGTTGGCCAAACATGTGCTGATGACGTTCGCGCAATAGAGCGCCATCGATGGAGCGACTAAACGAGACAATCTTGCGTCCAGCATAAGACTTCTTATGCAGAATATTCAGCTCCTTTGTGGGCTGCTCGAAGAGCACCTCAAAGATGTTGCGTGGCGCCTTGAACAGCTCATAGCAGATCTTGACCAGCTCCAGGTAGGCGTAAATCAGGAGAGGCACGTAGAGATGCAAACGCGCACAATAGGTGCTGCTGTAGGATGTCTGGCCACGGAGCACAACGTCGCGCAGAGCTAGCAACTCACAATAACAGTGGTATGGGAAGAGTAACACATGATGCAACAGCATTTGCCACATGAAACGTGTCCATGCCTTGGTCATGTTCAACGGTTGCAGGCTGTGTCCCAGAGCGGTCCGTGCTACGGTCCAGTTGAGATTGCGCTGCTCCAGTTCCCGTAAAAGCAGTAGATAGAGCGTCTGCAGAACACCGACCTTATGGCGATAGCCGGCCGAGCGACGATTCAGCTTGCGACGCATCGAACGAGTGCGCCAATAACTTAAGCTGACATTGACCAACACGATGAGCACCAGGGACAGCAGCTGGCTGAGATTACGTGCGTCGGGATGCGCCCTGACATCGTCTGGCGTGTCGAGCGAGTCGAATTCGTATATAAATTCCTGCCAGCGACAACTGATCAAGTGCAGCACATGATGCAGCAGCTTGCTGATGTGCTCTGGTTGGCGCACAAAATGGGACAACTGATTGCTGGGCGTACTGGGCGTGGTTAGACCATCTTGCAGACTCAAGATGGATTTGCGATCGGTGTCCTGCAGCAGCAGCATTTCACTCACATGCAAATCCTCCTCTTCGGCAATGATCAAATGATGAAGCTTCACAAGTATATAGTAAGGTTGCGTGGCATCCGAGTTGGGTATGACAGTCACCTGCCATTGGGGCAAATCTGAGGGTATATACTTGGCAGCTAATTCGCTGACATACTCCTGGATGTTGGACTCGTTGACGGGACGGCCGCGATACTTGTGGGTGCTGAGCAGAACATGATTGTTGATATTGAAGCCACTAGAATGGATGAATTAAAGCTGGTTTAATAAAGCTACACACTTGGAAAAAATATTTCAAAAATTGCATGGTAATGATAATTTGATGGTTTATGCTCTTCCTCAATGTTAAAGATTGATTTAAAGTAATGTAAAATAACTAATTTTCTATTAGAATATATGAATTCGAAATCTCCAAGAACTAGTAATTTACACTTGAGTTCCACAAATCGTAGCTAATAATATTAATTCGAAGTGTGTGATTTGTTATTTAAAAAAAAACTCCTCACCTGCTGTCATTAACCCAGGCATACTGACCCCAGCACGTGACCAGCTTTTGTCGCAGCTTCGGGAACTTGAACGTACCCGCCTTATCCTTTAAATCGATCAACTGCTGGGCATAGGCTCGCTTGATGCGCTCAAAGTCGCAGTCGCCCTCGACCTGGAGCAAAAAGTGAAATATGCCCGCATTCTTGGGTGTATCGATCAGAGTGCGAATCTTCTTTGACTTTGATATGGTGAGATTGGGATACTTGATGCTCAGCACATAATTGGCCAGCTCATTGGCAAAATGTGCACCTGACAAAAAAAAAAAGAAAAAACGTAAAAATTATGATGATACCAAAACAAAAAATATAAATACTGATAAGCATATTCGGCTCTACGACAATTTCAATGGACATTAATCGAAACCCACGAAGCAGCTTATCAATGGCAACATTTTTATGAGTAATTCACATGGTCAAGGTTCAGTTTCTGGTGGCTCGTCTGGGTCTGGGTTCCGCAAAGGTGCAACAGGTAATCAGCAAACGCATCATATAGTATTGTTATTATTTTATTTTTATAAACAATGCTTATCAATGGGCTTGACATACTGTATGTGTGCGCCTCCAATCATCACAACACATAAAGCCTCTCAAGCGAATCGTATAATGACTGTGTATGCATCCTTTGGCTTTGGCTGTGGCTGACTGGGCGGTTAGTCAACCCATGCCTCGTTTATTTATAGTCGGTCGCTTTGATCTGTATCATTTAATGACCTATCAATAGCCTCGTATCTGGGATAGATGGGGGCATGAAATTTACTTACACAGGAATGAGAGCAGCAACAAAGGCAACAGCATCAGTGCCACGATGAAACACAGCAACGTCTTCAGGAATGATAGAAACTCTTGCCAAATACTGCAATGCATTCACTATTAATATATAATATGAACATATTTACCCTTTGCTGGAAATCATTGATACCTCTCCATGATTGATACTATATGTGCAGTTTATTATTTTGTGTGCTATATGTGCTGTGCGTCTATATGTTCTCATTCGTATTTCACTTTTGTCTATCTCTTGGCACGCCCGTTCGATTCTGTGTATTAGACTCGTCTGATCTGTGAGCTCAAAGCATTGACGAAGTTGCGATTCTGTTATCAGCACATTGATAATGACGCTCCTGTCGTTGACAGAGCAGGATGATCAGCTGTTTAATTATATAGATTTTAAGTAATTTATTATTTAAATTACACTATGATATATACTTAAATTTAAGATAAGATCCAATAATAGCAGTTTACAAATAACAAGCATCCATTTAAACGGTCTGCCAAATAACGCGCTTTGACTTACTTTCACGTGCGAATGGCAAATGCAGCACAGGGTGTTCAGACTTCCACAAACAGCTGTTGCTGAAACAAACAATCGGCTTCTCAAAATAGTGTCTTTTATTATTGTTGTATTTTAACGCGAATTAACCAAAATGCTGCAATCTACTATTGTCCAGCCGACGCTGCATCAGCCCCTGCACTCAAAAGTGTCAAATTATTTAAACAATCAACGTCGCACTGGACAGTTTTGTGATTTGTTGCTCGAACTGGATTCAGACGATGCGAACTCTACTTGCAGCGTTCACTTCTGTGTTGTGGCTGCCCAGAGTCATTTGATTGGATTGAAGCAGCAGAAGCAACAGCAATTTTCCATACATAATCCCTTAAAGGTTACTATACGCAACTTTAATTGCACCATATGCCTGCACACCATTGTGGACTTCTTCTATGAGGACATTGTCTCAGTGTCAAAGGAGCACGAATCACACTTTCGCGAGCTAGCCAAAATCCTTTCGGTTACAGAACTGTTAAACTTGTACCAAATGGAAGAGATTAACGAAGTAAGCACTTGCATTGAGCCAAACACAACAGCCGCTGGCGATATGGAGCAGAATGTTGAGCCTGCTAATAAGGCAGATGTTGTATTTGAAAATCAACAAAGCTACTTTAAGGTAAGAACACTTTCTTGTCTTGGAATTAGATCAACCTACTTAATATCTCTTTTGTCTTGTAGCTCAAAAATCCACGTGCTGTGAAGGGCAGCAGCAAGATCAATTACTGCGTTGGCTGCGATTTCAAGTGCTACCAAGTACAAAAAATGATTGATCACATGACCAGCTGCGAGCCATCACATTTGACGTGCTCCCTGTGCGAAGTAGGCTTCCTTGATTGGCGAGAATATGACTCGCATCTACGTCATCACGGCTCCGATCTGCGCAAACCCTTCTTCTGTCTACAGTGCGATAATCGCTTCAGTACTCGAGCAGCTTTGCTCATTCATCAGCCGAAGCACTCGACGGAAACACCTCATGTCTGCACACACTGTGGCAAGTCCTTCAAATGGAAGCAGGGATTGAACAATCATATGCTGGTGCATAATCCTGAAAAGCAAATGCTTTGTGACGTCTGTGGATACAGCACAACACACATGAAAGCGCTCAAAAGTCACAAGCTACTGCATACGGGCGAGTTCTTTGCCTGCACTGTGCCTGGTTGTAAGCATCGAGCGAATCGTAAGGAGAACATGAAGTTGCACATTGAAACACATAAACAGGGACGTGATTTTATTTGTGAAATATGCGGTTGTAAATTCAGTCAGAGTAAAAACCTCAAACGACATGCTCTCAAGCATACCGAGGGTGGCTTAAATCGCTACAAGTGCCAGTTGTGTGGTTTCAGCAGCCATCGCTCTGATAAAATGAAGGAGCATGTGCAGCGTGTCCACACGGAGAAGGCGGTGCAACTGGAACTCTCGGAGACAGTGGACAGCTCGTTTGAGAACAAAATGCCTGATGATTTCGATTTGCCTTTACTGGACGCTGGAAAAGTTAACAATGCGAAAGAGTCGCTGAAAAAATCACGGAAGGTCAAGTCTGCAGTACCGGCAACAATTGTCAAACGTCTAAAGACTCTACTGCCAAAAGAAACTGTTGGCTAAGAAGAAAAATTGGTTAGGGAATTGTTTAGCCCAAACTGCGTTTAAGAATTGACGAACTTGTTAATTCTCCCACTTCAAAATGGTAAATAGTTGTGTAGCTCAAACAGTAAAACAACTGAGAGTGCAGCGACAGCAAGAGCAGCAAAGAGCAGCACAGCGACGTGGTGTATGTGCTCATTGTAAGAGCTTTCCTCTCGCTTGCTACAGTGCAGCCACAATCATTCTTATGTCAGATGTCGAGCTGTACAGGCCTGTCCATTCTAAGCTGAAACATTTAATCTGAAGAACTTCATCTGCGATGGCTGAGGCATTTTTTGACGAATATGAACACTATAACTTCGATCATGACAAACATATGTTCTCTGGTCACAGTGGCAAGCAACGTTCGAAGAAAGAAGCCTGCGTTCATACCAATCATTTTGACTCCTCGGGCCACTCCAGAAAGATTTTGACCAAGCTTATAAACGCCAACAACAACAGCAAAAAAAAATGAAAAAAAAAACTAAAAGTTCATGCGAATAAAAATCAAATCGTTCAAAGTTTTATGAATGAAGAGAAGAGAGAACTGGTGTCGAAAAAGGAGAAAGTAGTGAATGTATTGAATCTTTAGATATTGTTTTTATTAAATAAACTGAAATTAAAAATAATAATGTGTGATTGTGAATTAGTCTTTTGTTTTTAAGGTAAGATCAGCTTTTCCTTTTTTTATTCTGCTAAATTATAACCTTTAGTATCTAATAAGTGTAAAAATGAAACAGGTCTACCGTAAAATAATAATTTAGTCTTCTTTTTCTCAATTGTTGTTAAAACGCGTTTATGTTTATATTTGGTAAACAATGAATAAGCAGTTGATCAGGTGTTATTTCTATTCATTAATTATCATTATCATGATCAACAATATATATTTTGTGAAGTCCATTTAGACTTCTAAAATAAATTGAATAATTATTTAACTTCCAGTTTCACGCTGTTTTTACCATACCTATTTATATTTATTTATCAACTTATTACTCACGTTCTTCTACTTGGTATTTATAACTCTGCTTCTCATTACATTTCCTTGTTGAGTCTTAGAACTTATTAGCTGCTCCTACGTTTTTAATTCAACTATGCTAATCGGTAGTAAGAAAACGAATAGTAGTAGATTAAAATAAGCTTCAAGTATATCACTTTCCATTGAACCAACTATAGTTCATTGTGGGTGGCTATAGATCATTGACAGCATTGTGTTGACACCAAAATGTAACATCTTGATTATTAACTATTTCTTCTGGTGGCAGATTTCTTTCTTCTGCCCTAATGAAAGCCCCACGCTTCTAGTTTCTACTCTATGTGTATGTGTGCATATTTCCAAATCGTGACAGTGTGCGTGGCACACGCCATGCCCCGAGGTTAGGGTTGGGGCTTGGCGTACGGCACAGCTCATTGATATTAGGGCTTCCGCTAAATACTCGATCTTGAGCCTGAGTATTAATATTCTTTATCTCTGTCTCGCTCTAGGAAATCAACCTGCTCACTTTCACCGCGAAAAAAAAGAATTTGAGATAAACAAGTGAAGGCACATGGATTATTACTAAGAAGTGGGATGAATGGATCGAAGCGATGCGAGTAAACGAGATGGGGATGGCGTACTTGCTAATTGGTAGTGCATTCGGTGCCGAATGAACCGTTAAATTGAAACTGGAGCAGTGGCCCAATATCCATGTCTATGCGCTGTCCATAGATTAGCACCTTTCGGCGTTTGCTCGAGTCGAGACGAACTTGTTCTAGATACAGTATCTTTTGGCCCTGAGAAGATACATTTCTTTTGCGTTGTTAGCACCAATCAATCGATGGCTTTTCAACTGAGTTTTTCTGGACAATCGCAAGCGGTTCTGTGATTAGTTTGGAAGTGGATGCCCAGCCGAACGGCAGCTGCGCTCTTTGCTAAAATAGGATAACGATACGCAAAATTAAAGGATACTACTCATCATGTTAGAATATACGGATATGTCAACAAAGCCGCAACGGAAGCGTTTAACTGGCATCTGGGCGCTTGTCTTGGCACTGCTGCTCTTTGCCTTCACTCTCGTTGGCGTCGCCATGCTAGAAGCTGATCGTATGCGCTCTCAGGATGGTCAGTCCGGTGTGGCGAATGTGTTTCTTGTGAGTCGTCTGTGGACACACTTCAGAGCGCCGGCTAATGAGACGAACGATGAGATGGCGGCCACTGTGGAGCGTATAGCCCGAGATGCAGCCAATGGCACACACAGCAATAACTACTATGAAGAACAGCGTGCTGTGGTGGTCAATGCAGAGAGTGATGCGGCTCCCATTCTTGCCCAGCGACAGGATACATTTGGCCCGCCTGAGAGCAGAATGGACTCGTACGAAGCGGATCCCGTCTACGATGCGGCTGATGATTATGATGGTCAGCAATCGATGGAACAGTCACCTAACGAGGGCAGAGCGATGCAGGGACATCCCTATGATTCCTACTACGGTCAATGGGGTTATGACACCAAGACACCAGCTCCCAATGCGGCGGCAGCCTCATCAGCGAGTGGCTACAACAATCCCAAGTTGCCGACGGCCTCCAATCGGTAAGAGTTGAATTAAGTGGATGCCTTTAAAGCCTGCTAATCCCTATTTATGTGCAGTTCGCCGTACCCAGCGTACGATGACGATGTCTACGACTACCCCATGGGCTATCAGCCCCGTCCGCTAGCTCAGGCTGCATCCAAGCAGGCTGTGGCTCCACAAGCCACTGCAGTGGCTCAGACGCCAGTGGCTTCGGAATCTACTCTTGTGGTCTTCTTAAAAAGCTTGAAGCAAATATGGGATCTATATCAGGCATTGACGAGTGCATGGAGTTCGGTATCTAAGCGTCATCAAGAGAGCTCCGAACAGCTGAAGAAAGAACGCTTGGAGAAGCAGCGACTACGACAACAGCAACAGCAAAAGTTGAGGGTAAACTCGAAGAAACCGCCACGCATTGAGGGTGATAAGACAAAGAAGGCCAAGACGACAACGTCCACAACAACAACGAGCACTACCACGACAACAGAGTCTGATGAGTCTGACGAGGAGGCAACGCCAGCGCCCGCAAAGGGTGCCAAGGGAGACGAGGCCGCTGAAAATTCAGTGCGTGGACTGCGCCAGAAACGTGAACCGCAGGCCGAGAGCACTGATGTGGGCGAGGGACGTTACATCAAGGGTGATCCTCTCAAGGGCTACTACGATTTCGTTATCACCGAGGGATCGTATAAGTTCTGGGCCGCCTTCCAGGTCAGAAATGCTTAATGCTTGTTTTCTACAGTTGGTCACTTAATGTTTCTTTCATAGGTTGGGACTGCTCTCTTAATCATCTATTCCACGTTTGCGGCCATCTACTACTCCAAGGTGAATCCATTGACTAGCGATTACGATTATCAAGATTACTTGGGCGCTGGTCGTTCGATGACTGGCGGCGACGACGATTTTGTCGACGACAACGATGCTCCAGCGAAAACAACTTCTTCCACATCACGTATCATGGACTGGATACCCCGCACAGCACATTCTCTAAAGTTTATTTTAGATGCCATTGACAAAATACCATTGGATCACGATCAAAAAGAGGAGAAGGGTTGGACAACGGGGAGCAGCGATACGGCATCGACAGCAGAGACAACAGGGGATAACTAATTTTAAACATTTATGAAAATAAAAGAAAATTTTTATAAAATATTGAGTGCTTTTAATGCTTAGGAAACTCTTGAAGTTGATTGATTAATAGGTTCTTAGTATTTCTTAATATAATAATTAATAGCATAGTAATATTTTATAGATATTTTTTGTTTAGCTAAATTGTAATTATCATAATACCAATCAAAACTTTTAACTATAACTATTCATAAGATTTTGTAAGAACTTAGCAGTGTTAATAACTGTCAGCTTAAAGTGATATTAAAAATTGAGTAGCAATTCCTAATTACAGAGATATATTTACCTCAACGCATGTGAAGCTTACAAAATTAGTTCGCATTATACACGTAAGTTGTGTATTTATAAGTTAATCATTATTTAAAATATTTATTCAAATTTAAATTTAAATAAATTACAATTTCCATGGAGTGCACACACTGGCTGCCATTCAGCTCGCAACGCGTGCTTTCGCCATTCACACCGATACATCAGCTGTTGTCAGCTGCTTGTTATTTTTTAGACGACGTGTATTTTACATTTGTTATGAAAATAAATTATTGAAAAACATTTATACGGCAATTTATATACATTTTTTTGCACAAATAACGAAGAAGATGCGGTGCTTAAAGCTGATATTTGGTTTAATATTCGTGGCGGCTGCGCACGAAGCCAAAGACTTTGACGATTCGGTGCTCTACAAAATTGACTTCGAAGTGCCCGATTTGTTGGGTCAACCAGTGAGTTAATACATTAAATTCACTTACTATTATTTTAAATACTCTGTGTCTATTGCAGGAGCTGAACAATCAGCTGCGCTCGTTTTACACGTTGGACAAGGAGAAATATGAATGCTTGATACCCACTTTGGAGACGCCCAAAGAGGAAGAGAAGTCCAATCAGCCAGAGCTGTGTAAGTTTTATCTGGAATTTCGTGATTAACTCCGCAAATCAATTTTCTATTCTCTGCAGCACCAATTGGCATTCTTCAGCCGATATTCTCGGGACCCACCTGCTCCTATCGCATCGAGGCATACTGGTCATATGAGATCTGCCATGGTCATCATGTGCGGCAATATCATGAGGAACGTGAGGGTAAAAATGTGAAGTTTCAGGAGTATTATTTGGGCAAATGGAGTGAGGAAAAGACTGAGCTGGCGAAGAAAGAATGGGAAGCCGAACGCAAGGCTGGTGGTGGCAAGCCCAAGTACAAGACACTGAAAATTGACAACACTCGTTATCCATATTTCGAAATGGAGTTCAACGATGGCACAATGTGTGATATTATTGATGCACCGCGCACAACCATGGTGCGTTATGTGTGCTACCCACATGGCAAGGATGATATCTACTCGTTCAAGGAGACGTCGTCGTGTAATTATGAAGCCATTATCTTGACATCATCTTTGTGCAGCATTCCTGCGTTCCATGCCGAGGAAACAAAGGAGATTTCTATTAAATGTTTCAATTCACCAACGGAGCCGCATAAGCCCTTGAGTATGCTGCGTCAAGAGCTCAAGGAATGGACAGACAGCGAAAGTGATTTACTCATTTCGAAAGAGAACAAAATACCAGCCAAGTTGTGGACCAAGAATGAGGGCGATACGGTCACCTTTAAGTACAGCGGGAATGTAGAGAGTATCATCCTGGAGATGATGGCAAATGGCGAGATCGATAGTCAAACAGCGTATCAACAGCTCGTTTTATCGCGTAATGTGCAAGGAACAACTCCAGCACCTTTGAGTGATATAACGCCTCTCATTGATTTCATATCGGGCAAAAACTGTCTAACAGGCGTAAGTAATGAATTATATAACGAATTCATCATGTAACGATTGCCGTTTTGCAGGGCACTGGTTGGTGGAAATATGAATTCTGTTATGGGCGTCATGTGCGCCAATTCCACAAGGACAAGAACAGCGAAGTCGAACTGTTTCTGGGTTACTTTTCAGAGGAGCTGCATCGAGAGTGGTACATGACGCAACCAGAGAAGGGTGCGCGTCAAGGAATTTTATCGTCCCTATGGCATCACTACTCAAAGGGCACACACTGCGATCGGACTGGTCTGCCGCGTGAAGTGAACGTTAAACTCACCTGCACTCCAGTTACCTCCAGTGGTACAGCAGTTTCGATGTATCTGATGGAGCCAAAGACATGCCATTATATTTTGGTTGTGGAATCGCCCATCATTTGTGGTCTCATGCAATATGCTGGCGAAAATGATCTAGTAAGTCTAGAGCAATTGAAAAAGCTAACAACGCAGATACGGTCTTAGATTCCATGGGTTACTAAATTAATGAATAAATAATAGTAATTTTAAGAATGCTTTTGTAATTGTTGTATTTAATTTTAAAACCGTTTCGAGAATTCTCTATTGCAGTCTTGAAACGTCGACGCTGTTGTGTTAATGATAATAATTAAAGCGAATGCACAAACCGCTTAGTTTGGGCTAGAACCATGTACCGACTAATGCTAACGGCTACCAGGGCTGGCCAATATACAAACATCAAGTGAAATTGCTTTTGATGAAATACCAAATAATAAGTATTCGGCCTGTGTACACATTTATTTATTTTAAAATTTCACATCGTCTTAATTGCTATTCGTATGTTTATACTTACTTAACTAAATCTAATTTTTCTTGACTTTCGTTTTTTGCGCATTTTTCTTAGCGCAGCGTTTGCCTCCACAGCAATTCCTGTAAATGCACTTCAACAGAGCAATGTTGATAGCGAGAACAATGCCAAGAGCCACAGTAAGTAGCACATAGAGGTCGAGGTTGTTGCTCTCGATGGCGTTCATTTGGGCCAGAGGACTCTGCATATGGGCTGCACCATGGTGGCGGAGTACATAGTTGGTCCAGTAAACAACCAATTCCCGAGCTGTCATGGGGCGATCGCGATAAAGTTTGGAGAACTTCTGAAGCTTGTTAGCGTAGCTTGGATTTTGCACTACTTCCTGGATGGCACTCTTTAACTCAGCCGTTTCGAGTGAATGCAGGTCCACACGGAGTCCGTAGCCCGCTTGAACAATTTTGTCCGCATTGCCGGGTTGATCGGCAAATACGGGCAATGCCAACATCGGCACTGCGTGGTACTGTGATTCGGCCACGCCTCCTTTGCCGGCGTGTGTGATGAAAAGCTTGATCTTGGGATGGCCGAGAATGTCGTCCTGAGGCAGCCATTTCTTGTAGAGTATGTTTGCAGACTTGCCGGGCGTGTTCTTCAAATCGTCCCACTTCCAAATCACGTTCTGCTTGAGGCCTGACAACACTTTGAAGATCTTCTGAATGATCTCCTCGCTAATGTGATCGCCTCTAAGATTGCTGCCCAGGCTGAAGAGTATTGCACCATGTTTGGAGTTGTCCAGAAATTCCTGAATATCTTGCGGCAAAGGCTCTGGCTTATCCTTAATTTGAATGCCTCCAATCTCAACAATGCCGGGCACATTGGGTCTAATTGGTCCCTCACTGATACCATGACTGTTACAGAATACCAAGGACACGTTCTTCTTGGCCACCGCAAAGCTGGGCATCGCCGGGTCGTTTCCGAAAAGACGTCTGCAAAGTACAAATTCATTGTAACAACAAATTTCACAACTACGCGTATGAACTCACTTGTAAAATCCGTCATTTTTGCAATCCAAGAATAAGGAGAAGATACGGAAGCTTATCGTGGAGAAGAAATTGGCCACACGCTGCTTGAAGTTCATGGCCTGACCCAATGGGACAGCAATGTGCATTGTGGGCACCGAGGCAGTCAGAACTGGATTGCCAATAATATTATCAATTTGCTCCATCGGTGGCCCAGTCCAGCTCACAATAATCGGGCAGTTGAATCTGGCGCCCAATCCAACCTGATAGCTATTGAAAAAGAATCCCACAACGACGGCATCGAATTTGTTGCCCTTGTTCCTGTACAACTCGGTGAAACGTTCATCCTCTAGGACATCCACCTGCTTATTGATAAGCAGACTGAGTGAACCAAACATTGTCTTCAGCGTGGTGAACAGTGATGGCTTGTTCTTGGCCAAAGCCGTCATGCCATCGTTAAGCGTCTGCTCGTCACTGTCACTGAGCGGTATCACAATATGTTTGATGCTCTTGTGGGTGACCTTTGCTGGCATTGATGATACCACCGTCACATTGTGGCCCTCCTCGGCCAGCGCCTTCATCACCGACATGTGGATAATCAGATGCGATGGACTGTGACTTGTAAACACGCCCAAAATGTTGGCACTCTCCACTGTCGGCGCATGCAGCGTTGCCATCAGCGCAACGAGCAGCAGGCCGGCAGCCGAGTAGGAAATGAAAGAACGACCTTGTTTCCCCATGTCAAACATTTGTGTTAACCGCAGAGTAAAACTAAGTTGTCTGCTGGTAGCTCAACGGTTTATATACAAGTATGTTGAGTGTATATCAGTCGACTGGTTTCGTCAGCTATACCTAGCATTACTGATAAGACCTGATATGCAATGATAAGAGGCGTCCAACCGGCGGCAAGCACGCCGATCGTTATTAGAACTTGCTGCTGCTCGTACGCACTGCAAATGTTTTATTTTTATTTTTGTTATTGATGTGTATAGATAGATAAAGCAACAAACAATTGTGTTGTTAGGCAACTGTATTTCGAAATCAATGGATTAATACAATCAGTCGGGTTCAACATTATTTCATGTACTCAACATCTGGTGAAATATCAAAGACAACATGTTAGATATGCAAACATTACGAGCAGAGGGCGACAAGTTTGAAATTTTAACAACATTTTAGACACGCAATGCAATGGACTTTGCCTGCAATCGCTTTCAAGATCAATTACGATTATAGTTTGTGGCTCGCGTATTAAGCAAATTCACGATTAGCTCACCCGATATATGTATTTAAATGTTTTTGTTTTTAGGGAAAAACAACAACTAGTAACAAAAACAACAAGAGAGCTATTCAAAATTAATATTAAATACTAGAAAAGCACTTTGGAAAAATAAAAACAAACCAGAACCAATCGGCGTTCGACACACGCACTTCCAAAGGCAGTGAGATACTGGGCTTTAAATATATTAGCGAATTCAACGACAAAAGATGCGAGGCGGAGAACAATGAGAGAAGTACACTGGAAAAAACGCTGTAAAGTGCAAAAATACGTGCATTGAATCAATAATATGAGAACCTCAAAATCATACAATGTGATAACAGAATAAAATTGAATGGGATTCCTACAATTTATTGCCCTAATAAAATTGAAGGTATGTTGGTTATGTTATCACTAGAATAATTACAGATTATTATAAATAGGTCAGTCAGTTGAAATCCTTATGAATGAAACAAACTAAATAGTATATATTTATTAGTCTTGAGTTGATGTTATGGGTATTTCTACATTTTGTTTAAATTATTTTCTAGATTACGTCATTTTTGCTCAGTGTTGCGGGTCTCAGAGAACGGAGAGTGAGAGCAAGCATTTATTAATAGTCAGCGAGCGAATTGGAAACTTGTTGATTTTTACATATAAGTATGCATAATCGTTGTTGTATATACATATGCGGCCAGATTCTACTTAAATTATAATCGTTGAAGTCGTTTAGTGTATAATTACATTTGGACTGCGTAACACTTCGTGTGCGCAACACGTTCAAAAATTAATTTCTTTTGACCTTGGTTTGTGCTTGGACTCTAATTGTTTTGACTAGGAATCGAAGCACGATCATAGAACAGTAGAAGATCAGCAGGAGAACGGCATACACATCGAGATTGTAACGTGCTACAAAGCCGAGCTTCAAACTAGGACACTGCAGATGGTAGGCTCCTCCATGGCGCAACACATACTCCGTCCAGAAGATCACAGATTGCCGAGCAGTGAGCGGACGATCTCTATAGAGAGCTGAGAACTTGCGAGCATTGGTCTTATACACAGAATTGCGGAGCACTTCCTGGATGCCCTTCTCCAAGCTCTCCTCGGTGAGCGTGAGCAGTTCCATGCTGATGCCAAAGCCTGACGCCACCATCAAGTGAGCATTGCCGGGCTGGTCTCCAAAGACAGGCAACGCCAGCATCGGCACTCCATGGTACTGGGCCTCAGCCACGCCTCCCTTGCCAGCGTGTGTGATGAAGAGCTTGGTGTTGGGATGGGCAAGTATGTCATCCTGGGGCAGCCAGTTGTGGAAGTATATGTTGGATGCATTGCCTGGCTTGGGCACCTGATCGTCCCACTTCCAGATGACACGCAGTGGCTGGCGAGCGAGCACATTGTAGATGGTTTGCACGAGTTGTGGCTCGAAGAATGTGAGCTTGACATTGGTGCCCAGGCTGAAGAAGATGGCTCCCTCCGTGGCCTTGTCGAGGAATTCGGCGAGCTCTTTGGGTAACGGATCAGGTCGATCCTTGATCTGTATGCCGCCAATCTCAATGGATTGTGGCACCGTGGGACGCACAGGGCCTTCGCTATGCGAGTGGTAATTGTAGAAGAGCAGGGAGACTCTTTGCTTCACCTCATCGTAGTTGGGCATATTTGAATCATTGCCAAATGTATGTCTAATTTTAAAAGTACACATTTTAAATTCAAATAATTAAATTGAAATAATATTGCTCACTCGTATAAATGGTCCATAACGAATTCTAAAGCTACGCCCACAGTCTTCAACATTATCCAGCTACAAATGTTGCGCATACGCCACCAGAGCCCTGTTGATTGAGATGTTGTGTCCGTCACTAAGCTGACAATCGGCACATAGGAGGGATCAATGATGTTGCCAACGCTATCGTCGACAAATGTTAAGGGTAAGCCGAGCCAGCTAAGGATTGCAGGCACTTGCAACTTGGCTGCGATGCCCAATTGAAAATCATTGAAGAGATAGCCGAGTACCAAGAGATCATATTTAACCTGGGGATTCTCATAGATGGCTTTCACTTGGGGATGCTGCACAAAGTCATACTGCATGCCTAAAATGGTATTTAGTAATGATAGCATTTTGTAGATGGCTTGCATCATGTGTGGCTTCTTCTTCATTGCGTTCTCCACATACTCATCGATGTCTTTTGCGCGTTCATCACTCATCGGGACCAGGATCAAAGTAATATTGGCATGTGTCTCCAGATTGGGTTCAAATGTTGTCACAATGGTTACATTATGTCCTTGATCTGCAAGCGACTTCATTATCGACATGTGCACCAGCAAATGCGATGGACTAAAAGTGCTGAATAATCCCAGAATGTTGGCTCCCCGAACGGGAGCCAAGCAGGCAAAAGCGAGCAGCGACAACAACGATTTATTCACCATTCCAAATGTCGCACAACAGACAACTAAACGAAAAGTGAGCTCCACGAGTCTATTGAGTGCTGTCGAGAGGGAAATTTGAGAGCAATAACCTCTCGCGATTGTAAAATGAATGCTAGAAACTCCAAGTGACAGCTTACACAATTCATGTTCAATTGTAAATGGCAGAGTTCAATGAGGAAATAGTTTGCGCTCCGATTCTCGACAACCGTTTCAAGTTCACAGTGTCAATGAAATTCTTTATGCTATTGTCATTGGACTCTATTTTTAATCGCATTTATATTTTATCGCTTATTGAGCACACTCAAGAGATATGTGTGCTTAGAAAAAAAACAAGTTGGAAAGCTATAGGCGAGTATACTCAACTGTTGGCTACCGATTTATTACTCATGGCATGCATTTATTACATTTCACTGCAATACGAATGCAAATTAAAACGTTTAATTTGTTTCCTCAGTCCATAATATAGGTTTTCTGTTGGCATTGAATTTCAATATTCTGCTACACTATGGGTAGAGGGTACATCAAATTGAATTGCCTGAATTCAATAAAAACTGAGTCATGTTGATTGTGTATTGGGGTAGGCTTTATTAAAGCTGGAAATAGTTCAGCTATTGTTAACTAATGCAATGGCAGCATGAAAATATAAATTTGATACTAATAATAATATTAACCCTATGCATGTATTTTAATAATATTCTAGTTTTATTTTTATGCATTAATTTCAATAATCTCTTCACGCTCTAATAGCCTCAATTGTATACAGTGAACAGACAATAGCGACATAGAGGGAAATAGAGATGATGTAGAATTATTACTAGTCAGTGCGAGTATTGAAAACTTGTTGATAAAATGGTTGTCTGGTCATCATTGTATACACATATCACGAACGATTCCGTCGTTCAAAAATATAATTGCGCGTTCATTACACAATGTGTAATTGTTTTGTTTTTTATACGAGCAATTAATTTCTTTTGACTTTCGTTTTGGTATGTGCACGACCTCTAATAGTTTTGACTACGAATCGTAGCAATAATACCAAAATTATAAGAGATATGGAGACGATCAGCAGGACAACAGCGTACACATCGAGATTGTAACGTGCTACAAAGCCGAGCTTCAAACCAGGACACTGCAGATGGTAGGCTCCTCCATGGCGCAACACATACTCCGTCCAGAAGATCACAGATTGCCGAGCAGTGAGCGGACGATCTCTATAGAGAGCTGAGAACTTGCGAACATTGGTCTTATACACAGAATTGCGAAGCACTTCCTGGATGCCCTTCTCCAAGCTCTCCTCGGTGAGCGTGAGCAGTTCCATGCTGATGCCAAAGCCTGACGCCACCATCAAGTGAGCATTGCCGGGCTGGTCTCCAAAGACAGGCAACGCCAGCATCGGCACTCCATGGTACTGGGCCTCAGCCACGCCTCCCTTGCCAGCGTGTGTGATGAAGAGCTTGGTGTTGGGATGGGCAAGTATGTCATCCTGGGGCAGCCAGTTGTGGAAGTATATGTTGGATGCATTGCCTGGCTTGGGCACCTGATCGTCCCACTTCCAGATGACACGCAGTGGCTGGCGAGCGAGCACATTGTAGATGGCTTGCACGAGTTGAGGCTCGAAGAATGTGAGCTTGACATTGGTGCCCAGGCTGAAGAAGATGGCTCCCTCCGTGGCCTTGTCGAGGAATTCGGCGAGCTCTTTGGGTAACGGATCAGGTCGATCCTTGATCTGTATGCCGCCAATCTCAATGGATTGTGGCACCGTGGGACGCACAGGGCCTTCGCTATGCGAGTGGTAATTGTAGAAGAGCAGGGAGACTCTTTGCTTCACCTCATCGAAGCTGGGCATGGTGGGGTCATTGCCAAACGCCTGTCTGAAATTGAGAGCGAGGTAATTATTGATTGATTCTTAGAGGGCATTGAACTACGTACTCATAGAAGGAATTCATTTTATAATCCAATCCCACGCCAATTGCTTTGAATAGGAGCCAGTTACCAAAGTTACGTATACGCCAACCGAAACTATGCATTGGTGTTGTTGTGTTCGCGGTCATGGTTATGCTTGGCACGTAGGTTGGATCGTAAACATTGCCAACACTATCGTCGACGAAGGTGAAGGGTACACCAACCCAGCTAAGGATTGCAGGCACTTGCAGCTTGGTTGCAACGCCCAGCTGGAATTCATTCATTAGGTAGCCAAGGATTAGCAGATCGTACTTGATCTGCGGGTTCTCGTAAATGGCTTTTACTTTTGGATGCACCACGAAATCGTACTGCATGCCTAGCATGTCGCCTGCATTTGTCAGTGAATTGAACATTGCTTGCACCATGTGAAGTTTCTCCTTTGATGATTTCTCCAGATACTCATTCATGCCTTTTAGGCGCTCCTCAGTCGGCGGTGCTATAATTAAAGTAATATTCTCGTGCGGCTTCAGTTTCGGTTTCAATGCTGACACAATGGTTATATTTTGTCCTTGATCGGCCAGGGTCTTCATCATCGACATGTGCACAATCAAATGCGAGGGGCTAAAGGTGCTGAATAATCCCAGAATGTTCGCACTCCAAACAGGCGTCGCCACGATGGCGAGCACGCTCAGCAACAGCAGTGCTCTGTTCGCCATTCTAATTTCGAAACGATCTGTTGATCTCACTACTTTCTACTGAGCTCCGAGTCGGGTAGACGGCTCCATTTATTGTTTTCCATAGATCAGACGTGCGGGCGATAGTCTCTCTATAAAATTTGCTGCTAGCAGATGACAGAGCAGTTTTTATCGCAGAAATCGTGGAACTTGTTGTGTAAAGGAATTGATAAGAAACATGAAAGCCATGAAAACCCAAAGCTTCGAGTCGATCAACTTGAATATACCCTATACTTGAAGTTTGGCAATCCATAATATCCATCACTCTCGACAGTGTTAAAATCACTTCAATTTTATTGTATTTAACTACTGCAAACATATCTTAATAAGTAGTTGACTGAAATTGTGGTTTCAAGTGCCGACTTCCACTTAGCGCAGGGTATTTTGTATAAGACAAGTAAGTAAGTCAGTAAGTAAGTAATTCGGAGAGATAAGCTTTTATAGTGCAATTGGTTATCTAACTTCCTAAGCTTTAAGAATTATCATTATGATTACCAATTAATCATGAATAAAAAGATTGAACTGCTATTCCTACACAATTTAACTTCCTATGCTTTAAAAGTTGTAGTAGCTTATTAGGAAATATTCATCACTTTGATTATCAGTAAAGAAACAAAAAAGACGGACTATATCTTTATGTTATGATGATAAATATGGTTTTTGTTGTCAAAAATATTCCATAAGAAGCCGTTTAAGTGCTGGATAATAACGAAAAATGTGCGCTTGGCAGAAAACGTGTCACAAAACCTCTATAGTGATCAGCTGTCGGCCCTAGAACAAAATCAAAGTCATATTTGCATGCATTACACCAAACACCCTCCCCCCTCACTATTTGCCATGACCACCCACCAACCCCCTTCCCCCTCTCCCTCCCCCACAATACAGTTACAGCTCTGAGCAGACTTTGAAGATTGTGCGTGTGAATTTGTGTAACTCTCCCACACTCTGCGCACGCTCAGCTGGTGCCTTTGTGTGTGTGAATGTGTGGATATTTGATACTCTCCCACATTCTGCGCATGCTCACCTGCTCAGAGCACAGACTCCCGCTCTGAGGATCCACAAGAGAGCAATTGGCCCAATTTATTTTCTGTATTGCGGTTAGCTTTCTGCTGATTTATGTTCGCCTGGTATTTCACACTCTTTTTACCGGTTGAGACGGCTACTGTGCGTGTGTATGCAAGAGAGGAATTGGCGAATCTGAAGTACAAGTAGAGGAGGTTGCATGTGGAATTATGTCATGTCACTTCAGCACCTTACGCGGGTGACTTTTGTACATCTGTTGCTGCTGGATTATGTTCGCCTGGTATCTCATCCGCTGATTCAGCACTTTTTAGCCGTTTGTGGCGGCTTGGCTGCAAAAAATGGATCAATTTAAATTAAGTACTTTATTGAAATGGCTATCAACATTACTTAATATTAATTGGCCATATATAAATAATTAAATTAATACAAATTGAATAAGCATGATTTTCTCATAATACGGAAAATCTTAAAAGGTAAGTAAATTCACAAACGAGGTAAGAAAACAAAGGTAAAGAACTCAAATGAAGCGAAACGAATAAAAGGTAAAGTAAGTACGGTAAGTAAATGTCAAAAGACAAGAGAAAATATTGTTATGACGTCACACCTGGTGCAAGTGACTTTCTGCACAGTTGCTTGCTACTTATTTATGTTCTCCTGGTGTTTCAGTTCATGATTTACCGTTTTTAGCCGTATGCTGTGGTTGTTGTTACCCTACAACAACAACAACAACAACAAATTTTCCCTCAAAACTGCGACTTTGGAGCAGCCAAAACACCAGGCGAACACCAGGCAAGCAACAGTAGCAAGTAGAAATGCAAAATTTCGTTGCCTATCAAAAAGGGACAAACACAAATTATGACGTCATTTCTCTTTGCCCACATTCTCTTTACTCTTTCCAAACACGTGGCGCCAGTGACTTTTTGAGTAACAGCCTGCTGTGCCCTTCTGTTGGCCTGGTAAAATTTTCCAATTTTTCGATTTGGTGAGGGCATTTCGAGTTGGACGTGCGGTGTGGGCGTGGCATTGGAGGCGTAAATTCAAACTAAATGCTTACTCTACTTACCCTCTGGATCTGGAAATTCTTTTGTTCAAAGTGACCGAAATGAAACCATTTTTTGTTTAAATTAATGTTTATTAAAATTTATTTATTAATTTGTTTACATAAATATACTTAGAAAATTAGCAGTTTTGTTAAACTAATTTAGCTTGGCTGAAAATATACAAAATGAAATACACCTTATCTATTTGGGACACTAAATTGCTCCTCACATCGATTTACAACATCATTTTTAGATAGCGTATCTATTGCTTCTTTGTTTTTTTGTTGGGCTTCTTCGATTTCGCTGTTAGTTTGCGGAAGACACAGCGCACAACAAGGAAATTGAGCAGCAGGACGAGCGTCACAACTGTGGCTAGCAGTGCATAAACATCCACATTGTAGTAGGCCACCCAGTGCATATGCACTGATGGACTCTGCAGGTGGGCAGCACCGTGATGCCTCAGCACATACTCGGTCCAGTAGACCACTGTCTGGCGGGCAGTGAGCGGTCTGTCCCGATACAGTTTCGAGAATTGTCCGATGGCCGCTTTGTACTTGCCATTGCCGAGCACTTCCTGGATGCTCGTCCTGAAGTTCTCCTCGGTGAGCTGCAGCAGATCTTGGGCAACGCCATAGCCAGACTTCTCCATGTTAGCAGCATTGCTTGGCTGGTCGCCGAAGATGGGCAGGGCCACCATTGGCACGCCATGGTATTGCGCCTCTGTAACCCCTCCTTTGCCGGCATGGGTGATGAACAGCTTTGTCTTGGGATGCGCAAGTATGTCGTCCTGTGGCAGCCATTTCTTGTAGAGAATATTTGCAGATTTGCCCGGTGTGTTGTCCAAATCCTCCCACTTCCAAACCACACGCTGCTTCAGCGAGGACAGCACCTTGAACATGGATTGCACCACCTCCGGTTTCACAGTCGTTCCCTTAATGTTCGAGCCAAGGGAGAGTAAAATAGCGCCATGCTCGGCGCCATCCAGAAACAGAGCAATGTCCTCAGGCAGCGGATCGGGCTTCTCCTTGATTTGAATGCCTCCAATTTCCGCATTCGCCGGCACAAGCGGACGAACTGGACCCTCACTGACCAGATGGCAGTTGGTGAAGACCATTGAGATGTTGCGCCTCAATTGCTCAATGGGCGGCATGTTGCTGCCGAAGAGCTGGTTGTAGTATCGCGCACTGCGTATATTGAAGATAATGCTTAGACCACGGAATAGGGTATCTTTCAAAAAGTTCTCCAGTCGTTTGCCGAATCCCATTGGCTCGCCGCGCTTCACGCTGGTGCCCATTATGGGCACATGGGAAATTTCGGGGGGATTGCCAACGTATTCATCGATGACGAGCATGGGCGCCTGCATCCAGGCCACAATCACTGGCACTTGCAGCTTGTGGGCCACGCCCAGCTGGAAGTCGTTCATGAAGAATCCCATGAACATCAGGTCGAATTTGGTTTCGTAGATGCGCTGGAAACGCGGATCCGCCACCAAATCCACTTGCGACTCAATCATTGCACTCATGCCGTTCAACAGACGGAACATGGTGTCGACAATGGAGTTCTTCTGGCCAGCCATCTCAGTCATTTGATCCTCCATGATGCGCTCATGTTTATCAGAAGCTGGCAGCACAATCAGATGTATCGCTTTGTGCATCACTGCGGGCTTCATCATCGACACCACAGTGATGTTGTGTCCCTCCTCGGCGAGCGCCTTCATCATGGACATGTGCAAGATCAAGTGTGATTGGCTGTGACTGCTGAACAGTCCCAGAATATTGGCGCCCCATGCCGCTGGTGTCACGGCCAACAGCAGCACAAATAGCCAACGACAGCCACCCATTATGTTGTTTGGCCAATTTACGTCTGCTCAACACGACAAACAATTGCTAACTGCCCGAAAGTTTGTGTTCATGTTAGCGGCGCAATCGGTCAATTTATATAACCGGTCTCTTATCGATTGTTACGACTAACGCGCACTTATCAACAGCATATCCAGCCGAAAGATACCGCGTAATCTCCATACGTGTTTATTCACATTTACAAAACTGTTTGCAGCTACAGCCATCGAACTTATCGGGGCGAGACTTGTGATGTCATGGTTATGCGCTGATTTTCTTGTCAAGATAACAAAACAAATTCCATTGGGAACAACTTCTTTTCAATTGTAGGGTATCTGTCATAAGACCAGCCACCAAACATATTCAGCAGCGTCACAATGAGGAGGCACAAACATGCGCGCTTCTGAAGCATGTATCCCCAAAATGGTGTGCGAAGCTCTCTGTGACTCATTGATCGCCAGCTGATGCAACATTTGAGTACATTCCTCATTTTAACTTGTTTGTTCAAATAGCAACGAAGAGAAGCTTCCAGCTCTTAATAAGCGACTTAAGAGTCAGCACATTTTGTTGATAACAACCACACAAGAGATTGCGTCGGAATACTGGTTATAAATTTTATTTATAAACAAGCACAAAACACTTAAGAGCTCAAATAACCAATCACCCAGCTAACTCAATGAATTTTTTTGCCGCCTGGGGCAATGGGGTTCGTTTCAATGCGCAGCAACTGTTGATTTTGGCCCTTGATGTGACCCCAGTGATTGATTTCACGCAGCTCGCCCTTGAACTCTTTCAGTGTCTTCTGCAGCTCCGGATAGAGTTGCTTGAGCACGCCATGATCCACTGTTGGAAACAGATGATGCAGTGCATGCTCGCCAAAGTGTGTGAGCACCAGCAGATCCGACCACTTGATGTCGCCGCGATCGATGATCGTGTCCAGCTGAAACAGACCCCAATCGCGGTCTGATCGCGTAGCGTCGCCATCGTGATAGATGCGTGGATCATGATGGGCTGCAGTTAGCCCAATAAAGCCAAACAAGAAGCTGGCCATGGCCACAATAGTTAGCCAGCTGCTGAGCACAGATCCCAGGCTCACATCGGTCGACACATAGAGGAAGCTGGGCAGCACGAGGCTCAAGACATCATGCCAGTACATCACATTGCGCTTCAGCAGCGAGTAGACCAAGCTGAAAAGTAAAGAAAATCGATTAGTACAGAAGAATTAACAAGTTGAGCAAACCACTTACCGCTGCAGGATCTGCATGAAACACAATATCGTCCAAATGAGGGGTGAGATCACTACAGAGACGATGCGATGAGCTCTGCCCGCATAGTGCTTGCCGGGCACAAAGCAGAGAAAGGGCTCGAACAGCGACATCTCGAGATCGTGCAGCGAATTGGGATACACATGATGGGAGAGAGCGTGCGAGACGCGCCAGCAATTGAAGTTCATCAGCGACAGATTGAAGCTATACATGCGCCAGTTATCACGCTGATGGAAGTAATTGTGCGAGGAGGTGGCCAACCAGCAGAGCGCCAATCCCGCAAAGGCTCTCAGCACCAACGAATCCAGCACTGTGGCCGCCCAGCTCAGCAGGAACACGGAGAGCAATATGCCAGTGTGAAGGAACTAAAAGTAGATGGTGTGAATGTCTACAGTTTACTATTCAACCTACTCACATCGGTCTTCCTGGTTGGCTGATAGTTGAGAGCGCGCAGCTTCTGTCTCACTCGCCGCTTCAGCACCATGTAGAAGCCATTCTCGTGCAGCGTGAACTTGTAGTTTCTCGGCGTGGCCGCTGAACGCACCTCGAATTTGCTGAGCATGCGGGCGGCATTCTCCTCGATGTGATGCGACTCGAAGGGCTCGGTGATGTCGGTGCCCTTGGTGCTGTTGATCCAGAAGGCGCCGCCAGGATGCCGTTTGGCGAAATCCGACAAGTCGTACAGTTTATCCTTGATGCGCCAAAGTCCCTCGGCCTCATCGTCCAGGTGTTTGCCCTCTAGCCAGCTGGAAGCGTAAGCAAAGAGTTAGTTAATCGTTGTTATATTAATAATAGTGGGACGCTTATCGGACATACCTTTCATTACTAATGAGCAGGCTCCGGCGATAGGTGGGATAGGTGCGAGATATGCCCGAAACACGCCACGCGTCTAACTCCACGTTGGGTGCCATTGCCAATAGTTTTACGACTGAATTGCAATTAATTGAACCTCTTAATCGTTGCGCTTTAATTGTTTAAACCACAGGCGGGGTCCAAATCCGAAGTACAACAACTCGACTACCACTCGAGAGATACGAAATGTTTATACACTGAAGTCGCAGCTAAAGCGACGCTTCGCTTGTGCACTTGTAGCATTATACGCGATTAATTACGAGCGTGAAAGCTTTTCATGGTCGTATCAAAACATTGCAGCTTTTGAGCTTTCCGCTGTTCACGATCGTGCCTTTATCATGCTCCGACACCCCGGAGAAGCAGCGAGAGACTGAAAATGGGCCACAGTGAAACCACAGATGAAAGGCACTTAAAAAACGAAGCGAATCTTTTATGGATGCTGGGAAAATAAAACAAGTTTTCAACACACAGGAAAAGCTTTCATTTTCTGACCCCGAAATCTGACCCTTAACTACTCGTAAATGTTAGGCATTAAATAGACTTTAGAGTGCTATTAATAGTATATTACGTCAGGGGTCATGTTTGCAATTCAAATGCGTATTATAATATAAAAACCAGCACATTGCAGATACTCAACACAGCAGAAGCACAAATGGTCTTCAAATAACCTTTAGCAACTGGAACCCAATGCGAGTCTGATAAGTCTTCTAATGTGGTCGGAATCAGAGTGATTAGTCTTTCATCAGTATTATCAGCAGTGGTTTTCATTCAAAAGTAATTTAATCTACAGAACTTCTCAATGCCCTTTCCAGTTCTCAGAGTTTGTACATTTAATAAATATTTGTATTGACATTTATATTAATATATAATTATATTCTTTTTTGGAAAAGAACACTATTAGAGAAATAATACTTTTAGAATATTTACAAAATGGGAAACTGATTTTAATTGACTTTAACTATTCGCTATAGTTTAATATTAAGAATAATTTGTAGTAAAGTAAAATTTTTCTCATTATCAATATTTTTAAATTTTTTTATACTCTACCTTTGTAAAATAATATTCTTCATTATTAAAAGATTCACAATCATTTAAAAATATGTTTGAATATTTCTGATGAATGTTTACAATCTGTAAACAAATTTCGCATGAAGCATTGATAATGTCGTAATCAAATCAGAATGTTCAATGAATACCCTAAACGTCTGCTGCTGCTATAATTAGGTGCCTCCAAACCTCTACCCTACATCAACAGTCGGTGACAAGTGCCTAGTTTTGCCCGATAAGCTCTGACCCTCAAGCTTAGAGGCTGGAAACTTTTTCGGTAGCTGTCTATGAACCACACACCCCCCTTGAAAGCAGGGTAGTGGGCGTCGCTGTCTCAAGTCAGTCCAAGAGATAAAATAACACGTGCTAAGGCAAACCTATGTATGTCTAGCATCGATTAGCTTGACTGCTGTGAGCTGACTTGGAACTACTAACTGGACAGACTTGACTGACTGGACGGAGTGGACAGACACAACTGAACTGAACTGATAGGGCGGCTCGTCTTTGTTATCACCGTGGAAATGTTTTTATTTATTTATGCATGTATTATGCGAGATTTCTGATTTGTTTAAATAATTGAAACTGCGCGCTTTGTAGCTCAGTTCGACTCGGAGTTAGCTCCAGTTAGGATCGCATAGTTCGCCGTTTGGTAAAACCGACAGGATGGTAATCGAGAAATGGAAGGAGTGTGGCATTGCCAATAAATTTCCCACGTACCGCAACAATCCGCTGGTGACGGTGCACAGCTGGCAGAAGGGCAAGCAACAGGATGACGAGGCCGAAGGATTGTGGCGCATATACGACGGCATCTATGACTTTACGGAGTTCATTGACAAGCATCCGGGTGGAACCTTCTGGATACGCGAAACAAAGGGCACAGATATCACCGAGGCCTTTGAGGCTCACCATTTGACCTCGGCGCCGGCGAAGATGATCAGTAAATACAAGGTGCGGGATGCAGCCAAGCCTAGGAACTATACGCTGACGTTGCACGAGGATGGATTCTATAAGACACTCAAACAGCGTGTGATTGATCAGCTAAAGACAATCGACAAGCGGCCAAAGCGCAAGAGCGATGTGAGTACTCACAAATAATACAAATAAATCACAAGCTATTGGACTAAACAAGTATTCATTCAGCTGATCCATCTGAGCCTCTTGGTGTCCACTTACCTGTTTGCCGTGGCCAGCGTCAAGTACAACAGCTTGCTGGCTCTGGTGCTGGCTGGCGTGGCGCTCTGCTGGACTGTGATTGTGTCCCACAACTACTTCCATCGTCGCGACAACTGGCAGATGTACGCCTTCAATCTGGGCATGTTCAACTTCTGTTCGTGGCGCATCTCGCATGCCTTGTCGCATCACATCTATCCCAATTCGTACTACGATCTGGAGCTCAGCATGTTTGAGCCGCTGCTCTGCTGGGTGCCCAATCCGCACATCAAAAGCCAGTTGCTGCGCTATGTCTCCTGGGTCACAGAGCCAGTGGCTTATGCCATTGCGTTCTTCCTGCAAATGCTCACGCGGTAAGCAGCTGATTAGCCGCACAATCTTGATCAATCAATCAAACTCACATAATCTACACTCGTTTAGCATCTACTACTCGTTGCGTCACACGAATATTATGTATTGGCACGATCTCTTGCCCCTGACTATACCGCTGGTCATGTACTACGGATCGGCTGGATCGGCGGGCTTGTTGTTCTGTGTACGCCAGTGGCTGGCGATGACGTCGATTGCCAGCTTCTCGTTTTGTGTAATCGGCTTGAATGCCGCTCATCATGACCCGGAGATCTATCACGAGGGCGACAAGAATCGCGAAGATCGCGACTGGGGCTTGTTCCAGGTGGACACCATAATCGATCGCGGCGACTTGAAGTGGTCACAGTTCCTGGTGCTCACACACTTCGGAGATCATGTGCTGCATCACTTGTTCCCCACACTCGATCACGGCCTCCTGCCTGCTCTCTATCCGGTGCTCTATGAGACCCTGGATCAGTTCAAGGGTGAGTTGCGTGAATGCAATCACATTGAGCACATGATTGGCCAGCACAAGCAACTGCTGCGCATCGAACCCAATCCCAGAGCTCCTGGTGCGGGAAAATAAGTTAGCATTAAAACTACTCCTCTATACCATAGTCGCTTTTGATATAACTAAATACATTGTTTTTAAAACTGTAGATTTTCCTTTGTTTTGCTGAAAGAATATAATTCTAAATAAAAAGGAGCACAAGATTTTTTTTAAATTGATTTACATTTATTTTGTTCCTTTTTTGTATACTTTTTAATGTAGTTTTGATCTTTTCTTATAATGTGTTGATAAAATAAAAAATATTAACATAAGCATAAGCGCCATGTGATGCGAGTGTGTATGCTGTCTGTCTGTAGGTCTATTCGATCTATTCGTACTTGTGTTCGGATATACAATAATTTATATAAGACACACAATTCGATAATTAGATTATTCAGGTGCGACATTTCCTCCCGGACACTTCACAGTGGTCCTATTTTTTCACATTTGACGGGGTAGTTGTTGATGTTGTAATGCATGGTTTTGTTATCATTGTTTGTTTGTTGGTTGAATGCGTTTTTTGTTTAGAAAGTTGTATAAAAATATATAAATACAATAACAGGTCGTGAGAAGTGTCCCAAAGCAAATGTCGCGCTTACAAAGCTGCCACCAACTCCCTCACAAGGAGCTTATGTATGTCGATCGTAGTTCTTGTCGATTTCTTGGTTGTTAATGCTATCGGGTGTAACACCATCATCGTTTTGCGATTGGCTTCCGATAAAAGAATGATCATACAAGTAGTAAGTATTTTTTCATGATGTTCTTTTTGCCTAAGTGCATAGTGCGCCTCCCGTCGTTTCGATATATTTTGTTATAGTTTTATTATTTTGTTTAAATTAAGAAATTAATTTAAAATCATAAACATAATCATTATGAAATATCATTTAAAATAAATTAAAAAATGAAATGGCATTTAGAATTCGTTTTCAGGAGCAAGGTCGAATCTTGGTGGGAAAGCCAATCCGTCGAATTGTGGCCTAACGGATGTCGCACGGGGCTGTGGAAGAGAACAGAGAAATTTCAGATAAGTACATTTCATATTTTCATTTATGTCATTTACTATGCTTGATCCTAATGATCGATGTGACGATTGATGGTGATGAAGATGATTAACCATAATCATGCGTTGAGACGATTGACAAACTTTTATATTTTTTGTATTGTTTTGTTTTTTTTTTTTGTTTTTGGTTTTGTTTTGCTCAAGACAACCACTGAGAATGAGAGGGGAGAGAGCGAATATAGTCGCACGTTTTGTGGTGCACACATTGCCGGAGGGGAATAATAATAATAATAGTGAACGAGAGAGATAGAGCAACAAATGGCGTAACGCAAGTGTATGCTCGAGAAGGGGAAATGTATGAGAGCGAGAACGACAAAAAGAGAGAACGAAACTAATTGAACGACTGTACGATTGGGGAATGTCTATGTGTATGTGCGACACAACAAGACAACAAGACAACGGGAACGTTAACGAGAACGATAACGATTACATCACGGTTATCGCCACTTACAAATGTTATCAAGAAAGTTTTCTACTGCTCCAGCGCGCTCTTGCGGCCACCTCGCGACGCTGCAGGCTGCAGTACACATGTACAAATACATATATCAATAATATAGTGGAAGAATAGTTTTCTATATTGTATGCAGAATGGTTGTAGAGAAAGCAAAGTCGATTGATTTGATTTGATTCGATTTGAGTTGATCATTTGATTGCTTACTGTTGTGATCGTCAAAAGTTATTACAAAATATCAAAATGAACGCATTTTTGGTTGGTACAAGATATCGCTGAACGATGATCGATGATTCTTTCTTCATTCTTTCTTTCTTTCTTTCTTCTTGAATTTCATTTGATGTTTCTGCTTTATTCTGAATCGGTTTACTTCGCCCATGTGCGTTAATGGGGTGTGTTGTTGTTGTTGGGTCGCCACTAATTACAATTCTCTGTTCTACCGAATGTCGTATGATGCATCTATATTATTATTATTGTATATTAATTCTTATAAGCTATAATTCTCTTTGCATGTTTTGTTCTCTCATTATTATTACAAATATAATTGAAACCATTTTCAGATTTTTTTAGCTTTTTTTGTTTTGTTTTGTTTTTTTTTTTTGTTTTGATTCGGTTGTGCCTCAGCATTTAGATTTAAATCTGTTGTTGTTTGTTGTTTTGCAGAGATGATTGATTTGTGAAGAAGCAGAACGCGACCCGCAATATGAAAGGGAAGAATATATATATATATATATTTGGATATACATCTCAATTATTTTGTAAATGTAACTTTTTTTGTAAACACTATTCTGGAGAGATATTGGAGCACTAAAGAATGGTAGCATTGTGTTTTACTGCTGCATGAGTAGTGCAGACGAGAAAAAGAGAGAAATAGATGGGGCTGGGTGTGGAAATAGTTGGGGGGGCGTCTAAGGACTTACCGCTGGGCTGGCACCACGACCGACAGAACCGGCACGTCCCTTGGCGCGGAATTTGCTAATGGCCTGTTCAGCCAGATCGGCACGCTCCTCGGCTTCCTCGAGCTCCTGCTGGGCCTTGCGGAATTTGGCCAAGTTGAGGGCAGCGATTTCCTCGGCCTCCTCAATCTGCCTCTTGTATGTCTTGATCTTCTGTTGCAGCTTGTCAACCAGATCCTGCATGCGCTCGTGGTTCTTGCGGTCCTCCTCAGACTGGAAGCTCAACTCCTTGATGCGACGCTCGGACTTGCGCAAGTTCTTCTGGGCATCGGCGTGTCTCCTCTGCTCACCATCCAGCTCGTTCTCGAGCTCGCGGACGCGCTGCTCCAACTTCTGGATAGCCTTCTTGCCACCCTTCAGGGCGTTGGCCTCGGCCTCATCCAGACGGACCTGCAGTTCCTTGATCTGCTGCTCAAGGGCCTTCCTCAATTTCTCCTGGGTCTGGGCATGATCCTGCTCGGCGCGGAGCTCATCAGCCAGGCGGGCGGCATCAACCATAGCCTTCTTGGCCTTCTCCTCGGAGTTCTTGGCTTCGTTGAGGAGCTCATCCAGGTCGGAGTGCAGAGTCTGGAGCTCAGACTCCAATTTCCTCTTGGCAGCGGAGATGGAAGCGTTCTGGGCGGAAACTTCGTTCAGCTGTTCGTGGGCATCGGCCAGCTCCTGCTCGGCCTGGCGACGGCCGCGATCGGCCTGCTCCAGCAGAGTGCGGGACTCCTCGAGTTCGTTCTGCAGAGCGTTGGCACGACGCTCGGAGATGCCAAGCTGTTCACGGGCATCGTCACGGGCTCTCTGTTCTTCCTCAAGGGCGGTCTGGATGTCCTTGAGCTGCTGTTGGTAGCGCTTGATGTTCTTCTGGGCCTCGGCGTTAGCCTAATTGCAAATACAAAAGAAAGTCCCAATAAGCGGCTGCTTATTTGAAGAAGCTTCAATGTTTAAACCCACCTTGTTGGCATGATCCAGAGCAATCTCCAATTCGTTGATGTCGGCTTCCAACTTCTTCTTCATGCGGAGGGCCTCAGCCTTACCCTTGGCCTCAGCCTCGAGGGAGGCTTGCATGGAGTCGAGAGCGCGCTGGTGGTTCTTGCGGGTGTTCTCGAATTCCTCTTCCTTCTCCTGGATGCGGCGATCGATTTCCTGGCGCACCTGGGACAGCTCCAGCTGGGCGCGGAGCACCTTGTTCTCCTCCTGCTCGAGAGCAGCCTCAGCCTCCTCGAGAGCAGCCTGGAGCTCGTCCTTCTCGGCCTCCAGACGCTTGCGGGCCTTCTCGATCTCATGGATGTTGCGGCCACCCTCACCGATCTGGTCGAGCAGATCCTTGACCTCATCAGCCAAGTTCTTGTTCTCACGACGCACAGCCTCCAGCTGCTCCTGGCCCTCCTCGTAGGCGCCCTTAAGACGGAACAACTCGGTGGAGTAGTTGCGGCACTCCTTCTGGGAGGCATCGAGCTCAGCGGCCAAATCGTCGACCTTGAGCTTCCACTCGCCAATGATCTTGTCGAAGGCCTTCTGCTTCTTCTCGGCGGCGTTGGCAATGGCGTTGGCACGGTCGACCTCCAGCTGCAAGTCCTCGACTTCGGTGGACAGACGCTGCTTGGTCTTCTCCAGGCCAATGCACTTCTGGTTGAGCGACTCAATGGTCTCCTCAGCCTCAGCAAGGCGAGCCTGCAGCTTCCTCTTGGCCTCCTCCAGCTCCTCAGAGCGGGCAACGCCATCGGATTCGTACTTGCTGCGCCAGACCTGGGCCTCGGCGTTGGCCTTGCTGAGTTGACGCTGCAAATCAGCCTTGCCCTCAGCCTCCTCCTCAACCTGCTCGCGCAAGTTGTCGAGGTCGTGCTCCAAGTTGCGGAACTTGCCCAAGAGGGTGGCACGCTCGCGGGACTCCTCGTCGGCCAGACGCTTGGTATCCTCCAGCTGGGTGGTCAAGGAGATCTTGATCTTGGACAGCTGAGACACCTGGGACTCGGCTTCCTCCAACTGGCGGAGCAGATCGGAGTTCTCAATGGACAGCTTCTTCTTGCTGGCATCGAAATCGTTCAGAGTCCTGTTGGTCTCATCCAATTTCGACTGGACCTCGTTGAGGGTGTGCTGCAGCTGCTTGGCGATCTTCTCCTGGGCGGCCTGTTCATTGAGAAAAGTGTGAGGATTAGCAACGAATACTTCTTGAATTGCTCATCATTTTTTTGGGTTGTGTGGCATTTTGTTTTGTGTAAGCGCTGTACAGAGTTAATAAATTGAGGGCGGGGCACATAAAAAGCATTCTCAAAATTACGGGTCATTTTAGTGGTGGCGGATTTTCTTTTTTCTTTTTTCTTTTTTTCTACGAAAAGAGAATATACTATATATACAAAAAGAATCGGCGGAGATAATAACGTTTCAGCAATATAATTTACAGCAGCAGATCGCAGACGAAGAAGTTGAAAATCATATATTGTATTGTATACCTTCTCGTTGGTAATGTGGTCGACGCCGGCGCGCAGATCGTTCAGCTGGCCGTAGTACTCGTTCTTCTCCTTCTCAGCCCTGGTTTAGATAATAGAGAGTAGAGTAGAGATATGTGTCGGTTAGTTAAGGGGGTTACAGTCTGTATGGGGAGAACAGCAATTGATTGACTATAGGCAAAAGAGGCGAGAAGCGAGAGCTGGGCGAGCGATCGAGTCCAAGTGTCCAAGATGAAAACATCCTCTTCTGCTAGACATACATATCTATTCGATTATCTTTCGTATTTCATTATTGGGGAATCATCAGTAGTACAAATAAAGAGACAGACAGAGTGAGAGAGAGAGAGACACGCACACAGTTCGTACTCTTGTCGTGGTGTTGTGTGTGTGACGTGTGAGCAAAGTGTGTGAGTTTGTTGTGGTACATGCGTTGTGAGGTGTCTATGTGTGACCCATATGCGGCCACGATAATCGAGATCCGCCTCCAAAGGGGATGCCAACTATGCGCCGCATATGTGGCCGACATATTACCTTATCGCGTGCCAACTGATCGCAGGCGGTACGAGTTTGATTCAACTCATTGTGGCAAGTCTGACGATCGTGCTCAGCCCTAGATGGCGAAAAGTAAATCAAATATTATTTCAGAGCGACTCATTTTGGGTGCTGCTCGTGCTGCGGCTCCTGCAAAAGCTGGCAAAGATCTACGAAAAGAAATGTGCTCTCCCATTGAATGGGGCGCTACTTACTTGGCCTTCAGCTTGTTGAGCTGATCAACCTGCTCGGCCATCTCGGCGACGGCATCGTTGTGCTTCTTGCGCAGGTTGGCCAGGGTGGATTCGTGCTGGATGTTGGCTTCCTCAAGATCGCGACGCAGCTTGCTGAGCTCAGCCTCACGCTTCTTGTTGAGCTCAATCTGGGCAGAGGTGGCACCGCCAGCCTCCTCCAGACGCTCACCCAATTCCTCGAGCTCGCGGGCCAAATCGGCGCGCTGCTTCTCGGCCTTGGCGCGGGCTTGACGCTCGGCCTCGACCTCCTCCTCGAGCTCCTCGATGCGGGCCTGCAGCTCCTTGATCTGGCGCTGGTGCTTGCCAACAACGACCTGCTCGTCTTCGAGCTTGGCGGTGATGGAGGACAGCTCCTTGTCCTTGCGCTGAATGGTCTGCTCCAGCTCCTTCTTGTTGCGCTCCAGATCGGCAACAGCCTCCTGGGTCAGCTTGAGGTCACCCTCAACCTTGCGCTTGGACTTCTCAACATCGCCGCGCACCTTCTTCTCGCGCTCCAGCGAGTCCTCGAGTTCGTCGAGGGTCTGCTCGAGCTTGGCCTTCACCTTGTTCAAGTGGTTGATCTTGTCCTCGGCGGCCTGCAGTTCCTCACCAGTCTTCTGGTTGCTCTCGCCCTGCATCTTCTTCTCCTTGTTCAACTTGTTGATGAGCTCATCCTGGTGGGCGATCTCGTCGTTCAAGTTGCGGATCTGGTGATCCTTGGTGGCCTTGTCCTGCTCGGCCTTCTGGATGTTCAGCTCCAGATCTTCGATGTCCTTCTTCAGGCCAGAGATCTCCTGGTCGGCCTTCTTCTTCTGCTGGAACAGCTGGTTGCGGGCATCTTCCTCCTGAGTCAGGCGCTCTTGGATGTCCTACGCACACAGATAGAAAAATGCAAGCAATTGGATTGGATATAGAGAATTTTCGAAACATATATACATATATACAGCAATATTTTCATATTTCGATGAGCTCAAGTGGGTGGTGGGTTGATCAATCACTCGGCTAAATTTAGCAGGCACATCATTAGCTTGCGGATATTCTCGAAATAGCCGAGCAATTGATCCACTTGATTGCACATGATAAATTTGTGCTGTTCGCTCAGCTGCAGCACCTTCTAGGTGCTTAATTTTGAAATACTTACGCGCAGCTGGTTCTCGAGGTCGTTCTTCTGGGCCTGCAACTTGGCGTTGCGTTCCTGGAAGTCCTGCAGCTGACCCTTCTCGCCGGACAGGGAGTCCAACAGAGCGGTCTTCTCAGCCAACAGTTTGGCGTTGAGGGCCTCCAACTCCTTGCGCACTTTCACTTCAGCGGCATGCAGTTCCTCAGCCTTCTTGGCCTTCTCCTCCAGACGCTGTAAGTCATTAGAAGCATTCGTTGTATTACTAACTGCACTACCGATCTCCACTGACTGTGGCTGTGATGTTGCTGCTGCTGCTGGTTCAACACTTGGCTCTGCTGCTGGAGCTTCTGCTGGTGCTGCTGCTGCTGCTGCTGGTGGCTCAGCAGGAGGAGCAGCCTCCTCGGCAGCAGCTGGCTCGCTGGGCGTTGTTGCCTCAGCAGCCTTTTTCGTTTTTTTGGCCTTTTTCTCGTCAGCCATTTAAATTGCTCACAACTTTAACTCGAAGTCGATATAATTCGCTTTAATTGATAATTGGATAAAATGCTTTGCTCGGAGCAGCAAATAATTCGATTTGCGAACTCAAATTATGATTTCGTATGTTCGTATTTCGTTAGATTGGACAAACACGCGCCAGGCGACTGGTCAAACACAACTGGAATGGCTGCTGCGGTTGCACTGTGCCCGATCGTTTGCCTTTTGGCTATGAAATCAACAGCTAAGCAGCAAACGCCCCAAAGTGGCAGGCAGCTGTTTGCTGCCCTGGCATCTGTAATTGCTTCGCGTTCTTTCGCTCTTCGCCTTTTTTCCTTTTGCCTTCATAATTCATAATTCGTAATTCAGAATTCGCATTGGTTGCTATCATTTCGCACTTGTGCGGTCAGCAGCAGGTGTATTCTATAAGTACACATCTATGCGCTCTCTCGCTTGCACACGTCGGGCATTTCAATTAACACACACTCATGAATACACTCGATAATCTCTATGGCTGCGAGAGTGTGTGTGTGTGTGTGTGTGGTTAGCTGCTGGTTATTATTACTCATCATTCGAATTGAGTTGAACCAATGCGGCGTATGCGTATTAATCATACGCCCTGCTGTACGCCGCTCATTGCTTCACTCAAGGCGCCGCCTGCCTTTTTATTATTTAATTAGCAAAGCTAATTGGCAACTGCTCCACACATTCACAAGAACAACCACACACACACACACACACACAGCGAGCTGCTGAATTGTGCCGAGAATAGCTATCGAGATGGAGCTATAGATATAGTACCCAATATACACATGCATTTCGTGTACCATACGCACTATTACAATATTATGTATTTATGGATACGTTGGCGAAACGTTTCTAGGCAAGTGCGCACTTGCCGAAATGCTTATGTTTTCCAGTCGGGAAGGCAGCGCTCCTTTTTAGAGCGAAACCGTCGAAATTCGATTAGCACAGCATCTATTTTTGGTTAGCTCGCAATTGCGATCATAATGAGCGTGTGATCATGAAGATCGACAGAAGAATGCGTAAGTGTTCAAGCATTCATGCTGTAATCGTAGGCGTGGCTATTGATGTAGCTGTGATCGTCATACGATCAACCAATGTGCTGAGATATTAAGTATTTGTGGGGGCTTAATTAAGCACAAGAATTTACAAAATATTGTCAACTTTGCAGCTGCTCTCGCCCATCCAATTATGCGCGACTACAATGTTTTGCTGCAGGAATGGACGTGCCAGGGCTACGCTTGATTTGCCAGCAGCAACTGTTTCTTGTGTGTTGGCATCGCCAAGTTCAAACACCAACCAGACAACTGGCAACATCACCACGCAGCACAGAATTTCGCAGAACAATTTCAAATCGCAACAAAATACTCACGGCAATTTCATCCTCAATGCGGCTGACGTTGAGCAGAGGCTTGATCTTCTGCCACAGTTTGTACCAGGGCCAGGTACGCAGCTGCAGGTACTTGCGCAGATTGCGCTGGACGACCTTGAGGGCGACACGCTGCTCCTGCAGCTTCTTGAAGCCCTTGCGGGACAGGTAACCACGAGCCCAGGCTTGCATCCAGGACATGATCTTGCCCAAACGCTCATCACGGAACTCCTCCATCTGACCCAGGACACCGGCACGGAAGAACACCTATTTATGCGGCAAGTGCAAAATTGGGGGCACGAATTGTGGGGAAGAGGACATCAAGAAAATAGGTTAATTTTCACTCGAATCTTGCGCAAAAGATCGCGTGCAGCAAGCCAACGGAATTGCCCAGCAGGACAATCCATTACATATATTTTTTCTTGTATTTTTTATTTGCTTAAGCGACAGCGATTCTTCAAAAACACTTTTCGACAGGTTGAACTGGGATAGAATAAAGGATGGATTTGGTACAAACAGAAAATAAAAACATAAAGAACCATTTAACGTCACAAGACAAACAACATTTAGATGCACGATTCGATGGATTTGGTCAGAGATGAAACACAAAAATGATCTTATAGCTAACATAGAGTGAGAGTTGTGTGAGTGTGCGAGTTGCCTTCGGTGCCAAGCCTCTGGACATCCAGCGATCCTGAGCCATGTACTAATAGCTGAGGTTCAACTGACTGCCAAAAGAACTCGAGACCTCAGGCTAATTGTGTGCTGAAGTGCTTTCGATGATTGAGCATGCTTGAAGTGATTTGGATAGCTAGTTGAGTATATTGTCTCTGATATACCTTTGTGTTACCCAAACGGAATTGATCTTCGGGCAGATCGATAAACTTAATGATAATTTCAGTGGCCTTTTTGTCTTTGTCAACGCCAACCAATAGCTTGGGGCACATGATTTTGTAGCTGTTTGGGTTTGAATGGTAGTTTGAATGGTTTGTATTATTTGTCAAGTGTTACAAAACTTGGTTTTTGGTTTAGTTTAGTGCATATCTAGATAACGATTAGTATTCAACTACGACTAGTGGGTAATATAAATATATAGTATAGTTACGTCTACGTAAGTTAATACTACAAATCATAAGAATATACCAATCTCAGGGAAGGGTGTGGATTCATGGGGGGGAGATGTTTGTATGTGTTTGTTTGCTTGGACCTTTTCTGTAAAGGTTTCATAGCTTGGTGCACTCTGATTCAGGATTTGTTGGTTGTAGTTCGTATGTTTTACCAACTCCCAAAAAGAGAGATACAGAGAGAAACAGGGAGAAAAGTAGAGAAGTAGATTCGACATGCGCACAGAACACACATGATCATGAGACCTTCAGGCTTTCTGCCCGGTTTTTTGAGGTTCGCGATCTGTGTCTGTCTTGTGTGTTTGTGTGTTGTGATTTGTTTGTAAAATAAATGCTGTCTGGACATCTGTGTTGGAGCCATAGACGAGAGTGTTTTTGTTGAAGTTTTGTTTGAAGAGTAAAGAGTATGTACGAAGTACATATGTGTATAGGGAAATTAATGTGTCGTGCCTTTGTGTTACCCAGACGGTACTGATCGTCGTCCAACTCGGTCGATTCGATGAGGATTTTCGTGCATTTCTTGGGATCCTCAATACCCTTGATACCCTTAGGGTTCAGGATTTGGTAGCTATATGTTGTCGTTCACATTTAACATATATTGTGCATATGTGTAATAAATAATAAAAAACGTAACGATGTGTTTAACTACAGTTTGCCAATATACGAGACAATATATGTGATAAATGTATATAGTACGTATATTAAGTTAGTATAACTAGCTTACATCTAGGGTTACATACAGTTGACCTTGAAATTGTAATACCAAAAGAGAACTACGACAAACTCGAACCCATGCTCAAGAATACGGGTTTATAAAATACCAGATAAATACGATATTTATTTATCTTTTTTTTTGTTGTGGGAGTAGGGTGTTGTTGTACGTGTGCATGTGTAGATAGATGTGTGAGACTGTGTGTTTGTGTGTGAGATAGAGAGGTGGGGGGAATTGCATCTCAGATTGGAGTGAGGGGGGTTTGGGGGGAAACAATCAATTCATAATTGTGCTGAATAGCGCCCCTGACAAAGTTTTGTTTCTCATTTTCTGAAGGGCGCCCGAAAAATGAACTTCTGCCCTCAATTGGCAGAATTCTCAAAATGTATTGTATAAATATTGAGAAAGAGAGATAGAAAGAGAAGAATATATACTGTATACGGATACGAGTTCTGTGTGGAATCCGTCAAGTGTACGGGAGATAGATATATAGATAGAGAGAGAGAGAAAGAGTCGGCAAAATACTACTTGGAGGACTAGAAAGAGGTACGCAAAATGCATAATTCAATAAATATTTTGGGATGGCAAACTAGATATGCTATATATTCGTTTTGTGGAACGCGACTATGCCTTAGTGTGTCCTATACGATACATATCGGGATCCAATGTGGTGGATTCCAATATGAGTGAGCCACACTTCTTGGGATCCTCAACGCCAACAATACCACCTGGGTTCAGAATTTGATAGCTGCAAATGTTCAAAATGTTGTTCATTTACACATCGATCGATTATATATCACTGAGACCACATTTCGTTATAGAGATCGTATTGAATTTTTGTGTTGAATGTTTTGTTTCTTGGTTTGTGTTGTTGTTTTGATTGTGTTTGGTGTGAAACTGAAGGTTGCCCTTCGCTTTGGCGGTTTTGTGGACACCTCTCGTTTGCGTGTTCGGATTATTGACTACACAGAAGAATAAATATATAAATTGAGCCATCCACTCAATATAGAATTTCGAAGTTGAAATAGCCGAATAAGCGAAATAAATATTGCATAGAAGAGAGAGAGTTTAATCATGCCTTGGTATGACCCAGACGGTAGAGATCCTCATTCAACTCGGTTGTCTCAATCAGAATCTTGGATGCTTTCTTGGGATCATCGAGTCCCTTAATGCCGCGAGGGTTCAGAATCTGGTACCTGTTGAATTACATTACATATTTCGTAAGACATCAAACACAAATAATGTTCGTGATGCATTTCGCACACATATTCAATCAACATCATCATGCTACACTCAACAAAGAGAGCGAGAACGAGAGAGAGAGAGAGAGAGAGACAGCTGAAGACAGCACTGGTTGTTCTGGTTCTGGAACTGGAACTGGTTCATGGAGTTGGAGTACAAACAAGTGAGGAAGCGTACTGAATACTATAATACAACATTTGGAGTTTGGGTCTACACTAAAGTTGAGTTGGAAGTATGCGTGCCTTGGTGTTACCAATGCGATACAAGTCTGAGTCCAGTCCAACGGCTTCCAAACACTTGGTGGCAGCGTTCTTTGGCAGTTTTTCGGCTGCCATGACAGCTGGTGCCAGAATCATATAACTAGAGTATTAATTGCAATAGAATTGTTATTAATTGTCAATTTGTGCTGCAAGTATTCACTAAATAATATTGCTTTTTGTTCGTTGTGCTCGCTCCATTATTGTGTATGTACAGACTTTTGTTTGTGCTATGCTAAGATCTAAAGAGTTTATCGTATATATATAGTTATGTCTAAGTATATTATAGTATTGTATATGTGCTAGAGTATATGTAGTATATATGTCTATGTCTGTATACAAGTTGTCAACACTTACCGCATCTTGAAGTCGGGGTAGACCATTCTGTTGGGGAAACCTTTACGGCAAATACGGATACCTTCAAGCACACCGTTACAAGTCAGCTGGTGCATGACCAAGTGGGCATCAACCACGCCAGGTTGCTTCATCTCGTTGGGAATGATGCAACGGACGAAGTGAGGCTGTGTCGAACGCAGAGTGGTCATCAAGCTGTTCAACTGCTCCTTGTAGGCAGACGAGACAGTAGCGAAGCCACCGCCCTTCTTGCCACGACCGCCCTTGGCCTGTTCACCGCCACCAGACTGACCAGGGTGATCAGCGAAGATTTCGATGAGCAGTTTGTTCTGCGACTTCTTGAACTGGTCGACAACAGTGTCGTTCAGAGGATCCTTGTTCTTCTCCAACCAACCGGTGATGTTATAGGCGACAACACCAGCATAATGGCCAATGGCAAAGTGAGCAGCCTGCTGGCCGGGCTTTGGTGGCTTGGGCTTCTGGAATGGAGCTGACTTGCCCAAATGGGTGTTGGTCAACTTCTCCGAGAAGGTCTGATCGGTGGCCTTGGGGAACATAGACTCTTCTTCCAGGATGGACAAGATACCCATGGGCTAGAATAATACACATATCGCAAGTTAGTATCGCTCGTCTTTCGTCGGGAGCTGCGAACAAACGTTTTCTCTGGTAGTAGTAAAAAGCACGCATTAGACTGTAGAAGTAGTCGATAAGCAGAACATAACGCCAAACATAACAGACTATGACTATGACTATATCAAAACATTGCTAGATACATTAGTACTACGTACAACTTACCCGCTCGTTAGTTGATTTTTATGGCATTAGAGCGATTAAATTATGTTGGTTTTTGTTGTTGTTTAGAGAGGCGATCTTATGACTAGGTTATATAGTGCAAACATTAACAATATACGATAGAATAGATTTTTGAGATCTATGCAGCAATTGTGTATTATTATTATATTGGCGGTCAGTTGGCTATCTGTTCTCTGAGATAGTTGTGGCCCTGTACCTTTTCAATCAAATCAATACACAATTGCAGATCCATGCCGAAATCAATGAAGGTCCATTCGATGCCCTCGCGTTGATATTCTTCTTGTTCCAAAACAAACATGTGATGGTTGAAGAATTGTTGCAGTTTTTCGTTAGTGAAATTGATGCACAATTGTTCGAAACCGTTGTACTAGATTTTGCGGAAACGGAACAATATTTAACATAAAATGCTGGGTTAGTCAATAGATTTTGGATGAATCAGATGTGTGTATATGTTTGTCGTGTTAGTTACCCCCTTTTTGGGACGTGTGCTATTTAACACGCTTCACTCAGGCGATTGTCGACACATATAGTTTGATTTTTTTTGTTTTTGCTTGTGAATTTTTGGTGGGTGTGGTGTATAGAAGTTGGAGGTAGTTACGCTTCTGGGCGCACTTCACCTCGAGGAAAAGGCTGTAAAATATAGTATAACAATCTTAAGTATGTATCTTAAGCTCAAGTGGTGTCATCAGTTCTAGATGAGTTACCACAGAGTCGTTACGAACACAATTAAACATAAATGGAGCAAAGTGCAAAAGACGCCGGAGCTTTGGAGATTGGAAAACCGTTGACGAACCTTTTCAATCAAATCAATACAGGCCAACAAGTCCATACCGAAATCGATGAAGGCCCACTCAATACCTTCCTTCTTGTATTCTTCTTGCTCCAAAACGAACATGTGATGGTTGAAGAATTGTTGCAACTTCTCGTTGGTGAAGTTAATACACAGTTGCTCGAAACCGTTGTACTAATCATTGTGCACGTGAACAGGTGGGGAAGTGAAGGAGAGGTAAACATTTAAAACAAGTGCCAAGTGACAAATATTGTGCGATTGTGCTGGGGCTACTTTTGCTTGAGTATAACACCTATATCTCATATATTGAATGGAGGGATGAATTGTTGTTACCTTTCACCTGGTTGAAATTGTTCCTATTCATTGAACAGATATATATATATATCAGTGCTAAAAACACACACAACAAACAATCAATTGGTGCAATTGGACATTAAACAGAGAGTGACATATTTGTGGTATAACGAAGATTCAATAAACGGCTTAAGCACCTTTTCAATCAGTTCGATACAGGCCAGCAAGTCCATACCGAAATCAATAAAGTCCCAATGAATACCCTCCCTGGTGTATTCCTCTTGTTCCAAGACGAACATGACATGGTTAAAGAATTGTTGCAATTTCTCATTGGTGAAGTTAATACACAATTGTTCGAAGCCGTTGTACTACAGATTTTTTTCGGGGGGAATATATACATATTATACAGAAGTTTGAATTGTTTTTTGCTTTTTCGGTGTGTGTGGAGTGGAGTGTGTGTGCGAAGAGTAAGTGCACCTAAACGGGATCTGAGAAAGCAGATCTCTAACCCAAATTATCCCTCGCCTAACTGTAGAGAGATGTGTGTTAGCAAGTCGGCCACAATGCCACAGTCCAGCTTGAGGCAGGACTGTCCATTGATTGGCCACAGCGCAGCTCATCAACCAGGCGGCAAGTGGAGGACTCTCAACCTGCTGCATGGCTGGTAAACTGGCCAAGTCCGAGGTCAGTTCGTAGGATACTCACGTCGAAGATTTCAAAACCAGCAATATCCAGCACACCAATGAAATGCTGACGCTTCTGCTTGGTATCCAGAGTCTCGTTACACTTCTTGACCAGCCATTTGAAGAGACGATCGAAGACACCCTTGCACAGAGCACCGATGGAGTTGGTGACCTGCTGGACGTTACGGCCCTGGGTGACGAACTCGTTACCGACCTTGATGCGGGGCTTGAGCAAGTTCTTGTACAGCTCAGCGGTGTCGCAGCCGAACAGCTTGGACACACGGCCACCCTCCTCTTCACCATCCTGCTCAGCCTGCTCCTCGCGACCACGTTGCTTGAACTTCATGCCACCCATGTGCATGACAGCGGCGGTGATGCGGTACACATCCTCCTTCTCCTGCTTGGTGAAGCCCAAGATATCGAAGGCTTGCTACAATTTGCGTGAATTGATTGAGAAAATTATGATACATTAATGTGTGTTGCATTTACTCGGTTCGTTTTCTTTTTTGTTGCGATTAATGGAAGGTTTTTCTTGTAGCATTATTTTTTTGGGTAGATATTAGAGCGTTTTCTTATCTATTTTATATTATTAATTTTGTATATTAAACTAGTTTTGTTTGTTGAGTGTAGCTTAAGAGTCTAAGAAACATGCAGCATGCTGTGGTAACAAAGAAAAGTAACTAGTTTGTATCCAAAAAATACTTGCGGCATCAGTAGAGAAGCGCTTAATTAGTAAACCTACAAGAATTTACCAAATATTTAACATGATAATGATAATCGGTATTTTGAGGATTTCGGTTGACGGGTAGCTTAACTATTCCGGAATCGATAGACAGCGTTTGCTTATAGACTAACAAGACCAGTAGATGGTGAGGGTAAAAAAAAAATGCGTGCTGTGATTTTTTTGGGTTTTTTTTTGTGGGGGATTTCTTAACCTGAACGGCATTCAAGTCGGTATGGGGCCGTTGATAAGTAAGTGCTGTACAAACTTATAGAAGAACTGCATACAGAGGAGATAGAAAGAGTATTTATATCGCTAACAAAAAGATTGAGCGATTTGTACACAAGTCTCACGTAATTGGCTTTCTGGTACAAATCGAGCTAAACCGGGAGAATTATAGATATACACACACAATTATCACATTATAGTATATATATATAGACTAAATTGCATACACATTCCAGCAAGCTAAACACAATTCGATTAGATCAGTCCATTCGAAGTAAAATTCACAACGTCGCGACGTCGTTTTAAGTTCGTCGGTGCGTTGCGGGGCATTCGTATTAAATACAGTTACAGATAGGTATATAGATCTGCTACGTATATAAGTACGACTAGTTTTATGGTTTTGTCTCTCTTGATCGATGCTTTCAATGAAACAAAACCGGGATTCACACACATTTGGGAAATTTCGTCATTCGTCATTCAAATCTTACGCTAATTTTGTGGGCATTCCAATTACAAAATTATACAAAAAAAAAAAAAAGAGAGACTAAGTACTGGCAATAAAGACAGACGAAGTACTAGGTCTAGAACTGGAACTGGAACTGGAAACTGGGTAACCAAAAACACATATATATAAAAATAGAAAGTATCTGTGGGCGTGTTGGTGTAATTTAAAGTAGAGCGGTGTTTGGTACGGTTTCGATTGGTTTTCTTGTACTTGTCGTTCAGACAGCAACCGGAAACATAAATTACGTATACGTCGTCAACAGCAGCTGAGCTGTCTGTCACTTACATCTGCAAGCTGGAATTCCTCAGAGTCATCAATACTGGGCACAGTGACCTTGCCCTGGGATACGTTAAAGTAGTCGTAAATGTTATCAGAGAGGAAGCACATGTCTACATATAGTCGGAGAGAAGGTTTTTTCGGTTTAGCGCAAAAAAAAATCACGAAACAAACTTATCGACTAAGTCAGATGTGGTTTTGGACGGAGAGGGGTACGATGTGTTCTTCTTCATTTGCTTGTGTGTTTTTTGTTTGGTTTGGTTGTGGTTGTGTGTGTGCTGTGTGCTTTGGTGTGCCATGTGTGTGCTTGGTATATGTGTGGGTGTCTTGGACGGATAAATCCGCCGCATCGATTTGTGCGATATACGAGAAAATATATATAAACTTTGACAGTTTCGTTTTGGAGCCAGGAGCGGGCTTCTCTCAAGAACCTATGGCATTTCAATACTCAAAACATACTCGTTGCTTTGCTACCCGGTGTCAAGTATGAATACGAATCGTTAATTTCGGTAAGCTAGGTCTACAGAGACCTCCTGCTCCCAGCGGTTTGGGATTATTGCAAGGTACGGTTAAGTTAACGAGGTGAAGGTGCAAAACTACAACAGATCGCGAAAGATATTTACCAAGAAGAGAGAAATAGAATTACAGAAAGAGAAATTGAAAAAGAGAGTGAGAGAAATATAGAAAGCGTAGAGTAACTCAAGATAATTCCGGAATAACACAGTTTGAAAATTAACACACGGTAAATGCATATATACAATATTGAGATCTACGATTACATTATACGTTTGCTTATTTTGGTGTTTTTTTTTTATCGGAAAGTCAGAGCGTGTTCGGATCAATCAACAACTTCAAATAATGGTGTACATAAAAAAAATATATATAGAAAATATATAAAAGAGAATTTCATAAATATTTTACAATAGTTGATATAGTTTGGGGGGAATTTATTGTGAACAGATTTTGGATCACCTGCAGCACAACTTACATCGGTTAACTCAAATTCTTCACCATCGTTGACACCGGGTATCCGTGTTTTACCCTGACAAATGCCAGGATAATCACCAATATGTTGGGTAAGAAATACCATCTCTATTTATTGATGGAGTTTTGCATTAAGATATATTCGTAATACTCCATAATATCAATTGTTTTGGGTAGAATGAGTAAGGACCTGCCTACAACCATTTGCTAACTAAATAGTTTGTAAGTTGATTAGTTGTTAATTAGGGTTAGGGTTAAGGTTTTAATTTGCGATTAGCTGTTGATTTGCTTCGGCATTGTAAAGCATTATGAATTTTGGGTAGACAGATAGAGAGATATTTTATATATAGATTTTACGAGACGGACGTGACATGTTAACACATTGATAGATCGAAAGAGAATGTTTGATATAGGACGAGGAGTATAAGTATCTACAACATTGAAGACACGACAAATTGAGTTGATGGTTGAAGCAGATTTTGCTCCGAAAGAGTTAACATTATTTAGATTGAGGTTAGGACACAGATGAATTGTTGTTGTACATGAGCACACATAGATAGATAAGTAACCATGTTCTGTATGGCCTTACATCCACGGCGACCCATTCTTCGGCATCATTAACACTTGGTATGGTCGTTTTGCCTTGTGATACAATGCGATAATCGTAAATGTTGTTCGACAGCAGACAGTAGTCTATATATACATGAAGTACACATAGCATACATCGATCAATCGAACAACAGTTGACGATCGTGGGAGTACATATATTGAGAGGGTAGAGAATTGCAAATTTAATACGGGTTGGCAATTGGTTCAATTAATTAGGTATGGCATGAGTTAAACAAGGTAGATGAGTAAGGGTTGGGGAACTGAAGGGAGGGGGATATGAGAAGCCTTCGACAAATTCCAATAATCCGTATCTTTGGATGGTTTTGTTGGCAATTTGAAATGATTGTCAGCTACAGCTAGCCATTGAAAGCGTTTGATTGATTGATATATATAGGCTGGCCTACGTAAACGCTACACGATATACGTGTCAATAATTACGATAGCGATAACGATTACGATTAACGGCTACAGCTATACGGCAGCTATAAGCTAGCAAAAAAATAGAGTTAACCAAATATAATTACTCATTTAAAATAGATATTACGAAAGTCTAGTGGTAAGTTCAACAAATACAATGAACAAGGAACACAGTTTTAAGATCAAATGAGAAGGGACAATTACATCTGTGAGGTTGAATTCCTCAGAATCGTCGATGCTGGGCACAGTAACCTTGCCCTGGGAGACAATGTGGTAATCGTAGATGTTATCGGTCAAACCACAGATTTCTAAACGGATTTGTTGAAAAATAAATAATTTATAAATATGTTTTGCATTGTTAAGCCTTTCTTTCGCGTTGGAAAGTGTATGTGTGTGTGAGTGTGAGTGTGAATGTGAGTGTATTCGAGTGTATTCAGATGTTGAACCTAAACCACTGCTAGAATAATATTTGTAAGTTGAGACAAGTGTTGACTTGCTCCGGGAGAGAGAGAGAGAGAGAGAGAGAGGTGATCGATGAGTTGGATGATAATGCTGGCGATTGATATACCTTTAACACCGGCAACGGCACCAGACATGATCTGGTAGAAGATGTGGTAGGAGCGCTCCAGAGATTGCTGAGAGATGACACGAGCCTTCTCCAACAGATCTGTTAGAAGAGAGCATGGCATAAGTATCCAGCAAATGTCAAAGTGTGAGTGAGAGAAACTTACAGGTCTCAATATCAGCACCAGCCAGTTTGCCAGTGGGGCCGAAGTGAATACGGATGAATTTACCCTATTCAGAGAGAGAGAAAGAGAGAGAGAGATGTGATTAGTATCAGCGAGAGATTGAGAGAGCACAAGTGTATACTTACGAAACGAGAGGAGTTATCGTTACGCACGGTCTTGGCGTTACCGAAGGCTTCAAGCACAGGGTTAGTTTGCACAACCTGATCCTCAAGGGAGCCCTTGTTCTTCTGGGACTCATCCTTCTTAGTGGAAGCGCCAACAGTGGCGAAGTACGCAATGACCTTCTTCGTGTTCTCAGTCTTACCAGCACCAGACTCACCGGTAATCAACATGGATTGATTCACGTGGTTGGTCAACATGTCGACGTAGGCACCGTCAGAGATGGCGAAAATATGGGGTGGCACCTCATTACGGCGCTTGCCACGGTACATCTTAGCGCAACGGTTGGTATAGACGGGGTAGCGCTTGTAAGGATTGATGGCAACGCAGAAAAGACCGGAGTAGGTCTGCGATTTCCATGTGATGGGAGTAGAAGAAAATAGAGTTCAAAAGTTAATAACATTGTCGATTTTTGAGCGCTTGATTTTGGTTAGTTCTACAATTAGTTGGAGACCGTCTCTAAAACATTTGGTATTCAAATTTGTTGATCCCAACGCTGGTTACTTTGTCTGTAGTTTCAGCGAGTTGCATGGATCGTTGTTTTAGAGACATCTCTTGAAGACACTTTAGTAACAGTTTTGTTTGTTTTTCTTGTCATTATTATTATATCTTTTGTTTTGTTTTTCTTGTGGGTCAACCAGTTTTTGGTGTTCGTTTCTGATGGGTAACAACTAACTACAATGTTTTTGTACTTGTTTCAAGTTGTGTTTTGTGTTGCTGGAGAGGGGTAAATGGTAACTTGTATTGCGATGATCTTTAGGGCATCCATTGGGTGTGTTTTGTGTGTGTGTGTGTTGTAAGAACCGTTTTCATTCCAGTGTCACGTTCATCTGACTGGACGGCCAAAGTTGTGTGTTTTTTGTTCAGTAGAAGCTTGTTTTAGTGCGTACAAAATACAATTGATGTGTATTAGCATTGATTAAAAATAAGAGCTGGATTCGTGTTTATAATTTGGATTTATAGTTTCCAAAGTTTTATGATGATAAGTGTTAGCTGGACTACTCAAGAATATATATGCGTTAGGTGTGTATAAAAGCAAATTGATTTTTCGACTCGACTTTAATTAAATTTCAAAAACAATTTCTGGATAATGGGGAAGCGGGTTTAGAAACATAGAACGTTGGTTGTAAAACGGGGTAATGCCATTGCCATACCGGTACGGCAATTACTTACATAGATGAGCTTGTTGTAGTATCTCTGCCTCAAGTTATGGAGCACAGAGGCATCGTTAAGGTATGTCAAGTTAGACATATCCTCAGCTTTTTCGTATTTCGGAGGGTTCACCTGCTGGAGCTGATCTTTCTTGAAGTCTTTGGTCTATTTATGTTTTTTTTGTTTTGTCGTCATTTTCAGTTCGTTTTCAGTTGACCCATTTATCAATATCATGTCGTTTCGTTTTATTTTGATTATTGTTGGTTGTTGGTTAGGCGTGGTTAGCAGTTGGTTTTTTGTTTTGTTTTGTTTTGTTTAGAGAAAAGAGACCGAAAGAGAAGAGAACCCATACATTAGTGAGTTGTTGACTGAGTACACTTACATAGATGAGCTTAGCATAATAACGTTGGCGCAAATTGTGCAGCACGCAAGGTGTGTTCAGCACGGTCATGTCAGCCATATCTTCAATTTTTTCGAATTTTGGTGGATTCACTTTCTCCACCTTCTCGGATTTGAAATCTTTTACCTAGAGTATATAGCTATACATGTGAAGTCTGATCTTTTTCTTTTTTTTTTTTTTTTTAACTGCAAAAGTGCATCAACATTTCAAAGTTCCCATTGGCATCCACAAAATGCAAACAGCATCAACTACACCTTTGTTGATTGCATTCTGTAGTACCAAAAATTCATCAGCAAAGGGTAGCTAATGTTGATCATTTGATAGTTGCCCTTTTTGGTTCTTCAAAATGCTCAAGCATGGTTTGAATGTTTTTCTGTGTTGATGTTTCGGTGATGTGGGGCGACGTTGCATTACCTCTCCACCAGGCAGACCGACGGAGACGATATCACCCTTGGTAGCCTTGATGTCACCAAGGAGATAACCCTCCTTCTCGTCGGGCACCCAACAGTTCTTCTTCGAATCATAGGGTTTCGATTGATCGATACGTCTTTGTTCCAAAGACACGAACAGGTATGGGGTGGGATCCTCATCCTCCTGGCTAGCGGCTGGCTTCGGCATCTTGATTAAATTTCGCTTTTAAACTTAAAAACTCGAGAAATAAATTTGGGACTTTTAAAATTCTTTGTTAATCGCGTCGTGAGCCCAAAACTTCCCTGTAAATAAACAAAATAAATAACGTCGATCAGTATATTGATTATCGATGGCAAACAAAATTTTTTTGGATATTCTCGATGTCAATTTTTGATTTATTTTTGTTCTTTTGTTATTATGATTTTGACCCATTTTTTATATCAGCAGCAGAAGTAATCACATCGTTGTATTTGTTTGAAGTATATGTGCATGTGTGTGTTTTCATTTTTCCCGAATATTTTCATTCCAAATATGAGCATAACTTGGAATTTCCACGCGAACTTCGAAAATACGTAACCGGATATTCAGAATTTCGAGCAGCTCCCCGATTCAGTTAATTAATTAGGCCTTGTTGTTGTTGCTGTTGTGTTCCTATAAACACAACAACAACAAGTGACTTGTGTGGGTTGTCGCCTAAATATAGATCAGTGCCATAGACTCGCACATATATCGCGCCTTACATATATAATTCTTGCGTGTCCGCGTCGCCTCTCGCATACATATACGATTTTGTATGTGGGGCGTTGCTATTATTACGTAATTTCGATTTTCCCTCAATTGTTTCTATTGCTTTTCATTTTTTTGTATGCCAAGTGATATTTTTTTAAGGAAATTAACTGAGTTACATAACATGAGAAAAACGTGGATAATGCCGCTAAGTTAATTCCGATTTGTAAATTTTGAATAATTTTTTCAATCACTCAATTAATTATGAATACAAAACACTCACTCAATCACTTCTTAAAGCGATTTCGATTTCGGTTTCGATTTCGTTCTGTCGGCTTGGAGTTTCCCACGCTTTCAAAACTTAAATTCGAGCGATCGATGTACCAAAAGACACGAGTTGCGAGATTGCAATGATCGCATTTGACACGATTCTAAAGGCGTTGCGATATTTTGTGTGTCGACAATCGGCAAATAGAATCGGTCGGTCGAAAAAGAAAACAACGGACACTACACGAACTTTCGACGAATGCGTTATTTTTAAAATTCTCGAAATTATTTCGAAATTAAACTCACGCCTGAACATGTATATATGTATGTATAGAGGCAGAGATCGTATATGTATACGATATATATGTATATATACATATATGTATATTATATATGTATAAGTGTATTCGGTATTGGGTTGTTGATGAGGAGCTTTTCTTTCCTACATAATATATAAACTGACTGCCGCATGCCGTTTCTAATACATTTTCATTTTTGTACTCTCCGTCTCTCTCTTTCTAATGTCTATGGGTTATTTTTAAAACATATTCGAAATATTTGGCTATATGTATCTGTAATCTGTGTAGATATCGTTGCGACTTGTCTGTGCTATTTGAGCACACGCATATCTGAGGCACAGGTATTCATGTATGAAGTCATCTAAATAGTAATTCGAAATACCGTCTATGGAAATGCTAAAAGTTGATCAAGTAATTTGGCATCTTGTTATCTCTTTCTAAGAAAAAGATAACATGCTGAGATAATGTATTGCGTGATCAATTAGGAAAACTATTAAAATAATTCTTGATGAAACAATTTAATGAATTGATTAAGAAACTTCCTTTACATATTATCCTTCAATTCACAACTTGGTTAATTGGGAGCTATAGAGAGGGAAGTAATAATTATACAAGACAAGTATTATGCGATTGCTCGAATCGAAACGATATCTCCTAGGTTAGATGAAGTAATATGGAAGAATCTTTTGGGAATCGAGAGTTGGAGAGTGGCATAGGAATGAGTAAATTATAATCCAGTTGAAGGCGTTTCGTATCAGTTGTCATTAATCCAAAGTAGACAAGCGTACTATATAGTAAGTAGTATATCCCGGTTCACTTGTGTTCATTTGTGCACTTTTTCCGATTAATATGCGAATATAGTTTATAGTTTTGCAATTGGCTGCTATCCTTCGGCAGGATAAGCCTTAAGACATAAATTCACACACACATACACATATATGATTTCTTATCGAGATCGATTTGAATTGGGCAATTATTTCAAATTTATATATATATATATTTATATATAAATTATTCCTTTGCCTTTCGTTAGACAAAAAGGTCAAATAATTGCTCTGTCTCTTTTACACTGTTGCTTATGCTATTTGATGCTGATTCGATTTGATGCTGTTGCTGCTGTTCGCTGCTGCTGCTGATGCCGCTTGAGGAATATCCAAAAAATTAGATAGCACAGCAAAGGTGTTGCACTTACGCGCTCGAAAGCCGTTCTGAACCGTGCAACCGGTAAACTTGCCTTTTATACGTGGCAATTTGATACCCATAATCTGTGCCGCACGATCGTGAAAAAAGCTCTCAATTCCGATCGTTCGCTGTGTGTGTGTGAGCATGTGTGTGTGTGTGTGTGCGTGAGGAGCTAGAATTCGGCATACGCTGGGCATCATCGGTTGGGTGGCTATTGCTGTTTTGCGCTACGTTTCGGTTTTTCTTGCTCCCTTTTTCGGTCTATCACATCGCGGTTGGGGTTGGTCCATGTATGTGTTGTTGTAGCAAGTGGGCAATGCTTGTTTGTGCCTGTGTGTGAGTGAGTAAGCTATGATGCAATCGTGACAGCAGCACTGCCACCAGGATCCACATACATACATGAGAGATCGAGAGAGCGAAAGCTCATCGATTGCACGATTGCGTGAGCAAAGCGCTCTCACCGCAAACACTTACACACACACACATGCCACTGTACAGCTGAGCGGTTGCGTATGTGTTTGTGTGTGAGTCAAATTCATTTCAATGACAAATTTTACATTTGTGAAAATCCTTGTGTATTATTGTGTGTGAGTTCTGGTATCCGCTGCTCTTTCTCTCGCCTCGCTCTTATTCCCTTTCCGCCTCCGTTTTCTACCACTACATAGATCGAGCTTTTACTGATCTTCTCTACACATGTGAGACGCTATTTGTTTGTTCTTGTGTGATCAGCCAGTGATCATTTTTCGCCTCTTTTGTTTTATTGTATTCTTTTCTGGTCACCTTAATGCCAATTTGATCTGCCACCGGTTCGGGGGTGTCTTAATCGAGCTACATTAAGAGCAGGGATCAGGTGTAGCATTGATCGCAAAACTTTCGACCTCAGCTGTTTCATAAATGATGGAATTATCCAACTAACAATCGTGTTAGGCATATATAATTAAAGATCGATCCTATTCAAGTTTATTCACTGAGAGAAATTATCGATCGTGAAATTGTTGACAATGTTGTTGTTGTCGCTTGGCGTCAACTTGCTGCTGGCATTTTTACAAATCGAAAAGAAAATAAAAGTCGAGAATCTTGTGAACTTCAAAAACATCGATCGCCCTGATAGACACACGCATACAATCACACATATTTCACATACATATGCAATGAAAATGGCCACAGACGCCACAGCAACCACAAATCGCAATCGCATTCGCATGCGCTATCGCAGATACAGATACAAACGCAAATACCTATATGTAGATACAATTGTCTACATGAACTAAGATACTGAGAAGAGTCGAAATCAAATAAATGTTGTCGGCGTCCTTCAGAGCAATGCAATGCATTTTATTCAATGCTAAACGAATGCACGAGTATCTCATAGATACAGCATATAATACTCTAAGAGCATTCAACGTGATCCGCACTGCTCGACATTGTTCATAAGAATGTGGGTCCTTTCAACGTGCCTCGCACAATGTGTCAGATTCTTGAGCCGCCCACCAAACGACTCAAAATACTTTTCATAAATGATTTGAATATTAAAATTAACAAAGAAAATGCAACAAAAAAACAACAAAAAGAAAACTAAAAAAAATTAGAAAAAAAAGAAATCAGCGACGAGAAAATTCTCAACAAAATCAAATGCCAAGACAAACAATTTTCAAATTTTCTAGCTTATTTATAGTTATAAATTTTGATTCGCTTTCGCCACAACGTGCCTAAAAGCCTTCTATATGGTGGCTCATCATGCGTGTGGGGAGGAAAGGGGATTCTTTGGTTCTTCTATTACTCTGTGGCCCCGAAAAATATTATAGGATGCCCCTTTATAGGACGCCACTGGTCCTCCACCACCATCACCGCCAACGCCTCTTGAATGGAATCTTTAAGAAACTTTATAAACCAAAAAGCAAAACATATTCTACGGGCCAGCAGATCGACAATCCACATAATATGCTTTTGCGTGTGGTGTTTTTTTCGCACATCGCACATAAGATAATATGATCATAATTTTTCCTTTTTTTTATACGTACACAGCCATGCACATATTTATATTATATATATTTTACTTTAATTTTGTTGTATTCGTTTCCTTAGCATTTCTGGTCGTGTTTGTTGAAACACAATCTGCGACATTGTCAGAAATAATTTTACGCAATTTTCCCAAAAACAAATCAAACAGCAAGAGACAATAACGCAAAAAAAAAAAACAACAACCAAAATTGAAGAACAACGTCAACAACAAAAACTACAGCGAATATTGAGAACATCAACACAATTTCAAATAAAATTGGCAAAGATTTAAAATCAGAACGATAATCTTTGGCTTAAATAAAAGAAAACAATTTTATGACTTTTGATACAATATTTTATCCAAGTAGATAATAATAATAAATTTACGGGTACACATGCCGTATACATAATATTTATATAGATCTGCAAATGAATTTATTCGATTGACAAACGAAAAGCAAATTGCGTATCCCACCCGATGACTGCATTGTAATATCGATTTAATATTGTGTGAACTGAAATGTAATTTCCACAAATCAACATGCCCTAGGCTAGCTGGCAACTGATGGCTCGCCCTTGAGCGTAAACCAAATTGTAATTGATTTATATACGCCTAGTTGACATTTTTAAATTATGAGCATGGGATTATTTTGTGTTAGTTAAACGCGATTTTGGCTGTGCTAGATACGTGTATTGCGAATGCATGAAAAGAAAGCAGATCCCACAAAAAGAACAAATGGTTTCGCCTGTCCCCAATCGTATTGCTTCTTATTGTTATTGTTGTGCAAATGAGAGAACATCTTCTGTTTTGAGTCATTGACGCAAAGCAATTTTGCATTTTAGTGTCAAGATATTTTGGCATGCGCATCACAAATGGGGCGGGACGGCCACAAAGAGGGGACAAGACGGATGCAGAGGAGGATGGCACATGCGATTTGCGAGGCAGCAACAATTATTGCAGGCAATGGGCTATTTCAGAGGCAGCGTCCAACAGCGAACTGAGTGAGGCTGAGTGAACGGCCGTCCATCAAACGACCGCATCAGCAGTGCACTGCCAACAATAACAAGGGAAACGCACCACAAGATTCTAAGGGGACAAACAGAGAACAGAGAACATAGATGAAAGATGACTTTGAAATGGCAGATCAGATCGGGGCTGAGCTCAACAGTAATGCTAGCTCTGGTTTTTGGCTTATTCTGCAGTTCAGCAATTGGTGCAGAAAATATTTGAGATGAACGGCAACCGTGACCAAAATACATACTTATTCTATAGATAACTCTTGTCTAAATGCATTGGAACTTATCCAAATTGTCGATATATAAATATCCATCGTCAGGCATGATGTTGCTGCCGCTGCTAATGCCGCTGTCGTTGTCGTCGTCTTCGTCTCCGTTGTTGTTGCTGTTGTTGTCATCGCACTCGTCGGTTCACGTCGTGCGCTCGGCCGCATCTGCATCTCTCGTGCGCCTCCCGTGTGCATTGCCAGAACCCTCCGCACAGCCTCCCTGACCATACGATTCTCAGCGCCATTCCCAACGCAAATTCCCCATCATCAATTTTGTGCCTTCGTTTCGAGGCAGATTCGTTACCAGGTAGCCGATGCCTTGCTCCTCGGCTCTCGTAAATACCCCTAAGTATGACAAATGAATGAACACTTCCTGAATTACGGCATGCCATCATTATATAAGATCTGGTATTGTGAACATGACAGATACGGCTGCGAGTATCTCTTAATATTTTGTGGGAGGATTCGCCTTGCAGTAATCCAACCAAGTGGAGACCTCAAAATTGCACTTGCAACTGTCAATCAAACACATATAAATCCATCATTTTTGCACTGACAAATAATGGCATTGGTCCAGTTTCACAAATACAATGTTGTAGAGATAAGTGCATTATAATACACAAAAATTCAAGAGTAAATAGAGAACTTTTGTTTTGTTGTAGACTTTATAAAATCAACTTAACTTTAAATTAAGTTACAAATATTAAATACAAATAATTTACAATAAAAAAAATATATTATCCTTTCTTGATTTAAATATAAAAATGTACTATATTCAATAATTAATTTTGCAATAGGAAGAAGAGCTTGAATAGGTCTTGAGTTTAGCTTCAGATGTTTTCTCAACAAATTAAGATTATTTAAGATCCAATTTAGAAAAATATTGTAGTTATATCTAAAAGAATGCTAGTGTACACTAATAATAATGTAGGACAGAAATATGAATTTTTTCTCATATTTAGATTTGATTTATTTATAGCGGAAATTCCATTATAATAATAAATTCATTTTCAATAGTATTTTTCCCAAAGAATTTTGTTAGCCATTAACAACAAAGTTAGCAAATTCAATTAATTAAATTCCCAAACTAAAATTATTAGCAATCTTTTTATAAAAAATTGAATGCCTAGTCTTATAAAAATGTATTCAATTATTAGAATGCAACACGAGCTCAATCTGAATTTAAATACAATTGGTGTTTTTTAAAAATTCGGCCTAAAGCAGATTGCGAAAGAGAAACTACTCATCAATTTATTGATAGAAAGTATTGCTTATAAGTAGCTATTACAATAGCATAAGGCGATTATGCATTTGATAATATATTGATTAATTGCCTTGGCTCAATTGGGAATCGCACACGCGTAATTCAAATATATTTCGATAGGCACATATGTAGTTGCTTAATTAGCCAATAAAAGCGAATCCTTTCGACTTAGTCATTGATGTGTGGAGCATTAAAAATATTTTGGTAAGCATTTGTCACCCAATTAAATTGGCTGCACTCAACACAGCCAGCAGGCAACTCATCCAACCAGATTCCCTCACACCAAATACTGTGGATACCTCACAAATTACATACAAACATGGCAAATGTAGTATACGCGACATGAATAGATGTAAATATGTAAAAACGAATAACTCAAGTGCATCCAAATGCAATAATCAATGTGGATTTGCGTGCAGAAGTACTTTATTCAGACGCCCAGACTTTTATTAATGATGAGTGAAAATACGAAATGAAAATGTTTCTCAACTTTGCGACAGAGGCAGCCTCCTAATTGCCACCCCATTGGCATCCTTACACCACAGCCCCCATTGACGACGCCTCTGAGCGCAATTGATTAATCATATGCGAAATGCTATAGACAGCACTGAAATGACTCAGTACAGCACATAGCATAGCGCAACCATATGTGTGTGGGCCAGTACGCGATGATATACGTCTATATGCCTAAAGATTGTAAAAATATTTCACAAAATTTATTCGTGACATGCTAAAAATATACTCAAAACATTTTTCAGACTCCAAAAGCAAAAGAAAAACAGGGGAACAGGTAAAAAGCTAGACCCAATACGGTCCGACATAGGCGAACATAGTAGGGCACTATATGGGTCATACTTTTGGGGAACTGAGTCGATTCGATTCAAGTCGATTCGAATCGATTCGATTTAGTTCGGTTCATAAGACCAGAAGCTGGCCATGTGTGAAAGAAACTGCCCCAGTCGAGGAATAATAAACAACAAGACAGCGACAAGTACATAGCCTAAAAGATATATAGAGAAGAGAGTGAGAGAGAGCGTATGAGGCCATATACTTTGGCCACATACACGCCGCTATTATATGCAGGCTAGAGCTACTAAATCTAAAAAACATTCATATGCGTTTAATATAGCCGCTGCTTTGGTCTAAATTTAAAACAAAAGCTATTTAGTTGCGAAGAAGCGAAGAACTTCACACAAATGAAATTTTGCTGTGCTGCAGCCGCCAAACGGACGGACGGACGGACGGACGGACGGTGTTGTGGCCTGTGGCTATTTCAAAACACACTCGTATCTATCTATACAAAAGAAAAACGAAATCTAAAATTTACTAGACACACACATAGAGAGATAGGTAGACACACGAATTCGTTGGCTGTGTCCTGAGCAGCACGCATACGCCGTGTGGTACAAAAGCGAGGTCCGTCAATGTATCTCACAGATACACAGCAACATTCATTCGCATCTGCAGCTGTATGCGAAAAGTAAAACAAACTCTTGCTCTGCTCCCGCTCGCTCGCTGGCTCGCATGCTCACTTGTCGTAATAGTCAGCACATCTACAAACTACATATACAACAACACCGACACCGACATCGACATCTACAGCATCAGCAGCAGCAGCAGCAGCAGCAGCAGAAGCATCAGCATCCATGTCCACAGCCACGTCCGCGTCCACATCCTCGTCCCGTTAATGTTGTCTGTTGTTGGATTTTTCATCTCGAAAACGTTTCAATTTGTCTATTTTTAGTCGCAAGTTTCTTTTTGTTTATTAGTTTTGTGCCTTCTGGCTCTGTGTCGATGTGTGTGCACTGTATATAGCCAGTACTATATAGCGAAGTATACATGTACATGTTTGTAAAATTTCTATAGCCAGTGGGTCGCAGTCGAGTTGAGTCGATCCGACTGATGTTTCGCTCTCTGCTCTGCTCAGTTCTATTCTGATTTAACGTCACAACTATGGAATGCCTTGGCCAGAGGGCTTCTTCTTCGACTGGATATGTGAATAGGCACGAATTGTTTGGCTTGTCTTTCATTTGTTTTTCCCACAAATTGTTATTGCTGCAAAGCTCAAGGTATACCTCGGCAGATACATACACTACACACACTATTCTCCTCTACTCTGATATGTTCGAGATACATGCGTATTAATTTTGTGTGTGTATTTTAGCTGTATATGTAGTATTTATCTAACATCTACTTAGCATTCGAGCTGCTTAACAGATATATAAGGTCAAGACATCTATAGCCGTGTCATAACTTATTGCCTGTGCGCCTTTACGTAAACTCTGCAGCCATAGCTATTATGTGAACTTCAACTATATATGTTTAGTTAGATAAAAGAAGCAAAATAATATTCTGGAATTGATAACCAATAAAATATACATCTCTACATTTCATTAAAAAGAGCATTTCGAAGGAAATAAGCTGGAATAAAACATGATGAGTTATTTTTTAATCCTAATAATCCAATCATAATCCAATAGACCCTACAAAATCATTATTGAGAATAATTTAATGAAATATAATAATAATATGAGCAATTTCATCGACTGATCATCAAATATTGTATGCATCTAAAAGCTCAATAATTTATTCGAATTGAAAAACATTCAAAATCCGTATATCCATGGCAATGATTCAACAAAGTTGCAATTTCTTTCCGCGCATGCAGAGACTGGGTAAACACATAAAACCATAAAATGCCTACTAAAGCGGTGATTTCAGATCTGCAGATATAGCAAGCAAGCCCCGCAAATCGCATGTCAATTATATATGCTTATACTGCGGTGTTTATGCTGTCTATAAACAATTATTAATGTGTATGAAAATGTAGTGGTAATTTAACGCTTGAGCGTGTGGTAAACGCTGTTGGCTAAACGGCTAAACGTATGGCAAACAAGGCCATAATCTAGAGAGCACTACACCTGTTTTGATACGCCGATCCGTACAGTTGCAGTTACACTCCATTTACTATACGAGTATCTGGTTGTAAACATATTGTATCGGTATCTGTGTATCAATGTTGTCGTTTCTCTCGCTCTCTGCACTGATACCCGGAACTTTATCGAGTTTATCGTTCTACTCATAGCACGGCACATAAATCAATATTAGCTTATCATGGGAAAGTGTGGGAATTTGTGCAGACCCCAAAAATATTGCCAACATGTCCCGAGGGCTTTGGCTAACCGAAAAAAGACATTAGCATTCACTTGGATATCACTTGCCTGCGACTAACGATGGGCTACTGGGGGGAGCTGAAAGCGTGGCTCCTGCGTGATCCTGCCAAACTCATTCGCTACCTTGTGCTCTTTGTGTGCAGCATCGTGGTTATTGTGCAGCTCTACGAATGCTTCTCCAAGCTATCGGATCCACCCATATCAACGCATTCCTATTACAATGTAAATGAGACTATAGAAATGCCTGCGATTACGATCTGTCGTGAGCCGCCTTATAAAGATCAAGTTTTGGCTGTAAGTTGAGGACTTCAATGCGATTACTTAACTGTGCTACAAGGAGTTCGCTTTTAATTGGTTATAGAATCTGTCGAATGGCGGTTGTCCACATCCAAAATTTGCTACCTGCTGGATGAATTATCCATATGACGAATTGCCGCTTGACGAGTTCTTCATGAACAGCACCTTCGAACAGGACGAAACCTTCTATTCATATGGACTAAACGGTGATCCGATTTGTAAGTGTATCTTCTCCATTTAACAGCAAGGGAATAAGACGTTGATTCTCTGCTCTTAGATGTGGATATTGACAGCAGTTTACACTTCTACATGGGCAGATGCTACACTTTGCGACCAAAGATTGCCATGAAAAGGGTCAGCAAGCAGGTGGGATATTCCATCGTGCTGGAGCACAATCTCATTCAATCGCTGAGTGACATAGATTTGGTCTTCGGTGCAGGTTGGCACGTTTTCATACACGACAAAGGCGAGAATTTTACAGGTCGGTGAAAAAAAAGTATTTGAAATTTTTGTTATATTCTAAAGTGCATACCTACGTAGAGATCAACATGAAGGGCTCGGGACGTGTGGAATATGTTTTTGTAAATATCCGCGAAGAGATCGAAATCAAATTGCAGAGTCAGTTCTTTTCCAATGTGGAGACGCGAGATGAAGCCTGTTCGACGCAGCAAGGCTATAGTGACCTAAAGGTAATTTCTCTGCACTAGCGATTGAATTTGGTAAATAGATTTGACTTTAGTGCGGCGAGATTTGCATCTGGCGAGATCTGGCAGAGGAGGTGAATTGCTCGGGTCCCTGGATGCACGACATCGACTATGAGCCCTGCAACAACAACGACTCCATGCGCACTCTCATCTCGGATTACAGAGCGTAAGAGCTTTCAATAGTTCGACAGTTCAGAGACCAGTTTCTTCTTTTTGCAGCGTCTACGAAGGCGACGATGACTTCAACTGCAACTGTTTGGAGCCCTGCCAGTCCCGCATCTACACGACCTACATACAGAGCCGCAAGACATTTGCACAACCCGAACCACGAACCCTTATCTACATTTACTACACGACCAAGCTGATATCGGTATGTCAACTGATAGTGATGTTATGAGGTGTAGTCTATGGTCAATTTTGTTCTAACTTTGTTCCAGCAGATGATTGAGGAACGACCCAGCTACGACACCACTCAGTTTATAGCTGATGTGGGCGGATCACTTGGCTTTCTGCTGGGACTTTCGGTGCTGGGACTAATAGGCATATTGGAACATGTAAATATAATGCGGGCTAGATTAAAGTAGGGCAGGGCAGCTAGTACAGCAACTAGTACAGACCGGGATTTTGAGTACTCACTTAGCAGGTGCCTGTCCTTCATAGCAATTCCTTTTCTCTTGCAGTTGACGCTGTTCTTCTGTGGCAATTGCATCAAGCGTCTGCAGCAAAAGAACGAAAAACGCGCACTAGCTGAAAAAGCGGAGGATGCCCATTCACAGTCCAGTGATGCTACCCTCGACGTGGACTCCGTGTACATTGTGGACAAGGAGACGCGGAACAAATATTGAAGGCCAGCTGGCTTGGCTTGCAAGATAACTAGATTAAAATGCCACATTGTCTCTAAATAAATTGCTTATATTTATTTATTCAATATTACACACTATGAAACTATAACTAATTATTTACGGGCACGAAACGAAAAGCACACAAAATAAAATCAATTTTCACTCAGCACGAAACCGCCATCGAATTGAAAACTACGCATTAATTAATGCAGCTTACACGATCAGCTGATTAAGTGTTGTAAAACAGCTCAACTAATTATCGACAGTTGAAGCTTGTTATCGGCGTAACTAAATCGATTATCGCACTTAAACTGCAGTTCTTCATCAACATGGAATGAGTCTTTATATTGTGCAACTACTTCTAAATTAAATAATAGCTCATTGGAATGTTGTTGTATGTACAGTAGAGTCACATTATAGCAGCCACGAAGACAGCAGCAGACAGCTGGAGAGCAGCATGGCAGCCAGGCTGAATGTAGTGGCTCCTGATGCTTTCCGGCCTGGGATGGTATCGATGATTTTGTCTATTCTGTTGATAATTTCTGTGAACTTCTTGGGCGTGTTACAGGTGGTGCCGGCGATAGCATCCTGCACTGTGGCCGAGAGTATGCGGAAGTTAATGTTGTCTGGATTCAACTCATCATAGATGAAAGCTTGCAGTTGGTTGGACAACACCCAAATGCGACGTTGATCGTCAACCTTGACATCGCTGGGAAAGACTAAGTCCTTGCTGCTTGTATAGACTCGATCTTGCGACCGGTAACTCTTCGATGTTTGCCAGCAGCCCAGAGTATTCTGATTGGGCATCGCATAAAATAAAACTTCCGTCTCCGCATCCAAACACTGAGCTCCAGCCTGCGCGTTGACTCCACGCGAACCCAGCACTTTAAACTCACGGTAAATGTCGTTGGAAGTGGACAGCGTCTTGTTGCGCAGCACCGAAGTGCTCACCGAGAACTCCATTGTGGAGCTAAGCGGATGGAAGTAGAGAGTGGCAAAGCCATCTGGCTGCGGTTTGGACAGCGCCAGACCATACAAGCCATCATCCCACTGGAACTCAATGCCCTCAATGCTAAAGTTGCCCGACATCGGGTCCGGGTGGAAGAAATGATGCTGCACACGCCACGATTCCTGCTGTTGCCACGAATACACAACCAGACCAGGACTGCCCAGATCAGCGAGATAAGCAAAGCTGTTCTCACAATTACCATCGTCCACAGCCAGATTGGCGAAGAAGGAGCTCTGCTTGGTCTGCTCAACTGGCAGCACATGACGACGCAACAGATTATCGTTGTGCAGATCGTAGACCAACAGCTGGGCAGGACCGTAAAGCTTTGTCTTCTCCAGCACCCCCGAAATACGTGAGTCCAGCACCCAAAGGCGGCCACAGCGATCGGCGCGCACACGGAACGGTGAGACGAGCTCGTAATTCGATTGAGTCAGGGTATGGGCAAACCAGCTGGGGAAAGGCCTCAACAGGGGCATCGTTGTGGAGTTGTCTGGAATTGAATGATAAAAATGTAAATAAATAAATGGGTGCGCAAAAATGGTATCGAACAATGTGAATGATCTGTTAAATCAAACGCCTAATTAGCTGATGCTAATTGGCAAAACAGACCTTATCTTGGTAGCTTTGGGTGATTCAGAGGACAAGTTTGACAAAAATGGTGTGCAAATGTCAGACAACTTTATAATCACTGTAACCAGACAACTGCTATTAAAAGGTACATAAAATGCGCACTTTTATTACGATTACTTATTCAATTCGAAAACGTAAAAAATGAATGTATATATTATGTATTAGATATTCTTAGAAATCTGTGCATATCTACTATAGTATCTTTCGCTATATATCTGTCCATAAATCCTTAAGTTGTGTACGAAATGTTGCAATTTGTTTATTATGTTGTTGTGGTTGGTTCTTCAGCTTCCCAGCTTGTTAATGACGCAAGCGAGCGGAAATATTGGCATTAATAGCAGCCGAGTGCGAACAAAACCAAACTGAATTGTTTAGATTAAATATTCGTATACAAAGCTATCAGATGCCCCGCTAGCTATGACTGAAATTACAATTACCACGTGCGAAACTTGACAATGCAACTGCTGAGTTCGCAGCATAAACAAAACTGCATTTATATTCAAATTGCAGTTGCCATCAAGGTCAACTAATTGTGAGTGCAACTTACCATTAAGATCAAAGTAGGCCAATGAGGCGGGCACACCTTCGCGCCATCTGGGCAGCGTTACGAACATGCGATCGCGATAGATCTCCAGACCAAATGGCAGCACGTTTGCCGGCTTAAAATCGCCCTGCCTGATTGCAAACTGACGGTGTTCGGCATTATCATACTTGAAATCCATTTCCCTCCATCCATAGGCGACACGTAGATTATCTTTGCCGGCAACAAAGCCCACACAGAGCACAAGTGCTGCAGCCAAAAAAGCCCAGCTAGTTGTCATTGTAATTCTCTTGTCTAGCTGCAAATAAGCATGAAGATTAAACTGGAAATGTGTCTGTGGGCAGCTCGTAAGCAGCTTCCGTTAAGCGGCGACCTTGACATGACCATTAAATATAAATCTATACATAAGCAAATTACGCGTGATACTGAAGATTCAACTCCAAAAATCGAATTGAGACATACTCAAGCCGCGCCTCCATTTTGAAAGTTGTCTGGCTGTTGGCCAAAAACTAAGCACTCAAAAGTATTTATAGACAATCGCGAGGGACTATAATATAATCAACTTATAACACAGTGAATAGTGTTAGTTATTCAATAGATTGTCAGCTTCAACAATTACTCGCCATAAACTATCATAAGTGTGTTTTATCATATTCATCATCACGATTTGTATCACAAAGAGTTTATACATAGTTAAGATATAGTGGTTGGCTAAGGTCTTTTGAGCGTAATGTAGGCTAAACACAATGTGTGCAGTACATGTTTTATTCAGTTCGGTCACTCAAAAACCTCAACGCTTGTCTCACATCTTGCCAGGGCCATTGGCTTCGGAATGATTGCTCTGTCAGCCAGCGAGCACTTGAATCAGCGCACTCAGATGAAGCCTGTACTTCAAATTGCTCGTCATAATATTTTTATTTATCACGCGCACGTTCTTGCCGGATTTTTATTTCGTCTTTCATTTCTAATTTATTACAGGCATGTTTTTGCGTTTGTTTTATGATGGGTTTCGCTTTTTTTGCCTTTTTGGCGGCGGCTATTCGTAATGTATTCATTTATTAGTGAGAACATTTCAAGGTTTTTGGGCCTTGTTTTAATTAAGTTGAAAGCGGCTTTTATTTTTGTAATGGGTCGAGTTCTTTGCTGCGGCTGTTGCTGTACAAATCCATTTTAGATAGTGTTTTAATTAGTCACAGGCGTCTTTTGGCCATTACCTAACCTATTTCGTTGGCCTTATTGGCCTGTTCAACAGCGCAAAACTGTTCATTGGCTGGTGACGGTGACAATTGAAAGTGAAGGCACTGTTACAATTTGGGGCGTGGCAGCCTAGCGTAGAGTTGCTCGCACACGTTCGAGTTGAAGTTGCGCAAACGTAGTCAAGTTTGTGTCTTAAGTCTTTTGTTTTGTTAGCAAATTTTGTTGTAAATTTGGTCCACTTCAAAAGCAAATAAAAATTGAACTGTTGCATAACTTGTTTTCTTGGTCAGCACTTCTCAAGTCGATACGCACCTTAAAAACTCACACGAAGCTAACAAAAAAAGGCACAACCGTCGCCAGCGAGGCTCAAAACGAAACTAAAAGTCGACGCCGCAATTTGCTCACCAACTAATGCCGAACGAGCGAACCCGAAACCGATCTTTGAAGTGGTTCCAGTTACTGCAAACTGTCGCAGAGCGTGCAGCGTGAGCGTTGTCTTTATAATTCCAGTGAACTTGAATTAGTCAGTCCATCCATCATAATTGTAAAGCGTAAAGCGTCCCCGCAATTTTATTACGCCGGGAATTACAGACTTGTTTAACGCATAATAAATCGCAAATTTGTAATAGTTCTCCCACGCCAACTAACAGCCAAATGTTAATTTGCCTCCAGAGTTTGCGGTGGGTGGTTGAAAGTCGAAGAAAAGCAGTTGGCCCTGCTGACGACAAGCCCCTGAATTTAGACCCACACTCGATGCAGCAAAAGGCCTATTGACAGCGCTGTCTGACGTAGTAGCTGCTCACCATTATGACTTGCCTATGCGTCATAAAAAATCAAGTTTTGGGTTTTTTCATTTATAATTTCCAGTCTGCCAGTCATTCTGAGCGTAAGGTCTATTAAAAGAAAGCTGAAATGTATAGATATGCTTCCAGCTTATTCCTATTTTATAATAGCTGAAACTTGAAACTTGCGAATAAAAAACAGCACGTTCCGCATTTCTATGTAGTATATTTTATTTATTTAAATTCAATAAATTAATTTAAAATGAAGAGAACAATCAAAACATTAAACTAGAAATATTATCAGTATACCATTTGGTTGTTTTTCTTGTTTTGCGTTTAAAAGAATTTAAACAATTGCTTATATAACTTGTTTTCTTGTATATTATGTTGAAAGTGTGTTTTGTGTGTTTGTTGTGTTGTCTTGAGTGTATTTACTTTAATTTCAATTCTTTTTTTGTTTTTTCAGTAGAAACATTTCTTGTATAAACGCTAATTGTAGTATTTTTTTTTTATTTACTTTACAACATTAAAAACTTTTAACATATGCATTTCTTAAAGTTTTGTTTTTGATTTTATGCATTTGCACTAAATATTAATTGCATTAGCTAAGTATTTGTGTATTAATTGTATTAGCAAAGAAGAATCAGAGAAAAAACAATTCGAAAAGTTCTCTTAGTTAGTAAATGCAACGAAAAAATAGCGATCAAAGCATTTAATTTTATCTTATTTTTTCGTCATTTTTTGTAATATAATAATAAAGCGATTTCTTGAGTCCGACTGAAGGGGGCTCAATAATCATCTTTGGCAAAGGATAAACTAAACTTATTGATTGTTGAACGCACCCCCCACTATGTCGACTCTTAAAGCATTTATAATTTATATATTTATCGAATATTATCTGGGATAAAAAAACAAATTCGAATAATGTAATTCAATTCACAGTTAACACTAAACACAACTCGAAAGGGATTTAAAAAACAAACTTCTTGATTTGGGCGCCTTCGATGTTAACAATGTTGTGAGCGTCGCCGTCTTCTTCGACTCCTGCAGTGCGGCAACTAATAATGTAATGTGTGAATGTGCGGGTGTGTCTGTGTTTATGTGTGACAGAAAGAGATAGGCATGTGTGTATGTGTGTGTGTGTGTGTGTGTATGTCGATATAGATACGAGTTAATTATTGTATTGGGCGCAAGACAAGGACCGAAAAGTCCAACAGTTGTTGTGGCAACTGTGATGTGCTTTTTTGCTTTCGCTGCAGGGAAATCGTTGGCCAACGGGACGTGGTCTTAGAGGGGTGGGGTAAGCACATCGCCTGCGTCTTAAGATGGGACAGGAAGTAACGGGGGGACATGCAAAGTAGAACAAGATACACACCGATATTGATGTATTGCAGAGACACAGGACGCAGGGAACTTTTCGCTCAGCAAAATTAATGTGACACGCTTTCGCCTGGACGAGACAGACATTTACGAATACAATGAATCTAAGTGTGTGTGTCAGTTGTGAGTGTATGGGTGTGAGTGTAGTGAGTATGAGTGTCAAGATCTGCACATGATCCAGCTACTCGCGTGTCGCCCAGCGCGAGGACAGACTTTGGTGGCTATTTCACAAGTCGACAGATAGTACAAAATAAATATGTAAATAAATGAAAATACACCTATGGAAACCATTAAGGCTTTCGATACTTTCTGCAAAAACAACGCGTGCAACTTACTAATTAGTTATTTTATATTGTTACGTATGGTATATAAGTATTGTACAGTTTACAGTTAACAGTTATAGATCAAAATCAAATCAAATATAGCATGAAGTATGGACCGTCACCAAGAATAGCTCAGAGAACTTCAGTACATTGAAATTGTGTGTGTGTGTGAGTTTGTATCGAAAGTCAATTAATTATGTATATTTAAACTACGATTATTAAAAAGGCAAACCAAAATGGCGTCCATTGAGATATTGTATATATATTTACAATTGGCATTCACAATTCGATTTAACCGGAAATTGTGAAATGCACTTAACTAGAGTTATAAGTACATAGTATGTGAATGCGTGTATGTTGATCATAGCCACCAAGATAAAAAAGAAATGAGCGAAGTTCTGTCTGTCCCGCATTGAGGTACTCTCGTCTGAAGCACGCCGATATAACATCACATTACGCCCATCAGCAGTCCGAAAAAATCAGACCGGACGGGGTAGACGAAGAGCGGATGCGGCGAATATGCCAGACTCGAGAGTCCAACATCAATTTTGCGCTAAACCGACCAGGATGCCGCTCAACGTCGGCATCACAACTGGCACAGTTCTTTCACTTGTCATTGCTTACGATTAATACTATATATAATAGACATGTATTTATAAGTTGATAGGTATGTAAATAGATACGGGTAGATAGACAAATATATTGGATATATATATGTGTGTACATGAGTTGTAAGTATGTTGTGTGGTTGTATTGGGGCCGGGAATCGTTCGTTGGTTGGGTTGTGCTACAATTTGACTAGCCTAGGCTACACTGGGTTTCTGTTTTTTATGTATATAAAGAGTAGTCCTCTTTCAGACCCTCGCCAGGTTACAATACAAACAAAACTAAGGTGTGAAACAACTTAAGCTAAAGATTTTGATGTAAGTATGTGGGCTAGCTGTTAGCCAATAACAAAGCCTGAGCCTGATTGTGTTAAACGTTGTTTTTTTCATTTTTTTTTTTTTATTTGTTGCTAGGAAGCTGAAGTTTTGAGTCTGTGAACCAATGGAAGAGCGCTACATTAACGGAGGAACCAACTATGTATCTATAATAGTATGTATATGTATTTAAGTATATGTAGATCAAATAGGTCAATCAGAAAGTATTATGTACTTACTAACATGTGCGGTACTCTCAACTGAAAACGTTCATATAGATTATAGAAATAGGTCTATTATGTGTAGTTTCTAGTTTCTTTAGTTTAGTACGAAATACCATAACCAAATCGATCAAATTGATAGTTAACAGTAATAATCATAATAATAATAGAATATCATGTAGTACATGTTGTATAATTGTATAATAAAAAGAAAATTATGTAGATACCTGATACTGACTGCGGGATGTTCGCATCAACAGATGCTCTGACCAAAATGAAATAAATGTACACCAAAAGGAATAGTATTGAGTAAATTGTTTAATTAACTTACGAGTGTGCTATTTTGTCGGCTGATAACGAACGAACGAACGAGTAACGAGTAGCGATTAACGAGTAAGTGAAATATGGAGCTATTTTTTTTTGTTTTTTTGAGGGGGACATTGGGGGGAGAGAAAAACGCACATAGATGCTGTTATATAGGCTACACATATGCATATTGTATAACAGTAGAACAGTTTCTGGAGCATTGCAAATGGACAAAAAAAGAAGACTAAAAAGCTACGCACAGATAAATACGAATTCACACAATAATACAATATAGTATGTATGCTATATAGTTAATATGCAGTTGCCCGATTCTTACCCAAAGCGTACAGTATTCGATTCTTTCTGACACTGAAGGCATGGCAAGTTGGAGAAAGAGAGAGTAGAAACAGAGAGATAGAGAGAGTAGAACAACGTACGTACGTGTTGTTTTGTTTTGTTTTCTTTTGCATTGCTTTGCTTTGCTTTGCTTTGGTTAGAAAATGGACAGGGCGTACTTTAATGTGAGTGATTGGCCCCAGAGCTCTAAATGAAACTAAAAAAAATATAAAAACAAAATAAAAAAAATATTGTAACAGAAAAAAGAATGTGAACAAAAATACAATATTATTTGTGGTATATATTAGTAAGTTATGAATTATTTTCACTAGTATTGTACAGTTACAGATATATATCTAAGAATATATTTATATCTATGTATATATTAAGATAGAGAGAGAGTGAAAGAGGAGAGATTAAGACGCTACATAGCAAAGACAACGCCAGATGAGAAGCGATGCGAGGGGAAAAAGAGGAAAGGAGCTTAGCAGCAACACATACTAGATGTACGTATGCCTTGTTAATGTAATGATTTAGAGCAGTGTTTGTTGGTTGAACAGTGGTTTGTGTTATGCAATACACACAGGAAAAACGAGCCGATTAGAAGTTAGTCAGAATACATAAAAGACAAATAGATTTAAGAAGAGACAGAGGCGAAGATGACGGAGTAGAAAGTGATGAATTCTCGTCAAATAAAACCAAAAGCAAAGATCGGGTGCATACTGAAGTGAACTTTAAAGATACTCGAAAAACTCTACTACGCATCGCTGTTAGTGAGTGTGACCTGATGTCTGAACGGTGAGTGTGTGGGTGTGTATGTTTGTGTGTATGTGTGCTTGACTGTGTACGAGTGTCTCAAAAACTGTTATACATTGAAAGAATAGCTTTAAGAGAATTGCGTAGCTTGAGTATGAAAACTTGCTTGCAGTTTTAGTTGTGATTGCGTATTGCTTGCAACTTGATGCTGTTGTTCTTGTAGCCGATTGTGGATGTTGTTGTAGTTTCCTTTTCTTCCTGTTGTTGATTTGTCGACGCCTATTGCAGCCTCTGCTCGCTATCAATCGTGAAAGAGCAGCGGCAACGGCAGACCCACCAACGATGGCTGCGTCTGTGGATGCGCCAGAGCCGTCAATGTGGCCCGCTGAAACGGTCGTGTTTGTGGCTGTGGATGCGTCTGCTGCGGGGGCGCCTGCAATAGTCCCGGCGCGGCAGGCAGGCATCATCTGAAGCGCGGCTGCATCATCTGCAGCATATTCGGGTGCCCCGGCAGCATCACACCCATGCCCGGCATCGGCATCGCTCCAGCATGCAAGCCCGGCAGTCCAATCGCCTGCATGGGCAGCAAACCTGCAAAATAACAGACGACATTCAATTGGTAGCTGTCTCACATTTCAATTCAATTCAAAGTACTCACCTGCCGGCATGCCGGGCAACGGGCCAGGACGCAGCATATTGCTGCCAATGAGGGCGCCATGTGGTCCAATGGCGACGGCGCCAGTTCGCAGCTGCATCGGCTGCATGGGCTGCATCAGCTGCATGGGAGTTGGCAGGGGCATCTGCATCGACGAGTGGCGTAGAGAAAGAAATACAGAAGAGAGCATGGAAGAGAGCAAAGGATTAATCGTTTTAGTAGCACTCGGGCAGCTCATATAAAATGTGTATATCGAAGCCATTGTACACAAAGTTAGCTAATATGTTATTAATTATGTTTTTGTTTTTCTTTTTTTGTTTTTTGGTTTGCTTTTTTTGTTTTTTTTTTTTTGGTTTTTCTTTGTTGGTATTAAGAATATTAATAATAAGTTGGTTTTGCGTACTTATTTCATTAAATGGATAAATTGATGTACTGTGTTCTGAGTGTGTACTCGTTGGCTGAATGTGTGTGTGTGTTTGTGTTTGTGTTTAATTGTTGTCGAAACTTTTGCATCGCATTACAATGTTACAATGAGAGAGGTATATATATAATATATATAGAGAGACATATAGTATAAAGAGAGCAACATTTCTCTTTTGTTTTGCTTTTTTTAAGTATATAAATAACAAAACTATCGTAAGAAATAAAATAATATAAATATTGTAAATAAATGTAGATATTATGTAGAGAAATTAAGTTGTTGTTGGTTTAAAAAGAAACGTACTTACAATTCGAAAACTGAACTGACGACGATGAGGGAGAGTTGTGGAGGAGATCGATAGAATATACAACATGATCTCGACCTCTAAAACACTATTGCAAAAACGTTCTCGGTGTTTTTTTGCTTTCTTTTTTTTTGTTTTTTTTTTTTTTTTTTTTTTGCATAAAATCAACTTAAAACAAATTATTAATAATGATAGATTGAAATTCAATACATACTTATTACTTGTCTTGACTTGGCAAAATTCAGAAAAAATTAATGTTTACTAACCGCGCAGGCAAAGTTCCAATTATTCTTTCAAATTTTGAATCACTTAATTTTGGTTCATACTTAGCTATTAAGGTTGGCATGGTCGCCATAAGGCGTGAGATTATTATTTATAATTATAGATAGATATAGCTGTGTGGTATGGTTAGTAGTGCTAATAGAATAGAACTGAAAAAACAATCGAAAGACAGCGGAATCATTATTTATTATTATTGCCAAAGAACTCAATTCTCATTAGATGATTTCGATTGTTTATCAGCTCCATTGTCGATAGTTAGAAAGAGGCGAACACGCTAAGAATGGAGCTAATAATTCCCAAATATAGTTGACTAAATCTCACGCCACCAAATGGAATTTTAGTGTTTTTCATTGTTTTGTAAGCGCATTGTTGTTTGGCAGATGATACCATATCGATTTTATGTGTGTTACGTATTCAGAGAAAAGAACTTAAAATGTTAGTCAAGACTTTGCATAGAGGTAGTAAGTAGTACACTTAGGTAGAAGTATAGTTAGGCATGGGGTATGGTATGTATAACGAGAGAGAGAGAGAGGGATGCTCGAGCACAGAAAGTTCGGATGAAACATATATATATTTATAAAATGATAATGTTTTGGTAGTTTGTGAAATACGATGTACAATTTACAGATAGAGAACATTTAGATAAGATAGATTTGTGTGTGTTTGTGTGTGTGTATGTCGGTGTCTCTGTTGTATGTGTGAGTGAGTAAGTGTGTATGTGATTGTGTGGGTTTAAAGAGATATCAATAGTCATATACAAATAGATATAGATATATATTTATATTATATTCAATGTATTCAATGCTTTGTAGTGGTGTAGTTTTCGTGTGTGGATATGAATTAATCAATCAACCAACCAATCAATCAATCAATCAATCAATCAATCATTAACCAACCAACGCAGCAACCATTACGACAAGTTCAAAGTAATTTTAATAGAATTAATTATACAAAATGTACTTACATGGCTTGCATTAGTTAACAACTCTCGACATTACGTTACGTAATCGCGCTTACGTTTGACGTTTGACGCTTAACGTGAACGTGAATGCGCTTGCAAGGCAAAGTACGTACTATGGGAACTTTTCTTTGTTTGCATTACCATTATCACTATTACTTCATATATTCGATTATCGATCACAGAGATCAGGAATACGAGTTACAGGATCAGGAATGGACAGTTGGGACAGGTCACTTATGGGATGAATTAGTTGTGGGTTAGTGGATAAAGTAAGTAGCAAATGTATATTAGAATGCATGTTGTAGTGGGTGGTGGGTGGTGGGGTGGTGTTGTTGGTGGCGGTTGGTGGTTGGTTTTTTGGAGGAACTTGCTTAAACTACTACGAGTAATACTTGCATAGTAAGAAGAGTACAGTAAATTGTACGTAGTACGAGTACGATTACGATTACGAGTATTGTATACATATCATATTATAATGGAATTTTGGCATTTACTTATCTTTCGTAATTCGCGCTTGCATATTTGGGCTACTTTTTGCTTCAGGTTTTTATTTTTTTTTATATATATATATAGATATATGGAAAGTGAAGTGTACAAAAATACATACTGTAGTATATAACTGTTTCTCGGCCCTGCAACTGGCAATTGTTTATCAACACTCAACTGTACTGCACTGTAATTGTAATGTTAACTTTTAATTTTGTTACTGCAACATATTAGATTCAATTCAATTTGGTTTCTTTTGTTTTTTTGTTTTTTGGCTTAGAATATAAAACATATATAGTAGATGGATATAGTGCTGGAGCTTGACTAGTTCATTGATGGTGTATGGATAATTGGCAGAGGTAGAAACCTCAATGATGGCAAAATAAAAACAAAAGTTTAATAGCCCCAAATACCTAATGGGTTGCATACAATAAAGCAACGACAACAGCTGCAAGTTTTGAAATCAGATCCCATTTTAGATGAAATTGATATAGGAATAAAGATTAGACTATGGAGAGTAAATTAGTGAAGATGCCCCGAAATTATCGACCCATATATATAATACATTTAAAACTATTCGTTGTCGCACAGTTGACGTTCGTACGCAAGTTGGGATCACCCATGATAAAAAAGAACTCTAAGCTAAGTCCAGATATCTACAAATGAATGAATTTATATATGATCATTGAATGGATTGAGATGTGAACTACACTGGGTTGGATATAGAGATATCTATAGCAGATGCTAGCACCTAACTTAGGCCCAAAAACATTCTGAATGCATTTGAGTGTAGATAGTAGTTGTCACGCTATCACATTAACGAGTTAACAACCATTTCAATAGTTTTCTGATTGAGATTCAGCATTCAGGATTTTTAGACAAATTGATAACACAGATGTCGTTGTCATCGTCGTTCTTGTTGTTGTAGTTGTTGGCAGCGAACGCTGTGCAGCACTGTGGCCACTGTTAGACACTTACCATGCCCAGGCCAGCGGCAGCGGCAGCAGCCGCCGCTGCAGCTGCACCAGGATTGCTCGGTTGACGCACCGCCTGCAGACGTTGCAGCATCACGGCACGATTCAGCTCTTCCAGTTGCTTGGCCTGTTGTTGCTGCACCTGCTGCTGCTGCTGTTGTTGCTGCTGTTGCACATGTTGCTGCTGCTGTTGTTGTTGCTGCTGCTGCACCGCCTGCGCTTGTGCCTGCGCCTGCTGTTGCTGCTGCTGCTGGGCGGCAACAACCTGCGCCACCTGAGCCGCCTGCACCTGGGCCTGCATGTGCTGAGCATGCGCGGCATGGACCTGAGCCACCTGTGCAGCCTGTGCGTGCGCCTGCGCCACGGCCACCAGGGCAGCGGTCTGTAAATAGATTGATTGGGGAAGTGTTTTGTCTTATAGCAATATAAACAAAAGGTTCACGTTGGTGTTGAAAGTTATTTTCGTTTTTCATTTGGACTGTGAGATCGCAGTCTCTCATTTTATTATTTTTTTTCATTTTTTTTTTAATATCTTTGCAAATTCGAAATGCGCACTCGCCGAAGCAGCTGCAGCAAATGACCTTTTGTGAATTGCTGTTGTTGAGAGTTAAATTTATAAATTATATAAAAAAATTATTTTTTGTGGTAAATTGAAAGCCGCCGTTCAGTTTTTGTTGCCATTAATTTGTTTGTTTAATTAAAAAATTGTACAGACATATATCATACTATATGCTAAGGATTTATCTTTTTTGTTTTGTTTTGTATGGTTTTCTTTTTCTTTCTTTTTTTAGGTTTGTATAACTCTTTCCGTAATCCATTTTGTCGGCCGTTTTGTGGTCGTGCACGCATTCTTCGAAATTGCAAAAATAATTGAACCAAAAGTCTCTTCATACTCGGTACAAACGAATAATCCAAATAAAAACTATAGAATGTCCAGCTTTGTGTTTGCGTGGAAAAAATGGAATTCTTAAAATGCGAAACAATAAACGCCTTAACCACGACACAGTCTCAGTAAAAATTGGCAGATCTCTATCTGAATTGTAATCATTATGCATTGCAGTGGCAATCAATGCAATTGCAACTGCAACAGTGTTGTGTCTGTGTCCTGAATATTAAATTTATGTATGTGCAATTGAGTTGTGTTTTCTTTGTGTCTTTTTGTACAAGTCAAAGTCGGATGTCAAAGTCCAGGTCAGTATCTGTGTCTGTGCGTTGCGTCTTGTGTCTGCTCATTTATATTGACTATGGTTTCTATAACTATGATAAGAACTCACTTCCTGTGCCTTGGAGATCGCTGTACTCACAGCGATTGCGTTCGCGGCGGCTGCGGCGGCGCTGCCCGTTGGCGAGATACCCGACAGCGATGGCGGCGGTGGCGTTGATGGCATCGATGAGGCAGCACTGCCTCCGCCACCACCACCTCCACTATTGCCACTACCATTATTACTCGGGCTGTTCGTTCTGGGCCCCGCAGCTATGGTTGCCAATGCGATCGCTAGACGCGCCTGATACTTGGGTTGCCTTGCGCGCAACTCTTCCAAACTCGCGTCCTCGGCTGGATGCATAATCTTTGTGCTAACGGCGGCCACAACGCCACTGCCGCCAGCTGCATTTGCACTGGCATTGGCTGCATTTGGCAGTCGTCCCTGTTGGTGTGGATCTGGTGCAGACAACGGCGCATTATTTGACGCCGAACCGCTAGCGCCAACACCAGCATTATTGGTGGTGGGTGGAGCACTTATGGTGGCGTTGCTGCAAATCCGATAAGTTAATTTACAATCGCACAAACATTAGAGTGTATAAACTTCATACCTATAAGCTGGAAACGTGGGTTTCTGATGTGCCATGGCTGCGGCATGTTGCTGATGCTGATGCACTGCTGCAGCGGCAGCAGCCGCTGATGTGGTGGCCATGGCGGGGAATATCGGACGCGGTGGCATCATGTGAGGCATCATTGGCATTGGGTATGGAGGTAAGGGCGGCATGTGCTGCATCATTCCCATGCCATACTGTCCCAGCATGTGTGGTGGCATCATGTTAGGTGGCATCATCATGGGCGGCGGCACAGACATGGGATCTGCAAGGAGAACATAAAGACAGAGATGGTAAATTACAAAGTATACGAAATTGTGTTCGTTGATTGCTTACATTCCACTTTCTTCTTGGCAGCTGGCTCATCGTCTTCCGAATCTGACTTGCCGCCATTCTTTTGCCGCTCATGATCACGCAGATCCTCCGCTGGAATACCATCCATGCCAAAGATTTCGATTTCGATGTTGGAGCGATTAGGCAGAGAATTTGGCACTTTGTCCACCGTCTCCTTGTGCACCTGCATGCAGTGAATAGAGAGGCCGGGTCCCGTGTACAGCTTCTTGTGGCATATATGACATTTGAAGTGTTTCGCCTTCTGATGCTGTACCAATATTTTCTCATCATCGAACTCGCGATTGCAGTACCTAAGTTAGTTACATTTTGGGTTAAGGAAAAAACAAAGATGCGGCACAGTGCACATTGTGACAATGCAAAAACAAAACTCGAGATTATATAAATGCACGAATGTGTAGGTGTGTAGGTGAACCTATGAACGTGAGTAGATACAAATTGTAATGAGGCTCGCACAGCAAGAAAGCAAGCACACGTAAAGGTGACGGCGGCGGCTGCAAAGAATTTTTTTCATTTGTTTTGTTTGAAAAGGATACCAGCACCATGGTTTCGAGGCCTTCTTCTTTTTACGACCCATTGTTTTAACTTTGTTTTAAGCACGTGCACTTAACGGGGCGTTTAATATAAAACTATAAAAAATACTTTTCTTTTGCAAAAAAAAAAACACTTCCAAGCGTCGTGTCGGTATCGTGAGAAAACAAAATGGAGTGTGTAGCGTGACCGAATGTCAAATTCCACTAAAACACCATAGTTTCGCAACAACGGGCACACTTTATTATGTTCCTCATGTAATCGATAGATTATCGCTTAGCATTAATCAACCAATGTTATGCTTGGCGATACTATCTGTAAAAAGCGTGATAAAATGGCAATGATGCACGCATTTATCGATAAACAAGCGTTCTAGTGTGTCGTTTTGGTGAAACCGGGAATAGTTATTGAAAATGGCTGATAAAAAGGTAAATTAAGCAAATAGTCCAAATTCAGACACATGATCACTTATAAATCATGAACTAGACAGGCGGCAACAACGATGGAAACAAAGAGAAGCGGCGCAAAGAGTCAATTCTGGATCTGTCCAAATACCTAGAGAAACAAATCCGCGTAAAATTTGCCGGCGGCCGCGAGGCATCTGGAATACTGAAAGGCTACGATGCACTTCTCAATCTAGTGCTGGATAACACAGTGGAGTACCTGCGAGACTCCGACGAGCCATACAAACTGACAGAGGACTCCACACGCAGTCTTGGTTTGGTTGTGTGTCGTGGCACCGCCTTGGTGTTAATTTGTCCGCAGGACGGTGTTGAAAGCATTGCCAATCCCTTCATAACGCAATAGAAGCGGAGGTGGCTAGGCTAAGGTACAAAGATTTCGAGAACTCGGTTTGCATACATTTTAAATATTAATTGAAATACATATAAATACAACTTACAAACTAAACTACTCCACTACTAAGCTATTCTAGACCAAACTCATTGCGTATCCATGGATACTGTGCCGGGCACTCCATGCACGTGTAGAAATAGCGATCCTCCTGCAGCACACGACTGCGCACCTTGCACACATTGGGCATCAGGCAGACCTGCTCATGCGGCTCCAGCTGCTTGGGCTGACAACGCCACGGCTCGAACTGATGCAGTTGATTGCTGGGCGTGGGCTGGCGCATCCACTGAATGGCCTGCTGATTGGTCACGAAGTACACATCGGGCAGCTTCTGCATGTCATCAAGGAATCTCTGCAGAGAACACCTTATTACCCACAAGCTAGGAAGGGTTATTATCAGCTCACCAGAAACGCGTTCAGATAGTCGGCCTTTTTGAACCACGTCGAGTGGAAATAGAGACCAAATGGCGCACGATTGCTGAGATAATGACGCTTGAAATTGTATGTGAGCATGCGGTAAATGTCTTCGCCCGTCAGATGTGGCGGACAGCTGTCCACCATGTTGCAAGTGTATTCGCCGGCCTCCAGCTGATTCATGACCAGCTCCCAAATGCCGGGATAACTGCGAGTGGGGCAGTTTTGATTCGCACCCAGGCAACTGTGCGGCATCTTGTAGTCGAGGGTGTACGGCCAGAGTGGCGGATTAGAGTGTGGCGCCACCATCGAAGCATCGTAGACAAAGCCAAACTCCTTCATCATCAGAAACTGACGATTCCAGCCGACGCGCAGGAATGGCACACGTATACCACGAATCTCCTCCATGCGCACACCGGCAAACTTATTGACAATGTTCGCCTGACCCACCATCTCATCGAACCAATCCTCAATGGTGGCATTCTTAGACCACCAAAGCTCTGGGCCGCGATGTCTGTGAAAAGAGAAGTGTTAAATTGGCATATTCAAGAAGAGTTCAAAGGCAACACCTACGTCACCGAGTGTACGGCAATCTCGTGGCCATCGTTCCACAGTTTCTGCACATATTGATAATTGGTGAATGGATGCGAGACATAGAAGGTGCTTCTAATGGGGCAACCATTGGGATTGCGTCGATTCGGCGTAAAGAGCACCTTGGAGAACAGCTCCCAGTTGTCGTGATTGACAGCATCATCGAACGTCAGCAGTATCATCTGTGGCACAGTGTGTGCCATCAAATTGCCAGGTATCTGCGTGCCATCCTTGGAGCAGTGGCAATGCGGCAGCTGGCACTTGCGTGGATCACAAGAGCCGGCAGCATTCGGATCATGCGCCATATCACACCAGCCCTCATCGGAGCCATCGGGACAGTCGACGGAGCCATCGCAAAAGTAATCCTGTGGCAGGCAAGTGCCGTCAGCGCAGCCCAGCTGAGTGTGGTCCGCACAGTCGGCCATCTCAAGCAGCGGCTTTGGCGCTGGCGTCTCGGCTGTGATGTCACAATTATCCACGTTGGCTTTAAAGTCGCATATCTGGCGCACCACATCGAAGAGCAGGCCCTCGGAGCACTTGAATTCAAAGACTTCGCCGTCCAGGCATAGGAAATACTTGGCGCACTCGCTGTTCGTCCAAATCTTATGCACCGGTCGCTGAGCATTGCGATAGAAGCGTGCGTCTTGCATGCAGCTAACAGTTGAGCTGGAGCGGCGATGACGACTATGATTGTGATTGCTGGTTGTGATCGTTGTGGCATTGTCTGCAATGCAGGTCGTGAGACAGTTTCATTTATTCATACGTCTGTAATTTGCTGGCAATACTAATTAATACGTTGACCCAAAAAAGACAACAACGACGATGACGACGACTGCGCACGTTCATGCACTGGACTGAGCTGGGCTGGTGTAGCTCTGGCTTTGGGCTGATCGATGTTGCAACACCGCTTTGATCACGCAGTCGAAGTGGCAGTGGCGCAACACAGTTGGGGGCAGTTATTGGAAGCTGCTTATTTATTTATTAGTGTATGATTACTTTGAAGACTAGTGCTTTAAATTCGCTACCAAAATTGTTAACTACGCCTCTGGGCAGCATGCCACTTTGGCGGCTGCAAGTCAATTGCGTTTGCAACACGATTTCGCAGCACCAAAGCTAGAGCAGATTGAGCCTCGTAACTTGCTGGCCAAAGATTTGTTGGGCAAGCGAATGCGTGTGTGTAAAATGCAAGATGCGATCTCGAAGACTTCATTGCACCCGTCTGCGTCAGCCGAGTTTGCGTGTGTGTGTGTGTTTGGTGTATTTGGAGTGGCAGCTGCAGCGTTTAGAAAGTAACTTTGTGGCATGCTTGCGTGCTGGCGGAAAGAGCTGTTGAAGGGAGGTCAGGAAAATTTCAGCAACTGTCATTGGGGTTCAATGCACAGTCGCTTATGTTGGCCGCCTTGCTCTATTATATAACAAACAGATCGACAACTTTCACACCCAAAGCGCACGCCGAAGACACGCAGACACAGACAAACATAGAAGACACGTTCAAAAAGTCAGGTAGTAAAATTGGGTGTCAAACAAAAGCGAGGAGAAATTACCAATGCTTGTAGCATCCGACGACGACGGCGACGACATAATCACAAACATCGCCAACATGGCAACAACAACAACAAAACGGGCCAAGGGGCGTGTGTTAGTCCATGTGTGGCAGCTGCCTCCGTAACGGTATTGTTTGTAATCCTCCGCTTCAGTCGCGGCGGAAGCGACGACCTTGACTGTGAAACTAGTTTGCCCATTTGAATTTTCCCTGGAGCCAAACATTTTCAGCTGCTTTCCAGTTTGTGCCTCTCAAAATAACCGGCGCGAACACGATTTTTACTTTTTAGGCTTCGAGTTTGGTGGCGCAGTTTTGCAGTGACCGTTGCTAAAGACCGAGACAGACTAAAGTCGCTGGAGCGCCCGACTTGGCCATTTATACTGCATATCAGCGAATCTCTTGTCCCCGGCGATTGAGGGAGAAAGCTCTCTCAACGAGAGCAGGCGAAACGGATGCATTTAATGCTCTTTCTTATTTTTGATTTCAAATAATAAATAAACAAAAAAGCATAAAACGGCTGCACTCAATATTGCAATTTAATTTGTGTAGTAATATACTATGTGTTTTAATTACATTTTTTGCAAAATTTATATTATCTTAATCTTTATCTCCTTTTGTAGAAACTTGTTATAAGCAATAGCTATCATTTAAATCACATGTATTTATGAATAATTATTTACAATATTTAATAATATTTGTTTGTTTGTAGTTTGTTCTTGCGTAAAAAATAGTCTTTTTTTTGTGAATATTTGTTTTTTATTTTCAGCAACTTTTTAATCGCACCTCGCAGCAACTTAAACAATATTCCATTTTTGAACAGTATTATTTTCGTGTCAACGAAGGATGTTTGATTTAAATTTATTGCTCTGTATATTTGAAATTACAATTTAAATCTGAAGACGCGCAACGGTTATTCAAAAATTGGCGCTGCCAACCCGTTCAAAACTCAGCGAGTTTTAGTACCGACGCTTCCCGCTAGAGCCCTGTGACGTCGCATGCAACCCTACACAAGCGTCATATTTTATTTTAGCGCCAGGAGACCCAGAACTGTTTTAAGGATTTCAAACATATATTCGTGAAATTTAAACTCCCAACTTGTTGTGGAAATGCGCCCCAGCCTGGGCACGTCACAGGCGCGAGGCGCCATACGTACAAAAGCTCACCAATTGACGCAGCAACAAATGGTAAAGGCCCAACAAGATGCAGCAGACGCCGCCGCTTTGGACGCTTTGGATGAGGCGTTGATATTTGACGACGAAGAGGGCGGCACACGCATTGGCGACATCTACATACCGCCCCCTGTGCCGCCGCACTGCTCCATGGAGAGCGTCGGTCCACGGCTGATTATCAAGCGCATCGTCAACTACAATTTCAAGAGCTATGCGGGAGAGGTGGACTTGGGGCCCTTCCATCACTCGTTCACCGCCATCATTGGTCCCAATGGCAGTGGGAAGAGCAATGTGATCGACTCTATGATGTTCGTGTTTGGTTGCCGTGCTAATCGCATTCGCTGTAAGAAACTCTCTACGCTAATTCACAACTCGAAGAATTTTCCCAATCTCAACAGCTGCTCGGTCGCTGTGCACTTTGAGCAGGTCTTGGACAAACCCGACGGCTCCTGTGAGATTGTGCCTGAGTCCCAGTTCATTGTGCAGCGCACAGCAATGTCGGATAACTCGTCCTACTATCAGATTGACAAGCAACGAGCGCAGCTCAAGGATGTGGCCAAGCTGCTGAAGAAGCACCACATCGATCTAGAGCACAATCGTTTTCTCATTCTCCAGGGCGAGGTGGAGTCGATTGCCATGATGAAGACCAAAGGTCAGAACGAGAACGAAACTGGTATGCTCGAGTATCTGGAGGACATCATTGGCACTCAACGCTACATTCGACCGCTGCAGCAGATTAATCAGCGTGTGGATCAGCTGACCGATGATCGTACCGAGAAACACAATCGTTGCAAGCTCGCGGAGCGTGAGATGAAGGATCTGGAGCAGCCGTACAACGAAGCCATCGAGTATTTGCGCAAGGAGAATGATTTGGTGCGCACCAAGAACTGGGTGACCCAGAAATACATCAGTATCAAGCGGCAGAAGCTAGAGCAGTACACCAAGGAGCACGAAAGCTGCACCGAGGAGCTGAAGACGCACGACGAAGGCACCGATGTGCTCAAAAAGGATCGTGCCGAGAAGGAGCTGATTATACGCAAAGAGATTGAGTGAGTAGCAAAGCAATATCTCTATTCCTTGTCTAACCATTCATTTTTAGAGCCTACGAGGCGCTGGTGAAGCAGCGCGAGGGCATCAAGAAGCAACTAGTGGCTGCTGAGCGCAGCTACACTGAAGTCCAGAGCGCCATGGAGAATACAAACAAACAGCGTAAAAAGGACAAAGCCCAAATCGAGAAGAATCAACACGAGTTGGACGAGCTGCACAAGCTGCCCGAGAAGAATCAGAAGGAAATTAAGGAGTCTGAGCAGAAAATGGAGCGTCTGGAGCAGGATAAACTCAAGCACAGCGAGGAGCTGGAGAAAAAGTTAGCCGAACTGAAAGTGTTGTCGGAGCCTTTGACGGAGCAGCGTTTAAAGTACAGCGACGAGCTGATTGGGCTTAAGGAGGCTGTCAATGGGGCCAAGGAGACACTGACACTGCACGAGTCACAGCTGAAGATACTCAAGCAGGTGGAGACGACAGAGGCGCGTAAATTTGAAACATTAAAAAGTTCGTTCGAGGAATCAGAAAAAAATCTAGCGAATATGCGTCAGAAACTGGAGGAGCTGAGCGTCAATCTGCCAGAGTTACAGCAGGAAATGGCCACCAAGGCGGCGGAGATTGATAAGTTGTGCAAGGAGGAGCGCAACATGGCGGTACAGTGTCGCAAGCTGCGCGACGAGGTGACTATTTCTGAAACACTTGAAGTAAATTGCATTACTTACACTTTATTCTACTTGCAGATCAATGAACGTTCCTCCAATATGCAAGCACAGCGCTCGAACGATGCCGTCTTGAACTTCCTGATGCGCTTGAAGGCAGAGGGCAAAATACCGGGCATATTGGGACGGCTGGGCGATTTGGGTGGCATTGATGCCAAGTATGACATTGCGATTTCAACGGCTTGCGGTCGCCTGGACAACATTGTGACCGACAACTATGATACGGCAACGGCAGCCATCAAGGCGCTGAAGCAGCACAACGTGGGACGCGCCAACTTCATACCGCTGAATCGCATGGAGCACTGGCGCAACAAAGCGTATCCCATACAAACGTAAGCTTAAAGAGTAGTTTTAAAAGACACTTGACCATCCTTGCTATTTTCCAGTCCTGGCAACGTGCCGCGCTTGTATGATTTGGTGCGCGTGGAGGATGAGCGCGTCAAGACCGCCTTTTATATGGCGTTGCGCAACACACTGGTCGCTGATGATCTGGAGCAGGGATCGCGCATCGCCTACGGCCGCGATCGCTTTCGTGTGGTGACGCTGCGCGGCGAGATCATCGAACAGACGGGCACCATGTCTGGTGGTGGCAATCGCCCCATACGCGGCAAAATGGCCACCGAGGTGCGCACCAAGACGGCTGAATCAGCAGACAATTCGCATTGCTCACAGAAGGATCTGGAGGACATGCAGCAGCAGGCGGAGGAGCTGCAGTCGCGCATCAACTACTGTCAGGAGCACCAAGGACGCCTGGAGCGTGAGCAGCAAATGCTGCAAGCGAATCTGCAGCGTGGCGAGTCGGAACAGAAGCGTCTAGCAGTGAGCATCAAATCGCTGGAGCAGCAAATGGCCAGCAACACGAAGCAGGTGGAGGCGCAGCGCAAAAAGATGCTGGCCTCGACATCAGATGCGGCTGCGGTGCAGGAGCGGGAGGCACAAATAGCGACAGCCAAAGAGGAGCTAACTGAGTGCGAGCAGAAAGAGAAGGCGATGAGTGACAAGATTAAACAGGTGCAGGACGAATACGACTCGTTGCGTGCGAATAATGTTAAACCACTGGAGGCGCAGCTCAAGAAGACAACGAATCAGTATGAGAAACTAGCTGCCAATATCCGTTCGCTGACTGTGGCCCTGACCACGGCAGAGCGTAGCATTGAGCGGCTGGAGAAGAACAATGTCAATCTGAAGGAGAACATCAAGCAGGCGGAGGATAAACTGCGCTCGCTGAGCGAGGAGCGTCAACAGTGGCAGGTGCGCAAGGAGGAGCTGGAAAAGCAGGGGACCGAGTCAGAGGAAGCCATTGGCAATGCCAAGTCACAGTCGTCGGACATCAAGAAGGAGATCGATGAGCTGAACAAGCAGGAGAATCAACGCAACATGCAGCGCATCGAGTTGGAGACTAAAATGCAGGCAGCCGCAGCGAAAATGAACGAGGTCAAGTCGGATATACCGCGTTGGCAGCAGCAACTGAAGCCACTCAAGCTCAACGAGATTCCCGGCGACACAGAACCACCAGCGCCGCTGAAAACGCTGACCGACGAGGAACTGGAGGCGGAGAACTTGGAGGACATGCAGTATAAGCAAACGCTGCTCGAGGAGCAGCTGAAAAAGAAACCGAATCTCGGCTTCATCAAGGAGTTCACAGACAAGCGGCTCGTCTATTTGGATCGCGTGCGTGTGCTCGAAGACATCACCTCGAAGCGTAACGAGATGCGCGACAAGTACGAAGAGGTGCGCAAGCGACGCTACACCGAATTCATGGAGGGCTTCAACATCATCACACGCAAACTGAAGGAAATGTATCGCATGATTACGCTGGGCGGCGATGCGGACCTTGAGCTCGTCGACTCCATGGATCCCTTCACCGAGGGCGTGCAGTTCACGGTGCGTCCACCCAAGAAGAGCTGGAAATACATCTCGAATTTGTCTGGAGGCGAGAAGACGCTCTCCTCACTGGCCTTGGTTTTTGCCTTGCATTATTACAAACCTTCGCCATTGTACTTCATGGACGAGATTGACGCCGCCTTGGACTTTAAGAACGTGTCTATCGTGGGACATTACATCAAGGTAGAATTAGAGTCAAGTTAGTGTTAAAAGGTCATCATTTAAACGTTTACTTTCTCCACAGGAACGCACCAAGAACGCGCAGTTTATTATTGTGTCGCTGCGCGTTAACATGTTTGAGCTGTCCAACTATTTGGTGGGCATCTACAAGGTGGACGACTGCACGGACTCCGTCACCTTAGTGAACCATCCACCAGAACAATTGCCGCCTGCAACGCAGCCACAGCTTCTTGTCGCCAAGCCGCCTTCAGAGGACACAGTGCGCCTCACTATCAACGGCGAGAGTCCAGCTCCAGTGCAGCAGGAGCTGCTCACTGAGATCTCCAGGTTGTGCGGGAGAGAGACAACCTTTGCACCGCCCCTCGAGAGCACGGTGCTCTCACAAATTGTCAAGGCAGCCAACAGCGAAGCAGCCGGCAGAGCCAGCATTCAGAGTCCGCCTCTCTCGCCAGCTATGAATGTCTTGTCCTAGATGTTGAATAGGGCGTAATATCATCAAATACAAGTTTACTTTTAATTAATAGTACAAAATCCAATAAACAATAATAATATGTAGAACTAAGAAAAGCTGGACATGATTTTGCCGCAGATGCTGGCCAATGCCTCTGTTGTCTCATTGCGCATGGCGGTGATATCCTCGCCTGCATCGCATGCCCGCGTCACCAACGGATCGAGCGGCAATGAACCCAAGAGTGGCACCTCCATCTCAGCACACATCGCAGCAGCACCTCCAGTTTTGGCCGGAAAGATGTCGGAGCTGTTGCCGCAGTGACCGCAGCGAAAGCTGCTCATATTCTCGACGACACCCAGAATGGGAATGCGCTGCTTCTTGCAGAAATTGATCTCCTTGCGCACATCCAACAGCGCCACCTCCTGCGGCGTAGTTACAATGATGGCGCTCAATGATGTGGGTGCATCGTCGTCGCGCAGATAGCTGACCACGGACAAATGCTCATCTGATGTGCCCGGCGGTGTGTCCAGCAGCAGCAGATCCAAGTTACCCCAATCCACTTCACTCAGGAACTGGCGAATCATGCCATTCTTCTTGGGACCACGCCAGATGATGGCATCGTCCACAGATCCGAGCAAAAAGCCAATGGACATCAGGCACACATTGTCGTCGATGCCTACCGGCGACCAACCGGAGCCAGACTGATGCACATTCTCGCCCAAAGCGCCCAGTAAGCGTGGCTGCGATGGCCCGCAGATGTCAATGTCTAGCACGCCGAAATTGTTGTCCGGACAACTACGTGCCAAGTAGCGGGTCAACAGCGTGGTCACTGTGCTCTTGCCGACGCCTCCCTTGCCGGAGAGTATAAGCAGCTTGTGTTTCACATCCTTCATGGCAGCGGCGACAAGTGCCTTGCCGGGATCCTCGAGTTTCTTGTTGGGATCACTACATATGCTCTGGTTGGGGCAACCGGCACAAGCACTGACTCGGCCGGCCTGCTCGCTTTCTACACCCGGACAGTGCTCTGGCGGGGCTTCCATTTTGTTTATTAAATTCACGTTGTGAAATCCAAAACAAAAAGTGCAAATCAACAACTGCGCTGATAAGACGTCCGATAAGTGTTGGCGTTTTTGGCGAATGGCACAAGACCGCTTTTCGGAGTAATAGATCGACTGTCTATCGGCGAATATCGATAAATAACCTCAGGTCGCCTCATTTGAAACCCGAATTAAACAATTTATTTGCACACTATATGCGCTAGCACTATTTTACCTTTCTGATATGCATACCAAATGTGTGATGTGACAAAAAACACGAAAATAAGTTGGTTCAAATGACGCAATTTTTTAAACATACAAGATATAAAGTGTGACCAGGTGGAAGCTGCACTGTGATACAATGACACCGGTGGTAAGTAAAAAATTTAAACAAATAATTTACAACGAAAGAAATATGTTATCTTGGCTTCGAAAAACATCTATGATTGATGAATTTAAAACCATACAGGTTTCTCCACCAGTGCATTATTGCAACTTCTTTTATGAGCCAGCACAATGTCATCTTGTTGTTATACCAAAAATCCAAATATTGTTTTATTTCATCGCAATCTGCATTTAAAATGCTAAAAAAATTAGATCCACGATTACACTTAACTAGCGGCGTTATAATTAGTCAAGCTCTTGGCGCTGATAGGATCCAATTGGCGAACTCCGGAGCTATCAACGACCGCAACGTTGAAGTTCTTAAGATTGACAATCAAGCGCTTCTGTATTTCCAACACGCACTTCTTCAGCACATCATACGCCTCCTCCTGTGAGATGTTGGGATGCCAATAACGATCGAATATGCTGGAACAGAACATGCTACCGTAGCCATGACCGGCATAATTTAAAGATTGAGCAGACGCCAGATAATCAATGAAAGTCAGCTCAGGGCCTTCGACAGGATCGTAACTGCAAATACTTAAATTTAATACAAATGGCTTAAAGAAGATGTCTGCTACAATACTCACCCAGCGACGAACATGAACACTTGGTATCTGGTGCGACTACGAAGACTTTCGGCCAAATTCTTTCGTGTGAAATGAGCCGCAGATCGAGGACTTAAGTCGTAGCCATTGCGCATCTTGTACAGTGCAATGTTCTTGGCAATGAATTCGGTGAACTGCTCAGTGTCGCCGGACTCGCCAACTGTTGATATCAACAAGTTATCCGCCACCTTATGGATCTTGTTCTCATCTAAAAAGTTAATGGCAAAGAAATGTTAGTTAGTCTGCTGAACCCGGTGTAAGCTAAATTCACTAGTTACCTTCTTTCATAACAATTACGGAATTTGCGTGAGTTGTGTCTGCTGCTAGCATAACAAAATCAGGTCCCTTGATACCAAGAAGAGTTTCCATTTTGCAATTGTGATATTTATTTTACTTTTGCTGGTTGGTTGTTAGGATGACTTGATTAAATTTCTAGCTGTAGCTGTCTCACGCTTGCTGAGTCGGTCGGTCGATAGATTTTGATAGCTTGATGATTTATCGACTACGCAACCCTATAAAAAATAATCGATTGAAATATATTGATATTTTTACAGCGATATATCGTATCTTGTTAACCAAGCAAAGATATTAAGATATTGCCTCTGTTTAAATATGACCACTTATCGTGACTTAAAAAGTTTTTGTATACACGAAGCCAATTGGTTGTAAATAAGTCACATATTAGTGACATTTAGTAATTTAATCAGATATTAATAGACTACAAATAATGGTCTCAGAAGTTGATTTGCGAGTATAGAATAATTTCTGGTATTAAAATATGCGGAAAAACAGTTTTGTGGCAAATTTTCAATTTAGCAGGCGATCATTTCTTAATCTTCAATTTGTGTCTACTTTCGTAAGAACACATATCATTACTCGTTTCTGTAAACCGTTTAAATGATTAAAATAATTTTCTTGGCGGTCTCAGTTAAAAACAAAAAACAATCAAACAAATTACGAATTTTTGATACCTACTTTTGGAAAATTGCCCCATTAGTAATATAGTGTGACCGAGCTGGTAATTTAGCGCTTATTAGTTTGTAGTATTTATCGTATATTTTTCGTAGTCAACTGGTATATTTTGAAATTCGAGTAGCGGTCACACTGTACCCATCTCTACATTTTAGTCTTTCCTTCGTATTTTACTTCGTGTCGTCGTCGCTTTTGTGAACAAAAAATACGAGAAAAGTTGTTAAACGCAACGAAATTTTGCTTCAGTATTTTGGGCAAAATTTCAAGAAAATAGTGCAACATATAGCTAGCAACTCACTGCAATTATTTTTTTGTACCCCCGTCGTATACAAAAGCCGTCAAAATTGAGTCGACAAAGATTGAAGATATTTTTCCTCCAACTGCTATGGAGGAAAAAGCAACAAAAAAAGAACTAGATCAATGGATTGAGCAGTTGAACGAATGCAACCAATTGACAGAAACACAAGTTCGCACCCTCTGCGATAAGGTAAGGAGTCGCCAGCTTCGCCCATTTTCCCTGTAAAATAAGATTTAAAAATAATTTCCATCATCATCGCTTGTGTGTGCCTCTCGGCTCTGCTTGAGCACTAATTTTGCAAATGGTTGCGTGCTCGCTCACTCTCATTAGGCCTCGGCTTTAGCTCATGAATCATGATGCGCTGCTTTTGCTGCTCGCAGTAGCGGCTGTGGCGTCGCCATATTGGAATATTGGTAAATTCCAACAGCCAAGCGCCGCTATGCCCGCCGTTTGTGTAAGCGAGATGCCAATAAGCATTGCGTGCGCGGGTGAATGAGACAACTGGATGCATGCTTGCTCGCTGCCTAGGCGAGAAGATAATTTTCGTTTTCTTGTAAATCTTATTTTCTATAGCGTTTTGTTTAGTTATTGATAATGGCAAACGTGCGTAGTTGTTGTTGAGCAAAAAATTGCAACAACCTTGCCTTGTCTCACTGGCTTGGCCGCCCCTGCGTCATACGTCGTATTTCCTTTGCTAAGTAAATATTACTTAATGGTTTTGTGTGTTGGTGTGTGCTTAGAATATGTATCTATGTATGCACCGTGCCCAAATACAAATGTGCGTGTGTGTGTATGTCGGAGAAGAGTGCGGTGTATGTGTTTGTGTGTGCGTGTGTTTGTGTTTTTTCTTTCCAACAATATTGAATTCAATTAAACAAATTAACGAAAAGCTCACGAGTATAGATATTCACACTAAAGCGCATCGATATCAATTATTTTCAATTTGCTGATTTCGCCGTTACCGTGGCTGATATTTCTCATTGATTGGGGCCTATATAGAAGTGGGGTTATGTTTGCGTCACCCAAATATTTTGTTGTGCCCAATAAGTTCTATTCTGCCTAATAAAAGCAGAGCAGGGCGACAGAGGAGGGAAGTCTAGTCGTCGTGATGCCAACAACTTTCGTGTACTATAGCTATAGGATTGTCTGGCGGAAACGGCCGCAGACGCCATCGAGACAAGGTAAAAGCAAGCAAATTAAATTGGCTCACATAAATCCGGACCCGGAAGTTTGTCTGTCCGTCTGTCATGTCTCATTCATCAGCGTTTCACGCACAATTATGCTACAAAACGATAATTGTCAATTGGATATGTAAATATGTATTTTGCAAAACTTTCTTGTGCCGCCATCTATTGCGTTTTTTTTGCGCGATACTTCATCTATAATCGATTAATCGAACACAACAATTGTTTGTTTACAAAATTATTCAACTAATAATGCATTTTTGTTTGCCATTTCTTTTTCAACAAACAGGCAAAGGAAATCCTCTCGAAGGAATCCAATGTGCAGGAGGTGAAATGCCCCGTCACAGTCTGCGGCGATGTGCACGGCCAGTTTCACGACCTGATGGAGCTGTTCCGGATAGGCGGCAAGTCGCCCGATACAAATTACTTGTTCATGGGCGACTATGTGGATCGTGGCTACTATTCGGTGGAGACGGTCACACTGCTGGTGTCGCTCAAAGTACGCTATCGGGAGCGCATCACGATCCTGCGTGGCAATCACGAATCGCGCCAGATCACACAGGTCTACGGATTCTACGATGAGTGCCTGCGAAAGTATGGCAATGCGAATGTGTGGAAGTATTTTACCGATTTGTTCGACTACTTGCCCCTAACGGCGCTGGTAGATGGCCAAATCTTCTGCCTGCACGGCGGATTGAGTCCGTCGATTGATAGCTTGGATCATATACGTGCACTGGATCGCTTGCAGGAGGTGCCCCACGAGGGACCCATGTGCGATCTACTGTGGTCCGATCCCGATGACAGGGGCGGCTGGGGCATCTCTCCTCGCGGAGCTGGCTACACCTTTGGACAGGTAAGCGCAAAGTCGAATTTTTATATCCCTCAATCTGGATAGAACTAAATTACGCATTTATCAACAACAGGATATATCAGAAACGTTTAACAACACAAACGGCTTGACTTTGGTCTCGCGTGCACATCAGCTGGTGATGGAGGGCTACAACTGGTGTCATGATCGCAACGTTGTCACAATATTCTCAGCGCCAAACTATTGCTACAGATGTGGTAATCAAGCGGCTCTCATGGAACTGGATGATTCACTTAAATTTTCATTGTAAGTATATTTGTACACAGTGATTCTGAGTATCTGGGCATTTTATTGATAACTCACTGCTCAATGCATGCTCTCGTGCATTCTCTATCTGTGCTTGCAGCCTACAATTTGACCCAGCACCGCGACGCGGAGAGCCCCACGTAACACGAAGAACACCAGATTATTTCCTTTAAGCTGTTTGCTCTCGGCACACGTGCAGCTTGAACATTTATACACACACATATTACATCGCATTATAACAAACACAGAAAAAATATAAACAAAACGCAAAACAGCAAAAAAAAAAAATACAAAAAAAAAACAATAACCTGTAACAATTTCGATGCATTTTGTGTTGTACAATTGAGAAGCAGCTGCAGTTGCCACAAAAAAAAAAATAACAAAAAAATAAGAAAACAGAAAACAAAAACAGAAACAGAAATATGAATGAAAACCGAATTCTGCGCGTAAATTGTAAATGCATTGAATGTTGTTAACGTGGGTCGAATGTCGCGCAACGGGGGGTGCCGAGTGTGACAAGCAGCAGAATGAAGGATGAGTGAATGCAGGAAGAGCAGACGCGAAAGCAGTAGAAGGAACATCAGTAGCAGGCAGAAGCATGAGCAGCAGAGGGAGAGATGAAGCGGGGGCGGATAATACAATCCAATCAAACCTACCAACCAACAAACCAACCAACCAACCAACCAAGCAACAAAAACAAAAGAAAACCAACAACAACTACAACTACTTAGCTAAATTTGTTAATTTATAAAATAACGAACTAAGCGTCGCGAGCAGCAGCAGCCGCAGCAAAAAGCCAGAAATATGATGGATGGACATGGATGGATGATGGAATAATAGAGTTGGATTGGAACAGAACGGAACCCAATCGAATTGAGTCGAGTCCAGCCTAGCCGAGCCAAGCCAAGCCGGGATATATGGGTTGGGCAAACGTTTTTGTGATGGACGTAAAGTGGACAGACAGGACTTAAAAGAAGGACTAGAACATCAGAGCAAACATTGCGGGGGGACAGAGCAGAACAGAAAACAGAGAACAGCGAGAGAGACCGAGGAAGAAAGAGAGGATAGCGGGGACAGCTGGGCGGGTTCAGCGATTCAAATAAAATAAAACAAAAATTATTAAGGAATACCAACAAAAAGAAATTTAATATTACTGATTACAATTAAAACAAAAAGAAAACAAAATTATTTAAAAAAATTATACAAAAAAAGGAAAACAAAACAAAAAGTAAATTCATTCAGAGGATGTTCCTGTCTTCACTTTTGCTTCAAAATCATCATCATGCAGATGCGTAGTGCAAACGTAATTAAAAAAGAAAAACAAGCAAACCATTTACCCAACAAAGTTCACATTTTTTAAATTTCGAGGTGAAAGTGAATACAGGCGCAGCCCTGATTATAAATTAAGTTCATATGTAACTTTAATAATAATAAAAAGAAAAAAAAAAACAAAACAACAAACACAAACAACGGTGAATGCGTGTAAACAGAAGCTACTTGCCACCAACGAAATGACAAAAAGACAACGACAACAACAAACGATAAAAAAAACTTGCAGACGAAGAGAATGTGAGTTTAAGAGAGTGTTGGTTAAGAGAGAGAGAGAGAGTGCCTTGTTGCGTGTTCTTCACAATTGATGCTGGCAATGCTGGCGAGTGTTGGAGAGCGCCCGAAGGGATTTGCCAGTGAGTGGGCGAGCGTGAGAGCGCACACAACCCAAGCAGCGAAGGCGTCCTTAATTGAGACCTAGGACTTGCTAGTAGAAGCAACACCAACGAGCCAAAAGTCAAAGCTGCCTAGAATAAATCTGAAATCTGAGTACAAGTATTTGTCAAAATTTTTGACACTTGAGCGCACACACACAGCAAGAGATACATCTAAGGACACACACTTACACACACACCGCTAGAGGTGAGGACACACACACACACACACATATGCGAGCTAAGTTTCGGGTATGTAGGTTGAATATGTTTTGGGGAGCAAAATTCACATTTGAAAACATGTTGGGAGCCCTTTTCAAGTACTCCCCTTCCCCTTCCCCCGACCCCGACCCCCTTGAAAAACTTGGTAGCTACACCTACTGAGACTTGCCATCTATCATGGCCCCAAGCTTATGGACCCGGCGGCGGGGCGGAGGTAATTGTCGCTGTCGTGCGGGCGGGTTGGGGGCTGCTGTGTTTTTGAGGGTACATGATTGAGGGGCGCGTGGTGGGGGGTATATGTTGGGGAATCGTTGTCGTGCTGGCTGCGACGTCGACGTCGACGGCGACGGCGACAGCAGCGACTGCGATGTATGCGACATGGAAAATCCATTATCACGAAGTGAATTTTTACTGAAAAATTTACATACCCGCGAGCGCCCGTCCGCCCGCAACTGAATGCCGCCCCTCCCCTCCCCTAACCTCCCCGGCTGCCACCGTCTTGTGCCCGTCGGGCCCGCATACATATAAATGTGAAAATAAATCCTGAGTGCGTGTTCGGATGCTCTGTGAAGGATGCTGAATAAATAGCAGCAGCATCAGCAGTAACAACAATAATAATAATAACACAAGCGGAGCAACGACACAAAAAAAAAAAAAAAGAAATGCAGAATTATTGGCTAGAAATAAGTAGAGCTCTATTTGATGGGCATTATTAAGTGCATATTCCAAGTTTCATAGGTAGATTGTATTTAATTAAAGGCATAAATTCAAATGCTCCTCGCGCAGCAGCAGCGGCAGCAACTGCGGCAGCAGCAGAAACGAAACCCCTAGATGCGATGGGGCATAAAAAACAAAAAGTGAGACGACGTCGGTTCCGGAGCCGAAATATTAAAAATTTAAATGAACTGCTCACTTTTTACGATTTTGTCCTTAGTTTATGACTCTGGGATGTGGATGGATGGATGTGGACGTGGATGTGGATGTGGATGTGGCATGGGATAGAGCGGGACGGGACGGGGCAGGGCGGGGCGGAATAACTGAGGGGGCAGTCATTGAGGCCTGCCTAAACAAACGTTTTGTATTTTTATCGTCTCGTTTTGCGGGGCTTTTTGGGTTCTGGGCTCTTCTCCACCGTATGATGTGGCATGCAAAGGGGGGCAGGGGGCGAGTTGGGGAGCTAGTGCATGAGTGTGTGGGGAACGTATTTGGCCCGCCTGCAAGTATCTTTTACGATGCAAATTTGTTGCTATAAAATTGAAGAGTGTAGCCGCTCCTTGCCTAAATAAACTTTGCAGACTACAATGATGATGATGATGAGTTGCCTCGTCGCTTGATGCCAGAAGAGATTCAGCCTGCCGCTGCTGCTGATGATGATGCCTTCGGAACAGCACTGAAAGCCAACGCCACGTGCCGCCTGTGCAAAAGGTTGAAAGGTCAGGCACGACACACAGCTTCAGTCACAGCCTCAGCTTCTTCCTTGGAGCAATTGTGCTTTTGGGTTTGCGTTGCGTCTGCGTTGGGGTTTGGGTTGAGGTCGAGGTTTGAGCTTGGGCTCGGAATTGGGTTGGGCATGGATGCCAAATCAACAAAAATCGATTGACGCTAAATACCCAAGTTGCTCAGGAGTTAACTCAACACAGCACATAAAGAAAGTTTTTCGGGCCTACGCTTTTATTTATTTTTGTTTCCCTCCTTCGCTTCTGCATCTACTTCTTCTACTTCGACTTTTTCCTTCTTTCTTTTTTTTATACTTATAAATCCCCCAACGAATTGTGCACTGTCTCAGGGACTTGGTCTCTATCTTCGATGTATTTAAATTCTTTTTCAGCCACCTAGCCTCCGGCCATGCCCTGCCAGAGAGTAGCTAACGAGGCACATCAGCTGCCAGACGTTGTGTGTAACCACAGCGATGGCAGAGATTACTGCGAACTCATTAAAACTCTTGTTAAACGTCTGAGGTATTTTAATCAGGGCGCGATAGGAATGTGTCTTTAAAACTAAGCGGGCGGGTTGCTGTCGCCTCTTTTTCTTGGGGTTACAAAAATTAACACCTCTGCAAATTTGTCGGTTTCATTTTCAACAATCGATGCTCTCATTTAATTTCTCTCTCTCAAATTAATTTCCTAGCCAAATTGGCAAATTTCGAATTAAAACAATAGATTTAGGTGTAGACTCTCTATATATATTGTATGTGGAGCTTAATTTCCCAGTATCTTGTCTATGACTTTATTATGGTAGATAAACCATTCTGTCTCCTAGAGATAATGCAGTGAATATGCTAATTTTGTAGAATTGATAAGATTGTGGGCATATTTTATCGGACTAGCAGCCGAAATAAGCCCAAGATAATTTGTGTGGGATTGAGAAATATCTTCAAGTGTTTTTGACACACTTTGCTTGACATTTGTTTTTAAATGTCTCGCATTTTAATTTAGGTAATTATTTCGTTAGGAGCAAAAGTTTGCAACTTAAAGGCCGCTTTTTAAGCAGCTAATTCATTAATTAATTGCAGCTTGTTAAGCACTTCAAAGAGCAAGATTGTAAAGTCTGCTCGATTCTTTTATTCTCCAGGTCTAAGAACTGCAGCAGCTCGAGTTATAGTCAATGTAGTGCAAGGCTTTGCTTATCACAATGCTTTGCTCATTTGTAGTTTGATTTCTTTTGATTCCACTTTTGTGTTGCTTCTTTTTTTTCACCTGTTAAATTAGCTGAGATTTGGGGAGCATTTGTAAAATCCCTCTCTCTCCCTCTCTCTCTCTCTCACGCCCTTTCACTCTCTGTCTCTCGCTATCTCTATCGCCAGCTCTATTGTTGGTAGTGCCAGGGAGCGAGAGAAGCGTCGAGAGTCGAGTCGAGAGTTTTGGGCTTGTTTTGTTTTTGTGTTTACTTTGTCGTTTGTTGTTGGCCTTTTTGCTGCGGGCATTGACTGACTTCCTTCCGCTGGATGGCGCTGTGGATGTGGCTGTGGATGTGCCACTGGATGTGGCATGTGGCATGTGGATGTGGCTGTGGATGTGGCGCCTCCGTCGGAGCAGTTTTGTGCGTGTTTCGCTTTTGTACGTTTTCTATTGCCGCTTCCTTCCGATATTCTTTGTGCTGCTGCTGCTGCTGCTGTTGTTGCCTTTGTTGTTGTTGCTGTTGCTGTTGTTGCATGCCTCTCGCTTTTCCGCTTTTCGTTTACAACATTTCTTTTTTTTTCACTTTTTTCGTCCGTTTGTTCGTTTCTTTCTGACTTTATTCCTGTTGTCGTCGTCGTCGTCGTCGTCGTCGTTTTTCTTTATTTCGCAGTGAATTTGGTTGTCTCGCACGTGAGCAGCATAATGAAATTTGCTCCGTCGGCCACTCCCAATTCTCAATGTGTCTGTGTCTGTGTGTGTGTGTGTGCCCAGCTGCTTAGCCTAATCTTATGTGGCCGCCTTAAAGAGATGATGATGCCCCGTGTCGATTTAATGTGCTGAGAAATCTCAGCCTCAGCCTGTGACGCCCTCGTCTTATTTGCATGCGCTGCGCCCGAAAGGTGACAACACGAAATGTTCGATGTGGCAACAGCGCCAAGTCGAGCGACTTTCGGCTGGCCCCCAGCCCTAGTGCCCAATTTCCCCCCGCCTCCTGCTCGCATTTCATTTGCCAAGCAAACTGCAGCCAATGCTCGTTTCACACTTTTGGGGCAGAGACTCTGGAGCTGAGCTGAGGCTCCTCTGGTCGCCTCAACTCTCTGTGCTTGTGTGTCCTGCAAGTGTGTTTCTGTCTGTGTGTGTGTGTGCTGGGTGTTGTTCGTGGGCCTCTGTGGCTGTGCTTTCAAGTGGAAAATTACTTTCGCAGCTTTATGATGCGGAAATTATATGAAAATCATGGCGAATTTGCCTCTTACAAGCGAAGGAATGCCACCCAGCCAGGCAGGCAGTCAGGCAGCCAGGCAGGACGACGAGGTCCTTTTCACACACAGCACACACTGCACACACTATCTGCATACTCGACTCTCACTGCGACTGAGACTCGAAGTACGCCTCAGCCTTATGCCAGGCTATGCGCTATCTGTGCGGCCCGATCAAGGCGACACAGTCACAGTCTCACAGACTCGCAGTCGCAGTCGGAGTCGGAGTCGGAGTCGGAGTCGTGGTCGGCGACGCAGTGAGACTGTGGCTGCGCCACGCCCATGCCACACGCCAAGTCGCATATAATGAAACGGGCTTTGGCAACGACTGCTTCGTCGAGTTCGCTCCCAGCTGCCAGCTTCGTCCGCTTTCCATTTCCGACCCCTCACGCCGCGTTCACAACATTTGCCACCTACATCTACATTTGGCGCGTTCTCTGATTCCTTCTCCCTTGCCGCCAGTGGCAGCTGCTGACTGGCTCCATTTCCATTTGAATTAGCATAAAACGAGGCGGCTTACGTCTGTTTATTGTGCGCGTTGTCCTCGCCATCGAGCAGGGGGAGGGGTAGGGGGATGTTGTGGGGATTGAGCGTGGAGTCAACTGCCGCATTGCTCTGCCCAGATATCATCTGTTGCTGTTCCAGCTTGCTTCGCTGCCGCCGTGTGGCGCCACCAACAACAACGAGGACGAGGACGACTTCGTTATCTTTTTAACTTGGCGCTGTCGTTTATTTAACTGATAATGATTTGATGGCAGCTGGCTAAGCTTGCGACAAAGCCCTCATCCGCCACCCGCCCCCTGCCCTGTGCTCGTTGTCATCTTTCGCTAACATCGACGCCATTTGCTGAGGTCAATTACACGCTTTCGATTAAATTTGCCATGGCTGCTGTTGTTGTTGTTGCTGCCGTTGTTGTTGGGTGTTGACAAGGAACAGCTGCCCGCTCTGGCATCTCCTGCGCTGTCTGCTGACTTGCCACATCCCTGCTTGCCACACACACAGACACACACACAGACACGGAGACGCACACATGCTTGCCTAGGTATGTGGCACAAATAAAGTTGAATTATTATTTTTCTTTATGCTCGCAGTGTGGGAAGTGCGTGCTCGGCATGCTCAAGTGTTGCCATTGCCACTGCCACATTGCATATCCGCATCGTTATCCATGGAAGCGCCATTCCACGCCACCGCCACAGCAACAGCCACCGCCACCGCCACAGCACTGGAATGACACGAAAAGCTCTTTAGGAATCTAGGTTTTCGATTAAACGCACCCAAGCTAAACCCAATCGAAAACCCTAAACTCTCTGGCTGCCCCACCGCCCCCGCCCCTCGCCTACAATCTGCTGGGGCGTGCCTCACTAAATGCCAATACTATTTCAAAGGTGCTTCAAATTTTTTTTTATGAATTCCTTAATATTTACAGCGCAGCGCAAGCAAAAGTGAGAGCTGAACTCTGTGTGTGTTTTGTTGTGTGTGTGTATGTGTGTGTGTATGTGTGTGTGTGTGGGTTATTCAAGGATTAGAAAAGGTTCACTTACTTTTATGTTTTTATTTAAAGCGCCACTGCAATTTCCATGGAATTATTTAGGGAAAGCAAATACAAACAACGCGTTCTTCTCCTTTTTTTTTTTGCGTTAGGGTTGAGCGGGTCTTAACGACCTTAACAGCACATCATCCCGGCGACCTTATAAAGGTGTTAAGCCCTGCGATTTACGCTTCATTCTCAACTTGTTTCCTAAGCAAATCCTTTTGCAGGCTGCGAATTTCTTTCATAATGCTTATGACATTAACTATGATTGTTGCATGTTAAAGTTCAAATTGGAAAATTGTTTCCTTTTGTAAATTAATTGTGGGTTTTGCTTTCATTTTCCATTGAAGCACAATCATAAAATGATTGCAAACAATTGGAGTTTCATTATTGAACTGTTTAACTATAATTTTAATCGACAACAATTAGAGTTTAATTATTGAACAGTTTAAGTCAAGTGATTTGCTCGATGTTTTTGTCGATGTTTTCAAATCGTTCTTTAAAATACTTCAGCTTCCCATTCTTACTATTCCCTTTAGATTTGAGTAATTTTATTTGTGATGACTCCGCAATACTTCAGATTCCTCTTGAAACTATTCGCTTTAGATTTTATTTATTTCTATTTGTGATGATCGCAAAAGATCTTCAGCTGCGCCCTGAAACTTTTCTTCATTTCTCTGTTAGACTTTAGTAATTTCATTTGCGATGATTCCACATTCGAATTGAGCTCCACACTCCCGAAGCTTCCGCCTAGTTCTACTCTGATCTATTTGGCATGTTGTGGCTGTTTGGGCTGTTTGGGTTTGGGTTAAACCACAGCTAGCTTTTTAACAATATTCATTTGGCAAGTCAAGTCTATTCGCCTCAAAAATTCGAGTGGCGCGTTCGTGATGAGCGATCCGCTATCCAGTTCGGGACTCCGGTTCATCTACAACAGCCTGCTGTTGTTCACATCGGGATTGACCGCCAGGAAGCTGTCGATGTCGAAGCATCCCTTCGCCTTCAGCGCCTGCGTGGTCGGCGGCGCAGTCGCCGCCTTCGGCCTGATCCGTGCCGTCTTTGGCAGCGATCACAATCCCTCGCAGTTCCGGATGCTGCGCGACGTCAGCCAGGGTGCCCTGGAGATGGTGCCGCTGCCGCTGGTCAACATCGAGCTCTACATGGCGTCGCTGGGCGTCAGGCCGCTGGTCTACATGCACGGCATCTTTGTGCTGCCGCTGCTGATCGATCTGCAGTGCTCCATGTGGATGGAGCGCAAGAACTGCTGGCTGGCCGACACGGCGCGGGATCTCCTCGTCCTGGGCAACATCGTGTCGCTCAGCTATCTGGCGCTGCGCGAGACCAGCACGCTGTACCTTCGCATGGCGCTCACCATGACGGTGGTCAAGTACACGCCGATGGTGCTGGACAGCATTCAGGACGACACCAGCGAGGACATGCTGGTCTATGGCAGCGCAGTGTTCTTCTATCTGCTGGGCCAGGTGGACGTCTTGACTGTCGATTAAATTGTGCTCATGTCGTGTGGTTAACTCCTGCGCCTCCTTTGTGGGGCTTCGACAGTCATTTCAGTTCCCCGAACTCGCCCCGAACTCGAGTGACTCGCATTGGGTTTCATTAGACGCCTTCCGAGTCAATTGCTGTTCATGTTTTCGTAAGTGCCCCCGCCCCCAACCCCAGCAGAGTGTCAAGTGCTGAGTCCTTGACGCCCCCTGCCCCCCGCTGTCCACATTGGTGGCACTTGTTTGGCTTTTCTCTGGTGTGTCATGCGGACGGCGATAGCCAAAGCACAAATTTCAGCCAATTTGCAGTCAATTTGTGTGTTTTCTTAGAGAGACGGATTCGAAATCAATTGCAATATTTTATAAATTAACGAAATTCATTCACTTATATACAAAGCTTGAATTAAAAAACTCTTTTTATCGAAATGCAAAAGTAATTATTCGATTGTGAAAGTGCAGTGCAAAGAATTAGAAAATGAGCAAGCAAAACAAATGAAGTAAAATTTAATAAGTCAGCAGTTAAGTATTCTACATTTGTGTGAAACAAAATAGGTTTGTTTGATTGCCAATCTTGTGAGCTTCTGGTTGGCTGATTGAAAATATATTTAGAATACTTTTTGCCTTTGAAGAAAGCTGTGTTCACAGTTGAAGCAGTTTAACAAACAGACAAATAACTATTTTGCATACTCACAACTCTTAACAACACCATAAATGATTTAGGCGCACAAATTGAACTTGAAATGTTGAACTAATTGCTGACAGTTGTGAGTTTTGTGCTGCAGTGCAGTGTTCAACATACCCTGTAAACCTTCAAGTTGCAGACGATGGTTGTATAGGTGTATATTGATTACTTTCTGGGTCTAGGGTATTTGTGAGTTTTAGTAGCTGCACTCGATGTGTGAAAGGAGTCGAGTGCCAATTGGAGTCGGCAGAAGGATGCTGCCCAAAAGTGTCAATTTGTGCGGCACTAATTAAAGCAGCAGCGTCTGGCTGCCGAAGCTATAGACAAGTGTGAAGTGTATATATATCTATATATATATTGTGAGGTGTGTGGCTGATGCGGGCTTGTTAACAATATGTGTTTGAATTAACCGCCGCTGTCAAATGACAAACTCTAATTGCAAGTGGAACATGTTTTAATGAGTACACCTAGATATGTGCATATAGAGTCATGATTATATACATATATGTGCTGCAACCTATATACATATATAGTATGTTAGGTATGTGCATATATAATATTTTGCCGAGCTGCACGGCGCCCGCGTCGTTTGCTTTATTCAACTTGACAAGTGAAGTGAGTGTGAATATTTTTTTTTAGGTCATGCCACAGCGCACTGGACGGTGGTACCTGGTGAATGGAAATGGGGAAGGAAAAATGGGAAAATTAAGCGAGAAGTTTGCGGGGTGGACGGGGTGTGTAAAAGAAATATGGTTCGAATCCTTTTGGCATCCTGTTGAGGGAAATTGCAGTCAGCATTTATTTCCGCAACTTGATGAAAAATTCGAAAATAATTTGCGAGCCATAATTAAAAGGTGACAGTGTTGTGTCCTCGTGCCAGAAGCTATCCTAGTCCTGTATCCCGCCAGTCCCAGTCGAGAAAGGGGATAGGGAAGGGGGGCGGCAAAGGGTCATAAACAATCCGCTTAGACGCGTTTTCGATTTTCGCCTCAATTGGCAACATATGGCGACTCCTGGAGGCAAGAAGTCTTTGTCGTCGTGCGGCGCGAAGGCGGGGCAACATTTGCATTTGTGACTGCCAACCTCCAACTTCCAACTTCCAACTGGCAACTGCGAATTGCGAAAATGCGAAAATTTAAAGTTTTCCTGATAAGAGGGTTGTAAAAGCACAAAAAGAAACGACAGCGACGACGACGACGACGACGTTTTTCTCTCCACGTACACGAAAAGGGCGGCAGACAAAAGACGTAGCCAGCAAACAAGAAAAATCGCTGCGGGGTGGCGAACTGGGCGAGGAAGGGGTGTGCCTAGCACACAGCCAGGGGTGGCAGAGGGGGGGGTGGAAGAGGGGTGGTGGGTGCTCGGGGAGTAAGCTCTACTTATACGAGTATTCGCATTGTAGCGCGGCATTCGCCAGAAGGTGCCAACACATTTTATTGCTCCATACTCTCTCTCCACGGCCATCACAACTATCTCATCGCGTTGAACTCCATGCGACGGAGGGGGCGCTGCAATTGGATTAGTTTGCCATAAATTAAAAGGTCGACACTATTTATTGTCAGTGCTCATTACTAAATGGATGCTGATTCCGATGCTGTATCGATGGACTTCAAATTACACTCACGGTGAGTAAGCCAAAGTAACAAAGTCTTTGATTCCATTTAATTGTTTATGTTTTCAATACATTTTAATTGTTTTGCTGACTAGCTAGCTTAAAGAAATATTTGATTCTTTAACTTTAATTGATTTTAATTGGTTTAGCTAAATAATTATTTGATTCTTTGTTTTTATGACAAGTTGTCGACTACAAACAATTCAAACTATTTTCGTTCTTATTGTCATATATCTACTTAATGTTATTTTATTTTATTCAACTGTAGATAGTGAAATACTAAGTAGCTGTAGATTTGTTCAGATATTTTTGAACTTCTCCCAACTCTAATATTTTTAACGACTGGAATTGTGCCTAGTTATGAGACTATTCCTATTCAAAAGCATTTGTTGCTGTTTTTTTATACTAATCTTTTTTAAATCGCTTGGCAATCATAAAAGCGATTTGTTTTTCAAAAATTTCACCTTGAAGTCATAAAAGGAGAAAAGAAAAACTCGTCTCTAGAGTATTTGCGGCTTCGACGTGCGGGCAGAAAAACGAAGCTGGCAGTTTTTCTAGCCTGTTTTATTGTTGAACTTTCGTCTTCCCCTGCCAGCCTTGTGCCACTTACGAGTCCGGGGAGGGGGTGGGGGGTGGCAGGCACTTTGGAGATATATGTCCTGGCATCGCACATGTCTCTATCTATAAAACGTCAACTTTATTTGGCCAACTGATGCACATTCTTTACACACACGACTCCCACACCTAGAGCACACACAGAGACGAAGGGCGCAATAAAACCAGCTGTCAATTTGTTTATATTATAAAAAATAATTAGTCTGTATTTCAGCGTCGAAGTCGACGAATCATCATCATCATACATACATATGATATTGTATATAGTATGCACTATATGTGTGTGTTTGTGTGTGTGCTTATGTTGTAGCTTTCTCGAAAGAATTTGTGGGCTGGGTGGACTGGGGGTGTAAGGGGGGGCAACGGGTGGCGGGTGGCGTGCGGCGGGTAGCGGATTGTTATATGGAAAGTATAGCCTTGGTGATTACTACGCTTGATAATTGGAATAATACGAAATACATAATAATGCAATACAATTAGTGTTCATTATATTTCTTTTCCATTTTTCTTTTTTTTTCATTTTTTAATTTTTTAATTTTTTCATTTTTTTCTTCTCGTCTTTCGTGTGTGATTTAATTTAATATTTTATTTATGTTAATGCTTGATGAATGCGACTAAAAAGGCAATAAAGGAATGCATTAGAGTTAAATGGGGGGGAAAACAATGGAGAATGACAATAATAATGATAATGTTAATTTGTAATGTTAATAACTCGCTGATTGATGCAAAAATTTAGCTATTTATCGTATGAGAAAAACGCGCAAAAAACTGTTGCATACTCTGGAGGCGTCTGGCAATACGCGGCGTATGCGTAATGTATTTTATGAGTGAATGCATAATAATAATAATTATAATACATAATGCGTATGTATTTAATGTATGTGAATATATATATATATGTATATAGTATATGTAAGTACTCGTAATGCGTGTGTATTAGTTTATTCATTAGTTTAGTTTTTAGCTTCATAAAATTTGCATTCGCTGCATCTGCTTACACAATAGCTCTGATAAATATATATATATATATATAATTTATATATATATATCGATTCGATTTTGTTTTTGTATTTTTTTGTTGAATTTTCTTACGTTTCGTCGTTTTGGTAACATAGTTTTATTAGGCAAAAATGGCAACAAAATTGTATTGTATGTTTAACATTTGTCTACATCGAAAAAACCGTTTATAGTCAGTGGTTCTTGTTCTCGTTCTTGTTGTTGTTGTTGTTGTTCTTTGTTGTGTGTTTTTTAGTAGATGTATAACTTTAGCTAACTAACAATTAATTTAAACATTTTGTAACTTATAATTGGCAATAAAGTGTTTGAATAAGCAAACATTTAACATTTAGCATACAATTTCCCATCGTCTCCCTCGTTCTCTCCGAATAACCCAAAGTAAACAATAAATAGCTTTTATATATATATATAGATGTGTGTGTATATATATATATGTAGATGTAGATGTATGTATATATATGATATATATGTATATAATGCATCTCTTCTGGTAACTTCCATAAAGTCATAGTGATTGTGGCCTGATTAAGTTTTGAATATGTTTAATTATTTATGCTTGTATATATATATATAAGTGTGTGTGTGTGTGTGTGTGTATATATATAGATACAGTGGGGTCGCTCAGGCGCTTTAAATTGTGTGCGACACCTGAGTGGCCCCGCCTAAGAATTGTAATTGTCATTATGCTAGCTGGCAACTTAAGATGCTTAAAGCCCCGTTTGAACTCATGCGTGTATTAGTGAGTGTCTGTGTGCTTGTGTGTGTGTGTGAGTGGCGCCTCAGCGATAGCTTGGAGAGTAGAGAGTAGGTAGCATAAGGTGTAGTAGTTAGGTAGATGATTTAAAATTGATTTGTGGCTGCCGGCGCCAAGTAAAAGTTAATCAGTCGCTGTCTATATATGTATGTATCCGTGTCGTCGGGAGCCACCGGAGCAGGCGTCTGCTCTGGCTCCCTCCATATGTCAACGTGATGTGTAAATTCTCTCTTTGGCCTTTTGGATGCTGGACTAGCTTGCTTGCTTGCTTGCTTGGTGGGTGGGTGTCTCCCCCTCCCGCCTCTGCGCTGCCCGGCTTAGAAGTCGCTGATCTCGCCCTCCGTCTCGGGGTAGGTGCAGGAGAAGGGATTGAGCAGCCAGTTGCAGAGTCCCTTGTTGCCGCCACCGCCACCGCCACCGCCGCTGCCGTCGTGACGCGTGCGCTTCTTGCCCTGCCGCTGATAACTCCCGGCTGCCTGGCTGCCGCCTGAGATGGTGATGCGATGCCGCTGATTCTTGGACATGCCCGAGGCGAAGCTGCTCTCGTCCGAGTCGCGCACCGTGGCCACGCTGTGGTAGCCGCTCTCGGCCCGCCGTGAGATGCCCGAGTGCTTCGAGGTGCGCGGCGTCGACGAGTCGTGGCCGCTGTCGTAGGCCTCGGAGCTGGTGTTGAGCGGCAGCAGCGGGAGACGCGACTGCGCGGCCAGCGGCAGAATGTTGGTGATCTCATTGAGCTTGTGCTGTGCATCCTCCAGCGAGTTGCGTCTGCCTGCCGCCCCCGAGGCTGTGGCCATCGACTTCTCCTCCAGCTCGCTGATGTCGTCGTGCTGCGGCGCAAAGCGTTTCTCGCTCTTGGGCAGACTGGGATCGGAGGCGCCGTCCGGCTGCCGCAGCAGCGCATAGTCGTCCATGCCGGCGATCTCCATGATGCCATTCAGGCTGGGCAGCGAGCCCTGGCTGGGGCTGTGCGAGGGCTGCTTGGGCGGACTGGGCGTGAGGCGGTAGGCGGGCTCGCTGCAGACGCTGCTCTGGCCGACGTTGAAGCGGAACGCGGGCTCGCTGAACACGCTGCCGACGTCGGTGCGGAAGAGGGTCGTCGAGGGCGTCACCTCGGCCATGGCCAGCTGGGAGGTGAAGATCTCGTGGAGACGCGCCAGCTGATCGAACTGATGTCTAGGGTAGGAAGAAAAAGGCGAGAAGGGAAGCACAAAGTTTGAGCACAATTCAGGGGCATATTCTTCGACTCCTCCTCTCTCTGCTTACCTGGCGCGCTCCCCGCACTCGCTGAACGACTCGCAGGCCATGTTGAAGCTGGACACGAAGCTCAGGTTGTCGCAGTGACTCAGCGCCGCCAGCGGATGCGTTTTGTCCCGCCTCTCCCGCTCGCGCTCCCGCTCACGCTCCCGCTCCACGGCCATGGTGCGTGCGATCTCCTCCTCGGTCACCTGCAGCCCACAGTCGATGCTGCGCTGCGACGGATGCTGCGAGCTGCAGCTGCGACTGGCGGCCAGCTCGGCCTCCTGCAGCTGCAGCTGCTCGCGCGACACGTGCCGCGACAGCAGGCGATGCAGACTGTCATGCGACACCTCTCGGGAACCCAGCAGCGCATCGTCCAGCAGCGGCAGCGCAGGCGGCACCTCAGAGGGTCCGCTGTCCTGATCGTCGCCGTCCTGGGCGCCGCCATCCTGCAGCCCTGGCAGCAGCGGCAGGCTGTCGAAGTCGGCGTCGCGCTCGGGGGGCAGATCGAGGGACTTCTGCTTCAGCTGCGACAGCTTCAGGTGCAGCGCGGTGGGCGAGCTGCTGGCGGAGGAGACGGTGTTCTGGAAGACTTGCGTGGTCTGGTTCTCCACCCACTGGCGAATCATGGTCTTCTTGTGCGCGTCCATGAAGCCGTAGCCCTGCGTCTGGCTGGCCGTCGGCAGGTTGCCGGCGGTGAGGGAGCGACAGGACTGCGAGGACTTCGGGCCGTCCACCCAGGTCTCGCACTGCTTCACGTGGTTCACCTCGCGCATCAGGTGACGCGCCTCGGCCACCTTGGCGCGCGAGACACGCGGCCCATCGATCCACTGCTCCTCGGTGATCTGCCGCATGCCCGCCTCGAGCTGCTCCAGCGCTGCGCCCGGCGTCGCGCCGTGTGGACGTCGCAGCGGCGATCCCTTGGGCGTCGGCATGTTCGAGGCCTTGGAGCACATGTGGCGCGGCAGCGGCGAGCCCGGCGGCAGCAGCTGTTCGTGCAACAAGCCGCTGTGCGCTGGCATCGGGGAACTGGAAGTCGCCGCATTGGCCGAGTTGCTGTGACGCTTCAGGCTGCCGGTGGTGCTCAGCGCGGGCTGCTTCTTGGCTGCAGGGAAATTGGTAAGTGAATGCAAGTGTTAAGCTTAAATCTGGGTTCAATTGTGTGGCGGCCACAGCGCAAATTGAAATAGTTATAGGAGGAAGCTAATGACAGCTCTAATTCCAACAAGACAACTTTGCAATGCCCGCAAGTTAGAGAGGCTTTTGTGCTTAAAGCTATTGCCAGTTTTAGCTGCACTAAGTTTACTTCATAGGCTCAAGTTGTGGAAGGAAGTGTTTAGTTAGTCAGCCAAAAATGCCCTCAAGCTGGCAGCCCAAGCCTCAAACTATTGTGTTTCTGTTGCCTATTGCCAGTTAGGTTTTTATTAAGCTAGGCATCTAAAGCAGCTTCTTGTGTCCTAACTTAAATGCTTCATGCCTCAAAGACAAAGTCTGAGGAATATAAACTAACTGTCAGAGTTTAAATACCTCAGACAATTCCTTTGAAGTACGTAACATTTATCTAAACAACACTCTGCTGTTCGATGAATTCTTTTTTATTAAAGTGTTGAAGTAATCGTGATGAAATGCGTTTAAAGCAGACAAATAGTTCAACCTCTGCATACTTTGCAGCGTGTGTTTCCAATGTGTTATCCCTTGATCTATTGAGACAGTGCAGAGTAATCTCAGTCAGTGCTGTGAGAGTGCATTGTTAACGCGTCGAACAGCAGAATATGAGTGTTGAGCCGCCTGGTGAAGCAGACAATGTGGCAGGCAAAGCAAGCGAGCTGTGAAGCGTATTCCACAGTGAATCGATGGTCTGGCTCAACTCTCAGCTCTCGGCTCTCGGCTCTCGACGAATACCCTGCGGTGCATAGACCTAATGAGTTCAGGAATTTCAATTAAAGTCTCATAAGCAATTCCCATCAATCGCAAGCTCTGCTCTGTTCATCTCTTTTGTCGCTGCCCCTTTTTTTGCGTTGTTGTTTGTTGTGTGCTGTGTCGTCTCGGGTTAATGAATTGGGGGGCGAAGTGATGTGGATATTGATGTACTTACCCTTCTCGAGGGCGGCCTTCTTCATCAGCGGACTGGCACAGTTGGATTTGGGCTGAGCGGACTGAGCTGGGGGCGGCTTCTCGGCCCCGCTGCCCTTGAGCGCCTTGCTCAGCAGCCCGCGATTGTCGCCCGCGCTGAGCGACGGCAGATAGACGGGCGGATGCTCGCCGTCGGTGGCATCGTCGTGGGGTCCCATGTAGATGACCGTGTCGGCTGAGATCTCCGAGCTGGATGGATCCGCCCCCGAGCCAGCCGAAGAGCCGCCCGCCCCCGGATTCAGGCCCTGGGCGAGGCCGACGGCGAGGGGCAGGGGCACGCGATGCTTGCGACGCCGCAGGCGATGGATGCGCGACGCAATCTGGATGGTGGAGAGCGCATCCTGGTAGCTCTGGGCGTGCTGCACATGTGCCACGATTGCCACGTGGCAGGTGATGGGCGCCAGGCAATCCTTCAGCAGCGGCGTCAGCGGGTGGTCCTTGTGCGGCGGATGCCTCTGGCCACTCAATATGGCCAGCAGTATGTTGCCAATTCCCGAGAGCGGCAGGCCCCCGCTGCGATTGGCGCAGCCGCCCAAGTCGATGATATGTAAACGGCTGCGACCGCCAGCAACTGTCGAGGAGTGGGTTGGGGGAGAGTGGAAAGTGAAGAGTGGAGTGTGGAGTGCGGAGTGTCGAGTGTGTGCGGGAGGAAGTCAAGTGGGGGAAGGGGGCGAGAAATGCGACACTTTAATGGTCTGGCGTCTAGTGAAACATTTAGCGTGCCACTTGAGTGGCAACAACAATGAGGCGAACTCTGCCACGACGAGTACACAGAGAGAAAAGCGTGAGCAGACAAATTGCATCAACACTTGTGAGTGCTTCAAATGTGAGGCGCAGAAATGCATCCCGAATAACGCACTTCATATGTGGTATAAAACATCAAATGAATTCAACATAAACATTTCAATAACAAAGTGAGAGAAATAGCAAAGTAATAATTGAATAGAATGTGATTGAATATTATTCAAACAAGAAAGCAATTTAATAAGTGATGCCATAAAATGCCATAAATCATGCAACTGTCTAAGCAAATATCATAGAAAAATACTTAAAACTAAATAGGACGTTATTAACAATTACTAAATTGACTTTGCTCAAAACATTCATAAATACAAATTCAACAAATCACAAATAAGCAGTCAAAGCAAATGTAAAAGAGATAAACTAAAGTTGTTTAAAATCAAGCTGAATTAGTTGCGAGTGAAGTTTTCTAGATGTGGCATTGAAGCAATTTCGTTTTCTCTCTGTGCACAATCGAGAATGTGAAAGGAGCAAACAGAAGGAGAAGGAGGAAGCTATGACTTACCACCCCCCTTGCGGGACAGGCTGTATTGGTAGACGTGCAGCGTAAAGATGAGGGCGGACTCCAGCGTCGTCGTCGCCGACGTCGTCGATGAGCTCGTTGTCGATGTGGAGCCAGAGCTGGAGGCAGCGACTGTGCCGGAACTTTTTAAGCGTCCGGCGAGGGCCGAGTCGAGGAAGAGGGCCGCACGCTCGGCGGTGGGTGCACGTAGTTCCGTTGGGCCGCCGAGGAAGTCGTCACGCAAATAAATCCCCGGGGAGTCGTCAGATTCTGTGTCGGCGTGGCGTGGCGTCATGGAGTGAATGAAAAGGGCATTAGGTTTTATGTGCGAATAAATGCCACTCTATGTAGTTAGCAGCCATTGGAGCAGCCTCGGAGCAGCGAGCAGCAGGTTAACTTTATTCAAATTGGGGGTCGCAGCCCCGGCCGACAATCGCCAGCATCGTCATCGTCATCATCATCATCATCGCCAGCGCTGTGCAGCGCCATCATCAGCTGGCCCAGGGGCCACATTACACGGGACCCACGCCCACATTTATGACCCTGGCACGCCCCCTCGCACTCGCCCCCGGGCAGCAAACAGGTGGCGTTCGCCTTAACGCTCAACGCTGAATACTTAGTGCTTAATGCTTACCAGCCGCATGCGAGATGAGCAAATCCGTGGAGAGAGCATCCGGCTTCGTCGCACTCACGCCGACGGCGCTCACACGCACCGAGAAGCGTGCTCCGCTCTTCTGGCGCCGCTCCTGGATGCCCTTGTACAGCCAGGCGATGGCGCACGGCGCCGCCCCCAAGGCGCCCGTCGATCCTCCCACGTCGCCCAGCACCGTCTGCGGCTGCCCGGTGCCCGGGTAGCCCATGGCCAGCAGACAGCCGTCGGAGCCCTCCAGCACCGCGGGTATCACCTCGCTTAGAGCCGCCGCGCACACGTCCGACTGCGGCAGGAGAGATGAAGGATGCAGGGGGTGAGTGGTAGAGTTTATAAATTAACCATATTGCAAACTTGAAATTTATGACTTGATCTGATGGTAGCTAGATTTAGATTAGTTAGATATTTACAAATAAGTTATCTGCTCATTGTGATATCTGCAAAGGGAACTTCTTGAATTTTCCAAGCCCCAACATTGCAACTAAATCTTGATAGATCCCTGCACTATTCAGTGCACTATTCGTTATACATTTATTTCTACATATTTTCAGCAGTCTTGTCTATTCATCTCTTTACAATATCAATCTTGCCTTCCCATCCTTTTACAATATTTTAATTTATATTATTCAACCCAGAAAATATCGTGATGTTCCCAACAGTATTTCTCGTTGTCTCGATATTGATATTTTAGCTTTTATTTATTGTGTTTAAATTCTTAGTTCTATTTCATTTTACTGTCCTTCAATTGTGTCTGCAATTATTCCGCAAACGTCTCAGCTTCGCCAGGAATTCTTGAGCTGCTCTATTTTCTCTATTCCTCCATCTATTCCTCTATCTATCTTCTATCCAACTCTTCGGCGTCTCTCTGCTTGCACTCACCTGTTTATCCTCCGCACTGAACAAATTGTCGAATGCAAACATCTTGGGCGCGGCCACCATTGGAGCGCGTTCCTGGGCCTGCGGAGCGCAGACGTTCTTGGGATCGGTGAGGGTCACCTGGCGCTTCTTCTTGTCGAGCGCCATAAAGTGTAGCTCCGCCGTGGAGCTGCCAGCGACGGTGGAGCTGGAGGAAGCCGAGGAGGAGGCCTTGTCCGCCACCCGCAGCATGACCTTCACTTTGCCCACGCCGTAGCATTCGCGACTGGCGAGGCGTCGGGCCAGCCCGGGGGGCATGGGGGGCGGGGCACGTTGCAGTGCGCCGCAGAAGCCGCCGTTGCGCGGTATGCTGATGTTGGTGGCGCCACTGTTGTGGCTGTTGCTGATGCTGTTGCTGTTGCTGCTCATGGCTGGATGTCGTCCGCGATTATCGGTGTCCATGGTTGTGGAGGTTGTGGCTATGTGTGGAAGCACTTGGGGTTCCTTTACTTTCCTAGACAAGACACAGAGACAGAGACAGAGACAGAGATAGAGAATAAATCCTGAAGCCTTTCTTCGCAGGGGAACATAAACATCTTCCACTTTGTATGTTTTATGCTCGTTTGCAAGGGATTTTATGGTCAGCACTCGCAGTGGCTGTCATAAATTGTGATTTTGGCAAGCAGGCAAAGGATGCAAAAGGACGACGACGACGACGAGGACATGAAACTGTTGCCTGTCTTTCACTGGGCCATAACACTTTCGCTTTACGGTTATTACCATCTGTTTATTGGGCATATGCTTCGGCCATTCACCACTATTCAGCAGTCACCACTCACTACCATCATCACACACTCATATGATTCACTGAGTCTGAGTCGCTCTGAGTAGTTTTATTCACTTGTAGCATCGCCCATCAAGTGCGGCAATTTGTTGCCTTCATGCTTCACTTTGAGTTTCTTTCAATTTGGCACTTTTGAGTTACTTTCAAGTTGGTCTTTGAATTATTTTGTGAGCTGTTCTTAACTCATTGCTGAACGCTTTATTCGCCAATTAGTTTCAAGCGAGAGTTGAGAAATTTATTATTTATGTGGGATAGAGACCTCTTATGGGTCTGCCTCCTTTTTGGGGGGTTAAGGTGGGGAGGGAGGGGGAGGCCACCTTGTGACTTGATCATCATTCAAGTGGGGAACGTGACATTTTTTGCAACGTCTTTTCATTAATATTGTCCCTTTTTGGTGGCACGTCTAGAGCGACAACGGGAACGTAGCGACTGCATGACTGGCAACTTCGGGCTTAGGTTGAACTTCATTTTTCAGACTGCGCGCACCTGCCACATGCCCCGTGCCACATGCCACATGCCGCCACCGACTTCCTTGACGTCCACCTTTTGAGCTTTGGCTTTGGCTTTTCACACAAATCGATTGGCAATGCCTTCTAATTGTACGCAACAACGATGGCGAAGTGAATGATGTGGTGTGTGTAAGCAAAGGGAGGTGAGCAAGGGGGTGGAGGGGGAGGTGGGAGGAATGCCATGGCATTGTATGGGCAACAATATTAGCACAACACAGGAACACACACACACACACACAGAGTACGAAGAGAATGTAAGACACACAACAAACCCTTTTTTTATGACTGGCAATTTCTGGTTGTTGTTGTTGTTGTTGATTTCATCTTTGGCTGCGACGCTTTGGCTTCTTCGATTTGCTTATACATGATTTATATATTTTATTTGTAGCTCCATTCACGATTCACGATTCACAATTCACGATTTCTCAAACACACATTTTCATTTTGTTCTCAACACACAACTCGCGACGCGTACGCCGAACGCCATTCGACGCGTGCCGTCAACGTTGGCATTACAATCGCAACTGAACGCAACGCAGCGCTGCGTCGTGGCGCCCAACGCCAACCGACAATCGCTGCCAAAGAGAAGGAACGCGTTGCGCTCTCTTTGCAGACACACACACACGCACACAGCTCGCATGCGCAACTCAAAAAGTGAGTGAGTGGTTTGGTTTGTGCTGGCAGTGCTGTGCTTTTGTTGGGGTGGGACTTTCGCTTTTGGACTGCTAAGAGAGCGAGCAGAACGACAGACAGGCTGTCTGGCAGGCTCTGGCGCTCTCTTTATTCTGGCGAGCGTCGTTAGAAAGCGCAGGTAAACAAAATCAGCGAGGCTAAAACAAAAGGAACAACGCAAATGATGTTTATATTGTAGACATCAAAATGCTAAAAAAAAAGAAACGCACACACACTCACAAACACAAACACATTGGGAAAGAGGAGCAAAAAGCACGCACACAGACACTCACGACGATAGTTGAGAAGCTGAAGCGTCACTTAAGTGCCGCATGGAGCAGCGGGCAGGAGGGGAAGAGGAGGGTGGAGGGAGGGGAAGCGGCCCCCCAAAATGCAAACGACGTGTTTTAAGTTCGCTTACATTTGACAGCCGAGTAGAGTCCGTTGAGTGTGTGTATTTAAAAGCATCTATCTGCGAGTATGCGAGTGGATAGCCGGGAATACAGGGGGAGGGGGGAGTGGATTTCGGGTGGACTTTGAACAGGAAGCGATACGGCAGCCAAAAGGCTGGGCGAAGAGGTGGTGGGAGGTGGTGTCCTAAAGCAGTTAAAAGTGTTGTTATTGCTGCCGAGTCTGACAATATGTCTCAATTAAAGTTGCGCAACTGAAGCACGCTCTTAACTGCACTTCAAAGTGTTTGCTAAATGTCCAAAGCTCTGCACACACACACTTGGATGTGGGTCCTATAAACGCTTTTTAAATACACCATCAACATTACAATTTTATTACACTTATTTGATAATCGCTATCAAATATTTTATGAGTTTGCCTGGTGTTCACAGTTTGACAGCCACTGTGCGCTGGCCGTTACTTTTGAACGCCGTCTGGCAACGCTGTGGATTTGAAAGTATTTCTTGTGTGCGTGTGTGTTTTTAGTTGTTCAACTTTTATTTCACATTTTCCATTAATTTTACACATATACAATACATATATACTTGAGTATCATTCTTCTTTTTTGTTTCGTTTTACAACGTTTTTCTTTTTTGAGTTCCGTTTGTCGCACTCTTTTCATCCTCGGTGCTCAACAACAACAAAAATGTACTGAAAGCATCGTTCGGTCTTTGCCCAGTTGAAATGCATTTGCGCTGAACGAGCCTATATATATATATATATAGTCGAAATTGTGAGATATACTATATATTCGCATATGTAGTCGATAAATGTTGGTGTATAACGCATGTGCTTAAACAACTATGTTCTTAAGATTACACAAACAAATTGAAACAAACAGCCTATTGGAGAATGTTTAGAGGTAAAAATTACATAAGAAACAACAACAATAATGGGGTGATGTATAAGGGGGGTTGGGGGGTAATAATGCTCGTAGATCGTAAACTTTGTCACACGTTAAGTCGATTTTTCTTTTGCTCTACTTCTTCTTGAGATGAAACCAAAAACGAAATAAAAATGATAAACAAAAACCATGAAGTGTTGTAGCTTTTCAACGGGAATAACCACGCTATACATGGACGGGCTGAGGATTCCATCGCACTTAATGGGAAGGCGCACCGTTGGGCGCCGAGGGAGCTGGCGGAGCGGCGGGAGCACCGTATTCCGATGGAGGAGCAATGCTGTTGGGGTAGGGACCGGTCTCCTCCTTCTGGGTCTTGTAGCGGATGAAGTAGACCTCGGGCTTGCTGGGCTGCGTGGGCGCCGGCGTGGGAATGACGATCTCGGGCTGCTCCTCGGGCTTCTTGACCAGCACATAGACCAGGGTCTTCTCCTCGTTCTGCGGGAACTGGGGAATCACCGGAGCTGTGGGTGCTGGTGGCGATGGCGCCTTGATGAACACGATCTTGTAGTGCTTCTGTGGTGGCGGCACATACAGTGGCTTCCTGTGGAGCAGCAGAGTGAAGGGTTTTACATAACACACACACACGTCATGTGCTGGTGGCCAAGAGCAAGAGCAAAGGCCCGACCCATCGAAAACGTGTTTATCTCCGGCTAATAACGACCTGTCACAATTACCGCCCACAGCGCTCCAGCGATTACCCCCTGCCCCCGGCCCCACACTCCCCCGGACTGGGGGGCTTATATAAAGCGGCGCACTCTCTATGGTAATTGTGTTCCTGCCGCTAGAGCCGCTGGAGCCGCTAGAGCTGCACACGACGAGTGCAATAATTAGCTTTGGAAATGCTACGAATAAAGTAAAGAGACTTAGGTAACATTTTAGTCACGCTTTGGCTGTCTTCATCACCATATCTTTCCACTGGTAATTAAGATTACCCGCCCGACTCTCACTCTCACTCTCACCCTCGCTGGAAGAGAAGAGGCCGCAAATGACAAAGTACGCGACGAGCGCAATTAAAGGCAGCAACAAAACTGTGGGTATTAAATAATTTACAAAGTGCCCGCCTGTCGAATACCGCGCATTCAAATCGCAATTGAATTCGGGGTTCCCCTTCACTGTCCATTCGTCTGTCTGCCGATGATAATGCAGAAAATAACGCAATGTGGCTTTAGCTGCTGGATGCTTGGGCCCTGAGCCAGATTAGACGATTCAAGTTGCTGCTGTGTTTGTGGTGTGTTGCAAGCGAGATATTAACAAAGTACTAACTACTTATGCATGTGCTCGTGGCACATTCAAAACTCCATCTGTGTCAACCCGATGAATTGTGGGAGAATTTTCGCAACACGACAACAACTCGGCTTGGAACCTAACCCAACATACAGCGATATAAGATAGGCAGAGCAAGCGAGCGAAATGAGTGGCATCGTTATTAAAGTGAAGCGGAACACGCGGCCAACTAGTTATCTGCCAGATTATCTGCCACATTATGAGTGCGCGGCAGCGAAATTGCAATTCACCCAAAATGACACAACGCACATAATTAAAGACTTCGCGCGGAGGTGAGAAGCACCAAAGCATCAAACACTAAAGCATTGAAGCACTAAAGAATGCAGCAATTTAACAGACCCATAAATACTGACTGAGCTGATGATCGCTAACAACAAGGCAAGCATCGTTAAACTCGGACTAATGGTGATGAAAACTTGGGATATACTCCTTTGGCTATAAACTATTTGCATAGGAAGCGGCTGTGATTGCGCAAGAAGACCTTTCAAACAGGTAACTGAGTTGAGGAAGTGGCGTGGAAAATACAGATGTCCCTTGAGCCCTGAGCTCGATCGGGATCGGGATCGCTTCTGGCTCACCTGGGTGCCTGGTACTCGGGCTCTGGTGGGGGCACATGGACGTAGACGTGCTTGTGCACTACGGGCGGCTGCTGAGGAGGTCCGTATTGGGGCGCTGGGGCGCCGTAGCCGCCGCTGGGTCCACTGGGTTGGTAGCTGCTGGACGGTGGAGCGCTGTACGTGTCACGGGGGGGTTCCGGGCGAGCGGCAACCAGCGCAGCGCTGGCCAAGACGAGCACGATCTGCGATCCGAGTGGAGAGAGAGAGACAGAGAGGGAGAGAGAGAGAGAGTGAGTGAGTGAGCGGGAGAGCAAACAGAACAATCGAGTATGTCACACAATGCACAATGACACGAGAGGCACAAGAACAACGAGAACAAGCTGCCACATACCACACAACTGGACTGCATAGTTATATAGATCGAGTACAGATCGAGTCGAGAGTGTCTAGTATATATGTGTTTATATGATATATCCGTTTGAATGGTGGAGTTCGTTCGACGCGGAACCTCGTACACTTACTGCATGCCACAACGATTGTTGCAGTTTCTTTTATACGCGCCGCTCTGTGGCGAGAAATAAAAATTAAGTAAAATTCAGCAGCAGCAACAGCAGCAGCGACCGAGCAGCAACAGCGGCAGCGCAAGACGACGACGAAGTTGGTAAAGAGCGCATAACCATGAAGAAATTGAAATGTATAAAACGGCAGCAGTAACAACACAACACAACACAAGTCCAACAATAACAAACAGCGAAAACAACAAGAGCAGCAAAGGCAACGGCAACAGCAACAGCAGCCACCGCGGCAGCAGCTCAGCCACCGCAACAATAACAATAACAATAACAAAAACAAATGCAAACGCAAAGGCAAACGCAAAAGAGCGACAGCAGCTGGCAAGTCATCTGGCTCTGGGGGAAACTGAAGCTTAAGCTGAGGCTGAAGCTGAAGCTGAAGCCAAAGCCGAAGTCGAAGCCGAAGTCGAAGTCGCGACAAAAGCCGAAGCTCAAGCTCAAGTCGGCGCTGCTCCTAGCTGCGACTGCGACAGCGACGCCAACAGCAATGACAGAGGCGTCGACGTCGACATCGGCATCGACATCGACAGCGACTGCGACTGCGACAGCAACTGATTGACCGTTTCTTCTTTATTTTTCCTTTTTAATTTCAACCGATTCGATACCCTTGCTGTGCGCAGCAACGACGACTCAATTGGCATTAGAGCAAGGCGTCTTCGATCTAAACTAATTGCATTGCCATCTAAAAGCTTAAGCCTTGCATAAGTGGGTCAATGGTTTAGTGGATCAACGCGAAGAGTGCGTTTTGCTCATTGGCGTGCTTTCTTCGCATTGTGTGTGCTTCTTCTTCTCGCTCGCAGTGAGGTGAGTTTAACACTGCAGACAGTTTTACATTCACCAGGAAGTGTGCATCCCAAGTTGTCTTGCAAAATTCAAGAGTATCTTGAAAGCTGCTCGATGATTACACCATTTAGATGTACTTCTCGCTTTTTGGTTTTTGTTTTAGTTGCTTGCTGTTTGTGGTGCTGTCTCTGTGTGAGTGTGTGTGAGTGTGTTTGTTGGCTTTGTATTTGTTATATTATTACGAGCAAGTATTTTGATCATTTGGCTTTGGAGGATCGCATCATCGTTGTTCGGATCGTGTGGCACGATTCACTTTCAATTTCAATGAATGTGGATGTGGCTGTTGCTGTTTATGTGGATTCACACTCTGGAAAGGGGGGCAACTGGACTCGACTCAACTGTAACTGGACTGATGTTGCTATTATTTCATTTCTTCATGCACTCCACTCTTTTGTTTCTGCCTCTCGCTCTCGCTCACTCTCTCGCTCTTTCCTCCTCTCTCTCTTTCTCGCGCCTCGGTTTGTGCAAGCAAGCTAATAATGAGCTTCACGGTCTTGTTGGGATAACATCGCCATCATCGTCGTCGTCATCGTCATCGTCATCGTCATTTCCATCTTCATTTCCATTTTTTGACATAATGCAATAGTTGGCTATGAATTTCTTTAATTTATTTTCGCTGCTTTTTTCTTTCTGTGTGCTTGCTGTGTCTTATTCAATAATTTGGAGCCCGGCAATGACATTATTTGGACTCGTGCTCCCCCCTCCCCCGTCTGCCGCACTCTAAAATATGATTGGCCAAAAGATACTTTTGTTTGTTCGCTTTTCGTTGGCGCTTTTCTTTCTTTCACTCATCTTTTCTTGTTGTTTGTCTGTTTGTTGTCACGATCGGACTATTGACTGCCTGGGAAGCTGCCTGGGAACTGCCTTGATTTGCCTGCTGTGGTCTGCTGTGGTCTGCTGTGGCCCCCGAGGCGTTATCCATTTCGATTTGCACACAGTCGATAAAATGCAATCGATCGATTGGGCAGCCACTCCTGACTGTTGCCGGAATTTAATGAAATCAGCATTGCGCATTTGCCCTGGAGGCGGCAACGAGGACGACACTGCAACTGGAACTTGCGACTTGCCACTGGTGGCGTGCCACAGGTTGGCGCATGCAACTGATGCTGCCTCAGCTGCTGCAGCCGTAGCTGCAAGTGGCAACCGTCACTTTTCCTCGATGGCATCATTTATAATGCCGTTAGCCAAATGGCAAGTGTTTTGGCCATGTTTCTCAGTTGTGATGCTCGTCGCTTTTTGCTTGTTGCTGCTGTTGATTTTGGTGTTCATCTGCGGCGCGCGCGCCTCGCATTTCCTCAATTTCCAACTCTCGAAATCCTCATCATCATCATCATCAACAGGGGCAACAACTGCAGCATGGCGAATGAAGATGCCTCGGTTAGGGCATAAATATTTTGATTGTTCCTAGGTCAGGCGGGGCAACTCCCCAGTCATTGGCTCTCTCTCGCTCTCTCTTTCTCTCTTATTGACTCTTGCAGCTGCCACAAGCCGCAATCGCCTCAATCGCCGCAATCGCCGCAATCGCAATCCAACTCCAGCTGGATAATTGATGAGACGGATATGGATATAAAAATATGAATACCAGTCGCCAAACATGGCTCAACATTAATAGAGACACAACCGTATTTAGAGATTACTCCGGAGATAAAAATAAAGCAATAGCAATTACACACATACGTGAATAGATAATTGAATTGAGCAGCCGTGGAAATCGTTAGTTAGTTTGTACATCTTTATTTAAATAACTAGCATTTAATGCCATGATTCACTCAGCGTATTCCCCATGTTCCCTAAAACCATTTCTCATCGTCTTCTCGCATCTCGCGGCTTTCTCCCATCGTTTGGTTCGACACCTTGGCAAGCGCAGATACTAATTATTATTAAGTATCTTTTGTGGGCTTTATGTAACAACAGCCGCGAAATAAGACAGAAAACCATTTAAATAATATTGTATTTACATAAAAAAATGAAAAAACAATTAAAATGCGTTTACAACAAAAAAAAAAAAAAAGAAAAAAACCAAAGACGACAGACGAAAGACGAAAAAAATGAAGAAGCGGCAAAGGCAACGGAACTTTTGGAGTTTTGGGACCGTTGAAGAGAGTGGAAGGCACTTGTGCAAGTAAATTCAGATACGCTGACAGCCGAGCCGAGCTAAAGAGATACAGATACAGTATCTGTATCTGTATCTGATGCTAATGGGCTCGTCGCGTCTCATGTCGACTGTGAGGTGGGTGCGTTGGCAATCGCCACTTGTTAGTTTTAATTTGTCAAGAGTTGCTCTTGAAGACGTCGCCGTGGAGCAAAGAAAGTAAATTGAGTCTTGGGAAGCTTTGTGACCTGCATCTTCTACTCAGCATTGTAGCTGCGTATCTCACAGATACACAGATACACAGCTACATGTGTGCATGAAGATGATGTAAAATGCCATTACATGTGTGCCTTGCATAAGACTTTTCCTCCCCGCTGCTATTTCTTTTCTTTTTCGGACTCCCCTCCTTCTCAACCTCAAGCTCGCTCTCTTTGGCTTTCAGGCGTATCAGCAGCCGAAGATCTAATTAACAAGAGGAGACCCCAAAACACACACACAGCAGAGAAAATGAAAATTAAAGGTAAAAATAGTTAAGTAGTATATGTACAATTGTTGGCATTGCATTGAAAATGATTTTTTTATTGTTTTTGATCAGAAGTAATAACGATAAAGATAACGTAAGTTAACAACAATTAAATGTACATTTTGTAGTTGTATCGCGAATATAAACGGGGCTGCATCGTTGTGCCAAATGTATATAATCTCTATATATCTATAGGTATAATATATATATATATATATCTATATGTATAGTTGTGTATATATCGTATATAGCTAAATGAAAAACAGACAAGACTTGCGCTGCGTGGAGGCCAAAACCAAATTATCTTGTTGCTCTTCTTGTTGCTTCCCAGCCTCGTCGTGTTGTTGTTGTGTAGTTGTAGTTGTAGTTCGTACTTGTTGTTGTACTTGTAGAGGAGGAAGAAGCAGCAGCAGCAGAAGAAGCGCCGCCGTCGGTCGGCATTTTAATTTGTGGTAGTTGGTAAGTAGTAATATACTCGTAATTTATATTTATTTGCCCAGCCTTGGGGCCCATTAAAACTCCAGTTTTATGCTTTCAGGGACGGGGTTTACATATTTACAATTGACTTTTGTTTTAAACGACGGCAGCACAAGAAGCGGCAGCCACAATACGTGGCGCGTTCAAAAACACACCGAGACCATAACGCGAAAGACAAAACAACAACGAAAACATAAAAGGGGCAGCAACACACAAGCGACGCCAGAACATTGCAGTCGAGTCCGCTCGACTCCACGAGACCCTGCACCCAATCCTGGCGCATCCTTGCAGTCACAACTGCAATATACATAATCTGACATTCGTCGGAACGTCGGGAATATTCAGGTAATCAACCTGAACTCCCTTTAACCATCTATGTCTATGAATATTTGTTTAGTTTGTCGTGCTTCGCTTGCTTATTAGACCCGCTTTGTGTTTTGGGTTCAGGGCGTCAGAAATAATGATTCGCGTATCTTACATCGTAAATAGGGATAAACAGGGAAGGTACATACATATACATATATCATAATTTGATTCAATTTTTTGCATTTCCTTTTCATTTTTTTGTGTTTTTTTTTGTTTGTTCGTTTTTCATTGTCGTTCGAATATAATCGTAAAAGTTAAAAATTATTGTTCTAATATAGGAACTGTGAAGTCCTTTAAGTTCAGTTTGCAATGCGCATTAAAACCGTTGAGTTCTTTCTATCTGTCGCTCAGCAAAAACTCGCTTCGAAATGCAACTAAATCCTTGAAAAGTGAAGTTTAAAATGATTAAAGTTGTGTTCACTACAATTTGCATTTCGAGTTGGTTTCGCAGCATTCCTGTCTTCTTGTTGGGGTCGTCAGCTTAGCTTTGGGTTGGGTTCCGTTCCGTTTTGTTCCGTTGTTGCATCTCTAGTAGCGTCCGTAGGCACCCTCGGTATCTAGAGCGCCCATTGCCCCCAATTTCTGGAGCCAGGCGGCATTGGAGCCGCGCTGACCGCTCAACGGATTGTTGGCCTCGTTGTGCATACGCATTTGGTGTTGTTGCTGTTGTTGTTGTAGCGCTTGCTGTTGGTTTTGTGGATCCTCATTGCTCAACTCCAAAATCTGCAAGCAAACAACAAATACAAATACACACGAAAAAAAAGAGAGTTAAACTTGCAATTGTTATTGTTGTTGTTATGGTTGTTATTATTATTATCATCGCAGCGTTATTATTGTTGTTGTTTGCATCAAGCGTAACGGATCTCTGAGATTGTGAGTTTGTTAGTTATTTCAGAAATCTGTTGAAATCTTTACTCGTATATTTACACAGCGCAACAACCAACAACAAACAACCGCCCCCAAGTGAAGCAGCAGCAGCAGCAGCAGCAACAGCGACTTTAACACCATCTCGTGTGGGAAGTTCGGTCACAGCGCTTTTTTTTTTTGGCGGATCATTAAATCGAATGAACTTTATACTCTCAGCGCAGATCTGTAACGAACGGCGCGGCGTCTGAGGCTCAAGCTAAACCCCAACAGCTGCGACTCTTGGAGGCTGGCCTCAGACCTCAGACCCAGCAGATAGAAAGATGGATAGACACACATGTGTGTGTGTGTGTGTGTGTGTGTGTGTGTGTGTGTGTGTGTGTGTGTGTGTGTGTGTGTGCGAAGGCAGCTGCCGCTGTGAGCGTTGATGATGACTGAAAATGTGTTAATGGGGGGTATTGTCGTGTAATTATCAGACTCCAGCCCCTCATCCCTCGTCCCCCACTCTGCTCTCCTCTCGGTCTCCTCGGCCTCCTCTTGGAGAGCTCTACTCCCTCTCGGACGCTTTTGTTTTGGCGAACGATGTGTGAACGCAAGAAAAACCTAAAACAATTTCGCGCCAAGTAATTATATTATTGCTAATTTAAAAGATTGTTGCTTTGCCTTTGCTCTGTCTTTGCTTTGCTTTGGCTTTGGCTATGGCTTTGTTTATTTATGGCTTTCCATCTCGCTTCAGCTCGTTGTCATCGCCAGTTGCTTAGTTATTAATAATGTTTTTTCGTTTTTGATTTCAGTTAGACTGCATCTTTTTCATCGTGTTCGGCTTGCAGCTAAACGTTGAGACACAAGGAAGCAAACGACACTATTATCGCTTAACATCTGGCTGGGAGGTGGAGGAGGAGGAGGGCTTGGTCCCTTCTCTCGAGCGGTTGCTGCCACCCCAAGACAGATGTGGCAAGCGAGCGTCCGCACAAATTTGGACAGTTTAATTTGAGAGTCGGCGCTAAGTGCAAAGTTATGTGATTGTACAAGAAGGAAGGGTCTTTTTATTATTTGTGTGAATTGCCGGCTCACTGTGATGGGCATCTGCCCATCTGCCCGGGGAGAGGAGGTCGTTGTGCATGATTTAACGAGGGTTGCCGCCTGCTTGCCACACTTGCCGCACTTGCCGCACTTGCCACACGTCTGGCCATAAACACTCGCCCAAATATGTGCGCATAAGCAATTATGTGTCAATATATATTCACTCTAAGGGCCCCATTGACTTCATCTGATCGCCCAGCGTCCGTCTGGATGCCATCAATAAAGTTGTAATGCTAAGGTCAGACAGCAAATGAATATTTTTGCGCGAATTTGCGCCATTCAAGTTTCGTGTATTGATAAATTCACCGTGAAGCTCTATGAAATTCCATCGAATCATCGTGGCACAATTTGGGAAAAATTAAGCACATAGTATTTTGGCTGGCTGACCTCAGATTTGTATTACTTTTTATTATTATGGTTTATGTTGTGTGTTGTGTGCAGCTTGTGGAGTTATTTTTAGTCATGTTAATTTGATTTTTGATGGCTGCCATCATTATTATCATTTTTTGGTCTAACAAATTATCACTGCACATTAGGTGCCGACATCACGTTTAGTTGTATTTATTTATTGTTGATTTCCATAATTATTTATTTTCTTTTTGGATCTGGCAAATTGCTTTTTGTGCTATTTATAATTATTCATTTTCTTTAGCACTCACTTTGGCTGTTAAGTTATTAAATTGTGCAAGTGTTTTCCCTCAAGGGAAGTTCTCATCCTGGTTGGCGGCGCCGTCGCCGTCGCCGTCGCCGTCGCTGGCGCCGGGAAAATTGTTTTCCCCATCAGCAAGTGACGCGTGTTGTAGTCATGTGACATCCCCTGGCTAATTAACAATAAGCTGTGCTGTTTGCCGAGTCATGATCTCAGGTTCAATGCATTATTACTATCAACTGACAAGTGGAATTTTCGTATTATTTTTCTGCGTGACGTCGCCGAGTCAAAGTCAACCTTCGTCAGCGGTCGACGTCAACGTCAACGTCGACATCAGCATCACCGTCACCGTCACCGCTAACGTCGACGGCGACGTCAGCGACAGCAGCAGAAGCAGCAGCAGCGGCAACAATAGAAACAACAGCAGCGACTTCGCCGTCATCGTTTGGTATTTGACATTTGATGTTCCCTCCCCCTTTGCATCATTTGTTTGATATTGCTTTTCTTTTCTTTTTCCTTTCCTTTCTTTTTTTCTCGTTTCTCTTCTTTTCTTTCTCTGCTTGTTTTTTCGCCAATGCCACTGGCGTCGCTGCTGCCTTTTGGCCGTTGTCTCGTTTGGCCAAAAGCATCTTTTGTGGACGTCGCACGTCAGAGGTTTATCGATTGCCAAGTGCCATAACATGACTCAGATTCAAATTTAGACTTCGACTCGGACTCGAGCGGAGAGCGCGGGAGATGGAAGCAGAGGTTGGCGATGCAGACAGATGTAAGTGCAGATAAAGGTGAATGTGAATGCAGTTGTAAAAGGTTAAGGGGCAATGAAAGACAAACAGCAGATTTAAAGGTTAAGGCAAAGGTTACAGAAGACCTCAAATTACGCACTCAAGAAGTAACTCTATTCACAGTCAATTAAATTATAAAACCAGGGGCAGAAAATTAGGAGAAAGATTTACGATCTTAGAGCTGCGCCACAAACTTGGAATTGTGCTAGTCGCAAAAAGATAAACAGTCAACTACAAGTGAAAGATACTTTGCAACTTTTCAAAGAACAAGTTAGAGAAGCAGCGCAAGAACCAAGGACAAAACCAGAGACCAACTCAAAGACAATCTCGTTAAAGAAGCAGACTTAGCTGCAGACTTGGACTTAGATTTAGATGCAGTTGCAGTTGCAGACTTGGCAGCAAATTAATGACAACTTGAGTTTGTTTTTTGTTGCAGATGCAGCGACCAGACCATAAGAAGAGTCTGTGCAGCAGCAGCAGCAATCGCTTGCAACTCATAACAGTGTGTAGCAAATGGTGGCAGTTGCAGTTGCAATTGCAGTTGCAGCTGCGTCTAAATTCGAGTGGCAAAATGATATGAAGCGCAGCAGCACATGGCACATCCACATCCACATCCACGTCCACATCCACATCCAACATCCATTAAATTGCCCCCCTGGTTAAGCAGCATTTTTGTGTTTCGGTTGCGAAAAAGAACAGGAAACTCTGCATAGTGGCAACAAAAATAATAATACCTACCAAAATAAAAAAAAAGACAAGCAGAGAGTGAAGAAGTTGGCAATATAAGTATATATAAGTATAAGTAAGAGCATAATAATATTGTGCAAAGATGAGAGAGCTCGAAGCTCAGCAGGTTGGATTGGATTGTGGCCGAGCAGGCTCTGGCTGCAGACCTCGGATGACGCCGATGCCGTGGCCGATGCCAAAAGAAGGCAAAAAGCCACTTGCGAAATATGTAAAATATTTGTGAAACGGTTGCAGACGCGCAACCTCAACAACAACAGCAATTGCAAGTAATGTGGTCAGAAGTGAGGAAGCGTTGGAAGAGTTGTCGTGCTCTTGGTCGTATTCGTGGTCGTGGTATCGGAGTAAGTAACCCTATAGCCATAGCTATGCCCATTGCCCATTGCCCATTGCCCATTGGCCTGCCATTGATGGACGATGGCGATGGCTATGACGTAACGCGCAACAACAACAACAACTGAGTGAACAAAACAAAAACACGTTGAAAAATAAAACCCCAATAATTGGCGGCATAATTGCAACTTAATACCACGCTTTTGCCTCTTTTCATTTAGTTAATTATATCGCAAAAATAACGCACCAAAAACGTTGAGGGGCACACACACAAACACACACACACACACACACATCGAAGCTTGGAGATACGATATGTGGTGGGTAATGGTCTTTCAACAGGCTATCCACTTACGGCGAGAAGACCTCATCGATTGCGACTGCGATTGCGACTTGGAGTTGGACTTCGACTTACCTGCAGCATCAGCTCACGCAACTTATCCAATTCGTCGCCATGCGACCTTGTGGGCAGGTATCGACTCTCGCAAGGCTGCAGCGGCATCGCCACCAGGAGCAGCGCCATCAACGCCATCAGCAGCAGCGGCAGCGGCAGCGACTGTGGCCACTGCAGCGACTGCAGCCTGTGTCTCGCCTGCGCCTGGCTCTGAGCCACACTCTGATTCCTGCTGCTCACCATTCTGCCCCTAGTAGTGGCTGCTTTGTGGTGTCTGTTGTTGTTGTGGTTGTTGTTGTGGTTGCCGCTTGGGTCACAGGTGCTGCAGGCGGCTTCTTTATTGCCTGCAATCATATAAGAAAGTGTGTGAATTTTTAAATGACCGAGGGGAGCTGCGAGTGCAACACGAGTGTGTCGAGTGTCGAGAAAAGTACAGTCCTCACCGCCTACATTGAACACTTCACAGTTCCACACACTTGAAGTGTTCGAGCAGAAGTTTGAGCATGGTGAGTATATTAAAATACAAAGGCCCCACATATTAATAATTATTAATATAACAATTGCAACTTAAGCAACCCAACTTTGGGCTGCGCAAATATTAAAGACAAGTGAAATCAAAGTAATTGAAATTGAAATGTATAAAACACATATATAATCTATATACAACTTGTGAATGAATGGAATTTTAAAGCTCAAAAGAGGCTTTTTAAAAAGAAACACACACACACACACATACAGAAAATAATAAGCAATCACGTAACAAGCGCGCTCCCAAAAAAAAAAATATTATCATTCCACCATCCACACAAATGAATCACAAAATCTGCATAATGTACAACGATAGTGAGTGGAGACTGTGGAACAAAAGTGGCTTAGTTTAAAAACTCGTAAATAGTTGAGGAATGTAATTCAATTAATTAGTTTGCTAATGGCACATAAACCATATTAATGCAAATCGGTTTCACAACTGAGGATTACGGATGGACAGCGGCGAGCAACGAGTCGAGGAAGGGAATGAGGGGGGATGAGGGAAATCTGCGGTGTTGCTGTTGCAATCCTGTCCCTGTCCCTGCCCCTGCCCCTGCCCCTGCCCCCGACTCGTCCACACGGATGCTGACTCACTCACTGGCAATAAAATGAAGTGTACGCGGAATTAGTTGTTGGCTCGGTTTGGGTTTTGGCTTTTAACTGCGTCACGATTCTCTCCACTTATTATTATCTAATTTTTTCTATCTTTCTTTTTTTTATTGTTGCTGTATTATTTTGCACTTTTTTTGTGTGATTTTTTTTATTTTTTGCGCTGAGCTGAGCCGAGCCGAGCTGCTGGTGCTGCGATGTGCTGAACCAGGATAACAATGTAGCTTTAAGCAAAGCTGCGTGCAGACATTTGTATTTATAGGCGAAAGCCAAAGCAGCGGTCGAGATTTTAGTGGCACTTTGGCCGTGATGACACAGAGCAACACACACAGACACAGACACACACAGGATATACGTGTATACGTGTGTATGTCGGAGTCTCCCCAGGACCTGCCATATGACGCCCTTCACATGCGCTACGCTTCGCAGCGCGGCTTCAGCCTTCAGCCTTGAGCCTGCAGCCTGCAGCCTGGAGCCCTCAGCAGTCGCCAATGCCTCGCGCTCCTTTACACTTCGCATTATGCGCGCGCAGAGGCGACAACAGCAACAACAGCAACAACTGCCATATCATTGTCATAACACTAACACACATTCCGAGTGTGGAACTGTGTGTGTGTCGGTTGTCGGTTGTCTGTTGTCTGTGCTGTGGGCGTCATTCTGGCACGCCCCAATAGAATCTGGTGAAATGTTTTCGCTTAGCAAATTTCATGGTTAACTTTTAGTACAAGAGCAGTTGTTGTTGTTGGTAACACTCTCGATGTCATTGTCGTTGTCGTTGTCGTTGTCGTTGTCGTCATGGCTGCAAGTTGTTGACATTGCCGGGCGTCAATAATGTATCTCCAGTTCACTAACTAACCAACTGGCCAAACAAGCTCTCATAGTTGTCGCCGTCGCCGTCGTCGTCATCGTTGCCGTTGCCGTTCTTATTCTCGTTGCTGGGGTGTTGCTGTCTGCAAATGGAACCATTTGTATACCGCGCACGACCAGAAGCCCCAAATTTTTGATATAGCGCACTTTTGTGTGGCCATTGCTGTGATTGAATACGTGTCGTGCATGGCAACTCCTAACTCAAGGGTTTTTATAACCATACACATACCACATACGACTGACTGGCTGCGAGTCGCACATCGAACCCACAAATAGAAGCAGAGATGGAGATAGCGACGAGCAACCGAGACAGAGTCGAAGCCGGAGAGCCGGAGAGCTGGAGATGTGTGTAAACATCTGGGTTATGCGTACGAATGAATTCATTTATAAGCGCAGCCAAGTAAGCGCTTTACGAACCAGCTACAAAACAAAGCCATCAACACAAATATTAAGTTGTGTCCTCGCGCTGCATTCGCCAACTTTATGGAGCGACTCTCAAGTCGTCCACTCATTATTGCCGACTGAAATAGTATATGGAAATAATGCAATATCTGCATGACATAATGTAGTTGAATAGTTCATTTAAATGTGAGACAACAAGACTTTAAACTAAACTCATTTTTAATTAATATTCAATTCAAATAGAACAGGTGAGTCACTAATTATGATCACTAAATTATAACAATGTCTCAGAGATCTTAAATGAAAATGAACTTCACGGTGCCCAAAGTGTTGATAGATTTTAGTCAATTATTTCTAATAGTCAGAGTGACTACATTACATGGAGTCTGCACTCCCCTTGGCCACTGCCTGCTCTTCGCTGTCGATCGCCATGATGTCCTCGAACAGCATCTGCACGGAGTGATAGGGCGCGCTGCCAAGGACGACGGGCTCCTCGACGCACACAGGCACCTGCACATGCAGGGTGCTGGCCACATAGCCGTCCTCACGCGGCGGCTCCTGAGCAGGATGTGTGTAGTACTGGCTGAAGGCCAGATCGCGCATCACACGCTCGCCCTGGCTATCGATGGGCTGCAGGTAGCGCAGCATGGGCAGATCTCGAATGCGATCACCCAGACTGATGATCTGCAGATCGCGCGACGTCCAGGGCGAGAGCATCGTCACTGTGCCGCACTCGTTCACATAGGCTATGGAGATGCCGCCCAGTTCGCTGTCCGAGAAGCGCAGCAGGAACGTGCCGATGCCAGCGCGCAGCAGCTCTTGCTGTGTCTTGGCCTTGTTGATGAAGCCCGTGATGAGCTTCTCCTGCCACATGGCCAGCAGATGGTCCTTGGTGAGCTTCATGATGGCGTAGAACCACTCCCAGAAGCTGAAGGTGCGCTCTGGCAGCGGCTGCTTGCAGAACTGTTTCCACGATATGTACTCCAGGCGTCTGTCCTTCAGCTTCTCCTGCAGAAACTCGAGGTTCTGAGCGGTTAGCTGGCGCTGGGTGCAGGCTGCAAACTTGCTGTTGAGTGCCGCCGACAGCTCGGCCCAGGTGACGTACTGGGTGACCACGAAGGGATCGCGCACAGCATCGGCGAAGGCATTGTCCCAGGTGATGGTGGCCCACGATTGCGGCTCCTGGTTGCCGTGCACAATCACGACCACGGGCAGCGAGAATGTCCAGCTGCAGACGTGAACGCCGTGCAATTGGGTCGTTGTGTAGAAGAACAGCGCAAACTTCTCGTGCATGACGCTCTCGCTGCTCCGCTTCTCGGCCCGCTTGATCTTCTTCAGCAGCATATTCTGGAAGTTGGCGGAGCAGATCTGATCGGTCGCCTGATACTCCATGAGTCTGATGTTGTTCTGCAGCTCGCCCGACGACAGCTCGGCCAGGCTGCTCTTGGTCATCTCCAGGAGCGGCCATTGGCGCGTCACGAAGCGTTTCGCTTGCTGCTCGGACATGATGCTGCAGTGCACGGTGGGCGGATTGAGCTTCATTTCCAGCTGGGAGCCCAGCAGCCAGCGCACTGTGGCCCCAAAGCGTGTGTTCGTCTTCATCACCTGCGGCGGCTGCTTGGCCACAATGAAAGCAGAGCCCAACATATTCTTCTGCGCACGCTGCATTTGCTCGTGCAGCGCGTTCAGCTCCGCATCGTCATTGGCGAGATCCTTGACAGCTGCCTGCAGTTGGGTGATGAAAGTGTGCAGCAACTCGAAGCAGCGCTGTATGGCATCCAGCTTGCTCTCGTTGAACGGCACTGCTCCGTTGGCAGCCAGCGCCTGTTGGCGACGCCAGTTCCTTAGCTCCATGATGACCAGATCCTGCAGCCTCTCGTAGTACAAGAAGCTGCGCTTCACTTCGAACTCAAGTCTGGCCTTATCTTCAGTTGAATGCTTGGTAGCCCTGGCATCGGAAGCTTTGCTGGCGTTGCTTTCCTTCAGTTTCTGCCGATGCTCGCAGATGGCGGTTGAGAAGTTGGCGATGCATCGCACAATCTGGCGATGGACGTCGGAGAGTTCGAGTTTGTCCAGCGAGGCTGAAGATGAATTGGGCACATTGGTGCTAAAGCAATCGCCGCTACTCATACCGACGGGATTATTCCTTTGTAAGTATCAGCAACAAATTTTTTTAGGGGATTACTGTAAATATCCTAGTAGCCGTTGAGTAGCTTTGTACAAAGCTCAAAAAGTTAAAGTTATCGATACCTTAGCTTCAGATCGCTAGCACGTGTTAATAACGGTATCGATAATTTGATTGAAAACTCACATATAATATGAAATTATAAACGTAATAACGTCAAACCACTTTTATTTTGTTTCAGTGGAGAAACATTGAAGAGGGATGCGAAACCGAGATAACTTCATCTCGATGCGAGCGAAAGCTTTCAGTTGGCAAGTCGGAAGCTGCTTGCAGTCGTACACAAGCTCACTGCTACAACGATTTGCTGAAGCTTGCTGAACAACTGATTGGGAAACGGTGAGTTTTGCATTGAAACACTGCAGTGCTTAGTAGAGGTTTGTTTCTCGGTTAAATGAGAAATTTAACTGGTTTAGTACATATCTTATTGGACTTGTGTTAAATCAGGACAAAACATAAATTTAAATTTAAACTCGTAACGCATATTCAGCTCAGTATTGCAAATGCCAAACGAGTTAACATAAACCCAGCTATAGAATGTCGCTCTCAAAGTCTTGCCAAAATTTTGATGGTTTATGGAAGTATGACAATAATAAAACGATGGGCGTGGCCACCAGCCCTCAGGTGCAATTAAGTCGTTAACTTGGCTTAGTCTTTAGCAATTAACCTTGACAAGTTATTATCGAAACGACTTTGTTTTGCACATTTTTATTATAATCTTTATTCAGTTGAATCGCTTTACAATTACAATTACAATTACAAATACGAATACAAATACGAATACAACAACGAATGAAGGCTGAAATTATAGCATACGATGTGGGTAGATGGGATATGGCTCGTATAAAAGTTACAACTTAAATTTGGGGCGGGGGGGCTTAACTAGGGCTGAGCTACGCGCTATGAGTAACTTAATAGTTAAGTCTAGCTTAAGAACAACTAAAATACATTCAGTGGCATTCAAAGAAATCTTTATCGTATCGTTATCGCTATCAACATCGTTTTTAATTCAATTCTTTTATCTTCCTTTCAGTTTTCGTCTCCCATGCTCGCCTTGGATTAATCGCCTAGGGATTGCATCGGCAAACACAGCACGAAGGAAACAGGAACCAATCCATGAAGATGCCCTTGCAATCGTTGTCGGGATCATAGGCGAGCAGTCGATGCCACTTATACTTCTGCTCGCAGCCACATTCGCCCTCGCAGCGCGAAGTTTGGGTGTTACTGTGGATTGCACAATAATTATCGAACATGATCAGCATCTATATCTTCCACAGCTTGCACTCACCTGCAGACCTCCTGATGTATCGCCTGCTCAAAGTGCTGCGTGTTGACGATCGCCCTGATCTTGCCGGCCGAATTCGACGCCCAGTAGGGCGTCACAATCTCGATCTTTGATTCGCAGGCATCGAGTCTTCCTGTGCCCGAGTTGCCATTGCCATTGCCATTGGCATTGCCCGGCGGATTGTTGCTGGCTCTGCTCGTGCCGCCCCCGACGCTGCCCCTATTCCGATTGCTTGCCCCGCCGGCGGCTGCTTGGCGCTTCTTCCGCAGCTCCCCGAAGTAACTGTCGCCCGCCTCGCCCGCTGTGGCCGCATACGCGCCGGGCGGTATGAAGATGTCGGGTTCGTCGATGAAGCGACGCTTGCGCACCTTCGCCTGCCCGCCCCCGCCGCCGCTGCCGCCTCCGCCTGCTCCCTCCATGTTCATCTCGAAGTCGCCGTACATGCGGCGCATCAGCGCCTTGTTGTCGTCTATGAATCTCTCGATCTTGTCACTGCGAACAGAAGGTGAGTGTGAGTATCTAAGTCTATGTAACATTCTGGATGCTGGTAGTACTAACAATAATATTTAATACCCCAATTTTACATTTTCAATGAATTGAATCAAGGAATTCATCTTTACAACTTTAGTTGCATATTTCTATATTTCATCTTCAATTCAATTCCAAATTTCTATCGGCCAATTATTAATCCAATTAAGTTTTCGAATTGGATTGTGTAAACCACATATAACAATCTCAGCTCCCTATTAACTAGTCTATTTAAATTCGACTTTAATAATACGAGTCGTAAACTAGCGTTCTCGAAAAATCGTCTGACTAACGCTGCGGTTATCACTGAGGCAATTAGCTGTAAATTTATTATCGCGAATTAAGTTATTAAAACATTCCGCTCCAATTAAGAATGAACAAGTCATTTTGGTTGCGAGTTGTGAGTTGTGAAATTGCCCAACTCCAGTTGGAAACACAGAGCACAGTATGAATCAGATGTCATCATAAAATGTTATAGCCGTGCTTGGCGAATCCCACAAACCACCGCTCAGCTTCTAAGCTTGAAGGACAGCTGACTGAGTGGCTGGCTGAGGTTATTGCGATACTCACATGGGATAGCTGTTGCCGGCGGTGGGGCAGAACAGCTGATGATATCGCTTGATGCAGGGCACGCCCTTGATCACGTCGCCTCGCACGTCCAGGCCGAGAGCCACCGAGAGCGCCGTCCACCAGATCTAGAGAGAGAGAGAGAGAGATGGATAATTGGTATTAGCATTGGAATGGCGCCCATAACAATTTATAGCAGGGTGTGAAAATGACTCAAAATAAGACATAAAGCAACAAAAAAAACAAAAAACAAGAGGCGTAAACACAGCACGGAGCGACGACCACCGACCGCACTGTTCTACCCCTCACCCACCCCCCGCTGGCCCCTTGCAGCACTCCCCAGCATCAACAGCAGCAGCAGCAGCAGCAGCATCTTGGTATGCTTCGCGTTTTAGTCTCTCAGCCGCTGAGTATGATGATCATCATCACACCTCTTAACGAAACGAACTCGCACGACCTTCGTGAGCCAGCCAAAAAGTCAACAACAACGACAGCAAGCGCCAAGAAGAGAAACACACGCACAACACTCCGAAGCACACAAACAAACACACACAGAGACAGAAGAGATCGTCAAAGTTATTTCCGCAAATGAGCAAACTCGATCGATCGATCGATATACTCGATATACCCGTAATCGCTTAAGTGGCGAAGTGTGGCGTGTGCAGGGGGGAGTGCGGGAGTGCGGGAAGGGAGGAGGGGGGTAGCTAAAGTAAACACGCGCGTGCCCGAGTGGCGGCGGGGGAGTCACTTACCGGAATCTGCAAGAACGAGCCATTATTTGACTTTGGATAGGAAAACAAAGGCACCACCGGCACACTGCCGTTCTTCAGATAGATGGGACCCTGTATCGGCGTCACAGTGGGCATCGGACTCTTTGACTTGCCTGCAAAACAAACAACAATAACAACAACAATTAAAGTGCACAGCAAATGCAAATTGGAGATGTATGTGAGTGATTCATGGCGGGGCAAGGACAGGATAACGTGCAGCCCCGACTAGTGGGCATTAATCAACTGGGTTAAACCCGGACCCAGACCCAGACCCAGACCCAGACCCAGACACGGCACCAAACGCCAGCGAAATGAGCGTGCAAATTGCATGCAATTCTGCATACAAAATCGAAGTGCAGTTGACATATCAATTTCATGAAATTAAAATGCATGCTTGGCATTTGTAATGATCCCCCCCGCCCCCCTCCCCACATCCGGCTCTGAATTAAACGGAACTCAACTGGATTTATGGGCTGCGCTGCGAAGCGGACTGAGATGATCTTGTCAACTTTCCCTTTCCCTTTCGGAATGCCAAAGGATTTGTCAATGGCCGCAGCAGCAGCAGCGACAGCAGCGCATAGAATTTGAGAGCTTCGTTGAGTTACATCGTTCGTTCAGTTTCAGTCTGAGTCTGTCGTCGTCGTCGGCCCCCGTCCCCCCTCTTCGTCAGCGTCGCCGCGCTGAACGAGACTGCGCACTTCGTAACTGTTTCAGTTACATTACATGATGGACTCGTTTTAAGCTCACGTCTTCACTTGCTGCACACAAAGGTGAAACCAAAAGACTTGAACAATGCGATCATATGTACTTGATCTTATATACGTGTCTCTGTCTCTGTGTGTGTGTGATCGTGGTCTGTTTTATGGTGTGCGTGTGGTGCACGTCTTCATCGCCATCGCCATCGCCATTGCCATCGTCTTCGTCTTCGCCTTCGTCTTGGTCGCGTCTGCGGCATTTAACGCAAGTGGTTGAATGGGGCCCGACTTCTTGCATAATACCATATATGTATGTTATACCCACACACACAGCTCACCTCCCCTCGCCCCCTTGCCTACTCCACTCCGACTCCTCTCGTCCTACGCCCCGTGAGCTAGCACTTGAGACTTGAAGTCTGGCTTGGCAGGTTGCTACAATTGAGATGAGCCGAGATGAGTTAAGATGCGAGTTGAGATGAAGTGAAGCAAAGAGGCGCCACGCGAAGCGAACAAAGCCATCGCCATAGAGCCAAAAAGTGAATTATCAAATGCGCTGACAGTTTTGTGTCTTGGACGAGGGCAGGAACTGTCACTGTCGCTGTCGCTGTCGCTAATGTGCTGTTGTTGCTGTTGCTGTTGCTTGTGTTTTACTTTTCGAGTTGTTATTGCTGTTCATTAGAAGACGAGGAACGACAGCAACGTCGACAGCGACAACAACTATAACTGATACATAAATCGTGGTGCGTGTTAGTCAGCGACAGCTATAAAAGCCAAACACTGGCCATTACTGTCTACTGGCCAAAGGCGACCTTGTCGCCAGGTTTGTAGACCTTTGACCTTGCTCCGTCTCTACTTGTAGCATTTGTAGCTATTGCTATACTATCGCTCGCACTCTCGTCTTCCCCCATACAATGTGCAGAAGTTGCTCTCAATTGGAAAGACACACACAGAAAACACGCAGTAAACAACATGCAAACAGCGCTGGCAAAAGCAAGAGCAAGGTGCCATAACAACAACAACAACAACTGCCAACAACAACTGCCAGCAACAACATGACTTTGGGATTTCGAATAGGAATTGGTATTGGAGTTTTGTTTGGTATGGCAATATTGCGTATACGTATATTTATTTATTTCTGTCCATAGTTGATCTATCATTATTTGCCATTGAGTGGCTTAAATTGTTTTAATTACTTGTTAACTGATCCCATTAGTCTTTTATTTAAAATGCTAATCTATTTGTTTAAACACACATTTAAAGTTTATGCTAACCATAACTTGGTCTAGTTTGATATCGTCTACATTATTTTATTTCCGGTTCTAATTGCTAGTTATTTTTTTAGAGTATTGCATTCTAGAATTCCCACAAATCAAAATCCCCTAGAAATACAATTTCCTTACAAAAATGTATTTATTATGACTAGATGGTAAATACAGTAAGTTCAAAAATACTATAGGATTCAATTATTTTCTATTGCTCACTTTTCCAATCACTTTAAATGCAACTAATTAAATTTGCACTTCTCTCTCGTTATAGATCTCGTGTGCTCACCTTTCTCATGGCCATCGGCTTCGTAGTACTCGCCATCATCCTCCTCGTCCTCCTCCTCGCCCTCCTCCACGTCGTAGTCGAGCACGGCGTGCACCTGCGTCCTGGAGCCCTGGCCCGCCTGGACACGCGTGAAGCCCGGAGCACGCTCCGGATAGTTGTCGGGTGGCGCCACGCCATAAGTGGAGGCAGGCGTCTCTGGCTTAGCTCCTGGCCCGCCAGCTTGCCTGCCACGTTGCGATTGCTGCGGCAGAGGCGGTGGCTGCTGTTGCTGATGCGGTGGCTGCAGCTGTGCTGGTTGCTGTGCCTGCAGCTGCGGCTGTTGCTGCCTGCTGCCGTAGCTGCTGCCCGTAATACTAAAGCTGCCGCTGTTCTTGGTGAATGTGGCGCTGGCGCTCGCCGTGCCATGAGCGTTGTAGTATTGCTTCTGCTGCTGCTTCACAGCGGAGGGCGGAAGTGCAGGCGGCTGCCCGGGATAGCGACTGTAGGAGCCCTCGGCAGGACCTCGACCAGCCGACTGTGTCAGCTGCAGCGTGCTCTGGCTCTGGCCGGAACTGCTGCTGGCACTGGAGCTGTGAAACGAGACCGTGTTATCGCTGGTCTCCACTTGTGTTTGCTGGCTGTGCTGCTGTTGGCTCTGCTGCGTCTGCTGCTGCTGAATGTGGTAGACGGAGTTGCGAGCGGCGCCACTTGGCGGCAGGTACGCGTTGCCCTGCTTGCGTCTGCCATAGGGATAGCCTGGCTGTGATTGTTGCTGCTGTTCCTGCTGCTGCTGCTGTTGCTGATGCAGCGCTGGGGCAGCGTAGGGATTGTTCTTGTAGTAGTCGGAGCCAATGGGAGGCGCATCGGCGGGCGACTGCGGCTGCTGGTGGTCGGCGGGCGAGTAGAGCAAATTGTTGGTGTTACTGGCCAACTGATGGATGGGATGCAGTGGAGCTAAAGTGGCGCCCCAGGGCTGAGCAAGTGCTCCGAACGGCAGCGAGAAGTTGGCCAGCGCCATGCCCGGAATGTGTGTGAGAGCAGCGAAGTGTGAGACGAAACGAAAGAGGAAGAGTTTTTACCGAGTGGTTACGTAAAACTAATTCGAATATTTCGTCAGTGCATCATACTAAAGACTTGGGCAGCAAACGCGCTGCTGCACATCAAAGTCTAACAGTTCTTTGGCGAAGCTGCCAAGAAACCAGAAGTAGAGCTAGAACTTGAACTAGAACTAGAACTAGAATTAGAACTTGAACCAGAACTGGAGCTAGAACCGGAGTTCAATTCAGAGTTAGTAGTGAGTTGGAGGCGTTTTTGTGGATCGCGCGCGCTTAAAATGATTTATGCAAAAGCAAATCGCGGTGGCCTCTCCTCCCCCTTGTGGCGACGACAACGACGGCGACGGCGACAATAGCACAATTTTAGAAGCACACACTCGCACTCGCACACAAACAGAAACACTAGACACACACACACACACACACAGTTGCACGCGACGCGACGAAATCGAACGTCTCTTGCGAGTTATGTAGTATACAATAAATATGTGCAAATGTTGTTGTTGTTATTATAAAGTTATCGCCTATGTTGTTGTTGTTGAGTTTAGTAGTTGCGAGTGATTGCCGTGTGCTGCTGTGCTGTGCGCTCTGCTCTGTGGTATCGTGTTAATAACTTTGCACGGCAGTTGGCAACTCGGAGTCCGCGACTCTTGTGCTAAAAAACCATTCACGACAAGCTGACAATCGAGACTGAGCCGTTCTCGGCGTGCGCCTTTAAAAAACTTAATGGGAAAAATGTTTCAACAAGCCTCAAAACTCAAAACTGACTTGAGAAAAAAATACATACACATATAAAATAAATAAAACAACAGTTGCTGTTGCTCCCAGCTGCTGCTGCTGCCGCCGCCGCTGTCGCTGCTGCTGCTGCTGCTCAAAGAGTGAGCGGCACTCAGTTAAGTTCAGTTCAGCGTAAGTTTTTTTGAATGGTAAATCGAAAAATAAAACAAAACCGGAAAAATGTGCACGTCAAACAATACGAACTCTGCATGCCCTATCGGTGAGTGCTAAAATGTTAATCAGTGTTATTCTGGAAATCAAATATTTAAATTGAGCCATTAAAGTCGTTACTCGCAAACTGGAAATCGTCACAAACTAGCAATATTTAAATAAGTATATAAAGGTTGGCAGTAGCTGATGACTGGACAAGTTCAAGGGCTGCTCTCCGCAGTACTCGGGGGCTGTGAGAGCATTGCGATGACCTAGGTCAATGGATGGGTCGACTCGATGCTGCAGTTTCTGTTCCATTTGGCGACTTGTTTGTTTCATTTTCGAAAAGCGCATATTAATCACCAAACAAAATCGTCGTCGTCGTCTTGAAGGCAATGAAAAGCAAAAGTATTTTTAAAGTGGGCTTTAAAAACAGGTTGTGAAGAGCAGTCTGAGTTACACTTGCGATCCGCTTAAGAGACAGACAGACACACAGAGAGAGCAAAGGAGAGAACGGACTCACTCAGCAACGCTCTTCTGCGCAGCTCGCGCTCTCCCTCTCTCTCTCTTGACAGAACATTACAGTTTAGTCATTACAACACACATTCTTCACGGGCTGCCATGGGAGAAGGTTGGGGAGGACGGAAGAGCTGTGATTTCACGGCAATGTCGCTGTAATGCCGAGTGCATTTGGCGATGAGCTATTGTATCGATCGATGATGAAGCTTTGATAATGATAATGATGATGATGATGATTTGACGAGGGCGTAGACTGCGACTGAGATTGCGTCGCTATCGACGTCACAGCAGCCAAAGCAGCTCGTTTGGGTTCACTTTGTGTATTAGCACCTCTTAACTGGATCACTGCTCCCCTGCCCACCACCCCCCTGCCGCCGTCCACGTCCAGTGCTAGCTGTCGGGGCAAGCTCAACTTGTTGCGAATCGAGACGGTTTCGTGCGTATTCGCATTCGCATTCGCATTCGCATTCGTAATCGCAATCGAGTTCGCTTTCGCATTCGTATTCGATTTCAGTCGTTTACGGAAACGGATACTGCAACAGCTGACGACGACGTGCTTCTGATTGTGATCTCGCCCATGAATGTGTCAGGGAAATCCGCCCTATAGCTCCTGTTTGCGGCCCACGTGATTCATCCATGCCATGATTTATGCAAGTCGGAAAATCTGCTCATTTAATATGTGTGCTGATTGATTTCTATACCTCACTAGCAGCAGCAGCCGCAGCCGCAGCAGTATTGCCGGAATGCCAGAGCTTTCCGTTTAGAAAGGTCTGCATGCCACCTACAAGGGTATACCAACTATATAAATATGTACATGTGTATATGTAAATCAGTTAACCTAAACTGTAGCAAATGGGTTGGCCAGCTGTCCAGTCGAGCTGACCACGCCATGGCCATATCGCTACATATCGAGCAGCGAGCAGGCTTTTGTTTTATGACGGACGGACACCGCTGCTGACCAAGCCCAACAAATATCGCACATTTGTTGCAACCAGGGTTGGTTCATGATCCATTTCAATGGCCAGCAGTCATGTGCTGTGTGCTGTCTGCTGTCTGCTGTGTGACTTATAAGACAATTACTTCAATTCATTTAAATCACTTTGAAGCATCTTTTTACGAGCCCATTTCGAAGTTCAGCTTACTCATCATTCGTGAAGTGCAAGTTGGTTTTGTTTTATAGTTTCATGGCTATTAAGGAGTCGGCGTTGGCGTTGGAGTCGGATGACTAAACTGCTTGTGGGTTATTCTGCAACCCTACAATGTGCAGTGTGTTGTACTTATGCTTTTGCATACAGTCGAATCAAGAACTAGTTTAGCTGCGGCCACTCGAACACATAGTTTGCCCCCACAGCAGCAGGCAGCAGCACTAACAAATTCAATACCAACATCCATATCCACGTCCACATCAAGATCAAGAGCAAGAGCTAGAGCAATAAAAAGAACAAGAACAAATAGTGACAAAGGCAGCAAGCGCCAATCGAGTGGTTGTGTTTGTCGATGTTATTTGCCTTTCCCTTTTTATGAAACACTTCTTGGTAATTGTCTGAACTTATCTAATCCACTCGACAATTAACGAAATCAACGGAGAATATCACACAAAAATAATCTTTAAATGACATTCTTCTAGCGCCTGCCGCGACTTGGGCGCCCTCAGGCTTTCAGCTTTTGGCTTTTGGTTGCTCAACAAACAACCAACAAGCGATCGATCGATCGATTGATTGGACTGATCAACCGACCGACGGACAGACAGAGCGACCGATCGACAGTTCAACTGATCAACATTGCCAAAAACATGAAAAAAAAAATAACGTCGCCTGTCAAAAAATTTAAATACGAGTACAACAACAGTGACAACAATAAACCCCACAAATAAATCTGCCTTATCGAAATGTGCTCTCAAGCATTGGCCTTAAGTCGTTAACAAAATTTAACTGCCAATCTTTTGTGCAGTCACAATAAAATAAAATCAAATCAAATTAAATACGAGTGAAGTAAAACGCCAAACATCAAGTGTTTGTTGCTCGATGCCATTGTCTCTAGTTCGCGTTTGAGTTTCAATTCCTTAACCAATTCAATTCAGATTCCTGAGCCCGCAACCCAGAGAGACAAATGACAATACTAAGTAGAGAAATAATACTCTAAAATACTTCAATATGCTCAGCTCATATGGATGCCATAGTCGTTGATCGATTCGATCAGCATAAGAAAAAAAATCGCTTTAATTAGAACCAATTTAGAGCGTGGACCAATTTATCAGAAGCATTTTGAAAAGTAGTTGAAAACCAGTTGAGATCAACTTCAGCGCCATGTGCACAAACAGACGCCAGACGGACGGAGAGATAGATGGACGGACAAACAGAGCATAGAAACACCTATTGACTGACCGGAGCCGGAGCGGGGGGCCACAGGTGTTGAGCGGGGCGTGGTTGCTGCTCTGGCCTTTTTACTCCACTATAACTCAGCCAGCTATTGTCATTATTATTGCGGACTTATTATTGTTGCTGAACCGAACTCAGCTCAAATTGCCTTTTACGCATTTGTTTTTCTTTGTCAATTGTCTGGTTGGTCCATTATACGAGGTGTGGAACCCAACACCCAGGTTCAAGTGCACACACCACTCGCATTGTTCCTTATTTACAATCGATTCTGTTCACAACTATATATGGCAGTTTAAGCGAGAATAGTTCAAAGAGAACCTGACAACAAAACTATTGAACTTTCAAGTGCTTCCAAGTAAATACGAGATCTCAAATATCTTACGCTATGAGACGATCAATGAAGAGTTCAATTTAAAAATATTTTATATCTATATTTATATTCTGCAAATAGTTTCCTATGAGTGTCGAGAAACTGTTGGAGCTACCCTGGGGAGATTCCGCCCAACACTCGCAGCTTTAGTTAGAAACACGCCAGCGAGTTAATTATTTTGGCTCTTGCCAACCAAAATTTTCATTTTTATGTGCAGAGCAGCAGTCATTAATTACCTTTCCATTTCGGGTTGTTACCTTGGAGAGATGTCGACGCTTAACTCCATTTTGGCGTTCTTAGAACAGGGATTACAATGTGCGTTGTTGTGTTTAAGGAAGTCAAATTTAATTGCCAGCTGAAAGCTGTGCTCGAATACGCGTAACTATCTACTATCTTATGAGTCTAATGGGTATCTTAGTATCTATCATACTTCGTCTTGCTAGGCACACCCGGCGGTTGTCCATTCCCATTTCCGGCCAGGCTTTGGCTTTGGCTTTGACTGTGGCTATGGCTGTTGCTGTGGGTGGCTGCCAGAGTGTAGACCTCGTAATCACTGATCGTAAAGTTGTAGTCGCCAAAGAGCGTCAGATGTGTGGCACTGGGGCCATCGTAGGAGTGCGGCAAGTTCGAGTACGAGTCCGTGTTCACATTACAATTGCTCGAGATCAGCAGATCGGCACCAGCTCCAAAAATGGGACCGCAACTGTCGTCAGATATGCAAATTGTGAATAGTTTAAAGCTTGAACAAGCGGCATTGATTGTGAACTTACTCTGGATGATAACAAATCGCATAAGGCTTCTTAACAATATCGAACTTGACCGGTTGCTCGCCATTTGGTGGATTCAGCATGAAGAGAAACGCGCGCTCCGAGTGCAGATAGCCGCCCTTGCGACTCGTCTTCGCCCAAGCCACGTCTGTGTAGCCGCCACTGATCTCACCATGCGCTCCCACACCAATCACCATGCAGGGCGCCACGCCATCGCAATAGCGATGAAAGGAGCTCGAGCCGTGACCATGTGTTGAGGCTCTATACACCAGGCGCCAGCTCTGCTTGGGGACTCCAAACCAGCCATTGAGCACGCTCTGCAATGCCAACTTGTCGTTGCGCAGGATTTGCGACCCGGGAAACATATTAACCGTGAGCCGGGGCTGCAGTCGCTTGTCGTTGTCCACCAGTTTGTTGGGATGCAGGGCAGCGTAGCGATACCGCTCCAAGGATAGTTCCATGGGCACAGCACCAGTTGGCTCCACTTCCTCGGCAAACACTTGGCTGTCGATGAGCAGCAAGCGTACATGGCCCATGACGACGCTCAGGTGCTGACAAACCCGGGCACGTTCCTCCTCTGTCCAATGAGCGGTGGGCTGAGTGACGCCCGCCTGATATTTCGCCCAGGCCAACACACAGCGCCAGACTTCTTCCTCCTCCAAGCAGAACTAAGTGGGCAAAAAGTACGTTTTAACTACAATAATAGATATGTTATGCACTGCTTTACATAATCCGATGAAATGATTTTGATGAGTGCATCCTTGGTGAGTGTAAGAAACGAGTTGGTTTTTACACATTCCCCGGCGTTCTCCCCAATGTAGATGATGCAGCGTTCCATAAACGAAGCCGCGCACTTGGCACCTGAAATGGCAATTCATAGTGAAAGTTTGGAGAATTTACCAGAAGTAGTAGACCAGTGTTGTTCCCATTTAAAAGTCGTCTGTTTCATATAAAATTTGTTGCATTTTATTCATTCGGTTTACAATTAATCCCTTAATAAGTAGAGGCAGTTTCTTGCTATGGAGTGTGTTTTAGTCCTTGGAAGGGCTGACATTCTGTATAAGTGTGATGTTGTCGCCCTTGAGCATGATGCGACCCAGATTCTTGCGTTGGCGCGTCTTTACGTACACCTCCTCGGCATCATCCAGCACCAGGTTCATGTACTCGTCGAACCCCACAATGTGGCCCTCGATGCGCAGCGAAATGTTCTCGTACAGCCAAACTTGAACGCGGGAACGACTTTGCAGGTAACGAAAGATAAGGTTGATGGGTTGCACCATCACCTTTTGCACCTTGGGGTTGCCCTTGAAAGACATTTTGCTGGCTTCTTGTGATTGAATTTATTTTTTGTTGAATTTATTTTTAATTTACGAAAACGTTTCTTTTTTCGTGACGCCGGCCGCAGTCAGTGTGACCGTATGTGAGATTTTTGTAAATACACTGTTTAATGTTGAAAAATACCAAAACTAGCTTCGACACGCTGTTTATCACTCATGCTATCGATTACAATCGTGGATAACATCGAGAGTTGATTGCCGACCGGTTGCGTCAGAAGTACGAGAATTTACGTTTTCTTTCTCAAAATAAACAAATCATGTCGCACGGCACCGTTGATAAAGGTGAATTGATGGACCAGGTGAAGCAACAGATTGCTGTTGCAAACGCCCAGGAATTACTCACACAAATGACCACAAAGTGTTTTAAAAAGTGTGTTGGCAAGCCCGGAACGTCACTTGACGCTTCAGAGCAGGTGAGCTCTTGCCACAGTTGTATATTTACAATTGGACAGATTAATATGTGGTGAACCCTTGTTTTTCGTGGGCAGAAATGCGTATCTTTGTGTATGGATCGCTTTATGGATTCATGGAACCTTATCTCCCGAACCTATGGCCAGAGGCTGCAGCGTGAACAATCGAAAATGTGAGCTACATTGTCACTGCCACTTGTAAATTAGGCCAGAAGTGGCGCATTTTGACTAATCGTTGTAGTTAGTACTACTTAGTTCTACTTGTTAACAAATAAATCAATGAAAATAAATTTTTCATACATAATCTTCGTTTTCGCAACGAAAACGTGCAAAAACGATAAATAATCTATCGATGTCACTGTTGTTGTTTTTGATGTTTAAAATATACTAAAAACAAAATAAGCAGTATAATTATAATAGCATTAAGTCACAGTATTAAGCACAACACCTATCGTTATTTTCAGTGCCACACGCGAATGGCAAAAATGTTGCTATAAAAATATCGAAAAGGCGCGACATTTAAACCGTTCTCTTAATATACATTTTATACAGAGTGTATATAATAGTCTTAAAAATTGTGATCGTTCTACCTTTATAGTGTTTATTGAAAATAACATACCAGCCTTCTCGTGAATATCCATTACAGCAGTCAGGAAAGTGCAGGCATTATCCACAGATAATGTGGAGATAACATGGTCTTCGCAGGCGGCGCGCAGTTCAAATACGCCCATATCTTGGGCTAAGGTCAGCATCTCGAAAACACGATAATCCTGCAGCATTAGCTGTAATGGAGATCCGAATTAATTGTTTATTAACATAGATAATATCAATAATAATAATTTACTTTTGCAGTGTAGACATATAATATAAATTGACGAAATAGTTCAGCATTAACATGTGGCAAACGAATCGCAGTTGGTGTCCCAGTTCCCGGTGCTGCTGGGGAAACTGTGCAGCCTGGAATTGGTATTCGACAGACTTCTCCACGCTTAGCGGTCTTAAAGCTCTTGCAACTAGAATTAAAGCAATCTCTAATTAAGTATTCAATCGCATCGAATAAGCAGCACGTGCTGATGCCACAAATGCTAAATGCAGGCGTGTGACACCATAAATGGGTATCGAAACCAATCGGGTTTGAGATAATTAACTTACCGTGCCATCAGGATGCTTCGGTGTGCGTAGATTTTCTCATCGTCGCGGCCACATATAAAAACGACATCGGCGCTGTCCTGATCTTCGCACAATCGCTGCAAGTCCTCAATTAGCTGGGGAAGTCCAGCCAATGCTGGATCACTGTGTGGTGCACGTGTACTCATTACGGAATATTTCTGTTTTTTATACGTTTCACTTCGGTTTGTTTTGTTTATTTTGTTTCAAGTGAATGTGTGCAAATATTTTTCTCTGTTTTGTTTATGTTTTCACTTCCACGTTCCGCTGGGATCAGATCGTTTCGTTTTGGGAGCGTGGCCAAAGAGAGCAGAACCGGTTTCTGCTGAAAATGCTAAGCCAACACACAAAAACCCACGCCACGAACTAAAAAAGAGTCTGGAAAATAATTACCTAGCAGTTTGCTCAGATATCTCGGCCTTTAACTCAGCTCAATCGCTTTGTTTTACTTTATAAAATTCGTTTTTTCACTTTGAAGTTATTCAAATTTAAACTAATTTGCGGTAGTTTGTTGCAATTAACTTTTAGCAGGTCGTTTTCATTCATGCGCACAGTCCGCGGCTCGATTATCTCGCACTCGTGTAGTCATCGAGACTGAGGAAGAAGCCTCTGCTACAGAGTGAGTGTGCCAGGTAGCCTGGCCCTCGCAGTCGCCCTCTTTTACCGGATTCTGTTGTTTTGCCTGTTTTCTCTTTGGCCTCTGTAAGAGAATCAGAGAAATGGCCAAGATCTGAGCTGCGAGGGAAGCCACTCTTTTGATTTAATTTACCTTAGAAATGTTTTCATTATTTTCGCATGCTTGCGAGTTGTTAAAACAAATCCATTAATTTAATGTTGTACCCAATACTTATAGAATGCATACTTTTATTTCATTGCATAGATGGAAAATTGTTTATTCAAGCAGAAAACTTAAAAGGCAAACTAAAGATAGTTGAATGTTTCGAGCTTTATTATTTATTTGAAAATCTTTTAGATTAAAAGTGAAAACTGGCGCGACTAACTTCTAAATTACAGAGGATATCTGTAGCAGTTGCATGAAAATTGCCCTAGCTTTTTTCTTAAGTCTAAGTCTTATAGTCATTGAGATATATTATCTTACTGATAGTTTATGCTTTGAAGATATGATATAATTTGTAGTTGTATTTCGCAATAATACCATTCCATAATATAGGTAGTATATTTGAAAATCAAGCTAAAAATTGATATTTACAAGAATTGTTTAATACAAATTGAAAAAGTATGATTTTCTGTTAATATACCAAAGTTAAGTAAAATCATAAACAAGCTAAGGAACAAGGTAAAGAACTCAAATAAGTATTTGTCAAAAGACAAGAGAGGATCTTATGATGTCACACCTGGTGCAAGTGACTCTCTGAATAGTTGCCTGGTGTTTCAGTTCATGATTTACAATTTTTAACCGTATGCGGTGGTTGTTGTTGCCCTACAACAACTACAACAACAAATTCTTCATCAAAACTGCGACTTTGGAGCAACTGAAACACCAGGCGAACAGAAATCAGCAGCAAGCAATAATAGAAAGTAGAAATGCAAAACTCGTTGCCTATCAAAAAGGGGCAACTACAATTATGACGTCATTTCTCTTTGCCCACATTTTGTTTACTCTTTGCAAGCACGTGGCGCAGTTACTCTCTGAGTGGCGACGTGCTGTTCACTTCTGTTAGCCTGGTACAATTTTCGGATTTTGTAGCGGCATTTAGGTTGGACTTACGATGTGGGCGTGGCATTGAAGGCGTTAATTCAAACTAAATACTTACGCTACTTACCTTCACGAATCAATATTTCCATTGTTTAAAGTGAGCAAATTAAAAATCCGTTTGTTATTTAATAGATTTAATAAAAAGCTTGTTTTAATTACAATAAATACGCTTCAATTAATTTATAATTAAAATTAAAACTGAATTTATCTATTTGTTAATATAAAGCATATCCACCTCCACTTCTGTTTGGAGAACAATCACACGAACATTCAGCTGCTTGCAGGTCTTGCTCAATGTACAGCAAACAATCAACCGAACTTCTAGCAGTTGATAGCGAACAACCACACACACTTTGCATGAGTTCATGCACGCGTGCCTCTCTTTTATACTCTCTCTAAATGCAAAAAAACGGAACAGCGAACAACCACACAAACTTTGCTCTCTTTCACTGTACAGCGAACAATCAACTACACACCCTAGAGGTAGATCACACGCACTTTGCACGAATTCATGTACCCCTGGATCTCCTTAACCTTCTCCAGGCCTCAGCAGCCGACGCAGGTCGCTTACTGCACCTGCTGCTTGCTGCTGATTTATGTTCGCCTGGTATTGCGTGTGTCGATTTGTACTTTTGCGACGACGTTCACGGCGGCTTTGAGTGGTCAACACCTGTGTGTGTGCATGTGCGCGGGATCTCGTGTAAGCTGCCAAGTAGAGCAACCCCTGCGCACAGTGTCTGCCAGCAATAATAAAGGTTTCATTGACAGCTTCAAAGTATGCTACACAAAGTTTAAACTATTCTCATTTCGCTAAATTCATTATTTTATTTTTCCAATGCGGTTCGTAGACCGCCTAAGTTATTTTCATTATCGACCTAAAAATATGCTTTAAATAATAAACAAGTTGACCACTATTTGATGCAGGCTTGAGAGTATTCCATAATTTTGACTTCGAACATTTAATAAAAAATAAATACGGCTTTGCCTACTTTAAAAATTTGAACATATAGGAGAACTACTTACTTATCCACAGTAAACACAAATGGAAAATGTTTTTGTTTTTGTATTTTTTAAATATTTATTATGCATAATATTTCCCGTTTGTTTATTGTTTTTAATCTTGTCTTTACATATGTAATAATTTGTCGGTTGTTGTTTTTTGTATATGTTTTTTTTTGTTATTTTATTTGTTTCTGCACTACTTAAATATGAAACGTTGAAGTCAAATTTGTTTGCTTTATCCATTAACTGTTTAATTTGATTAAACTTTTTATTCGCTTTGTGGGTGCATTTCACTTCCGTATTCCATTTTCTTCAACTACTTTACTTGTAATCTTCCCAATTTGCTCCACAATTTGTACATTTTATTTGCATTCTGAATGTCACATAAATAAATAATAATAATCATAATAATATTTGACAAGACGCGGATTTGTTTTCGTATCGTTATGTTATTTTATTTATGTATGTATATGCATGCTTATTTGTTAATAACTAATGCCTTTAATTATTTGCTGCTTAGCCTTTGCACATTTAAATTTCAATAAATTGTAACAGTTTTAAGTCGTTTGTTTGTTTGTTTTTAAGCAAATATCTCATTTGTATATATAGTTGAATTATATTTTCATAAACTGTGCATAGATCTTTGGGCAACTCTCGTAGGCGGTTTTATAAAATTTGTTATTATATTTATTTGTTTAATAAAATGATTGTTTTATTTTAGATCTCTTTGGGTTATTAGCAAAAATGATACAAAAACTGCAAATTCTGTTCGTCGTTTGTCTCTGTTCTGATCTGATCAACTATTTTCATTTGTAAAATTTGGCCATTAATATAAAATTGCTGAAAACCGTTTTGATTAACCTTCATGTTTGTTTCGTTTTAATAAAAATGTATGTATATCTTTTTTCATATTTTCATTGTATAGATTTGTTCTCGTTCATGTTCGTGTTCTCTGGTTCTGTTTCTGGTTCTAGGGTAGGGAGAAATTCTCGTAAATGAAACACAAAATCGACACAAAATTAATGTATAATACGAATTGTATATTGTTTTTTTTTTAAATATTTTTATTCTTATTTACTTTTGCATAGCAATTTGTAATTTTATCTTTCTTTGTTTTTGTTGTTGTTTTTTGTTGCTGTTGCATATAATTTATATAACTTTTTAAATTTGAATAACAATTGTTTATGCTGTTTTTTTTGTTGTTTTACTTAATTTCTCACAATTTAACTCGTTTATCTTTAAATGTATACATATGTTATGCATATATATATTTTATTTATATTGGTTTTAATTTTTTAATTGGTGATTTATACAATTTTACACATTTTCCGCTGGCGACTCTTAGGGGCTAATCAAATTTTGGTTTGAAGTTAGGTGTTTAGTTGGGGTTTCATCTTGTTTGCTAATTTTGAAAATCACGTAAGAGAATAAAGGAAATGGGATACGCATTTCCCTGTTTCTTTTAGAAAGTACAAAACACACAGGCATAAATAATTTATGAAATATGTTTAACAAAAGTTTATAGATTTTTGAAATCTGTGCGCGCTTTCGCTCGGCTCTTGGCTTGGGGGGTTCTATCTATCGATTTTTCCATCATCTGTTCATCATTTTCCATTCTTAGTTTTAATTTTTGTATTACTTTCTGTATTCCAAAGAATATAATTCTATAATTCACATAATGTTGGCAACGAAATAAAAAGTACGTTACGATATTTACCTAGATATACGATTATAAATACGAGTATACCAAATCGATGCGTACATGCATATCGACAGAAATGATATTTACAAAAATTCAATTACGAGTATTTGCCATTCACATAGTACAAAGACAAAGAAAGTTCTTATTTTTGTTTCTAAAAGCTAGTTCGTCTTCATTCTTCTCGTTCTCTTCCATTTTTTTTGCAATTTCCATGACATTTTTGTTTGTTTGTTTATAAACTATATAACTAAATGCCTACAAAAAGCAAAGCTTACATGGGAAACAGAAAACTACAATTAATTAAATTGTTCAATTAGAAGCTACAATAAATATTAATGTATCGTTAAATGTTTGTTTGTAATTATGTATGTACGTGTACATATGTAAATATGCTTAAAGACGAGTGCAGAACTCTTCGCACACACTCGTATAATTTGTATATATAGCAGATATATATGTATATATATATGTAAGTATAAATTGTTGTTTTGTTTAGTTGTATTGTATAAATTTGTTCAATTTAACGCGGCAACTCTTCAGTGTTGTAAAATATTTATAGTACGTGTAAGTTTTCTTAGATTTGTTTTTAGCATTTCGTTTTCTTATCGTTCATATTGTTTATCTTGTTATTTACTCAGTGGTGGGTTCATTTTGTGTGTATTTTCCTCTCCTCATTACTCTCGCTCTCGCTCTCGCTATGGTCTTTCTTCTACTCTTCTCCATCGGTTTTAGCTTCCAACTTAGAGTTAGAATTAAACTAAAATAAAATAGCTACGATTACATTAAAAGTATTAAAAGTAAAAATTAGATTTGAGGGGAAGTTTTGGGAGTTTGGGGTAAATTGGGTTCGGATAAAAAACCCTTAACCGCTGTGCGGAGCTTCACGAAACAGACAGAAATTGAAATTGTTTTTCTTTTTTAGTTTTTGTGTTGAATAATTTGCTAAAAATTTTGCAAGCCTCGCTTTGAGTTAGTATCTCTTTTAAATGTCTTCGAAGTTTTCGTTTGTTGTTGTGGTTACCTTAGAACTTACGCATAATCACTAATTAGAATTAGCCATTAGAATTAGCATTAGAATTAGTTTAAGAATTAGAGTAAATTATAAAATAATAATTCAAACACACGCATAAATTGTGGTCTCTCAAATATACAAAATCAATTTGTTTTCTCTCCATTTTGTTTTGTTTTTTCGTTTTCGTTTTTAAAGCTTTGGTTTCAATGTTGATAATTTCTGCAGCAATGTTGAAGAAATACAGAAAATAAGTAATAGTTTAGGAAATCTACGTAGGTTAAGAAATATAGAAATAGAACAGCGATTTTTTGGAAGCCTAACAAATTTTGTGTTATACGTGAGATCAAAACAAGCTAAAAGTGTGTGTAGAAAAGTATCGAAAAGTTCGACTTGCGTCGCGTATACCCCACGTTGACGGGGGCATTTTCAATGTGCGCTAAGCGTTGAGCATACAATATTTTTGTTTCTCTGTGTGAAGAGAGGGGACTTTGGGACAGAGGGCAGGTCAAGGGCAGACTTAAAGCTAAGCAGCGAAACTTCTAGCAAGTTTCCTGCATGCGTATGCTGTACGCGTGTGTGTAAAAGAGACGACTGTATGTTCTGTTGTAACTGTTGTATGTTGATTGCAAATGCGATCAAGGCGGCGTGCGAAGTGTGTGTGTGGACAGGTGGGGGAAAGTGCGGGGCGTTTGTGCTTAGACGATCTCCTTTTTGATTTGTAATTCGCAGTTCGTTGTTGTTGCTGTTGTTGTTGTTGTTGGGCTCGTAGCTGTCGGTGTGGGTAATATGCTGGTGGTGGTTGCTGCTGCCGTTGTTGTTGTTGTTGTTATCATCGACGTCGGCGTTGGCGGCGTCTGCTTCTTGCTCGCCTTCGTCGCCATTAAAACTGGCGTTGGCAAAGCTGCCGTCTCAGTCGGCGTCGCAGTCGCTGTCGTCTGTCGGGGACGTCGTTGCTGATGCTGCTGCTGTCGCTGCTGCAGCGGCATCTCGTCATCGTCGGAGTCGTCAGCGGTTTGTCGCTGTCGCTGCCGCTGTTGCTTGTGTTGCTCTCTATCCGCCTCCTCCTGCTCCTCCTCCGCTTCTTCCTCCTCCTCGCCCTCTGCTGCCGTCTGCTCAATGCTTTTGTTGTTGTTGTTGTGGTTATTGCTGCCGCTGCTGGCAATCTTGGCCAGCGCTTGGCAGGCGGACATCTGGGCCTTCTTCATGGAGGACGCGTCGCTGCTGTTGCTGCTGTCAAACAACTGTCCCGCCGTGGCAGCCGAGTCTGGCGAGATGGGCGTGGTCGCGGTGGGCGGCGTTGCCAGCGCTTGGCTGTGCGGCGCCTGCGCCGATCGTTCCCCCTGCTGCTCCTCGTCAGCTTCGTCCTCCTCCTCCTCCTCCTCTGCGTCCATGTCCAGCTCGTCGTCCAGCTCCTCCTCCTCCTCGTCCTCCTCCTCGCTGTGCTCGGCTGTCGAGCGACTGACGCCACTTGGACTCGGACTCTTCGCATGCCCATTCAACTGCTGCTTCTCCTCCTCCTCCGGCTCGTCTGGCGCTTCCTGCAGCTTCAGGCGCTTGCTTGCCGGCGGCTGTTGCTGCTGCTGTCCCGCTTCCTGTTCATCCTCATCCTTGAGCGGCGTTGGACTGCGTCGCAGGCCATTCGGCTTCAGTTCGCCATTGTGGTTGTTGTTGTTATTGTTGTTGCTGTGATTATTATTGTTGTTTGCCTGATCCTGCGTCAGCGTCTCATTGCTGTCCGTCTCAGGCGAGCCCGCCAACATCAGTTCGTCCTCCTCCTCCTCCTCCTCCAGCTCGCCCTCCTCCTCCTCGTCCTCCACCAGCTGGCGGCGCAGCACAGTCTGTGGCTGCGGCTGCGGCTGCGGCTGTGCCTTCAGTGGCACCACGCGCAGCTTGCCCAGCGCCTCCAGCTGGCAGCGACAGCGCTGCAGCTGATCGCGCAGCTCCACGATGTGCGCCTCCTGCTTGTGGAAGAGTTCGCGCAGCTGCACGTTGCTGTAGCGATACTGTTGGTTCTCCTGCAGCAGTCGCTGCAGCAGATGCAGCACACGCTCCCGATCCTTGGGCCGTGTGTCGCGCAGCGCCTCCACGGCCAGCTCCCAGGGCGGCAGCATGGCGCTGCTGTCGGGCTCGCCGTTCAGGCTGTCCTCGTCCGTGTCCGTGGAGAGCTCGAACTCGCTGCCCAGGTGCGGCTTCCCATTGCCATTGGGCAGCTGTTGTTGTTGTTGCTGCTGTTGCAGCTGCAGCTGCAGTGGTTGCTGCTGCTGATGGAGCTGCAATGGTGGCTGCTGCTGCTGCTGCTTGGGGTGCGGCGAGCTGACCACGTTGGAGGAGTGCGTGCTCAGGTTGAGACCGGAAGACTGTGTGGGCGAGTAGCAGGAGGGCGGCTTGTAGTAGACGCCGCCTCCTCGCTCTCCGCCGCCGCCGCCGCCCAGCGGTGGCTGCAGCGCATCTCTGGCTGCAGCTGCTGCTGCTCCTCCCGTTGCTGCGGCTGCAGGCTGCTGGCTCATCAGGTTCTTGTTGATGCGTATGCGACTCGGCTCGCTGTGGCTGCTGCTGCTGCTGCTGCTGTGGTGGTGGTTGCTGCTCGTGGGCAGCAGCTTGGCATGCTGATTGACGGTGGCAATGATGTGCGACGGCGGCGGCGGTGGCGGCGACGTCGTTGGCCCCGTGGGCGACGTCGGCGTCGACGTCGTTGTCGGCGTGGGCGTCCGAGTGGGCGTGTTGGTGGTCGTTGTGGGCATTGGCACCGGCGATGTGGAGGAGGTAATCTCATTGCTGCCGCCCGCCGAGAACTCCTCGACGGAACTGGCGCGTGGCACGTGGCGCGTTCCTAGCGACGCTCCAGCTGCTCCAGCTGCTGCTGCTGCTGCCGTCTCTCTGCTGGGCGGGACAACGCTGGCGGGGAGAGGAGCAGGAGGCAATGCTGGCTTGTTGGGCATCGGCGAGCTGCTGTTCGAGCTGTGGCTGTGATTGCTGCTGCTGCTGCTGTTGCTGTTGGTGCTGCCGTTGCTCTGCGACTCCGCCGAGTTGGGCGGCGGCGTCGAGGCGCGCTCCTGCTTGATGTGCAGCTGCAGCTCGCCACGCTGCTGCTGCTGCTGCTGCTGTTGCTGGTGATGCTCTTGCTGCTGCTGCTGCTGCTGATGCTGCTCCTGCTGCTGTCGCAGACGCTGCTGTCGCTCCAGTTCGCGCTCCAGCTCGCGCTCCTTGTCGCGCTCCTTGCTCAGTATGCTCTTGCGCGGCGCCAGCGCCACGTTCGGCTGATACGTGCGCTCGAAGCGCTCGCGATCCGTGCTGCGCACCACACGCTCCGGGTTCTGCAGCTCCGGCGGCTCCTGGTAGGCGTAGGGCAGCGAGGAGAGCGCAGCGTACGCTGTGTGCCACACGGCAGGCGTCGGTTTGCCAGCGACGCCGCCAACGCCGCCCCCGCCGCCGCCGCCCGATCGCCAGGGCTGGAAGGCGCTGCTGGCGACGACGCGTTCACGCTCGCGTTCCCGTTCGCGTTCGCGCTCCCGATCGCGCTCACGCTCGCGCTCCAGATGCTGCTGCTGGATGCAGTGGTACATGAGGTGGTAGCCCTGGATGTCCAGGGGATGTATTGCACTCAGGGCGGCCGCCTTGTGCTTCTTGCTGGGGTTGTCCAGCAGCTCGACGGCGGCGGCGGCGGCCACAGCGCTGCGCTGATGGTGATGCTGGTGCTGGTGCTGGTGCTGGTGCTGATGATGTGGATGCTGATGCTGGTGCTGGTGCTGATGGTGTGCATGATGCTTGAGGCTGGCGGGCAGCGTCTGATGCGATGGCGGCGGCGGCGCCACCAAACCCACTGGCAGCAAGACGTCCTCCATCATAATTTCCGGCTGAAACAGAAAGAGAGAGAGAGAGAGAGGGAGAGAAAGAAGGAGTTAGTGCTGTGAGCTGTGTACTGTGGTTATTAGAAAATTGATCGGCCATAAAAATAGATGCTGCAAAACCAGTAGCGACTGCCATTAATTTGAATTGCCAGCCTCGTCACCAGCCCAGCTCTCATTCCCCTGACATCGTGTCGCGTCGCCAGCGTCGTTTTCGAGTGGCTAATTATAAAACAACAAACAAGTGCCCGGTAGGATCGCTTCGCATCGCATCGCAGCAGCCTGCGATCCCCTTTCGATTGCTCCGCAGTCAAAACGCCCCGCGGCTATGGCGCCAATTGTCATTGAGACAACCAGCCAAGCAGTCACAAACACTGCGCAAAAAAGCCGAGTTACAAGAACTGTTTTGAGTTTATATAGCTTACAGATAAATTGCGAAGATCTGTATCCATACTTTGCACAATTGAAGAGACAAAAAGTTGCTGTCATCACTCATTGAAAGACTTTAGACTAATCTATTAAACACACCACTATTTCGATTGCATAAAAGTGATCGCGATCCTTTTAATATTGACTGCTGAAGTTTATGCATGGTTTCCTTCAATTTCTCAGTCAAATAATCATACATAATTATGCGACTGATGCGGTTGAATATCTATTAATTATACGGAATTTCCTTAAGCACTCTAATAAGTTTATCTATGCCAGTGTCTCATTTAAGTCCGCTGTTCTATCTAAGCCTCAAATTCAAATGAGAATTAACTTCTTTGGTTTTTGAACACTTGGTGCCTCTAGAAGTTCAATTTTTGTGCAAGTGTAGGCGACTGTCAGCCAACTGGTAGCATCTTTGACTGCATATTTTGCATTATCATCAGCGACATAGCTGGAGACAAGCAACATGCACAGCAGCAGCAGACGAGGACAGCAACGGAGGCGGAGGCGGAGGAGGAGCAGCCAAAGGAGGCGGCAGCCAGGCGTCGACTGGTTCTGGTTGCGACTGTGGCTTCGACTGCGGCTTGGGCTTTTGAGTTTGGCTTTGGGTTTGGTTTTGGCTGCAGTTGTTGTCGTTTGTTGTTGTTGTTGTTGTTGTTGTTGCAGTTGTGCGGTCTGCTTTCCATTCGCTGGCTTGTCTTTGGCTTGGCTTTGGGTTGCGTGTTTACCTAGCTGTTAAAATGATTGGCACCGCGGCCAATTATGGTCCCGACGACTGCGCCATAAAGTGATTTTGAATGGAGGCGGCGCCACTGCCACTGCCACTGCCACAGAGTCAACCCCGTCGTGGACTGGCGTCTTTATGATGATGCCCCATTGCTGAAGGTGTCACCGCGGCAGTTCAAGCAAATGGACATCGAACGATGCCAATAAGCAGCCACCGAAGACGCTTCTCGCTTGCCTGCTTCTTGGTCAGCTGCAAATCTGCAAGGCGGCTAATCGCTGCTTAAGCTGACGAGGTGCCATTAGCTGCAGCTCATTAGAATAGGCAAATAGCCAAAGAGGCGACCAGAAAACGATTACATTCATTCGATTTTAGCGATGATTATTATCGCACTGACGACCATGACCTGCTGGGGAATTACGTTAAGTAATTGAGAGATTAGCTGGATTCGTTTTGTTAGAATATTAGCTGAATGGGGATGATCTTGAGCTGATCTTTAACGCTTTACATGGACAGTTTCTGCGATAGGACTTCTCAAAACATTGATAACAATTTGCAGAAGTAGTTAGCGACATTGTTGTCAAATATTTGCGTGCACAATCATTTTAACAAACTTAAAGCTCACTTAGCCTTAGACCAAAAGTTATGCGCATTAAAATATGGACAATTTATGCCACAAAATAGTTGCTTGTGGCTGCCACCTGAATAGCTTTGGCTGCTAAACTACGAGCTGAGCAGAGTAAACCATAAGCTATGTGACCACAAAGTATGCAACATAAATTTGGTGATCAGCAGCGCCAAAACAAAAGCAGAACACAAGAGAGTGCGCAAATGGAGACTGGGGGAGGAGGAGGAGGGGGAGGAGAGGAGGCGAGGCGAAAGGAAACCGCGCACTAACAATGCAAACAACAAGAAGCAAACAAACAATGCAGTTAACTGAACGCTTGCTCGTAACTTGGCCAAAACGATGGGTAAACAAGTTGGCCAAAACGTTGATGGCGACGCGGCGGCGACTCGACTGCGTTATGCTCAAAAATGTTCAACAGAGATTAAGCCAGCCAGCCAGCTGCCGGATTGAGCACGATGGACGAACGCAGAGCAGGAGCAAGGAGGAGTAGCGAGAAGGGGAGGGGAGACTGAGGCCAGTAGACCAGAGCACAACACATAACGCTCTACACTCACTCTACACACTTAAGAGCCAAGCTGCAGCGACGATGTTGGTAAACAAGGAGTCCCAAATGGGTGGCGATTGTGGCTCGCTGAGGGGGTCACGGAAGACAAAAGCCAGAGATATAGACGCGGCGATAACAAAACTGGAAGCCAGTCGCACAGACATTTGCCACTGGAAGAATTGCGAGGCAAGTAAGGCAAAGAGACCAAGAGCGAGGGGGAGAGCGAGCGAGCGAGCAGCACACAAATGAACCATTAAACAGCAAAATCATAAAAATCAAGAGCCATAAAGAAGTCGTCGAAGGAGCGCCAGTCTCCCCGTCTCGAAGCCAACAAAATCCACGGAGCCCAGTCCAACGCGCAGCTCATGGTGCACAGTTTTGCCAATCGCCATCGGCATGGCCATCGCCGTCGCAGTCGCAGCAGGAGCAGGAGCAGGAGACGCCGTCGCCGTTTTTTAACTGTACGCAGATGGCAGCCAGCGATAGAGATAGATGTAGCAGCAGTCGCCAGTCTGCCACAGAGCAGCGAAGCAGGAGGTGGAGGAGTGGGAGACGGGAGCTGGGAGCTGAGCTACCGATAGCTACGAGTTGACTGGAGTCGAGTCGAGACAAGTCAAATGGAGTGGAGTGGAGTCGCTGCTTTGGCGTACGCCTCTCGTCGTCTCGCTGACGGCGCAGTGACAAATTGCCAACGAGCGAAGCCAGCGAACGCAGGGGCAAGAGCAGCATGTGGCAGTGGCAGCAGTGGCGGGGGCGCAGCGCTGATCTGGGTGCGGGTGCCGATCGGGGTACAGTCAGCGGCGTCTGCAGCTGCTGCTTGAGTCCAAGGTCTTTTGCCATAACTCAACACCCAAAGATGATGTGCAGCAGACGCTGCAGAGCCGCAGAGTCGAGCTGCAAACAGATCGAAGCTTTGATACTCTCAAGCTGTGCAACTTGCAGCTAGCTGAAAGATCTTTTAAAGAGTTGCCAGCTCGAAAACTAAACACACAGCTAATTATTAATATCTGCAGAGCTTAGAAAATATTCTAAAAACTTCTAATTTTCATTGAACATTTGTGGCGAGTCCTCAAAACTTGCGACACTTTAAGTTTGAAATAGTAGTAACAATTGTAATAAGACAATTGAACTCAACAGTGATGATTAAATTAAAAATAAATCGAATAAATATTTGAAGGCAATCCGACAAGTGTCTGAATGAATCACACTTAAATTTATGTACCCCATTAAATGAGAATTCATAGAAATCTTCAAAATATACGAACAATTCATAACACTTTTGATTTAGCTGCACATTCAAATGAACATCGCATCGCGACCAATAATTTGCCAGCAATCACAAGTGCAGATTACAATCTGTCAATTGCGCCCCGTTGTAGCATTGAAGCGACTTATTTATTGTGGTGGCTGCTCAAGTACAAATTCAAAGCTGAATTTCGCATAGCACAACTTGGCTGACTGAAGTTGGCTGCTGGTTGCTGCCTGGCTGGCTGCTAGTTGGCCACACCTTCGTCAAGGTGATGAGCAAGTTGTGTTGTCCCCAATTGCAAGTGTAAAATAAAATAATTGCGCCCAAGTGGCGACTGCAGCCACTGCAGCCAGATGAGACACCAAACAACTAAACAACCCAACAAACTAAGAGCGCCTTGGCAGGCGACATGACTTTAGTTGACGATAAGATCATGGCAAATATTGGCGATTGCGACGGCAGCCAGCAGCAGGGGGGGGGATAGAGAGACGGGCAGACAGCAGATGAAGTCAACGATGGCGTTGACAATGAAGCGAGGCTTGGCAACAAGCAGCGAGCAGCGAGCAGCGAGCAACGAGAAGAAGAAATTGCCATTGATTTAGACTGGCAATTATGCAGGCAGGGATCGCTGCATCGACTCTGGGATCGACATTGTCGCATGTCGCTGTTGCTGTTGCTTGTTGCTTGTCCCGCTGCTTGCCAATTGATGAGGATGTGGCTCCATGGAAATGGAGCAGCGACCCATATGCAACTTAGCAGCCAGACTCACGAAGCACAAACTCACAAACACACACAGAGCTGAAGTCAAAGTCAGAGTCGAGTCGAAGTCGAAGTCGAGTCGAAGAGTCAACTGCTCTGTTGCTGCTGCTGCTGCTGTCAGCTTCATCTGCATTTCTTGGCCTCCCCGCGCTCCCCACCGCAATTCTGCCCATATGCTGGACTATATAGTGTAGTCTGTGTCTGGCGCGGGCCGTAAACTTGTTTGCCATCCCCAAGAAGTCGCGACATTTACAATTTTAATTCGTGTTGTTGTTGCTGATCTTGTCGCTGCGGGCAGCTAGAAAGACGGAGAGAGAGAGCGAGAGAGAGAGAGAGAGAGAGGGAGCGAGAGACGGCGCAACTCGTCAAAATGTAAAGACAGATCTAAAATAAAACTGCTGGCGGGCAAAAGCTCTGACCATGACTCTTAAATACCGTGTAAAATTGTTTGCAGCCATGGAAATTAATTCTGCACTGCATGCGGAATGCCCCATGAGAGAGCTATATTATATTTGCAGATCTGTGTAGTAAAGTAGCCTTTAATAATAATTATTTAATTGCATTCTAGCTGCCAGCAGCTTTCAGTGCTCAGTCAAGTTGCAACTTCATGGCAGTTCAATGTAAATTTATTTCCTATCGAAAGTTGCTTTCAGTGCGTATTAATTATGCAACTTCTTCCTTCTGATGTCTGCTGTTAGTCCGTCCAACTATCTCAATTATGTTTTTCCCAGGTTAATTTGAGGTTTGTTTTATAGTTTCTGTTTCTGTTTTTCTTTTTTTTTTTCTCTCTTTTACGTTCTTCTCAGTTTTTTTATTTAACTATTTCCTTGTGCTCTCTGGCGACTGCAAATTGGCAACTCATTTGTTGGGTCGTTTTATGGGATTTGTTGAACATGTGAAATGTAAATATAACTTGTTTCTATTTCTCAGTCGCTCATTTGTAACACAAGTAGTAAATTTTTTCTAATTGCCGCAGCCATCCTTATCCGAATAGCTAGATTAATGACTGATTTAATTATAGAGGCGAGCGAAACGGGAGCGTAATAAAAGTATAGAGAAAACTAAACTCAATTAAACTAAAACTGTAAAGCCAACGACTGAGTGAAGAAGCGCAGCGAAAGACGCACAAACAAGAGCAGAAGAGAGGGGAGGGGAGGGGAGGGGAGGGAGAATGCAACGCCGGCGAACGCATTTAGAAAAATATTTAAATCAACTTTAATGAAGTTGAAAACAAATTCCATTGCCGCACATTCTATGGCTCGCTGGCTGCATTTTTGTTTATGTTTTGGAGCCACTGCATAATTAATGAGCTGGCCAAGAAGAAGAAGAAGACGCCAGAGGGGAAGAAGGGGAGGGGGCGTGCAGTAAAGTGGGGGACAGCTGGTAAGCTGAAATTGAAACCGCGCGTAAAATAAATAAGAAGCTAATGTGTTGCGCACTAAATCATTGAGCTGCCTCCCTCCTCCGCCCCCCAACTCTAGATCCCCCTGCTCCCTTCCGCTGCCCATGCCACACACTCGGGGCAATTTGAGTGTCCAATTAGCGTGCGACGTTTTGAATGATGACCGACAGTCAGACAATGCGCAGTCGCAGCCTCGTTACAAAGCGTTGCAACTTTGCGAAAGGGTTGCATGCGTCTCCCTACCGTTTTCTTTCCACTTCCACTTCCCCCTGCCCCCGCCCCCCCGGCTGCCGCCTTTATGTTAATCTCTGCGGCGCTGCAGCAACAAATTGTGGCCGCATTGCCATTTTTTATGACAAGCTGCCGCGCAATATTTTTGAAATTTACGACTCTTCGCATTTATCCCGAGTTTTCTCTGCTTCCCCGCCACTCGTCTCCCCGCCGCACTCCTCTCAATTGCTTTCCTCGGTCTGCCTTTTGTTGGTTTGTTCTTCAGCTGCTGCTAATCAAGCGACTCCTTTGTCTGCCCCAATGCGGCCACAGTTGCCACAATTCGCGTAGCTCTTCGTTTGGCTTTTGCTAAAAATCAAAATTTATTGTCATTAATCATGGATTCAGCCTCAGCTGCAGCTTCTCGACATCGACTTGGACATCAAGCATTTTGCTGCTGGGCTCGAGAACTGCATTGTCATTATCATTGGTCATGGCTTTGATGGGCCAATGCCACTCTGCCACTGCCACTGCCACTGCTGCAGCTACCGCTACCGCTATTGGCTGCCGCATTGTGGGGCTTTTATTGATCGGCAACATGTTGCCGCAACATGGCAATTAAGGCTGGCCACAAGAAAAAGAAAACAAAAAAAAAAAAAAACTGCCGCCTAGGCGATCGAGCTTCACAATTTATTTGTTGCAGCCAGCAACATTGTAGTTCATCTACCCTAACATTAAAGGTATCATTACAGTGTCGCAAACTTTGCAAAATTGCTGTAAGCGTGCCTCGGTTTCCATTTCCTCTTTAGCTGCATTTACAAGTTTGTCAGAAGTGCTTAAATATGGCCTGCATTGGATTGTGTAAAGAAGACATTGTTTAATAAACACTTAAAAAGAATTTCTAGCAGGTTTTTGGACTTGTTCATAAAACACGAATTTGAAATTCTTTGGCAGTCTGAAATGTTTACATAAATATTAGATTATTTAATTTTTAATTCTGATTTTGAATGCATTTCGAACAGATTGTTTTATACAAATATTGTGTTAGTTCTAATTATAAAATTCTTCAGCTTTTCCACTTTAATATTCAACTACTTTAGACTAGAGTACAGCAAAGTCCCTGAGTTGTTAGTAGAACTATTTGGAAGGCACGTAGATTGCTCTACTCCTTTATTATTTATTTTTTATCATTCCTATTTCTTGCTGTCGCTTTTTTTGTTGTTGTGGTACAACGTATATGGCCAAGATAAATGTTGACTTTGTCAGTTCGGCTTGGACTGCAGCAGCTTCATTATGGGCCATTTGTTTGCTGCATAATTGGCCCGACAATTGGGCCGGCAAAATTTATGATTTGCAAAGACTGAGAGCGACAGAGAGAAAGACTAGAAAAACAAAAGAAGGGGGAGGTGGCAACTTGCAACGGTAAATGGACAGGCAGCAGGCAACAGCAGCAGCAGCGAGTTGAACTTTGCAAAACTTCCACTTCGATACAGTTGTTGTTCTTTTGGCCTAATGAAAATCTTTGGGGCCTGGCACAGAGATCAGACTGGCATATGGTGTAGCATGCCACGCCCACTGCCCATCAAATGTGGCAGGGGCGTCGCCAGCCAGTGACGGAGACTGCAACTGTGTTGTTGTTGTTGTTGCCTCGACCATGTCATGTCATTTAAATTAAAAAGTTTAAGCACGGCACAAAATTAGAGAAACCTCCTGGGAAAGAGCCTGGGAATGCAAGCGCATGCCACGCCCCCCTCCCAGAGCCCCCAGATGGTCGAGATGCCGACAACGTCAGTTGTGTTGTGTTCTTTTGGAGAGAAAGACAGCTGTGTGTGTGTGGAGTGTATGATATATGCTATAGATTCTTGAGTTTTGACTAAGTCAAACTTGTCAGAACATGTGAGACGCACTCGACAGACAGACAGAGACAGTAAGAGAGAGTGAGAAAGAGAGGGGGAGTCACCTCGAGAGCTCTTGCAGTGTTTGTCAAACTGTCAGCTTTGGGCTTGCAGCAGCAGCAGCAGCAGCGCTGCTCTTGAAGGTGTTTGGCATTTAGCATCTCATTGTTCGAACCCGCAAAACGCACCGCAGTTGACCACTTGACCCGATACGGCAGCCGCCACAGCAACAGCGACAGCAACAGCGACAGCAACAAGCGATGTTTGTACAGTTAGAATGGTTGAATGGCTTTCGCGAAACTTTGCACAAAAATGCCATAAAGCGAACGGTTTCTTGCAGCGGCGATTTATGAAAATGCTCGCAACGCGCACCGCGTGTCCTTCTTTAGAGATTTGCCAGGCGATTTATTTCCAAGCCGAACCAGGCTGCCCGTAGATGGTCACAATGGATCGTTGGCGGGCCGTAAAACTTTATGGTCGTTGTTGTGGCAGGCAACCAAACAGCTGATTCTCCAATTGGCCAGCCAAAGATGTGGGCATCGCCTCAGCCTCCTTCTGATTCCTTCTCTTTAGTGGCTGGCATCTTAATTGTGCGGTGGCAGCTTAATTAATGAAGCCGCCACTTGGGTGAGGGAGACTGCATGTTTATCCAACGATCAGCATAGTTTAGACTTTCCCGAAACAACAACAACAACAGCAATAAAGCAAACATTTAAATCTCACTCGTAGCTGGCTGCTGCGGGTTTCCTGCAAGCTGTTATTCTTGCCGTTGTTGTTGCGTCATTTTGCGGCAACTGGAATCTCATTTTATTGCTTGGACTGCAGTGTCATTGAACCTGCTCGTGGCAAGTGATGTCGCAATATAAAACCCTACAGGCCCCAGCGCAAAACAGAAACCGAATAAAATGAAATAAAATAAAATAAAATAAAATGTGAAGAAAACCCCGGCGAATTCAGCTTCCTCTCTATTTCCATCTTCTGCTCGTGTTCGCTCTCGCTCTCTGGCTGTCTCTGTCTTGCGTTCGCAGCCACCGCAAACAAAAAAATAAAACAAGCAACACATTAATGCGAAATTTTTGTGCGGCAGCCGCTGCGTCACCCCATTCTTCTCCTGAGCTACCCTACACAAGGCAAACAAGGCGTGGCCCGAGGGCGCACCTACTTTGACTTGATGCGAGTGATAGCATGAAATCGGGGGGAAACTTCAGATAAGTGCGGGGCTTAAAGCTGCATCGAGAACTTCTTTTAAGCAACTTTAGTAATTTCATATACAAAATCATTTGCATTCAAGTTATTGTGTGCTTGTCAACAAATCTATTTCCAAAAGAAGCAGCTTGCTTTTGTGCCTCGCCAAACCAAGAGATAGACCATCATGTGAGCAAATCTCTGCTGTTTTGTGTCGCTGCTTTCATAGCTCTCTAGGGTATCGCTAAATCGACTCGATTGTGGCAACGGTTTGAAGGGTCTTTTGTTGTTGCTGCGGCGAGCAACGAACCGAAAGTCAAGTTTAATTCATTAATAATAGGGCAGCGCACAATGACGGGGGCGGTGTGGACACCAAGGGGCGCAAGCGCTGCAAGAGTTGTGTTCCTAAGCAGCGCGCCCAAAAGTATGCAACGCAATTAATATGCTCCTTGTTTGCCGTGACTGGCCCCCTAAGCAGCAGCAACGGCAGCAGCGACGGCAGCCGCGTTGCTTTTCAGAACAAACAATAGCACGGAAAACTCCACAATTTCCCACATTTCCGCCATATTCATTTGTTTGGGCGCCAGTGCAGGGGGAGGGGGTGGTGGGGGGAGGGAGCTGCTGGCGTTGGGGTTACCCTTGAAACGACATGCACAATGCGCACTTCACAATATCCTTCGGCTTTACTTGCTTCTTATCGCTGCCACTTGCCACATGCCACATGCCACATGCCACGCCATAGCCAGCAAAATCCTTCTTCAACCAAAACTCGCTCTCTCTCTTTCTATCGCTCTTCTACTAAAACCGCAACTTTTGCTGGTTTTACTTCTGCTGTTGTTTTTCCCTCATGATTTTTCTGCTCAGTTGTCTAATTAAATTTTTCCAGGCACATGCAATTTGCTGGCATTTAAAGGCAACCCTATGCACAGCCACGCCCACGGCCCCCAAAGCGCCCCTGCACCGTCCCTCTCTCCCCCTCCCCTCACCACTCGCTGCTGCTGCTGCTGCATCCCATCCACTTGAAACAGCATTGTGGCTTGCAAATATACGCGTATTAAAAAAATATGTGCTGCGATTCTCTCCATTCGTTATACCCTGTAATCGGCTGGCAATAGCCGCAGGCTGCGTTTGATTTATAGATCAGTACAGAATATTGACAGGAATAAAATAAAGCGATTCACTGAATATGTCGTGGATTAAAACAGATTAAAAGCCATCAACCAACAGCTTTAACACCTCTCTTTTCTTATACATATTTTCCCTCTTTTCTAGTTTCTCACAAATGCAGGGCAACTGCAAGTCGTTCATAGGCAAACGCTGCCTATTGCTGTTTGTTTATTTTCTCGTATTTTGTTTTTTTTTTTTTTTGTGGGAATGTATTTGCATTGCCTGCAATCCTTCAGTTGGTTTTTGTTTTCTCTCTCCTGATTTTCTGCCGCATTTTGTGCTGAATCCTTGCGGGATTTGAAATGAAAGTTTGCGCTAGAGTGGAACAGCGTGAAGAAGAAGCAACAGCAGCAGCAGCAGCACGAGAAGTAAGAAGAGAAAAGCCAGCAGCAATGGCAACAAAAATACACACACACAAATATGTAGAGCCGAGAGTTGCTAAAAAAAAAGTAATAAAGTCATTTAGATTTACCAGTGCTTGGGGTAGATATGGCAGCAACATCAGCCAACCCCCCCACCCCCATCGCACCCCTATCCCTCCCCATCCCTCTCTAGACCCTTTCGCGCTTGTGGCCCTTTATTACTGCTGTAAGTAGGCGCCCGGGGAGCCAGCGCAGTTTGACAGTCACTGGCACCTGGCAGCAGCATTTTCAGCTGATGTTAATGAACTCGGTCGCATTAAAAAAATATCATTTATTTTTTTTGCATACCACCCTCATGAAACGCCCGCACTCGAGTTGATTTTCCGTCTGTCGAGAGGTTTATGCAATTTCGCTTCACATTTCTGGCACTTCATTTGCTGGCTGGAGTTGCGCCCCGAGAGTCCTGCCTATCCTGCCAGCCTATCCTGGCCATCCTGGCACGCTCATTAGCACGGCTCAGTAGAGCAGCAGAAGCAGCAACATTTCACCTCCCCTCGCCGCCCCCGCCCCCGCCCCTCGGCACAGCTCAGCTCAAATATGGCGGGTTTCAGTTAGCGAGAAAAGGATTCGGTTTCAAGTTTCGCGAAATGATTTCACGATTTTCACATATTTTTTTTTGTTTTTGTTTTTGTTTTTGTGTTATTCTAGATGCTTTTTAATTGGGTTCCACTGTACACGTTCGAGTGCGACTCTCTTGAGTGCTTTCCATGGAAATCAGTTTTTTGTGTTTGTATTTTTTGTTTCGCATTGTGTGGGCTTAAATTAAGGCTCAGGGAAATTCAAGTGTTGCTCTCTCTAATTGAAAACCATGAAGCTGACGATGCAACAAACACACACACACATATAACACATCTATGGATTCTATATCAAAACAGCAGCAAAGCCAACAGTCGACGACAGACGGGCTGAGTTAATTTACTTAATTCAGTTAAGTAATTCCTCATTCGCTCAATTAAACTAGTGTGTGTTTGTGTGTTTTCTGCTCCATTAAATGCGCGCGAGTAGAGAACTTTAAGCAGCCGCTGTCTTGGCCATACTCTGCACAACTCAGGAAGGGCTTGATGAGAAGGCTGAAGAAGTTTAGTTTCATTCGGGGCTCAGAGATTGTGAAGAGACAAATCTTTCTTTTTAGGCAAGTCTTCCTGCAGACTCTTTAATATATGCTCCCATTTCTTTGCCATTTATATCACAGGGTATCAGTCCAGCGAGCAGACTTCAGCAGCTCGGCGACTTGTCATCGTTTTAGGGTTCTATTTGCTTTGGATGTCAGTTACATGGCTGAGGCACATCAGCATTTGATGTCAAGAGGAATGCTGTCTGCTCTCGTCACTGTGTGCATATAATATATATATACATAAGTATACAAATGTCTGTCTGTGTGTGCGACTTGCAACGTGCAACACAAAGGCAAGTGTCTGTTAGGGGCGTTGCTTTGGGTGTTGTTGCTGTTGTTGTTGCTGCTGCTGCTGCTGCTGCTGCTGCTGTTATTCGCATACACAAATTAGTTTTAATTATAGCGCAAATGCGAATGTCTGAATGAGAGAAATTAATTTCTCAATTGCATTTTGCCACGCATTTTATTGTCGGCGTTGGAGGCGGCAACCAAAACGAACACCACGTTGAACGGCAACTACCGGAGGAGAGGGGGGAGAGGGAGAGGTAGGCGAAGGGACCTACTTGAGACGAGCAGCATGCAGCGTGCAGCGTGCAACTTGCAACTTCAGCGAACGGGGGCGAGGAGGTGCAACACAATCTGCGAGTCTTTAGCAGCAACTGCGACTGTGGAGCGAAGCGTCGGCTTATTTGGTGTCTGTAATTTGAAACGCTTCTCTGACTCGGAAAAACTGAGCGCTGAGGAGGAGGCGGTCGCAACATTTGGCGGCACCGACTAGGCTACGTTAGCGGCAAGCTAGCTAGACTTCAATTCTGTTCACTTCTCCTCACAGTTTCGCTTTTCTGTTGTTGTTATTCGCTGCTAGCCAAAAGCGCCGCTAAATGCTGAATATTTCAAATGCACACGCAGTTGCAAGTTGCAAGTTGCAGTTGCAGCTCGACGCGTCGCTGCATTTCCGTTGCGCCGCCGGCAATGCGAGCAGCAGAAGCAGCAACGGCAGCAGACGAGACGCGACGCGACTACGACGACCATTATAAATGATGGTTATTTTATAATTGTGGAGTTGCCAGGCTGCAAGCTGCAAGTTGCGAGCTGCGAGCTGCGAGTTTGGCCAGCGCATCCGCCAACCGACGGCGCAGTCAAAAACGCATTTCGTGGCCATTTTTAATAGTCACAGGCAGCGACTGCGACGACGCTGCTGCAGTAAATCCATCAAAGAGTTAATTGCCACGTTCGCCGCGATTGCAACTTCAACTGACAACTGGCAGCAGCAGCAGCAGCAGCAGCAGCAGCAGTAGCCAAAAGCCTTGCGGCAGAGATGCGCCACAGTTTGCGGCACAGCAGCGTCCGACTGCGTTGGCGGCGACCGATGCTCGCTGCTGATTGATTGTGGGAGGTGGGTTGACTAGGCCCCCTCATCAGTCAGTCAATCCGGAGCCAACAACAGCACAACAACAGCATCGAATGCATCACTCTGTCTGCCAAAAGCGGCTCTGCTGAAAAATTACTGCCCGAAAAAAAAATTGCATCGTTTAGAGGCAGCAAATCAGGGCGGCGAGACAGGGGAAAAGGGAAGCTGGACAGTTTAAGTGCTGCAGAGTTTTGATTGAGCGATTGGCACGTGACAAATATCGTGACTAAACGGACGTTTTCTAATCCATTTCACAACGAAAAAAAACAAAACATAAATGATCAAATGCTGCACATTAATCAGGTAAATTGCAGAAAATGCTTTGGGAATGGCTTAAGTGAGAGATTATACAAATTGGTCAGCAAGAAGCCAAAGATGCTGGAGTGCAAAACTGATTAATAACTATTTGGAGGGTGAAAGATAGAGCGAGATAAATGCACAATCTATAGATTGACAGCACAGATAGCGAATGAGGCGCATTTTATATTTATATCTATTTATTTAGTTGAACTTAATTTCGACAGCTGTTGGCTTTTAAATGCATCATTATTGCTCTAGACTTTTAAATTGTCTCTCTCGAATTTTAGTTAAATCTTGTCTTGTTCATAATCAAATTGATTGCAATGCCATTAGTATTGATAGCTTGGCAGCTTGTCTGTTATTTGCTGCCTCCTCCTTCTAGCCTTTATATTTCACTTTCTTTCAGGACAATTGCCATTTATATTCATTCCTATCGTTCGCATTCTTCTCGCAGCCATCAACTTCAATCTATTGCAGCCCTTTTTCTCCTCTCTTACCCGGCACTTGGCAATTGTATTTTTGTGGCGCTGCCGTCACACACTGCGTATGAGTTATGCGCTGCCTTTTGCCGCCTTCAAGCAGCAGCAGCGGCGGCAGCGTCGTCAGCGTCGGCAGCGGCGCATTTCATGCGTCAAATGGGGCATGGCATAGAAAATGTTTCTTTGGCTCGCAACGCAATGCGATGCGATGCATCGTAATGCCAATTTTGATTTTGCATTTCGCATTCTGCAGTTTTGGACTTTGGGCCCATAAAAAGCGCACTTACTGCACTTCTGCTGGTCTATAATGATTCTGACCAACTGTGTGCGCGCACATATTTTTGTGGCACCTTCGTTTTGGGGTGCGTCGGGGGCATAATTGCAATAATATTTAATGTTTATTGGCAACACGAGTGGCGCCAAGCCGAAATGCTTAATCGAATGCCTGCCATGGACACAGTGCATAAACTGCTGCCCCTTCTGCCCCCCCCTTCCCCCGCCTCTAGCTGCCCCTTTTGGGGGCAGCAGCTGTGCTTAGTCGAGGCTGTCGGCTTTTGTTATTTGCTGCTGAAGTAATTGAAACCTTTTTTGCCGCAAAAGAGTTTTCGGTGCCACTACAAAGGACTCTCAATGCCCCCCACTCCCCACTCCCCACTCGTCGCCCTTTCCCTTTCACTCGCCCATGCTCAAGTGGCCTTTTGTTGCCGCTGCTGCCGCTACTGGCTGCTGTTGTTGTTGCTGCTGTTTTCTTTTTTTTTTTTTTGCCTAGAACGTAATTCAAGCCATGGTCTTTACACTCCCGAGGGGAGGTCATTGACAGGCGCAGCGCCAACGCTTTGATGTGCGCTGCCTGTTTATAATTTAAATACTTTACTTGAAACACAGCGAAGAGCTGCAGAACAACACAAAAAGCCAGGCCAGGCCAGGAACAAGTGAGGGGGTAAATCAAACTAAATTATTTCACTTTTGCTGTTGACTTTTGCCTGTAATGTCATGCGCTGCGGTGCGGCCGCCTTTGAAGTGCGTGGCCCAGAGAGACGGCGTCGGAGTCGGAGTCGGAGACGAAACCAGGGGCCAGTTGAATGATATTTGATATGTACGAGCGACGAGCAGCGCCTGGTTGGGCTAAACCATGTGTGATTAACAACTGTTTGAGCCGCATTTGAGCCGTGACTGCTGAAAGGGTCAGCAGCCCGAAGTCGAGTCGAACCATCGGTCACAACGCGAAAAGTTCAATAACTTGGCCAGCAGCAGCCGCAGCAGCCAAACATGGCCAACAGGCGACAGGAGAGCCACGGAACCAAACCGAAACAAAACCAAACGAAAAACAGAAAACCAAAAAGCAAAAAACAGAAAGCAAAAAGCTAAAAGCAAAGGCAATCGACCAATGCGAACCCAAAACTAGGTGTGTCTGGGCGCAAAGGCCACGCCATAACTGGAATGTGGCTCAGTTTGCTGCCACAGACGTGCGTTCCAAAAAGGGCGCAACGACGACGACGTCGAAGACGTCGAAGACGTGAACGTGGACGACGACGGCGACGACGACGTTTCCTTCCTTGTTGCTGAGTCAGACCTTGAAATGCCGCAGATGTCTGAAAGGCAGTGCCGACGCAGTCTCAGCCTCAGCCTCAGCCTCAGTCCCAGTCTCCGTCTCGAGGTTTACAGCTCCGGCACCGCCGTCTCCTCCAAGGCAAACCAGATTAAACAGCAAATCAGGTTTTCAGGCAACGTCCTCGAGAAAACCAAAGCGAAACCAAAGAAACAAAAATACAGCGAAACAACAACAACAACAAAAAAACAACCAAACGAATGTAAAATGGTCAAGACAAAGTCGTAAAGACGCTGTCCAAAATGAACAAAAAAGAAATCACAAACATATATAACAAGTTGCAAATGCTTTTTGCAAGCTGATCAACTACGAGATGCCCTCCAATTGCTGCAATAACTTTCGTAATTTTAATAGAGTCCTAAATACTTCAAGAACCACAAATGCAGAAAAAATAAACTATTCTGGATTATTTATGGCCACTGTAAAGATAGGAATTGTATTATATTTCCATCATAAAGAAACAATTTCATAAATTATCCTAAACTGAAATCAAAGCTTTGAGCACTTTTTAATAGCCAAAGAATATCGTAAACAATTTTAGGTGTCGGAAAGAATGTGAAACGTTGCTGTCTACAATCGTGCAATTTTCATTTGATTTAGTGATTTTCATCACTTGACTAGCATAAAAATACTATAAAGCAGTTAAATCCAATTTCTTCATCTGCAGTACGAAGTTTATATCTTAAAGCTATGAGCAACCAAAAAGTCGTAAAATATTAAATCACAATTCGAGTCCAACAGGAGGATACACTTTCAATTTTGGCGCATTCAGGGTATTAGAGATTGACCAAGAGGAGCCGCAGACAAAACGAGTTCTCGAGTTCTGCTGCAGCAGCTCTTGGCCATGGCTTAAAGCTGCTTTGCGTGTCAGCAGAACTCCTCGGATTCAGACAGCGTCTGTGTCTGCCCCATCTCCTTCAGCATTTCCATTTCCAGCTGCAGCGCAACTTGCTGTTGCTCCGCATCGTCGTCGTCGTCGTCGTCGTCGTCGTCGTCATCCACATCCAATGTTGGCCATGTCGAAATAATAAATGCATTTGGAATTAGAGACTCTTATGCCAATTACAACAAAATGGTTTCAGGCCGCATTATCCTCAAGTTATGACAGTCGACAACGGTGCCACACACACACACACTCACACGCACACACACACAGATGTGTTTGTTGAAGTTTTTAGTGATTTTATGGCTAACTGTGACTGTCAAACTGTTGCTGGGGCGATGTTTGAAATGCAGTTCGTTTGCTTGCATCTTTCCCCCCTAATTACGCTAAGTGCAAAATGCTTTAGGGGCAGCATCCACAACAGCAACATCCACCACACCAACAACAACAACAACTTCGTCAGCAGCTAAAACAAGTGCAATGAGAGCTGGCAACAAATCTGCACGAGAGTTTTTCAAATGTCCCAACAGTGCGTGAAAATGAAAAATTATGAAAAATCATATACACACAGCAACACACACTGCACACACACACACACATACCGCACACACACACACATAGATACACACTCTTTAGCTCTCACTCCAGTTCGGTTTACTCCACTCTACTCCAGGCGAGAGTTCAACGTTCTTTGCACAACATTGTGTTTTGTGCTTTCCGCTTATTTTGCTTTACCTCACTCTCGCTCTCGCTCCCTCTCTCCCTCTCTGTCGCTCCCCGTTTATCTCCCCTGAGCTGTGCGTCGGCACACGCGCTGCACCTTTAAGTGTGTCTCCTCCTCCCTCCCTCCCTCCCTGCCCCCGCTCCGCCCTTGCCAGCGGCACAGTTGCAGGGCCAGGGCAGGAAACCAACAGCGACTGCGACTGCGACTCCAACTCTGGAGTCCAACTGCAGCAGCCGCAGCAAACTGCAAAACGGCAAACGGCAAAAACTGCTGCAGCAACAACAACAACATAAAAGACAATTTTTTTTATATACATTTCTTTCTCTTCTCATTGCCTTCTGCTGCCTTGTGCTTATTTATGTGGCATTGCATTTGTATCTGCCCATCTCTCTCTCGCTCTCTCTCTCTCTCTCTCTTTCACTCTGGTGCTGCTGCAGCTGTCTGCGTTGGCGTCTCGTCGCTGCCCTTTAGCTTTGACTCTTTTTTTTTCCCGTTAGCAGCCACACCTCGGTTCGCATCTAAATCAGAACCCAATCTCCCAGCACCTGATGATGAGGCACAACAGAGAAGAGCACTTGATGCGATCGAGTCGCTGGAGCACATCAGGCATATCTATCATTAGCACCTCTCCATAATAAGCATCATTGCATTTCTATTATGCATAAATTACGCTTTTATTATCGCCAGCTGCCTTTTGATACCAATTGATGATTGATGCTGCATCATTTTGTATAAGCAAAACTGTTTCCGATGGCAACTATAGCTATAAATTATATACATTTTCATATTGATTGCCAATACTTAGTGCAATAATATTAATTTAAATGAGATAAATTATCGATGATTACATTTGTTTAATCAATGGCAATTTCATCTACATTTGATTCAATTAATTTACACTTTTTGAAATGAAAAACCAAGTTCATTTAAATTCTTTAATGTACATAAGTTTTCCATGCATTATAGATTAAACATGCTTTTGCATTAATGCTTTTTTTTTTACGCAAAACAACATTTAAGCGTTTTGCAACTATACAGTTGATTGATTTATAGTTAATTTAAGGTTTCCCTTTTGGAGTTTTTCGCTCAATAAATCAAGTTATAGATCGATTCGGTCAGCGATCGATTATGAAATAGAGTCATAAAGTCTCATTAGCAGATTTGAAAGTCATAAAAACGCGCTCTAAACTCACGATATTAGCAATCTGCAAAAGTCTTTAAAGAAGTCGGTAGCCAGAAATTAACTTAAATTACATCAGATGGATGGTACGAGTGGCAGTAAATAACCGGGACACTGAATCATGACAAGGTTCTTGCCTTGGCCAGGTTCTTAGCTGGCCATAAACTCTCTTTATGGTCAAGAAACTTCATAAAGTTTATGGTCAGTTAACTCTTAACAGCTTGAAGGCTTGTCCCTAACAAAAACAAAAAACCTCAAGAAAAAAACATGAATTAATCTTAAAGATTGGATGGAATTGAATATGAACTGAAAACTGAAAATAAATGCTGTATGTGAAGAGGATACAATAGGAAAACGAACTGTGGAATCTAGAGATTTAAAGCCGCTAATTCGGTTTTAATGAGATGCCAAGTTGTCACTACAAATTACGCGAGTCTATTAATAAAGTATAAATTCATTTGCCACAAAATGAAGAACTCACGGCACAACCAAATGGAGCACTAAACTCAAATGAGATGTTATTTTTGGGCAGACAAGTTTCAGCTTCTCTTTTTCTGCTTTTCTGTTTTGTGCGTGTCTCTGTCGCTCGTCTGGCCATGTGGGAGGCTGATTAGCATAAATCGAAAATGTTGTGGACGAAAAACAGAAAAAAAAAGCAAAAAAAACAAATCCGAAATCTGAAATCTGAAATCCAAAAAATTGAAAATGAAACGAGCACAAATCAAAATCAGTGGACACTTTGCAGAGGTGTTCCCCGAATGGGAGAATGGGCCCCGAGCTGTAGACGATCTCTTTAGGGCCTGCATTTCTGGCACATATCATTTCAGATTTAACGATCGAAAATGAAATGCATATATCATGCGAGATCTAAATTTATACATTCCGATTTAGATTAGGCAGGCATTATTATTACCAGCCAAGTGACCCACACGATGATGAGCAACTACAACGCCGACGCCGACAACGACGACGACGAGTTGACATTTGTAGGCATCGCATTTTCGACTGGGTAATTTATGGCCAGTTTGGTAGGCGGCTGGATGGCGGCCCTCTTGCGGCTTCAGCGGCCACGTTTCCCGGAACGAATTGGGTCAGGCGAACTGGGCGAAGCGAGGCGAGGCGTTGCGACCTCCTGCCACATCAAAAGGGCCCCGGGCGGCCCGGGTCGACCTACTTCCGCGAAACTCTGGATCTAAGACACCGCCTACGAAGCAGCAGCAGCCCCAGCCCCAGCCCCAGCCCCATTCCCAGCTCTAGCTTCAGCCCTGCAAGAGAAGCTGCTCTTTCCTCTGCCCCTAACAACCCTTTTTGCTTTGGCCTTCCAAGCAAATAAGACAACAACAAAAAAAAAACAAAACCTGGCGCTGTAATTCAATCGACAACTGACGACTGGCCCTATGAATGAATGGGCTGCCTCTGTCCTCGTCTCCTCGAATTCCTGGAAAACTCTCAAGTCTCTCTCTCGCTCTCTGTCTCTATCTCGGCTTCAGTCTCGTTCTCTTTATCTATCCCGGGCTCGCTTTGTGCGTGGCCATTTGGCATTGTTGTTGTCGCTATTATTATTATTTTTATTATTGTGTTGATTGTTGTTGCTTAGCTTTATTTTGCTGCGCCAGCAGCAGCAAGCGCGCCAAGAAATTCAATTCACAACGGCATCCAAGACGCAACAACAACAACAACGACAAATGCCGCGCTCCAGACTACGACACAGACTTCAGCCTTTCGACACGAAAACAAAAGACGAAAACAATTCCCGGAATTTTCGCTCCGAAAAGCCCGAAGATGAAGCTCAAGTCACAGCCATCGACGACGACGGCGACGACGACCAAATTTGAAATCTCGCTAGCACAAACCAGACACAGACATTTGGAGTACTACGATATTCATTAGAGGCGTTTGCCATTGCTCGCTCCCCGTTCCCCCCCCCATCGTTTGTCCCGCCTCGCCCCGCATATTCAACACCTTTCTTTCGTCTCCTTCGGCTTGGAATGCGGAGCAACACATGCAAAAATAGCAGCAGCCAACGGTCTAGTTACCCTCGCAAGCTGTCGGGTATGGCCAAACAGACGAGAGGTTTAACGCTACCAACAAATAAGTCACTTAATTCCTAACTTCAGTTCAAGTTGCCAGAACATGGAGCATTCATTGAATTGCACTGAATTGCAATAGCAAAGTATTTAAACTGGAGGACAGCAAAAACAGTTTAGTTGCAAATAGTTCTAGGAATATGTGTAGACAAGATTAAGTTATAGATTGAGTTCAACAATAATGCTATAAGTTTACTGGGTGTTATAAAAAATTGTAGATCTCAAATTCAGTTTTAATGCTGCTTCTTCAAAATTGTACTGCATGCTAATTGATTTAATTTTCTTTTGCTCTAAAGTGCATTCAAGCGTCGCCTGTTCTAAGCCGGCTTTTCAGCTGCTCCATATGGCCAAAATATTCGCACAGTTTTAATGACAGTTTTTGGCAATGTGCTTAAGTTAGGCGGCCATCAAACTAAAAACACGTTCAAGCTCGGCGCTTGGCTTGGCGAGCTGCAAGTGGAGCACAGTCGAGGGGGGAGCGGGGAGCGGGGAGTGGGGAGTGGGCTGAGCAGCGGCAGCGACAGCAGCTGTTGACCAGTCACGTGTGGTTTGTTCTTGTTGGTTTTGCATTTTTGCTCGTGGCTTTTACATTTTCACGATGCGACACATTCCACAGCGGCGGTGTCCAGTAAATTCCGCCTACTGTCAGTCGCTTCGCTGGGCTGCTCAAGCAAAGCTCATTTGCAAATTAAACGTGCGCCGTGAAAAATCGCCGCATGAGATGATTGCGACGGCGACGACGACGACGACAGCGACGACGAAGGCGGCGATGGTAACGATGACAAGCGGCGGCGACAAAGTCACACAAAGCTGACAACAGGCCGTGGAGAAGACAGATGGACAGACAGAGAGACAGACAGACAGACAGGCTGACTGGACAGTCAACTTATTATGATCATCATAATGATAATGACGACCACGACGACGACGACGACGACGATGACAACGATGACGCTGTGCGTTGCCTGTCCGCTGGCTGGCAGCTTGTTTTTGTTTTTGTTTGTGCTTTTTTACTTAGTTGTCTGTTTTCTGCCTGTCGCTGCTCATTCATCACGTCGTCCAGAGTCAAAGCGACATCTGCACTTGGACTTGGGCCTAGACCTGGCGATATAAACTCTCGGCCCAGTCTCTCTCTGTGTGTGTGGTCTCTGTCTGTCTCTGTGCTCTTCTTTTGCGACGCTTCCGAGCGAGCGTTGGACGGACAGGCGGACAGACGGACAGACGGACGCATAAAAACGCAAACGTCGTCACAAGAACAACAACGACAACAACAAGAGGAAAAAAGTGTGAATTAGAAAAGGCACTCAAGCTTAAATGCCGAGCTGATAAAAAGCGCAGACCACACACAAAGCACAACAACAACGGCAGCAGCAGCAATAACAACAAAGCTTCTAGCGAATCAATTGCCATCGCCGTTTGTCATTGTCATTGCGCATCTAACAGCGAGGCAACATTGTTGCTGCAACATGCGTTGCCGGCAACATGGAAACGTGGCAACTCAGGCAACACTGTTGCCGCAGCATGCTGCATGCCCCAACATGTTGTCGCTGTCGCTGCTGTTGTCGTTGTTATTGTTTGGTTTGTTTCTCTGCTACGCTTCATCAATAAAAATAGCTTTTAATGCGCCGACGCCACAGTCGTCGTCGTCGTCGTCATCGTCGTCGTCACACCAGACAAACTGTCTGTGCCACACTCACTTACACACACACACACACTCGCAATTTATTCGTGTGTGATTTGTGACAGCCGTCGGCATTTTTTGTGCTGTGCTGTGCTGTGTGGGCTGCCACAAACTAAATGTCTGCGTCTTTTGCCGGCGAGGTCAAGATGAAGTCATGCCTGAAACACGCTCGCTGTGCACTCCAAGTGTTTGTTGTCTGTGGCCTGGCCTGGCAACAATTAGCCAGCTGCCTGCCCCTGCCCCTGCCCCAGCCCCTGCAGTGTGTTGTGCGTGGCAAACACTTTTGTCAACACCCACAAAAATGTTGCTGAGCGCCCATCAAAGGCAGCTCACAACTGCTCCAATTACCCCCAAAAAGCAAGATGTGTGAGCCAGGGCGTGTCATGTCAGTCGGCGCTTGCCTTTGATGCCGATTGAAGTTGTCAGTTGGTGCCGCGGACGCTGCCTTCGCTGCCTCCGCTGCTGCTGCTGCCACACACACAACCACGCCCCTGCCCCCGACCCCTTGTCTTTGGCTGACCGTCAAGCGACATGTAATATAAACAAATTGCAAAAAGTTCCCCTCCCCCCACGAAAAAAAAGCGGAGCGCTAAATGAAAGGAATACGAGTGCGCATAGATTGTTGCAAGGGCGAGACAAGAGCGCGGGCAGCGGAGTGGGGCAAACAAAGCCAACACACACACAGTCAAAGGCATGCGAAATGGGCATGTCAGTCACTCACTCACACAGTCAGTCAGTCAGTCATTCAGTCAACCAGTCACTCAACTCAGATCAACTTCGTTTGAAGCGACGGCCACTGCCCACTGACCAGGCGCAACGCCCCCGCCGCCAATGTTTTTTGCAGCTCCATCGACTTGCCTCTGCTCGCCGCCTCCATCTCCACCTCCCCCGCCTCCTCCTCGCCTTTCTTTCCCCTGACTTTGCTCAGCCTTTTCACGAGTATTTTGGCATGCACAAAGCGCCAAAGCACAAACAAAACAAAGACCCTCGGTTCGATGTGTGTGTGTGTGTTTGATTGTGTGTTTGATTGTGCGAGTGCTCAGCCACTGGTCACTACTGGTCACTGCTCGATTAACGGTTGCTGGCCAGCTAATTAAATATGAAACGCTTTTTTCTTTAGCGCTCCTCAACCAAAGATCAACGTTGCTTTAAGCACTTATGCAACCAAAGTGCGTTCGCTCATAAATTCATAGCTCATTGTAAGTGATAAAAAGTTAATAAAAATAAATAATAAATAAATAAAAAAAATATATATATAAAAAAATAAATAAAGGAATAAATAAATAATTATATAAATAAATAAAAACAATAAATAAATCAAAAAATAAATATTTAAATAAATTAATTGATAAATAAATAAGTAAATAAATATATAAATAAATAAATAAATAAATAAATAAATAAGTAAATAAATAAATAAATAAATAAATAAATAAATAAATAAATAAATAATAAATAAATTTAAAAAAATATATAAAAAAAATAAAGAAAAAAATAAAAAAATAAATATATAAATAAATTAATTAATAAATAAATAAGGAAATAAACACATAAATAAATAAATATGTAAATAAATAAATAAATAAATAAATAAATAAATAAATAAATAAATAAATAATAAATAAATAAATCAATCAATAAATAAATAAATAGAATACATAAATAAATTAATAAATAAATAGAATAAATAAATAAAAAATAATAATAAACAAAAATATAAATAAATTATTATAATAAATGCTAATAATACAAATTAATAAATTACTTGTAATCGGCTAATCACATAAATAAATAAAACTACTGCAAATTTATTCTAAATTAAAATAGTTATTGTAGTTATTCACAGTATTTGATGCTACATATTTCAAATAAAACGTCTAAGCATTCAAAATTCCAACTTAGCCAGCTTATTAAGTTTGTAAGCAGATCAGAATTTATAGAAACCCATTTGCAATGCTTATTTTTATTGCTACAAATTCATATAACAGCAGCTGCCGTCTTCGCGCTCTTGCACAAGTTTAGACAAAATGTGTTTCAACGGGGCAAATTTGTTGCCAGCAACAATGTTGACAACTGCCAGCAACACAAGCTGCAAGTAGCAAGCAGCGAGCAGCAATCAGTGGGTGTGACAGCAACAACAACAATAATAATAATAATAATAATAATAGTAATAACAGCAGCAATAACAATAGACAATACTCAAGGCGCCAGACTTTTGTAGCGCATTTTGCGATGATGCGATTTTTGTTTAATTGACAGCGAAGAAGCGCAGACGGAAAGCGCTTAAAAGTTTTCACCGTTTGCACAAAACGTGACAACAACAACAGCAAAATTTCAGCAAATGTTGACAGAGGATGTTGGCTGGCATCGTTAAAGCCAAGTTAGCCAAGTTAGCCAAGTCGGTGCAGACAGCCAGGCAAATAGCTAGTCAAAGTTGAAGCCAACAAAGACATTAACATGAACAGCAACTACAAACTACAGTAATGGCAACAAACAGCAGCAACAGCAGCAGCAACAGCAGCAACAACAGCAGCAACAACAGCAACTGTTGCCGTCTGCTGAGAGCGCACTTGCCGTCAGCTTGTTGCTGCTGCCTTATTTGGCAGTTGAGCATTTGGCGGCTGAGCAATTAAAATTACATACATTTAAAGCTCGGCGTCTTTTGTCGGCCTCTTAAGAACGGGCCAACGGCGAACAAAAGAGCGCAACAAAAGAGACAGCGCACGATTTTTCATTTAATTAATTTATAGCTGCTTCCAAATATAATTGCCAGTGGCACGATGTTGATGGAAATGCTTCAACTTGTTTGCTACGCTCTTGTTGTTGTTGTTGTCATTCGGTGTGCAATGTCAACGACTGCAACAACGATTCAACGAGTCGACGACGCGTGGGTCACACCCACATGATACCGCACTGGAATCACGATAATTAGACTGCTGTTTTACATGCAGATCCAGCGCTGATCCAATCCACACCCCCTTCGCTGTCCCCCCGCTTCACAGCTTACCCCAATTCCCTTCACTGGTGACAGGTTGTTTGGTGGCGACCTTCGCTTGGTGGCAGGTTGCATTTCAAAGGGCAACGTGTTGCTGCTTACCTGCAATGACACACAAAAACAGATTGAGGAAAATTATAGTTTAATTATAAATGTCGTTAACCATGCGGTATTGTGTATTACTCAGCGTCGCACGAGTGAGAAACGCTGGCAACAATGCGACTTGCAACAATCATGCAAATTGTTCACAAATCGAGAAACTAAAATACATAATTTGTGTGGCAAGCAGCAAGCGGCAAGCGGCAATGGCAATAATAAGAACCACGGCAAACATAACAAGCGAGAACCAATTAGCTGCCGAGCCGCTTGACTGTTTGACTTATAAGATACCCTATAAATAAGTTTGTACAAATAGTTGACAATTAAATGCAACTGAATTGACATGTTAGCAAAGTTTTGGGGTTTAAAGGGTATAGAAAAGAATACAAAACTTGATAGTCAATAAGATGATATTAAAATCAAAATATTCTTACCTAATACATCTAAAATTTAGTTTGTTTATAGAGAGTCAAAGCTAATATATTTATTGTTTAATCACAGTTTACATTTATAGACTTTAGTCGCATATAATTTGTTGCTGATTTTGCACTTAAAATGCAATTCTTTTTGTGGAATTAAGGCGCTGTTTGATACAATTTTTGTTTCTTCGTTTTGTTTTTGTCTGTTTTTTGTTTTTTGTGTGCTTCACCGTTCGGCAATTGTGACTGTCGAGACCCCCAGAAAGACGCACGCCTCGAAAACAATCAGAACCAATTAACCGAAAATTGAACAATCGAGCAACGAGGCAAACGCTGAATTGGTTTGGGCCGCGAACTTTATGCGGCTCGATAGCAAGCTAATTGCCCCATCGACAACACACAAACAAACGTAAAGAACAGAACAACCAAAAAAAAAAAAAAACTAGCTTGCAGACAGTTTGACGACGACGTCGTAGACGATGCACTTAGTCATTGGCTATACAGAGCGAACTGTTGTGTGTTGTGTGTTTGTTGCTTGGGACTGACCTCGGCATAACCCAGTTAAAGAGACAGACAGATAGATAGCCAAGCAGCCAAGTAGACAGCGAGAGAGGGCGAGAGGCGAGAGGCGAGAGACTGACACACATGCGAGTCCAATGCCAGGCCATGCCGCAGTCTTCATGCCGAAGACTAGTCTCTAGTCTGCAGTCTTGGCTTTGGCTCTTTTGTTAGTTTTTCTTGCATTTTCTTTCGTTGTTTTTTTTTTTTTTTGGGGCCTGTGGCGCGCCCCCGTTGCGCTTGGGCGCATTTCTTGACTTTGAGCTTAGGTCTCTGAGTTTGAGTTTGAGTTTGAGTTTTGGGTTTCCTGCCGCCTTCGCGTGGGCGTCTGTCAAACATTTTTTGGGGCTTGGCCCCCGACTGCAGTTGCAATTGCAGTTGCAGTTGCAGTTTGCACTGCGACGTCGTGCACTCTAACTGTATCTGCTGTTGCTCGTGCCAAAAACAAAAAACACCAACAACAACTCGTAGACAATTATAATTTGACGTTTTGATTTGGCGGCGTGGTGCACAACACATGTGGCCATTGGACAACCGCCTCAGTCTCAACCACAGCCACAGTTTGAACCTCAGTTCCAGCCGCTGGCTCCGCTTCGACTTTGCATTTGGCTTTGGCTTTGAATTTGGAATTGTTGCTCGCAGCTCGAGTTTGGCTTGTGGCACGATTGCTGTTGTTGTTTCATGTCATTGACAGGCCGAATACAGAAATATTTCATTGCACCTACAGCTAAAAAACACTCACAGAAGGATAACGAATGAAAGCAAACGCAGAAATCATTTCAAAATCAAGACGATAAATTGTTAATTAATGGAAAATAACTGCATATTGTGATAAAGACCGCAGCTGAAAAAAATAAATAACTTTTCGACTGAAGAAACATTTCAAATGATAAGCAGATAATTCGCGTTGGCTGTCAATGTGTCCAAGAAGTTGGAGACTTTAAATAGCCAGCGCACTTGCGCTCTTATAGACAGATCTCCGAAATGCCAAAATTAATAATATGACAACATTCATGCTGCCGCTGCTTATTGGCCCTAGTCCAAATTGGCAACAAAATTGCGACCGAATTGCCGTTGTCGCTGCTGACAGTTGCAAATGTTGCACGAGCTGCGGCATGCAGCCAGCAAATGTGCCCCGAAACAAAGCCAAACGAAGCCACACACATGACACGACACCACAAGACACAAGTCCACACACTTGTACTTCAAACACACACACACACACTCACTTACACACACACCCTCTCAGCACATCCTCAGTTGTTCTAAACTTCCGCATTTTGGGTGCAGCAGCAGCAGAAGTCAAAGCCGTTGCCATTTATGCTGCCTGCTTGGCTGGCCACAGATTTTTGCAAATGATATAACTTCAGCCAATATTTACATATGTTTGTTTTAATACTTATACATATACTTTTGCAAAACTACGTGCGTGCACTGCAAGAAATAAGTGTGTTTTATGGCTACATAGAAGAAATAGAATGTTTGCAATTTAGCAAAATTAGTTGAACTAAAGTTGCAGAATGCTGAATGAAGAAAGACATGTTAGTTAATGTAGAAAATATTAATGCTTTTTGCATTTTGAATATTGCTAGATAAATAATAAATTTCCTTCAAATATTAAACACTCAATGTTAGCATTTAAAAGTAGACTTTTCAATAGCTACATTTTGGCATATTTTCAATGACTTCATTCTATTAAATATTTCTTTCATATATGCCAAAGAATTTCGCTTTAATTAGCAAGAGTTATCATGATATCCTTGGCGTTTTCTGCGAGTGCATGGAAAGCTGAAGCTGAACCTCAACGCAATGTTGCCAATGTCTGTGCTACAATTCCACACAAGCGGTCGCCACACTCCCCACACAAACTGGGGGATTAGGACAGAGCGCAGAGCAACGACGGGGAGTGGGGGAAGGCAGGGGAGTCAGTTTATAAGCAGAAGCAAGTCGTGTTGCAGCTCGACGAGGAAAATCCATTCCAAGAAATGAAAAATTACACTGGGGAGTTAATTTTTGTTCGAAATTAGCTGCCAGCGATGGCAGCACAAGCCAAGCACTGAGATCTGCATGCCGAGATGTAGAGCTGCAGTTGCATGCGGCATGCGGCATGCGGCAAGTTGCGTAGTGTGGCAAGTGCGACAAGGTGGGGGCGGAAAGGCGATCAAGATGACGGGTACAAATGTGCGATTCAAATGAGAAACAACAGCGCATTCGCAGCGAAGGCATTAGAGCCAAAAAGGGGGCACAATTCATGTGTCACACACACACACACACACACACACACACACATACACTCAACAATAACTTCGGAGGCCAGCGCTGGTGGCAAATGCAACGACTGGCGACTGCTGCTGCAAACCATTTCACTGTGCACTTCAGGTCATTGCGGTGCTTCACCCCTCCCCTCCCCCACCACATTGAGAACCCCTCCCCACACCCCCCACGAGAATGTTGATGATGATGACAAGTTTGCTGCGGCGATCAAATGTCGGTCAACTTCAAAGCCAAGCGCCGAGAGCGTCGAGCACTTGTCTTGACCACATGCAAATGAGTTGCCCACAAAGCTTATTAATAATTATGACAATGCAGCGTACATTGTTAACATGCTCTCTACAACTAACCTGGCCAAATGGGGTGTGCCAAGCTAAGTGTTGACAAAAAAAGCAGAACAAACTTGAGCATATTTTGGAGAGCAAGCCAATAACTATTTAAAATGAAAATAGGTATCAGAAAGTTTAATTAAATGGAGTGGGTTTAATTAAATCACTAAAATTCTACAAGCTCCTTTGCATGCTATTTGCACTTTGAATTGTTTAGTTAGTTGGTTCTTAGAAAGCATAATTC